>BTHU01000002.1:136289894-137663019 GCA_036184795.1 Tokudaia tokunoshimensis | reverse complement strand
GGCATTTTAATTATTATGTGACAGGAAGAATTTGTTTTCTGGTCCAATCTATTTAGAGTTCTGTTGGCTTCTTATATGTTCATGGGAATCTCTTTCTTTAGGTTAGGGAAGTTTTCTTCTATAATTTTGTTGAAGACATTTACTGGCCCTTTAAGTTGGAAATCTTCACTCTCTTCTATACCTATAATCCTTAGGTTTAGTCTTCTGATTTTGTCCTGGATGTTTTGGGTCAGGAGCTTTTTGCATTTTGCATTTTCTTTGACTGTTGTGTCAATGATTTCTATGGTATCTTCTGCATCTGAGATTCTCTATCTCTTGTATTCTGTTGCTGATGCTTGCATCCATGACTCCTGACTTCTTTCCTAGGTTTTCTATATCCAGAGTTGTTTCCCTTTGTGATTTTTTTATTGTTTCTACCTCCATTTTTAGATCCTGAATGGTTTTGTTCAATTCCTTCACCTGTTTTGTTATGTTTTCCTATAGTTCTTTAAGGGTTTCTCCCTGTTTACTTGTGTTCTCCTGTATTTCTTTAAGGGAGTTATTTATGTCCTTCTTGAAGCCCTCTACCAGCATCATGAGCTTTGATTTTAAATCCAAATCTTGCTTTTCTGGTGTGTTGGAGTATCCAGGACTTGCTGTTGTGGGAGATTTGGCTTCGGATGGTGTCATGTTGCCTTGATTTCTACTAGTAACATTTGCCTTTTTGCCATCTGGTTATCTCTGGTGGTAGTTGGTCCTGCTGTCTCTCGCTGGTGCTCGTCCCTCATGTGTGCCTGCAAGCCTGTCTCAGCACCCCTGGGTGACCGGGTCTCCCCTGGCACAGTGTGCTGTGGTGCTGCCCAGCTCCTGGATGCAAGTGGGGCTCTGGCAGACCTTGTCCCAAGTGATCTTACACTCCGGTGTTCCCTGTGTTCCTGGCTGCACCTGTCTGCTCAGTCACAGGAACAAAGATGACGGCCTCACCTATCCACAATCCAAAGACTTAGAAGAAGAGTAAAAGAATGAAATCTGCCAGGACTAGTTCCAGAATGGTTTCATGTTGTAGAAAAGTGAGTGAGGTAAATATATACCCTGGGGTTACACGTTTCCTTTTTCTTTTAAAAAAAATATGGCTGACTAAAAGAAATATAATTTTAAAAAGGTGGCTTCCTGGAAATCTGAATTTGTGTAGTTTGCATTATAGTTGTATTGGCTAGTGCTACTTTGGATGGAGAGACAAGTCAGAAAGGCACTTATAACCTCTCTAATGAGAACAGTTTAAGGAAGGGAGAGTTAAGGCAAGGCTGCAGAGAAGTGCTTGGTTCCATTCATAATCAGGAAGCAATAGACAGGAAGTGCGGCCAGTCTGTGGAACCTCAAAGCCCAAGGCTCTAGCTCCTAAAAGTCCCAAACCTTCCAAAACAGTGCTGCACACTAGCGACCAAGTGTTCGAACACTTGCCTATGGGGGCATTACATTTAAACCGAAAAAAACATCTTCCAAATTAGTTAGGGGAATACAGCTAAGCCTGCTCAGGGGTCTTATTTTCTGTCTTTAAAGAAATGGGTTTTTAAAGAACAGAAAACATACTCTTTACATTTTAGAGACAAATCACTTGGCCCAAGCATAGAGTGAAACTGGAAGGCCAAAGGCAAGCCGGGCCCCTGTGTACCTGGTTTCAGAGCTGGGGTTCAGAGCTCCAGCTGCAAATCCTGATTTGCAAAAGGGAACTCAGCAGTATGAGGCCCAGCCTTGGGCCAGAAGGAGCCGAGCCTGTAGAACACAGCACTCAAGGTCAGGGTGTCTGGGAGGAGGAGGGAGGGAGCTGCTGAGCAGAAGTGGGTGGAGTGGGAGGATGCCAGGCACTGGGAGGGCCAAGGAGGAAAGCATGGGTCATGACCCCTTGCAGTTGCAATGGGCTGCTACCCGTCTGTACCACAGATGACTGTACCACTGTCCTCAAATTACAGACAAGGAACCTACAGCTCACAAACAGGTTGTAGGACACATCACTAGGGCCCTCCACCACTCCCCACATGCTTCTTGTGATATGAAAGTCACAGTCGATGTTTGGATTCCTGTGGAACTTCCCCAGAGGCAGGGCTCTCCCACAGCTATAAGGAGAAATAAAGCAGTGTGTTCTCTTTCTTCAACACACCAGCTCAGCCAAACCCCTGGAGAGAAGAACCCAATTTTCCTCCCTACGGATTCAAAATACGACTGGCTTTTGGCCAAAATCTGGGTGCGTTCCAGTGACTTCCACATCCATCAAACGATCACCCACCTTCTGCGCACGCATCTGGTGTCTGAAGTGTTTGGTATTGCCATGTACCGCCAGCTGCCTGCTGTGCACCCCCTTTTCAAGGTACAGCCAGCCACAGCTCCACCTACAAGGAAAGAATATCTAGGAGAGTAGTTGGCATCCCAGGGTGTGTGCAGGTGGGGTGGTGAGAGCTAGGAGGAGGCTGCAAAGAGGGGTCCAGGACAGACACTCAAGGGCCAAGCCACAGGAGTCTGTCACAACCCTGCTGGCCAGGAAGCAGAGTTTGAAAGGACAGTTAAGATACTTTCTTTCTCTTCCCAAGTGCTGCCAGCACGTGATTGCTGGGTCAACTACAGGCTAAAAAGTACTGCTGCTAAGCCAGGTGGTGGCGGCGGCACATGTCATTAATGCCAGCACTTGGGAGGCAGAGGCAGCAGATATCTGAGTTCAAGGTCTACAGACTGAGTTCTGGTACAGCTAGGGCTATATACATAGAGGAACTCTGTCTAGAAAAACCATTTAAAAAAAAAGCTAGTGCTTTGGTCTCTTCACTGTACATCAGGTCAAAGCAGGGCTTCTGCCTTAGAGGATGATGGTCAGGGTTTGTTTACAGTGTAGTGTGAGGCAAGCATCAGGGTCCATGCTCTTAAGCATCACCATGGTAGCCACAGGCCTCCTATAGCTACTGGGCAGGAAGATCTATACACAGACCTTCCACTTCCTCTCTGGGCCAGAGTGACCCTGAACTGTGAACTGGCCTGGGCTGGGCTGGAAGTGCTGAGTGAGGATTGAGACACTCAGTGAGATTTCCACCCCCCCCACCCCCCCACCCCACCCCCGCCAGCTGCTGGTCGCCCATGTGAGGTTCACCATTGCTATCAACACTAAGGCCCGGGAACAGCTTATCTGCGAGTATGGCCTTTTTGACAAGGTGAGTGCCCTCTCTTCATGTGATGCCTGGATAAGCTCTGCCTTGTGGCTCCATCCCTATCTGAGCTCTGAAAAGTGTGAGAAACTCTGGTCCTCCCACCAATGCCACAGCCAGCTCTCCTCCTCCCTGTGTTGTCTCTGTCACCTTTTTATGTATCCTGTACAGTTCCAGTGTCTGGGCCTCCTCCACACAAGTCACTAACCTCTACAAGACACCTGTGACTTCTCCCACACTACCATATCCCTGTCACCCTGCCTGTGACCTTCGAGGGATTTGAACAGAACTGCCCGATAATTGCCTACCCATGTCCTTGTTGTCCCCAGTTCTTCAAAGCTGATTGGATGCCCAAAGCTATGTTCTGCACAAAAGCCTGTTCTCTCTGTTGCAGTTATACAGTGTTCAGTGCACGTCACCTCGTCATGGGAGTGGGAGCGTGGGCTGCTTAAAACTGAACAGCTCTCCCACTCCACCTCACAGGACACAGCTGACCCTCTCTATGCCCAGCCACCCCACTGGCCTCCAAGTCCCTTACAGATGAATCTAGGAGGTCTGGATATGGACAGCTGTCGGCAAAAGCAACTAAGCTCAGGCTCTCTGCTCTCACCAGGCCAATGCCACCGGGGGTGGCGGGCATGTGCAGATGGTGCAGAGGGCTGTTCAGGACCTGACCTATTCCTCCCTGTGCTTCCCGGAGGCCATCAAGGCTCGGGGCATGGACAGCACCGAGGACATCCCCTACTACTTCTATCGTGATGATGGACTGCTCGTGTGGGAGGCTATCCAGTCGTGAGTGTGACCAGGTTCTGTGGGAAGGGGAACCCCAAAGAAGAGTATGATGAGGCAAGCCTGCCCCTGGGTTAGCTGTTAATGGAGGGAGGGGGCAGAGGACATCCAGAGTCAGACATTAAGAACGGATAGGACTGGGAGAGGGACCTGCTGGACACCCACTCCTGCTAGCCCTCCTGAATCAGGTTCACAACTGAGGTGGTAAGCATCTACTATGAGAATGACCAGGTGGTGGAGGAGGACCAGGAACTGCAGGACTTCGTAAAGGATGTTTACGTGTACGGCATGCGGGGCAAAAAGGCCTCAGGTAGGCTACCATGATTCCCTGCTTCTGACGCAGGGCATGTGTGCATCTCAAGGTCATGAGGAACAGAAGGCAGGTGGCTCTGCTCCCAAGGGTACCCAACCCCTGCTCCCGGGTACCTACCAGTCTGAGAGCTTCCCTCAGAGTAGCCAGCCTCCCTTTCTCTGGGCCTCTGAGAGTCTTGTGAAGTGTGGGTGGGGAGCCAGGATAGAGACAGAGGTAGGTGTTCCTCACAGAGATGAGCTCATGGTCTGTGGCTCTGTCTTAGGTTTCCCTAAGTCCATCAAGAGCAGGGAGAAGTTGTCCGAGTACCTGACAGTGGTGATCTTCACAGCCTCCGCCCAGCATGCAGCTGTAAACTTTGGCCAGGTAGGCCTAGCTAACCCTTTCTGGGGGAGAACTGTCTTAGGTACCACACAGTGGGAACCACCCCCAACTCCCCACCCCTGACCCAGGCTCTTGCCCTCCTGGCCCTCCCATCCTCGTGCAGACTCTGAGCCTGGAACCAGCAGCAGCAGGCAATGAATACTGCATGCACACCTGAGGCACCCACCAGGCTGGGACAATTGTAGGCCCTGAAAAGGAGGGAAAGGGTCTGAGGAGGGGAAGGCCTGGGGACCCTGGAAGAAAGGCAAGGTGGGCAGCAAAGGAAGGGGACAATAGTGAATGGTGACATGACAAAGGTGTGGCTTGGGAAACCAGGAAAGGGCCAAGACAGGTGCAGTGGGGACACCAGAGAGGTGGGTGGTAGCCACGGGGTGGGGGGGGTGGACCCTGATGAGCTGGTTCCTTATGAACCAAGGAAATGCAGGCATGTGGATCCGAGGTGGTGGGCAGCCACTGGGTTTCTTGGGCATCCATGCTGTTGTTGCTGCTCTCACAGTATGACTGGTGCTCCTGGATCCCCAACGCTCCTCCAACTATGCGGGCCCCACCACCCACGGCCAAGGGCGTGGTCACCATCGAGCAGATCGTGGATACTCTACCAGACCGTGGCCGCTCATGTTGGCATCTAGGTGCAGTGTGGGCCTTGAGCCAGTTTCAAGAAAATGAGGTGAGACCAGGCATTGCTGGAAACAGTGTAGGTCACTTTAGTTTCAGCCCATTCTCCAGCCCACAGCTTTGGGGCTCTGGCTCACGCTGGAAACCTGCAGCCAGGAATCCTGATTTCTAAGGTGGTGCAGCTAGAAGGGGGTGGGGGTGGGGTTACTCCACCCCAGGTCCTCAGCCTGGGCCTGAGCCCAGGGCAGGCTGGGAGTGGGAGGCATAGGCTCCAGTCACCAGAGGTGTGTGTGTGATATCACCCTGTACCTCACACCCAGTTGTTGATAAATCTCTTCCATGTGGTTTCCTGGCTCCCCACAGGGAGAATTAGAGCTTCCCAGTTCCATCTAGGTCTGCTTAGGTACCCTTCACAGCTATGCTAAGTGAAGGTCTTGGTAGAAACAGCCCTTTGCAATATCTCAGTGCTGTTCACATCAAAGTACCTTCAGCTTGTTCCAGACCTGCTAATGTGCTGCTTCTGTGCTCAGTATGACCAGAGGAGCTGTTCCTAGGAGACTAATTTCCTAGTCAAAGGATGTCAAATCTGACTTAACTTCTGCAAACTAAACCCCAGATCTCCCACCCGCTTCCAGCCACTGAACACTTTGCAAACATTGGTGTAAGCACATTACCCTACAGGATGCCCACCCTCCACCTCTTGATGCCTGGAACCTCGGTCTGTCTCAAGTCTTAAGAGGAAGTTAAGAAAGACAAAGGGCAGGCCAGCAGGACCCTGTGGCCACAGACCTTTCAGAGCTGGGAGCCTCCAGGTTCCCTTGCACCTTTCCTTGTCTTAAAAACTACCTGGTAACAAAGAAGTAACTTCCTTTAAAATCTCCAGCCCTAAGCCTTTCATAGGGAAAAGGAGGTGGCATTTGTATAATCTAAGTTTCCTCATAAACTTAATTTGCATATTTATTAGATAAGTGTGGTGTGTGTATGCATTGATGCTGCTCGATTATGGCATCTGATCAATCACCCCAAACAAGTCGTTTCCTTGTGTAACATTCAGAATCTTCTAATTTAGAGATATATACTACAGCATCAACTATGTATACTGTATGTGTAGCTGTAGAACATTACTTAGGCCTCCTTTGAATACACTAATTTGCCATTTTTCCTCCTCTCTGGTAACTTCCTTGAGGTGACGAGGCAGGACTTCCTTTTTTAGATAGAGCCTCACTATGTAGCCCTGGCTGGCCTGGAACTCTCAGAGACCTGCTAGCATTTGCCTCCCAAACGCTGAGATTAAAAATGGGTTTATGCCAGTGCACCTGTTGAGACAGCAGTGTTTAGTATCCCATGTACGGTATTTGCATCTGCTTCTTTCACTTAACACTATGGCCTCCCAGTTCATCGATGTTCCAAAGACAGGATTTTGTATGGTCACGTAGTATTCCATCATGTGCATATATGCATCAATCTCAGTTGGTAGTAAAGGTCAACAGAGGCAGAGTTGAGTAGTTACCCCCTCCTCCTCCTCCTCCTCCTCCTCCCTCCTCCCAAAAGCCTGTTAGGGTTGGGCAAGGCCTACCAGTCTATATGGCACCCTCTTAAACTATCTTTCCATGTCTGACTCTCAGCTGTTTCTGGGCATGTACCCAGAGGAACATTTCATTGAGAAGCCAGTGAAGGAAGCCATGATCCGATTCCGCAAGAACCTGGAGGCCATCGTCAGCGTGATCGCCGAGCGCAATAAGAACAAAAAGCTCCCCTACTACTACCTGTCACCAGACAGGATTCCCAACAGTGTGGCTATCTAAGGCCTTGCTTCCCTGCCCCAGCAGCTCTCTGGGAGGGCCAGTGGCTTTAGCAGCCAGATCGCAGCTTGCCTGGCAGGCTGTAGGTGGCTCTTCCAGCATCTGGAGTCTCTTCCAAGCTAGCAGCGCTGCTCTTGGGCCCATGTGGTCTGGCTGTAAACTGAAGTCTGTTCTAGGATGGGAAGACATCGCAAAGCTTCAGTACATGGTACTTCTTCCCGTCTTCAGGAGACACAGTTCAGGAAACTCCCAGCCAGAGCAGGGATGTGCAGCTGTGTCCCCCAGCCCAGCTCAGTGCCTCTTCACTTGGTAGCAACAGTGCATCAAAATTAAGTGACAATTGTTCTGGCTGGGTTAGGGGTACTTTATTCTTATTTATGCATCCTCCAACTGCTTGCATAGAGTAGGTGCTTAGAGAAACATCTTGAATTAAGAGTTTGTTACAAATAAAGTTCATTTAAAATAGGTGTTATTCTACGTGCTTCGTTCCAGTCACCACCACCCCCACCAAATTCAGTTCTCTTTTGATCATCAATAAAAAAGCCAGTCTATTACTTTCCCCAACTGACAAGATCTTTGCCCCCACTCCACACCAGTGGCCCTTTCTGCTTTTGTAGACTCTACACATATTCCAAATTAAACACACAAATCTAAAGATCTGAATTTATGCTATGATCCATATATGAGAACACATAGCATGTGTCTGTGTCCAGGTCATGTCATTTAATACAGAGTTTCCATCCATTTATCTGCAGATTTTATGTTTCTTGGCAGTTGAACAAAACCCCATTATAAATAGGTACCACATCTTCATTATCCATTCACCAGCCAAAGGACATCTAGGATGTTTCCTTGTCTCTGCTGTTGCCTTCACTACTGAATGACAGGGCACCCACTTCATCTATTCCAATGCCGCAGGCTAGCATCCCCTCCTCTTCCTTCCAGCAGGGCATCTGGCTGATGCCTGATCCCTTAAGGCAGGTTTGTAAGGACTAAGTAAGTAGCCCGGATACTAAAACAATTATCACATGGAGCTTAGCATCCACTCGAATCCCCTTCTACTCCTGGCCCTCTTACTTCTGGACCCCCTCTCCCTGTGGCCTCATTATTCTTTACTGATGTGTGGGCTGGAAAGGGTATCCTAGCTTCCCCATTTGAAAACATTCTCATCACAAAATTCCTTTGTAAAGAAAGGCTTTATTGCTACCTTTAGACACCCCGTGTATAGCACAAACAAATCTCCTGTACAGAGAATTATTCAAGCAGTAATACTGAGAAACAATGAACATACACAAAGAGATTAAAAAATTAGACATTTAGATTACTAGAAATTTTCCAAGAAAAATTTAAAATGTGAAGTGCTTTTTAGAAACTACATTACACACACCAGTGTAAATTTGGTTTTTATTAACAATCAACTTGAAACATTGCATCCAAATGTGCACCAGTTACACGCCTTCATCACTCACTCCCGACAGAGACAAGTGCCTTCTATCTCCCTAAGCTTTGGGCTTTCCT
The DNA here is from genome assembly GCA_036184795.1 of Tokudaia tokunoshimensis. Taxonomy (NCBI): domain Eukaryota; kingdom Metazoa; phylum Chordata; class Mammalia; order Rodentia; family Muridae; genus Tokudaia; species Tokudaia tokunoshimensis. The sequence goes on along the minus strand of BTHU01000002.1, from coordinate 137,654,434 downwards.
TGAGCTGCAGCTATAAGCTGCATTATTTCAAACCAGATTTGAACAGGTAGTATTATGTGCATCTAACCACACCCCCAAGATTACAGCTTCATCCTGCCCACACAGCCTTTCCCCTCCTATCACTTAGATTCTATCCCAGGCCTTGAACTGTCCTATCCCCCACTGTCTGAGCCTGCCCATCTGTGTCCACTTGGACACACCCACAGGTTTGGAAACTAAGCCTACTTGACTGAAGAGTGTACTGAAGCCAGAAAGGAGAGACAGAAAACCTAAACTAAGAGAATGTGTACATTTCCAGGAAAATCTTGTGATACACTTGAGCACAACCCCCAACTACTCACTTATGGCAGCTCAAGCCAAAGCTATGTGACTGGGTCTATGACATAGAGGATAAAGACCAAGTTAGAGAGAGGACTGCCAGTTGCACCCTGAGACTACTTCCTTCTTCATTTGACCCACAAGCACAAGCCCTCCTGGCTTGCGGCCTCATCCTAGATCTGCTTGGTCCAGCTACATGCCATCTTCCCACTACATCTAAGCTCAAAGTGAGGAGCAATGGGGTAGACAGATAACTTTGCAAAGTTACTCAGAGACCAGGGAGACAAGGACTAGGAGAGCCTGGGCAGACCCTGACTCTCCGAGATGCTTCACAGCCACGCCTTGCCAGTCTCCTGCACTGAGTCACCCATGTGTAGTTGTTTAGATCAGAAAACCTGTGGGGAAAATGAGCAAGGGATGGCTGGCAGGGGAAGAAGGATGAAGGGCAGAATAAATCAGAGAAGCCAGAGAAGAGACAGCAACAGGCCTTCCTGAAATGAAGGGAACAACATGAAAACCATGGTTCCAAAGCCACCTTATCTATGTGGGAGTACAAGCCCCCTGGGGCAGCTGTGCAGAGACACCCCCATTGAGGTACACTCTCTTCTCTACAAATGCCTCCATCTTCATGTGACTGCCCACCCACTGTTGGGGCATCATGTCACAGACAGATGTACAGGGTCAGAGACTCACCCGCAGCAGCTGCTAAAAGGAATAGTCAGGGCTTAGTGGGCAGTCTGTAGCTGCCTGATGTCCTCGCTGAGTGTGAGTAATTGCACTTTGGGGCACAGTGAGCACAGGGAGGCTTATGTGGTCTGGGAGAGAGGGGGCAGGCTGACCTAAGGGGTGGGCCCATTAGATAATGGCTGACAGCCCTGGCAGAACAGTTCCACAACTGAACTCCATGACTCCAGGGAGTAGACAAGGGGATAACAAGATAGAACTTGCTTCCACAAGCCCTCTAGCCTCCACCTGCTTCTGAAAACTAAACACAGGGCTTCTACGAGGAACTACGAAAGATTCATCTTCGGTTTGTCTCGGTCTCTGAAGAAGACAGGCAAAGCAGCCAAAGCTCAGGGAGATGGACAAGACCCTATGCATTGCCCTGGCCACCTCAGGAGAATCTGAAGACCCTGTAGCTGACAGCAGCCACTTGGAGAGTATGCTTCTGCAGTTCCTCTTGTGAGTTGACTATTGCCTGGCACTGTGACAACGGCGTTCAAGAAAAAAATGTTCAACAGACTTTTTAAAGGGGCAATGGCCATTTAGCAGTAGTGATTTGGTTTTGTCTGTCTTGTGAAAATTGTGCAGGAGTAACCCCAAAGACAGAATGGACCACATGTGAAGCTCAGGACCCTAATGATCCTGTCGAGTCTGGTTAAGGCGATAAGCGGGTGTGGGGCCCAGTTAGCTGACTGCTCATCCAAGGCCTCATCCCAGACCTGGCCTGTTGACCTCCCAGCCCTCAGCAGCGACTCCACAGAACTTTTTCAGCACAGTGGACAGCAGAGGTGGATCACAGGGGTGCCCCCAATGTGTGTCAACTCCATCTGGAAACATGTCAGTCAAAGGAGTATTTTCTAAATGCTCACCCTGATTCAGATCTATTAGATCTCAAAGCCCTTCCATTTCAATGCTCACAACATAGAAATGTATGGGTGGCCTTGTGAGATAGGACTTTTCAGGGAACAGGTTCAAAACCAGAGGAATTACACTCTCAGCATCCATTAATTCCCATGGAGTCTCAGACCTGTCTGTCTTGCTTTAAATCTCAAGTCTTTTCTGGACATGGAAGGACATCTACTACTCAGAATATATAAGGCAGAAATGGTTTCAGTTCAATTTTGATGCAAAGAGATAACAGGCAATAAAGAGAACATTTCTAAATGTGACACACTTTTAAACATGTCACTCCCATTAGACACAGGAACTCCAAAATAAAAACTTTCATAAAGTGCAGTTTGCTCAGTGAGTCACACACCAGCAGACACAGGGCCCCACGGCCTAATCTGCCCCAGAGCTGGCAGGATGAGCTGAGCGAGGCAGGGGCTGGTGTTTGTAGCACTGCTCCCTTCCCACCCCTAGCTCTCATTAGTGTGAGGGACTGACTGTCCCAGCAGCAGCAGCCCTCCAGTACCATGCTGCTCTGTCCTCTGGGGAGGCTCCATCCCTGCCCCCCCCCATGCTGCTCTGTCTTCTGCTTTAGCTCTTTGCTTCCATAATCTGATCAAGGCCAGGGGCTAGAACTCAGCCAGCTCCTCATCATGGATATATGGGGTCTCCCACCTTCACAGGCCACAGAGAAGCCTGGCAGAATGGGACCCAGTGGTACCTGTCCACAGGAATTCTAGGACATTCACACCACGCAGGGTGAGAAAAAGAGAGGCCACTCTAAATAGTCACCTGCCCGGTCTATGCTATTAAATGACAGAAGGAAGGAACACAATTGGCAGTAAACAAATTCCTTCAGCTGTTGGTGGACATCAAGGAAATGACACCCTCACATGGTCAGACGTTAATAATTTCTGCTCCAGTGTCTTCAGGCTCTGTGCAAGAAGAATTTGTGGTGGAATGACACATTCCATGGCCTTCTTTATTTTCAAGGGTGGGCTCTGTTAGTGCAGACTTTTCAAAAATATTCTTTTTACTTGTTTCTGGACAGTTTTGAACATAGATCACTCTATTATAAGCCTTGAGTCTTTTCCATAACTGTAGGTACACCTTGCACTGAACATACATAAAGAGAAGTCCTCCGGTGAAGCCGATGGCCACAACTACCAGCTTAGTCCAGAAAGGCCACTCTAGGATTCCTGCAGGGGACACTCAGTTAGCTCATCAGGTCTCATGTCAGAAGGAAACAGGACAGAGCTTCTGAACTCCCACAACCATCTGTACATTTCTGACTCATCAAATCCTCCCTCCCCAAAAGGAGCAGGAAGTGCTCTCAATGTAGTTTACCCAGTTCTCTCTGGAGTCTCAAATTTCATCTCATGTCATTGGCTTTGAAGACACAGAGAAATACCTAAAAGAACGCTTGTATATCTCTTCCTCTCGGTATTCACCCTTTACAAAAACCTGGGTGTTTGTGGCCTGAGAGACACAGAGCTCTAAAGCCCAGGACCTCGGCCCAGGACCTGTGTAGAGTAGCACTCAACTCATGGCCCATGCACTCACCTGTTACCTGACCCTGCTTGATCTCCTCTGCTGTGCGGTCAATGAGCACATACAAGGACCAGACCACACAGGTGATAGCAATGACATGGAACGTCACTGAGCACATGATCTTCCTGCGCTCACTGGCAGTCATCTGCAACTTCTCCCACTGGAAGGCAACACAGAGACATGAGGTTCAGCCTCAGAGCAAAGGATCCCAATGGGAGGGAGGGAGCGCTGCCCAGGGCTATGATTGGCTTTTTTTCTCCCCCTCTCCTAGACCAGATCAATTTCCCTAAACACCCGAAATTACTTTAAGCCATTTGGCTTCAATGAGGTAGCAGACCCAGCCAACTTTCAGTTCAATGAAGAAAAGCTAGGACTGAGACAAGCAGTGACCTCTCACGAGCTAGTCTCTTATTCCTGTAGTCAGACAAGGAGGAGCTTGACAGAAAGAGCCTGTCAGCTGAGCCCCAGCTGTTACGGTCAGCTCTGTGGGAGAAACGAGATGACATCACAGCACAGGGAGAATGGGTGGCATCTGTGCTGTGAAGGGGACTGGCAGAAGGCTCTCCCTCTCTGGTCCTCTGCTACTTTGGCAGCAATAGCTTGAAATCGATGCTTAAGAGTTCCTGGTATAAGCAGCTCTGCCAGTGCCATCCCTCTAGGAGCTCATTAATTTACTCCGAACACATTGGCCATTGATTTGGTTCCCAAATCAGAAGAAAAGACATAAAAGTAGACAGAAGAGAGTGTAAACATTTTGCACACCTTCTGCTAATGATGGGTACAGACTATCAGGCTAAGCCGCAAACAGAGCTTCATTAATGATCTATACTATCCACGTGTTACAGGATCATGTGACAGATTAGCACAGAGTATGTCCCAGGAGACTTTGACCAGGCAAAGCATTTTCTTGAGTAGTTTGCACCTGCGTTCTCTAACACCAACTGCTTTCTGTTGGGGTTTCAGAAGTAGCAAGATTCCTGAATCAGCATCACCTTGTGACTTCTGTGCCTGGGTTCTCACTCTTTCCTACAGTGCCCATGGTTCAACCCTTTCACACTCCTGCAGTGCTCGCATTCACCACTTCAGTGGATACTTTTCTCCACAGGCAACCTGGTCCTTTTAAAGCCGTTCACTCTGTCTACAAATCTTACGCGCTGGGAAGAAGCACTCCCCAAGCCAAACCATCTCCGACGACTGCCCCAGGAGGGTCACTTCCCACTCTGTGGGCTTCACTGCCAGGTAACTAAGCATTGAATCGGTCCCATAATGTTGTTTCCTAGCAACTTACATGTTCATGCTTTTTAAGGCTTTTGGTACAGCAGGAGCCCTTTTTCTCCTTATAAATATGATCTTTTGTGCTGGGCAGAGAGAAAGAGAGAAGTATGAAGCTGACAAGGATGGATGGGAAGCCAGTGCCAGGAAGGCAGCAGTGATGTGGGGGCCTCCTTATGTAGGAATCCTTTCAGCTAGCAAATACTTAGCACAGACACACACAAGCTGTGCTGAACTAGACTGAGTGCTGGAGAGAGACCCAAAACAGTTGACACATAAGTTAAATGCTGAGCAAGATGTCACAGGATAGTTGGTGGTCAAAGGAGAGAAGAGGAAGAAGAAAACAGTCTCAGTGTGAAGGAAAGAGAAACATCATGAAGGAAGGTCCCGCCCCCTCCTCACGTACTTTCCTCAAAGGTTTCAGCTTGGTCTCCATGATGAACTCGTACTTGCAGAGTTCACAGCAGCGTGTGTCCGAACTCTTGATCCACTGTTGCAGGCAAGCCTGATGCACGAAATGGAGGCTCCCTGTACAGTGACAGGGGGTGATCAGAGGGCTCTCGTCATCTCCTTCACAGTGGCAGATCCTGTGGTGGAAGGAAAACTAGTCAGTGAAAGAAGGGCCTCTAAGAGGGAAGATGATGCTGTACCAGAAGGCCAATTCCTCCACAAACCAAAGGTCAGAAATGAAAACCGTAAAAATGACTGTCAGCACAGAGACACACAAGCACAAATGAGAATAATCATGATTAGCTGAATGTCAGCTTACCACAGCAGCAACGTCAGGATGGCAGTTGGCAACAGAAAGGGAAGAACGATACAAAAAATGACAAGATCGGCATTTTTAGGGAAGATTTCAAACTTGCAAAGATAAAATTTAGGCAACAATAAAGACACCTTCCAGAACATAAGACATTAGAGGGAAAACATCTATGTAAACCAAAACAAGCACTCTCACCTACAAAACACTACAGTGGCTTAAAAGGCTTGCTTGCTAGTGAAATCACACCCTCAGGTCACATGCACAATAGCCACACCCTCCCACCCTCTCTTGGAGACTGAGCAGAGACCAAGTACTTTGTGTGCACTTAAAACTCACCATGGTTCTGCAACTTCATTTCTTTTGGGGACTCTCAGAGCACTGAGTAGGAATTATTAAAGCAGTCATTATTCCCAAGGAATCATCTTGGATTCAACCACTAACCTCCAAGGACTTAGGCTTTTGAGAACAGAGATGTTTTCCAATAGCTGGGCAACAGGTAGAACAGCTGTTCTGAAGAGGGCCTGGCCCAGCCTGGCTAGAGTATTGGGTTACTTGTTTCAGGAACAGGTTTTTCTGATCCAACAGTAAGAAATGTAACAGCTGACACTGAGATGGGAAACTGAGGGAGGCACAGCACTGTGGACAGATGAGACCAACGAGGATACCGTACAGGAAGATAAGGTTGGGAAGAAGAGTTTGGACTTGGACAACACTCCTAAGATAAAAAGGAGGTAAAGAGGGAAGGAAGGGTGTGGGCAGGCCACTAGAGACAAGCCCCTCTCATACTCATGGGGCAAGCTAGAAAGATGGAGGTACTATTTCTTCCCATATTTTTAGGCAAAGCCTGCTTATTTTGCTGAGAGGAGTCAGCATGGTCTTTAATATGTGTAGTTTCTGCATCTTATGAAATTAGCTTCCAAGTGGAGTCACTATATGGAAAACATAATTTTGCTCTATAGCTGGCAATAGATGTCTTGCTATTCCACTTTCCAGAAACTTCACATATTAAATCAAGGTAAGGCTATGAAGGTATTAGCAGAAACAGCCAGATGGTGGTTCCTGGCAAACCAACCTGCAGGCATCCCCTGAAGTGGACACAGGAGAGATGGGAGTGCATTTTTCAGAGAGCAGAGAAGGACAATCCAGGTCACTGTCCTTCTCTACTGAGCAGAGGGGTGCACGCAGGACCCTGTTCTTCAATCTGGCAGATGATGTATCCTCAAAGACGTCGTCATCTCCCATTTCATCAGAACAGAAGTCCATGCTCCCTGCCAGCCAGCTGGAGGACTTGGCAGTATGCAGATGGCTGGCATGGCTCTCCAGCTCATGGAACCTATGTAGGCTGCTGGCACTTGAGCCACGGGAGAGGGAGAACAGGTACCGGAGTAGTCGCTGGCTTCTCAACCTGGCCTCACCATCAGCTTTCTCCTCCAAAAGTGGGATGCGCACACTTCCCTTGCCAGCTTCCCTCTTTGAGACAGCTGAATGGTTGGTAGAAAGGGATAAGATAGGAGAGTGTTTGGAATGGCTGAGGGATGGGCAGTGCTCTGCTCTTTTTTCTTTATGATGGAGCCTGTTCTTTGTGAGAGATGAACCTTGAGGAAGCACCAATTTTCCTTCAGAACAAGTTCTTTCCATATAGTCAAAGCTTTCCAAAGTATCCTGGGTCTTCTCACCCACATCACTTAGCGACTTTGAGAATCTGAGTGCTCTTCTGGCCTTAGTATTTTTAGCAGGCGTCAAGACTTGGTCCCAGTTTGAACCAAAGAGATTTTTCTTTGATGCCTGTAATGTGTCTTTACAGATAACTGTCACAGTGAGCCCTTGTGTCAGAGAACTCTGGCATGGAGGAGCTTTCAAGACAACAGCAGACTGCACGGGACTGGAGTGACAACACTCAGAAAACACTGCACTGGAACTGCATGCAGAACAGTGGAATAAAGCACAGAAAGGAAAAACAAGTTTAAAGAGAGCAGACATCAAAGTGGGGAACTGAGACCGCATGGGAACTTGGTGAGCAAACAGCACACAGAACCAGGCTGTTTAGACCAAAGGTGGAACGATCAAGCAAATGGAAAACCGAGATTTCTGGGCCACCGCAGGCCACAGGAGCATGTGAAGCAGAGTGTTACCTGCAGATGTCCTGGTTGGATGGTGTGACAGAAGTGCGAGAGAAGGCAGACACTGGAGCCGTCGTGGATGGAGGACTACTCCCAGCCTGCAACGACACACCTTCGGTCAGTGTTTATGAAGAAGTCAAGAGACCCAGACACATTGTCTCCTTGTGAATGGCAAAGGGTAGAAAAATCAAATAACATCTGCTATTTCCCACTGCTTTGAGAGGAATATCTATTAGGTTCTTTGTTGTTTTGTTGAAACAAGATCTCATTTTGTAGTTTTGGCTGGTCTGAAACTCACTATGTAGACCAGGCTGCTCTGAACTCACAGAGATCAGCCTGCCTCTGCCTCTGCCTCTGCCTCATGAGGGCTGGAATTAAAGGTGTGCACCACTATGCCTGGCTGGAATAATCATTAGATCCCTACAAGTCCAGGCAAAGCAATTCTTAATTTTTCTTACTTGTGGAAAAAATATAGCTAAGAGATACTTTGAGCATATCACTTCCAAGCTCTGAAGATTCTGCAGCCTTTCCTAAGCATATAAACTTAATTATTTCATATGAAAATCAGAAAACTAAGTCCAATAAGGCACTCTACCAATGTGAAAGAAAGTATGCAAGATGTCTTGTCTTCACCTGGTTCCTGAGATAACCAACCCTCCTCAAAGCTGGCAAGGGCTTCTCTACCTGACCACTTCACACATAGAACCCAAGTGCTGGGCCCCAAAACCTTACTGCCCTGTATCAATTCTGGGCTCCAAAGATCCTGTGGCTAAAGAGAAAATGGATCAAAAGAAGGTTCCCAAGAAGTCTAATCTTGGAATTGTGAATTAAGGAACATACTCAAGAAATTTAAACTTACAAGTGCTAATAGGACACAATAGGGCCTATGAGCAGTGATGAACAAGCCAGAAGGAGGGGAAAGATCTAGACAGGATTTATCACAGTGAGAAGTGGATGGGAGAAGAGCTGAGAAGGACGTAAAACCTCTGCGACTCCTGGGTTTAGCAACATTCATTCTCTAGCCTTCAGGGCCCTGACGCCTTCACATACCTTTGCTTTACTGACAATGACAACATATGCTAGGTATGAAATCTGTGAGGCTTTACTGTTGTACGAATCCCATGGGACACTTCCCAAGACCTAGATGGCACAGGCCAGTTACTCCATGTGGCCTCCTGACCTGGAGCTAATGAGATAGGTGAGGCTGCTGCTGGTGTAACGCAGTGTACTGTTTTATAGTACTGTCTTTATTTCCAGTATCTCTTTTACTGTCTTCCCATATAGCTTGGCCCTCAAACTCATGGTCCTCTTGCTTCAGCCTCCCAAATGCTGGAGTTACAGTGTGTGCCACCATACCTGGCTCACAGCAGGAGAATGTACTCTAAAGTAATGATAACTATAGTAAGTAAGCAGACCAGTGGCAGAATTGTTTATAATTATACCTGGTTTATGAACTGTACTTCTGTGAAACCAGCAGCACAGAGAATTTGTACCAGCATCAACACAAACACATGAGTACTGGAGCTGTACAATGTATTCAGAAAGCTACAGAGTTACTGGAGGAATTTTCCAAGTGCATTATGATCTTATGGAAGCACTGCCATAACTATTTAGTTCCACTGCTGCCTAAAACATCATTGTGTGGCACAAACCTATGAGCACATCCATGCTTCCTTAGAACAGGGAGCCTGAGTGACAGTCTGCTCTATGGAACCCAAGAAGCTGCAGGAAACAGAATCATGTTCCTCGAGTAAGTTCCCATCACAGTTCAACCTTACCTAGAACTTGTCCTGTGATTCCAGAGAGCTCCATGCTGGCCCAATTCTCAGAGTGAGAACAGACTCACCGTCTAAGTGTACCCTAGGAGGATACTCTTGTCTTGGCCCTCTACCAATGGGACATCAGACATCAAACACAGCACTGCCACACCTCAAAACTGCCCTCTGTCCTGAATTATCAATGCGCAAGCATACCAGCCTAGAAAGAAGTCGTGTAACACGAATTTAAACATCTCTAATCCAATGTAATCTCACGAGAAGATACATGTTAATATGATGTATGTATACAGTGATGTCACTGGTATTACTCAGTCAGCACACCTGAGCCATCAGTTCATCTATATGGTCCATACAGTCTCAGATCCTGAGGCGGAGGTAAAACTAGGCATTTGGGAAAACAACCTCAACTGAGAAAATGCTTTTACCAGACTGACCTGTAGACAGTGGAGGGATTTTTTTGATTAATGAGTGAGAGATAAGGGTCCAGACCACAGTGGGTGGTACCATCAGTGGGCAAGCCTCCGGGTATAATAAGAAAGTAGGCTGAGCAAGAAGCAATGTTCTTCCATGGGTCTGCTTAAGCTCCTATCTCCAGGTTTCTCCCTCGCTTGAATTCTTGCCTGGCTTCCCTTTATGAAACTATGTAAACTGTAAGACTAGTAATACCCTTCCCTCCCCCAAGTTGCATGGTTATAGACTTTCTCAGAGCAACAGGAAACAAACTAAGACAGAAATTGGCATCAGGATCACAGGGTATTACTGTGACAGATTTGACCATGTTGTTTGGGGGAAAGATTGTGAAAATGTTTGGAGCTTTGGGATAGAAAAGCCATTAAGTACTCATAAGTTAATAAGCTAAAAGAATGCTGAGATCAGTTCAGAAGATGATTCATTGCATACTTTGAGTTGAGAATCTGTGTTTTCTAGTCAGCCATGACTGAAAAATAAGCTGTGATCCACAAGAGACCAGAGACCAGAATTACTGAAGTAAAACTTTTGCTTTACTGGGACAATTAATGCTGGAGCTAAAATAAATAAATAAATAAATAAATAAATAAATACCAGCAAGGATTAAAAGAGACCAGCATCATTAAAGTGAAAGCTTTGGGGAAGCATTTCCTCATGATAAGCACATAGAGTTGCGCAGAGATGGACAAGGCTGCAACTCAGACTAGTAGCTGAATAAGAATCTTCTAGATGTGCAGGTTTTGATGGCATGAAAGCTACAGAGTTAAAAGGGTCAACCCTAGACAACAGCTGAGGTGTGGCATTGTGTAAATCCAGGAGAGGCCACTGATGACAGTACAGTCTCAGTTGTGGAGGAGACCCCAGGATTAAAGGAGGCAAGGAGAAAATCTATAGCACTATGTGGCATGGTAAAGGTCCCAAAGAAAGGCCATGAGGCGTTTAGTGTGGGTGTGGCCTGTAAAGACCACAGCACAGTGGCGATGCCAGGACTACGGATGGCTAACAAGGGCAGCAGCAGGCAGGGAAAGTAGTCAGCATGGGCCTATACAACAAGCTGCACGTGCTGATGGCTAACAAGGGCACCAGGCAGGGAAAGTAGTCAGCATGGGCCTATACAACAAGCTGCACGTGCTGATGGCTAACAAGGGCAGCAGGCAGGGAAAGTACAGCAAAGCCCCTTGGAGCCAAAAAGATTGTGAGTTCCAGATTTCAGACACTGGGCTACTTAAACATCTATACTTGGGTTTTGTTTCAATAGGTATTTTAAATAGACTTGGATATTTTAAAGAGACTGAACTTCTAATGTGTTTACATTTTTAAAGACCAAGGGACTTTTAAAATTATACACTATGATTTATTAGTACAATAGTAACATGGTATCTTGAGGATAAAAAAAAGAAAGGAAAGGTTATGGTTTAATAGTGATGTGTTTATATGTCAAATTAAGAAGAAATCAATTGTACTGGCTAGTTTTGTTGTTCTGACACAAGCTAAAGTCATCTGAGAAGAAGGAGTGACAACTGAGAAAACGCCTTCATCGAATTGGCTGGTAAGCAAGTCTGCGAGGGCATTTTCTTGATTAATAATTGATACAGGAGGGCTCAGACCACTGTAGGAAGAGCCGTCCCTGGGCAAGTCGTCCAGGCTGTATAAGAAAGCAGGCTGAGCAATCCTTGAGAGAGCAAGCCAGTAAAAGTGTCCCTCCATAATTCTGCCTGAGTTGCTGCCTCCAGGTTTCTACCCTGCTGAGGAGTCCAGGCTTCCCTTCATAAGGGACAGTAAACTGTAAGATGAAGTAAACCTTCTCCCCCAGGCTGTTTTTGATCATGGTCTTTTTCACAGCAACATGAAATAACTAAGAAGGTCATATTCTTTAAACACATTAATACACAGCGTTCTCAAGAATCTAAAGTTTGGTCTACTTGGATATAGGGCAGTAATCCCAGAGTAGCCTCTGTCACTTCTCAGAACTTTTCCTGAAATACAGTGAGAGGGGTCTCGAGACATACATGGACAATTTCTTCACTTTTGAACCTCATGTCTCACAGGTCTATCTACATGCACCATCCTTCTCTTTTTTCCAGCATCTTCAATCCACAGCAGCCACCAGAGGCCCCATCCATTCCTTGGGTGCTCCTCCTATCCTGGGTTAAGCACACAAGGTCTCTGGCACCAAAGCTTTACTGTCAATCACACAGGAAGGCAGTATGAGACCTATCTTAAAATGTCCAAACTCTAGCAAACTCTGGTATTTTCTGCTCTTTAGGCGCCAAACAACTGAATCTGAAATCACTCATGATCCAGCTCTGTTTAGCTGCCACAGGAAAAGCCAAAAATCCATCATGAAGGCACGTACAACCCCCTCTCCCCACCAGCACGAAAACTTGGCAGAGTGTATAATCGCACCCTATTAATTACCTCTTCTGTGCTGTGGGCCAAACTCAATTGCTGGGTGGCACTGAGGTATAGAAGAAAACCCCCCATATCCAAAGGACAGAAGACAGGAGGAATTACCTAGTCAGTTCCTCCTGTTGTCTTAGAAAGACAGAATCCTCATGGAACCAAATTTACTTTTCAGTGTCATGAAAGGAAGGTAACCCATGTGGAGGAAGATAAGGTCTGATCTGTACCCAACCAGGACCAGTGTCCTGGGAAGAGGTAAGTTTCATTTGGGAAGCTGAAACTAAAAGAAAACGCCTGTTACTCTCCTCTCAACTTCGAGTAATGTATGTCACAAGGGTTTAATGGGGGAATATATCTATGCATATCCAGAGTGAGGGCATGGGGCAAAGCCGGGAGGTAGAAGGGTAGAGCCTGACAGCAGACAAAGCCTCAGTCACGGAGGAAGCAACAAACTGTCGAGACACCGCGAGACCTGTGCATTTCCTACACGGTCTCTATCTCAGGTGCATCCCAGAGAACTCACCAAGTGCTGTGCACACTTGGCAGCAGACACCAGGAAGAGCAAGGCAAGATAGGAAAAGCATGGAGGTAAAGCTCAAGGCCATTTTTTAGTTAGGGAAGAAGAACATCCTCTATTAATGGGTCTGCCTGATTTCATCTTCATTAATCTCACGAAAATATTTCAAGATATTCTCAGCAGGTGACACCCAAGCCTCAACAAGCTTCCAAATGCCAAAGACAAATGTTTGTTATGCTTGTCATGTATGTTGTTGTTAGATCAGAAAGTTAAAGAAAAAAATTAAAACCTACTTAGTTATACATAAACGACTTCAACAAATGTCTATTCCTCCAATAAAAACAAGAAAATCCAGTAAGATGTGAGCATGTGTTTGGAAACTGAAGACCAATCTATAAACACATCAGTTACCAAAATGTTTTTAAAGAGACCGACTTCTTGTTGGCATTAAGCTCAGTAAAATCCACCATTTCCCTAACAGGGATCCAGGGGACAGTATGACCAGAACAAAAAGAAGCCTATAGCTCCTAATGCTTTCCCAGTAGATTCTCAAGTCCAGATGTTTTGGTGGTTTGAATGAGGTATCCTCCATGGGCATTTGAATATCTGGTCCCTAGTTGTTGGAGCTACTTGGGGAAGCCTAGGAGATGTGTTGTTGGAGGAAGTGTGTCACTGGAAGTGGGCTTTTTCAGCTAAAAAAATTTGGTCCATTTTTCACGTGCTCTCTCTACTTCTGTGAGCTTCCGGGGGCTATGCTTATGCTTAGCCACACGGAGCCTTAACTCTCTGGATCCATAAAGCCAAATAAACACTTTCTTCAATAAACTTCCTTCGTCATGGTATTTCATTATAGCAACACAAAGAAACTAATACAGAAACTGGTACCAGAGAGCTGGGCTATTGCTGTGACAGCCCTGGCCTGGATGTGTGGCCTCTTGTTGGTGAACAGTTGGGAAAGATTATGAATTGTGGCCTTGGATGAGTTGTTTCACTGGCTTTGAGACTTCAAAAGCCCCTGGCATTCCCAGTTAGCCCTCTCTTCCTCATGCTCGTGAGTCAAGACTGAATCTCTTGCTACGGTTCCACGCGTCCTGCCTGCTCCCATATCCCTGCCATAACAGCATGAACTCATTCTTTGGAACAAGAGTCCTAATAAGCTCTTTTATAAGTTGCCTCTATCATGGTGCCTCTTCACAGCAGTAGAAAAGTAAGGAAGACACCTGCCTTTTAAAAACAGGAAATAGTAAAATAAAAGAAAAACTATCTAAAATAATAAGGACTAAGCCTTTTGGAAACAATGTTATTTTTCATTTGTGTCTGTGTAGAAACTAGGTTTTAACGTAAAATATATATCTCACTACAGACCATGGTCAAAGCAAACTAAAAGTAACTACAGTAATGTTATTTCCACAAAGAAAAGAACAAAAAAGATTTTTTTTCTTTTTTGAGTAAAAGAATCAAGCTATGATGTCAGTAAGAGACCTCAGAAGTGAGTGGCAACAATTCCCAGGGAGAAAAATCTCTCCTCCACATGGACACCACCTATGTGAGATTCCTCTGGCTGAGCGATAAATCAAAACAATTTGGTGGCTTAAAATTACAAACCAGCTGGGCATGGTAGGGCAAGCCTATAATCCTAGCATTCAGGAGGCAGAGGCAGGAGGATGAGTTCCAGGACAGTCAGGGCTTTATAGCAAGACCTTGTTTAGAAGTAAACAAAGCAAACCAAACCAAACCAAAACCAGCCAACCAAATTCCCAAACAATGATGACAACAGAAACACCTACTGAAGTCTACTGTCACAGTCGCTGAGGAGCCCTGGGTACAGTAATAGCAATTTCTGCTCGCAGCCCAGGAACAGCAGTTCTACATCATTATGGTTGCTTACAGGATATAGGCCTGTAGAATGTGCCCTTCAAATGCAGAACCCAAACTGTTTGCTACTTACCATTCAAGGTCATAGGGGTGTCCCATCTCACAACCCTCCTCTACCTTAGGCCCACTTATGCTGTGACTCTAAATTCCCTTTCTGTGACCAGCCATGGAAATTCTCTCCTTTTAAGTATTCATAGCATTTCACTAAGGCCATGTGTACATTCCAAGCTTGTCTCTCTATTCAAAGGCAGCTGTGCTGTATGACAATGGAAGAGCATCTCAGGCTTCCACAGACAGGGTGGCACACACTGGAGCATGGTATTTTAGCAATCCTGTTTTTCAGAGTACCTTTTAATTTGTGTTTCCTTCTCAGGAAGTTACTAAAGGTTACTGTCCTCCCACTCCAAACTAAAAGGTAGTGATTTGCTGCCAACCACCCTCTCAGTAGACCTGACTTCATAAAGTAGACATGCCTCGCTTGGTGTTTTAGTCACTGAGATATGCAGACTGAGACTATGTCTCAGAAAACGTGCAGTTTAGTGAAATTACTCTGGGAAAGCCGTTGCTCCCTTCTATAAATAAATACCCAGCTGTATCCGACCTAAACAGTGGAGCCACAATTAAAGAAGAGGTCGCTCTGCGGCTGCTCTGATACATACATTATGGCTCTTGCTGGAAGGCCGTGCCAAGAACCAGCCTCCAAGAACAATCAACTAGTCTGGCCATTACAAGTAAATAGATACAATATAGAATTCATGGGAGAGAATGCATAATGAAGAACTACTGAATACAGAAAGTATTTGCATTACAAATGACTCAATGCTGCCTAGCAAGGAGCACAACACTGGGTCCTCTTCTTTCCTGGCCTGTTGGCACCCAGTAAAGTGGACACCAGTATGTCTTTAGTATAATGAGAGGCACAGGGCACAGGGTCAAGAAGGAAAGCTGAGGCAGAAATGCTTTCTTAAGACTTGCTTTCCTAAAGTCTCCACAGCTGGAGTCTCAACAAAATAATGCATGTTTAGAACAAAGAATACAGAAAGCAACAATTCCTGAGCAAAGAAGTCTTCATAGACCCAGAAACTAAAGTTGTGACCATATAAAGGTTCAAAATCATCAGTAATGGGTTTGCACAAAGGTTTGTGTCTGTATCTGTGTATCACTCAAAAGGACCTTTCACTATTGTAACTTCCTTTAAATAGTTAATTTTTCCCTACCAAAAATAATTCTTACAGAGTTTTAGGATAGTGACAAAAAAGGCTTTTTGACTCCAGAGTCCTCACTGTGCTCTGGGACCACTCCATTGAGCACACCACCAAGGAGAGTTTAATCACTTAAACATCAGGTTAAGGATCTCAAGAGACAGCTCGGTCAATGAGGACCTGAGTTGCATTCTTAGAGCCTACGTGGCTGGTGGGAAGAGGTTTGGTATTATGGTGCTCACTTCTAGTCCACCACTGGAGAGGTGGAGTCAGATGGATCCTGAGGCTTACTAGTCAGCCAGCCTGCCTACTTGGCAAGTTCCAGGCTAGTAGGAGACCCTGTCTCAAAAAAACAAGGTGGACAGCTTCTGAGATGCAACACCCAAGGTTGTCCTCTGGCTTCCACATGTACATGCACACACTTGAACACACGTAAGTGCACACACACACACACACACACACACACACACTAAGTGAATTATCAAGTCAAGTCACAAGCCTGCTACAAGGATCAAATAAAAGCAGAGGAAAGGCAGGAGGGTCACGCCCAGCATCACAGCGACTGTTCCTCTCTGCAGACCTGTCACTGATGACTCACACAGTGAGTCCACAGGTTCCACCTCTGTTAGGACAGACCCGTCTCACGGTATAGCCCCACCTACCCTCCTCAGGTTGAGAGTACTTCTGTACAAGCTCCTTGTCTTGCGAGCCTTAGTTCAAGGGGCACACAACTTCAAAACACAAACCACAGGCTGAAAATGCTGCCAATGAGAACACAGGACTTACTCAAATTAGACCTGATATTCCAAAGCCAGGTGAGTCTGAAGGTGGTAAATAAAACCAGCCATTTTAAAGTCCATACCAAGCTGGTACAACCACTCTGGAAAGCAGTCTGGCGGTTCCTCAGAAAGCTGGGCATGACACTCCCAGAGGATCCGGCTATACCACTCCTGGGCATATACCCAGAGGCTTTACCTGCATGCAATAAGGACACATGCTCCACTATGTTCATAGCAGCCTTATTTATAATAGCCAGAAACTGGAAAGAAACCAGATGTCCCTCAACGGAGGAATGGATTCAGAAGATGTGGTATATTTACACAATGGAATACTACTCTGCAATTAAAAACAATGAACTCATGAAATTCCTAGGCAAATGGTCAGAACTGGAAAATATCATCCTTAGTGAGGTAACCCAATCACAAAAGAACACACATGGTATGCAGTCACTGATAAGGGGATATTAACCCAGAAGCTCAGAATACCCAAGACACAATTCGCATATCAATAGATTTCCAAGAAGATGGAAGGAGAGACCCCTGGTCCTGGAAAGACTGGATGTAGGGGAATGCCAGGACAGAGAAGCGAGAGGTTGAATGGGGAAAAGAGGGAGGGAAGGGGGCTTATGGGACTTTCGGGGAGGGAGGAAACGGGAAAGGGGAAATGATTTTGAATGTAAAAAAAAAAAACTTAGAAAATAAAATAAAATTAAAAAAAAAAAATAAAGTCCATACCACCCCTCTCCCTAAAACATTCTCTAGGTAAACACATATCAGCCTTAGGGTTTCGTGCATACAGGGCAAACAGCCTACCACTGAGTATAACTTCCAACATGCCTTAACACAAAAGAAGGTTCTGAGGCTGCCTTAAAACTTTCCCAGCCTTAGCAGACTAGAGTGCTCCCAGCAGCAGGTCTTACTCAGCCCTAGGCCCCACGCCTTCTGTGTCTAGGAATGCTCCTAGACTCATCTACAGGGCTGGCTCTGGGTTTTCTAAGCCTTCCTATCCCATATCTTTATACCTGGTTCATTTCTTCTATTATTACCTACTAAGGCCTATGAGGATGGAGAGGTGACAACAGGTAAATTGGAATCCCCAGCATTCTTATAAAAAGCTAAGCATGGTGTACACTTGTAAGTCCAGTGTTTGGGATAAGGATAAAGACAGCTGATCCCAGAAGCTCAGTTGTTAACCAGTCTAACCAAATTTGACCTCCTAGTTCAGTGAGAGACCCTACCTCAAAACAATATAAGACAGAGAGCAAAGGAAGAAAATTCTAGATGTCAATCTCTGGCCTCCATCCACACACACACACACACACACACACACACACACACACGCTTATGAATAGATGTTTCTAGAACAATATGTCAACTGTGTATCAATGCTGTTTAAACACAATAACTAGAAAATATTAACAGAAGCCAAACAAGTCAAGGCTCAAATTCTGAGATATGCTTGTCCAGTCTAACCTCTCCCTTAGAATGTTTGATTAACAAGGGGTAGATAGATGATGCTCATGGTACACAACTACGATTTTTCAGGTCTGAAAATAGTCTAGAGTGAAGTGCTGGCCTTCTGCCACTATAGGATAGAGAACCCCAAGGAGGCATCCATGTCCCAGGTTTTTACTTCCTTCTCAGTATACCAAGTGCTGGGAATCTCTTGTGCTAGAAATATGTGTCACCCAGAATAGGAGTTCACAAAGACCCTTGGGAGCAAAATAACATTTGCATATTTGTGATTCGGTGCTGCCTTCTATATGCATATTACATGCACAAATTAAAATTACACCAAGAAGTATGAAACATGTCAAAATACAACAAACAGCAGAGGCCCCTGTAATCTGCTGACCTAGGCCAGCTCCTGGCGTCTAATAAGGCAGTTCCAGTTGGCAGAGTGTGTTCAAGCCTCCTCAGGGAACTACAACCTTTTCCTGTAGGATGTAAGGTTGAAGGACTCAGTGGAATAGATTTAGCCAATGCTGGCTCATGGTTTCCAGACATCCAGACTGGGCGCCATGACAGCTACTGTTCCCTTCTACCCACTAACTGAAGGCTGAGACTCCCCAGTGTGTGTATCAACAATCTTTCTAACATAGTTGAGCTCCATCCTGGCTGACTTTTCCCTTCTGTTTTAAGCATGTCTTCCCTATCCACACCTTCCCGGAACAGCTCTTCTGCCCTGGGTTTCTTGTCATCTCTACCTCAGCTTCAGTCTCCTCTTTTCTAGGACTCTTCTCCATTGGTAAGTATCATATGGAAATCTTTCTCAACCAAAAGCAGTATTTAGGACATAGTCAAGTACTGGACAAATTGCCATGAAGACTGTACTATACATACTTCTTAACAAGTAAGGACAAACCTTACAGTGGAGTAAGACAACCTGCAGGTGGTGGGATCTCAGTGGCACAGGACAAGTAGCCCCTTTTTCTGAGTCTGCATTTAGTATGGTGCTGCTCCACTCCACAGTGATAGCCCTGACCAGGAAAAGGGTCTCTACCTGTCTCCCAAATCCCTATCTCAGTAAGAGCTGTCTTATAAAGTGGAAGCATTATGACAACTAGGGAGTGACAATTAAGTTCCTCGATTATGATAAATCGAGGAACATACTGTGTAATAGTTACATTTTAATTTCAGGTAGAAACTAATCAATGTGATTTCTAAGTAAATGTGATTTCAGACATTATAAACCAATGTAAAATTCTGAGTTTTCAAGTTATTTGATATCAACACAGGAAGCATAAGGTGCAGTGAGGTAAAGATAATGTATCTGATTAGCATATCTCCAAGTTGTGCTGGCCTATAAGGCTAATGAATCCTTGGCAAGGTGAGAAGAGCCAGGGCTATGTGAGTCCAATAATACAGAAGCGTGTCCTAGTGGAGCCCCTCCCTCTTCAGCAATACATGTTTTTTTGAGGGCACCAGCCTGCTTTGTGTGTTTGAAACAAGGTTTTAACTCTATACCACAGACCTCAGATGGCCTGAAACTCATTATACAGTATGTTAGCCTTGAACTCAAAACAATCCTCCTGCCTCAGTCAGATATAAGCCACCATGCCCAGTTCTCTGCCACTCCTTAAACAAAACAACAACCAAAACCTCTCTGAACTTACATCTTGTACATGGCTATAAAAATGCTAGAGGATGGAGCAAATTATACCCTACAGGAAATGATGCATTACACTTTTAATTTAAAAACATACATTTTGCTAATAATAATTTCTTAATTCATGTATATCAATTATAATTAATAGGAAGTTTCACATGGACATTTAAATATAGGCATATTCCCATTCTCACCTCTGCCCACCCCTTGTCCTCTCTGTTTTCCTACAGAAGATCACACCTGTACTCCATGTCATATACATGACATATTTTTTGTAGCTATATAAGTCTGAGATCCACAAATGAGAAAAAGGGTGACATTTGTCTTCCTGACACAGACTTAATATGCTTGTCCACATCTTCCAAAACATGTACTACTATTTTTTTCTTTTAAGAGATCTTGTTTTTAATTTTATTTATATGTGTGTGTCCATATATTTATGTCCATGAGTGCAGTGCCTTTGGAGACAAGAAGAGGGCACTGGATCCCCTGGAAGTGGGAGTGACAGATGGTTGTGAGGCTCTATGTGCACTGGGAACAGAACTCCAGTCCACAGGCGGAGCAATGGGTTTGTATCTGGTCTATTCCACTGATCTCCAGGTCCTGTGTTGGTGTCTAACCTAAAATCAAGACACAGTGCCGCCTCCCTCCAATACTACTCTTTTGCTCAGTACTGTTTTAGCTACCCAGGGACTTTTACACTTCCATATGCATTTTAGGATTTTGTTTCTATTTCCATGAAAAAATTCTATTGGAATTCCATGGAAATTGCATTGAGTGTAATATGTTTTCATAATATTAAACAAGTTTATTTCTTGTGTTGACTGTAATCTTCCTATTTTGATTAAAACACATGTGTTTGGGCCTAGTTATAATGATTTAAAATCATGGTCTGAAACCACAATTCCTTTTGTACTTAGCAATCCTGATGGACTTTACATGGAACCTAGAATCTGGTCTTGTCTGTTTGGAGCTGTAAATGCCCTGAATCAAACTAAGTCTTTTCTCCTGGATTTGGAGGATTTTCTGCTAGATTTTTTTTTTTTGAATATGTTATTTATACCTTTAGCCTAAAGATCTCTCCTTCTATGCCAATGGCTCATAACTTAAGTCTTTTGATGGTATCCAATACATATGTTGTATTTTATACTTTATTATTTTATTGGTGTCAATGTCTGAATGTTCTTATCAATCTACCTTATCATACATTTCTGATACTCTATTTTTCACTCAATCCATTCTAAATTGGTGAGCTTTAAAACTGAGTATTTATTTCTAAAATTTTCTAAAATTTCAGTTTGATTTTTCAGTATTTCTATAGTTTTGATCAATTCTTCTTTCATATCCTGCTCTGACCTTATTTCATTCAGCTCTTTGTATTCTCTCAGTTCATTCAAAAGTTGTGTCCTCTGATTTTATTCTACATTCTTACAATTATTCTTCTGGATTCTTTGTCTGGAATTTCATCTAATTCTCTTGCACTGGAATCCAGTATCAGAAGAGGTAAATAGTTTTTCTTGCTTCTTATATCTCTGTACTGGGACTTGTGCATCAGGAATTATTTCCTTGGCTGGGTTTTTTAATCAGCTATATATTTTTTAAGTTGAAGTATTTGCAATGCTCAGGTTTGACTAGTTCATTTATAGTAGTTCACTAGCTAAATTCCCAGTTTCTGTGCCCTGGGAACTAAGTACAATACCCTGCATTGCCTCAGAATGTAGAATCACAACTACTAGATTGACCCACTATGAAAATATAATATTGCTGAGGTTTCAAAAAACTCATCACTTCTAATTTCAAAAACTACCGGGAAAAAAAGAGTATGGCAGTAAGGAGTGTAGTAAGGAACTAGTTACTTGTCAGGCATAGTGCCTCATGCTTTAATCCAGCACTCAGGAGACAGAAGCAGGAGGATCTCTGTGACTTTGAAGTCCGCCTGGTCTACAGAGTGAGCTCCAGGTCATCCAGTGCTACATAATGAGACTCTGTCTCAAAAAAGGCTAAGGTTACGAATAGAAGAAATCTAGCCTGGATTGTGGTAGGGATTAGGATTATCTCAACTGAGGAAGCACTGAGGAGAAAAGAGTAGCAGGAATGGGGAAGCTAAGATATAGTTAGGATTCAGATAATTTAAAAATTAAAGATATGGAAGGTTGTAGTTAAGAAGTAAAGGAACCAGGGAGACAGTGCTGCACATAAGGTATTTCTGCACAAGCATGAGAACCCCAGTTTGAATCCACAGAAGCCCCATAAACTGGCAAAGCAGTGTATAAACATATACATATAAACTTTGGAACGTGGAGAAGGGAGGTTGGGAGGTGAAGACAGGAGAGCCCTGGAAGCTCCCAGGCAAACAAGGTGCACAGTGAGGGTTGACAAATGAGATTGTTTTCTTACTCCTCTCCTGTGCCATGAGATATATGCACCTTCACTCATATATGCACGTGTGTGGGCACACACAAGTAAAAAGAGCAGGGCATGAGGAAGAACAAGAATGGGGTAGAGATGAGAGAAGGGTGGCTACGGGTTGTGTATAGGAAGAATAGTAAAAAGTTCAGAATACAATTCTAAGTACAAAGCATACAGAACAATTACAAACCCTGAGTAATACAAAACTAAAGTATGACTCTTAAAAGTTAAGTGGGCATCATAAAAAAACAAAAGAAAAACAGAGAGTTGAGTGAAATTTATATAAGATTAAAAAAATACACCAGTATTTCCTTTTTTAGTGAATAGGTTTCTGAACTTCTTCCCTCCCACAGATGTTTCACATACCAAACAGCACTTAGTTCAACTGTGTAGACCTTGGTTCCCACGTCATCAGTAGATGTGACAGTGAGGGTGTCCTCCAGGGTACTCTAAAGTTCACTCGAGCTTCCGAGTTCACTAGCCCTGGTAATCCCTGTTCATGGTATACCGTGCTTGTCATTTAATCTACGGATTGAACCACTTCTGCTTGTCTCTCTCCAGCACTGGTCTGGAGCAAGGGGTGATGATAAAAGTTCTTGCTGGAAGCTCCTTGGTACCCATAGACATGCAGGGGGGCTATACTTCAGGGTCATATCCATCCCTGGCCATTCTCTCTACCCATGGATCCTGTCACCATGCCTTTTCTCCCTTTACAGCTGTTGTAGCAATGTTGGTGTAGAGAAGAAATTATAATCTCTTGACTAGCAGTTCCAAATGAACCATGCACATTGGGGCCGAATCTGCTTTAAGTTCTTAGGCCCTGAGTTGCAGAGCCTGCACTGGTCCTAGACTCACTGAAATGCTGTGTCCATTCCTTGGTTAGTTTAGCTAATCACTGCATGTGGTTTTGTTTATTTGGCTGCATGACAAAGACATGGGAAAGGTTCAAACCTATAAGGTAATCTGTAAGACCGTGTCAGAATGTGGGTCAGAGAGTGATGTTGGGCTGACAGTACGACCCAAAGAAAGATTGCTATGTGGGAAGCTGGTGTCTACTGGGCCAGACTCTAGCAGGCAATGTGCTTCTAGAAAGGTATCTATGTAAACACACTGCAGGAAGCACAGATGCACTGTGAGACTATGACACATAGCAGGATGGTGACAACATAGAAAGAAAGGTAGACGAAAAGAAAGAGTGAGCCTGGAAACATCTCTCAACAACTTGGCTCTAGACCACTTCCTGAAATCTTGTCACCTGAGTCATACAAATCCATTTCCAGCCAAACACATTCCTAACTAGAGAAACAGACTCTGGTACCTGAGATTTCTCTGCCTGAAAAGTATAATTTCAGGGGTTGGGGATAGAGTTTGTCCAATAAGTAACCTCCCCTAGCACACACTCAAAGTTGCCTCACTAGAAAAGTATAATATGTGGTCCCAGAGTAGACTGTAGAAATGTATCAAGAAAGGAAGGCTGAAGGGGCTCAGGTGGCAGAGGGCATGCCTCCTAAGCACAAGGATGTGAGCTTAGATCACAGTCAGTCTTGCTCAGTGACAGACCTGATCCCAAAACAATGAGATAGAGAGGAATGGAGGAAGAGATCTAACACTGACCTGTGGCTTCCAGGTTACACATACACTAACATGCACACAGGAAAGTGTATACACACACACACACACACACACACGCACACACACACTTTAAAAACATGAGAATTAATACATGCAAAATCGAAGAATACAAAAGTCCCAGGATATAAAGTAATTTATTTTGGTGGCACTTCACCTTAGAAATGTTGCTTGGATGACTCATGGAATGTCCCAAAGTCTTCTCATTCTGTAAGAAAGACAAACAAGTAGTAATTAAGCTCCGATTAAAAACACGCAAAGAATAAGTAATCAATTATTCTAGTAAGAAATTATTCCTGTAAGTAAGCACAAACCAATCTATTAGATATATATTCCTAGGTATTAGACATTGGAATTTTTGGCAAAAGTAAATAAAACAATGGTCCCTGACCTAAAAGAACATATCATGGAAAGAATAGGATTTTGGAACTATAAAAACAAAGCCACAGCAACTATCTTAAGACACTTTCAAATTCATAGTTTAGAGGTGAAAAATCCTATAGGGATGGACCCTTGTCTATAGGGTCCATGCTATGAAAGGCTACTAAAAAGATGGGGAAGATGGTGGGATGTGTGACCCCATCTCTGACTGTCAAATGCCCAACTCCCATCCTCTCCATCAAGTCTGTCTTCCTTCTGGAGCATAAAGCACCTAACCTACCAGGACCCAGAAAAGAACTTGAGGGGATCACTGGACTTCTGCATGCTTCCAGTGTAGCCACATGGAATATGTTCTTTCTGCTTTTCACCATTGTCTTCAATTGGCTTACTGAGGATGGGTGGCCAAGCCTGGCTTGTTAGGGTTACTAACAGCAACCTGTTAAACGTGGCAGGTTAGGGTTAGAGGTGGTCTTCTAAGAAGAGATGGAAACAGGATAAGTGGAAAGTACTATGAAGATGGAGCCCATCCTTGACACTGCCTGGAGGACCAGAAACCAGAGGCCTGATGACCCAGAGCCCAAGGACAAAACCAAACATGACTGGGAAAAAAGTCAGTGAAATGGTTCCTAGTGATATTCTGCTGTACTCATGGATTAGTGCCTCACCCAATTGTCAGCAGAGAGGCTGCCTCAGAAACTGATAGAAGCAGATGCATAGACCCACAGCCAAACATCAGGTAGTGCTCAGAGAATCCTGCAGAAGAGGGGAAGGAAGGATTGTAGGAGCCAGAAGGGATCAAGGACACCACAAGAAAACCCACAGAATCAACTAACCTGGACCGTAGGGGCTCACTGAGACTGAACCAACAATCAGGAAGCCTGCATGGGTCTAACCCATCCTGTATATATGTTATAGTTGCGTAGCTTGGTGTTGTTGTGGGACTCCCAATGTGGAGGCGCTGTTTCTGACGTTCTTGCCTGCTTTGGGGACCCTGTCCTTCTCTGGATTGCCTCATCCAGCTTTATTATGAAGGGAGGTGCCTAATCTTAATACAACTTAATGTACCATGTTTGGTTGACATCACTAAGAGGCCTGGCCTTTTCTGAAGAGAACCAGAAGGGGAATGGATGGGGAGGGAAGAGGTAGGTAGGAAAAGATTGGGAGGAGAGGAAAAAGGGGAAACTGCAATAGAGATATAATGTATAAGAGAATAAATTAAGTTTAAAAGTACAGGCTTGAAAAGAAAAAACTTAAATCTGATGATGCAAACCCTTTTTCTGTTTTCTTGTTAAAACAGTGAACAGTTTACATATATAGAAACATCCAGAATGTCCTGGTATTGTAAAGGCTGAGCCTCACTACTTAGGGCTGCTTCTCCAATATTAAGAAGGATTGCTTCCTTTACCCCTCTGTAAGCATTGCTATTCTATGTCTTTGGATTTGGATACAACAGAAGAATCTAACAAGTAGAAGCACAACAGAGCTATTTTCTAGACACCAGATCTGGGCCTCCACTCAAAGCCATCTTCACTCCACAGTTATTTATTGTGCTATTACTACACATGCCTGTATTAGATACAGAATAAATATTTCCCCCTAGCCTGGCTAATGATAATATTACCACAAAACCGCTTTGAAAGAGAGTATTGATGAAGACTGTACAAATGGAAAAGCTGAAGAACAGCATAAAAAAAGTAATCCCTAAAGGATGTCTGAGCAGAGTGGATAACTCTAGTGTACCCTATAGAGTATATAATAGAGACAAAATGTAGCTTTTCTTTCTTTCTCTTTCTTTCTTTCTTTCCTTCCTTCCTTCTTTTAAAGAAGGAAAGTTTGTCAAACATCAGTGACATAAAAATAGAGCCCAAACTAAGCTTCAAACCAAAATATTAAAAAAGTTGGCAATTCCTTTTTATTTAGATCTTTAACACATGCTGTCACTGCTTAATTGTGCCAACATATCTGACCACAGAGAAGAGGAAAGTTCCTGTTCGCTTCCTTTTTCCTTGAAATGCCACATCCTCCCCTTGCTTACTCTCATCTTCATACTGGTTTGGTAGGCTCTTTTCAGATGTTAAACATGAGAGTCCCTAGCAGACAGCATCCTGTCTTACTGTTCTATTAGACTAGGGTTTCTCAAGCTCTGTGCCCTTGCTGAAATGTAGACCGTGACTTGCTAGATTTCAGATGCCTGGAGACTCTGTTTCCAATAAGCTTCCAAAGTTACTCTGCTACTGCAGGTGCCCAGAACACACACTGAGGTCCAAGCTTTATTCCAAAATAATCCATAAAGGCTATGGTTCACTTTGTAAAAAGGCAAATTTTGTCTGCTATAAAGTAAATTTTGGCCCAAAGCAAGTTGGTGAAGAAGGGGTTTATTTGGCTTACCCTTCCATTTCACTTAAGGAAGTCAGAGCAGGAACTCAAGGCAGGAACTGACACAGAGGCCATGGAAGAAAGAGCGCGCTGCTTACCTGCTCCATGCCTTGCTCAGCTGATTTCTTATACAACCCAGGACCATCTACCTATGGTGTTCCCACGCACAGTGAGCTGGGACCTCCCCCATCAACCACTAATCAAGAAAATGTCATACAGACCTGACTACAGGCCGATCTTATGGAGGAATTTTCTCAATTTTGGTTTGAGGGGACAAAAAAAAAAAAGGAGGAAGACACTGTGTAAAAATGATAGTGAGCTTACAAAAATACACATAAATCATGAAGTATATTGGAAATATTATGGCCTGAAGGGGAAGGGGTAATTTTTACTCGTGTAAGAAGTTGTCAAATTGCCAGGGTAAGACTAGTTTCTGCTGAGGAATAAGGGACATTTTGTAATTAAGTCACTCCTGCCAGAATATTTCCAAGCTGCAACAGGCACTTAGAAGCTGCTTTTACTAAGTCACTGACTCTTCACTTTGGCCCAAAGGTTATCAAAAAGCAACAAGACAAAAGGCTGGTGTCTCCACCTTCATTCTGTGCCTCTCGCCTTTACCTTGGCTAAACCTTTCTCCTTAAATCCCAGGAAAGGTGCAACCTTCCGAGACAGAGCCCCTCTCCCCTGCAAGAGGTCAGTAATCCACAGGGTGTGGGGAGTGATCATGGCACAGACTCAGTCATCTTACAGGAAGGAACCAGACTAGTGACCTCATTATAACAACAAGTAACAGATTAACAACTTAAGCACACACTAATGGGTCAGTCATGGATGGGTCACACCAAGCTTGACCAAGACTGCTTCCTAAGTACAACACTTGTTCTCCACCCATTTAAACAGAAACCTCACTGCCAATATCCCAAAGACACACTGGAGGATTGAAGGGAAGGGTTACTGGATAGGCCCCTTTATTTTGTTAGCTAAAGTTTCCCAAAATAAACCACACCTACATTAGACATTCTACAAGGCTGATATTTGATTGTCAGTTGTTGTGAGGAGGTTGGAATACTGCAGATCCAGACTGAAACTATCTTGGGGTATTTAAAGCCCTTCACTGCCCACTGCTGTATGTGACCTAAACTCCCTGTCTGTTAGATCACAGACCCTTCAGATGCTCCCTCACAGATCAAGCTTCAAGTTCCTGGCAAACTCTCATCCTGCGGGTACCTGGACAATATGGGTCATGTATTAACCTAAGCTCCTCTTCCTCCCTTAGAGACCATGAAGATCTGGCACCCTGCTTTGTCTGGTGGGACCTAGCATCTCTTCCTTCAGAATTTGTCTGTTCTGTGCTGCCTGTCTGCAGTGTGACTGCTCCCCAAAGAAAGACCACATCTTTCTCATCCTGGAGCCTCCTCTCTGTTCTAGTCTTAAAGTCTATCTAACAGTGACTACCAGGCATATATTTTGATATGTATAAATAGATTCATAACTTTTGCCTACCCAGAGCTAAAAGTGTCATCAGATAGACTCTGAGGCCTACAGCAGAGGTTTCTTTACTTTGATGTCACTTGCCTGACTCATGCTCCCACCAATGTATGAAGGGTCATAACTTATTTTCTGTTTTGTTACTATAAAATATCATTAAACTGTTACCATATTGGAACGTGGTATTTGGGATAACATAAATCTGTGTTCCTGGGTCACAGCCACTCAAATTTGGCTCCAGAATAAATAATCTTACCCTCTCTGAGAGGGAAGCTGTGTTTGTTGCATCTTCAGTTATATGGTGCTTTTAATATGGAACCCCTAGGACAAGCCATCTTCACAGAAGTCACCCAGATCAGAGGTAGGTACCAGGATTGATGCCTTGTGTTAAGTCTCCAACTCTCAAGGACAATGGCTGAAGAGTCTATTTAACATATCAAAGTGGACCTAAATGCCTGGTTCTCCCAGAATCCCTCAGTCCCTACCTATTACAGGGTATGGTTGGCATACCCTGCCCCCTACCTTAAACTTCTCCAGTCCAGAGACTAGGCTGCCCTTCCCTATATAACCCAGACATTTTGGCTACCTGCCCTTTTTTGGTCTACCCTTTACTCTTTTGGCCAATTTCTTGGTTCCTCTTCCTTCTTCCCCTTCCTTATATAGCCTGGCTCAACTTAGACATGTCCCCTCTGGACTCTCCTAAATGTCCCTGCCTCTGGCTATGCTCTCCCTTTTATCCACAATAAACTTTCTTATCCACCATACTTAGAAGCAGTCATGTCCTTCCTATTTTATTTTATTTTTTCATTCACTTTGTATCTATTGCATGGCATTGGCTTTATGAGTGGAGGCTGGTGAATTCCTTGTGATGTTCAAACCTTCATTGGTTTAGTTGTTGGTTCAGTGGTTTATTCTGAAATGGCTGTTTAGGATTCTAATTGCTGGCTACCTTTTATGGTTTGCTTTCAGGGCTCTTGGTTTAAGATAGCCATTTGTTTGTTTATTCTGAAAGCACTTTGGTTTCCAAACATTCAGTTTGTTTTTCTATTTTGCTTTGACAGGGTCTCTCTAAGTAGCCTTGGCTATCCTGGAAGGCTCTCTCTAGACCAGGCTAACCTGGAAGTCACAGAGATCCTCCTGCCTCTACCTCCTGAATGCTGGAACTAAAGGTGATTAAAGGCAGGCACCACTACACTAGCACTTGTACTATTCAGTCTGTTAATGTACCAGCATTCGTTCAGTTTGCTATGCTAACACTCAGTTGTCTCTCCTGCCACTCATCCAAAACCTAATTCAAGGATGAAGGAAATGGTTAGAAATACAGTTTTTTTTTTTTTTAACTCCAGCTAGTTTTGTTGCTAACTGTGTTAATTCAACTCAAAACTGTGCTGGGGCTTTAATTAAAGAATTGGGGAACATTCAATGTCTACATTGTTTTTTGAATGCTAAATGAGAATTCCTAACAACAGAATTATTATAGATTATGAATGGGCACCCTGCTTTAATTGAAATTTAAAAATATTTAAGGAAAGAAAAAGATATAATTGGTTAACTTACAAATTCAGAAAGAAAAAACTGCATGTTCTCCTTCATATATGAACACTAGCATAATGTATAAATGTACAGGTGCACCCGCACGCACACACACACACATACACCACTTATAAATAGGAGATGTGACTGTAATTTAAAAACTATATTCAACAAATATACTAAGGTGAACTTAAAGATAAAGCACATCCTCAACCATCTTAAGGCAGTGTAACCTACACTAACAGTGATGCGGTTGTCTGCTGTACTTTTGTTTTTGAATTCATTTTAAAGCTTTAAGCAAGTCATAATAAAGTGACCAGCACTCGGAAAGTAGGTGCGATGACAAGACACACAACAGAGTAGCTAATGTTGGGGCCATTTATCTAGGTTCTAGATCAGCTTTCTCCTTTCCTTTTAACAATTTAATTTTTTTCTTATGTGTCTATGGGTGTGTCCATGTGACTACCATGTATATTCATGTACCCTCAGAGGCCTGAAGAGTGGTCTATGTCCCTTGGATCTACAGTTACGGGCAGTTAAGAGCCACTTGATATGAGCTGGGAACTGGACTTAGGTCCCTGCAGCAGGGAGCTAGGCATCTCTCCAGCCTCTTCAGCTTTCTCTTTTACACGGTGGGCTTTATAAATGGGTGAGGGGTGTATTAAAGGAGATGACGCTGGAGGGAACTCTAAGCTCTGAGTAACTTTTTAAAAAACAGGAAACAAAGTCTCACTGTATGAAGTAGGCTGGCTGACCTTAAACTCAGACATCAGCCTGCCTCTGTCTCCTCAGTGCTTTAAGACATGCACCATCATGTCCAGCTAAACATATTGTGTCTTAATAGAACATATTGCTTTCCTTATTATCATTAAGCACCATGTACATGCAGTTTAAAACTCCTGAAATCATAAATAAATAAACATATAGTTTTCTGTGACATAGATTGACAAATGCTTTTCAAATTGTAACATACAATATGGTATAATTAGGATAACAATAACTATAGTAATAATGTAGTGAAAAATATAATCTTTTCCAATGCATTTTCCACTAAGTTTCTTTATATTCATAATTGATTTTTATTAATAATTATATAAACAAACAAATGAATAAACATCCCTGGTTTTTAAAAGTTATATATAGGGACTGGAGAGATGGCTCATCAGTTAAGAATACTCTAGTACCCACACAGCAGCTTACAATTGTCTGTAGCTCCAGTTTCAGTTGATCTGATGCCTTCTTTTGACCTCTGTGACCAGACTCACACATGGTGCACATATAGGCAAACACTCATACACGTAAAAATAAATCTTAAAAAACACCTTAGTGTTTTTTAAAAAGATAAATGAAATAAATATGTAAAACCTTAAAGCTAAAGTAATCTATATCAATGCAAGTTAGAATGCACTTGCTATAAAATTATTGAAATTATACTACTTCTTATATTCCATATGAAGCACCCAAGGTATTAGAAGTCTTAGTTAAGAATGCATTAATTTAGAAACATGCATATTGACTAGCTACTACAAACCAGGTACTGTTAAGGCCTTTAAGAATGGGGTTGCAAATAAAACAAAGACCCTCATACTCATAGAGTTTAATAATATGGAGTAGGAAAGCTACCTATAATCACAGTATTTGGGAAGCTGAGTCAGGAGGATCATCAGTTCAAGCCCGGCCTAGATTATACAGCAAAACTCTTTCTCAAAAATGAAGAGAAGACAAGAGAATTATCAAATTTGGTTCCAATTCCCCTTGTGTAATTTTGTGTCCCACAGCTCTGGAACATCCTACAGTATCAACAAACAAAGGCATCACCATACACAATTCAACAGACAGAGCAAAGGGCACTATCAGAACAGCCTGACAAACGAAATTACATGTCTAGTTTGCAAGTGTACATATGCACACATGGTAACACATACAAATGCATGCACATACACATGCAAAAGCTTACATGGGTACATGGTAACAAAGGCCCTTTGTTCCACAAAGAAAGGAGGTGGCTTTTGCAAACAAAACCTCCTCTAGAAAAGAGTCTGTAGCTTTATTGATTCAATACTAAATTATTCTTCTCAGGATTTTTCAAAGCCAAACTCCATGATTCAAAATTAAGTGGTCAATATTAATTAATAAAAAGATATTTTTACATCAAAAGATAGTATCAAAAATTGATACGTGATTTAAATGTTTATTGTCTTAAGAATATGTTCAACAAACACAAGGGACATATTGTATTAGAATAAATTCCATTACAACATACATCCCTGACAATATGAACGGCAAGATTACTGTTTGAGCAACTCTTAGGTTCCAGAGCTTGTTATGGCATCCCTAAAGTCAGTGAGCAACCTGGGCAGTGCTGACAGGGCACTTCTCTTACCTGAAGCTTCATCTTCCAACAGGAATGCATGGGTGTGTCCTCAATACAGCCCTCTCCAGCAGCACAGTAGAGGTGGGGAGGGGTTGGGAGCTGTGCCTGAACTGCAGCTGCCCTGCAGCCCTGCGACCCAGCAGAACCACACTGCTCTAATGCTGGACTTCAGTGCAACATTCCATTTTGTGATCAAACTGGACTAACTACTTCCTCCAGCTGATTTCCAAGGAATGAGGTAGTTAATGAATAATTCACAAGTCCGTTCCGCAACCAATCTCACTTCTGTTCTATGGCCCTGCTACAACAATATGCAACACAAAGATTCTAAGTATACTTGCTGGCTTGCAAATAATTGAAGTTCAATTTCCAGTCAATGGCAGCAAATGATTCTGGATCTGTTTGCTCTTGTATGTTACCTATCACCCAGACTTACTTGAGAGACTTTTAAAAAAGGGTAGAAAGGGTAAATAATTAACCACAGATATTTGAAAGAACAATATTTTTTTTTTCTTCCATCAACTTGTCCTTCTGGGGCTGAGCTGTAAGAGAAGCGGCAGAGTACTTGTAACACCATGC
Source organism: Tokudaia tokunoshimensis (assembly GCA_036184795.1). Classification (NCBI taxonomy): domain Eukaryota; kingdom Metazoa; phylum Chordata; class Mammalia; order Rodentia; family Muridae; genus Tokudaia; species Tokudaia tokunoshimensis. Next base: position 137,621,899 of record BTHU01000002.1, on the reverse strand, counting down.
CGGCTGGGGGAGGTGGGTTCTGAACAGTGGTGCTAGGAAACAAACTGCTTCAAGGGGGGATTTTCCTGCTCTCTGGCTATAAATAAACCTTTTATCTCACTGTTATTCTTCAAGGAAGCTGAAGAACGTTTGTTTCCCGAAACCTGTCAATGCTTACATATTTACAAATGAATGATGCCGGAAGCATCTGAAAACTACTCCGAACACAATTCCAAGAGAAGCCTGAACTGGAGGACTGGATGACCACCTCCCTCCCTCTGGCCACTACCTTAGGAAGTCTATAGTCTCCTGTCTTGCTCTCCACCTGTTCCTCACTCTCCACTGGTGTCTGGCTGCACTCCACACAGGTCATGTTTGAGCTATCTGTCAGTTAATGGAGGGAGGGGAGAGTATTTTGTTCCTAGCTGCTTCTGACTTATTTGCTTTGCAAATCGCTCTTCACTGCATCTCCTTGGCCCTGAGTCTTTCCTTTCACTTTATTTTGTTATTTTATATTATCACTTCTGAGGTTATGCTTTCTAAAATTTAAGAAGTCTTGTTGTTGTTTTTAAGATTTTTTTATTTTTTTGATCTAGACATAGTGGTATGCTTAGGTGGTTCATTCTTTAATCGCTGTACTTGGGAGGCAAAAGACAAGCAGATCTCTGTAAGTTAGAGGACAGGTTGATCTGTATAGTGAATTCCAGGACAGTCAGAGCTATGTAGAGATCCTTTTTCATAGATGATAGATAGATAGATAGATAGATAGATAGATAGATAGATAGATAGATAGATAGATGGATGGATGGATGGATGGATGGATGGATGGATGGATGGATGGATGGGTGGGTGGGTGGGTGGGTGGGTGGGTGGGTGGGTGGATGGATAGTATTTTTAATTTTAGAAGCTAAAGAGATAGCTCAGCAGTTAGGAACACTGACTGCTCTTCAAGAGGACCCAATTTCAATTCCCAACACCTACCTGGGAGCTCACAACTTGTCTGTAACTCCAGTTCCACACCATCTTCTGGCCTCTAAGGGCACCAGGCTCAAGATGCATAGACAAGATGCATAGATGTATGCAAAGACATACGCGCAGGCAAAATAGCCACATACACAGAACAAAATGATAATAAAATAAAAATTTTCAAAGATTTTATTTTTAAATTATGTGTATATATGTAAGAGTAGGTGCATATGATTGTGGATACCTCCAGAGTCCAGAAAAGGGCACTGGATCTCCTGGAGCTAGTATTAGGTGGTAGTTGTGAGCAGTACTGGGAACTGAATCCGGGTCCTCTGGAGGAGCACGAGTTCTCTTAATAACTGAGCCATCTTTCCAGCTGCCAAATTCAAGTTCTTATTAGTCTGTTCCACAGTACTCAAGAATTCTCTTCCTGTTCTTTGGACTGATTATTTTTGTTCTATCAGTAGGGTCTCATGTATCCCAGGCTGGCCTCAAAGTCTATTTAGCAGAGGATGACCCCAAATTTCTTATCTGTCTGCCTCTACCTCCTGTATGCTGGAATTACAGACATATGTTGCATACCAGCACTTTGCACCTAAGAGGAAAGCCTTCTACCTGCTGACTACACCCCAGCACTCTCATTTTATTCCAGACAAATACTTTCTTCTAGAACACATTAATAAACCTTTGCCTTTCTCAAAGATCCCAACATGTCTCCTCATCAGTCCAAACTCCACAGCAACATTCTGGCCTTTCTGTGTTACTGTGCGGTCAGGGGAACCTTTCCTTTTCAGCTACATAAAGAGCTAAGTATTGCAGCATGCATGCATTATATGGTAGAGAAAGAGTAGGGTTCCATGGAAAACGGTAAAGGAAGGCTGGGGTAAATGCTACAAGAAGCTCCTGCTGTATTGGGAATGAGAAAACAACAACCCAAAGTATGGAGCTTTGGGATATGTGGTTCTTTAATCTCAAGAATGACAGAACCAGGGGCTTAGAAAACGCCTCTTCATCATGCAAGGCAGGTTACAGAAACTAGAATTCTCTTTTCCCCAAGACCAAACATAGCCACTTTAACTTCACTCTCCCAAAGCAAGACTCCCCCTGCCTTCCTCTTACTCTGTATGTGCCATGTCTGAGCTAACGTTGACTGTCAATTTGACATTGGCCTAGTCACCTGAGAGGGGAATCTCCACTGAGGGATTGCCCAAAGCATGTTCAGTGGACATGCCTGAGTAAGACTGGCTCGAAACATGGAACCAATGCTACAAAGCTTTTCTCTGAATTCTACATGTGCACTGTGGCAAGTGTGCCCACACATGCACACACATATACAAGTATGCACGCACACTCTCACACACACACACACACACACACACACACCTTTTTACAATATCAAAATGTAGTGCTAGGACACAATAACTACAATGGAGAGATAGATACTGACTGCTGACCCTTTCTTCCCCCCTTCTCAGCTCAACTCTTGATTTTCTTCTATATTCTCTTTCTGTTTGCCATGTACCCAAGAGATGACAACATCCCTCCTCCCTGAGTATGTCAGGCTACCAAGAGCCTACTTTACAAAGCTCCTGATGAGAAAGCTGCTACAGACCCCTGGAAAACATCCTCCTTATCTTTACAAAGAAAATGAGAAACTTCTCTTCTACTCCACTTCCGACACAAGGCCAAAGGCTATGCTGAATGCTACTGACAGCCATCTACTATTATAAGCAAAACATGCCTTTGTTTCTTAGCAGACAATTTCAAACCCATTATAAAGGAATCAAATATGGCCAAGGATGCTTAGAAAAATCAATGATCTCAGAATTAACATAGACCTAGCATGGGAGCACAGTATAGCATGCCTGTGAGTCCAACTCCCTGGAAACAGGAAGATCATGAGTTCATGATCTGGGCTATATGTCAAAGCCTTGTTCTCAAAGGAAAAATAACAACAAAGGTATAAATATTGTCTAGTCCAACCCAGTAAGGACCTATGCCACTTCATCCTCTAATTTCACAGCCATACTTGTTTTCCCCAATACTCTCCCAGTAGCAACTCTCCAGCCAGCTTCCCATGCAGCTAGTTCTATTCATTTCGCTTTAAATATTTATTTATTAAATAAAAGTATACCTAGTGGCCAACAAGCTCATATTTTACCCTTAAAATATCAATGGGAATAGTGAATTGTAAAGCAGATTTAAAGGGTGTTACAGTCTAGTTCAATGGAGCTGCAGTAATAAATATGGCATGATCATGCCATGGTTTGGACACCAGTTTCACAGATTGTCAGTTAACAGTTGACAGCAGGCCCATGAATCAGAATTTAGATAGGATTAAATGCCCTCCTTGTAGGTTATAGATACATACAGCTCTCTCAAGCTTCAGGGCCTCCTCTCCACTCTTGATAATGACAATAAGAGTAACATAAAAGAAGAATTTCTTCTCTTGGGTCAGGGCAAAAATAACTGCAATTCTTCACAGCTGTAATTTGCTATTTGATATTAGAGTCCACTCTCTTAAATGTGGCTATGTTAGTCATTATTAACAGCTATTTCATTTTTTTATAGCTTTTTGTTTTTTGTTTCCTACTGACTTACTACTTGCTATTTATCTCATATTTACTTTATCTGTGGTGATAATTTTAGATAATCAAGCAATTTTCTTTTTTAAGTTTCAAAGGGCCATAAAGCAGTGGAGACAGCTCTCAGCCATCATCAGTGATCCTACCAGGAACTCCTCTTGAACTTGCAAATGTAGTGGTGGCTGGGGAAGTTTTTCAAAGGATTCAAAGTGTAGTGGCTGCCATTCGAAGTTGACAAGTGACCAACTGAGAGCAGCCATGGAAGCTTATCCTCTTACAATCAAAGGAGAAGCCAGTGTAGAGCAGGAGGGAAGCGAGCTGGAATGGTGACCAGGCTGGGCGGGTGCCTCAGGAACTGACAAAGCATCTGTTGTACCGTCCCTGTTAGCGCAGTCACAATAAACCATTTCTTGATCAGATGGTGACACAAGGTGGGTTATATTTGATACCTGGTGACAATCATTCAGTGACTGAACTAAGATGCTGCAAAGCCTTTCTCAGCAGACCTGCAGCAAAACCAAGTTACGCTTCCTGGTGGTGTTCTACTGCTGGTCTGGTCCACCATGACTTTCTAAATCTGAGAAGTCAACTCACAAGGCAATAGGATCCACCAAGAACCCCACAACTTTAACCAGGACTAGTCAACAGAAAGAGTTTGATTCTTTTCTCTACAACACCTCACTACACACTGCAGATCAATACTTCAGAATTTGAACAAACTGGGCCACAAAGTTTTGTGACATCTACCATGTTTACTACTCTCTGCCAAGCAACCACTTCTTCAAGGATCTTGACAACTGGGGAAAACACTTCTACAAACATTAGGAAGCAAAAAATGCTTTCCAAAAACATCTCAAATCCTACAGCATGGATTTTTATGTGATATGAATATAAAAACTTGTTTTTCACTGGCAGAAATGTATTGACTTGCACAGGTCCTACCTTGAATGCTAAACATGTATGTGGGCCTAGTTCTACTAATTTAAAATTCAGGGTCTGAAACCGAAATTCCTTTTGCACTAACTAACAAAAAAGTTGTTTATATGTATTACAAGAAGCAAAAACATGATACAGTGAGATTTGGAATCCTTTCACATTCCTTTCTGCTGTCAAGACATTTCTCTATATCGTCATGTCCTTAGCAGACTGACCTTGGGGTAAACAAAACCTTAAACAGAAAGGACTGCTGAGGAATACTAACTATAAGTGATGGACTAGTCTTACAGTAGAAGATAACAACTTAGTCTATATTTCCTATATGTTTCAAATTATTAAACTATTACTTTCTTTTCTCTATTGCCTCTCTCTAAGCTGTTATCGTCCACTCTTCTTAAGTGTCTCCACACACTGAGAATATGATTCCTACAAACAGAATCATTCTAGGAAGACTTTAAATCTTACCCAAGTGCAGACTAAGAATTTCTGTAACAAACCTTCCTGAGAGCTGATACACAGGTGATGGACTCAGTGTATCCCAGGCGTCTCACTGACTCAGTGTACCCCAGGCGTCAATCTCACTGACTCAGTGTACCCCAGGCGTCTCACTGAGGGACTTCTGTATACTACTTATCCCACACCACCACCAGCTCTTCTCACCATACCTGACAGGGTGACTCCAATTGTAGTCACTGCCCTGACTTAAGAAAGGCTTCTCAAATGTGACAAACTGAATTCCTCTTGCTAAAAATGGGAAATACCCAAACTCAGAAAGAGGAAGATAAATTAAAGAGATATTTTATCCCCTACTGAAAAGGATAGAACAATGGACTAAAATAATCCAAACTGTAGCAAGCTTCAAGAGGACAAGGATCCTCACTGTAGGATAAGAGGTGTTCTTAATGACTCAGTGACCACTGTCCTTTGGTGTCCTGTCACACACCATTCTTTCAGATTATTCAGCTTGAGGGATAATTTCACCTACTCCTCAGGCTTTTTGTATTCCAAAATTTCTATCACTGTGACAGTCACACTATACACTATACATTATACAGCCTAGCTAGCCTGGAACAGGAGCTTTTCCTGCCTCAGTGTCCTAAATGCTGTGATTACAGCAAAGCTTAACTTGGACTTCCCTAAAGATTCAAATACAGCTGAATTCTGGGTTTCCATAGCTGAACTAGCCAATAACATTAGACTTTCCATGTCCAGTTATACCTGCCATCTTTCCTGCTTCTGTGGCAGTGCATTTGACCCTGCTGTATATGCTGGAGGTCATCTATTCCTGATCACCACAGTCTGTGGACACCCAGCCTTGCCCAGCCCCTCGTCCATCTTCATGAAATCAATTAGTCTTCCTTGACCCCAGAAACACTGTCTCATCACACAAACTAGTAGACTGCCTTCAAGTGGCCTTGAGTCAGGGAACTAACTCGCCTCACTGATCTCAGTACTGGCCTCTCGGTGCTCACAGCCTCCAGGTGGCCACTCCAGCCTTGTCTATTTCCCACCTTTACCCTCTGAATTCCAGTGAAAGTAAGTTCTACTCATTATAGCAAACTGTCGTGTATAATCTAGAAAATGATCTAATGACAGCAGTACTTTTGGTTTTGAACAAGTGAGTTTATTAGGTTCTAGTAACCAAAGAGATGAAATCGCAAGCAGCAGACAGAGCAGCAGAGAATATCGTCATATAAAGAGTTTGCAAGAACAACTGGAACAGCTGGATTGAGAGAGCAAAAAGAAGTTAACACTTCAAGTTGGGCTCACAGACATCCAGACATCCATCCCCTGGGGAAGGAAGTCAGGGTGGTGAGCAGGAGTTCCCGACTAAGGTCTCTACAATGAGCTTCTAACGCTGGGTTTTGGGTTTCCTCACGGCAGGCATTTTTATATCATGGGATAAACAACAGCAGTCGAAAATGAATCCATTCTAGTCATCCCCTCTCTCCCCACTGTGGAGCTGGGGGAAGAGGAGCAGGGAATCTTGTCACCTTTGAGACAAACATGCTTCAGTTTGAAGTGAGGGGATAGGGAATCCCATTTCCAGAGGCAACTTCATAGTAAGCGTAAACAGCACGTGACAATTTAGCAACACACAAAATCAGAGATAGTAGAGGTAGGTCAGATCCTCACAGAGGGACACAGGCTGGCCTAAGTAGCCAACAAAAAGTATGATTGTGAAGAGTATATGTGAATTCCACCTACACCATCTACTACAGAGAACACACAAGCTGCTTTCTAAGGCTCATCTATAAAAAGAAGAGAACAATGAGAGTTTGTTGTTCTTAGTGCTCACGTGAAGATTATGCTGTTTACACGGCCCAATACCAAGACATTCCAAGAGCTAGGCATGCAGAGTGAGCACAAAGCAAGCATCTGGTACAGTAACTTGAACCCTTAGCAGTAGCATTCTCCATGCTCAAAACACGCAAGACAGTTATCAGAGGCAAAAACAGGAAAAATTAATAATTAAACAAGAAGCTAGAGCTAATTAGGTTATAATTATATATTCACAAACATAAAAGGGAAAATACATTGTAAGGACATAAAATGATTTTTAAAAACATATTAAAAATGTCAAAGGTAGAACTGAGCCCAGAAGAAAACTATGGTGACAGTCAGAACACAGTGCACAGGAGGAGGGTAGAGGGATTATGAATAGCAGTGTCTTGGGAATAATAGCTAAAAGCATTCTGGAACCCAAGAAAGACTCATCACAGATAAACAGCTCAGGCTCTGATGCACTTTGAGACAGCTATCACAATATACTGTCACAGGTTTTCTGAGGGAAGAGTTCTTTCAAAGACAATACGCTGTTGTTCCAGTTATACAAATGAACAAACAAATGTGTGCAGTATATTTATATTCATCTGCAAGAAATTATTTTGGAAGAAACATGGGAAATACTAAAACTCAAGTTTCCACAACATTTGGGGGGAGGGATCTGTTTATTCTTGTATTACATAAGGAAGTCGTCTTGCTGAAGTCAGGCATTCAAAAGCACTAATTTCATTTAAAATACTATAACAGTATATCCTACAGTGTTATTTTCTGAAATCTACATTAAAAACCAAATTCTTAGGCAAATGGGTGGAACTAGAAAATATCCTTTCCAATTTGTATCCCTTTGACCTCTTTTTGTTCTCTAATTGCTCTAGCTAGAACTTCAAGTACTATATTGAAAAGATATGGAGAGAGAGAGGGCAGCCTTGTCTAGTCCCTGATTTTAGTGGGATTGCTTCAAGTTTCTCTCCATTTAGATTGATGTTGGCTACCGGTTTGCTGTAAATTGCTTTTACTATGTTTAGATATAGGCCTTGAATTCCTGATCTTTCCAAGACTTTTAGCAAAGAAGTCAAACTATCACTATTTGCAGACGATATGATAGTATACTTAAGCGACCCAAAGAACTCCACCAGAGAACTCCTACAGCTGATAAACAACTTCAGCAAAGTGGCCAGATATAAAATCAACTCAAGCAAATCAGTAGCCTTCCTATACTCAAAGGATAAGCAGACTGAGAAAGAAATAAGGGAAATGATACCCTTCACGATAGCCACAAACAATGTAAAGTATCTCGGTGTGACTCTAACCAAACAAGTGAAAGATCTGTATGACAAGAAGTTCAAGTCTCTGAAGAAAGAATTTGAAGAAGACCTCAGAAGATGGAAAAATCTGCCATGCTCATGGATTGGCAGGATTAATATAGTAAAAATGACCATCTTGCCAAAAGCAATTTACAGATTCAATGCAATCCCCATCAAAATCCCAATTCAATTCTTCATAGAGTTACAAAAAGCAATTCAAAAATTCATCTGGAATAACAGAAAACCCAGTATAGCTAAAACGAATCTCAAGAGTAAAAGAACTTCTGGGGGAATCAAGCTGTACTACAGAGCAATAGTGTTAAAAACTGCATGGAACTGGTACAGTGACAGGCATGTAGATCAATGGAATAGAAGTGAAGACCCAGAAATGAATCCATACTCCTATGGTCACTTGATCTTTGACAAAGGAGCTAAAACCATCCAGTGGAAAAAAGATAGCCTTTTCAACAAATCGTGCTGGGTCAACTGGAGGTCAACATGCAGAAGAATGCAAATTGATCCATTCTTATCTCCTTGTACTAAGCTCAATTCCAAGTGGATCAAGGAACTCCACATAAAACCAGACACACTGAAACTAATAGAAAAGAAATTAGGAAAGAGCCTTGACCATATGGGCACAGGGGAGAATTTCCTGAATAGAACTCCAATAGCTTATGCTCTAACATCAAGAATTGACAAATGGGACCTCATAAAATTGCAAAGTTTCTGTAAGGCAAAGGACACTGTCAAAAGGACAAAGTGGCAGCCAACAAACTGGGAAAAGATCTTTACCAACCCTACATCTGACAGAGGGCTAATATCCAATATATACAAAGAACTCAAGAAGTTAGACTCCAGAGAGCCAAATAACCCCATTAAAAAATAGGGTACAGAGCTAAACAAAGAGTTCTCACCTGAAGAATATCTAATGGCTGAGAAGCACCTAAAGAAATGTTCAACATCCTTAGTCATTAGGGAAATGCAAATCAAAACAACCCTGAGATTCCACCTCACACCAGTCAGAATGGCTAAAAGATCAAAAACTCAGGAGACAGCAGGTGTTGGCGAGGATGTGAAGAAAGAGGAACACTCCTCCACTGCTGGTGGGATTGCAAGCTGGTACAACCACTCTGGAATGCAGTCTGGCGGTTCCTCAGAAAACTGGGCATGACACTCCCAGAGGATCCTGTTATACCACTCCTAGGCATATACCCAGAGGCTTTACCTGCATGCAATAAGGACACATGCTCCACTATGTTCATAGCAGCCTTATTTATAATAGCCAGAAGCTGGAAAGAACCCAGATGTCCCTCAACGGAGGAATGGATTCAGAAGATGTGGTATATTTACACAATGGAATACTACTCTGCAATTAAAAACAATGAATTCACGAAATTTTTAGGCAAATGGTCAGAAATGGAAAATATCATCCTTAGTGAGGTAATCCAATCACAAAAGAACACACATGGTATGCAGTCACTGATAAGGGGATATTAACCCAGAAGCTCAGAATACCCAAGATACAATTCACATATCAATTGATTTCCAAGAAGATGGAAGGAGAGACCCCTGGTCCTGGAAAGACTGGATGTAGGGGAATGCCAGGACAGAGAAGCGAGAAGGGGTTGAATGGGGAACAGGGGGAGGGAAGAGGGCTTATGGGACTTTCGGGGAGGGAGGAACCAGGAAAGGGGAAATCATTGGGAATGTAAATAAAAAAATATATATATAGAAAATAAATTTAAAAAAATATATTAAAAAAGAAAGAAAGAAAAGAAAATATCCTAAGTGAGATAACCCAATTACCAAAGAACACACATGGTATGCACTCACTGATAAGTGGATATTAGCCCAAAAGCTCAGAATACCCAAGATACAATTCACAGACCACATGAAACTCAAGAAGGAAGACCAAAGTGTGGATGCTTCATTTCTTCTGAGAAGGGGAACAAAATACTCACAGGAACAAATATGGAAATAAAGTGTAGAGCAGAAACTGAAGGAAAGGCCATCTAGAGACTGTCCCACCTGGGGATTCATCCCATATACAGTCACCAAACCCTGACACTGTTGTGAATGCCAAGAAGAGCTTGCTGACAGGAGCCTGATATGGCTGTCTCCTGAGAGGCCCTGCCAGAGGCTTGCAAATACAGAGACAGATGCTCACAGTCAACCATTGGACTGAGTGCGAGATCCCCAATGGAGCAGTTAGAGAAAGAACTGAAGGCGCTGAAGGGGTTTGCAACCTCAGGAAGAACAACAATATCAACCAACCAGACCCCCCAGAGCTCCCAGAGACTAAGCCATCAACCAAGGGGTACACATGGCTCCAGCCGCATATGTAGCAGAGGATGGCCTTGTCAGGCATCAATGGGAGGAGAGGTCCTTGGTCTATGAGGGCGTGGAGGTAGGAGTGGGGTAGGTGGAGGACCACTCTCATAGAAGCAGGGGGAGGGAGGATGGGATAGGAGGGTTCAGGGATGGGGGAAAACTGGGAAAGTGGATAACACTGAAATGTAAATAAAGAAAATATCCAATAAAAAAAAGAATATCTGAAGTTACCTGCCACCTGGCTCATTAACAGCTACAAGCAAGTAGCAACAGCCAAGAAATCATATTCATTAGTGACACCTGACTAATGAATTCTATAACATTCACTCAATTTATGTGCAACACATGAAACCATTAGCAAATGCTTCTCTTACAGTATATTCTGTTTTATCTAAATAACATGAACTCTAGCAAAATCTCCTCCCCAGACCAATGCCCAGAGTTCAGCTCTAAAGAAGTAAACAGCCATTACTTTAAGATCTGAGCATGTGAAAAAGACAAAACAGCTCAAACTTGGCAAAGCTGACTTTAATGTTTGGTAACAGCACCCTCCCCCCTTTTCAATCTCCAGGGAAACCACCGGAATACATCATACTGTCAACAATAAGGCTGGAAATTGCAGTTAGGCAGTCATCTCTGGTTCCTGAATGACAAGCAGGCTACAAGTTCCCATATATGGCTGGGTAAACTAGGAGGACCCCCATAGCAGTACGATGCCAGCTAGCTGTGATCACCAAACAGGATAAGCACTCTGGGAGGCAGATTTGAAAGATGTTACACAGATGGCCCCACAAACACCACAAGAAAATAGATCCCTATTTCCAGATGTGAGACTGTTACTATGGTATGGATATGGTCGGTGGCCTTGTCCCCAATGTACAGTAGACCTTTAAGAAGTATTTAGTTATGAAGGATCTGCCATCATAAAAGGATGAATATGGTTTCCAGGAAAGCATTTTGGTTATTATGGGAAGTCTCTTCAGAGACTCCACCCCCTCTGTACTCGCTTCTCCTTTTTCACACCCTCCTGTCTTCTGTCATGCATGGCACATGAAGAGGTCCTTACCAGAAGCCTTTTTCTAATTTACTCAGTCTTGGGAATTCTGTTGTAGCAATAGAAACTGTGCTGAGGCAAATATTAATACTCTGAGATTCTCACAAGAAAGGTAATTAATAACTCAAAGAGCCACACAAATGATGACAGAGATAGTGACATGTTAACTGACAGTGATTTAACTTAGTATTTCAAAAATGCATGTTTATCTCCATGTAGAAAGAATCAATGTGTAGGGTATGGATACTTTACCTGTCAATAAAAAAAAAAAAACCTATGGCCTATAAACTAAAGGGTAGGATAGAAGGTGGAACATCTTGTGGGCATAAAGGATTCTGGGATTGGGCCAAGTGCATGAATATTCACCCTGGAGCATGAAGAAAGACAGGTACATGAAACCTGAGCAGAGGTAACCAGCTACATGGCAAAACTTAGATTAGAATAAATAGGATATTAAGTTATGAGCTAGTCAGAGAACAAGCCAATGCTTATGCCAAGGTATTTGTAAATATAATAAAGCCCCAGAGTCATTATTTCTGGGAACAAGGAAGCAACTTACAGTAAAAACCCTAAAACTTCTCTTCACTTAATTATGCCTCTATAAAGAAGCCAAGAACTAGCAAAAGGGTAGGCTGAATACTGACATGCAAAGCTGTAATATATGGAAGAAGCAATTTTTATTCTGAACAATAAAACTACAGTTCCTGGGAGTAAAGAGTGGGGCCGCTAATAAGAGAAAGCTAGAAACTGTGTTGATGAGAGACCTTGGATCCTTAATAGTTCACACACACACACACACACACATACACACATGTCTGAAAGTCGTAGGCAGGCCAAGTGTGGTAGCTAGTACATGTTGCTATCCTGAACTTTGGAGACTGTAATGGGAGAAATGGGAGAAGAGCAAAAACAGAAGTGGGAAAAGAAAGAGAAGAAGGGAGCAGGGGAGGAAACAGGAAAGGAGGGCGAGAGAGGGAGAAGCAAGTGAGGGGAGGAGTGGACAGCACCCAAGGAGGCTCTGAGAACAGGCTGCCCCGAGATACAAACCACGTCCAGCACTAAACTGGAAACGAGAGTCTAGAATACTAAAGCTCAGACTTTCTACAAGTTCTTATTGCAGGTCATTACTTATCCAGGATATTAAAGTAGCAATAGTTAAGAAGCGACAGTACAGTGAATATGCCTCAGAATACTGCTATCACCTCATCAACTGGAGGATCTTGTTCCAGATGCCAAGTACAGATGGATAGAGAATTAGGTAATTATAGAATTTATATAAAATGTATATAAAGCTTCCTTGTATTAAATTTTTCTCCATTTATATACTTTCAGAGCAAACTAAAATTTGTTTAGATAACTATCAATCTGATGCTTCATGATAAAATCCCTCTGTTGATATCAAAATGAAGATGCAGAGATCAATGGTGTGAGAACTAGAATTCCTTAAAACTATGGAAAGCGTCCTTTGCTTTCTATGTCATTGTCTAAGCACAAACCATGGGTCACCTTCTTTACTATGCTTTCAGAAGTGTGATGATGTGCACCAGATCTTTAAGGGTAGAAAGTGCAGGTGTATTTTCTGGATAATCTTACAAATTGGGTCCCAGGTGATGTGGTCCTCTCTGAAAGACACCTGTTTATACTCGCAGCTTTGATCCCATGAGGCATGGGGGCAGATGGCAGAACATGCACCATCCACTCAGCTTGGCTAGTCTTGGCAAAGTGAAGCGTACACCAGGAGCAGCAGCACACACCTGGAATCCTAACACACAGGTGGCCAAAGGAAGAGGATGGAGTTTAGGACTAGCCTGGGCTACAGAGTGTGGGGCAAGTGAACTGTGCCACCAGACAGAACTGGTACAGTTGAGTGAGCTTAGATCCTGTAGAATCCCTGCCTACTTCTACCTGCTCTGGAACCATGCCAGCCCAGAGAGGACCATGACAATCAGTCAGGTAGGGAAAACACCTGGAGTCCTTCCCATTCAAACAGAGCATCACGAACATCTCAAACTAAGCCAATAGGAAACATCTAAGTCTCACTCTACTCTGCAATGTTTATACAGTCTCTATTCACATGGAATAAAGTGCACAAGTTATTTCACTGAGGATCATATGAGAGTGGCTGTTTTTACTGAACTGTAACTCTTGGGGAAGAGTTCTCTCTCCCAAAGCATTCATCACTGGATCTTGGACCCACCTGCCTGGCTGCAGTTGCCACCCCCCACCTCCCACCCCACCACTGGTGCTGTCACTGCCACCGTTACCACTGTCCAAACCTTCTCGCTTTTCTTCTAAGAGCTGTAACACTTCCAGCTTTCCCAGAGGGACCCGGATCCATGGAACCTATTCGTCCCAGTTCCACTTTACCCTTTGGGCAGATAGAGGACAACAACAGAGTGCACACTGAATCTCTCTGAACAGAAGGTGGTGGGTTTTTTTTTTTTCCAGTGCCAATAGTTTTTAAGTGGCGGTGATGATAAAGGTAGAGGCATTTTTTTTTCAGTCATAATAAAAAGATAGTGGCAACGTTAGCACAAGATGCAGCAACTGAACTTTTGTGACTCATTGCCTCCTGATCAGGACAAAGTCATCACACAGCACTGGGAACCAGTTCTTTCTGGGGATGCAGAGAAGCATTTCCTTCTATAGCAACATTTTCTCCTTAATTTGGAAAGGATGCTGTTATGACCTTGAGACTAGAAAATGGAATATTGTCCTAAGATGGAAAGTATATTTGGAAATGTATATTTCCAAACACTGACTTGGAAACCAACTATAAAACTTTTAGACTTTTATATTACATTTACATTAATACTTAGTGTACACAAAGTTGTTTTAAGAACAACTTGAAGCAAAATATTACTAACTTTAAGATGTAAAGAAGAAGAATGTATTCTCTAAGACAGTTAAGATAAAAAAAGTTTTTAAATGAAGCAACTCTTCCAAAAGGAGAGTAAAGGCTGAAAAGTAATGGGTAGTGTTATAAAAAAACCTAAAAAGTCCCATGGTGGCTCATGTCCTTAATCCCAACTCAGGAAACCGAAGCAGGTGGATTTCTACGAGACCAAAATGAGTCCCAAGACAGCCAGAGCTACATACTGAGACCCTGTTTCAAATAATAAAATAAACCTAAAAGCAGCACTCCACTTAAATAAAAGTTTTATCTACTCATAAGTGATAGGAAGAGAATCTTTTATGGATTACAAAGTATTCCCAGCAGTTCTCATGCCACTGCAAGTGAGACCCTTCTCCATCCACAGATAGTATAACAAAGTACAAGTCATTAGCAAGCCACAGACTACTATCTATAGGTTCATGCAGTACATTCTACAGAGAACTGTTCATAAAGTTACCTTATGGTATGACCCAAGATAAAAACCTTATCTTTGCAGCTCCCACAACCTCAGTGAGGAGGAGGAAGAAGAGGAGGAGGAAGAGGAGGAGGAAGAAGAGGAGGAAGAAGAGGAGGAGGAGGAGGAAGAGGAGGAAGAAAAGGAGTAAGAAGAAGAGGAGGAGAAGGAGGAGGAAGAGCCTTTCACTTCTCAGCACAGGCAGGTCACAAATTGCATCTAAAGATTTTGGGTTGACTTTGTGGTTTCCTCAACCTGAGCCACTCTGCCTTCCCCTGTCCCCTTAACTCTAGCTCTACACGTAATCCGTTTTCTACAGGAAGTCCTGAAATTCCTCCATCATTGACCTTATCCAATTAATGCTTATATGTGTCAAGGCAGACTGTCAGAGCATGAAAACAGATAGTCTGATTATAATGACCTCCTACATGCAGTAACAAGCCCCTAAATCTTTGCTCAAATACATCTATACATTGCATCTTGTTTTGAGAATCTGATGAACTTCCTCCCAGGAGATTTAGCCAACTGAGACCAGTGTGTCACTTGCAGCTAAGAAGCTGATAAGCCTATGCCAAAAACTTTAGAACCCAGAAACCTGTATAAGACAATCACCTCTGAACACAGTCAACTGTGCTCATTAGCACATCGCCAGAGAAACCAGCCCTTTAGAGTGCAGGTATTACTCTAGATTGCAATTAGTGAAATTTTAATAAGATAATGGTAATGGTTGGAGCTGTGGAGATGGCTCATTAGGTAAGGTAACTGTCACCAAGCCTGTTGCCACATGGGGAGGATCATCAACTCTCCACAGCTGTCTACTGTCCTCTATTTGTGGACCATGACATGCTCACACCATTCATGTGAATTAGTACAGATATAAAATAATTAAATGTGAAAAAGTATCCAAATAATATATTTGTGATAGTGGTTAATACTGATTGTAAACTCCATAGGATCTAGAATCACCTAGGAGACAAAGCTATTAGTGTGTCTGTGACAGAGTTTAGAGACTGAGTTAACCTAGGTGAGACAACCAACTGAAGAATAAAGAAGTGATCCAAGCACCAGTGTTTTCTCTGCTTCCTGCCTGGAAATGATGAGGCTGCCACCACCTCATGCTCCTGACACCATGGCTTCCTCTTTGCCATATTTCTGCCCTCAAAATAAAACAGCTGTTCAGCCAGCATCTGGCCACTGCTACCATGAAAGAACCCCCAGGAAGGCACTGAGGAAGTGCTCACATTACCTGCTCCTTATCTTTGGTCTTGCTTCGGTAGACTCTAGCAGAAATGGCATCCTGAGAAGGGATGGCAGAGATCTGGTGCAGTGGCATGCTCATCCCAGCCTCCAACCTGGTCTTCCTCCTTATGGAAGTGAGTCTCCTCTAGCAGAGTCATTTTGGGCCATTGACTTCAAGCTGGGAGAAAGGAAAAGAAACATAGCTGAGCTAAAATACCTCATTTCCAACAGAAAAACTGCACTTTGTTAATGTGAGGAAATTATTCTGACCAAATGCTTGGTCTTCAAAACAGATAGAAAATGACTAGGGAAAATTACACTTGTTTCTTATACTAAAATATTAGTATGATAAGGAAGTCAGAGGGTCACAGATTAGTCTTCTGTTGTCCTCTTAACTATAAAAGAACAATGTCTCATTATATTATTTTTGAAGATAAACTTTTGCTCATGAGCAAGTATTCCTGTGTATGTATGTATTTCCCTGAATATCAAACCTCATCTCATGCATCCTGATATAATAACCTTTCCTTGAAACTAACGCCTTTGGCAGGAGTATTACAAACTTGAAATAGCCTGATCTACATAGTAAGATCCTTTATAAACAAAACAAAACAAAATTTAAAACAGACACAAACAAAAAGAACAAAATCACCACTGCTGTTCTTAGAGTTAAGTTATAGTTCTGTGGTAGAGCTTACCTATATACCCAAGTTCCCAGGTTCAATCCCTAGTATGAATAATAATAATAATAATAATAATAATAATAATAATAATGATGATGAAAGCAAGAAAGCAGAGGGGGAAGTAGTATGGATGGGAGGGAGGGACAGAGGGAGGAAAGGAAAGAGAGAGGAAATGAGGGAAGGAAGGGGGAAAGGAAAGAAGTCAGTCAGTCCATCTACCTGACCTCAAATTCATAAAATGGCAAGACTGGTGTTTTAAAAGTCTGAAATTCAAATTATCTATGGTTCATGCATAACCTTCCAAAAGTCTAGACTCTCCAAGCCAGCTGTTGGCGAATTTCTCCTATAAAGGGCAAGATAAATATTTCAGGCATTATAGGCCAACTCTGGTCTAGTTACTTGACTCTTCTGTGTATTGGGAAAGCAGCCATTGATTAGTGGGTAAATGAATAAGAATGGTAACCTCATCTAGTTTAGATATGGCTTGTCCACTAAGGTTCACCTGCTGCAAGTTTGACACTTTAAGAATAAGTCTTGAGGACAGATGTTTTTCTTGAAAGAGTGAGTTTATCTCACTAGTGAGCTCAAGAACAGCTGTTACAAAGCTTCCAACTCACCCTGCTTCTTTTCCCTCCATTTTTTCTTTCCTTCTCTCCTCACGATTTCCCTTCCCAACCCTGTGATGCCATCTAGCCTATTACAATGCAGCCAGAGGCCTCACCAGAAGTCAACGCCAATGTCCTATTCATGGACCTCTAGAACTGTGACCTAATCAAACCTTTAAAAAAAAAATACCCAATTTTGGGTATATTTTGATATGGTAAAACAAAATAAACTGTGACATTATTTATCAATAAAAATATATTTGCAAAAACAGGTGGCAGGATAGATTTTGCTCATGACTTTCAGTTCAATAAGGGCTTCTCAGGGAAAATGTAGGCCATCATGGACATTCCTGAGACCCCTGAGAAGGCTGCCTTTATGTAAAATAACAATGTCTATATAAGTTGTCTTATATAACCAAGTATACTTGCTTATTTTCTTTTTTTAAAAGATTTATTTATTTTATTTATATGAGTACACTGTAGCTGCCTTCAGACACACCAAAAGAGGGCATCCAATCCCATTACAGATGGTTGTGAGCCACCATATGGTTACTGAGAATTGAACTCAGGACCTCTGGAAGAGCAGTCAGTGCTCTTAACCACTGAGCTATCTCTGCAGCCCCTGCTTATTTTCTATACGTTCTCGCTGCTAGTATTCAAATTATGAGTTCTCTCCTCCCCATTCTCTTGTTTTGCTGCCCCCCCCCCCCAGAAACAGCTCCATACATACTCTCCATGTTTATGGTAGTGATGTTTCATGATGCCATTTCAGGGTTGGCGTGGCAGAGCTTTAAACCAAAAGAATATGTCTCTAATTTGGGGTCCTTCATTTGTTAACCGTGTGTTGGGCATGTGGTGGTGAGCAGGGAGGGTAAACAACAGGGCCAGAGCCTCCTAAGGCCACATTTGACAAATGTTTGTCCCACCTATCTCAAAACTCTTCTCTGGAACAGCAGTGCCTGTGGGGCTGCTCAACTCCCAACAGTGTCAGTAACCAGACAGAAGATATGGGACTTGCACATGGTTGAGTCAAGCCTACACTCAGATCAGATCATAAAGCAACAGGGAGGAAGGAGGAATGGCTACAGACCAACACTCACAAGAAAATGAGCTACAAGGATATTACTTCAGAAAGTTTCATCTTATAATAGGCAAATGATCACTAAGAATCAAAAAATAAGAAAATAGAGTAGATTACAGTATCTATGCATTACACTTCCCCTACTGGTCTGCAGGCCCTGATGAAGCTGGTAGAGAAGTAACACTGTGCCCTACAAATGTTCTACACATTTATATCCAAGCACTCTCCCACGCAAGAGGCATACACTTACTGTTAAGTTGTGTACGCTCTGGAATATCACAACAGTGATGAGCACCGTTTTCATCACTAACACAGTAAACTCACAGATGACAAATCCCATGTGGCTTGCTGGAATAAGTAGTTAAATTCACCATGTCCAAAGTCCCACTACCTACCATGCCAATAGCTATCTGCGGTGCTCCTGATATAATCACCATTATTACATCATTAGTATGTGCTCATGGCAAGCCTAGGAAGACTATGCCAAAGAGAAACTAAGAGACTCAGAATGTTTGCAACTTTGAAAGCCCCCCCCCTTCTTCTTTACAGTCACTCCAGCTGTTCTGACACATATCACCATTTCCTGGTAATGGACCTGGAAGTTTGCAAGAAGCAATACTATTTAAAATAAGCATTCATTAACAAACAGACAGACCATGCTGCTATGTATATGAAGGATCATATGAAAGAAAGCATAAGACAGATATCTATTTTATATAAATTCATCTTTAATGATGGATAGTTAGTCTTGGTATTATGAGGACTTGAATTTGACTGGTATAAATCAGAGTCATTTGAAATAAGCATCTGTGTCTAGAGGAACTGGCCTCCTAAAAGTTGAGTCAAGAAGAAACACCAAGTTCATGAACAGGAGAGTGCACACTATCATAATTCTCACAGGTTGAGTTCTAGCTCAATGACAGAATGCTTGTGAAGTATTAGGAAGGTCATGGGTTTGATCCCTACCACCCCAAGGGTGGGTGTGTGGAGGAGTTCTCTTCAGAATCAAAGTAATCCCTATCAAAATCTGAGCTACTATTTAGCATAGATTTGACAAGGTGATCCCAAAATAAAATGCAAATTAAAGGGACTCAGATTACTACTACAGGCTTGAAGAACAAAGTCTGAGGACTCATACTTTCCAGTTTCAAGACTTACTTCAAAGGCTCAGTAATCAAGACTGGTGTTGAAACACAGATTTAGAGATCAACAGATCAGAAGTTAAGAGTTGAGAAATAAACTCATCTATCTACAGTTAAATAACTTTCAATAGAATAACAAGATTCCACTTCCACAGGGGAAAGAATATACTTTTCAATGAACGCCAGGACAACTGGACAGCTGCATGCAAAATAAAATAAACCTGGATCTCTTCCTCACACTAAGAAACAATAGAAAAACCAGAAGCCATCAAAATAATGTTGTGTGTGTGTTTCAAAAGCCGCCATGATGAAATTGAGAAGTGGAGCTCAACGTTCAGCTCAACAGTGTACTTGCAGAGTATGTAAGGTCCCAAGCTCACAGGCGCGCGCGCGCGCACACACACACACAAGGGGGTTGGGAGGTCTGAATCCCAGAACTCAGCACAAGGGAGGCAGGGATCATGAGTTCAAGGTTAGCATGAGCTATACATAGTGAGACCTTTTCTCTGAGGAACAAAACAGGGGAAAGGAGAAATTGAGAGGAAGGAACAAACACAAAATAGAAGAAAATATTTGTCAATTGTATATCTAGCAAGGATCCTGTACTTAGAATACCCAGACTTCTCACAATGCAATAACAAAAAAAAAAAATGTACTCAATGAAAAAATGGTTTCTCAACATCATCAGCCATCAGGAAGTGCAAATCAAAGGCACAGGCACCATTCTAAGTATGCTCCTAACTGAAGACATATAGACAAGCATTGGTAAGGACACGCTGAAGCTGATTCCTTCATACACTACTAATAGGAATGCATGTGGCTGCTTTGAAAAAGTCTAATTCTCCCTCAAGATAATATATATGTTATCATAAGACCAATATGTTCTAGGAAATGCACATCAAAAGAAATTAAAATATCTGCCCTATTCATGAACATTGCCCCTAAATTTATTCATGCTACTACATTATCCATTACAGCATAAAGTAGAAACAACCCAAAAATCCATCAACTGCTAAGTAAATAAATATAATATATATCCATTCACTTGAACCATAATCATCAATAAAAATATGAACTCAGAAAAAGATTAAGTGAAGCCAGTCAGAAAGGACCATCTAATGTCCAGAATAGATAAATATACATAGACAGAAAGCAGGCATCTAGGTTTGTCAAGGTGAAAGCTGGTAAATGTGAAGGTGTGATTGCTTAAAGGACTTTTTTCTTTAGGGTAATTAACATGATCTAAAAGTGTCTGTGGTGAAGTAACACAATCCATGAGCAATGAAAGCTTCAGAATCACACCCATTTAAGTCAGGGTGTTGTAACTCATGTAAACCATCTCAATAAAGCTATTTTGTAAAATAAAAAAAAATAAAAAAGCCAAGCAGTATGGCACATGCCTTTAATCCCAGCACTGGGGAGGCAGGGGCAGGCGAATTTCTGAGTTCTAGGACAGCCTGGTCTACAGAGTGAGTTCCAGGACAGCCAGGGCTATACAGAGAAACTCTGTCTCGAAAAACCAAAATAAACAAACAAACCAACATAAGGAAATAAGTGAACTATGAAAAAACATTTTAATTTTCCCTTTGTGCTACACCTAGTTATTTTTTTTTCCAGCAGGCCTGGAGGTAAGGCACAATGTTGAACTTCTAAACTGCTATTTCCTGTCTGTAAAAAGGTAATAATCCCTCATCAGTTAAAAAGGTTAATATAAAAATCAAATAACTGTCTCCATGTGCACACACACAGGCCTATGCAGTACATTTACCAGCAGGCTTTCCCATCTACCTGTTGGAACACTGTCTTTCCATCACTAGCTTATATACCTTTCTTCTTAAGTTTAAAATTCATAAAACTTGGACCTCCAATCTTTCTGACATCTAGAAAGAAAAGCAAGAACAATACCCAGCCTAGAGTATCAGTACAATGGCCTGGTCATGAAAACACATGACATGGCTTAACAATCCAACTGTTATATTTACTTTCCAGATGGTTGGGATAAATGCAAGATTCTGTTCATTCAAACAATGTCATGTGAACAGGTAAATCAGAAGACAACTTGGAAATCAGAAGACAATCAGCCCCCTGCCCCTCGCCCCAAGAAGGATTCACCTGTCTCTATTCACCCTTGTCTCAAGGTTCAGGTCCTTATAGCACCATACCCTACTCCATCAATTCTAAGAATCAAGGAAGAGATGCACAAAAGAGCAAGGAGTACAAGTGCAGAATACTAAACTTTGCATGTCTACGAAGAAACCCAAGGTGGTTCACAATGCAAACTGAGAATCATCAGATTTGTGATTATGAACATATAGGTGTAAGTTTGTCTTCTAAGAAACATCTGTAAAATCAGTCATTCATATTATCAAGTGCCACACACATATGATAAAATTCACCATCACCACAAAAATCTTAAAGACTTAAAAAGCAGCAATGGAAAATCCTTGATTAAAACAAAAAACAACCAACCAACCAAACAAACAAAAACCTACCACAAACCAAAACTTAACACTCACAGCAAAGTGTGTATTAAAAAAAAAAAAAGAGTTTTTCTAAGAATTATTGGTACCAGTTTAGAGATATAAACATTCACACAAAAGTCAGTAATGTGACTGGGTTGATAGAATGCTTCCACAGCATGCACACATCCAAGAGATACCTCCCAGTAGCACACAAACCAGGTATAGTGGTACATACATACAATCCCAGTGTTCCAAAGAAAAAGACAGAAGAATTAGAAACTTAAGGTCATCCTTGGCTACACAATCAGTCTGTGGTTAACCAGAGGTACAAATAAAAATAAAAATCAATAGTAAATTCAAATAAAAATCAATAGTAAATTCGTCTGTAAAATATATAACATGAATGTTATTGACAATATACAGCAAGAAAACAAACAAGAAACAGAAAAACAATGTCAAAGTGAATTAAGAATTTTCAATAAAAATCTTAATATATATACTTCGAAGTATATTTGATTACTGAAATATAATAAACTATGCTGTCAAGGTAAAACACATATCAACCCTGCTCCTAGAGGCACTGCAGGTGTTGCTGCTGTGTCACATGCACACCAGTAGGTGACAGAGAGGAAAGAAGGTTGACTATGTTCAGTGTTCTGACCTTTGAACATCTGAATGATTAGTAGGCTAACACTCCCTGAAAACTGCAAGCCTGAAACGACCTCCAGTCCAGCGCCAGGCAGGCCCGGACGGGCTCCCAGGATGGGAAGCAAACCAGAAACTAGAGGAACCCTGCCTGGGACGGTGGGCCCTGGCCAGAGCGAGTTCGAAACAGATGGCCACCACAAGGGGTCGCTCTAGGCAGGCTGGGCAAAGAGCGCCATAGACAACTACCAGACAGGTGTCATGGGGCCTAGACAGGGAGCTAGCCTGAGATGACCACCAGTCTGGGACTGCACAGGCCTGGAGGGCAGACCATGCCTCAGATGACCCCTGCACAGTGCCATAATGCACAAGGGAGCGCAGCACTCTTGGGACCTCTCCTGAAATGACTCTAGACACTCAAAGATCCTGGACACCACAAAGAGGAACAAGTAAGTGACAGAGAAATTAAAAAAAGGAGAGAAGCAGAAAGATGTAGGCACAATGAAGGGAGGCAGAAATGGAGACTCAAGGGTAGTGAGGAACAGCCTGACGTGAGTAGCTGGTGATGCCACTTGAGACCATGGTAGATTCTGGCCTGTTCTACCACTGGGAGCCAATCTGGGTCAGCGACCCTGCAGCCGCAGAAGTCTGTAACCACCAAATGCTAGGCAGACATCCATGGTCTGGACTGCCATCTGGGTACATATTGTTGGCCAAGGGCTGTGCAGAACTGGGCATCTTAAGAGAGCTGGCCTTGGAGGCAGAGGGGCAGGAGAGCCAACTCCACCCCCAGCCAGTTACAGTACTCAGAAGAGCAGCCCGCACCCCGTGGGGGTTGCAGGTGAACCTGCCTGAGGATAAGAGTATGGGAGAGCTGGTCCTACTACTCCTCTCCCCTGCAAAAGCATGGACGAGGAAAAGATACCCTCCTTCTCTCTTGACCCTTACCACCTGTTGCAGACCCATCTCTGGAGTCATGAGAGCATGAGAGCTGGCCTTGTCACCAGCTGCAGCACTTGGAAAAAGCAGGTCCTGCACCTTGCCTGGGCAGCACAATTGAGCTGACCTTGGCGACGGGTACAGGAGAGCCGGCCCCAAGCATGTAAGCATGAGAGAGCTGGCTCCGTCACTTATCTGCCTTGTGATGTCATGGGTAAGGGAGAGATACACCCCTTCACCACCTGTGGCAGCAGAAGAGCTGCCCCGAGAACATCATAGTGGAAGAGCGGGCCCTGCACCTCACCTGGGCAGCACAGCAGAGCTGGCCCTGGATGTGAGGGTTGCAGGTGATCTGGCCCCATGGGTATGAGTGTGGGAAGGCAAGCCCTGCCTCTCGTCTGCTGTGTGCTGGAGTCAGTGAAGGAGAGACCCCTTCCCCTCCTTTGGTCCTGAAGGGGTCATGAGTGCAGGAGATCTGAGCCAGCTCCTCACCTGCTGCAGCACCTGGGACATCAGGCCCTGAACTTCACCTAGGAAGCACAGTAGAGCTGACCCTGATGGCAGGGGCATGGGTAAGCCAGCCCCAGGAGTGTGAGCATGGGAGAGCTGTCTGCCATATGGCAGCATGTCAAGGGAGAGATGCCCTCTATGATGGTTTGTATATGCTAGGCCCAGGGAGAGGCCCTATTAGAAGGTGTTACCCTGTTGAGTAGGTGTGACCTTGGAATAGGTTTATCACTGTGGGTGTGGGCTTTAAGAGCCTCATCCTAGCTCCCTGGAAAGCAGTATTCTGCTAGCAGCCTTCAGATGAAGATGCAGAACTCTCAGCTCCTGGATATTGCCATGTTCCTGCCTTAATGATAATGGACTGAACCTCTGAACCTGTAAGTCAGCCCCAACTAAATGTTGTCCTCATAAGAGTTGCCTTGGTTATAGCATCTGTTCACAGCAGTAAAATCCTAAGACACCCTCCCTGGACTTTCATCCCTTGCCATCTATGGCAGGTGGGAGAACTGGCCCAGGGGTCATGAGAACAGATGAGCTGGCCCTGCCCTTCACGGGCTGCAGCACTCAGGTGAACAAGCCCTGTACCTCACCTGGGCAGCAGGGCAGAGCTGCCGCTGGTTTCAAGGCTGCTGGTGAGCCAGCCCAAAGGGTGTAAAGAGCAGGGAAGCCAGTGGGCTGACCAGCTCAGATACTTCTCAAGCCCAGGGCTTTGAATTGGCCCACCCTAACATCTACTCCACTGAAGAACTGCTGGAGCCCATGAAAGGGCCAGTCCTACAGATCCAAAGCTGCAGGATCTCCATGACACAGGACAACAACAGAATATCTGAGAGGAGTCCCAGTGAAGTTCCAGTACTGATGGAGTAGCAGAAGTCAGAAGTCTCATACTAGACCAACAAGTCATTGCAATGAACATTTGTAAGCAAAGAAGGTGGACAGAAGGTATACTGTAGGACACAGTGTTTCCACAGATTTTTTTTTCTCTGTTGTTCAGGAGAAGGAACACTATCTAACTCATTCTATGAAGCCACAATTACTCTGATACCTAAACCACACAAGAACCCAACCAAAAAAAGAAAACTTTAGACCAATCTTGCTTATGAATATCGATGCAAAAATACTCAATAAAATTCTTGCAAACTGAATCCAAGAACACATCAAAACCATCATTCACCAGGATCAAGTAGGCTTCAATCCAGGGATGCAGGGATGGTTCAATATACAAAAATCCATCAATATAATCCACTGCATAAACAAACTCAAAGAAAAAAAATCATATGATCATCTCTTAGATGCAGAAAAAGCATTTGACAAAATACAACACTCCAAAAGTATTGAAGAGATTAGGAATTCAAGGCCTTTACCCAAACATAATAAAAGCAGTATACAGCAAACCAACAGCCAATATCAAATTAAATGGAGACATACTTGAAGCAATCCCACTGAAATCTGGGTAAAGACAAGTTTTAAAGTTAAAATGTATTCTTAGATAAGGATAAACTCTGATTTTTGTAGACAGGCTGGCAACAGAAAATAATCAGTGAGAACAAGGAACTACACAAGGTTTATGTCTGTTAAAAATGCTTGTGGCAATCTCTCAAAGCTCAAGACTCACTTCTACAGAAATAAAAGCCACACTCTCAGGATGCAGATGTTTACAACCAGTGTAGAATTTGCTTTCTGTTCTAAATTTTTAGCTTTTCTTCTAGTATATTGAAGTGTTTCTCCTTAAAAACAGCAGTGTGCATCAAAGAAACAGTTTGTCTTTCTTCATAAGGCTATTACAACATCTATTACAACATTTTATTCTCAAGGCTAATGATTATAAAGACTGTGCTTTCTATTTTACACATAAAATAGTTTTACCATTATTTTCATGCCATATTGTTTCTAAGAGAAGTCAGTCTGTGTATTTCTCAAAAAGTGCAACTATGATATGCCAACAAGGAAAGAGTGGCATTATAACAAGGCAGACAAGGGAATGTTGATACTTATTTGCCCAATGCTTATAAATCTGAGCATTAGGCCAGTACTTACAGAGCTATTATTCACATGGATTTTTTTTTTCAGTATGTATGTCCCTGGGCTATGCTAGAAACATGTCTGTGGCAGGAACCGTAATCGTTTACAACCCAGAAAATAATAAACAAGAGCTACTAGTAAATGTATTTTCCTTTTAGACATGATCATAAAAGGAATATTCCAATATAGTACACGAGTCTGTTTTTCACCAGAGGAAATCAAATCACTCTCTCAAGGGAGAGAAAACCCTAGATAGGTCCATATGCCTTGTGTACTAGCTGGTTTTGTATGTCAACTTGACACAAGTTAGAGTCATCAGAAAGGAAGGAGTCTCAATTGAGGAAATGCTTCCATGAGATCCAGCAGTTCCAATAAATCCAAGGATTTATTGTGCGCCCAGGTATTATAGATGGAGATTACAAGGAAGAAATTAAAATTATGGCACATGTAAAAAAAGAGATGCAAATAAGCACTGGGGATAGAACTGCTCAGTTTCTCTACATTAAGGACAAAGCTGCTCCAGGAGAAAGAACAGGGGGATTTGGGATCACTGGAAAATGTGTTTTCTGACAAACAGTGGTTAATGATCAGAGACCCAATTTAAAACTACAAGTCAATGATATTGAAATAGAAGGTCTGGTAGACACAGGGGCTGATGTGACTATCATTTTCCCAAAATCCTGGAATCCAGAATGGCCACTTCACAAGGTTTGCATAGCGTTTACAGGAATTGCTAAGTTATTTCAAATAAGACAAAGTGTACCATGGGTTAAATGTATAGGACTAGAAGGGCAATCAGGTAAGTGGAGACTGTATGTGGCTGACATACCCACAAATGTATTGGGAAAGTATCTTTTACAACAGTGAGCACTCAGATTAATATTCCTGCAATCCCTGAGACCACTCATGAAGAAAGTAGAGGGGAAATGGTAGATGTTCTTGGGGAAGGTATTAATATGTGTCATCAGAAACTAGCACAATATGTGCCTATTGTGCAAATACGAGACAACACAGATTAAGTTTTCAAATCTATAAGAAGGGCCAGTGCTGAAACACCGACAGCCTTGCCCCTAAAATAGTTGACAGACAAGCCTGTGTGAATGGAGCAGAGGCCCTTAACTAAGGAAAAACTGCAGGCACTTGGTACAAGAACAGCTGGAGGCTCAATATACAGAAGGGTCTACCAGCCCATGGAATTCCCCCATGCTTGTTATAAAAAGAAATCAGGAAAATGAAGGATGCTAACAGATTTAAGAGTAGTGCATAAAATAATTCAACCAATGGATCTGTTATAACCTGGAATTCCTTTACCTTCTTTGTTACCTAAGTCATGGGCTATAATAGCAATTGATTTAAAAGATTGCCTTTTCACAATCCCTTCGAATGAGCATGATAAGGTACCTACTTATAACAACAGTGGTCCAATAAAAAGACATCATTGGAAAATGCTTCCATAAGGAATATTAAATAGTCCAACTTTATGTTAATATTTTATACACAACTGCTAGAAATAATTCATAAACAATTTCCTCACTCTATTATTTATTATTACATGAATGATGATTTTGTTGACTGATTCTGATGCAGATACTTTAGAGAAGATGTTTAAGGAAACACAAAGAATTCTTCCATGCTGGAGGTTACAGATTGCTCCTGAAAAAATACAAAGAGATTCTATTAACTATTTGGGTTATAAAATAAATCAACAAAAAAATTGATGACAAAAGGTACAGATCTGTAGAAATCAGTTGCAAATTCTTAGCAATTTTCAAAAATTAATGGGAGATACTAATTGGCAGTGGCCTACATTTGGATTAACTACTGTAGTGGCTATTCCTGGTTGTCAACTTGACTAAATCTGGAATGAACTAAACAAGAATTGGAAGGTTCACCTATAATCCTAATCTGGAGGCTCAGAGATACAAATTTCTGACCTGGAGATCTTGATGCATAGTGACCATGAATTCCAGAAGATTAAGATTAGGGGAATCTCTGAGTTCAAGGTCATCTGGGATTAAAGGCGCGGTGGCACACGCCTTTAATCTGGGCCACACCCTCTGCTGGAGACCTATATAAGGACATTGGAAGAAGGAAGATTTCACTCTGGCTTTTCCTGGCCTACCTTGTGGGATGGAGCAACTACTAGATCCTCAGACTTCCATCCACAAGTACTGCTGACTATTGTTGGGGAGTTGAACTACAAACTGTAAGTCATCCACAAATTCCCTAACTATATAGGAACTACCCATACGTTCTGTGACTCTAGAGAACCCTGACTAATACAACTACTCATGAGTTAAATAATTTGTTTCAGACTTTACAAGGAGATTCCAACTTAAACAATCCAAGATGATTAACAGCTGAAGCAGAAAGAGAGTTAACTCTGGTAGAACACAGACTGCAAGATGCATATGTGGATGGAATTGATCATAACCTTGATTATATTTTGGTTACTTTTGCCTTCAACTCATTCTCCTACTGGTCTAATTATACAAAGGGAAATTGGTTAAGGAATGAGTTTACTTTTTTTTTTTTTGGAATGAGTTTTCTTAACACATAAACAAAGTAAAAAAATCAAGACATACATAGAAAATTTTTCTGAATTAATCATAAAGGGTAGAATAAGACTGTCAATTGTCAGGAATAACCTGCTGAAACTGTAATTGTAATACCTCTTACTAATGCTAAGATTATGTCATGGGTAATCAATTAAGATTAGCAAAAAGCTTGTAGTAACTATTTGGGAGAAGTTAATAACAAATATCCTAAAAGCAAGCATTTGCAGCTTATAAAAAGAACTAATTTGGTTCTCCCATGTATTGTAAAGGGACCACCAATTCTTGAAGCACCTACATTCTATACTGATGCAAATAAGGTGAGAATGGCAGGCTATAAATCAGTCAAATTAAGCAAAGGGTTCCAAAGCCCATATGCTTCAGTTAAAAAAATCAGAGCTGTATACAATCCTTATGGAATTATTAGATTTTCCTGAATATCTCTCTTACTATTATTACTGACTCTCAATATGTAGAAAGAGTTGTTTTGTGAATAGAAACTGAATTTATTCCTGATAATTCAGTTAATTTATTCCTGATAATTGCATAGTTATTTATGCAATTGCAACAGGCCATCAGATATAGAAACTATCCGTTATGTATTACTCATATTCAATCTCATACAGGTTTGCCAGATCCATTGGCACAAAGAAATGAGCAAATTGATGGATTATTAACAGGAAATGTGTTAAAAGCCTCAAAATTTCACAGAAAAATACTATGTTAACAGTAAAGGTTTAAAGAAAAAAATCTCTATCACTTGGTAACAAACCAAGGAAATTATAAGAAAATGTCCTACTTGTTCTCTGTATAACCACACTCTATTACCTGTTGGAAGTAACCTTAGAAGTACCAAAAGAAACAAAATCTGGCAGATGGATGTGTTTCATTTTGCAGAATTTGGAAAACTAAAGGTTGTACACCATACCACTGTTACATATTTAGGACTTCAATGGGCAACTGCATTGAATTCTGAAAAAGCTGATTCTGCAATTACACATTTACTGGAAATAATGGCAATTATGGGGATACCTGCACAAATTAAGACTGATAATGCCCCTGCACGTGTTCAATAAGATGAACCAATTCTTTGCATATTATAATATAAAGCACATTACAGTATACCACACAACCCTACAAGAAAAGCATTGTCTTGTAGACAACTAATCTCACTTTAAAAGAGATGCTTATTAAACGAAAAGGAAGAGTAAACACCCCCAGGCACATATTAAATAGTGCTTCGTTAACTTTAAATTTTCTTAATGTTAATGAAGGAACAACAGCAGCTAAGAGATACTGGGTTATAGAAAAAAACTGTGGAATTAGATCAACCTATATACTATAAGAATGTACTGACATCAGAATGAAAGCCTGCCAAGTTTTGTGATGAGGATGCAGTTTGCTCATATTTCTACAGGGAATGAAAAAAAATATGATTACCATCAAAACTTATAAAGATTAGATTTAACCAGGGAAGACCTGCTACCTGAGACATGAATGTCTCTGCATAGCCAATGAACCTTTTGGCTACCGGGTCCGCATGACTAATTATTACATGCCAACCTTTAATTTGGCATAGATGGAGATTTATATTACAGTTTGGTTACACAGTTCAAACAGACTTAGAAAGTTGATAGATGCTTTTCACCTGCTCAAACATAGAGCAGAAAAATCATCTTTAGCTGATTTGTGCAAATGGCACATTCCATACATGTTAGTGCAAAAATGTACTTATAATATTGCCTTTAAAAGTTTGTGTGTTTTCAGAGCAAAAGGACCAAACCCAAAGCAAAGTAGACCATTTGATCCAGCCTCACTGCCTCAGAATGGTCCAACCTCATAGACTGCTTCAGACAAGTCTTCAGTTAAGCTTTTCCTATCCCATAGAGACTGGACAGCAAAAGATACAGCTAGCTCTCCCAGGACCTGGCCAATATCCCAATTTCTTAGGATCCCCAAAATATGTCTTTGCTCCCAGACAGCTAGAAGCAATATTAACACAAAGCCCCTATTCTCAAGAGGTGAGGTGGGTGGGTTTTGATCATTCAGTGAGTTATAGATGTTTGTTGTTATTTTAAGGGGGTTGGTTACTAGTTGTTATTGGTCATGGTCAAGAAAGAAACAAAGTAATGGAGGTTGGAATCAGAGATTTCGTTCTCTTGTTCTCTTTCTCCCATCCATCCTTCTTTCTCTCCTGTCTTTCTCTCCTATCTAGTGTTGGGGGAAAGAGTGGGAGAGGGAATAATAAAAGTAGTAAATAGAAAGAAAGGGAATGGATATAAGATTATAGTATAAAAAGTAGATTACTGAATCTACTAGTTCCAAATATTTTACACTGGTATGGATTATTGTATATTGATAGAAATTTAAGGTTGTTTTGTTCAATTCTTGCTTAATGTATTGTGCATATGTAACTCATTTGAATGTAATTTTATGTTCTAGTCTTATGAGAGCTACTATTGCAAACTGTTTAGGGTAATTAGAAATGCAAGACAGTAGTTAGTCACCTACAAATAATCTTACTTGTAGTCTTGTTAATTTGTAGTTTAATTACAAAAATAACCTTTATTTAGCCTCTTGTACATGTTTTCAAAGTTAGGCAGACAGTAAATAGCCAGAAACGAGCAATGCTTGTCTATTAAAACATACTACAGATGTCTGGTATGGGATGAGAGGCTGCTTCACAGGAGGTGATTATGATTTGCCTTGTACACTAGCAGAGGCTGATCTCTGTCAGCTGCAGATCGTTTCATTCTGAGGACTCTGGAGAAGGTATAAATGGGAGGCCCCGAGAGGGCCTGTGGTGGCTGCTGCTCCCCCTGCTGCTGCTGCATTTGTTGTTGCATTTGCTATTGCTGGACTGCAGGACTACTGAATATTCTGATAAGGAAGACTGGACTTATCCCAAGGAACCCAAAGCCCCTAATCTGCAGGAAGAGTCTACAGAGGTCTATGCCCTCTTTCCCCTCTAACCTTCTTTCTCTCCTACCTAGTGTTGGGAGTTGAAAGGGATAAGGGTGGAATAATGATTGGAAGAGAGACAGAGGTATAAGAACCCAATAAAATAGCTAAAAACAAAACAAAAAAAAAATCCCCCCAATATCCTGCTGTAAGGCATTTTCTCAATTAGTAATCAATGGAAAAGGGCCCAGCCCAGGATGGGTGGTGCCATGCCTGGGCTGGTAGTCCTGGGTTCTATAAGAAATCAGGTTGAGCAGCATTCCTACATGGCCTCAACATCAGCTCTTGCATCCAGGTTCCAGCCCCGTTTGAGTTCTATCCTGACTTCCTCCAGTGATGGACTATGATCTGGAAGTGTAAGCTGAATAAACCTTTCTTCCCCAACTTGCTTTTTGGTCATGGTGTTTCTTGGCAGCAACAGAAACCCTAAGACATCTTGGATCTGACCACTGAATCAGGCACTTTTGGTGTGTTAACATATTTACTGTCAGCTTCCTTCTACCAGGCCTATGAACTTATCCACAGGTGACAATCCTTTCATGACATGACCATGTGTGATGTAAAGAAATAGGCTCACTGCACTGGGAATGTACCTGGAGTTCTTTGCAAACAGCAGCTGTTGGCCAGGCATACCAGCAGCATGGGTGATAATTACCACCCTGGCTGCCACAGTCATGGTCATAGCCCTGTCAGCACAGGATGTTTGTACTGACACTAGAGGCTACATTCTGGCACTGGCACAGGGCATCAGCTCTGCCCCCACATCAGCTGCCTCACTCTCATGTATAAATGCACCTGATATCAACTAACTGCAGCAGGAGAGTGCCCAGCACTGTGGCCAAATCACCCCACAATTCTGCTTTTTTCTATATAAACTGTTTTTCTTCACTTACAGTGTTATAATGGAATAAAATTTCCATTTTGAAAGAAATAAAGTATATGTAAAGTAGAACACATTGAGATCCAAAGAGAAGAATTATGTAGTAAAACCAATAAAATTTAACACAGAAGTTACCACAGAACAATTCTCACCTTGTTCCAATAAAATAAACATTGCAACCCAATGTATCTTTAAAAAGTAAAGCTGTAACCTCTCAATGCATAGATCTTCAAAGAAGTGTTTTCACCTGAGGAACCTATGGGCCCAGCACCAGAAATGTCACTCCAAAACTGGGCTGTCGCCATTGGTGCACTATTGGTAATCACCAGGATGTGCCTCCTGAACTAGACAGTCTCCAAACTTGCTCTGCTTCTGGTCTGTACCCACACTAGCTACACAGTCACCCCACAATAATTGGCATCATCAACTGTTTTTGAAACACAATTCTTGTTGGCAAAGTGGGCTAAGCCCATAAATTTCCCAGAATTTGGGAAACTGAGGCAGGAAGATTCCAAGTTCCTGTTCAGTCTGTACTATACAGGAAAATCTATTTCAAACAAAAATATCCCCATCAAGAGTGAATTTGAGTCTGCCTGGCACAATAATAGTCTGTCCCAATACTATGTAAGTCCAACCAATCATCAGCCTCCTAAATGCCTTCCACCACAGGACTGCAACTCTTCATGAAGCATCTCATGTCATTAATGGGTGAAAGGAAAGATCTGGACAAGGGAGGAATTCGTCATGCAGCTGAACTCAGAGCTGCTGCTAAAGCTGTGTCACAGGAAGCCTCCAGCCCCCTAAGCCGCTCTGCTGCATCAGCCCTCTTCTCTTTAGAGCTTCTGAGTCTGCAGTCCTCAACTGGCAGCAGAGTGGTGAACTCTGGGGCTGCCTGTCCTCTTCTAAGGCTGAATTTCAAGATGAAATGCCCAGTGTTGGTTCCAAAAGTATTTTCTTCCTTCTGATTTAAACCAAAAGTCCCAGCTGGATAGGTTTTTTGTTTGTTTGTTTTTTGCTTTTTGTTTTGTTTTTAAATTACTTCCCATTTACGGTCTTATCTCCCTATCTTCTACGGAAACCCTTCTTGCACAGGAAGCCTTTGTGAGGAAGAGATTGGGACACAACTGGGAACTGGAGCTCTGCTAAGTTCCCAGAACAACAGTGCTCTTGACTTTCTGGCCAAAGTCAAACAGTCTCTGTTTAAAGTCATTTAGATTACTATAGATTAAGTCTTGAAAAAAAACACATAAAAACACCATTTTCACAGAGAACTCTATGAAGAAGAGTCATTAGACAATACAAACGACATATGCCTGCCATTCTTGCTCTTTTCTCAGAAAATTCAATTCTCAGAGAATATTAAATATTTAAATAAAAGAACTAGATGAGAAAACAACAACAACAAAAATACCAAAAATGGACAGCATGAAAAAGAATAAAAGCAAATACGATAGCTCCTTGGGATAAGGTACTTGCTGCCAAGCCTAATGATTTGAGTTCCAGTCCCCAAACTCACATGGATGGAAAGAGAGAACTGATTCCATGAACTGTCCTCTGACTCCACACATGTTATATAGTACACACACAAAATAAACAAATATGTGTAATTTTAAACAAGAAAACACTACTTCTAAAAATTACTAAGAATGATTAAAACAAAACTAAATGAACGAAACAGATTAAACATAGCTAAAAGACCACTAAAGAATTTTTTCATCATTAAGAAATGAAAAATATTAAAGAGAGACAAGTAGAAGAATAAAATGGCATGGGCTCCCTGAAGACTATTCGCATCCCAGAAAAACAGAGAACATAAGTTACATGTGAGGAGATAAACATTGGGCATTTTCAAAAATAAAGGCTAAAAAGATGGCTCAGCAGTAATAAACACTGGTTGCTTTTCCAGAAAACCAGGTTCAATTCCCAGCACCAATAAGGCAGCTTACAAGCATCTGTGAATCCAGCCCCAAGGGATCCAATGCCCTCTTCTGGCCTCCCTAGACACCAAGCATGCAAGTGGTGCACAGACACTCATGGCAAAACACCCACACACATACAATAAAATAATTGTTTTTATTTTAAAAAGAAAATGATTTAAAAATAAAAAAATAGATGAAAGATTTCAATCTAAATTAAAGAATCACAATACACACAAAGTAGTATAAATAGAAGAAACTTTACACACAGACTTCTATAATAAATTCAAAATAAACACAAAGAAAGGATTTTAAAATAGCCAAAAAAACAGGTGATCTCTACAACTGGATCTCACTAGTAATAAGAAAACCAAGGTGACAGCATGATGCTGTCCTCAGTGCACTGATAAAATGAGTTGTTGACCAGCATTTCATAGCCAGTAAAATTACCATTCAAGAATGAAGATGAAATACTGATATTACTGTTCCAGCGAAGCATGCATGTGTACACACACACACACACACACACACACACACACACAAAACCACCACCACCAACAACAACGGCGACGATGACACTGAGGAGAGAAGAAGATAAGAGAGTGAAAATGTTGAAAATAGCAGCATGTGGAAATCAATATGGTGGTTTCCAGAAAACTGGGAATCAATCTATGGGTACACTCCATCATACCACAAAGACACTTGATCAACTATGTGTTCACAGCAGCTTTAATCATAATAGTCAGAACCTGATGTCCCTCAACCAAAGAATGGATAAAGAAAATGTGGTACATTTATACAATTAAAAACGATGATATCATGAAATTTTCAGGCAAATGGATGGGACTAGAAAAAAAAATCATCCTGAGTGAGGTAACCCAGACCCAAACCGACAAACATGGTATGTATGCTCTTATAACGGCTAATAGTCATAAAGTACAGGAAAATCATACTATAATCCACAGACCCAGAGAAGCTAAGTAATAAGGAGGGCTCAAAGGGGAATGCATGAATCTCACTGTGAACGGGGAATAGAATAGACATCACAAATGGCTGGGGGAAGGGTCTTGGTGCGGAATGAGGATGGAAACAGGGGAATCAGGTGTGAGAGAATGGAGGAAAGAGTACTAGGAGAAGCAACTGGAATGGAGGGGGACATCTCAGGGACAAGCTAGAAACTTAATGCAATGGAAACTCCCAGGAATCTATGAGGGTGACTCCAGCTAAGACTCCTAGCAATGGGGGATATGTAACCTGAACTGGCCATCTCTGTAACTAGGCAAGACTTCCAGTGGAAAAATTAGGACACCAACCCAGCCACAAAACCTTTGACCTATAATTTGTCCTGCCTACAAAATGTGCTGGGGTGAAGGTGACATAGAAACTGTGGGAGTGGCCAATCAATGACTGGTCCAATTTGAGACCCACCCCACCCCTGACACTGCCTGCAGAGCCAAGATCCAGAGGTTAGATAGCCCAGGGACATAGGATAGAACCTAACATGAATGGGGGAAAAAAGTCTATGAAATGATTCCACTGTACTCAAGATTGGTGCCTAGTCCAATGATTAGAGAGGCTTCAACCTTGCAAATGATAGGAACAGTTGTACAGACCCACAGTCAAATATTAGGCTGAGCTTAAGGAATCCTGCAGAAGAGGGGAGGAAGGACTGTAGAAGCCTGAGGGGTCAAGGACACCACAAGAAAACCCACAGAATCAACTAACTTGGGTTCATAGGGGCTCACAGAGACTATGCCAACCAGGCAGCCTTCAAGGGACTGACGTAGGCCCTCTGCACATATTTAACAGCTGTGTAGCTTGGTCTTCTTGTGGAACTCCTAACAGTGGGAGCAAGGGTTGCCTCTGACTCTGTTGCCTGCCTGTGGAACCCTTTGCACCTACTGGATTGCCTCATCTAACATAAACAGGAGAGGAAGTGTCTAGTCTTACAACAACTTGATATGCCATGGCTGGTTGATATTCATGGGAGGCGTGCCCTTTTCTGAGAAAAATGGAGGAGAAATAGATGGGGGTAGAGGGGAGTGAGAGACTACGGTCAGCATGTAAAATAAATAAATAAATAAATAAACAAACATAATATTTAATTATATAATTTACATAATTATAGTCTTTAATTATATAGAGAAATAATAAAATAAAGAGAAATAATATAAAGTATAACAAGAAAACTGAAAACAACAGGCATAACATCTGTGAATAGAGGGATCTACATTGCTATTTTTCTGTTTGTCTCCTAGGTTTTTTTTTCTTTCTCTATGTACACAAATATTTTTTTTCCACAGGCACATCCCATCTTCTTGCACTCAGGAACACTATAGCAAATCCCTAAAGTTGGGAGTCATTTTGAGCAAGCCACCACCAAAAAGGTACACACTGAAGGCCAGGTTGGTGGCACACGTCTGCAATCCCAGCACTCAGGAAGCCAAAGTGGAAGGATCACCAGCCTGTACTAGGCCATGAAGGCTATATTGTGAGACTGTCTCAAGAAAGGGGAGGGTGTACTAACTGTAAAGAGCGCTGGGTAGCGCAGGGAAGACTGCTGTTTGCAGAGTAAGAACTGAGGTGACAGTGGCTTTGAACAGAGATATCAAAAGCACTTCAAAAGTACTGACTGCAGGGTTATTAACCAATCCTGCTTTTTATTTTCAGCTGCCAAAAATTTGGCTCAGCTGTATAATCATTAAATATAAAGAGACTACATAAATGTTCAAATTAAGAGGTAGATAGCTAGGAAGACTAGAGAGAGAAAACAAGGACCAAGAGTGTATTAAGCAAAACTAATACAGGGTCATTGGTTCTCTATGTAACCTTATCTGGTCAGAAACTTACTATGTAGACCAGGCTGGCCTCAGACTCATAAAGCTCCATCTACCTTAATGGTTGAGATTAAAGGTATGCAGAACCACACCCGTTGGAAAAATTAATATTCCTGAATATAAACTACCTAATCTTACATTTTTATTATAGAAAGATTAACAAAAGAAGATTCATAAGACAAAATATAGATGTGTACAAAAATATGTACACAACTATAGCAATTATGTTACTAAATAAGAATATGCATATAATATATATATCATTCTAATAAATAACTGAATGAATAAACAAGCAGGAAGTGGCAGGAGGGAAAGTTCTTCCTCACAATAGGAGACAATTAATACAGAAAGAAATCTGGATGAAAAAACCCACAATTCAAATCTAAGACTAATGAGCAAAAGTCTGATGAGGTACAGAAGAGTTCAACTAACTTCAAAGAGAAAAGCAGTGTTTGGCAGGCACCTATTTCACCCCAAGTTCCCAAATGTCATCATTAATATATGACAAACTAACATTATATGGCTACTATTATGTTATACTGTGAAAAACAGAACTATTTTTGATTTTTTTAATAGTTGTCTAAAATTTAAAACTGAATATAACCATGAGGCAACTACAAAGAAATAAGCAAGAATATTCAAGAAAATAACTGGACAGTACCCTTCAAAGACACTGATGTTAAGAACAAAGAGAGATTAAGGAACTATTCCATGTCAAGAGTCTGAGATGACAGCTAAATCCAGGATGACTGTGGATTAGATACGGACAGAGAGAACAGTAAAGCAACAGAAAGACAACCATGGACCTTTTACACCCAGAAAGATAACTGTGACTTGCTACACTGAGTTTGGTCACCACTGTACAGGAAGACAACTTGAGAATTCATAAGAGAAAGAAGAGAAGGGCCTGGCTCCTGGTAAAATACAGCAAGTAGACTCTAACAAAGAGCAGACGGCAGATCCTTATACACTTACACTTTTCTGTAAGCTTGAAATCATATAGCAACAGACAAGTTGGAAAAATAGAAAAAAATGTTTCAAATAAATACTCCAGAAAAAAAGACCTTGAATACGTAAGAACTTTTGGAAGTGGAAGTTAGAGCATGCCCTGAGTTTGATGCCTATCATGAAAAAAGTAGAAAAGAACGGAGAAAGGAGAAGTACTGTGTAAATAAAAGTTTTAAAAATACTAATGCCCAACAGATTAATGGAAGCAGACAATTTGTAGGCATTTCATAAAACAAAATAATGAACTTTACAAAGGAAAAAAAGTCAGTTTCACTAGTAAGTACACGATGAGAACTTTTTTCATAATCAGTAATTTTCTTTTTAAAAATCGGCAAAGACTTCCTAAAATGACCATCCAACAGGAATCAGAAGTAGGAATAAGCCGGGCAGTGGTGGCACATGCCTTTAATCCCAGCACTTGGGAGGCAGAGACAGGTAGATTTCTGAGTTTGAGGCCAGCCTGGTCTACAGAGTGAGTTCCAGGACAGCCAGGGCTATACAGAGAAATCCTGTCTCGAAAGAAGGAGGAGGAGGAGGAGGAATAATACCTAACTAGCCAGTTTCAGAAAGGTGGATCAGTAATACAAATTAAGAGCCTTAAAATAAAAATACCTTTATCATTTAAGTCTGTGTCTCTCTTACAGAAATCATCTCAACTGTGGATTGAAACTCACACTCAGATCCATGCATTAGGAGCTGGAGAGAACACATGTGGTACAAGCATGATGACAGCTGAATAGATTCTCTCCAGATTCAGTAAGAGACCATATGTAGCAGGACCCCTGGCATCCTCCTCTAGCTCTAGCCCCCAGGAGGGCAGCAATAGCTGCTCCACACATACACTCATACACATACCTACATACAGACACACTCCAAAAAAAAAAAAAAGACATTCACTAAAGGGTATTTATAGTATTAAAATTATTCAGAACAATCTACATGTTTGCAACATGGAAATTAGGGTATAACCACAACATCAACATCCTATCACTAAAAGATATTAAAATGGGAAAAAAGTTGCAACAAAAATGTCAAGAGATTAAAGTTTTCAAAATGGGTATTCTGGATGATCTTTAAAAAAAGGAAGTCATTAAAGTCTAGATTTGAAGAGCAATCAGTGAAAATATTAATGAGGGTGAGAATCTGGTCTAGCCTCCTGCTGTGAGATCTAATTTGCTTATCCCTTCTATCCAGCTCAGACAAAGTTAACATTTCTCACTTGGGGGGGGGGGTCTCCCCACCTTCCCATTTTGCTCCCTCAGCGCCTCAAGGCCTACATCTTTCTCAGCTACATTTAGTAAAACTTGGCTGCTTCATATTTACCCATGCATCTACATCACTTCTTACATGCCAAAGAAATGGACTCCAGCTATTATACTAAAGATACCTTAAATATGGCAGTTTATCAAATAGAAGTTTCATTTTTTTCCCTGCTTCTTTCAAATAAAAACATTAAGAAAAACAATGCCTGGAGTTTTCTTTCCTAACCCAAATCCCCAAGGCAGGCTCTGAACAGTACAGACAGCACGTACCTAATTATGTTCTGTGAAGTGTCATCTGCTCACTTTCAAGTCAAAAGACATTTAACCGTCTAATCAGTAACCACCGCCCCAAAACACACCCATCTGTGTGCTGCAGCACACAGTAGTGCTCTGCCCTACCTACTGAGTCTGACTTCCACTTGCCCACTCTCCACCTCACTAGCAGAGCACAGTGGTCAGGAGAGAGGAGCAACGCTGGCAACACTGACAACCAGACAAGGAGTAGGATGACCTTAATCTAGCAGAGGATCAGGGGGAGGCATCAGTACAACAGTGGTCTTCAACAGTAGTGATTTTTGGAGGCATCTTTGCTCGCCACAGCTTTTTAAGTGCTGCTGGCAGTTTATAAGAGGCCAAGAATCCTACTGACATCCTACAATGCACAAGGAAGCTCCCGCCCAAAGAAAAGTTACTATCAAGGCAGTATCCAATTCCAATTCATCAGGAAAAAGACAGTACAGGGTTAGGACAGCTGAGTAGTTTAGGACCTCTAAAACACACACACACACACACACACACACACACACACACACCTCTCTAAATCAGATGCTACAACAGGGTGGGAGAACTGTTCCTTTGGGTACCAAAATTCTACCTCAGACACGGGAAACACAAGAAGAGTGGTATGTATGCCTTCTCTTGGCATCTTGTGTTTCTTCAAATGCTACTTCCGAGCCGCAACATTAAGAAGATAACAACTATCAAAACTGCCCAGGCAGGCAAACACCTCCCACAGAGCTGGCAAAGACCCACAGAACGATGACAAGTTGAGCTGAGTATCTCATCAGGACAGGACTCATGCACAAGCTCAGCTTCAGTCAGTCAGGAGAAAGGTAGCAAGTATTGAAGGCCAGTCAGAAGAAGATAGCAGTGCTGTTCCCAGGAGAATCGTCAAAACGGACAGAAGATCTATAGGAGCGGAACTGTAGAAACTGGTAACTTAATACTCAGCCTGACCTTCCACACAAACCAGACACAAGCAAGAAAGCACTCAAGAACACACTACACTGCCACAGCTTAGTTAACATCGCGACTACTGCATCACACAGCAGGTCCTCCTTATTTTGTTTTTATTTAACCATAATTTCCTCTGATGAAGGCCAGATGGCTGAGAAGTCCTTTAGTACCCAGACTACCTAAGATTTGAATAGCTCTGACCTACCTCCCAAATATAATTTGCATGTCTAACTTAATGTTTGTCCCCAGTATTAGGGAGTAATTACACCTTAAAGTGGCTCATTTCAACACTAAACAGGAAGAACCATTAGAAACTTGCCCTTTAGAAAGTCAGCAAGGTAGTATATACATCAGTCCTAGCAGTGAGACATTGAGGCAGGAATTCAAAACGAGAAGAGGCCACAAAACTCCATTTTGTCTTTAAAAAAAGAAAAAGGAATAAAACATGAAACTAGAACTATACAACAGTCGGTAGAGCAAGCGCTTGCTTCACAGGCTTGAGGCCAGGAGTCCAATCTCCAGCACAGCTAAGAAACAAAACACAGAAATGTGTTCATTGAGATGAATCAATAGAGCCTCCTTCAGTCTGAACATATGAACACAATTTAATGATTGTCAGTACATCAGCCCTGAAGTTTCTCTCACATCATCTGGTCTTCCAACTCCTAGCCTTTTGCTCTTCTCTAGGCTGTAAAATGTCCTTTTGTCCTGAATAGTGTTATACCTAGCCCTTTATGTCATGCAGTTATGAATGGATGACAAGGCCATTGAGTCTGATCCTTAGGACTGACATGGTATGAGAACTATCCTCTTAACCTCCATAAGAGTACCCTGGTACGTACGTACGTGTACACACACACACACACACACACACACAGAGAGAGAGACAGACAGACAGACAGACAGACACACACACACAGGTACACATATACACACAGGCATACATATACACAGGTACACACACAGGTACAACCCAGAGAGATACACACGTAGGCATATACACAGGTACACACACAGGTACAACCCAGAGAGATACACACGTAGGCATATACACAGGTACAACCCAGAGAGATACACACATAGGCATATACACAGGTACACACACAGATACAACCCAGAGAGATACACACGTAGGCATATACACAGGTACACACACAGGTACAACCCAGAGAGATACACACGTAGGCATATACACAGGTACACACACAGGTACAACCCAGAGAGATACACACATAGGCATACACACAGGTACACATATACACACAGGCATACATATACACAGGTACACACACAGGTACAACACAGAGAGATACACACGTAGGCATATACACAGGTACACACACAGGTACAATCCAGAGAGATACACATGTAGGCATATACACAGGTACACACACAGGTACAACCCAGAGAGATACACACGTAGGCATATACACAGGTACACATATACACACAGGCATACATACACACAGGTACACACACACAATGAGGCAGAAAGAAAACCAAGAGCTGACAGTGCACAAGCAGCCACCTGGGAAAGCTGCAGGTGAACTGGAGATTCTGGGCCCTGCCCTCAAAGTTGTACCAAACATTAAAATCTTAGGTAACAGAACTGCAGTTTCTTAAAGTTTTGTGGTGAAGTTTAAAAAAAAAAGTTGGTAAGTTTTTAAATATCCAATTTTGTGATAAATTGCATTTTTATAATTACTCTTCACTACAATAAATACCTAGGTCAAATGTCAATAGAAAGTGTGTGCTCTTATACATCGATTCTAGCCTACAATAACTCAGTTAATTTTACAAGGACCCCTATGGAAGGAGAATAATCCACATGTCACTGACAAACCCAGGTCAGAGGTGATATGGTAAAATCACAGTGACCAGTGACACTAGTTAGTCACCCTTCCAAACTCATATGCCATCTGGATAAGTCCTAGAACATCCCTACAACTGTCACAACAGTGTTAAACCTAAGGCTTCTAGTAATTCTTTAAAGTATTTGTACCTAAAATAAGTTCAGCTATGGCATGAAGCACCGAGAGAAGCCTAGTTAAAGACACCTTCACAGTCTCAAGCATTTCCTAGAAGTTCTTCCAAGACAGACATTTGAACTTTGAACTGACAGCCATGAACACGACAGAGATCTGTACTTTGAGCTGACAGCCATGACTGGAAGGGCCTCTGGACAGCCTTCTTCACACAGAGTATTGTGTGCTGTGTGTCCCAGAAAGATGAAATAGTCTGAGAAGAGGAACAGCTGGTACCAATGCTTCCCACTCACTATAGAGTTCACTGTTCCTGAGCAATCATAAGATGGTATCTTCCCATCTTCTTCCAAATGTGTTAGATGTCATGTGGGTAAATCCTGGTCACTACATTGTAGGGGAGTGATGTCAGCCACTTTCAGGTCTGTCTTGGAATGTCTTTCAACATTCACCTGAGACCCTCCACCTAACACACACTCACTCTCTCTCTCTCTCTCTCTCTCTCTCTCTCTCTCTCTCTCTCTCTTTCTCTCCCTCTCTCTCTCTGCCATCTTGGCATAGCTACAAACGGAGGAGATAAGATCAACTTCTGTTGGGTTTTGCATTACAAAGATATGTAGTTGTTGCCATTGTCACTACAATACCATATAACAACATTTTTCAAAATATGGGGTGTAAATAAATCACTGTGCTCCTATGTCATTGGTCTGGGATGAGGAAAAGCTTTCCCAGAAAAGCAGAGAGAAGACGAAACAATGACAAATGGTAAACATCAGGAAAAAAATTAAAATTTGCATTTGAAGAATTAAATAGAGGGAGAATTAGATAACTAAAAATTTTTAGTGAGATGGGATATAGTCACAGACTCCTAGGTGACTCTGTGATTCAACAATGAGTCACTGATTAAATATTAATTATTGATTTCACTAAAAATAGGATTATAACAAAACTGAACAGTAGAGGAAAGATAACTGAAGAGTTTAAGATGGCCAAGTCCTCCAGTATGGAAATTAAAATGTGATATATGAAGCACCAACATTTCATTAATGGAAGCAGAGCTTCACTAAAGGCAAACAACTCCACTACCCAATACAAATCCTCAATAGTCCTATTTTCAGGGCTCTATACTGTAATAATCATCCCACAAATGTTTAAATATCTCTATACAAGAACAGTCAATTGCAACACCATTATAAAAGGGAAAAACTGGAGCGTACTAAATGCCTACCAATAGAAGAAGACATGAGTGAGTTATGTATTTAAGTGTCCACACCATCTTTTCCCAACAAT
This sequence comes from Tokudaia tokunoshimensis, assembly GCA_036184795.1. NCBI lineage: Eukaryota > Metazoa > Chordata > Mammalia > Rodentia > Muridae > Tokudaia > Tokudaia tokunoshimensis. The sequence continues at coordinate 137,577,856 of BTHU01000002.1, read as the reverse complement.
TTATCTTCTTCGAGATGAGGTTTTACTATGAGGCCAGGCTGGCATTGAGTTTCTGACACTCCACGCCAAGTCAGCTGATAAATCTGAGTTGTTTCTCCACTTAAGCTATTATAAAGCACAGGTTTATGTTTAAGGTTTGGTGTGGTCATATTTATATTTTTCATGGGTATATTCCCTGGAAGTGCAACTGTAACATCATGGTGTATCACTGTACGTAAGCACTGGAGAAACTGCCACTTTTGCACATTCTCCCTTGACAAGATATGGAGATTCCAATTCCCCACAGCCACACCAACACTTTTTATATCAATCTTTTAAAAATTTTAGTAATTCTAGTAAGTGTGATGTATTATTTCACTATAAATGGGGTGGGGATTGAACTCTTGGCCTTGTGATTACGACCCAAGTTAGACTTCTGATTACATCCTAGATCTTCACTGTAATCTTTATTTATTTCTGGTTGAGCTTTCCCTATATATTGTTAGGTTGGCATCCAAGTGACAGAATCAGATAGTATAAAGTACTTACTACTGTCTTGCTGATGTAAAAGAAGAGTTCTTTAGGCACACTGATACTGGACCTTCGTTAGATAATTGATTTTCAAATACTAAACACTGGTGAGCACACAGGCAGTAGGACAGGAACGCTCTACACTGATAATAGTAAAGTGAAACAGTCCAACTGCAAGAAAACATAACTCAGCAATCAAGAGGCACAGCTGAACCTGGTACAACTCCATCCAAACAGCTTCTGCATCGGCTACAATCTCACATCAGACATACAACAACAACAACCAAATGTTCAGGTGCTCAGGTCATAACACAAAAACTCAAACAATATGGAAGGCCAAAACATTATGTCCTCCCTCAGTCCGTGTGTGTGTGTGTGTGTGTGTACACATATATATCCAAATATATATACATACATATATAAATGGACTGGATATATATCTATATTCATCTATCCAAACAGATACAGATTTAAATATAAATATAGATAGATATAATGGAGATGGAGATAGAGACAGAGAATTACCTAGATGGACTTCAGGACAGAATTTAAAAGAACAATCACAAACTTTATCAAACATTTCAAGGAGTTTAAAAATGATAGAGAAAGAGCAGTTCCACAAATTTTATGAGGATTCTAATATATGCCTAAATGGTAGCCAAGAAAATGTAAATATATGACATTCGGGATTTGAAAACTGGATTCAGTAAAGAGCTAAAAATACTGAAGAGAACATGATCTGAAATGAAACTCAGCGACATGATGAGAAAACTCGGGGGGGGGGGGAGCCCGGGAAGTAGAAGGGACCAAAGAAGGAGGCTGCCCAGACTTGAAGACGGAGAAGATCTGAACTACTCAAGCAAAAACTATGAAAAGTTAAAAAAAAAAAAATGAAAAGAACGCATAATCACTTGGACACCTTGAAAAGTCACCTAATTATAGGCACAGATGAAGACAAAAATTCCAGATGGACTACACAGACCAGTTCTTCAACAAGACCACAAAACAAACGTCCCCAAATTGAGGAAAGACATACTCAAACCAAGTAGACATGACCAGAAAAGAAACTCCTCACAGCAGATTATAGTAGAAGTATTTAACAGACATAACAAGAATAGAGCTCTGGGAGAAAGGGGGGAGGGGAGTGAGAAAACATTTATCACATGTAAAGGAAATACCATCAGAGCAATGGTTGAATTCTAATGGGAAGTTCCCAAAGCCACCAGAGCCTAAGGCAATGGTTAAGTTCTAATAGACCATGGATGACAATCTAGACTACTATACCCAGAGAAACTGTCGGGGTTGAAGGACAAAGAAAAACTTTCTACTATACAAATAGGCTTAAAGAAATTACTTCCAAGATGGAAGAGATGGCCCAGCAGTTAAGAACTGGATGCTCTTCCAGAAGACCTTGGTTCAATTTCAGGCACTCACGAGGTGACTCATACCTCTCTGTAACTCTAATTGTAAGGGATCCAATGCACTCTTCTGGCCTCTGCAGGCACCAGGCACATACACAGTGTACATATATGCAGGCAGATACTTATACACATAAAATAATAAATTCATTTCCAACAAACCAGCCCTAGAATATACTAAAAGTAATGCTTAGGACCAAATAAATAAATAAGCACATTCAAAAGAATATAGAAGAAAACAAATGAAGCTGTAATGTTGAAACACAAAATAGGACTAAGACATAAATAAGCCAAATGAAAACCCCTCCCCAAAATGGCAGTCATCAAAAACCACCTTTAAATAGTAATTTAAGTATTAGTAACCCAGTTCCCAATTGAAAGACACAGGTTTGTTGAGTGAATTAAGAAACAAAATCCACCTATCTACTGTCTACAAGAAACACATCTTACTTTCAAAGACAGGAGCCACCTTAAAGTGAAAGGACAGAAAAAATATATAAGCTGCTTAGTTTTTTGTCAACTTGACCTAAGTCAGGGTCATTTAGGAGAAGAACCTCTATTGAGAAAACTATTTTCATCAGATTGGCCTGTGGGCAAGTCTGTGGAGCATATTCTTGATTAACGACTGATGTGGGAGGCCCTAGCCTGTGGACGGTGCCACCCCTGGACAGATGCTCCTGGATGCCGGAATAGGCTGAGTAAGCCACAGGAAGCAAGCCAGTAATTAGCTTATGTCTATGGCCTCTGTTTCAGTTCCTGTCTCCAGGTTCCTGCCTCAAGTTTCTGCCTGACTCCCCTTCTTGATAGACTTTAAGCCATTAGCTGAAAGAAACCATTTTCTCCTGAAGTTTTTTGCTTGCTTGTTTCTTTTTTGTCATAGGGCTTATCACAGCAAAAGAAACCAAACAAATACACCATTCCAAGCAAATGGGACCAGGAGGTAAGCATGTGTCTCTATCCTCATAAAACAAAACAGACATCAAATTAAAATTAATCAGAAGCCAACATAACCCTAACTAGAGAAAAAAATAGAAACAATACATTAAAATCAGACTAAGATAGGCCTACTCACTAACCCTACTCCTTTTCAATATAGAGCTCAAAGCACTAGCTAGAGCAATAAAACAGGAGGAAATTAAAGGGATACTGAGAGGAAAAGAAGTCAAATTACCTATTTGCAGAGGATAGATTATACATAAGAGATCTCAAAGTTTCATCAGAAAACTTCTAGAAATAATCAACCCTTTCAGCAAAATGGCTGGCTACAAATCACCTTACAAAATCCAGTACCCTTTCTTTTTTTGTTTGTTTAGTTTTTTTGTGTGGTTTTTGTTTTGGTTTTGGTTTTCCAAGACAGGGTTTCTCCGTGTAGCGCTGAATGTCCTGGAACTCACTCTGTAGACCAGGCCAGCCTCAAACTGAGATCCAACCGCCTCTGCCTCCCACTCCCACTGCTGGTATTAAAGGCGTGCGCCACCACTACCTGGTTCAGTAGCTATTCTGACACCAATAACAAACACTTAGAGAAGGAAATTATGGACACAATCCCATTATCCTCAAATAAAATAAAATGTCTAGAAATAAGTCTAACTGACAAGGTGAAAGACCTCTACAATAACAACTGCAAATCTCTGAATAAAGAAAATGAAATATACAGTAAAAAATGGAAAGATTCCCCCATGCTAATATATTGGTAGAACTAATATTGTGAAAATGACCATCCTACCAAAAGCAATTTACAGATTCAGTGTAATCTTAATAAAAAGTCCCTATGCTATTCTTCACAGAAATAGGGGGAAAATCCTAAAATTCATATGAACCACAAAAGATCCAACATAGCAAAGCAATCCTGAGCAAAAAGAATGATACTGAAGGGATTGCCACTCCAGATTTCAAGATATATTACAGAGCTATCATAATAAAACAGCATGATCCTGGCACAAAAACAGACACGCAGATCAACAGTAAAAAAAAAGAGAAGATCAACAAACGTTCCTGGGACAACAGGGACAATACACAGAGGGAGGAGAAATAAATCACATCAAGGACATTTGAAAAAGCCACAGGAAAGCAGATTATTGTTTACTTAAAATACATAGAATACATAGAAATGTATGTGCAATGTGTGTACTAGCTGAAACAAAGTTATGCCACTGGGGATAACAACACTCCCTCCCCCTCCAAAGCTACAGACTACCTAACAAAAACTCCAGTGTCACTCATGGAAGAATCCCTTTGGAGTGGTTAGGCAGGGGAGCCCAAGAGACTACCAAAACAATACAGGCTATTGCCCTTGCTCTTGGTTGCCTCCCAAAGTTTGAAGGTAACTCCTTTTTGCTAAAGAAAGCACATATTTCAGAACAGGACTTGGAGGAATTAGGCTGGATATGACCTGAAAACCTCTTCCTTAAGGACTTGCTCTCACAGTACTGGGAGGCACCATGCAATCTGCCAATGGAGGGAAACGGCCCAACAATTCTATCCAGCTGTGCCACCTACAAACCACAGCAATGACCAGAAAGGCAAGATATTCCAGAGGGTGCACCAGAGATGTGGTGGTTTCAATGAGAATGACCCCAGAGGCTCATATATTTGAATATCTGGTCTCTGGAAAGGATTAGGAGGCCTTGTTGGAGGAAGTGTGTCACTGGAGGTGGACTTTGAGGTTTCAAAAGCCCACACTAGGCCTAGTCAGTCAGACTGCCTATCCCCCCACAGTCATCCCTAACCCTGCCGCCCCTGACTCGTGCTTGTGGGTCAAATGTAAGCTCTCAGCTTCTGCCAGGCTCCTCACCATGATGGTCACAAACTCACCCTCTGAAACTGTAAGCAAGCCCCCAGTTAAATGATTTCTTTTACAAGTTGCCTTTGTCATGATGTCTTTCAATAGCAATACCAAAGTAACTAAGGAACCGGCACTTATATGCTGAGAGTAACCAATAACCATCTAATTGGACTAAAAAGCCAGCTCAACAGGAGGAGGAAATGTCTCATATTATAAATCTAGTCAACTACCCCTTACTAGTGAGGTCTCCAATCCTAGAGAAGAACCTGCTTTAGTAAATCAGCATAATTTCTAACTACATTGTAACTACTTATCCTCATACCCACAAATAAGTATAGGTCACATTCCTTATCAAAGAAGCCTCTTTCTGTGACAGACAGGAACCATTACAGAAAGCCACAAGGTGAGCAAAATCCAGACAGCAACTGACTGATGGGTGAACAGCCCTAACTGATAACACAACACTAAGACTCAGGAAACACATGGGAAGACAGGGGGCAAATATGAAGGAGCCAGGTGCCCAGGATGTCTGCTACAAGACAGTGTCTTCTGTATATGACAGGCAGGGGCAGCCACAAAATCTCATCAGTGTGCTTTCTTAGGGAGACCTGAACAATGACAGCACTTCTGACATGACAATGTGGATAAGGGAGATCTCACAAGGCCCCACCCTTGGGAGAAGAGCTACAGGCAATCAATCGCTACTGAGAGAGAGCAAATCAATCTTCTCCAGGGGATAAGCTCTCTGACAGGTTACCCAGTCCTCCAATTTCAAGTAGTCAGCCTTAACCACATATACATACAAGCAACACTAAAGGGAAAAGAGGTTGTATTCGTGTGTGTGTGTGTGTGTGTGTGTGTGTGTGTGTGTGTGACAATAATAAAGAATAAGAGGCTAAGAGGACATGCGTTTCAGAGGGAGCTGTGGGGTCACAGGGAGAAATGGAGAGAGTGGGGAGATGATGTCAATACAGTATTCATGTATGACATTAAAAACAACTGGCTGTAGGCTGCAGACCAGTGGTAGAGCAGTTGCCTGGTTTGTGTGAGACCCTATGTTCAATCCTCAGAAAGAAAAGTGAAGAAACAGAACATGAAAGAGGAAAAAGAGGGACTGAAGCACTGTGATAGAAGAGGCCCTTCAAGCAGATGGTTCTTCCGACAATAAAGACGGCTCTTCATTTTTCGATCCCATTGGTTGTTAATTTTGGTATTGGAGACTGGACAAAGGCCCTATGTGTGCTATGCATCCCCTACTACAGAACCACATCTGCAGCCCCCAACAGGGAAGCTTAACAAGGGAACCTATTCCAGCCTATCTGGGCCTTGAACTAATTTTTTTTCCTAGTGCTAGTTTAACACAAACATGTTGAACTTAAAACAGTCACATTTAGTAACAAGAAGCAAGTAAACAGTTGAACCCTGTTTTCAAATAAATGATAAACTTGTTTTTATTTTAGGTATGTACCACATATTTTGTGTTTACCTGAAATTCATATTTAACTGTGAATCCTGTATTTTATCTGACGATCCTGGATGTAGCCAAGACATGCAACGCAATTTCCCCACCCAGAGAAGAATCTAACAAGCAAACCAAACCACAATAAACAAACAGACAAAAGCCTAGTTTGCTGAAACTTGAAGAGAAGGTAAAGGAAGGAGTTGTCTCGGAAAAGACAGCATACTACACCTGGGTGGCACAGACATTAGACTACCAACAGCCACTCCCCTCACAGACAACAAACTTTTTAAAATGTGTTTTCTACCTCTACCTTCCCACTGCCAGGATTCTAGGCATGCACCACCATGCCCAGCAGCTTGCCCTGCTAACAGCAAAGTGCAGTACATCTCTTATCAATAAAATCTCCAAGAAAGTTAGGAAGGTACACACTGCTCTTTATTTTAGCTTCCTCGGTAATTTCACACTCTGCCTACCCTCGTTCACTCTAACAAACAGGATACTTCATTTGATTTTATTGAACATAGGGTCTCACACACTAAATCTCTCAAAATTCAAAATTTCCTTGCTTCAGATGTTCAACATTTAGGTTTTTTTTAATAAGTGTCCACGTCGTTCCATTAACTCTGACAAGTGTAGTCCATACATCCTTTTTCACAGAACCTGATTTGAGCATTCTAAATGAAGTATTCCACTCCCATTTTGAGTAACTAACCAAGCAAATAGATGTGAAGTCTACTATATAAACGCATGCTTGCAGTCCCTCCTGGGACTGATCAGAAATACTGGTGCTTTTTCCAGGAAATAAGTTATATACTTATTATTTCTCTAATTGCATTATATAAAACCGAACAAAATAAAGAAAAAATAATGGGAAGGGCCATACTTCATATGTATCTTGAAACATCATCAAATTAACAAAAACAAACAACGACGAAAAAACAAAACCACTCCATAATAAATCTTGACAGCTGTATGACCATTGTGTGTCTTTACGTGGAGAAGACAATGAGGCAGAAAGGGGCTGGCTTGCTTTCTTTCCTCTGTTTTTTTTTTTCTTTCAAATGGGCTTTCAGAGAAGCGTGTTTTCTTTTTAAGGAAGGTTTCGTCGCGTTAAAGATACGTGAGAACAAGAACGTGAGCCATTATGAGTCTCCCCTAATAAGTTCTCTATTAAAAACTTGACTCAGATGACGGAGAATCCAAGTCGGTGCCAAGAAAAACATTTTTAAGACAAGCAAATGGGCGGCGATTAAAATGCAAAGCAGCCTACCTACGCTTTCCCTCCAGCGCTTCTACTTGAGCAGCACCCTCCAGACGCCACGTCAGGCACTCGAGAGAACAGGAATCCTCTCTTCCATCTCGGACGTGGAGACTGAGGCACAGGCAGAGGCAGAGGCAGGGCGGGCTGCTTGGTGCACGCCCTCACAGCCCAGCCGGGACAGGACTTCACCTGAGAGCGCCCGAGACCTTCGGTCGCCCTCGGATTGGGTGACCGTACCCCGCCCCGCAGCACGCGGCCTCTCCCGGGCCGAGACCTCCGCGCACCCACCTGTCGCGGCCTCCCAGCGGCCACACCCCTGGCGGCCGGGAGCGCGGGGCCCCGCCACGCCGCACCTCGGCGCGAGCAGCTCAGGTGGGCGCGGAGCTCCACGCGCGGCCCGCTTCCTGCATGACACAGGCCGGACGCAGCAAGACCGCTGGGTCAGCGCGCAGCTTACACCACCCAGCGAGAGGACGCCGACTGACCGGTCACGTGATACGCTGGTCACGTGCCCCGTCGCGCCTCCGGCAAAAGCGTTGCTGCGGCGACCTGGGGCGCTGGGAAGGCGGGGTAGCGGCGGCAGCCCTCTGGTAGACTGGCGCTGGGCGAGGCTGTTGTCAGACTCCGCCCGGCTTCACCTTCTTAGGGTAGAGAAAGGTGAACCTTCCGGTGCCTGGAGCTAGCAAATGGAAGTGGGAGCGGCGGGAACTAAGCGATAAAAACGTTTGTATGGACACACAGGGATTTTTTGTTGTTGTTGTTGTTTGTTTTTGTCTCACTACCAACCCAAGAGAGATTCTGATTGTAGACGGTATGGATATGTAAATATAGTATTCATAACATAGTTTTTATGAGGATATTGCTGTCCATGTACACAGGTGTAAGTAAATATTTGACTCTACTTTGTCTACATTAAACTCTTCCTTGATTATACTTGTACATTGGTGTTCTTTGTAGCTTGTCCTGCCCCAGTACTGTTGGTTGGACCCAGGGATTCTCGCAGAAGCTATCACTGAGTTTCATTTCTAGCTTTTACTATTTCTTACCATTCTAATTTCCCTAAGTCACACCTTACAGGAGAGGTTTCGGCCACTGGCAGTTTTATTTATAATAACCTTTATGACACGGTACATTAAAGGGTTTTGTTTTGTTTTGTTAATGAGAGATTTGTAAGGAAATCCTTCGGTACTCCACAATTTTCTGTTGTCTAGAAGTTAGGACTGTTAGTTTAGCTAATCAAGTTACTCAGCATACTCAAATATGTTGGTCGCTTTGCATACTTGGCTGTTTAGAGAGCAAACTGTCAAGAGACAAAACATCTGGATCCATTCAGCAAAGCAAAAATGGGTTCGTTCCTGTAAATCGCCTTGAAAGCAACATTCATACAGAAGATGCAATGGTGAATTTTTTCATGAAGATTTTGGCTGTGGGAAGCAGCAGCTACAGCCTGAGAGAATCTCCCTGCCCTGATGGCAGGAGGCTTTCCTATAAAACAGGACAAAACTTACATTAGTGTAGAATATGCCTACAGCAGATAAGCAAAAAGAGTCAGTTAAGTGATTGGGGGTGTGGAAGCCTGCCATCCTACTGTAGGAAGTGACAAACACTTGCAAGTTTGAGAAGTGTCTGAGTAGTTATGAAGCTGGAAAGATTATTATTTAGGCAGAGCTAGAGAGCCCTGACTCAAGGATCACTACCCAAGAGATTTCTGAAGCCTCTCTTCATCTGTCTAAAACAAAGCTGAGTCCTGAGACCAAAGTCTTCCATATGTCCAAACAAGGAAACAAACCGGAAGTGGGAAGAAGCCTCTGCATATAGAATGTAAAGCTGCTTAAAAAAAAAATGCTTAGAGGTGACCATATGCTCCATCCAAGAAGAGTTGTGGCCTTTGATAAAATCCTCCTGTCTATGCTAATGGGGATGACTCCCCTCCTAGATTGTAGATTCTGGGATAACAAGTGAGGCATGAGCGAGGAGACCAAGGCTATCCTAGAACTAGTCACACCCAACTCTCCAAATGGTTAAGCACATGAAGCACATAGTGGTTCATCAGTTATGGGTTCATTGCAAACAAAAGATGCTGTTACAGTCAGTGTTAGTGTGCACATGTAATTTCTGCCCCTGGGAAGTTTTCAAGAGATCATGAACTCAAAGTCAAGCCTAGACTACATAGTTGACCTAAAAAAAAGTGGCAAAATATACTGCTAGTGTCTATGATCATAATGGCATTGAACACAGTGGATCTGAAGTGTGAGGGATAACAGAAACAAATTATGAGGTGAATTGCTACGTCTTAACTATGCTGTGAAAAAGCAGCCCTGGAATCCACACATCCTGATTTTAAGTCTTGGACAGATTTCCACAAATGGAACACCTGGGATAGCTTATGAAAAAGGTTTCTTGTGGCTCATGGCTCCAGAGAGTCCAGTCCTAGATGACAAGACACTTTTCCTTCTTTGTTGTTGTTTATGAAGCCAACTTCTTTGAACTCAGCAGAAGACTCATTCTTCTAGAATGCAGTGTTTAGACAATTCTAGAATGGAAAAAAATCCAAAAGTGGGCATGGAGGCACATGCCTGTGACCCCACCTATACCAAAGGCTGAGGCTGGAGATCACCGAGTTGAATCAAGCCCTGAATCTAGACTGAGCAACTGAACAAGACTCTGTATTCATCAATCCTATCTATCTAGGTTTTATATATGTAATATATACATTGACATATGATCAACTAAAATCTTAAAACAATTTGCTGCACTCATTGACAGTGAGCTAGGGCAGACCTTAGGAGGTTGTTGGGTGCATGAGAACTTTTGAGTTTCTCTTTCAATGTTTAATAAACAAAGATGATGCTGATTGTTTGAGAAGACAGTGTCACGCAATTGACCCTTTGGATCTCTTTCTTTGGTTGCAATTGTGCAATTAATCCAGGGTTGTGCTATATTCCAGCCACTAATGAGCAACAAGGCCTTGAGGACTTATGAATCTAGATAAGTACATTTAAGTACACAGGCAACTCTCTAGCTTCTCTTCTGCAACCGCAACAATTCATGAGCATTGTGAAGCTATATGAGGTACACAGCCTGAGTCCAAGCTACTTTATTGGGCACCTGCCCAATTGCTCAGCTTACTGGGTTTTATGAGTAAGAAATAAACTCTGTTGCATCAAACCACTCAGTTTTCAGAGACTAATTTGAAACCACAGCATAATATTTGATCTGTTAAAGTCTGAATTCTATACTCTAAATCCATGATGTTGAAGTTCTAACCTTTAATACCTCTTAGGAAGACTTTCATTCTTTGAGTTTTAACTCAATGATGTCTTCTTGCACAGATTTGAGGTTTGGCTGCTTAGAGCACAATCATGTGACTAGTGTCCTTCTGACATGTCATCAATATTGAAGTGAGAGACCAAATCTACTCCATCTTGGAACCAGCCTCCATCTTAAGAAAAACTTGACCTTTAGCTGAACCCAAGTTACACCCAAGTATTGGGAAAAACCTCAAAGCTTGTCTTTGACCCATACCCGAGTTACACCCTAGCTACTTCCTAGCACCAGTCAAAGATTAGACTGATTGTTTCAGATGTACTTTCAGACCGTTTGTGATTGTTCATGGATTTGCTTCAGAGCACTCAACTGTCAGCACACAATAGTCATACAATTAGATCCTTGCCAAGATGAAACCCCCTCGCTTGCCTGCCATTTCCTATAAAGCCTTGTCCCACTAAGAGCTGGGAAATTGTGCCAGGATCTGGGCATGAGGCATCCTAGCATACTACCAGAGTACCATGTCTTCTAGGCCTTCCCAGAGAAATTACAAAGAGACAGACACACAATGAAATGTTATTACCAATAAGAAGAAATGGACTAAAAGTAAAAGACACATTGCTTTCAGTATTTTAAATGGTGGTTTTTTAGTTTAGGATCTCATTTTTAAACTCAAAACTTAAGATGAAGGTGGCTATATCACAAGACCTAATCACACTCAATACTTTGGCACCAGTGCAAGAACAATGTATCCTCAATTCACTAAGATTTGCAAACCTAAATTAAATATGTCTGATTCTACCTTGTTTAATCATTCACTAACATCATGGTAAGCACACGCTCATGATAAAGAGGACTTGCTATTTTAAGTGCTAATCCTAGTTATGACAATTGAATATATGTTACTGTTTATGTGATTTGATGTCTTGAGTATTAACATCTGTTTTCTAGATTTCCTTCAAATGTCAACCTACCAATCTGCAAGCAAGATCGTATCCACTGTACTGGTTGGGTTTGTGTGTAAACTTGATACAAGCTTGAGTTATCACAGAAAAAAAATATATCCACTGAGGAAATGCTTCCATGAGATCCAGCTGTAAGGAATTTTCTCAATTAGCGGTCAAGGGTGGGAGGACCCATTGTAGGTGGTGCCATCCCTGGGCTGGTAGTCCTGAATTTTATAAGAAAGCAAGCTGAACAAGCCAGGGGAAGCAAGCCAGTAAGTAACATCCCTCCATGACCTCTGCATCAGCTCCTGCTTCCTGACCTGCTTGAGTTCCAGTCCTGACTTCCTTTGTGGATGAACAGCAATGTACAAATGAAATCTGAATAAATCTTTCCTCCCCAACTTGCTTCTTGGTCATGATGTTTGTGCAGGAATAGAAACCCTGACTAAGACATCCCGTTAGTCCAGACAGACTGAGACTCTCTGATATTTGAGTAGGTATGCTCAACATCCATAGTAAAGTCCAGACAGACTGAGACTCTCTCTCTGATATCTGAGTAGGTATGCTCAACATCCATAGTAAAGTCCAGACAGACTGAGACTCTCTCTCTGATATCTGAGTAGGTATGCTCAACAACCATAGTAAAGTCCAGACAGACTGAGACTCTCTCTCTGATATCTGAGTAGGTATGCTCAACATCCATAGTAAAGTCCAGACAGATTGAGACTCTCTGATATTTGAGTAGGTATGCTCAACATCCATAGTAAAGTCCAGACAGACTGAGACTCTCTGATATCTGAGTAGGTATGCTCAACATCCATAGAAAAGTCCAGACAAACTGAGACTCTCTGATATCTGAGTAGGTATGCTCAACATCCATACTAAGTCTTGGGCAGCGATAAGAGGTGGAGCCTCCACCCTCTGAGGCACTTAAGCTTCAGAAGGGGAATCAAGAAGGCTAGAAAGACAAAGAAGTATGGAAATGGTAGAAAGAACCTGCTCATCCATGATATGGGTGAAGTTTCTTGCTTGAGATTTTCATCTCAATGGCTACTTAGGATCTTCCTTCATTCTCAGCTATAAATCTCCATTTTTCTAGGAGTCTCATCAGAGACCCCATTTACAGTAACTCAACTCAAGGAACAGCCTTGTTTCTGTAATTTTTTGAAGCAATCATTTTAAAGGTGGCTATCAATATTCTCTAGAATGTTCTCTATCAATATTCTCTATCAATATTCTACAATCTGAGAAAATGAATCCAACATTATACACACAGTACAGAAATCCTACCTACATTACTTGCATATACCCAAACAGGGACATACACATTCAGTATCACCTAAAAGACAGAATGAAAAATACTAAAAGACCATGGTGCTTCTGGTATCTCACAATGTAGCCACTAGACTATGAAAATTTATTATTTTTTATTTGATATTTTATTTACACTTCAATTGTTACCCCCTTTCCCAGTTTTCCCCCCTGCAAAACCCCTATCTGATCCCTGCTCTCCCTGCTCCTATGAGGGTGCTCCCCCACCCACCCACCCACGCAACCACTTCTGAGACCCCACACCCCTGGTATTCCCCTACACTGGGACATTGAGCCTTCACAGGACCAAGGGCCTCTCCTCCCATTGATGCCTGACAAGGCCATCCTCTGCTACATACGTGGCTGGAGTCATGGGTCCCTCAATGTGTACTCTTTAGTTGGTGGTTTAGTCCCTAGGAGCTCTGGGTGGGGAGGTGGGTTCTGGCTGGTTGATATTGTTGTTCTTCCTATCAGGTTGCAAACCCCTTCAGCTCCTTCATTCCTTTCTCTAACTCCTCCATTGGGGGCACCATGCTCAGTCCAAGGGTTGGCTGTGAGCATCCACCTCTGTATATGTCAGGCTCTGGCAGAGCCTCTCAGGAGACAGCCATATCAGGCTCCGGTCAGCATGCACTTCTTGGCATCCACAATAGTGTCTGCGTTTGGTGACTGTATATGGGATAAATCACCAGGTGGGGCAGTCTCTGGATGGTCTTTCCTTCAATCTCTGCTCCATGCTTTGTTTCCGTATTTCCTCCTGTGAGGATTTTATTCCCCTTTCTAAGAAGGACTGAAGCACCTACACTTTGGTCTTCCTTATTGAGCTTCATGTGGTCTGTGAATTGTATCTTGGGTATTCCGAGCTTTTGGGCTAAAATCCACTTATCAGTGAGTGCATACCATGTATGTTCTTTTGTGATTGGGTTACCTCACTCAGGATGATATTTTTTAGTTCCATTCATTTGCCTAAGAATTTCATGAAGTCATTGTTTTTAATATCTGACTAGTACTCCACTGGGTAAACGTACCACATTTTCTGTATCCATTCCTCTGTTGAAGGACACCTGGGTTCTTTCAAGCTTCTGGCTATTATAAATAAGGCCACTAAGAACATAGAGGAGCATGTGTCCTTATTACATGTCGAGCATATTTTGGGTATATGCTCGGGAGTGGTACATCTGGGTCCTTAGGTAATACTATGTCCAATTTTCTGAGGAACCACCAGACTGATATCCAGAGTGGTTGTACCAGCTTGCAATCCCACCAAGAGGAGTGTTCCTCTTTCTCCACATCCTCTGCTACATATGCGGCTGGAGCCATGGGTCCCTCCATGTGTACTTTGATTGGTGATTAAGTCCCTGGGAGCTCTGGGGGGTCTGGTTGGTTCATATTGGTGTTCCTCCTATGAGGCTGCAAACCCTGTTAGCTCCTTGGGTCCTTTCTCTAACTCCTCCATTGGGGACCCTGTGCTCAGTCCAGTGGTTGGCTGAGAGCACCCACCTCTGTATTTGTCAGGCACTGGCAGAGCCTCTCAGGAGACAGCTATCTCAGGCTCCTGTCAGCAAGCACTTCTTGGCATCCACAATAGTGTCTGGGTTTGGTAACTATATGGGATGGATCTCCAGGTGGGGCAGTCTCTCTGGATGGTCTTTCCTTTAGTCTCTGCTCCAAAGAAAAGGTTGTGTATTTTCATGCCAGAGAGGCTGTCAAACCACTGTCTCACGCCTCAGGGACAAGACCAGGATGCACTGCAATAAGGGTGATGATGGCATCTTAAGAGACCTGGAGAATACATATGATCACAAAGGGTATCTCTTGCAAAGTAAGATCTGATAGATTTGCCTTGCTAGGCTTGGGACTTACTTTAGGAACTGTCATCCCTCACTGCTTTTCCCTTTTGCAGTAGTTATCTCAATCCTATAACTGACCATTGTTGAATTTCAGAAGCACAATATTTTCTGATTCCACAGGTTTACAGCTGGAGAGGAATTTTGCTTCCGGTTGAATCAGACTCAGTCTTACCTACACCTGCTGTAGATGGCATTTATGATAGTATAGGCTATCAAATTTTATGAAACAAATTAAGAGTGTGGGACTGTGGGGCTATGGGACAAAAATGAATTTTCCATTTACATTTGCACATAACAATATGATTTTGTGGGGCCAACAGTGGAGTATTGTGGAATGAATATCTCTGACCAAAATTCACATTGATGCCATAAGCCTCAGTGTGCTTTCCATAAGTATAAGGACCTAACTGTGATTAAATTAGGTCTTAGTAGGGGCCTACACTTTGCTTGGACTAGTCTAGTATCGTCATTAGAAGAGATACTGCAGAGTTTTCATTCTTGGTTCCTCTCCTGTGTGACTTTACCTCAATTTTGTACATACAGATGAAAGTTGTGTGAGGATGTAACAAGAACACAGTCCATATACAAGCTAGAAACCTCCACAAATGGTCCCTGTCAGACCTACACATAGCACTTCCAGGCACCGGAATTGTCCTGACACAATTGCCACTCATGCTGCCTAGTCTGTGTTATTTTATTCTGACAACCTGAGCAGACCACTATGCTGAAAAACAGTGGGGGTACTGAGTTAATTTGTCATATCAGTCTTCACCAGTGACAGTGCATAAAATGACAGAGTATCCACATATGTTGATGATTATTATATATATTGATGGTGACTGCCAGAAAAAGAGGTTAACGGAAAAAAATCATGTCTTTGATGAAAATTTGACCTTTCTAATTATATATATAATATATAATATATATATATATCTTTTAAAATTTTAAATATATTTGTTTGAATATATAAACTTTAAATATACATTACTTTCACTAGAAATTGAAAACATTTAACAGTGTTAAAGGGAAGTTAAAACACCTTCATCTCCTTAGTTATTCAGATGTTTTGTGCTCTAGCAAATTATACGTTTTCAATCAGCTTTTTAAAATTCTAAATCAACTTATTTCACTTTAGAACAGCTTGTAGTTTTATTTTGAAACCAATTAGCTTAAACTTTTTATCCATCCATAAACATCCTAAAACCATCTCGTCTTCAACAGTGGTACAGAGGCCACACTTTGAAAAGTACTTCTAGATACAAAATCTGATTTATCAATGATGGATTAAAACCATTTTACTTCTAAGCGAAAATACCTGTCTCCAATTAAATCTCTTCAGAAGAACTAATATAAAGCATATAAACATTTTATTTTCCATTGTCTGATTAAATTGCATTAAATATTTCTGGGGTTTGTTTTTGTTCCGTTGTTAGTTAATATTCAGATTCATCAAGTCAAGTTGACCTCTGACTATGAAAGCCAAGGATGCTGGAAACTTCTGACCCTTTTGGTCTCTGCTTCTCCATGGATTCCAGTCCAAATGTAGGATCACAGGTAGATCACAGGTGTGCAGCACCACACCCTGTTCTGTGGCTTTGTATGCTAGGTAAGCTCTCTACCAACTGAGCTACATCCCTAGACCCTAAAAGTAACTTGAAATATTATACATAGTTAAAAGTTTAAAATACTGAGAAATTGAGGCAGGAGGACCATCATAAGTTTGAAGCCAGGCAAGGTTACACTGAGTTTCAGGCCACCCTATGACCCCATCTGAAAACAACAAGAAGTTAAGAATACACAGACGTTTAGTGCTGTGAAACCAAATATGTGCTGCTTTTACAATTCAAAAACTGGGCATAAAATGCACTGAGATTTAAAATCCTTTTAAATGATTACACAGGTTGTGTAATATGGCAGTTCATTTATTCAAGGCTGTTACCCAGGGCTATCTGCAGGGCACACTCCTCATCACTGAAAGGAAGACAGATCTGAAGTCTCCGAAATCCCTCTCAATAATGATAAAAAAAATTAACTAAAGCGTTTCATTTCTAAATGACTCATAAACTACAAAGTAATTCACCTGTGGACTGGGGTGTGGCTTGGTGGCAGAGTGCTTGCTTAGGCTATGGTCTCATCCCCAGTATCAGACAAAACTTGATGCAACTTTGACCAAAATCATTCATAGAACTTAAAGACTTATTTCTACTAATGAGTTAAAAGTATGCAAAACATCTCCAGCCTGACCTACATATTCATGTTTATATAATAAATATGCTTTGGTTCATTTTTCAGTGCCTGTACATAAGGATTTTTAATTTTTATCTTTCTTTGTTTTTGTTGCTGGTTTTTTTTCAAGACAGGGTTTTTCTGTGTAGACCAAGATGGCCTCAAACTCAGAGATCTGCCTGTCTCTACCTCCTGAGTGCTGGGATTAGAGGCATGAGCTACCTCCTCCTGGAAATTTTTTTTATATTTCTAAACCACATTTATTACTTGGTAAGAGAGGAAAGAGTTTCTCACAGATACATCATTACCCTTTATTCCTCTTTAAAAGCATTCCTTTCAGGGCCTAGGGAGCCACTTCAGTGATTGAGTGCTTGCACTGCAAGCAAGCATGGGGAACTGAGTGCAAATGCTCAGTGCCTGTGTAAAAAGTTGGGCATGGCTACAAGTACCCAATGATAACACTGTCAGGGTCCATGGGTAGGGACAGGCAAGTCCCGGGAGCTAACCAACATGGCAAAACCCTGTCTCAAGGCAATATGGTGGAAAGTGATAGACTCCTAAGTGTTCAGGGATGAGCAGATCTAAGGCTTCCTCAGAGGCCCCAGTGAAGAGACAAAGGGAACCTACTTCTGTGTCTTTGTCCAGGAGTAGACTTGGCAAGGCCCAGGCTGGTGCTGGGGCCAGGGCCTCAGAGGAGTAAAAGGTTTTGGTTCCTAGAAACTTGTTTTTTTCCCCCTAAAGAGGCTGGAGTAATCAGTCCTAAGGCCACTATGTGCTCTGTTGTGATGAACTTGAGAAAGCCTGTGATCCCTTTGTACAACATTGCTGGACTGGCTTCATGCTAACTTCACCCCATTATGCAATAGTTTCTATTAACTCTGCCCTATTTCTCCTATGGAAGTAGAATATAAGATGCTGTATTTCTTAATGATAAGCTTGCTTGGCATAAGATCTCCAGACCCTAGTTTTCCTAGCTTCTTCTCATCTCCTACCTGTCTCACTTAGGACTCTATCACTGAAGAACGAACAACCTGTTGGTACAGGTCACTTGACATTCTGCCCTGGCCTCACGTGTCCTTCGAATCCACTCATGTACCACTCAAGCATGAGTATTAACTCCAGCTTATAATTCTAGCACAAGAGAGACTGAGGCTTAAAAGCTGCTGCAAAATCAAAGGCTTGCCTGGGCTACGCAGTGAGTCAAAGGCAGACTTAGTTACAGCCTGAGACCCTATCTCAAAAAGACAAAACAAAACAAACAAAAGCATACCCTCAATCTTTAATTGTAAGGCTCCTTCCTCTATTACACTTTTAATTTTTTTTACCACTCTTTAACCAATGTACTTTACTATAGGTCTGATGGCATCTCTATCCATCAACATTCAATCTCTTATATTAAGTGAGAGAAGAGTATCAAGAGTTCTCCAGGCAACCCTCAGTGGAGTGAGTAGTCTATGAAGCACCAAAGTGACCTTTGGGAGCCCCGGTTGGAGACCAGGGTGCAGCTCCTAGCTCAGCCACCTAACAGCTGTTGCCTCACATTCAACATTAGCTTCAATGGCCTTCCAAAGTCCTCAAGAGAAAATTCATTATACCTAAGAACAAAGTTCTTAGACCTTAAAATAATACTTTTATACTACCAGTCGTTTCCCCCAAGTATAATAAATCACATATCTAAGTACTTTATAAAAGAAAATGTATTGTAAATAATCAAATAAAGTCATAGTGAAGTTGAATATTTATTTGAATTTCCCCTGTAAAAGCACTCAATATGTAAGAAAAATAAACCAAGTTTGTGAGACTTTTAAAAATATATATAGCCATTTTTGAAAAGTGAAAAGTTGGATTCTTTTTTCAATGGCAACAAGTAAGACACTGTTATTTTAAAACTACCATTTAAAAAGTAGTATTTTTTTTAAATGTACACTATATTAACATGATGTGTTCTACAAAGTGGATACATATATGAATGCCAATCTGAATATGGAAGAAATATATGTGTCAAAAATCACATGTTTTAAAAAAAAACAAATGTTCTTTTAAAAAGAACTTGTTAGTAAACCTCATAAACTTTCACATGTGGGATTTTTTTTTTAAAAAAATCCCATTTCCCATTTATCCCATCCCCACAAGAAAAGAGAGAAAAAAGGGCAAAATGTGCTCAGTTTGAACAGAGCCAGACGGAACCACTCACGCTGTACAACATGGAAGCCTAGTTACGTGGCCAACGGTAACTTCCTAAAGTGCATCTCTTGAAGATTTGTCTAATAAATAATTCCAATCTCAAATATAAAATACTTAACACAGACATGCAATAACAAAACTAAAATCATTATAGTGTAAAGTTTTTAAAACTACTTTTCAAACTTTTGATTCATCAAAGAATAATGACATCAATACAGTAGGCACTTTCAGTCTCCAACAGTGCGCGCTATGTGCGCTTGTTATTTGGCAAATCTTTTTGGAGTCAAACAGAAATGATGCAGTCTAAACAATGTTTCTTTGTCAATATAATCGATTCCTCGGGCAAAGCAGCAAAGTTCGGAGCAGAATTAGATTTTGGGAAGTTTTGGTGCGTTGACCGCAGGGTTTGCCTCCTGCAAGTCTCT
Organism: Tokudaia tokunoshimensis; assembly: GCA_036184795.1. Classification (NCBI taxonomy): domain Eukaryota; kingdom Metazoa; phylum Chordata; class Mammalia; order Rodentia; family Muridae; genus Tokudaia; species Tokudaia tokunoshimensis. The sequence goes on along the minus strand of BTHU01000002.1, from coordinate 137,558,210 downwards.
CCTCCCTGCACTTTTGTAGTCATAAGTGCAGCCATGAGCTTCTGCATAGCGATGAGATGCACAGAAGTTGTTTCCACATCTAAAGCACAAAAAAAGTTATGTGAATCGTCACCTTTCCACGGAGTGTTCATCTCTTTAGCTTGACTTCAGGTAGTCCAACAATGCCCTCTGGGTCTCCTTAGCAACTTCAGTACCAACAGTTCCTCCCTTCCACGCATCAGTATAAAGGCCCCCAAAAGAATAAGATAATTAATTGTTTGTGAATGACAGCTATATATCTTATTGAAGTAAAAAAAATGAAAAGCTGGTAAACATCTCTCTTATGTTTGAAAATTTGAACTCTAAGAAATTAAGTCTAGCCGGGCGGTGGTGGCGCACGCCTTTAATCCCAGCACTTGGGAGGCAGAGGCAGGTGGATTTCTGAGTTCGAGGCCAGCCTGGTCTACAGAGTGAGTTCCAGGACAGCCAGGGCTACACAGAGAAACCCTGTCTCAAAAAACCAAAAAAAAAAAAAAAAAAAAAAAAAAGAAATTAAGTCTAGTGAGAAAAATTAGATGATATAGAAATTAGTTATGTAAGGCTGGACATAGTTTGTGCTTTCAATCCCAGCAGGAGACAGAGGAAGAACTTTGTGAATTCAAGGCCAGTCTGGTGTACATAGCAAGATCCAGGCCAGCCAGGGCAAATCATGAGATTCTGTCTCAAAACAAAAAAAGAAAAAAAAACCAAAACCTACAAACCAACAAAAAGCTATGCCATGAGAGAACTGAAAACACATGACAAGCAACAAAATAAGTTATTTTTATGTGAACAGAAAAGCCACAATTCTTTTCAATGTTTGTCCTCATACAAATGGAAGATGTCAATGTTAATGAAAGACATACTTACAAAAAGAAAAATGTTTAAAATATATATCCATATGTTTTAAAATAACTGTACCAAGTGTTAAAATGTATAGTAAACTAATTGACAATTGGGTTCAGTTTTGTTCAGTTTACAAAAGGAGAGAGCTCTTCCAAGCACTATTAAACAAATCAACTGGCCTAAATGTCCTAACTCAATGTCTGTGGAGTGTCTACTTATGCATTTTGGAAACTGAAGCATTATCTATCTCTCTCTAGCCAATTAGGAATTCATTGGAGGACTGCTATTAGAACATCATCTGAATGTTATAAATAGCCATTTAAACTTGTTTTATTCTGTATTATACCATGCAGAGTCCCCACAGAGAAAGCCTCTCAGCCTCTCCAGCTGGCCACCTGCCTGCATTCAAAGCTAGTGGCCAGCCCTGTTTTCTTTCCACAAAGAAAACAATGTTTCGTTATTTTCTTCTTTGTCTGAGGAGGGACTTTCACAGGTGGAAGGTGGTGGGTGCTTTCTCCTGTTTAGAGAAAGAACACCTTATTAGTACAAACAAAATTTGTATTTTTGAACAGCTACTAAGGATAACATTCTTGTCTTAGTATCAATCTATACAAATTTAATTTGTAATATTTTATAACTAAAATAATTTATGAAATGAAGTGGCAGCAGATGTTTTGTGTATCATGTTTCTACTAACTAAAACTTGGATTTTTAACACATAATTGACCAATTTTTGCACAAATCAATACCATTCTTATAACACCAAAGGGTAACTGACTTAAATACAGACCGGCAAACATTAAGGAGAATTATGGAAAATCCTATGTGATGAACTCTCCTGAAGCAATATACTTGTCCTGTGTGTAAAGAAGAAGCACCAAAATATCATGAAACTGATCTTTAACACAACAAGAGTAAATTTTATAACAAATAAACAAGCCATTTATTTCTTTCAAAACTTTACTTTTTAAATAACAGAATAAAGGTCATTGCATGTAAAGGCAACCTGAATTCAGTAACTAAAACCTAGGTGGTAGAAAGAAAAAAAACTAATCCCATAACTCTGACTTCAACCATGGCATATGCCTGCCCCTATTCCTCAAAGACAAAGAAAAAATTCTTTAAAAGAGACACTAAAACAATGTTTTTAAGTGCTTTAAATGTAATTCCATTTACATATGTTAGAAAGCCTCTGAACAATTTTTTTTTTCTTTCTGTTGTTGTTGTTGTTGTTTTGTTTGGTTTTTTGAGATCGGGTTTCTTTACATAGTCCTGGCCATTTTGGAACTCACTGTGTAGACCACTCTGGCCTCATTCTTAGAGATCTGCCTGCCTCTGCTTCTCAAATGCTAGGATTAAAGGTATGCGTCACCATGCTTAGCTGTCTCTGAATATTTTAAATGTGTTATAATTATATAAAATATATTATCACTAGTGAGTGGATATATTTAGCCTAATTCCATAGTATTAGCTTTACTATGTAAATTATAAAAAATTATAATTAATTTATATATAATATAGAATTTATATATAAATATATAATTATAAATTATAGTAAATTATATTTACTATAGTAAATATATTTAGTAAAATATATTTACTAAATTCTATACCATTGTAACAACTTGACATTTTGGCTTAAAAACAGGAGCACATCTGTTATAATGAAAGAAGGACATCATTAATTGCCAAGTTACATAGTTTAAATATGCATCAAATGTTAATAAACATTAGGTCTGAGGCAGAGAGGCTCAGAGAAGCTGTTCATAGTTGTTAAGCAGAGCAATAAAAGGGCACAGAGATGTTTGGTAGAATTCAAAGGCCACAGAGTAAAGACAGCAATGAAAAGAACAAGGACTGGGCGGGGCACTGCTCATGGTGCGCATTCTATATCACTTAAAAGACTGTGGGAGGTTAATATTGATTGTAATTAAAGTTTTGTGAGATCCTTTATGGGTTCATATTTTGGATTTTCAGTTAGTGGATGTTTTACCTTTTCTTTTTTTTTTTTTTTTTTTTGGTTTTTTGAGACAGGGTTTCTCTGTGTAGACCAGGCTGGCCTCGAACTCAGAAATCCTCCTGCCTCTGCCTCCCAAGTGCTGGGATTAAAGGCGTGCGCTACCACCGCCCGGCAACCTTTTCTTTTTTAAAAGCACAGACTAGATGGCTGTGAGCCTAGCAAAATAAATCTGCTTTATTACCTATCTAAAAGGTACTCCTAGGTTTTACATAAAGCTAGGCACATAAAATTAAATCAACCAACTCAATGACCTATGATCTAGTAATGAAAGCTGCTCCCTCAAATGCCATTGGAAATACCAAAACCATTCTACTATGCTAATAAAACAATCTCCACTTCTGAACAAAATAGGGAGGAAATTGCTTAGTGGTGGAGCACATGCTAAGCCTTCATATGACCCCATATTCATCTCCAGCTCTCAAATAGGAAGATGAAGAAGCTCCTATACAGGACGTGGAGATCTATTACAGAACGGCAAATGGGAGCTTACTGACTAGCAACTGACTTTGAATCTCAAACTTAAGTATATTCTTTCTTAACTGACTGTTGCTATGACTTGGTTCAGTACTGTCACATGCTCATCCTTTTCTTTCAGAATGCTTAGGACTTTTCAGCTTTTTTCATTCAAGTGCTTCTATGACTATTCACAGACAAAACACAGTTGTGACAAATAGGAGGCACAAAAACAGAATAGCCATCATCTTCTGTGAGAAGTCTCTGTGGATGCTATGCATTAGTCATCTATTGCATGCTAGGAGCCTTTACTAATATGTGCTGTTCTGGGATTCTTTTAATTGGTATTGAAAGCTACCTTTCCAGAGTTATTTCCTGGGCATTTACTACTTTAAGATTCCTCTGGATAAAACAGCATCCATAATTCCTTTTTCTAGTAAAATGCTACTTGTCCTGTAAGACATAATCCATTGTCTACCCTTCTCTATATTTTCTCATCCATGTGTCAAACACAAACAAAGTGAGGTAACATTCCAGTGCTGAGCTACCTTTCCCAACAGGATGAAAGGTATTTGAATAGCTAACTCCTTTCATGATTCCTAGCTAATACTTGATCTAATGCAACAGTAACTCATCCAACAGAAATCCAAAGGATGATAAATTAATGTTCCAAATGCAAGCTCGATAGTCAGCTGTCTGAAACTGATGGTGAGAACTAACACAATGGGTGGAATCTCTTAGGGACCCTGATAGTGAAGAGAATATTCTGAAGAACTTATAATTTACGTATACATATCCTTCTAGGCACCCAGGATGACAGCATTATTATTCTGAGAGGAAGCAGCAACAGGTGACATACGCTCTACTTTGAGAAATCATGTGTTGTTGGCAGCTCTTGAGGCCTTAAACACAAATTAGATCAACAACAAAAATGTTATACGGGGACAGAAAGGATTGTTACAAACAATACAGAAGAAACCTATTTTTAATAAAGGGGTTTGGGTACAGCTTGCTGGTAAAGTATTTGCCTGGAATGCTCAAGGCCTTGACTTTGATCCCCACCACTACAAAATAAACAAAACCCTAGCCAAGAAGAACACAAAAGCAAATAAAAACAATCTATAGTAACATACTGTACCGTAATTAAAGAAAAGAGACCTGGGATATAATATGGTGGTGAACCATGTGCTTAGCAGGAACGAGGCCGTGAGTCTGGTCATAGCATCATGCAGGGAGTAAAGGGGGATTGGGTAGATAATGAAAGAAAAAACCCTGGTGGGTCTGAGCTCAGCAGCAGCATTGTCAGAAGAGCAGCATGGATGGAAGGACGCAATGGTGCTGGGAGCACAGGCCAGTAGGCAGGGATGACAGCACAGAGACTGATGACGCACACAGGCAGGACAGATCTGAGTGCGTGTTGAGGGAAATAGCATTTCTTTTTTTTTTTTTTTTTTGAAGACATGATGCTTTATTGGGAAGAAGGTAGAAATAAAGTTAACAAAGTAGAGTTTACATGTAAAAAGAATGTTTGACTTATGAAGTGATTCACTTCATGTTTGTGTTTTTTTTTTATTTTCTCTATTTTTTTATTTACATTCCAAATGATTTCCCCTTTCCCGTTTCCTCCCTCACTGAAAGTCCCATAGTAGCTATGACAGAGTCATACTGTCATGAACATAAACATGTAGACCATTGGACTTGAATAGCATGTATCAGAAATACAGCTTTACATCATACATGGTCAAACAATTTTCAAGAGGATTGCCAAGACCATTCAATGGGGAGCAACAGTCTTTTCAACAAATGAAGGTTATAAAAACTGAAAAAGAGTAAAATTGATACTCTAGGAGTGAGTCTGTCACATGCCAGCCACCCAGCTCTGCTTGCATCATGTGCTATCCTGTGGCCCTGAACACCGGGTATTAGCCCCACCGAGTCAAACCCTCCTGCAGCCACCCACCCAGGAACCTCATGGCATCCTGCATCCTAGTCAGTTAGGAGATCAAGAGGGTATAAATCAGAATGAAGACTGTGAAGACACACCTAATTGAGACAATAAAAATAATTCAATACATGGGAATGAAAATAACTCAAGACATGAAGATAAAATTTAATAAGATGAGCATCTCTTTAGAAAAGTCAAGCTGAACTAAAAATCCAAATAAAAAACTTGCAAAATAAAGCAAAATGAAAGCCTTACCAAAAGATTAGGCCAAGTGAAATATAGAATATCAGATGTTGAAGACACAGTAGAGGAGATGGATCATCCAGTCAAAAAAAAGTGTGTTAAGTCTTAAAAAAACCTAGAAGGTAACATGGGGGGGGGGGATGATGAGAGAGAGAGAGAGAGAGAAACACAGAGAGAAACAGAGAGAGACAGAGACACAGACAGATAGAGAGAGAGAGAGACAGAGACAGAGAGACAGAGATGCCCTCTGTGCCCTGGCTGCTTGGGGCAGGCAGGAGAGCTAACCCTGAGATTGTGAGAGTGGGACAGCTGACCCTGCCCCTACCAGCTACAGCAGGCCCTGCACCTTGCTTGGGCAGCATAGTAGAGCTGGCCATGTTGACAAAGGGGTGGTAAGCCATCCCTAAAACATGAGAGCAGGAGGTCTGAGCCTGCCCTTTGACAGCTGCAGCATTGGGTGAGCTAGCCCAGGCAGTGTTCCAAAGTTTGCCCTGGTGGTGTACGCACAGGTGAGCTGGCAGGTTGATCAACTAAGCTACCTCCCAGGCCCAGATCCAGGGCTTTGAGTTGGGCCACCCCAACATTTACCCCATCTATGGTCTGCTGGAGTGTAGGAAAGGGCTGAACTTGCAGATCCAAAGATGCAGGATCTGCATGACATAGGGCAACAACAGGTTATCTGAGAGAAGTCCCAGTGAGGATCCAGTATTGATAGTGTAGCAGAAGCCAGAGGCCTCAGAATAGACCAACAACTTACTGCAATGAACATTTGTAAGTAATGATGTGTGGACAAAAGGGAATTCTGTGGGACATACTGTGACATACTACAGCTTCCATGACAAGATTTATTTTTAGGGCTGGTGATATGGCTCAGTGGTTAAGAGCACTGACTGCTCTTCCAAAGGTCCTGAGTTTAATTCCCAGCAACCGCATGGTGGCTCACAACCATCTGTAATGTTATCTGACACCCTTTTTTGGTGTGTCTGAAGACCACTACAGTGTATTAACATATATAAAATAAAAAAAAATGGTCTAATGTGTCATCATCATGCCTAGGCCTGCTTTAAAAAAAAAGATTCATTTTTAATTCTATCTTGTCTTCATTGCTGTGAAGAGACACCATGACCAAGCCAACTCTTATAAAGGACAATATTTAATTGGGGCCAGGTGACAGGTTCTGAGGTTCAGTCCATTATCATCATAGCTACCTCTGTGGTGGCCGCTGGATTGGTGGGTGAAGCATTGGGACATTCCATTGTAATCACCAATAAGTTAGCTGAACAATTTCAATTAGCTCTAGAGGCTTCTGCTGAATCTCTAGATTCTCTGCAAAGGCAGATAACCTCACTTTCCCAAGTTACCTGGCAGAATCACCATGCCTTAGACCTTCTCACAGCAGAGAAGGGTAGAACCTGCCTTTTTCTTAAAGAAGAATGTTGCTATTGTGTTAATGAATCTGGCCTACTAGAATTACAGGTACATAAACTCCATAAACTGAGTGAAGATCTTCAGAGACAGAAATTTTCTAGAGCTGCCACTGATTGGGGGCATGTTTTCCCTCCTGATGCCCCTTGTGGGGCCTTTGCTTGTGTACTTTTAATAGCAATTTTAGGACCCTTTATTTTAGATCAGCTAATAGGATTTATTAGACAACAGGTTGACTCCATGGCATTCAAAAACCATACAGGTGCATTATCATCAACTTGATTTGGCTGATAGAGGCCTGGCTGAGACATGCGATGACATAGCCCCCACAGGGGATGCATAGAAACTCAGAACTATGCACACTGGTTTGGCAAACTCAGTGTGGGCACCTGTAAGGGGTGTAAGGCAAAGCATTGCAGGGGGAGGACCCAATTGTCCACTTTTGAGTCCCCCGTGAAGTAAACCTGATTTGCATAGGGGTTGGTGTTGGTCCTTGGATCACTTTACACCCACCAAGATAGGCTCTGCCTCTCCTCTCCAAAAGACACCAAGAGCCGCCTAAGAGGTGGGAAGAACAATCCTCTGTTCCCCACGAGAGGAATCAGGTCAATACTCCCCCCCTCTGGTTAAAGCCCACTCATGCATTCACTTGCTCTCCAGCCTCACAAAAATTAAAAGAGAGAAAATGCCAGGAGCCAAACTGACCTTACTTTCCATTTCAAAGATAGACAACAATATAGGTCCATTGCCAATGAGGGAACCAAGTTATGATTTTAAGATTAAAACCATGCCAAAGCAAAAGGGGGGAATGAAGGAAACAAAATGAGTTTCATAAATATCTGTAAAATAAGGTTTTGGGAAAATGAACACAAGGCTTGGTGGTCAGAGTGACCAGGCCTAGTTGAGACTAGCCTAAACAAACATAACTGTTCTTGAGAAGAATCCCTTATGTCAGCATAAGCATAATCTTCTCCGGCCACCCTGTTTTTCCACCCTCCCAGGAACTTATCGGCCTGGCTCTTGCTCAAGGACTTTCCAAGACCAGGTGCTAAGCGGGATGAGGAAAGGTGACTGACTTAGCTAAGAACGCCCCCTTAAGTGAACCAACCAACGCCTGAAGAGCTCCTTTGTCTTGTATTCCACTAATCAGCCAACTATTCCTGTTGCTGAGGACTGCTCTCTGTAAAGTATAAAAGATGTGTGCTTTCTTTGTTCGTGGTTGTTGCCTCTCTCTGTGAGGCCCAACCCCATGCGTGGATCAATCAATCGATCAATAAACCTCATGCTTTTGCAGTGATCTTTCGTCAAGCTGTGGTCTGTGGGGTTGTGCACCTGAGCTGAGGGTCTGTTGGGATACAACAACAGCTATGACTGTGTCCCCAGACCTTAAGAAGAATATGAATAAATGCCAGTATGAGGACTATAAAAATGCAAACAGTTAAAAAAAGATTTAAAAAAACCCCACAAGTGAAATATGGACACAGAATTAGAATTGCTAAAGAAAATCCAAACTGGAATTAAACAGGAAATACTCAGGAAGTAAGACCACACAAAATAAATAAACAAATAAATAACTCACCAACAGATTAAAAGACATGGAAGAGAGAATTTCAGGCCTTGAAGACAGAAGAAATGAATAAATTAGTCATAGAAAGTGTTAAATCTAAACAACAACAACAACAGTAAAATCCAGATACAAAACATGAAAGAAATTTGGTACACTATGAAAGGACCAAACCTATAAAGAAGAAAATAGACCTACCTAGGTCAAAGGCACAGAAAATGAAGTCATAGAAGAAAATTTCCCAAATCTAAATAACGAGATGCCTATCAAGGTGCAAGAGACTACCAACATCAAATAGACAGGGCCAGAAAAAGAAACTCATATGATAGGTGATAATCAAAATGCTATATGTACAGAATAAGGGAAGGAGAGTAGAACCTACAAGAGGAAAGCCCAAGTCACAGAAAGGCCAGCTTGTCACAATAACACCTGACTTTTCAGTGGAGACGCTGCAAGTCAGAAGGGCTTGGACAGATGTTTCACAATCTGAGAGACCACAGGCCAGCCCAGACTACTACACCCAGCAGAACTTCCAATCACAGTTGAAGGAGAAAGAAAAACATTTCGTGATAAAAACAGATTTGAGCATTTTCAGTCCAACAATCCATCTATACAGAGAATTTTAGAAGGAATAATTCAGTCTGAAGATTAGCTACACCAAAAATAACACAAACAATCCCAGAACCATTTACCAGAAGATGTCTCAAACAACAGAACAGAAATTAATAAGTTCTACTCAATAAGAACTCTCAGTGTTGCTGGTCTCAACTTCCCAGTTAAAAAGAAAAATAGACAGACTAGCAGACTGGATTAGAAACAGAATCCACCTTTCTGCTGCTTCCAAGAAATAGAGCTAACCATCAAGGACAGAACCCATCCTAAGGTAAAAGGATGAAGAAAGGTATTCTAAGCAATCAAAACCAAGAAGTAAAAGCCACATAGCAATGTATTATCTGGCAAAATTAATTAATCAACAAAACAAAATTAATCGGATGATAGGGAAGAACACTATATAAACTACTGAAAAGAAAAGTTTACTATGATATATTGCAACTCTAAACATTTATTCATAAATCTCCCACTTTCATAAAACAAACAATACTATATCTAACCACACATTGATGCCAATCTCACCAGTACACCAATTATCTAGACAAAAATTAAATAAGGAAACTGGAATTAAATAATATAAATCAAATGGATCTATAAGACATCTACAGAATACTACATCTAAACACTACCAAGTGTACATTTGTTTCAGGAGTTCATAGAATTTTCTCCAAAATTGACCGCATACTAGGATACAAAGCAAGACTCAATGCAGGAAAATTGAAAAGAATTCCCTACATCAATCTGACAACAACAGAAAGTATGCAAACTCATGGAAACTACAACTCACTACTGAATGAAAATTAACACTGGAATCAATAAACAAAATTAAAAGCTCTTTACTTTGTATTCTAGTGAAAGGATACAAAAAAGACCATTGACAAAATCCAACATTCCTTGTTGATAAAAAGTCCTGGAGAGACTAAGGGTACAGGGGACTTGCCTCAACAATAAAGGCAGCTCACAGGACACCCACAGTCAACATCAACTTTTAAATATTAAAAACTAAATAGTAAATGGTCCAACAATTTTACTTTTGTCACACATACCCAAAATAATTGAAGGTACACTTGCTGCATTCATAGTCACAGCAGTATTATGACAGCTAAAACATGGAATCCACGCATGTGTGTACTGACTGTGAGGGGATAAGCAATCTTTAGTCTATGAGAACAATGGGATGTTGTCAGCTTTACAAAGGAAGTCTGACATATGTGATAATATAAATGAACCCTGAAGATCTTATCAGTAAAATACACTATCCCAATAAGACAAATGTTACATATGAGGTACTTAAGTCATAAACCATGGAGATAAGAAATAAAATCATAATTGCCAGAGAGTGTAGATGGGTAGAAAATAGAGAGATGGTGAATTTTTGTAGCACTGTGATTGTGTTTGTTTTGACACCTTTAGGACAAGCTCTCACTACAATGCCCAAACTACTTTTTAAAGACCTAAGTTCATGTAATCCTCCTGTCTCAGTTTCTCAGTCTCAGCCTACCCAGGAGTTACAACTATAGGTACATGCCATCTAGCTTTCCCACCAAGAAGTTAAATAGTCAATGAATTAAAACCTTTGGTATGGCAAAATGAAGAGCGATAGAGAACTAGTAATGGGTGTGTAGACATGGTTGCCCAACATGTAAATGTATGTAACACTATGGAAATATACATTTAAAATGACTAAAATTCAGGATAGGTGGTACATGCATGGAATCTAGTATCTGATAGATTGAGGCAGGATGGTCTCGGATTTCATGCCAGCCTAAGACACAAAGTAGGACCCTGTCTCAAAAACACAAATCGATGAGCAGGGCACAGTGGCACAGAGGCAGAAACAAGGCAATGGAAGTTCAAGAGCATCCTCAGCCTAGGCTGCACAGGGCCCTGTCTCAAACAACAAAAACACAGTTAAGAAGACTTTTTATGTGCACTTACCACAATGAAAAACCTTTTAAAATGTAAACAAACATGTCAGTACTTTACACTCTTAGGTCTCACAAAGAAAAGGAAAGAAAGCAAATCCTATGTGTCTCTTAAAACAAAAACAAAAAAGTGTACAGCATGGCAAACTTTTTTAAAACTCCAGAACTACAGTGAGCACACCTTGGTTGAGTTTACTGCCACTGATCTGGGTATTAAAACACAAAAGGAGGAAATATTAAAGTCTTGCTTCCTTCCAAGGCATCTTCAGTGTGCTACCACAGGATGAAGAATGTGTTAGTTAGAACCACTTCTGTGACTGTGTATAGAAAGGGCTGGGCTTAGAGATGATCCTTGTCTTTGTTCAGAAATATGTTCATCAAAATGAACTCCTTACCACTCCACCTTGATATCAGACCGGATATTACACATTCCTCAGGACCCACCCAGCAGCCCCCTGTAGCTTTACAATGACCAGCCTCTTGTGAAGGGGTTAATAACTCTTCTATAATGTCTTTTCACAGAGACCTGAAATACCAACTTGAGATTGTTTATTTCCCTTGCAGTCAGGTCACAATTGTTTTCTGGAATGAACCATTTGGGAGTATTTACCCTGTACATACCACAGCGAACTCTCTTTCTATGTCCCCTGAAAACGCTGTGTGGAATGTGGAGACACGGCTTACCTATTCTCTTTCCTGCTGCCGCATTACTCCCACTCATTCCAGTACCACGGGCAGCCTACAATGAAAGCACAGAACACCTGCTGAGGTGAGTCACTGCAGGACAGGTCACCTACGAGCGTCAAATACTTCAGTATTCTATTACTAAAATGCAGGTGGGCACCCAGTGTATATCTTGTGCTCTGTTTCTGTTTAAATTCACTTGGAATCTAATCTCACTTCTTGTGCTTATTATTTACCCATAAAAGAATAAAATTTGGTGGCTTAGGTAAGAGTCTGGATACTGGAAGAAGCCTTAATGAAACTATGTAAAACTGAAAACGACAGAGTAGTAGTGAACAGGGCAGTAATGCCTGTAACTCCAGCACTCAGGAGCTGGAAGCAGGACCAGAATTCAAGGTCATCCTCTAAGTCCCAGGCCAGCCTGAGCTACATGAGAAACCTATCTCAAACAATGAAAACAAAACAAAACAAAAAAAAACCAAGCATCAAATAGATTTCCTACAAATTAGACAAGTATTTTAGTGAAATTTATGGGAAAACAATTGTAAGCATTTTTATTTATATAAATAAAACTTTTAACTTTGAAATAGTCATTCCGTACACAACTAACTAGAAGAACAAACTGAAAAGAGAATACTTACTAGAAAAAAATCTGTAGGTTCTGACTGGGGAGAACTTTTCCTAATGTTTTCATCCTGAAAATGCTGGAAGTTTGTAGCCAACCCAATTCCAGAGGCCCGAAGCCTGCCTGCCCCACGGGTGCTCTGCAAACTGTCTCTGCTTGCACTCCGTGCCAGTGAAGCCAAAAAGCCAGTATTGTTTACACACCCAACAGGCTCTTTGGAAGCTTTGTTAGCCATTTCTGTAATATCTCGGGCTTCCACTTTAGAAATAACATCAGATCTTTTCCCAGGCGAATCGACTTTAACACCACGGAAGCGTGCAGTCCTAGAGAAAGAAGAATCTGCTATGGTTCGAACGTCCAATTCCCGCAGGGTGTTTTGTGAAGTAGACGCTGAGGGGTTGCCTGACTCAAAACATTTTGACTGTCTCTGTGGCTTCACCAGAGAATTATGTAGTGACACTGGTGCAGCACAGAGAAGAGGTGACAGGAGTCTGTTCTTGTGAGAGCCGGCCTCTCGGTGGTTAAGAACTGCATTGTCTCCTGGGTCACTGCTCAGCACTCTTGCCATGTGGCTCAGAGGCTGCTCCGCTGCCCTCAGTCCTCCATCACCTTTACTGAGTGGGAACTCTGGTGTTACCTTCCCTAACCCTTCTATACCACTGCTCTGCTCGGCACCATTTCCTTCTGCAAATGGAGCAAAAGCACCTACTTCGGGCAGAAGCAACTCATCAGCTACACATTCTTCTGACCGTGGAAACAAGACAACATCATCTTCGTTATTAGATGACAAGTTTCCTGAAAGGTGCTTGGTCCGCCTAGGCAGGGATGATCCAAGATGAAGAATAGAATCTTCAAGATCTTTGTCATTTTCCAGTTCTATATGGGCCAGCTGAGGAAGCAGTCTGATACTACTTGTGGAGTGAGACGGCATGTTAATCTCCCAATTATCATCATCCTTCAGCAGCTCATTCCTGAGAGATGACACTGGACTATTGGCAGGGGACTGAGCTACAGGACTTGGGCCTGCATTCCTGGATGTGTCAGGGAGATATGCATTCCCAGAAGGTAAACAAGACTGCCCAATATGAGGTAGGACTCGTAGCAATCTGTGCCGGGCTGCTGCTGTAGAACTGCTGGTCGGCCGAGGAGCTATAGGTGGGCGAGGTTTTACCTTGACAACTTTCTTAGGCTACAAGAAAAGAGTGCACATGTAATTCTTCAACATAGTTACTTCCATCCTTCAGCAATAATCAGTGGAGAAAATCTTACTTACCATATTGCCACTCTGTTACCTCAATTTACAGTGCTCAAAAAATCGGGGTGTGGGGCCCCACCTGTAATGTTAGCACTTGGGAGGCTGAAGCAAGATGTCTGTCATGAGTTTGAGGCCAGCCTGCCTGGTTTACAGAATCCATTCCATGCCAGCCAAGGCCATAAGATGAGTCTTCTTCTCAATACAAAACAATGAAATGCTTTAAAATATTAAAAATCTTAAGATTATGATTGAGAAGGATTTGTTATATTACTTTATTGAGCATAATCTTCTGAAGATGTTAAAGAAAAATAGTTTTGTTTTATTTTCCTCACAATTCTTTCAAGGCTTTTATTAAGATGATGTTGCTTATGTGATATGGCATTCTTCTTTGTAAGCTGACTGTGTGGATGTGTGGAACTCAGAAAAAAGGCTAACCAGACGAAAGTGTGACTTGAGAAGGCTGTCCTGTCCTAAGATGGCTTCTGTGGACTTGTATTTCAGGAAGGGTTCCTGCCCTAACCCATCACAGTAGTAGTTGTGCCTCAGCTACTTCCACAGCCAAAATGGTTTCTACTGAACATCTCCTTTTCCTCTGAGTCAGAAATGTACAGGTACACACCAGACAGAGCGCGCACAAAAGAACAGGAAAAGGTCCTTTCTCTAAAATGGAAAAACAATCCCTATGCAGAGGCTAACAGAGTCCCCTCAGATGAGATCCCACGTGCTACCATAGCTCCCTGACAGAGAACTCCCCGGCCTGCCTTGTGACGACATTAGGAGCAGCTTCTACGATGCCTTTGCCTGTTTCACATGGATTCGGATCTGTTTGCTTTTCCCCATGTTAATGTTGCTTTTGTTTCCTTTTGCCATACTAAGTATCTTAGTCACAGAACAACTGCACACTGTATACATGCGGCTAAGGAGTCAGTGAACCCAGGACGGGACGTGTCCTCCCCCGACACATTTACACATAAGTTATCATGGGAAGAGAGAAGCTGAGAGCTCAAGAGAGGAGCCTTGGCTCTTGAGACATGGATGGTCAGCAGACCAGGATGGAGGCTGCTGACACTCCGCAGCCTCGCCTGTAAGAAATACACACCAAAAACTCAGTGGGGCCAGTAGAGAAAAGGATTGCTGCAGCAGCTGAACAGGAAGAAAGCCCTCGTAAAGGTGAGCTGGCTCTTGCAGCCACTTTTATCCTGAAGTCATTGTCTTGCCAACCTACAGCTATATATTTACAAAAAATATGTTTTTAAAAAATGAGATTGTTTTCTAGGTCTTAGAAATCAACAATAGTTGCCAAAATCTAAATAACATGCCCTCCGAAATAATAAACACACAGACATCCCAAGAGATCAACAACACAAGCAAATGAAATTACCCATGACCCCAATTGTCAACAATTGGGAGATAAAGAATACAAACTTCTAATTAGTGTAATGTTGAAAACACTCAAATGTTGAAGGCTCATATGTAAAGCTTATGTCTGCGATAACAAGCAAAGATGTAGAGCTTCGAAACAAAGACAGATGGTGCATCCTAGGACTGACAGAACAAAAGTAAAGTTCCTACCTGTGGAAATACTAAAACAGCACTGGGATATGAGAATGAGTTAGTTGAAGCCAAAAGGAAATAACCTGAAGTTGTCTGGGATCTATGCTAACAGAATTTTATGGAGGCTCTAGGAGTAAATTAGATAGGGGTAAATTAGAAGGAAAAAGACTCCATTTAAGAACTTTTTACTGAAGGTAAGTAAGGAAATATAAGAAAGGTAGGACCCTAAAGAAAAGAAAATGCATAAATCAGGAAATCAGAAAATCCACCTATTCTTCCCTGCGATGGGAGTGCCAGTGATTAAACACAAAAAGAGCACCCTTGAAATAAGTTACCTCCCTACATAACTTCCTTACTTTGTGTATTAGCCTATAACTCTTGATGCTTACCCAAATAGCATTATAAGAAAAAGAACAGAAAAGGAGGTAACATATCCATTTTAGAATAAAACAGAAAGTGAGAATCAGAACATTTTAGCACATACAAATCCTCCCTTAACATAATGTAGCAAAAGAAAACTTCACCACAGTATTCCAATCTGAATTAAATATTTGTATCTTTTTTTTATTAATGTGTGTGGTGTGTGTGCATACAGGATACAGGTACATGTGCAGGTACAGGTGTGTGCATGCATGTAGAGGTCAAAAGTTGATGTAGGTGTCTTCCTTAATTTCTGTCTTCCTTACTTTTGGAGACAGCATCTCTTTCTGAACGTGGAGCTCACTAACTACATTATACTGACTGGCTGGTGAGCTCGAGGGATCTGCCTGTCTCACCTGTGTTACAGATGCAGGCCATGGCTCTGGAAATCCATGTCCTCATGCTTGCATGGTGCTACTTTAGCCAGTGAGACAACTCCCTGGCCTATTTTATTTGGAGAGAGGGTAAGTGAAACCTGGCCTAGAACTTGTGATCTTCCTGTCTCAGCCTCGGTGTAAGGATTACAAAAGCGTGATATCATGCTCAGTTTTTGCAAATAATATTCAAAGAGCACATCAAGTCATGTCCGCAACCAAGACAAAATGAACCAAAAAATTATAAACTAGCCAAACTTAAAATTAGTAAAAGAAAAAAAAAAGAAAAATTCAGAATGAAAATTAAACCATAAGATGCCCAAAGAAAAACAGATTCAAGAAGACATTAATCAACAGTACTAAGAAAAATGTATAAAAATATCTAAAAGAATGAAAGTAAAACAAAGAATTTTAAAAGATGACAGAACATAGTTACTATAAAATGAAGTTCCAACATATGTATAAAGGAAGTTCCCTACAAACAAAATGAAATAAAAAGGTAAGCATTATAAAATTAACAAGTTACAAAAACTACTGCTGAAGTACTCTTCGTAAAAAATAAAATAAAATAAAATAAGGATACCTGAAATTGACCCCACACAGTTAATTTCTAAGTCATATGCTTTAAACACAAAGCCAGGGCTGGAGATGTAGCTCAGGGTCTCAGTGCTGGCCTGGTCCGATTGAGACCCAACTAGGGGACTGAGAGGGAAGCAGCCTGAGAGGAAGGCACAAGCTGACAGGACCTAGTAACACACACATGGAGTCTTAGCACTCAGTAGGACAAGACCCAAAGGTCGGAAATATAAAGCCAATCAAGGTGCATAGCAAGAACCCAACTGAAAAACTAAAACTGAATATGAGGGGTGTGGTGGTTTGAGTAAGAATGACTCCCAAACGTTCACAGATTTGAATGCTTAGAGAGTGGCACTATTAAGAGATGTGGCATTCTTGCAGTAGGTGTGGCCTTGCTGGAGCCCCCTGGGGTCTTTAAAAGCTCAAGTAGATCCAGTGTCACTCCCTCTTCCTGCTGCCTACTGATCCAGATGTTGAACTCTCAACCTCTCCTGCACCATGTCTGCCTCTGGGGCACCATGCTCCCTTCCATGATAATGACAATGGAATAAACCCCAAAAAACTATAAGCAAGTCCCAATTAAATGCTTTCCTTTATAAGAGTTGCCGTGGTCATGGTGTCTCTTCACAGTGGTGGAATACTGACTAAGACAGGGAAAGACGTAACATTTTTCAAATGAAGTAATTTACAAAGAGAAGTGGGGTGTACTGGTGAGATGCCTTTTCAAATGCAGTATAATGCAAGGCAGCTGCAGAATAGTGTTAAAGCCTAGATGTTTCCTATCTGAACAAACCTTCACTTGACAAACTATAGAAATGATCCCTTGAAGTGCTCTTTAAAGTATCACTAGTTTTGTTCTTAAGTTTTAGAGTTCTGAAAATTCATTTCTTACAAATCTAACCTTTCCTTTCCTGAAGCCAGCACTTCCCAGGGAGCCTGCTCTGAGCAGCTAGAGTGCAGAGTGCCTCACTGAGACAGAGTGTTCAGGAAGGTCCCCTTTTGCATCTGAAGGGTGACCCCTCAAGGTTAGTCCCTAGGTACTCTAGATTTTTGAAGGAGCTTCCTAGACACATGTCTTAGTCAGGGTTTCTATTCCTGCACAAACATCATGACCAAGAAGCAAGTTGGGGAGGAAAGGGTTTATTCAGCTTACACTTCCACACTGCTGTTCATCACTAAAGGAAGTCAGGACTGGAACTCAAGCAGGTCAGGAAGCAGGAGCTGATGCAGAAGCCATGAAGGGATGTTTTTTACTGGCTTGCTTCCCCTGGCTTGCTCAGCCTGCTCTCTTATAGAACCCAAGACTACCAACCCAGGGATGGTACCACCCACAAGGGGCCCTCCCCCTTGATCACTAACTGAGAAAATGTCCCACAGTTGGATCTCATGGAGGCATTTCCGCAACTGAAGCTCCTTTCTCTGTGATAACTCCAGTCTGTGTCAAGTTGACACACAAAACCAGCCAGTACAACTCCTAAGGAAAATATTTAGAAAGAAACAAACAAACAAAAAAAAACATCCAAACGAGAGTGGGTCATGCCAACAATGCAAAATTATTTCATATTCTTAAAAAGTCACTTAGCCTGCATTACCAGAATTGTCTTATCCAATATGTAATCTATTTCAACTTCTCTTTCTATTTCTTCTTTGACCTATGAGTTACTCAGAAGTGTTTTATTTTGAAATGTTATATTTTTTCCAGATATTTATTATTGATTTCTAGATTTATTCTTTGTAAACTGGAGCATTTTTTGATTATTTGAATCTTTCTGAAATTTATTAGAATTTATTTTTTGTTTAAAATACTGTATTTTATTTTTGTTTTTCTTTTCTTTCTTTCTTTTTTTGATAAATGTTCTAATGTATTCCCTTAAAAATTAATGAGTATTCTTTTGTTGGGTGAAGCATTGTGCAAATGCCAACTGCATCAGGTGAGTTGATAATGGTACTTAGGTCCTCTCAGAAACCTTTCCAATTTTCTTTTCTACCAGTTATGCTAAGAATGGAAATCTTTAAAGATAAGCATGAATCTATTTCTTGTAGGTTTTACTTCATATATTTCATAGTTCTATTACTACATAAATAAAAATTATAACATAACTTTTTTGGTCAACTGTTCATCATATGATTATAAAATAAGAGCTTTATACACTCATTTCAAAAAAATCAGAAGAATTATAGATTTAAACAAGAAAGAAATAATCATCTAAAAGTTTTGGATAAATCCATGAAAGCATTATCTTTAAGACCTGTGATAGGAAAGTATGTCATAAAAAATTATTAAATACTAATCATAAAAGCAAAACTGCTAGATTGTAATACACTAAAATTAACAATATTCATCAAAAATAGGTGAAAGAGTAAGCCATGGAGTATTAGAAACTACAAGCCATCTATCAGGCATAGACCTTATATCACACATAAATGTATGTGTACTGGTTGCTTTGAGACAGGTCTCATGTCACCCAGACTACACTCAAGAATGCTACACCGAGGCTGACTCTGAACCCAGATGCTCCGGCCTTCACCTCCCAAGGCAAGGGATTACACGAGCACATCATTACACTTTTTAAATGTCTACAAACCAAGAAGCAAAAGCAAGGTAACCTAATTTTAAAATGAGCAAAATATGTGGCAATGCACAAAAAGCCAGAATTTTAACCAAATGAAGAGTCAACATTTTTTGAGTAAACATTACTATTATAAGAAAAATTAAATAAAAATTAATACAGGATCCTAAGAATGGTTAAGATGAGAACAGAGATGACTGTGTTAGCTAGGAAAGGGCACAAACTGGAGTTCTGTTATTGATGAATTCTGACCTGCTTGTAAGCCTATGCAAACCAACACTGTAACTTCTGTTTATTTGTCTATTTTGAGACAGGGTCTCACTATGTAGCCTAAACTGGCATAGAACGTATTTAAGCAGACGAACCTAAAAGGCATGATCTCCTCCCTACACGGCACAAAGGATGCTATGACACTCACCAAGTACCTGGCTACAGGGCATAAAATAGGTTATCTTTCTTTCCTATGACTCTAAATTTCCTGCTAAGTATACAATCCAAAAAATAAAGTGTGTGTTTCCATCAAAGAATGTACATATAAGCATGATCCAAGTGGTTCTGTTAATAAAAGCCATAACTCCTGTCTGAAGACCTCTATAGTGTACTCATATACATAAAATAAATCTTTTAAAAAACTAAAAAAATAGAAGAAAAAGCTATAACTCAGACACTTGAATGCTTATCATAGAAAAGAGAGATTCACAATTTGTTTAAATAATATTTAAAATAAATTCAAAAGGATTTTTACATTTTATATTGAAGAAAATAGGCCAGAATTTTATAAAAGGCTGCATTGTCTATGTTTCTATTTATATAAAGTTTCATAGCAGACAAAACTTAGCTGTGGAAATATATATATATAAATAGTCTTTATTTTAGGAAAGATTATGAAGGAATTTTTTTACAGAAAGAGGCGGGGGAACAAGGTGTGGCCATGCAAGCACTCAGAGACAGAGGCAGGAGGATCTCTGTAAGTTTGAGGCCAGCCTGCTCTATATAGTAAGTTCCAGGATAGCCAGGTCAACACATTGAGAGCCTACCTCAAGCAAACAAACAACAGAAGTAAAAAAGGAAAGAAAAAAAAGTAAGTACTTTGAGTTATGTCTAAATAAGTGCATTGATCTGTAAAACGTCATCAAGCAGAGCCTAAATCTTACTATTACTGTTATTTTGAGGGGTGACTTGCCATGGCATGCATGGGGAGGTCAGAAGTCAGTTCTCTCCTCCTACCTTAATAGGGATAGGCCCTAAGGTTGAAGGCGTATGTGGCAAAGGCCCTAACACTGGCAGTGTTTATTAAAGCTAAACCAGTAAATATCCTCTAGGCATGGTGGGCACACACCTAGAATCCAAACATTCAGGAGACTAAGGCAGGAGGATTTCTGGGAGTTTATGGCATGTCTGGGCTATATACTAAGTTCTGGACCAACCTAGGCTGTGGTATGACTTTCTCAGTGTCTATAGATCTTGAAATCACATTTTAAAAGTAATTATTAAAAGATTAAACTATCTTTTAGTACCCTTTCCAAACTACAGTTATGACATTTGAAGGATGAATTATGCTAAATATGTATAACTCTTTCAGGTGTGTTCCGAGACTAAAAATCTCAATATTCACTCGTCACATCCTAATAAATAAGTTGAGGCCAGAAACGTGCAATGAGTAACATTTTATGGTTTTGCACAGGGACCAGCAGCCCTCAGCGCTGTGGCCCTGCCCGTAAAAGCTAGAGAAACACGTGGCCAAGAGCCAACAGCTTCACCTTTTTGCTGAGGTTCATGTTCTCCATCTTAGCCTTCAGCAGCTTCATCTTATTCATAGTTATTGAATTCTCAATGATCTGTTGCCCAGAAGGAGAAGGCTCAGCTTCTTCATCCTCATCTGTATACAAGTTATACACAGAACCACCACTGCAAGGGAAACGATAGGTACTTAAAACATGCTTGATGCCTGCTGAGTGCTAACAGTCCTATGTGCAATAGCAAGAACAGAACCTTTCAGGAGAGGAACACTAACTTTGTCATTGCAAATAAAGAAAAATAAATGTCAAAACATTTCTTTGCCCAAACTGGCCTCAAATGTGGTACCTAGCTGAAGATGGCCTTGCTCTCTCTTCTGATCCTCCTGCCTCCGCTTTCTGATTGCTGGGATTACAGGTGCATGCCACCCACACCAAATTTTATGCAGTTCTAAGGATTAAATTGAGGGTTCTGTGTGTGCTAGGCAAGTGTGCTACGATTGAGTTACATATCCAGCACATTCAAAACACATTTTAGGGGTTAGGGACACCGGTCAATGGGTAAATTGCTTGCCTTGCAAACACAAGTACTCCAGTTCAGTTCCCAAAACCAAAGGTAACAAACTGGCTTGTTTGCAATCTTAGCACAGGAAAGGCAAGGACAGGCACATACCCGAGGCTCACTGGTCTGCAGGTCTACCCTGCCCATAGAGCTTTAAGCCAAGACTCAATCTCAAAATGGAGGATGGGCAGCTCCTGAAGAACAAACCTGAGGTCTACTTGTGGTCTCTGCATGCAAGGGCACACATAAACCTATACTAACACACAAGTACACACACACACACACACACACACACATACACATTTTTTAGGAGAAAACACCTGGGAAAGCACTGCATTACGACTTAACACTGTTGAGCTGCTCCAAGGTCACTGCAGCACAGAGACAGCACTGTGCTCTGGGTGCTTGCTTTATCAGGCATTCCGCACAGATTGTTTCTTTACAAAAAAATACAAGGAAGATATTATATCCCCTTTTATAAATGGAAAACTGCAAGAAAGAAGTAATGTACCAACAACATGGTTCACAGGTAAAACAACCACTTCTGCTCAAATTCCTGGTCCAAGAGGGACCCACCCAGAGCCATTAAGACACAGGAACCAAGAAACAGGCAGTGACAGGATCCTTCTGGTTTCCATCTGAACCCTGGAGCTGACCCTGTGTCACAGCTCTCCATACCCAATTTCCTCCTAGAGAGATCTGGTCTCCCAGGAGTACTGATATACAGGCTTACAGGAGAAATAAGCCACAAGAGACAGCAAGACCAGCTAACACCAGAGATAACCAGAAGGCAAGAGGCAAGTGCGAGAACATAAGCAACAAAAACCAAGGCTAGATAGCATCATCAGAATCCAGTTCTCCCACCACAGCGAACCCTGGATACCCCAACATACCAGAAAAGTAAGACTCTGATTTAAAATTACATCTCATGATGATGATAAAGGACTTTAAGAAGGACATAAATAACTCCATTAAAGAAATACAGGAGAACACAGGCAAACAGGTAGAAACCCTTAAAGAGGAAACACAACAATCACTTAAAGAATTACAGGAAAACACAACCAAACAGGTGAAGGAATTGAAAAAAAAAACATCCAGGATCTAAAAATGGAAATAGAAACAATAAGGAAATCACAAAGGGAGACAACCCTGGAGATGGAAAACCTAGGAAAGAGATCAGGAATCATAGATACAAGCATCACCAACAGAATACAAGAGATAGAAGAGAAGATCTCAGGTACAGAAGATACCATAGAAATCATTAACACAACAGTCAAAGAAAATGCAAAATGCAAAAAACTCCTAACCCAAAATATCCAGGAAATCCAGGACACAACGAGAAGACCAAACCTAAGGATAATAGATATAGAGAAAAGTGAAGATTCCCAACTTAAAGGGCCAATAAATATCTTCAACAAAGAAAAAGTCCTTAACCTAAAGAAATTGATGCCCATAAACTTACAAGAACCCTACAGAACTCCAAATAGATTGGAACAGAAAAGAAATTCCTCCCATCTCATAATAGTCAAAACACCAAATGCACAAAACAAAGCAAGCATATTAAAAGCAGTAAGGGAAAAAGGTCAAGTAACATATAAAGGCAGACCTGGCAGAATTACACTAACCAGACCTTCTCACCAGAGACTGAAAACTAGAAGATCCAGGGCAGATGTCATACAGACCCTAAGATGTCATACAGACATCAGTGCCAGCCCAGACTACTATACCCAGCAAAACTCAATTACCATAGATGGACAAACCAAGATATTCCAGGACAAAAGCAAATTTACACAACATCTTTCCACAAATCCAGCTCTACAAAGAATAATAGATGGAAAACTCTAACATGAGGAGGGAAACTACACCCCAGAAAAAATAAGAAAGTATTCTTTCAACAAACCGAAAAGAAGATAGCCACACAAACATAACTCCACCTCTAGCAACAAAAATAACAGGAAGCAACAATCACTATTCCTTAATATCTCTTAACATCAATGGACTCAATTTCCCAATAAAAAATATATAGACTGACAGTCTGGATACATAAACAAGACCCAGGATTTTGCTGCATACAGGAAATGCATCTCAGTGTGTCAAAGACAGAAACTACCTTAGGGTAAATGGCTGGAAAACAATTTTCCGAGCAAATGGTCCCAAGAAACAAGCTGGTGTAGTCATTCTAATATTGAATAAAATCGACTTTCAACCAAAAGTTATCAAAAAGGATAAGGAAATACACTTCATTCTTATCAAAGGAAAAATCTATCAAGAAGAGCTCTCAATTCTGAACATCTATTCTCCAAATGCAAGGGCACCCACATTCATAAAAGAAACTTTACTAAATCTCAAAACATACATTGCACCTTACACAATAATAGTGGGAGACTTAAACATCACACTCTCAACAGTGGAGGGACACAGTGAAACTAACAGAAGTTATGAACCAAATGGATTTAACAGATATCTATAGAACATTTTATCATAAAACAAAAGTTCTTTTCAGTACCTCACGGTATGTTCTCCAAAATTGACCATATACTCAGTCACAAAACAGGCTTCAACACATACAAGAAGATTGAAATAATCCCATGCATCTTATCAGTTCACCACAGACTAAGGCTGGTCTTCAATAACAACAAAAACAACAGAAAGCTCACATACACATGGAACCTGAACAACTCATTACTCAATGATAACTTGGTCACAGATGAAATAAAGAAAGAAATCAAAGACTTTTTAGAATTTAATGAAAATGAAGGCACAACACATCCAAACTTATGGGACACAATGAAAGCAGTGCTAGGAGGAAAACTCATAGTTCTGAGTGCCTCCAAAAAGAAACTGGAGAGAACATACCCTAACAGCTTAACAGCACACCTAAAAGCTCTAGAACAAAAAGAAGCAAATACATCCAAGAAGAGTAGATGGCAGGAAATAATCAAACACAGGGATGAAATGAACCAAGTAGAAATAAAGAACTATACAAAGAATCAACCAAACCAGGAGCTGGTTCTTTGAGAAAATCAACAAGATAGATAAACACTTGGCCAGACTAACCAGAGGGCACAGAGACACTATCCAAATTAACAAAACCAGAAAAGAAAAGGGAGATAGAACAACAGAAACTGAGAAAATTAAAAAAATCATCAGATCCTACTACAAAAGCCTATACTCAACACAACTGGAAAATCTGGAGGAAATGGACAATTTTCTAGACAGATACCAGGTACCAAAATGAAATCAGGAGCAGATAAACCATCTAAACAGTCCCATAACCCCTAAAGAAATAGAAGCAGTCATTAAAAGTCTCCCCCCCCCAAAAAAGCCCAGGACCAGATGGGTTTAGTGAAGAATTCTATCAGACCTTCAAAGAAGACCTAATACCAATGCTCTTCAAACTGTTCCACACAATAGAAACAGAAGGAGCACTACCCAATTCATTCTATGAAGCCACAGTTATGCTAATACCAAAACCACACAAAGACCCAACAAAGAAAAAGAACTTCAGATCAATTTCCCTTATGAATATCAATGCAAAAATACTCAATAAAATACTC
Source organism: Tokudaia tokunoshimensis (assembly GCA_036184795.1). Lineage (NCBI taxonomy): Eukaryota > Metazoa > Chordata > Mammalia > Rodentia > Muridae > Tokudaia > Tokudaia tokunoshimensis. Next base: position 137,533,246 of record BTHU01000002.1, on the reverse strand, counting down.
ACAAACCAAATCCAAGAACACATCAAAACAATCATTCGCTGTGATCAAGTAGACTTCATCCCAGGGATGCAGGGATGGATCAATATAAGGAAATCCATCACATAAACAAACAAAAAGAAAAAAAACCACATGGTCATTTCATTAGATGCTGAAAAAGCATTTGACAAAATTCAACAAATTGGAAAGGAAGTCAAAATATCACTATTTGCAGATGATATGATAGTATACTTAAGTGACCCCAAAAATTTCACTAGAGAACTCCTAAACCTGATACACAATTTCAGCAAACTGGATGGATATAAAATTAACTCAAACAAACACGTCACCTTCCTATACTCAAAGGATAAACAGGATGAGAAAGAAATTAGGGAAATGATACCCTTCACCATAGTCACAAACAATATGAAATATCTTGGTGTGACTCTAACCAAATGAGTAAAATATCTATACAACAAGAACTTCAAGTCTCTGAAGAAAGAAATCAAAGAAAACCTCAGAAGATGAGAAGATCTCCCCCATGTTAGTGGATTGGCAGGGTTAATATAGTAAAAATGGCCATATTGCCAAAAGCAATCTACAGATTCAATGCAATTCCCATCAAAATCCCAACTCAATTCTTCATAGAGTTAGAAAGAGCAATTCAAAAATTCATCTGGAATAACAAAAAACCCAGGAAAGCGAAAACTATTCTCAACAGTAAAAGAACTTCTGGGGGAATCAGTATCCCAGACCTCAAGCTGTACTACAGAGCGATAGTGTTAAAAACTGCATGGTACTGGTACAATGTCAGGTGGGTTGATCAATAGAATAGAAGACCCAGAAATGAACCCACACACCTATGGTCTTTGACTTGATCTTTGACAAAGGAGCTAAAACCATCCAGTGGAAAAAGAGCATTTTCAACAAATGGTGCTGGTTCCATTGGCCGTTAGCCTGTAGAAGAATGCAAATTGACCCATTCTTATCTCCCTGTACAAAGCTCCAGTCCAAGTGGATCAAGGACCTCCACATAAAACCAGATACACTAAATCTAACAGATCAGAAAGTGGGGAAAAGCCTCAAATACATGGGCACAGGGGAAAATTTCCTGAACCAAACACCAAAGGCTTATGCTCTAAGACCAACAATAGACAAATGGAACCTCATAGAATTGCAAAGCCTCTGTAAGGCAAAGGACACTGTCAATAGGACAAAAGAGCAACCAACAGATTGGGAAAAGATCTTTACCAATCCCACATCCAATAGAGGGCTAATATCCAATATTTCCAAAAACTCAAGAAGTTAAACTCCAGAGAAGCAAAGAACCCTATTAAAAAATGGGGAACAGAGCTAAACAAAGAATTCTCAACTGAGGAATACCAAATGGCTGAGAAGCACCTAAAAAAATGCTCAGCATCCTTAATCATCAGGGAAATGCAAATCAAAAACAAACCCTGAGATTCCACCTCACACCCATCAGAATATCTAGTATCAAAAACTCAGGTGACAGCAGATGCTGGCAAGGATGTGGAGAAAGAGGAACACTCCGTCACTGCTGGTAGAATTGCAAGTTGGTACAACCACTCTGGAAATCAGACTGGCAGTTTCTCAGAAAATTGAACATAGTACTACCTGAGCACCCATCTATACCACTCCTGGACATATACCCAGAATATACTCCAACATGTAATAAGGACACATGCTCCACTATGTTCATAGCAGTCTTATTTATAATAGCCAGAACCTGGAAAGAACCCAGATGTCCTTCAACAGATGAATAGATACAGAAAATGTGGACATTTAGACTTTCCAATTGCCAGCCATTACACAAAAATCAGTGAATATAGATGAGCAAGTTTCCCTGTAGTAAGATGTATATGCTCAAGAGCTGTACAGCTGAATTTTGTGGTAAAGCTATTTTCAGTTTTTGATTAACCTCCACACTGACTTATTTCATAGTGGCTGTACTAATTTGCATGCCTACAAGATGTGAAGATGTGTTCCCTTGTCCCTCCTTCTGCTGTTATTTGTTTAGTTAATCTTGTCCATTCTGACTAGGATAAGATGAAATCTCAATGTAGGTTTGTGTTTCCCTCATGGTTAAGGATGGTGAACACCTCAAAGTGTTTTTGACCATCTTTGCTTCATCTTTTGAGAACTCTCTTTAGATCCAGATCCCATTTGTGTGGCTTTCTAAACGTTTAGGGTTGTTGTTTTTTATCCTACAACTTTCAGATGTGTAATTGGTAAAGAATTTTCCCCTTCTGTGGGCTTCCCCTTCAAACATCGTGTCCTCTGCTGTACAGTTTTTAAGATTTCACTTATTCACATTTTGTCTTAATGCTTATGCTATCAGGATCTGGTTCATAAAGCCCTTTCCTGTGCCTTTATGTTCAACCTTGTTCCCCTTTTCTATCAGGTTCATGACATCATGTCTTATATTTAGGTCCTAGGTCCATTTGAAACCCAGCTTTGTACAGGCTAAGAGAAAGATGCAGTTTCATTCTCTGACATACAACTATGACATTTGTCCAGCACTATTTGATGAAGATGCTCTTTTCAGCAATGTGTATTTTTTACTTCATTGTAAAATATCAACTGTCCTTGAATGTCTGGAGGTCTTAAATTCTATTCTATTCTATTCTCTATTCTATTCTATTCTATTCATCAATGCCTCTTTTTTAATAAAAATATTTTGTATGAATATGGGTGTTCTAGATGAATGTGTCTGTCCACCATATGCAATGCAGTGACCTTGGAGGCCTAAAGAAAATGAGAGATCTCCTGGAACAGATGGTTGTAAGCTACTACATAGGTGCTGGAAACCAAATCCAGATCCCTTAGAAGAGCCAGCAGTCCTCTTAACGACAGAACCATCTCTCCAGCCCCAATTTGCTTCCCCCCCTTCTCTTCCTCTCTCTCTCTCTCCTCTCTCTCTCTCTCTCTCTCTCTCTCTCTCTCTCTCTCTCTCTCTCTCTCTCCCCCACTCCCCTCCCTCCTCCCCCTCCCTCTCTGCTAATACCATTCTGGTTTTATTGCTGTTGCTTTGTAGTATAACTTAAAATCAGGAATGATGAGACTTCCATCAGGATTGTCTTAACTATTATGGGGCTTTTATCTATTTAAAATTAGTCATTTTTTATTTGATATTTTATTTATTTTCATTTCAAATGTTATCTCCTTTCCTAATTTTACTCCCCCAGAAACACCCTATACCTTTTCCCCTCCTCCTGCTTCTATGAGGGTTATCCCCTCCCACCTCCACACCTTCAAATTCCCCTACACTGGGGCATTGATCCTTCACAGGACCAAGGGGCTCTTCTCCCATTGATATCCAACAAGGCCATCCTCTACTACATATATGGCTGGAGCCATGGGTACATCCATGTGCACTCCTTGGTTGATGGTTTAGACCCTGGGAGCTCTTGGTTTGGTGATATTGTTGTTCTTCCTATTGGGTTGCAAACCCCTTCAGCTCCTTCACTCCTTTCTCTAACTCCTCCATTGGGGAACCCATGATCAGTTCAAGGGTTGGCTGGGAGCATCAGTCTCAGTATATGTCAGGCTCTGGCAGAGCCTCTCAGGACACAGCTATCTCAGGCTCCTGTCAGCATGCACTTCTTGACATTCACAATAGTGTCTGCGTTTGGTGACTATATGGGATAAATCTCCAGGTGGGACAGTCTCTGGATGGCCTTTCCGTCAGTCTCTGCTTCACACTTTGTATTCATATTTGCTCTCATCAGTATTTTGTTCCCCCTTCAAAGGAAGACTGAAGCACCCACACTTTGGCCTTCCTTCTTCTTGAACTTCAAATGGTCTGTGAATTGTATCTTGGGTATTCTGAGCTAATATCCACTTACCAGTGAGTGCATACTATGTGTTCTTTTGTGATTGGGTTACCTCACTCAGGATGATATTTTCTAGTTCCATCCATTTGCCTAAGAATTTCATGAATTCATTGTTTTAATAGCTAAGTAGTACTCCATTGTGTAAATGTACCATATTTTCTCTATCTATTCCTCTGTTGAAGGACATCTGGGTTCTTTCCAGGTTCTGGCTATTATAAATAAGGCTGCTGGATGGCCTTGTCAGGCATCAATGGGAGTAGAGGTCCTTGGTCCTATGAAAGTTCGATAGATGCCCCAGTGCAGGGGAATCGAGAGCGGGGAGGCAGGAGTAGGTGGGTGGGTGGAGGAACACCCTCATAGAAGCAGGGGGAGGGGAAAGGAATAAGGGGTTTCCCAGAGAGGGGGAAACCTGGTAAGGAGATAATACTTGAAATGTAAATAAATTAAAATAAATTGATGATAGATAGATAGATAGATAGATAGATAGATAGATAGATAGATAGATAGATAGATAATAGATAGATAGGGCTGCTATGAACATAGTGGTGCATGTGTCCTTGTTATATGTTGGAGCATCTGGCTGGTATAGCTAGGTCTTCAGGTAATACTATGTCCAATTTTCTGAGGAACCACCAGACTAATTTCCAGAATGGTTGTACCAGCTTGCAATCCCACCAACAATGGATGAGTGTTCCTTTCTCCACATCCTTGCCAGCATCTGCTGTCACCTGAGGTTTGGATCTTAGCCATTCTGACTGGTGTGAGGTGGAATCTCAGGGTTGTTTTGATTTGCATTTTCCTGTTTGCAGATAATATGATAGTATACTTAAGTGACCCCAAAAATTCCACCATAGAACTCCTAAACCTGGTAACTTCAGCAAAGTGGCTGGATATAAAAGTAACTCAAACAAAACAGTAGCCTTCCTATACTCAAAGGATAAACAGACTAACAAAGAAATGACACCCTTCACAATAGTCTTTAATATTATGTGAAATTTATTTTTTCAATTTGTGTTGAAGAACTGTGTTAGAATATTGAAGGGCATTGCAGTGAATCTCTAGATTGATTTGGTAGGCTGGCTATTTTCACACAATACTACCAATCAATAAGCATGTGAGGTCTTTCTGTCTTTCCAGTGTTTTCAATTTCATTCTTCAATGTTTTAAAGTTTGTATTAAACTAGTCTTTCATTTCCTTAGTTATTATATTATGTGTGTGCATGGTATTATGAAAGCTGGTTTCATTCTAAGTATCTTTGTCACTTAAACATAGAACAGCTATTGATCTTTGTGTGTTGTGATTCTATATTGCTGAATGTATATCATCTGTAGACATTTTCTGGTTTTTGGGGTCTTTTACTTATAAAATTATATCTTCTGTAAACAAAGATATTCTGACTTCTTTCTTTCCTACTATATCATCTCATTCAGATGTGTTATTCTAATTAACTTCAAACAATGATAACAGTGATTTTAGTGGAAATGCTTTGTTTAGAAAGATGTTGGCTGAGGGACTGTTGTAAACAGTTTATTGATTTACATATGTTGAACCAACCCTGCATATCTTTTTGATGTGTCCTTCAATTATGTTTGTATCTATATAAAAGATACTGGTCTGGGACATTTTTAATCTGTTAAGTATTTAGCCTTTGTATCAGGGTACTAGTGACTTCATAAAAAGAATTTGGAAGTATTCTTTCAATTTCTACTTTGCAGAATAATTTGAAATGTATTTCTTCTTTGAAAACATCTTATAGAGAACTACTGAATCTACCTGTCCCTGCATAGTTTTTGTTGGGAGATTTTAAACTAAAGCTCTATCTCACATTATGGTTGTTTACATTATTTACTTCATCTTGACTTAGTACTGGCAGGTTGTGTATATCTAACAATTCATCCATTTCTTTTAGGTTATCCAGTTTGGTGGAATAAAGATTTTTAAACTATGGCCTTATAGATCTCTGAATTTCCTAACTGGATGTTGCAACATTTCCCTTTTCATCTATGATTTTATGAATTTAGATCTCTTCTTTTGTTAATTTGGCTAAAGAACCATTGGTATTCTTCATTTTATTTGTTTGTTTGTTTGTTTTGAAGACAGGGTTTCTCTGTTTAACAGTCTTGCCTGTCTGCCTGCCTCTGCCTCTTAAGTGCTAGGATCAAAAGTGTGTTCCACCATGCCCAACCCTCTATTTTTTTCAAAGAACCAACTCATTTTTTTATTTTAAAAATCTGGGCGCCAGCTCTACTGTGGGACTTCTGCCTGGCAGAGGGACCCCGCACTGGGCAGGAGCCTACCAGCTTTCCTTCCGCGACCTCTGTTCCCGCAGACTGCGCTGAAGAGACAGGTACCCCAAGCTCCCTATCCCCAATATAACATCACTTGGGACACGGCCTGTTGGGGCATCCTTCTGTGCCCGAGAACGGGTCAGCGCTGTGGTCGTCTGGGTGCCAGATCGGCGGGCCATCGCGTCTACAGGGTGAGCGGAGCCACGGAGAGTGTCCTCCGCCATCTTTGCTCCAGTGACTGGGAGGTTGGGACAGCCAGGTTCTGAGACAGACAGGCATAATATCGCTTCGGTCTCGGGCGGCTTGTGTGTATGCGGCTCCCAAGTGCTGGGCTGATCTGCAGTAACCAGCACGCCAGCTCTGCTGTGGGACTTCTGCCTGGCAGAGGGACGCCCCCTCCCCCCCCCAGGAGAGATCACACACCCCTGCACAGGGCAGGAACCTACCAGCCTCCCTTTGGCGACCTCTGCTCCAGGAATCCACTAGGCTGAGCCTTTAGATGTGCAAGGCCTCCCCAATATAAGATCACTTGGGGCAAGGCACATTAGGGCTCCAAAGTCACTGAGGAGCAGGCAGGCCCCAGAAATCGGTGCCAGGGGAATCCTGGTAATCCAGGAGGGGGGCAGAAATAGCTTTGCAGGCTCACAGGAGGTCCAACCAACAGCCAGTGGCAGCAGGACCAACTAACACCAGAGGTATCCAGATGGCAAAAGGCAAACGTAGGAATGTTACTAACAGAAATCAAAGTAATGTGGGACCATCCGAACCCAACTCTCCAACAGCAGCAAGTCCTGGATACCCCACCACACCTGAAAGACAAGATCTGGATTTAAAATCACTTCTCATGATTCTATTAGAGGATCACAAGAAGGACACAAATAAATCTCATAAAGAGTTACAGGAGACCATGAATCAACGGTTAGAAGCCCTTACAAAGGAAACACAAAAATCGCTTAGAGAAATGCGGGAGAACATGGATCAAAAGATGGAGGCGCACAAGGAGACAACACAAAAATCGCTTAACGAGATGAATCAATGGGTAGATGCACTCACAAAGGAATCACAAAATTTGCATAAAGAAATGCAGAAGAATATGGGTCAACAGATGGATGCCCATAAGGAGGCAACACAAAAATTGCTTAAAGAAATAAATCAACGGTTAGATGCCCTTACAAAGGAAACACGAGAACTGCTTAAAGAAATGCAGGAGACGATGGATCAACAGATGGAATCCCATGAGGAGGAAACACAAAAATCGCTCAGAGAAATGCAGGAGAACGTGGGTCATCAGGAAGAAATCCTGAAAGAGGTAATGCAAAAATACCTTAAAGAAATACAGGAAAATACAAACAAACAAGTGAAGGATCTCAGCAAATCCATCCAGGAACTAAAAAAGGAAGTAGAAACAACTAAGAAATCACAAAGGGAGACAACTTTGGAGATAGAAAACCTTGGGAAGAAATCAGGAGTCATAGATGCAAACATCAACAATAGAATACAAGAGATGGAAGAAAGAATCTCAGGTGCTGAAGATTCCATAGAAAGCATCGACTCAACAGTCAAAGAAAATGCAAAATGCAAAAAACGCGTAACCCAAAACATCCAGGAAATCCAGGACACAATGAGAAGACCAAACCTAAGGATTATAGGTATAGATGAGAGTGAAGATTTGCAACTTAAAGGGCCAGTAAACATCTTCAACAAAATTATGGAGGAAAACTTCCCTAACTTAAAGAGAGAGATGCCGATGAACGTACAAGAAGCCTACAGAACTCCAAACAGACTGGACCAGAACAGAAATACCTCCCGTCACATAATAATCAAAACACCGAATGTTCTAAACAAAGAAAGAATACTAAATGCAGTAAGAGAAAAGGGCCAAGTAATATACAAAGGAAGACCTATCCGAATCACATCAGACTTCTCACCAGAGACTATGAAAGCCATAAGATCCTGGGCAGATCTCATGCAGACACTAAGACAGCACAAATGCCAGCCTAGACTACTCTACCCAGCAAAACTCTCAATCACCATAGATGGAGAGACCAAGATATTCCATGATAAAACCAAATTTTCACAATATCTTTCCACAAATCCAGCCCTGCAACGGATAATAGGTGGAAACCTCCAATACAGGGAGAGAAACAACACCCTGGAAAAAATGAGATAATAACCTTCTTGAATCAAACCCAAAAGTAGATAACCACTCAAACATAAAGATAGCGTCAAGAATGGCAGATGGCAATAATCACTATGCCTTAATCTCTCTTAATATCAATGGTCTCAATTCCCCAATTAAAAGACATAGACTAGCAGACTGGATACGTAAACAGGACCCAGCATTTTGCTGCATGCAGGAAACGCACCTCAGTGTCAAAGACAAACACTACCTCAGAGTAAAAGGCTGGAAAACAATTTTACAAGCAAATGGCCCCAAGAAACGAGGTGGAGTAGCCATCCTAATATCGGATAAAATTGATTTTCAACCTAAAGTCATCAAAAAAGACACAGAAGGACACTACATACTGATCAAGGGAAAAATCCACCATCAAGAACTCTCAATCCTGAATATCTATGCTCCAAATGCAAGGGTACCCTCATTCGTAAAAGAAACTTTACTAAAACTCAAAGCACACATCGCACCGCACACAATAATAGTGGGTGACTTCAACACCCCGCTCTCTGAAATGGATCGTTCAGGAAAGCAGAAACTAAACAGGGACACAGTGAATCTAATTGAAGCCTTGGACCAAATGGAACTAACTGATATATATAGAACATTTCATCCTAGAGCTAAAGAATACACCTTCTTCTCAGCTCCTCATGGTACCTTCTCCAAAATTGACCATATAATTGGTCACAAATCAGACCTCAACAGATACAAGAAGATAGAAATAATCCCATGCCTCCTATCAGATCACTATGGAATAAGGGTGGTCTTCAATGGCAACAAAAACAAAAGAAAACCCACGTACACATGGAGGCTGAACAATGCTCTACTCAATGATAACTTGGTCAAGGTGGAAATAAAGAAATCAAAGACTTTTTGAAAGTTAATGAAAATGAAGGCACAACATACCCTAATTTATGGGACACAATGAAAGCAGTGCTAAGAGGAAAATTCATAGCCCTGAGTGCCGCCAAAAAGAAACGGGAGACAGCATACACTAACAGCTTAATGGCACACCTGAAAGCCCTGGAACAAAAAGAAGCAAATACACCAAAGAGGAGTAGAAGGCAGGAAATCATCAAACTCAGGGCTGGAATCAATCAAGTAGAAACAAATAAAACCATACAAAGAATCAACAAAACGAGGAGTTGGTTCTTTGAGAAAATTAACAAGATAGATAAGCCCTTAGCCAGACTAACCAGAGAGCACAGAGATAGTATCCAAATTAATAAAATCAGAAACGAAAAGGGAGATAACAACAGAAACTGAGAAAATTCAAAAAATCATCAGATCCTACTACAAAAATCTGTATTCAACACAACTAGAAAATCTTGAGGAAATGGACAATTTCCTTGACAGATACCAAGTACCAAAATTAAATCAGGATCAAATAGACCATCTAAACCGTCCTATAACCCCTGAAGAAATAGAAGTTGTCATTGGAAGTCTTCCAACCAAAAAAAGCACAGGTCCAGATGGTTTTAGTGCAGAATTCTATCAGACCTTCAAAGAAGACCTAACACCAATACTCTTCAAACTGTTCCACAAAATAGAAACAGAAGGAACACTACCCAACTCGTTCTATGAAGCCACAATTACACTAATACCAAAAGCACACAAAGATCCAACAAAGAAAGAGAATCTCAGGCCAATCTCTCTTATGAATATCGATGCAAAAATACTCAATAAAATTCTTGCCAACCGAATCCAAGAACACATCAAAACGATCATTCACCACGATCAAGTAGGCTTCATCCCAGGGATGCAGGGATGGTTCAATATAAGGAAATCCATCAATGTAATCCACTACATAAACAATCTCAAAGAAAAAAACCACATGGTCATCTCATTAGATGCTGAGAAAGCATTTGACAAAATTCAGCATCCTTTCATGCTAAAGGTCTTGGAAAGATCAGGAATTCAAGGCCCATATCTAAACATAGTAAAAGCAATTTACAGCAAACCGGTAGCCAGCATCAATCTAAATGGAGAGAAACTTGAAGCAATCCCACTAAAATCAGGGACTAGACAAGGCTGCCCTCTCTCTCCATATCTTTTCAATATAGTACTTGAAGTTCTAGCTAGAGCAATTAGACAACAAAAAGAGGTCAAAGGGATACAAATTGGAAAGGAAGAAGTCAAACTATCACTATTTGCAGACGATATGATAGTATACATAAGCGACCCAAAGAACTCCACCAGAGAACTCCTACAGCTGATAAACGACTTCAGCAAAGTGGCCGGATATAAAATCAACTCAAGCAAGTCAGAAGCCTTCCTATACTCAAAGGATAAGCAGGCTGAGAAAGAAGTAAGAGAAATAATACCCTTCACGATAGCCACAAACCATATTAAGTATCTTGGCGTGACCCTAACCAAACAAGTGAAAGATCTGTATGACAAGAACTTCAAGTCTCTGAAGAAAGAAATTGAAGAAGACCTCAGAAGATGGAAAAATCTGCCATGCTCATGGATTGGCAGGATTAATATAGTAAAAATGAGCATCTTACCAAAAGTAATACACAGATTCAATGCAATCCCCATCAAAATCCCAACTCAATTCTTCATAGAGTTAGAAAGAGCAATTCAAAAATTCATCTGGAATAACAGAAAACCCAGAATAGCTAAAACTATTCTCAAGAGTAAAAGAATCTCTGGGGGAATCAGTATCCCGGACCTCAAGCTGTACTACAGAGCAATAGTGTTAAAAACTGCATGGTATTGGTACAGTAACAGACATGTAGATCAATGGAACAGAATTGAAGACCCAGAAATGAATCCACACTCCTATGGTCACTTGATCTTTGACAAAGGAGCTAAAACCATCCAGTGGAAAAAAGATAGCCTTTTCAACAAATGGTGCTGGCTCAGCTGGAGGTCAACATGCAGAAGAATGCAAATTGACCCATCCTTATCTCCTTGCACTAAGCTCAATTCTAAGTGGATTAAAGATCTCCACATAAAACCAGACACACTGAAACTAATAGAAGGGAAACTAGGGAAGAACCTTGAACATATGGGCACAGGGGAGAATTTCCTGAACAGAACTCCAATAGCTTATGCTCTAAGATCAAGAATAGACAAATGGGACCTCATTAAATTACAAAGTTTTTGCAAGGCAAAAGACACCGTCAAAAAGACAAAGCGGCAACCAACTAACTGGGAAATGATCTTTACCAACCTTACATCCAACAGAGGGCTAATATCCAAGATATACAAAGAACTCAAGAAGTTAAACTCCAGAGAGGCAAGTAACCCTATTAAAAAATGGGGTACAGAGCTACACAAAGAGTTCTCACCTGAAGAATATCTAATGGCTGAGAAGCACCTAAAGAGATGTTCATCATCCTTAGTCATTAGGGAAATGCAAATCAAAACAACCCTGAGATTCCATCTCACACCAGTCAGGATGGCTAAGATCAAAAACACAGGAGACAGCAGTTGTTGGCGAGGATGTGGAGAAAGAGGAACACTCCTCCACTGCTGGTGGAATTGCAGGCTGGTACAACCACTCTGGAAAGCAGTCTGGCAGTTCCTCCGAAAACTGGGCATGACACTCCCGGAGGATCCGGCTATACCACTCCTGGGCATATACCCAGAGACTTTACCTGCATGCAATAAGGACACATGCTCCACTATGTTCATAGCAGCCTTATTTATAATAGCCAGAAGCTGGAAAGAACCCAGATGTCCCTCAACGGAGGAATGGATTCAGAAGATGTGGTATATCTACACAATGGAATACTACTCTGCAATTAAAAACAATGAATTCACGAAATTCCTAGGCAAATGGTCAGATCTTGAAAATATCATCCTTAGTGAGGTAACCCAATCACAAAAGAACACACATGGTATGCAATCACTGATAAGGGGATATTGACCCAGAATCTCGGAATACCCTAGACACAATCCGCATATCAATAGATTTCTAAAAAGATGGAAGGAGAGACCCCTGGTCCTGGAAAGACTGGATGTAGGGGAACGCCAGGACAGAGTAACGAGAGGGGGTTGAATGGAGAAAAGAGGGAGGGAAGGGGGCTTATGGGACTTTTGGGGAGGGAGGAAACGGGAAAGGGGAAGTGATTTGGAATGTAAATTAAAAAAATAAAATAAAATAAAAATCTGTATTGATTTCAGACCAACTTTGAGAATTTCTTCCCATCTAATTTTTGAAGGTGTTGATTCTTCCTGTTTTCTAAAGCTTTCAGTTGTATGAATTGTTAATGAGATCACTCCAATCTAAAAAAAAATAATTTGAGTGTTTTGTCTGCACATATGATGTGCACTGCATGCGTGCCTGCGGCTGCTGGGTGTTGGATCCCCTGAAAATGGAGTCATTAGAGAACTGAACCTGGGTCCTCTGCAAGAGCATTAAGTATTCTTAACCTCTGAGCTCTCTCTCTAGGTATCTCTTGGCAACAAAAACAGGCACTTAGTACTAAGAATTTTATTGTTAGGGTTGCTTTCAGGGTGTCCCGCAGATTTTGATATATGGTATTTTATTTTCATTCAGTTTCAGGAAGTTTTACATTTCCTTCTTGATTTCTCCCATAGCCCAGCTTGTATGCAGGTATGTTCAGCTTCTGTGAGTTTGTGTACATTTTCCTGTTTCTATTGTTGATATCCATAGTGGTCAGACAAAATGTTACTTCAGTTTCCCCAATTTCTTTGCTTTGTGTTCTATCTAATATGTGGTAACTTTTGGAGAATGTAACATGTGCTGCTAAGAAGAAAACTCATTCTTTAGTGTTTGAGTGTAATGTTTTCTAGATACATTTGATTTATGATATTTAACTGCAGTTTATTTGGTTTTGTCTGGATATCCTGTCTTCCGATGATGGTTGGCTATTGAAGTCACACACTGTGTCTGTATTGGGGTAAATGTGTGATTTTATATTTAGAGGTGTTTCTTTTATTAAATTAGAAGCTCCTATGTTTAGTACATAAATGTTTATAACTATAATATCCTCTTAGTGGATCTGTATTAGAAGAGTATGCAGTGTCCTCTGTCTTCTCTGACCAGTGTTGGTCTCAAGTCTACTTTATCAGCTAGTACAATAGCTGCTCCTGCTTGAGAAACCTTTTTCCATCATTCTATGCTAAAATGCTGTCTGTCCTTGATGTGCTTTTCTTGGAGGAAACAGGAAGAGAGATCCTGTTTTATAAGACTCTTAGTTTGTGGGGTTTTTTGGGGAGGGGGGACCACTAAAATCTGGAGTTATTATTGGGCAGTGTTTGTGTGGATATCTGGTCTCACCTTTGTTATTACCCCAATTGTTCAGGTTGTGGGCCAGCTGAATGATGGTTTGATGTCCTGTTTAGTATTTTTTTTTCAACTTGAGGCAGGCTGGAGTTACCTCTAAAGAGGGAACCTCAACTGAAAAAATGCCTCCACCAGATTGGACTGTGGGCAAGGCTGTGAGACATTTTCTTGATTAATGATTTATGTGGGAGGGTCTAGCTTACTGCAGTTGTGCCACCACTAGGCAGTTGGTCTTGGGTACTATAAGAAAGCACATTGAAAAAGCCATAAGGAACAAATGAGTAAGCAATTTTCCTCCATGGCTCCTGTTTCAGTTCTTGCCTCCAGGTTTGTACCTTGAGTTTCTGCTTCAACTTCTCTCAGTGTTGCAGTGTGACCTGAGAGTTGTAGGCTAAAATCAACCCTTTCCTTCCCAAGTTGCTTTTAATCATGGTGTTTTCTGTCTTGGGGCCCCTCTGGGATTACAGATGAGATTCCACATGGTCCAATAGGAGCAATGGGTAGGGAGAGGACTGGGTTGGATTATCACTAACTGTATTTCTGCGTTGGGATCCAGAATAGTAGTTTGGAGGCTAGGAATTGAGGCTCTAGGAGTTCCTTCCTTGAATATCCAGTTCAGATTCCACATGTGGATTTCAAACTGTCTCAGATCTGTGCAGGGTGGGGTGGCTGACAATATGAGGGTTTAGGCAGATGAGTTGACTCTGAAGGCCCTACTTGAAATGAAGTTTTGATTCAAACTCCAGCTCAGACTCCAAACAGCCCAGATCTGCAGGGTGCATTCCAGTGGCTGATTAGGTGAATGGAGTGGGGAGGGGAGCAGGGAGTGGAGGAGATCAGGGGAAAGACCTGCAGACACTGACATTGACTCTGAATGTGTCTAAGTAGGACTTGGGTCTGCTTCACCAGGGCCCAGTGGTTGGACAGGCTTGCTCACAGAAGGGGAAGGTGAACTGACTCTGTGTACCTAGCTAAAGTTCTGATTCCAACTTGGGTTCAGTCCCCAACAAATTCCAGATTGGCAGCAGTGGGTTAAGAAGCTGAGGCAGAAGGATCTCTATGAGTTCAAGGCCAGCCTAGACTACAAAAGAGTACTAAAACAACCAGGGCTACAAAGTGACCCTTCTCTAATTAAAAATGAAGAGGTTAATTCATTTGGCTCAAGACCAGAAAGACTGTAGGTATTAGGCCTCAGATCCAAATAGTCAAGTTGTCCAGTTCCAAAGCTAAGTTTTTCTGTTACTCCCTGTCACAGCATCATGTATTTCAATGAGTGACAAAATTAATATATGTGACAACTTTTGATTCTATTTCAGCAAACCTGAAAATGAAGGAACATGAAGATTTCTGTAAGTTTACCTTGTGAAGTCAGAAGGAATGATTTTGCATGCTCTAATCTTGATTACCATGAAATATTTTAACTATAAATATTTCTCCCTGCACTATGGGTTTTTTTAACTTTACCCCTTAAGAAATATTCTAAGCTGCTTCTAACAAAATTTTATGGTCACGAAAAACACACTCACTCTCCTGTGGAATGTATATACAAAGAGAAATATTTTATCGAATAAATTTTAGAGTATAAAACTATTTTTAAGTTCACCTCATTTTTCAAATTATCTCTTTGGAGGGAAAAGGACTGGACCACAGTCTCCCTCCTATGATGCCTTGACTTGTCTGTAGTTAATTATGTAGACCATTTTGGCCTTGAGCCTTTAGCAATTCTTCGGCCTCTGTCTTCCCAATGCTGGGATTATAGATGGGAAGCAGAAGAAAAGGGATTTCTCCATGTTCGAGGTCAGCCTGGACTAAATAGGGAGTTCTAGGCCAAGGCAAGGGCTACACAGTAATTAATGCTGGGATTACCATGCCTATTAAAGAATCATGTTATCATTCTGTCAACAATCATAGATTCATGGGATCAGCTAGAAGCCAATCATTTATGCTCAATGGGAAAACTACAACTAGACTAAGGTAATATATAATTTACAATAATTTATAAGTACCTAAAAATCTATATATTTAATATTCATTGTTTAAAGATTTAGCTTTTATTTTTATTCATGTGTACGTGTGTTTGGGAGGAGGTATAGAACATGTCGGAGGGTATGCATGGAAGCTAGAGGAGGGCACTGAGCTCCTGGATGAGTCACAGGTGCTTGTGAGCCATCTGATGTGAATGCCAGGAACTAAATCACATTTTTTTTCTCTTAGAAGAGTAGTAAGTACTCTTAACCATGACTGAATCTCTCTAACCCCTATATTTAAATACTCTAATAGTCTCTTAAATTTTAATATATAGGCATTGTCTAGACCCTAATGATTAAATAACAACAGATAGACAAATGTGATATTTATTTCAACATGAATATTGTTCATCCCAAAACCAAGTACTAATCTGGGTTTTGCTTTTTAAAGGCAAGATCTGACTATATTTCAAGTTGACCTGGAACTCACTCTATAGGCCAGCCTGTTCTCAGCTTCCCAGACCTGAGCCACTACACTTAGCTTTCTCACTGGGTTTTTTAAAAGGCAAGTTATCATTTAACCCTTACAGTGTCTGCTTAGATTTCTCTCTTTTAAAACAAGGAAGCATGATTCACTAAAATGATTTCAGATAAAAAATTAACTTTTGTATGTGGATGAATTCAATAATTCAGCAAAATATGGCAATGGGTCAAAGTTGACCTGCAACCTATTGTATGGCCTATGAACTAAGCAGTTTTTCACACTTATAAATAGCTGGGAAAAATCAAAATAATTGTATTTTAGCACATAAATTTATACAGAATCCAGGTTTCCTGTCGTAGAAATAGAATGGCTAGTCTGTACATTACTTATCATTCTTCTGCACAATGCTGGAACTAACAGCTGTGTTAGGCAACACTTAGCATTGCACATTAAAGTCTGGCAAGCTCCAGTTACAGTGATGCAGTCACAGTTATCACGTGTGGATGCTGTGAATTGATTGCTATTTGGTACTGTCTTTTATTTCTTTTGAAACAAAGTCTCACTGTGTAGCTCTAGCGGTGGCCTAGAACTCCCTACCTAGACCAGGTTGACCTTGAACATGGAGAAATCCCTCTTCTCCTGCTTCCTAACTGCTGGCAAGCACCACCATGCCCAGTGTTATTTTGTAACACACACACACAAAAAAATCAGTGTACACATGTTACATCAGATAGAATTGAAATCATTAGACAATATTTTAAAAACTGGGCCCCTATTTTCTTTGTAGGTCTTAACAAGAAGCATCCCTCTGGCACTTTAGGCTGCTGTATTGGAGTCTATGGACTATGCCCTAATTCTTCTTAGTAATGTGTCGTCTGAAGAAATATGGGAGTGGTGTGTACTTGGATATATGAGGCCATTGCTTCTCTCTGCTGGTGCTAAGGAACAGACTGTTGGGCACCCTAACTGTACTTACTTGAAGCCCAGGTGCTAGCTATGGACTTTTATGACCTCTTTTTCCAATTAACAATATTAGTCTTAGCGTGTGTGGTGTGGAGTGAATGCCATGGTCCAAATGTTGAGGTTAGAGGACAACTCTGTAAGGTCTCTCTAGCCTTCTATCATTATGTGGGCAATCAGGGGCCGACTTAGGTTGTCAGGCTTGCATCCTTGGGTGGCAAATACCTTTACCTGCGAAGCCATCCTGCTGGCTC
Source organism: Tokudaia tokunoshimensis (assembly GCA_036184795.1). Classification (NCBI taxonomy): domain Eukaryota; kingdom Metazoa; phylum Chordata; class Mammalia; order Rodentia; family Muridae; genus Tokudaia; species Tokudaia tokunoshimensis. The sequence continues at coordinate 137,516,029 of BTHU01000002.1, read as the reverse complement.
TAATGTCCTCTATTTTTAAAGTAGAGATATTCTCTGAGGTCTCTGCAGAGATGAACGCAGTAAATAGGATATAATGTCTCTTAGTTAAGGTGGAGAGTGTCTCAGTAGTAGGTCATCTACACAAAGTGCCCCAAGTGTTAAGCTCAGTTCTCAACCCTATCTGGAAAGAGGAACATGCTAATACAAGCAAACCAGACACAGAGATAGTGAAAAGAGAAGGAAAACTACAATATATAAAATGTCACCACCAACTGGAATAGACAGGACTGTAGAGATGGCCGGTATGTAATGCACTTGCTGCCAAGTCTGAAAACCTGAGTTCAACATCCAAAACCCACACTGCACAATTCACTCAAGTTGTACTGCCCACCGTGCATGCACATGTGCACACACATAAATAAAAATGAAATAAATTGTTTAAAATTTTTAAATGGTAAAAATGCCTAAGAATGAAAGAAAGAGAAAAAGGTCACAAAAAGTCAGAAAATCTAAAGAGAGAACTGGGGATATTATTGGCTATTGTTAGAGCAGCTGCCTACCATGTGCAGAGCCCTGGATTTTAACCCAGACAGGAGTAAAAAAAGAGTAAAAAGGAAACAAGAGAAAGGTAGAAACAAAGTCAGTAACATAAATAAAAAAATAAAGTATTAAAAGACAAAGAAAAAACATGAAGCAAAATACATGTACCAAACAATTAAAAAAATAGATTTAATAAGAAAGTATTGTTTCTACTGAAATAGTCCACTGTATGCCCCAGTACTATTCCAATCAGCTCTTAGCATGTCTCAGTTAGTTCTGAGAGAGCAAAGGCCAAGGCCAGCCACTGCAGGGCCCTTCTGAGGCCTACGCAGAGGTGAGAGCAACTATCTGCACTGAGGGGCTGGGTATGGCAGGCCAACTAATCCGATCCATCTGCTTGGTTCTTCAAGTTCCTAAGCTAGCAACAGTGTTCATGGGGAAAGTGAGTTCTGCAGTCTTTTCCTGTTACCTACCAAGCACAATTGGCACATAATTGCAGTGTAGCAGTCTCTCTCCTCCACGAGCAAGCTGGCTTTCAAAGCTATTCATTGAGAGCACATTCATGTTTGTTTAATTTTTCAATGCAGAAGGGGGCAGTAAAATAAAGGGACTTTTGTTTCCCAAAGCTGCAAGCTCCAACACATTGTTCTCCCTTCTCGAGAACACCACCATCCTCACAACAGCATTGCCAATGTGTGTTGGGAAATGCAGACGGGTTCTCTATCAACAGTTCTGCAGAGTTACAAGCAGTGGGGCTGAGACTGCCCTTCTGCACCGTGCTGACTCCTTGCCAGCTGTACTCCGAGGTCTCTGCCTGGGTACCAGCCGGTGCGTCTTCCATCTGCTGTGCTGCCACAGTCGCACTGCATGGAGGCTCTCTCTCCCTTTGCTCCAGTCTTCAGAGTCATGGTTGCTTCAGTCTATCTCTCCACTTGAACTTGTGTTCTCAGCCACACCTTCTTAAGAAGCTACTCCCTAGTTGTTTTAATTCCAATTTATGAAGAAGCAGGTGAGTGCTGGGGGCCTCTAGCTATGATTTTGACCCTCACCATGGTATACATCTGATAAATGCGTGGACCCACCATGTATGACTACAACAACAGAATCAGTAGTAAACTTCACTTATCCAGTGGGTTTATTGGGCATCACTTGGATGACTTTATTTCTGGGTTAATCAGTTCTCCATTGCTGTGACAAATGACTGGAGTGATTTAAAAGGAGGAAAGATTTATTTGCTCCTGATTTTAGAGGTTTTAATCCATGGCCACTGGGCTCTATTGCCCCTGGACCATAGTAAGACAAAGCATTGTGGTGGGAAGCACATGACAGAACAGAGCTACTCACCTCATGGTGGCCAGGAAGCAGAGAGAGAAAGAAGAAAGCTTTCAGAGGGAAAGGCTCTTTCCACCAACCCTGACAACCTCAGTTCAGTCCCCAGGAGACACAAGACCCCTGAGAGAACCAACAAGTCATCTGACCTCCACATTCTACACACACACACACACACACACACACACACACACAAATAATAAATATTTTTAAGAGAAAGAAGATACAGCCAGTGTTACATCTTTCCCAGGCATAACACTCACACCTCACTTCCTCAAGTAGGCCCCAACTACCAATATGTTATCATGTTATAGTTCATCAAGGGAAAATCTATTAATTATGTCTGAGATCTTGAGAGTCAATCATTTCCCAAAAGAACAATCAACTGACAACCAAACCTCTAAACAGGAGACTTTGGGAACTTCTCAAACTCAAACCACAATAATAATGTTTTTTTTCATTATTTTTGGTGACTTGTACAGAAAATACACTGTTAACTTCATGACAATATTTGGGCTAAGCAGTAAACACAAACTGAAATTATAGGCCAACAAGATGGCTCAGTGACTAAAGGTACTTTCTGTGCAGAACTAACAACCCAAGTTCCATCCCTGTGACCTATGTGATAGAAAGTTAGAACCATATACAAGATTCCCTCTGACCTCCACATATATATTCATGTGCATGTGAATTCATGTTACACATACATACACACACACACACAAACACACTATATAAATAACAAAACCAGTAATTACCCAGGGGAGCCAGGCCTGGTGGCACACACCTATAGTCTGAGCACTTGGGAGGTAAGGGAGGCTCAGGAACATAGGGCCAGATTCTGCTATATGATGAGGTCAAAGCCATCCCTCAGCCTCAAAGATGACAAGAAATTAGCTGGAGAAAGATGAAAGAGAGATGTGGAAATGACATTATAAGCAAATGGGAGAAGGTGTATAAGACATGAAAAGCCATGAAAATTTGAGGATGGCATATTATCAAGGGACTCACATGTGCAGAAACTGTTATGAAAGAATTCTGCTAATGATCCAAAGTAGTAAGTAATCTTCATTGCTAACCCCTTTCTACTTCTAGTCCAAGGGGCATGTCACACTTCCAGTACTAACCAGATCCCGACCTATTATGAAAACAGCTCCTTGCACACCTTTAATCCCAGCACTTGGGAGGCAGAGGCAATCAGATCTCTTTAGTTCAAGGCAAGCCTGGTCTAAAGAGTGAGTTTCAGGACAGCCAAGGTCTCACAGCAAAATGCTGTCTTGAAAACAAAACAAAACAAACAAAACATAGAAAGAGAAAGAAAAAGCAGGCAAGCAATCAGTCACTGGTTGTTAGTCAGCCTCCAAGAGTCCAGCCTCTCTCTGAACAGAATCTTAGGGGACAGTGTCAGGCTCTCTCTTGGTGTCTATAACCAGTTCACACTGTTCTTGAGTGTGGGTATGACCGGATCCTACTGGTCTAGCCAACTTAATGTAGTAATAATAAAGTGATTCTGAAGCTGTAATTTAGGCCTTCTGAATTAGTTTCTTCTGAGTTAATCAAAGGGTAGCTGAGAGAAACCTCTAGACAACCAGCAGCCAGGGAAACCTAGAGCCCTCAATCATTAAGTGAAAGGAGATTAATTATATCACACTGAATATGAATGTGAAAGCAGATAAGTCCCATAACAAAACTATAGAACACACACTGCCGTCCATCACCTTTAGTATAAGGTGTGAGCCATTAACAAATCACTAGGTATTCTGTTCATAGACATCTGACCCCAAGACTGTTCTTCAGATCACAAGCTGGATTTTCTTTTGAAAAATTTTAGCAAGAGATTTTTATCTTTTTGTGAGCCTCACTTTAGTTAGTTAGTAAAGTTTAGTAACTTTCTTTCCTTTGTCTGCTTGGCAAATGTTCCTCTTCACTTAAAGTCACTGCACACAGGCCATCCCTAATTCTGTTTCACATGAAATGAAGGTCAACTCATCTGACCCCAGAGATCATATCCTTCTGCAACAATCACCAGTAGTATGGCACCGGCTAGTACATGAGTGCTGCCAGATTAGCTAGTCACTGGCTACAAATGTTTAGTATGTGTTTAATGTTTTAGGGACAGATGGTTTGACCGGTCAAGGCATTTGCTGCCAGAGCTTTATCACAGGAGTTCAACCCTTAGGACACACATGATGGAAAGAGAGAACTGACTCCCAAGATGTCCTCTGACTTCCACATGCAACAAGATATAAATAATCATGCTGATTCATGTACACACAAATACATAATGTAATTCAAAATAAAAATAAAAGTGAAAGGAGGGACTCACAGTATGTTGAAATGTAAAGAAACTTAAGAGATTCTCTTGCCCCAACTCCTTCATTTCCCACTGCCTACCTAAGTAATTAGTAGTGTTTTCTTTCTGGTTTTATAAGTAATATACAATTTATTTCCTCTTAAGAGTAACAAAAAAAAAGGAAGAAAAGAGATTTACCCATTTTTAAGTAGCAGAGTTTAAAATGATACTGACCTTAGGATTAATCCGTTCTGCTATATCATGGTTATGTAATAATATACTATTATCACAAAACTATAATCTAATAGATATTGTCACAAATAAATGGAAAGAAACTATTTTTATAAAAAAATCTACTGTGTAAAGAAAATTCAAATTTATAAATTATTTTTAAGTATCAGTCATATGAAGGATAAACTCATAATTACTTATCATTTACTCAGTCTTAGGTACTTCAATAACTCAAGGAAGACACAAAGGCTTCTGAAGTGTGTTTTATATTCTCCTTTTCTAAGAGAAACATGCAAATGAAGCCTATTTACCTTAAAGATTCAGACAATGGTGTTAAAGTGCCATCTCCCCTATCTACTACACGAAAGAAATTCAGTTGATCTCCTTCCCGGTATACCAAAAATGTAACTTGTTTGTTGCAAGAGGTCTTTTCCCAGACCTCATCTCGACTGGAATCCATATACTCAGCAAGCTCCCTGAGGGGGTCTTCCACAGGAACTACAAATGAAAAGATTGATAAACAGGCTTTCAATTCATAGCACATTTCTGCATCTTGCTACAGCAACAGGATATATATGCTGAATGTATACAACCACACTATGCATGTGATAATACAATATGTTCCAAACAGGCTCCTGACGTTTTTATGTTTTATATAGCACCCCTTATTAATTTTTAAAGAATTGAATGAGTACTGCATTTTCATTATTTTCCCCTCCTTCCCTCTTTCCTCCAATTCTTACTGTGTCTCTCCTAAATCTTCTCAAATTCATGGCTTGCTTTGTATTAATATGAAAGAAAAACGCATCATTGTGTTGCATGTCTAAAGACATGCTTAACTAAAAACATGAGGTCACTTATATTACTGTACAAGGACAGTTAATAGATTTATCTATTGTTATTTTAGCTAAACCCCTTCAGCCTTCTGTGCTTTTAAATACTGGTTCCATCAATCAATCACTTAAATGTATTATAAATCCCACTCACTTTAGACTGAATATCTAGCATACCCAAGGTCCTAGGTTCAGTCTGTACCAGCAAAAGAAAACAACAAAATAAAGCAACAGCAACAAAGTAAATCTATTTTCACTTTAAGAATAGACTCTTTCTACAGCTGTTCCTTGAAGTAGTTAAAAGGGCACAAGAAAGCTTAGGGAAGGGCACTTGTGTGCTAAACTGCACTGCTTCAAGGCTCAGCATGTCTTTCCTAAAAGGCTCCTCTCATGATTCAGTATCTTAGTCAGGGTGTGTGTGTCCAACCAGAGCACAGGAGACCCACACTACTGGAGCCACCGACACTCTTTACAACTGGTAGCCCAGTGATAGCCAGTTGTTCTCAAGTTTCCAAGCTGCCTAACTTTCATTACTCATTAACGAAGCTGGAACACCGTGCACAGTGCCCTAAGTGGTGGCACCAACAGTGCATGCCACTGAGCAGCAGAGTACTCCTCTCGTGTGCACAGGCTCAAGGTTCACCTGCCAGCACCATAAAGAAAAGTGAAATAAAAAGAAACACTAACAGAAAAACAATAAACTCTGAAAACAATAAGATGAAAGAATTAAAGATGCCATGGTATAAATTTAACATCACTACTTCTGAACCATAACATTTTGATTTGTTCTTTCACAGTTAGAAAATGTGTAAACCTTAAAATGATATCATCCATAGAGCTTCTTGCCTTCTCTGAGACACCTATGTTGCCCGAGCTTATTTGTAACTTTCAATCCTCCTACCTCAGACATGGCCGAGATGACAGGCAAATGCCATAGTATACAGAACTATTTTCAAAATGTAAAGTCCCAATTTCCATATTACATCACTAAGAAGTAATTATTCCCACAGCCTCTAAAGCCATTCCTAAACCAGCACAGAGTGCCTTATACCAGGAGGTGGGTGCTGAGGTTGTCTGTGTATGTATAACTCTTCATAACTGAACACTCTCTGGGAGTTTGTCATCTAAAAGCAATATAGTAATTTAGTATATAATTTTAGAAAGAGAAGTTATTTTTCTTATGCTGTTTTGCTTGTTATTGTGAGGTAGAACCTTAACATTTTAATAATCCTATCTTAACCAAAATTATGAACTATGGAGATATAATTTGGCATGTGGGAATAAGTCAGCAATGGAATCTGTACTCAACTTCCAGTTTTCTAGTTTGTGGAGGCTCAAAACAGTCTGAAAACCTTCTAAAAACGAGGTTCACAAAATAGGACTGTTGTGAGCATGGCTCTATGTGACGGGGTGTGGATGACAAAGCTGACTTGGGGCCAGTGAGCATGCCAATGAGTTGGATTCAAACCTTGTGGTGGCTTCAATAGGAATGGCTCCCAAAAGCTTTTATGTTTGAATGCATAGTCATTAATCCCTGAAGATTAGTACTAAGATACTTAAGAGTGATCATTAGATTGCTTTAATGTATGCCTACCTTTTCTAGTACTTATCGGTCCACCACGCATAGCCAATACCAGCTTCAAGGTACAACCTTCTGAAATGCTGTGAATAATTAGCACAAAAATAAACTACAATCATCAAATAACATTCAGTGTCAAATGAACCACTAATTATGTGATGGTTTATTAGTGCTATTATATGTTCCCTAAAATATGAAAAAAGATACAGCAATCTGAGTAAATGGAAGATACTAATATTTCATGAATTGCAGAAAACCTATAAATTCTCATAAGCTTTGTAAAAGGGGGATCCCAGCTTGGAGATGGTGGATCCCAGGCTCCAGCAACAGAAGCAGGTAGATCTCTGAATTCGAGGCCAGCCTGGTCTACAGAGCAAGTTCCAGGGCAGCCAGAGCTACACAGAAAAACTCTGTCTCAAAAATACAAAAAGGAGGACCAAGAAAAAAAAAACTTAGTCAAAACCCAGAGAACTAGGAAACAGAAAACGCATTCAGCAAAATAAAAATAACACAGAAAATCCAGCAGCTCTCCCAAGTCCTAGTGTTCTTCCAGTTCAATGCCACCTCTCACCCTTAATTCCTTTGTTTTGAGAGTAATAAATTACATGACAGGAAAGAGAAAGGTCAAAAGTCAGAAAGCACATCTGTAACCACTAGTACACACGGTGTCACTTCATAAAGAGAAAATGGGTCTTATTGAATAAAGTCTCAGTGGTCAGCAACTGTCCCATGCCCAAAACTTGTGAAATGGAAAGAATAGAAATGGGCCCGGTGAGAGTGGGTCAATATTCAAAGAAAAAAGCAAAGAGGACAAGAAGTTAATACAATCATGCGAGAAGGCAGGGACCAACAGTTTGGCATGAACCTAAAGGGTGAACTACGAATATCAGAGAACTGAGATCAGGGACAAAGATGGTACTGAGCCAATGCATCTAGAAGTCAGAATTCATAATGAAACCTGGGATCGGAGAGCTGTTCTGCAGAAGCATGAAGAAACCAGCCATGTGGAGTCATGATACTGAGTACCTATGAAGAAAACAGTCATGGGCAGTCCTAATACTGATTACCTCTAAAGCTGCTAATGTGCAGTTACACTCACTTGTAATCATTCAAGCAATAATCATCTTCAAGCTCCATGTTATTCCAAATTAAGTGCTGCTGACAGATGGGTATACCTTAAGGAAAGGTGATAATAAGAAGTGTTTAAAATTTCAACACCACCTCTAAAGAGATACATCACTGTTTCATTAAAGAGCTTAGAATACTTATAAATTAAACACACTTGTGGTTCAAGGGCTCGTGCCCAACAGTTGTCTTCTACAATGTATGGCTGGCACAACTATTATTTATCTTGTGGCCAAGAATGACAACTTCAAAAGGTTTTTTGTAATCTTCATCACCTTTACCTTTAAAAGCTTTCCTTTTCCCAGATTTTTTTTTTAAACACTCATGGTTTGGCACGGCATATTCACTTTCATTGCAGTGCGAGTCTATTCCCCAAGAACGTTAGGAGAATCTCTGATTACTATTTAGTTTGCCATGATGTAGTAGATCTGAGTATTCATGTATATAATATATGAGACAGAAACTAAAAGAAGTCTGCTCGGGATGCTGATTTTAAAAAAGCATTGTAGTCTGGATGACTTAAACAGCAGAAATGTGTATCTGGTGGCTCTCAAGGCAGAGCCCATGGATTCAAGGTTCCAAGTAAGTTCATTCTAAGGCTACTTTTCTTGACATGTAAGCAGTTACCAGTTCACTGTACACTCATATGGCCTTTTTTTTTCTATGAGAAAACTGAGAAAGAACTCTCATGTCTCTTCTTACAAGATACTATCATGAAAACTGCACCCATATGACCTCATACCCTAATTTGTCTACTAAAGACCTCAATCTATAAATGCCATCAATTGAGAATTAGGACCCCAACCAAAGAATTCTGGGGAAATCTGGGCATGGGAACACACATAATCCCAGTCATTAGAAGACTAAGGGAGTAAGAGAGTGACTTTGAGGCTACCCTGGGCTATATAAGATGTTCCAGACCAGCGTGGGCTAACTTTATAGTGAACAAGTATCCAAGAGATAAGCTATAGGGACATGAACACCCAGCCATATTGGTGTGTATTTACATATTACAGCTAAAACATGATATTTTTTTTTGGTTTTGGTTTTTTTGGAGGGGTCTTAGCAAAATTAACTTCTTAGCAAGCAATCAGACTTCTTATACCTTTATCAGAAACAAAATGTAATTGTGGTTGCCAGGATCAAAACAATTGTAGTTTCTAGTATACAATGACATTTCAAACTATACACAGTACACAAGATTAATGTCTGAGACCAACTATCCTGTCAAACCTCTGTCTGCTTCACTGACTTTGAGGGAACACAGATACAGAAGCAGCCTGAGTGCTTCACTCCTTGGAAGAGTCCCTGATTTCTTAGGAACTGAAAGGCACATAGTACAGCAGGAGCCACAGGCTCTATCCTGAAAAACTCATGATGCATGCCTCTCCAGGCAGCTAGACCAGGCCAACTCTCGGATTCCTGGCAATGGTTTCTAGTTTGGTGTTTTTATGTGATTAATGCATGTGGAAACAAGTGGGCCTGTGTATTTATATGTTTCATGTGCCTTTTCTTGGACTCTTGTTTTCTTCTGTTTAAAAATGATCCTTATGGGGTTTTCTTAAATAATTTTAGGTAGATATATGTTAAAAATACATTTATATTTGCATTGAGAATTATGTAAGTAAAATCATTATAGTCTCTTGATAGTTGAGGACAGTAACACAGATCATCTCAATAGACACAGAAAAGGCCTTTGACAAATGTCTGCAACTCTTCCTAATACACGCTCTGAAAAAACTAGGAGCAGAAGGAACATACCTCAATGTAATAAAGGCTATATGTGACATATATACAACCAGCATTATGCTATATGGGCCAAAACTTAAAAGTATTGCTTCTAAAGTCAGGAACAAACAGGGTGCCCATTCTTGCTGTTCCTATTCAATATACTGATCAAAGTTTTAACTACATTAGTAAGACAAGACAAAAAAAGGATAAATAATACTCTTAGCAAAGTAGAATACAAAATCAAGATACAGAGATCAGCAAATTTTCTATATATTAATAATGAACTTGCTAAGAAAGAAATCAGGAAGAGAAATTCTATTTATAATAGCTCCCCCCAAATAAAAGTAAGATGCCTAAAAATATACCTAACAAAGGATGTGAATGATCTGTGCAATGAAAACCTAAAGTAATGAAGGAAACTGAAGACACAAGGAGGCAGAAAAGCTCCCTCCCCAATCCTCATGGGCTGGTAGAATCCATACTGTAAAACTGGCTATGTTATCAAAAGCAACCTACAAATTCAATACAATACCCATTATACTTCGGATATTCTTCACAGAAATATAAAAACAATCCTAAAATTCATATGGAATCACCAAAGACCACAAATAGGCAAATCGCTCTTTAGCAAACATTGAGGTTTCATAATACCTGATTTCAAGTTACAGTACAAAGCTGTAATAATATTATTGTAAAAAAGAGGATGACCCTGACATAAAAAAAAAACATATTTAGGAGCCAGCAAGATGATAGTTCAGTAAGTAAGCGTTCATCGCTGAAGACTGTTGACCTGAGTTCTGTGCCCTCTCGCCAACCCTTGAGCAGGAGTTTCGGAACTCGGGGATTGGGTCCAAAGTGCTTTTTTCTCTTGAAATTACAGCTAGAAAAAAAAATTTTGTTTGGTTTAAATTTATAAGATCCGTGTAGTCGTTTCATTTTTGTTTCTGATTTGTCTTAAAGGTATAAATATATTTTACATGTCTTGACTATAGAGTATTGGCTTATAGGTTATTAGATATGATTTAAAAGATATAATGTCGGTAACAAAATGTTAGTTTAAAACTGGTAACTCAGGGTTGGAGCCATCTTAAGCAACATGTGGAATAACCCAACCCAGGAAAAACAGGCCTCTAAAAATACTTTCAAATTGGTGTAATGTTTTATGTGAATCTTATCCTAAAAATTAGTCTTATAAGAGATAAGATTTAAAACAATGTTTTCTTAATGAGGTATAAGTTACACTGTCATGCATTCAAACATGAGAACTGACAAACTTTGTAGTATGAAAGTAATGCGTTTGACATTGATTTTAAAGGAAATAGACTGTTTAAAATTGGGTTTTGCTTTCCAAAGTTGTAGGTATGTTTTAATATTGCAAGAGAAAGTTAAGAATTACAGTTAAAAACTGCCAGCGTACCAGACTGCAGTTTGCAGTCTGATTGAAGGCTCACGATTCTTAACATATTTTGTAATTAAGATGATTTCAAGAGTGAAAAAGGTTAAAAACAGCTGTGGCCAGTATAGGTCTGTCACCACTTTTTCACAAGTTTATTTTTTTTTTCTATATTTTTTTATTTACATTCCCAATGATTTCCCTTTTCCCGGTTCCTCCCTCCCCGAAAGTCTCATAAGCCCTCTTCCCTCCCACCCCCCCCACCCCACCCCACCCCCGTTCCCCATTCAACCCCCTCTCACTTCTCTGTCCTGGTATTCCCCTATATCCAGTCTTTCCAGGACCTGGGGTCTCTCCTTGCATCTTCTTGGAAATCAATTGATATGTGAATTGTGTCTTGGGTATTCCAAGCTTCTGGGTTAATATCAGCTTATCAGTGAGTGCATACCATGTGTGTTCTTTTGTGATTGGGTTACCTCACTAAGGATGATATTTTCCATTTCTGACCATTTGCCTAAGAATTTCGTGAATTCATTGTTTTTAATTGCAGAATAGTATTCCATTGTGTAAATATACCACATCTTCTGTATCCATTCCTCTGTTGAAGGACATCTGGGTTCTTTCCAGCTTCTGGCTATTATAAATAAGGCTGCTATGAACATAGTGGAGCAATGTGTCCTTATTGCATGCTAGGGGAGCCTCTTCACAAGTTTATTGGATACAGTGGTAGAAGTAAAATTTAACCCAAGATTGAAAAAGATATCTCAGTGGAAATTTATTTGATATCAAACAGGCCTTTATTAAACTGTTTAAAAAAAACTACTAAAAACAGCTAGTAGAATTTTTCCGGGAATCCTCAAATTATAGGTTTCCTTTTGTTATTCAACCCTCATACAATGGGGTCTGGTTGCAGGCTACTGCCCAGCAGGACAGATGGGTGTTGGGCTCAGCCTTGGACAATAGACTCAAATTAGAAAATATTTACATTTGAGTTAATGCAAAGCTCAGAGCTGCCTCAGTGAGGCTAGTGAGGTACTGCTTTTGTCTTGCAAACCCCACCTAAGGAGTTTCTAGACAAAGCAACATTCTTGACAGACTTATCCAGGTGTGGTTCAAAATAGAGTTCAAACTTAAGATCTATGAAAGATTAATAAGACTATGTAGAACTTATGAAGACATTAAAATTTGGCCTGACTGTTCCATACAAAATTATTATAGATTTAAAGGTTGTTTTTTGCTTTGCAGAACCTGATAACTGTAAAAGCATTTACTTCTAATGAGTTAAGAAATGGCTGATAGCTTTATCTTATGTGAGAAAAAATGTTTTGTCACTGCTTCAATACAAGAAGCTAAGATTTTGAATCTTTCAGTGTATATTATTCACAAAATTTTATTACAGGCCTTTGCTCTTAACAATGGGCTTTAAAAAAATTTTTAAGTAGTTGTTGCTCCAAAAAAGATTCAAAGGTAATGTATCATTGGCTTTGAAAATTCAAATAAAGATAATTTGCTTATTCTAAATGATTTTCAAAGGTTGTTAAAATATATTAATTGGCCTTATCCTATATGTTAACTTCACCTTAAGCTTGCCACAGGAGGATTTAAACCTCTGTTCTCAAGGTGGATGCAAATTAACAGGTTAGAGACAAATAACTTGGAGGAACCTACTGTAATCATTTGCCAATAGTTTATGTTATGTGTTCACTGCCATTCCTTGGCAAAGAGAACATTAATATAGAATCATCTTTCTTCATCGCCAAATAAAGTTTTAACATCCTCCAATAAAGATTGTGTTAATAAAGTGTTGTAAGATAAAATCATATATTTTAAAAGAAATGTCTTAAGAACTTGATGAAACATTTGTTCCTTGTTTCAAATGGTAATCAAATTGGTTATTGTAGAATATTGATAGTTGATCTATTGCATGGCAAGCCTTTTAGACAAAATTAATAATTGTTATCCAAAAGATAAGTTGTTAAAATTTGATTCTATACATGCTTTTATATTTCTATAGATTTATACATGCATCCTATAAAGAATACATCTACTGTGAAAGTAAAGCTCATGTAATTAGATTACATGTTTATTCTCTTGAGTTTCCCCTGCTTCAGCACAGATAATTGAATTGGGTGCTGTAGCTGTTATTTTTAAAATGTCAAAAATCAAGCTTTTAATTTGTGTATCGATAGCCAATACAGACAGATAGATAGATAGATAGATAGATAGATAGATAGATAGATAGATAGATAGCTAGCTAGCTAGCTAGCTAGCTCATGGCTTACAATTGCTTAAAATTGTCTCCTTTTTTAGATACTGCTAATTCTTAAATTTTAAAAGATACGTTCCTTTAAATGACTGTCCTCTAGATATTTAAAACCTTATCCAGGAGCTAGAGAGATGGCTCAGTGATAAAAATAACTTGCCATATAATCATATTCTTTATATCATCAAAATAGTAATGGCTTGAAAATAATGTTATCTTTTTAACAGGAAAAGCAACTAAAAATGCTACATTTATTTTCTATGCTTACATAGTCACTGCCTACATTATTGTCTATGGTTGGTGTTCCAACTTAGATTAAAACAGATAATGGAACTAGCTATTTATTATAGTCATCAAACATTTGAGATGGCTTTTAACAACAATTTAACAATAATTTAATTCTTTATAATTCTCAAGGACAAGATATTATGAAAATTTAAAACAATATCTTCTAAATAAAAAACAAAAAAGGAGAAATAATATCCCTGTGCATATTATTTAAATTACACGTTTATATTTTTAAGAAAATTTTAAAATTTAGATGCCAAGAAACTCCTTGCTGAGTGTCTACAGCATCCGACAACTAGGCATACTGATGCCTAGATGAGATGGAAGAATCCACTTATTGGCATATGGCATGATCCTGACCAGTTATTTTAATATGGGGAAGAGGACATGTTTGTGTTTTTTCCACAGAACGCTACAGAAGCATGCTAGCTGCCAGAGTGATTGGTGTGACATGCTGAAGATAATGCCTACTGTGGGCTTGCTGAGTGCCCTAATATGGTGACAGGAAACCTGTATTGGGTGTATGTTCTTGACACACCTTTACTTGTCAATGTCCCAGATTAGATAAAGCTTTTAGACCTTGTGAGACAGAGAACATAGAGACTGTTAAAACTGACTTAGAAAAATTAATGTAAAGGAGCTATAATGACTCTTCTCATTCCTTTAATGTTATCAGTTGACTCAATTATGGAGTGATCTAGAAATAAATCCAATATTAGAGATTCCAATTATGAAGATGGCTAATAATCTTTATCAGCCAGTTGAGTTAATTTAGAATATAGTCTCCATTCTTTCTGAGAATGATCTTTTCTGAGCTTATCTGTTGATTTTCAAAGTCACTTCCCCCACACTGGGAAGCCAGGCTTTGTATCTCAGAGCTGCTAATTTACAACTGAATTGAATACCAAGGGTCTTCCAGAGACAAGTTAACTTTGTTCCCTTCTTAACTCTTATTTTATATTTTAAGCAGGCTGAGTGTTTTCATTCAGGCAAGGCTCAGTGGCTCACCAGAACAATTTTTCATCGTTAGAAAGAAATAGACTGAGTACATATTTGTAGATCCTTTTGTGGCTTGGTCTATATTGGAAAAAAAGGTGTGCTATAAAGGCTGATCAGTCAAAGACACAGGGTGTTTGGCAATCAATTGACTCCTTGGCATTAAAACCTATACAAGTGGATCTCTTTCAGGGAGTCACATAGAACTCAGATCTATGTGTGTCTACTTACGAGCTGACATGGGTACCAGTAGGAGTTATAAGGCAGAGCACTACAAGGGGAAGACCATGTTTTCTGTCTCTGAGTCCCCTGTGAAGCACACCTGATTTACATAGGGGTTGGTGTCGGTCCTTGGATCACTCTACACTCTGTGGGAGTCTCCCACCAAGTTAGGCTCTGCCCCTCCTCTCCAAAAGACACCAAGAGCCATCTAAGATGTGGGAACAATTCTGTTCCCCACAAGAGGAATCAGGTCAATCTTCCACTCTCTGGTTAATGCCCACCATCCTTTAACGGACGTTTATCCACTTGGTTGCTATCCTCATCTTAAAACTAATAGAAAGGGAGGAATTGTGCCCTCCCCACAACCCTTGAGCGGGAGTTTCGGAACTCGGGGCTGGCCACTGCTTCCCATCTGGGGCGGAGCTCTAGCCCTTTGTTCTCCAAAGACCTGCAGTTTCCCGAGAAACACCTGACTCAAGCGACCCGCGGAGCAAGCGAACCAGTTCTGCAGACACGTTTCCAGCCTTTGGGGGGAAGAGTTTTTCCCCCACCTATATATTTGGAGAACCCCATTAAACTTTGAGCCTTGAGCAGAAGATCTTGTCTTGGTTCTATGTTTCTCTTGTCACCCTGTTTCTATCCCCAGCTCTCTTTCCAGGGAACCCAGTAACCCATTTGAATGTAACCGCTGGCAGTTACAAAGTTCAATCCCAAAACCCACATGGTGGAAAGAGACCCAACTGAAAAAGAAGGAAGTGACTTTAAGTGTGGGAGGAGATGGATGGATGGACGGATGGATGGATGGATGTGTAATGGAACCCACATGCCATGAAAGCTGAAGGGAACTATTTGAGATGAAGCAGGAGACCAGCAAGTGGGAGGAAAGGCTAGGAAAGGTGATGGGATAGGTCATTAGGGAAGGAGCAGAGTGAAATTATCTGTATGTAAGAAAATACCATCATCTTGTATGCTAATTTAAGAAAGCAAAAAATTAAAAATATCAAAGAGCCTAATTGCCATTTTAATAGGAAGTCAGGAAAATTACACTATGAAACTCTGAAACTATGAAAATAATTTAGCCAATGAATGCTATTTTTAAAAAAAGAAAGAAAAATCATTGTTAAATGGGGAAGCTAATACTGATCCTTATTTTAATATAAAACTTCTTTATTACATATTTATTTATTGGTGTGCACACACACCAGTCTACATGTGGAGGTAACAGGATCACGTTCTGGAGTTGGCTCTCTCCTTCTATCACAGAGATCACAGGGATCAAACTCAGGTCAAGGCTAGGCAGGAGGTGTCCTAAGATGAGTCATGTCACTGGCTATTAGCTTGTTAGAAAACTAGCACTCTGCATGAATGTTTATAACGAGGATCCAGGCAGTTCTATCACACTTGATCAGAGGAGTGATTAGAAGGAAGGACTTGGATGCTAAAGTAGTGAACCCACACACTCTCACCAAAACCACTCATAGGCACCAAGAAGCAGGAGCCTGAGTTTCACTCATTACTGCTGAATATGTTGATGGACTGTTACATAATACAAGCATGGTGTCATCTTAGAAGGTGGCAGAAATAGACACTCTACTTCTGCCTCCATAGTTTCCATCATAAAGAATGATAAAAAGAGAAAAAGAGTGTCACTAAGCAAATAATAAAAATAGATCCTAAGTAGGATGAAGAATCTGATTTCCAGGATTATCACATAAAAATCTTCAAACATCCAGTTTCATTAAATAACTGAATCATGCAAAGAAATAAATAAAATAGCACATTTATAGAAGAAATCAATAACTATTCCTGAGGAAGCACAAACACTGGATTTACTAGTCAAAGGTTGTAAATTATCTATTAAATACACTCAATGATGACTCAGAGCCAGCCAGGTCCCCCAAAGATCAGGAGGACATCCTGCACCCAACCCAGACACCAACTTATTCAGGGCCATATGACATGCTAGGCTCAAGCACTGAAGGGCATTCTGTTTTCAGGGGCGAATGGGAACAGAGCCTGGGGGTTACTCTCAGTAACCCCACATCTCAGGATGCCGCATTGCCAACACTAAGCAACAGTTAAGCCAAGGCTACCTTAAGAACTCGACTGAACTTTCTTTTCTTTTTTTTTTTAGTTATTCCAGTAGTCACAGGGGAAAAAGAGGTGAAAAGAGTGTTTTTTGTATCTTCAAATACTCTAATGTTTTTAACTCTCACTGCAGTATGGTCTTATGGCTATCTTTTGCTTCGTGTTCATTTTTCTAAGTGAAATTTCCATGTTTGATATGTACAGAATTGTATTTTATGTTATTGTGATTGTTTGATGATATATTGTATTATATAGTCTAGAAATTTCTAGATATTAAATACACATCTTGTAAACAAAATAAATTTCAATCTCAAAATAAAAAGACCAAAGTAAGTTGCATGTGAGTGCAGGTATTGGGTACCAGCTGAGGCTAAAAGAGGGTTTCAAATCCTCTGGAGCTGAAGTTACAGTCGTGAGCTGCCTAACATGGGTGCTGGCAACTGAACTCAGGTCCTCTGCGAGAGTGGTATGTACTCTTTACCTCTGAGCCATGTCTCCAGCCCGCCTACCCACCACCTTTTTAAAAGATTCATTTGAGATAAAAGAGCATACTACATCCTTGCATGGACTGCTAGAGTCTCTTAGAAATAAAAGGGAGATAGTTGAATATCAGCCTTCCTGAGAGCAGCAACACGCTAGCTTTAGTAGGAAAGACTAGGAGGAAATTCTAGGAAACATAACAGGAAACTCCGAATTGTGACTTGAAGGACTGGGTCCTTACTGGGGCTTGCTGTCTTCCTAGAAAGGAAGGGTGTAACTGCTGAGGGCTAGAACCTCTGCTCCAAATGACAGTTTGTTATTTTCAATAACAAACAGCAGGGAGAGGAGGAGGAGGAAGAGGAGGAGGAAGAGGAGGAGAAGAGAGAGGGGATGGAAGAGGGAGGGGGAGGGGATGTGAGGGGGAGGAGAAGGAGAGGAGAGGGGGAAGGGAAGGAGAGGAGAGGGGGAAGGGAAGGAGAGGAGAGGGGGAAGGGAAGGAGCAAGAAAGAGAAGTACAGTAAAAGAGGAGACAGACTAAGGGCTGCACCTACACAGGGCTCTAGAGAAATCCTTTCTCCTGGACACCTGACTGCAACAGTGGCAGAAGCCATTTTAAAAAGCTCCTACCTGAGTCAGCAGCTAGTCAGCTCTAGAGAAAAAGGCTCCACCCTGCTCAGCTTACCCTGCGACCCCAGGGCATGTGTCTTGGTACTACAGTCTGAGGACTGATGGTGGGGACAACTTTGAGCCATAACTGCACAGCTTCCCACAAAGTGGAAATCTGGTTTAAGCTTAGACCTGGTGGACCACTTAGAGCAGGGGTTCTCAACCTGTGGGTCGTGACCCCTTTGAGGTAGAATGACCTTTTTGTAGGGATTGCCTAAGATCATTGGAAAGCACAGATACTTACATTATGATGCATAACAGTAGCAAAATTTCAGTTATAAAGTAGCAATAAAAACTTTATGGTTGGTCATCACTACAGCATGAGGAACTGTACTAAAGAACCACAGTATTAGGAGGTTGAGAACCACTAACTGAAAGGCAGACCTCATACACAGGAGGACCAACACAAGTGTCTGTCTCTGCCCTACTACCATGAGCAAGCAGGCAGAGGAAGGGCCATACCACAGCACAGAGGCTGACGGGTACATGAGCCCCACCTTCTAGGAGCCAAACAGAAACAAGCTCAGCTGCTTCTTGGGGCCCAAACCTGCCCCAGAAGGAACTACACAGAGATGGATCAGCAACTCCCCCATTCCTGGTCCTCCTCATGCCTCAAAGACATCACAGAGCCAGGACCAACATCCATGCCACAGTCCCATAAGGCAGGACCTACATACACTACACACTCTCCAGCAAGAGACTGCACAAAAGACAACCTTCCTCAGCCACTCATTCTGTCAAGGAAAGGAAAAGCATAAAGACTCCGCACTCTTCACAAAATTCTCTTTCCTTCACCTCAAAAGAAAACCATGTAATTATGTAGTGAGTTTCACATGTATATATAATGTAATTTGATCATATTCACTCCCTTTATTCTCTCTCGATCTCCCAGCTACTCCTCCCAGCAGATCCCCTCCTACTCCGTGATTTCCTAACTGACCCTCTGGATTGAATTAGGGCTGTCTACATGGGCATCAATGTGCTGTTTTTTTACTAGCATATGAGAACTTAGCAATGGTTGCAGCACTGAAAAAAATCACTCACTCAGCTCACCAGCCATTGGCTGGCAACAGCTTCTAAGAGTGTTGTTTCATAAACGCCCTCCCCCAATCCAGTCTGGGATGCTCCACCTTATACAGAAAACCTCAGCCTTGAATTCATGAATTAAATAGTCATACCACATTCATAAAACAATTTCAAGCCGGGCGGTGGTGGCGCACGCCTTTAATCCTAGCACTTGGGAGGCAGAGGCAGGCGGATTTCTGAGTTCAAGGCCAGCCTGGTCTACAGAGCGAGTTCCAGGACAGCCAGAGCTATACAGAGAAACCCTGTCTCAAAAAACAAACAAACAAAAAATAAAATAAAATAATAAAAAAATAAAACAATTTCAAGATATTCCTCTCCATCCCCTGGGTCTTAATTCGTTCTGCACATCTTCAGTATTCCCAAAACCTTGAGGCAGGAATGAAGCCTCATTTGGGGCTGAGTGCTCAACAGTCGCTCTGAGCACTGAGCAGTTATGAGTCTCTGCATTAACCACTGCCCACTGCAAAAAGAAGTTGCTCTAACTACAGATGACAGCAGCATATAATTATAAATATAATTATAATATTTATAAATTATAAATATATAATTATAAACATAATATTTCTAAGGTATTTTGACATAGGTCCATTTAGCAAAACAGTGATAACAATCATTTCAAACTCTAAGACCTACAAGGCCCAGAGCTATGGACTTTACAGTATCAGGCGTGACTGCCCTCCTGTGGTGTGGTCTCAGATCCAATCAGAGAGTGACTACCCCATCATGGTCAGGTTACTACTGCACCATGGGTCATTTACTTTGCAATGCAGTATTTTAGAATGAAGGCCCAGATCTGGGCAAGACCATTGATCAACTTTCTCCTCCAGTGGCTTGCATAGCAACTTCTAGCACAATGAAGAAGTTTCTAGCTTATTTACAGCTTGATTTCTCTATGTCCTGCAAACAAAATGGATTGTGTCTTCAGCAATAAAGTTCTACCATCTGGTTCTGGTGGGCAACCAAGACGAACAGTAGTAGTCTGTATTGCTTTGGGTGCCTCTGGGGACTTCCTGACCAATAACCTGTAAGGAAGAATAATACATCTGGCACTGGGATTTTTGTTTAATAACCTAAGGCTTCTGGAAGTAGCATTAACTACCCATGCAGGATACTTCTAGGTTCAAACTTCCTTAAAAAAAATTCACAATCACAGTTTTTTTTCTTTTTTTTCTTTCTTTTTTTTTTTTTGCTTTTAACTACCTGCCTCTTTTGGTACTAATGTAGATAAATGGAAAGATGACTATTTGCAAAATTTCCATTACTGTGTGGAAGTTACATAACTCTATATACTTATTCCAAAATTGCAAATGATCACTCCCAATGTAATACCTGTGAATAATCATTATTTTGCCCCAGCTGTACTGAGGGAAACACACTTGGCCCAGGCAACCAAGCCAACCTACAGGGTTTCCTATGTGAAGCACTTGCCTTATTCTTTCGTAAGAGTGTGTTATCAGTAATACAAATATCTTCATTTGTCCTGGTCCACTGTCTTTGCGTTTCCATACTATGAATGACATCTATTGTTAAGTCCAGATCTTGGTTTATAATGCATCCTCTATTAAAAGCAGAAAACACTGCTCCTTGGAAAATTAGTTGTACTTGTCAACTTGATACAAACTAGAGTCATCTGTCGAGAGAGCACCTCAACTGAAACTCGCTCTATCAGAATGGCAGTGAGAGGCTGAGAGAGGCCACTGGCAAAGGTGCAGTCTCAGCAGCAATGCAAGCCCTAGGACTGATGGAGTCACGGAGAGAAGCTGAGGCTTAGCACTCCAAGAAGTCAAGAACGGTCATTAGTGAAGATGCAGCTTCAGTAGCTGTGGAGACCACAACATATGCAACTCTTAGAGCACTACCAAGCACAGGTATGGAGTAGAGCTTGCCTGAGCCCCAGATAGAGTTGTGTGCTACGTGGGAAACAGAGCTGCTAGGAGGAACTATCCAAGTGCAAGTGCCAGGCTGTAGACATTGAACTATTTATACTGTGGGATTTGGGTTGGTTGTGCTCTAACTATAACTGTGCACTGGTTCTTCACTCTTTTTTTTAAAATTATTTATTATATGTAAGTACACTGTAGCTGTCTTCAGACACACCAGAATAGGACATAAGATCTCATTATGGATGTGAGCCACCATGTAGTTGCTGCGATTTGAACTCAGGACCTTCGGAAGAGCAGTCAGTGCTCTTAACCGCTGAGTCATTTCTTC
This sequence comes from Tokudaia tokunoshimensis, assembly GCA_036184795.1. Taxonomy (NCBI): domain Eukaryota; kingdom Metazoa; phylum Chordata; class Mammalia; order Rodentia; family Muridae; genus Tokudaia; species Tokudaia tokunoshimensis. The sequence continues at coordinate 137,494,696 of BTHU01000002.1, read as the reverse complement.
AGCCCAGTTCTTTACTTTTAACATTAGAAAGTATATACCTTTTTTTATTATTATTTTAAAGGAACCCACAGCTAAGAGACTTTGACTTTTTAAAGAGATTTTGAATTTTTTTTTCTGAACAGGGTTTCTCTGTGTAACTGCAGCCCTAGATGATCTGGAACTCCCTGAGACCAGGCTGGTCTCAATTTTACAGAGACCCATCTGCCTCTGCCTCCCAGGTGCTGGGATTAAGTCATTAAAGATGTGTGCAACCATGCCCCACCAAGAATCTGGATTTTTAAATTAATGGAAATTTTGAAGACTATGGAACTTTCAAAGTTGTACTGCATATTAAGGTTATATTATATATTATATTAAGATAGTAACATGAGATCTTGGGGACAAAGAGGAAAAAAGATTATGAATTAACAATAATGTGTCCATGTGTCACACCTAGATTGACAAGGAGTGGACTTGCTGGTTAGTTTTTGCCAACTTAACAGAATCCCAGACATATGTGGAATAAGGGAATCTCAACTGAGGAACTGCCTCCATCAGATTGGGCTGTGAGGCACATATTTGTTAACTGATGTAGGAGAACCCAATTTAGATCCTGCCATTGCTACTACTCAAGTGGGTCTTGCCACCCAAGAATGGAACCTACACAGAAGATTCAAGGCCCAGCTAGGACACACATGACTTTGTCTCAAAAAATGAAAGAAGCTGAGAGGAGGGAAGGGGAGGGGAAGGAGAAGAGGAGAAGGGAGGAGAGAGGAGGGGAGGGGCATCTATTTAGGGACCAGCAGTGCCAAAACTAAGGGCACAAGGGGCCCTGCTGCTCCAGATAGCCCCTTACACTTCTTGGCACACACTTTTTTCTCAACTCTAGCACAGTGTTTTGCACACCTCCTGGAAGGGATGTCCACACCTTTGTAAACCACTGTTCTAGTTAGTAAGCTCCAGGATGTCAAGAGCCAAAATGGGACAAGCTAATAACTAGCAGGTGATTATCCTGAAATGGCCTGCTTCAGATTATTATATAATCTGTGACAGGTGAGCCCTCATGAAGCAAGGCTTTGAGGGACTAATTTTAGGAAAGATTCCTGCTATTAATATGCTTTTCCTGTTATTATTAAACATATATAATAATCAATAAGTAATAGCACACCCCTTTGGAGCTGATCTCTGCAGATCCACGAAGATGTACTGTCTTATAGTGATGCTATGTAGACAAATAGATGACTTAAGTTTTAATGATGATCCTACAAGAATTCCTAAAATTATATCTGTGATTAGTAAGCTCTTTTATAACAGGACTGCTATTAGGTCCTTTTCTGATCGTCAAAACTGCAATGAGAACTCTGCCAGTCTCCCAAGTGTCACCAGTTAATTGCTCTTAGATGGCAACCAGACTTTCTCCTACTCAGAACACATTCCAAGAGGTTGTAAAACAATTAACCAAAGGTCATAAAAAGGGAAATAGGATTTATTATAGATGCTAGAACAGAAGATAAAATACTGACTGGGTTTATCTATACAAAACTTCACTAATAACTTAGTTATGATTTTTAAACTTTCAGTGAACCTGTATCATTCAGACAGGTGATAATAGTTTAGCTAGATAATTACTCCTAATTGGTATGCATGCAAACATTCTCTGTTGTAAATTTCTATTTCAATTTATGAATTGAATTTTTGTGTGAACTTGTGATGAACTTTGTAACATGTAATCATGTATTCTGAAAGATGTTTAAGGACTGAGGACAAAGAGAAGAGTAGGAACTGAGGAACAGAGGTGAGAAGAACTGAGTTGAGAGAGGAACTGAACTAAGGAGAAGTTTTTAGTCAGAAGAGAACAAGATTAGAAGGAGAATGCAGAGTGGAATAACTTAGAAACTATAGGTAACATAAGAAAACTGAAAGAGCAATGTGCAGAATGCAGAGGGAAAGAAGAAAAAAGAAGACGCTGCAGAGAGCAGAAGGACAGGCAGGCTTCTCCTTACCATGGGACAGAGCAGGTCCCATGGTAAAAAGGCAGGCTTAGTCTTATTAAAAGGAACAAAGCTTTTTTTCTTATAAACATGAGTTTAATTCATTTAGAATTAAAAGGGCAGAAGTTTTTTCTTTCTCTCTGCAATAAAGGTTGGAGCTCATTGTTCATCCAGAATGAGTGAGGTCTTTCTGCACTGGTGCTTGGTCTTTTGCTCCATATGCATACGTAAGTATGAATGTGTGTGTAAGTATGTAATTGTGAATATGCATACGTAAGTATGGATGTGTGTGTAAGTATGTAATTGTGAATATGCATAAGTAACTATGGATGTGTGTGTATGTATGTAACTGTGAGAACGTATGCATGTGTATGTGTAAGTATGAAATTGTGAGAATGCATGCAAGCTTGGCCCAGCTGAATTTGTATGAAAATGTGTAAATGAGAACTCTGCATACATGAAGCTGTGTATAAACTTATGTGAGATCATGCATATGCACTTATGTAAAAGTTTTTCTTTCTGGGAGTGTTATTCTCTTCTCCTGGTTCAATAGAAGTTTATTGCTCTAAACTTCCCCCTAGCCTGACAAGCAAGAGGCATCTGGACAATAGGGAAAAGGCTCTAGCAACCAATCCTTTACTTAATCTCCTATAGTTTTAGGATGAGGTGCTAAGTGCCTGAGACTACAGTCTCTGTCTTCAGAGGAACACAGAAGGCAGGTCAACTACAATAGCATAGTAACTTAGATAAGTAAACTTTTTATTATACAGCAACCCTAAAATTCTTGGAAGACAAAGTCTTGCTCCAGAATTTCATAAGACCAAGTCTTAACCCCACTGATGCTCTTTCCCGCCTCCACTGCCTCAAGAAGAACCGGCAAGAAAGAAGAGCACCTCCCAGCCCTGGCTGGCTCCGGGCACCAGGAAGTGAGTTAGAAAGCCAAGGTATATCCTTCCTCAAGTGTACAGCATGTACCACATCAGTTTCTCAGAAATGAAAGACATTATCTCCAGACTAAACCCTTGATAAGGAAAATGGGTATTTTACATTTGGTAATTCATGTAATCCTGAGATCATTTGCAACAATTTAACTGCAATTATTCCTATTTTTGAGATTAAGAAATATTAATTTGAGAGCCAGGAAGATGTGGTTAGCATGCAGTGATGGGTCAGTGGCTAACAGTGCTTGCAGCTTGCTGCTAAAGCCAGATGGAGTTTGTCCCCAAGACCTAGCAGAAAGAAGGAGTCAAATGCCACAATTGTTCTCTGACCGCCACAGGTGTACTGTGACAAGCACACATGCATGTGTATGTATACACACAAAATAAGTAAAAGGGTGACTTCAGAAATTAATGTTAATTTGTTAGTGGATTTGCTGCTTCTGCCCTTCCAGACACATTTACAGTCCCTGTCAGCTACTGCTTCCCTCTGCTTCAGTGCAGTTACTCCCAGTTCACCATGTTCTCCTCAGCCTATCCTCCACAGAGCCCTTCTATCTCCCCTCCCACAAGGCATTAGTTCTGAACTCATCAAAAGTTACCCAAAGGAAAAGCCTTCTGGAGGAAAAACCACTTCCTCTGCAGGACTAACTCAAGCACTGTCCCCTCTGTCCTCTCCAGCCAAATCTTGCTAATTGTAGTCTTGAGAGTCTTCCCATGTTAGCTCCAACTGACGTCCAGTGAGGAAGAACAAAGGACATCCAGAAAAGGATTAAAATTGATTTTTCATGAAGGCTGTTCTTTTGAAGGCTCCTGCAGAACACAATGACTGTCACTGCCTTTGTCACTTAAAAAAACAGGGGTGCATGTGCCATTATTTGATGTTGTTCTAGACTCAGTTACCTTCTAAAACTACCTTAAGGGAGAGGGACAAAAGAAAAGCAAATATTCAAAAACTCAAATACCCAGAATCTTTGATCTCACACAGACCAAACAATTCCACCAACTCTCCTCTTTCTGTAATTCTGTATTTAAGTTGGGTGGAAAGCAGTTCTAATTAGAATCTTCATATTACAAACAAGTTCCAGTTGACTCTCCCAGCAAAGATCTACTAAGCGTTTTATGGAATAATTTAATTTTTCAGCCCAAATTGGACAACTATAAATGGTATTCTGAGATCTGGAAAACTAGTTTTACATAAAGTTACCTATGACACCTCAAACATGTATACCACCAAAAGATGTTACATGTCATCCAAAACCTTTGCTATGTTAGAGGAACTTTGAATATATGTAAACATAACCCAAAACTTTCAGAAAATCTCCACATGGTACAAAAGGATTTACAAAGTGGTGTAAAAAAAAAAAACAAAAACAAACCAAGTTCCCTAAAAGGAAATAAATATATTTCCCATTAAAAGCAACTGCAAAATAGTAACAGTACAATATGTGTATCATCCTACCTTGCAAAAAACTATTTTGAAATATTTATTTTATGCCATTAACATGATGCTGGAGCTCTGAATTGAGACAAACTTGTGGAGGGAGTAAGGCAGGAAAACAGGACAACAAAGGGGTGGTTTCTAAGCTGGACACTGATGAAGACATGGGATTCTATTATCCTATCATCCTAATGCCATATGCTTAAACTTTTACATGAAAATTTTGTCCACTAGGAAAACTTAAGTTTAATTTTCATATTATAGAAACAAAGACTAAAAAACTTGTAAGATGCTTAATCCTCATATTGTACAAAGACTAGTACCTTCTAATTTTTGAATTTTTCCTTTCACAGAGATAACAGCTTCAAAGGGTGAAACTCTTAGTTCAAAACATGTTCCAGTCAACGTTTCGATGAAGAGTTCCATGGTGTCATAGAAAGGAAGTTTGAAATAGAATGGTCCCACGTTATCGTCATTGAAGAATGGAGGCTCTTTTCTGTTATCCATTACTTTGACTTTTCTAATTCTTCTGGAACATGTTGTACGCAACTGTATTCCAATTCTACCCGAATCAGCTTTGAACATTGGTAATATGTATTGTTGTTCATGTTTGAGTTTTGTACCTGAAAAAATAAACAAAAAATAGCTTTTTTGAGCAAATCTATCTGAAAGTCCCTCCTTCACTCAGATTTCCTGAGTAACTCTGGTTCACGGTCCTCTTCCAAACCGTCTAAGAACTTATTTTATTGCCTTTACAAACTGTGCCTAGCATCTGTGCCTACCTCTGAAATCACTCCTGAAGTAGACTGACCATGAAGAATAGATATGCTTTTTATTCTTTACAGTACCTTACTAGAGCTTTGCATTGTTGTTAATATATAGCATATGGTCAACAAACATATTTGCTATTATTCAAATTCAATGCATCAATATGGTTCTATAAGATTTTCCAAGTGTATGTACATCCTTTTCTAAAACATGTTTCTCTTTTAAGCCATATAAAAGTTTAGAGTCTTTGTACATAATTACACTGGATAAAAAAAAATGGCATATCAATACGTTCCTTTAAAATTTGATCCACTAAATAAATAACCAACAAGTATTTGGGTTTCCAAAGCCACTCTAGCATTAAAAAGAAGTAATTATATAGCTAAGTGATCTCCACTCACAAGCATATGATAGCTAATGAGCATAAGAGACAAATGCATCACAAGCAGTCTGTAAATTAAGAGTGTATAGAAATAGGGGCCTATCATGACTGCCCTCCAAAAGATCCAACAAGCAGCTGAAAGAGTCAGATGCAGATATTTACACCCAACCAATGGACAGAAGAAGCTGGTGACTCCTGTTGTTAAATTAGGGAAAAGCTAGAAGCTGAGGAGGAGGGCGACCCTATAGGAAGGCCAGCAGTCTCACCTAACCTGGACCCCCTGAGATTGCTCAGACATTGAGCCACCAACTAGGCAGCATATACCAGACCCCAACACATATACAGCAGAGGACTGCCTGGTCTGGACTCAGTCAGAGAAGATGCACCTAACCCTCAAGAAACTTGAGGCCCTAGGAAGTGGGGAGGTCTGGTGAAGTGTGAGTGGTGGGGACATCCTCTTGGAGATGGGGGTGGGGGGAGGAGGTGTGGGATGTGGAATTAGAGGGTCGACTGGGAGGGAAATAAGTCTGGAATGTAAAACAAGATTAAAGAATAAAAAATTAATAAAAAAAATCAGAATGTAGAACTAGCAGCAAGGGTGATCACACTGAAAAACTGCTGTTATTTGGTGAAAACTTTATGTCAGCTTAAACTATAAAAATATGTTATCTTTCTGAAGAGATGAGGCAATCTTTTATCAAAGTAGTTTTGTTGAGCTATAATTAATATACCAGAAATTGACTCACTTGACATCTAAAATTTACTCACTTTTAACACTAAAAATGTCCAGCCACTACAGCCATTGATAGGGACCAAGCAAGGGCTTTGAGTATGCCAACCAAGTGTTCCAGCAGTGAGTGAGACCTTTTCGCCACCCCAAAAACTTTACACCCAAAAGCCATCATTCCCAATTTTCCCATTCTGCCTCTCAGTCCAAGGCAACAATTATTGTAATTTCTTTCTCTATCATTGCTTGTTCCTAACACTTATATAGATAAATGATATGGTATATGGTATTTTGCAACTGTCTTTTATGGCTTTGTAAAATGTTTTCAAAGTTCATCCGTGTATTAATACTTCATCTGGGGGATGAATAACCGTCCCCTGTGTGGACCTGGTGCATATAATCTATCCAGTCACCTATTTATGGTGTTTGGATGGGTTTTAATTTGGAGCTAATATAAATACTGCCATAGTGAACAATCTGCTATCATGTAGACAAGTTTTCCTTTCTTGGTAATACATATCCAGAAGGAAAAAAGGTATGCTGGGTCACATAGCAACTATATTAAGCAATTTGTGGAATTAGTTATTAAAGTGTTTTCCAAGTAGTTCAAACTATTTCATATGAAACAACAAGTGAGGATGCAGATTTCTTCATATCTTTATCAATATTTCTACTGTCTTTTTTTTTTTTTTTTTTTTGGTTTTTCGAGACAGGGTTTCTCTGCATAGCCCTGGCTGTCCTGGAACTCGCTCTGTAGACCAGGCTGCCTCGAACTCAGAAATCCACCTGCCTCTGCCTCCCAAGTGCTGGGATTAAAGGCGTGTGCCACCACCGCCCGGCTCTACTGTCTTTTTTATTAAAGGTATCCTACTGCGTACAAGGTAGTGCATCACAGTGATGATTTGCACTCTCAGATGATTCTGAGCATCTTTCATGTGAGGATAGGCCCTGTGCACCTCACCTTGGAGAATATTTGAAGCCTTTGCCTAACTGTTATCATTGATTTGAAAGTGTTATGAAGGTGATCTAAATAAAAGCACGAAATAATGGGGGAAGACAGAGTCCCAACTAGCCATTTCTTGTCACCAAATGAAGCTTCCAGTACCAGGATTGAGTTACATCTAATTGAGTTTTTTTTTTTTTTTTCGAGACAGGGTTTCTCTGTGTAGCCCTGGCTGTCCTGGAACTCACTTTTGTAGACCAGGCTGGCCTCGAACTCAGAAATCCTCCTGCCTCTGCCTCCCAAGTGCTGGGATTAAAGGCGTGCACCACCACCGCCCATCTAATTGAGTTGTTGACCAGACAATCCAGAACAGTTACCAAGACTATAGGTTTCTCTCTACAGACTGACAGCAAGGCCCCATTGCTGAAAACTATGCCTGCACAACTCATTGAACATGGAGACAGCAAGCTAGTGCCAACAGAGAGCTTCACCTCTATGTTTTAGTGTCTTTGATACAGGAAAGTCCTCTTAATACTATTAAGAGAAACATAAACACCACACACCACAAACCCTTTATCTACAATGGTATATTATCTGCAAGATTGCTTAGGGCAATGGTGATGCAAAGCCTGTGAGAAGAACCAACAAACAACTGATTTAAGGCCACTCCACAAGATGGAACCCATACCTAACACTGCTTGGGTAACCCAAAACCTAGCCCAAGGATCTAGGGTAGAGCCAAATAATACCAGTTTTAAAAAGAAAACCCCAACATAGTAATAAAATAATTCTTAATGACATTCAGCTATCCTCATAGATCAGTGACTTGTTCATCCATCATCAGAGAAGCTATCTTCTGCAGCAAATGGGAACAAATACAGACGCACAGCCAGACAGAATGCAGAGAAACACCTTGGAACACTCAGTACTAACTGGAATGTCTCCAATAAATCCTTCCCCTCAGACCTCAGAGAACCCTGTGGAAAAGGAGGGGAGGAGTGTAAGAGCCGAGGGGATTGAGGACACCAAGGAAACAAGACCCTCTAACTGAACAGGAGCAAAGCTCATGTGAACTCAGAGCCTGCACGGGGTGGAAGGCACCAGGTCTTCTGCGCTTCTGCTTCCAGTTTAGTGTTTTTGTGGGATTCCCGAGTGTGCAAACTAATGGGTCTCTGATTCTTGTGCCTTGCCTTGCCCAACTACAGTGTGATAGTTTTTGTTTTATCTTACTGTATTTTATTTTGTTATATTTTTAAAAATGAATGAATGGAAACCTAGCTACTAGGGTAAAAGTTAACCACTGAACTGTCAATGGAGTAACTGGGTACATCAACCACTCCAGGGCGGGCCTCATGTTCAGGAGAAGTTAACTAAACATACAACATACTCCATAATTTTTTTAGTGCCTTCGTTTGGTTACAGTTTAATGTGTTGGGGGGAGATGGTTTGTTTCTTTTTTTGAGGTGGTATTTTAGTTTGTTTCCTTGGTTTTGTTGTGTAGTTTTTGTTTTTTGGGAAAACTTAAAGTGGGTGGGTAGCAAGAGGAGAGGAGAACAACTTGAGGGAGAAGGATATGATCAAATTATATAAATTTAAAAATTGTTTTAAATAATAGATAGTATTCTAGATGTAAGTCACATGTAGGATATAGAATTAGCAAATACTTTCTCCCACTCTGTAAGCTGGCCTTTGACTTCTCCGTAATGTCTCTTCAAATTCAATTTTCAACTGAAGAAGCTCAATCTGGCCATTTGTTGTCAAAGTTGGAAATGCTGACCTAGCCCAAGGCAGTAAATTTACACACATTTTTCCCAAGAATTGCAAACTTTTAACTTATTTTTAGGTTTAGTGTTCGTTCTGAATAGGGATCCAACTTTATTCTTTTACACAGAGAAAATCAATTATTTCCAGTATCATTTGTTGGAAAGATTATGCTAAACCCATTGAATTCATAGACTTCTTACAGAAAACTAACTATAAACATGAGGGGTCTTTCTCCTGACTCATTTCACTACACTGGCCTGTTAGTACATCTCCCACAGTTCCTGATTACTCTAACTTGACTACATTTGGGGATTAGGAAATAGCCCTCTTCTAATCTGCATTTTTTTCATACACTGTGTATTAGAATACAAATGATTTCAATATATTGATCCTGTATACTGTCACTGCGTGGTCTACTGTGTTCAAACTGCTTTTAATGGATTCCTTGGGATTGTCTATATTTAACCCTATATACAAAATAGATACAAATAGCCTTTTCTTCCTCTCCAATATGTATGCTCTTTATTTATCATATTTAATTGCCCTTAGAACCTAGAGTACAAGGTTGATTAGAAGTGAGTGAACTAGAAATCTTGTCTTTTTCTTGATTATAGGAGGAAGGAATTGAGCCTTTTATCATTAGATATGTCAGCTGTCAGGTTTCATATGTAACTTTATCCAGTTGAAAAATTCCTGATTATTCCTAGATTACTTAGGAATTTGTTTTACTTTTAACCACAAAAAGGTACAGATTTTCTAAGATATTTTTCAGTGTCTAACTGATCACATGGTTTTCATGTTTATAACTAATATGGTATATTACATTGATTTACTTTTGTGTTAACACATCCTGCATTCCTGGAACAAAATCTCATTTGTATACATAGTATTCTTTGGATAGGTAGGTAGACAGAGAGACAGAACTGGACTTGATCAGGAAATATCTCTTGAGAATCCTGTGTCTAATCCATTGTTAAGAGATTTCAAAGCATTTCTTCCCCTTCTTTCTCTTCCTTCTTCCTCCTCTCTTCCTCTCCTCCTTCCAACCAGCCCTTGCAATTTTATGTCATTGTTTGGTTCTTTACGTCTAGACATGTGTTAGCCTCGCAGAATAAGTTTGGGAAGTGTTCCTTAAAGATAGGTAAATTTGTTTTTCAGCATCAAACCATGGACTCGTGCATGCTAAGCAAACACTCACCCACTGAGGAGCTACTCCAGCCCATAGTAAGGGTTTGAATTTATTTCAGTATGGGAAAAGCCTGAGAACATGGGAATGATATCAGCAAGCAACCCTACCTAAAAGGAAGTTAATACTATTGTGAAAGTGTAAGTCAAAAGTAAATACGGGCTATACAATAATTTCAAATGTTTCCTACAAAAAGAATATGTGGTATCACTGAGGTCACTCTAGTTTTCATAAACATTTATTTTTTTATTTATTTTCGACTCAGGGTCTCATTATATAAGTCCAGACTGGCCTCATACTTATGATCCTCCTGTCTCATGTTTCCCCAGTGCTGAGATTATAGGTATATGCTACAACGACTGGCCTAGAAATATATTTAAAGGTACACTTGTTTTACAAAGATTGTGTTTGGCTAATAACTATCACTGTAAAAATATGGCCTAGGCATCTGTAATCCAGACACTTCAAAGACATGTGCAATTCAATGTATACAAAAATGCATACCATGATGCATCCATTCGTTCAAGCCAGAATTTAGGAACTCTCAAACACCATGACAGCTTCAAGTGACCAATCTTGATAGTGCACCTTATATCTTCTATCCTGTCAACCTCTCCATACACCAATTAAGACTTGATTTGGGGTTTCTTTAGCTTTCAACTGAGCAACTCTCAAAGACTGACTAGCCGTGATCGTTGATTGCTACACTTCACTAGCCAGCTACTGGATTTGTTGTTGTTTAATTTTTGGAAAGAAAGTTTCTAAAAATTGGCTAAGGGTATTATTTTAACACATTATTTAGTAGTTACTTTCCTATGCCTATGTTTAAGTAGGAGGGAAGCTACACTTGGAATTTATTTTAAGACCTCACTAGCAAATAAATCTAAGCTAGAGACATGAATTCCCCTTATAAGGAGACTTTACCTTTTAGAGCAATTTTAAATCTACAACAAAATGGAGCATAAATTACGAGCCTCCACATATATCTGTCCCATTCCTTCCTCCAGCTAGCCTATATTCTGCACTAGCACAGTACATTATTAACCAGTGAGGAATAGATATATCACTGTCACTCAAGCCCAAAGTTTCCATTAGGGTTCACTCTTGGTGGTATACATCTGACAGATGTGGGCAAATATATAAAAGCATCAAGTATTTACCACTACAGTATCAGAGTAGTTTCAGTAGTTTAAATATTCTGTGTGGGACCTATTGATCCCACCTCACCCCTCAAATTCTAGGCAACGTTTGATCTTTTTAGTGTTTCCATAGCCTCACTCTTTCCAGAATGTCATGCAACTGGAATCACACAATATGCAACCTTTTCAGAGTGGTCTCTCTAAGGAACACACATTTAAGGCTCTTTAGTGCCATTTCATGGCTTGATGGCTTTCCTTTAAGTGCTAAATTATATTCTATTGTATGTATGTATTAGTTTCATTTATCCATTCTCCTGAGAAATATCTTACATTCCCCATTTTCTGACAATTATGAAACAAAACTGTACACAGGTTATTTGATTTTTTAAAACTTATTTAAGCTAGATTTTAATATAAGAGTATTTTCAGCCTTTTGTGCACGTGTGTATACATTGTGTGTATGTATATATTTGCATGTGGAGACCAGAAGTCAACATCAGATGGCCTCCTCTATCACTTTCCACTTTATATTCTTTTTAAGATTTATTTTATATATATGAGTACCCTGTAGCTGTCTTCAGACACATCAAAAAAAAAAGGCATTGGATCCCATTACAGATGGTTGTGAACTACCATGTGGTTGCTAGGAACTGAACCCAGGTCCTCTAGAAGAGCAGTCAGTGCTCTTAACTGCTGAGCCATCTCTCCAGCCCCATTTTATATTCTTAAGGCATCACTGATCACTCATCCATTCAGCTTGACTGGGTGACTGGCAAGGCAAGGGGTCTTCATGCCAGCCCTTAGTGCACAGGTGCATATGGCTGTGCCTAGCTTTTCACTTAAGTTCTGGGGATCCAAGCTAGGCTCTTCATGCTTGTACAGGTAACACTTTACCTTCAACAGCTGAGTCAAACCGCCGGCCCCATTGTGCTTGCTTTTCTTTTAAAGAAATTGCCACACAATATGCAAGAGGAGCGAAATCATTCTGATTTCTTGCACCAGTGAATGAGGAGTTCCAATCACTCCGGGCCATCACATCGTTTTGCACTGTCAGTGTTCTGGGTTTTGGCTTCAAAGGGAAGTTTCCTAATGACCTGGGATGTAAGCACGGCTATCCTTTGAAAATGTAAAGTGATCCTATTATTTCTAGCTCAAGGCCTTATCATGGCTTCCACCATCGGTGCAACAATGTTCAAACTCCTTGGAAAGACTTTCCAACGTACATACTTCATCTCCCAGCCCATGTTCACCTACCTATGCTCCCCCAGCGGTACCTGTGCTCCTACTGTCTTATTGCTCCTGTTTTGTTCTACTCAGGTCAACTCCACACAAGGCTTCCTGAGAAGCACCTAATCTTTCAAAACTCAGCTCCAAGGATAGGGGCACACTTCAAGGAGAATGATTGCTTACATCGCAAAGCCTGGGTAATACCAGTATGGCACCTCTCCCCAAAGCCTCAGCTCCAGTACCTAACTAGCCCACAAAATCTTTTATATTTACTATCTTTTGCACCCATGTCATATATGATAAACATCAAAACTGGACTGCTTCCATGTCTGTCACCTGTGCTGGTAAACTACAAGTGTTGTAAGGGAGGGACAATGTCTCTATCACTCACTATAGCCGTCTGCACACATTAGTGTGAATTAAAGGTTGTTCAATGAAATTCAATTCAAAACAACTTCCTCTTTCCACTAATCCTTAGATTAGACAAAATTAATAGTCAAATATATAGTCATAGAAATGAAACAGTGGTTATACTGTGGAGGGATATTGGTTTCCTCTGGGAATCACATTTTGATTCACTACATCAGAATTCTTATAAATCATGATAAACACATATAAACAGATACTTCTGCTGTAGAGGAGAGTTTTCATAGTTCTAATGTAAAACATTATTAGGAAGCTTAAATTGTGCAGATAGCTACTGCTCCTATAAAAATGGCATCACAGGAAGAAACGCTGTTGCTGAGAGCACAGCTGTTCTGAGTGGAGTTGCACAACATATGAAATAATGAGTAACCAGCAACAGCAGCAATACAAGGACTGTACTCCCAGTACTGTGGGTCAGAGTTGCGGGAGAACACTACGCTATCAGTGGTACTGTTTGGATTTCACTACTTACTCTTACATCATTCACAGTGAACATGAAGTCTGGTGATAAGAGTACTTTTCTAACACATATCAGGCCCTGGGCTCAATCTGCAATTTTGCAAAAACAAAACAAAAATAAAAACAGCATTATAGTGAAATACCCATAGGCACATGCAGATTTTTTCAATGCACAGATCTGAAATGAGACTAAAGTGAGTATAAGTAGAAGAAAATCAGTGTTGCAGTAGGTACATCATCAGTGACGCAGGAACTTCCAAATTAAGTTTGGTCCCAGTCAGTGGGATAATTTCCAATATACAAAAAGGACCGAAGGTGGTAACCACAACTGAAAACAATTGTGTGTCATACATCTCAGCAAAGGAAATCAGTGTAACAAGACAAAAGAAAGCTGTGCAGGCCGGCTAAAGCACAGCAAAATACTACAAGGCCAAGCGGAAGCTCAAGTGGGCCAGTGACCTAGCATACTAAAACTGGATCCACTGAGGACTGCAAGCATCCTCAAAGTGGCCTATGGTCTGCATGAATGAGCACTGGAAAACCAACTGACAATGAAAACGTATAGTGATGTGAAATAATATAAGTAAATAAAACGATGTTTAAATTGATAAGTTATCTTAAAAACTGGGAGAGAAAAATCAAAGTGAATTTCCAACATTTCTTGCATTTTTTTGAAATTTCTAAGACCAACCAACCACAAAAGCGGCAATAATTGCACTCAAGGAGTAATTTCAGTACCTTGGACTTTGCTTCCTTCTAGTCACACGACGAGTTGTTTTTTAAATTTTCCCCCAACATAAATATACCCACAATAAGTCGCAGCGTTTTAAAAAGGTGACTCTTGTACTTTTACAGATGTGTGAAAATCGAGCTACAGATTGGGATCACATTCTAGCCTAGGACCGATGCAAAGTGCCGGTGTGCTGCCCTGGGCTAGGGGCCACGACCAGCAGGGACCACACTCAGACCCAAAGTCGGGTCAGCAGCACCCAGAGCAGGCGCGACCTGTTTGTCCGTGAGTCAGTAGGCAGAGAAGTGCGGAGGGTGTGACCAGGCTGCAGCTGAGGCGGGCGCAACGCTCTGGCCTGCCGGGGTTGCGAAGGCGCAGCAGGCCCTTCAGCCGCCCGCCCTCCCGGCCGCGCCCCGCCCCGCCCCACCCCGCCCCACCCCGCCCCGCCGCGCCCCTCACCCGCTAGCCCTCCGGTGGTCGCGTCCGCCCGCTCGCTCGTTCGCCTGCCGGCGCCCGAGACGCCGGCCGACGCTGGCCCGCGAAGCGCCGGTCCCGCCCTTTGTGACACCGCTCACCAATCGCCGATCAGCGCTGCCGACGCCCTCCAATCAGCCAGCGAGAGGCGGGGCCTAGCCTTCCGAAGCTGGCGGTTGCTCGGACGCCGGGGTCGCACCGGCGTTCAGGAAGGGTTGTCGGTTAGAAGAGGCCCGGATGTTGACTCTTTATTACTGATAGCAGGACTCGTCTGGGGCAAGGCAGGAGACTGGAGACGGGTCACAGTGTCTGGGAAGAGCCGGCACCAGAGTGGAGGGCCTTGGCTGGGGGCACTTCTAAGGTTCTTTGGGGGATAGGAGGGTCTTTGGCATTTGTCATCTACTCAAGGCCTTTCCAGAGCCTAGGACACTTAAGAGGACTCCAGGCTAGTCACCCTTTTTTGTGCTCCACGTTCTCCTAACATTTCTGACTCAATTGTGTCATCTGTATAGTGGGGACGTTCTTATGACTTGCTTATAAGGGTTTGTGAATGTATGCCTTTTACATTTGAGCAACTACTGAAGATTATACGTCAAACAGGTTGCACCCTCAAATCCCAAAATCATTTTGCTGTGCACCGAGCTGCTGAAGTGGGATGTAGACTTACTGGCTTTATGACTACACATGCCTTCCAACTAGGTTGGGCCCCTACTGCTTCATTCCCTTCACAGGTGGTTCAACTCAAGTGCTTTAGTAGGCAGACTGCAGAGGCAGACCATGAAAGCTCTCCCTCAGTCACAGTCTTCTCCCACCCTCTCAATATCCTCTGAGTCACTAGTCTCCACAGTTTCAGCTCCACAGTGAACTGTACCAAGGTGGACAGTATAGTGAGGCCCTGGGCTTTTGTCAGCCTCCTGCTCTTAACTCAGCCCATGATTGGGCTTATAACTTCAAAATCTATTGAAGAGAGAGCCATGATGGTAACAAACAGTGCCTGTACCGGAAATCAGGACGAATCACAGCACGGGCTCTAGCATCCAGTGATGAACTTAAGACTTCTTTTTTTTTTTTAGCTTCTTAACACTTCATTACCTCATCAAGCCATACATCAATCATAACCTACCATTTTAAGGGGCAGACAAAAAGATCTATTCTCAACAACAATTTTGCAATTTTAGTACTGAAACCATTTACAAAGGAGGAAACAAAAGCTAAGAAAGGTAAAAATTTGCCTACAATTAAACCATCCCATTTCCTGCAACTATTCAACTCTGACTTGGGTAGTCAGATAATGTGGCCATGATGGAATGGCTGCATTCCAATAAAACTTTCTTCACAATATCAAGACAATAGAGGAGCACAATTCCCCTTGGAAGATTGCAGACCCATTTTTGGAATTCAGTAGAAGGCTCTTCTCATGGGCTTAGAACCATAAATGCATAACCTTTTACCTCCTTCCTCTTTCACCTGCCTAGACCATCACAGCACCTGGATCCACCAGCAGAGCAAAACCTTCAGGTCTGCTGTCTGACAGCTGCTTGCTAGGCATTTCCTGACCACTCATGAAGCCACAAAGCCATTTCTTCTGATAACATGCACTCCTATGCACTCTTATTAAGTAAAAACAAACCACTATGAAGCATTTATTTTTTATTTGTAATTTTAAGCATAAAGTCAATGCAGAAAAATATTAGCTACATTGGGTAAAAGTAGAAGTGATTGTTTCAGTATTTGCCCGTAATCCAGTGAAGACACTGTAGGAGACCACATCACTAAATGAAAGACAGAATGGGAGGGTGAACTGTGAAGGCCCCACATGCTCTACTGGCTTCCAAAGGCATTCAGGGGGTCATCGAAAATGTTGGACACTTTGTGCTCAGATCTTAGTTCAGATGCTGCCTCAGCAGATTGGCTTTTGGGTTTGGATGCTTTAGCCTGGAGGCCAGAGGAGAAAATATCATCTTTAAAAAGAAAAAAAAAAGTTGTTAAGACAGGCAAGAAAGAAAATGGGAATCAGAGACGCATGCACCCAAACTGCCAAAGCCCAATTCTAATAACACACTATATAGCACCAATATGGAAATCAAACCTCTTAGCTTCTGGACCTGGCTCAGTTGGTGGCACCCACCTTTTATAATGACATATGAACATCAGGTTCTTTCTAAACATAAGTTTTTCTAGCTACAAAAGTGTATCTGCACTTGAAATCAGGAACAGGAGGGTAGGGCTGGCTCTCTGCCTCAGCGAGGGCCTCACCACCTGGAATAGCTTTCTACCTTCTTTTCACTCTGGATTTTAAGAAGAGTGAGAATGTACAAATAGAAATCCAATATAGGACGCACTCGGTGCAGTTGATTGTAGTACATCTCAATGGTAAGAATGAAGTCTGATTTCATTCATGTTAGTGCTTCAGACTCTAAAGCTTAACTATGCTGCTTATTACCAAGTAATTATATTGGTAGGATTCTACTGCATCAAATTCATCCTGTGCACGTAAAGATGTGTACATAATGATAAAGACCATGGCATTATCTATAACAAACTAGAGATTGAGGCTGTCAATATGCTACTGGCTAATGCAAAGCAGTGTTACTCAAAACACTGAGATCAAAGGAGACTTCCATGTACGGAAGTACATGGAAAACATGTATGGAAAACTAAAATGTGACTGCAAGTAGAACAGGTGTACTTGTTTACTATTATCACTATGTAAATACATAGTCTTAAAGGATGGACAACAAACTATTAATACTGGTTAGTGTTAAAGCTTTAATTCCTTCATTTAACTTAAATTTTCTAAGTTGTATGACTGCTACATAAGCATGTATTACAAATTAATAATGAAAGAAAGTCATGTCTGTAACCCCAGCTAAGATGAGTGAGTGTACAGTCAGCCAGGGATACAACAAGATCATGTGTCAAAAAAATGAACAAAGGAAATAAGCAACCCAAGTCTCTTCTACACTCTATGCCGTAAGACATGAGGATGGAGCACAAGGCCTGCCAGTGAGACAGACTCAGCGTGGCTCTGCAACTCAAGGCCCAGGCCTGGAGGGACAAAGGGAGGATGTGCATTTTTGGCTTCAGTCTGGATTGACCAACACAGGATGAATCAGGAGTCCAACATTTATAGCTATCAGCATTTGGCTTGCTTGTTAGCTAAGGAGTGGTTGCAGCATGTTCAGAAATACAAAGGAACTCAGGGAGCTGCCGAGTCTCACTGTGACTTCACTGCACAGCACTGCTCTCTTGTACTGACCTTCCAGTCTCTCGGCTGCTGTCCCTCATTCTAGAATCCTGACTCAACCAGTGTCATGGCCTGCTGACAGCACATGAAAGAAGTGTGTGGTGGACTCTCCTTTCAAAGTCATGAGTGTTGTTAGATGACGCAGGCGAGCAATGAGATAGAAGTTAGTTTTTACTTCAGGTCAAATGCTGAGCACCGTCTTAAACTGGATACTCAGCATAGCATACAGTTAAAGGACATGAAAAGGGCTCATCCACCTACATATCATGCTCTTAGACTAACAAAGCAAAGTGAACCTACCGGGGGGACAAAGTGCAGAAAAGGGCCAACATGAACGACAGGAAACAGCCCATGAGCAGTGGCGTGATCTAGATAAACACTCACCTGTATCATCGTCAAACATAGACTTGGCTGCAACTTTCTTTTTGGGCTTTTCTTTGGGTTTTACAGTTAAGTCAGCAAAGATATCAATATTATCATCAAATAAGTTGGGCTCCAAAGTTCTCTCCTTCTCTTTTTTTTTTGGAAAAGGTTTAATTGCTTCCGTAGCAAATATATCATCCTAGTTAAATCCAAAAACATTTTTTTTGTAAATAAAAGCATTTTAAAGACTAAAGTAATCCAATAATTTATAGAAATACACTGTCAACGCAGTCTCCCCTGAGGACTGGAAGACACTCCCCCATGTCTCTGCACGGCTCACCCGCATCATCTGCAGATGCCAGCTCTGCAGTGAGGCCCTGAGGCAGCCTAGAGTACAGTGTCCCACTGCACCACGGCCACTCTGCCCCTCTGGAGCACAACGTCCCACAGCACCCGGCCACTCCGCCCCACAGAGTTTTCATCATGACATTTCATGCCATCTGAGATCACCTTGACTACCTGCTGCTCGGTTTGGATCTCAATCCTTGAGATCTCAGGACAGAACACATGCCCTAGCTATCCTGCTAGCACGGGGACCACTGTGTTCAATAAACATCTGCTGAACAACTGCTACAAAAGCTTTTCTGTCAGAACTCTGCTAAACAGAGTCACAACCAGAACCAGAGCTTAAACACACAGCTGTGCCGATAGAGGTCATACATGTCACAGAGCGACATGCTAACAAAGCTGACCACAGCACCATTCTAAAAACTCTGTAAAACAGTAAACAAAAAATAATTTAAAATCATGTACGTACATACCACACTATACTATACTATACGACGTACTAAATAAAAAGACCCAGGGCTTATGCTGTGGCTTCGCACAGCATTTGCCCAACATGTACTCTATCCCCAGTACTACAATATCATTTTTAAAATAATAATTCAACACATAGCAGATTAAAGGCAGCAAGAACTACCCCTGAATGAAACAAACCACTTCAAGTAAATTTTAGGGTTATTAACAAAGAGATCTAATTGTAGTTAATAAGTAGATAGCAGACACGCACAAAACACACAAAATAATCTGTATAGTTCAAGAAGCCAATCAGCTATTTTCCTTAAGGGCCTAAACATGAAATAATTTGTGTTACCTCAAAAATGTCATGAGTTTTTGACACAATGTCCTGATGGCTGTCAGATTTCCTCTCATTCTTTTTGCCTTTCTGATCTGCAAAGAGATCCTCCTCATCTTCAACAAGTGGGAAAGGATTTATTTTCTTTGTTGGTCTTGGCTTGACAGACTGGAAAAGATCCTCGGCACTGCTGTCCTCACTGAGATCAGGAAATATCAGGCTCTTCTCCTTACGCCCTTCTGACAAGTGGGAAGGGGTCTCCCCTGCCTTGACACTTGCTCCCCCCATGGACTGTGATCCTATGCTCTTCGGAAAGATAGCCCCAGAATCAAACAGGTCAGCCTCATTTCCAGTCTGAGGCAGAGACTTTACAAAGAAGCTTCTGTCCACTGCAGATAAAACAGGACCACTTTCCCAAGGTGGGGCCATGGCTTTCTCAGAGCTGGTGTCTCCACTGGCCATCCTGGGCTGCAGAAGAGGTTGATGGCCATTTGGTAAGTCGGGACTACTGCTCAACTGTGCAACAGGTCCTCTGTCAACAGTCATGTCCTCAGCCTCACTGGACTCCTGGGCAGCCAGCCGCCGAGCAGCACGGGTCTGTGGTCTCCGCTTTCCTCTCACTTTAACACGACTCTGCAATGGCAAACCCACACACATACCATGATCTGATGGAAATGCATTCAAGGCTAACAGCAAAGACTCTAATTCAAAATACTATAATACTATTTGATTTACTTCAATTAGGATATCACCTAAAACAGTGGTTCTCAACCTTCCTAACACAATCCTTTAATACAGTTCCTTCAGTCATGGTGACCCCAAAGTATAGAATTATTTCATTGCTACTTCGTAACTATAGTTTTGCTACTTTTTAAAAAAAGATTTATTTATTATTATAAATAAGTACACGGTAGAGTCTTCAGACATACCAGAAGAGGACGTCAGAGCTCATTATGGGTGGTTGTGAGCCACCATGTGGTTGCTGGGATTTTAACTCAGGACATTTGGAAGAGCAGTCAGTGCTCTTACCCGCTGAGTCATCACACCAGCCCAGTTTTGCTACTTTTATCTCAATGTAAATATCTAATATTCAGGATAACTGATATGTGACCCTGAAGGGAGTCACAACCCACAGGTTGAGAACTACTGACCTAAAGGGGGAAAAAAAGATATTTACTGTTCCTAAAGAAGCTAACAAGTTCCTATTACTCCAGGACTTAATCATTCTTAACACTTTATTATTCTGTTTTCTAAGCTTTTACTTTAAATATATTTTAGTTCATGTGTACTGGTATTCTGCCTCCAGAATGCCTGAGGAGGGTAGAAAAAGGCATCAGATGTCCCAAACTGAAGTGAAGTTGTGAGCAGCCCTGAGGTGCTGGAAACTGAACCCCAGTCCTCTGAAGCAGACAGTGCTCTCTCTCTCTCTCAACCCATCTGCACCACCTCCTACTCCTGTTCTATAATCTTTTGAGAACAGCTTCCTGTTAAAAGGCCCAATTTTGCCGGAACCTCAGCAAGCAGGTGTGCTGGTGTTCTGTGACTCAAAACACAGGTCACAAATCTGGCACCTCCTCAGCCCTTAACTCAAAGTCAGCTACCTTACAAAAAAAGAACTGAGAGGGAGTCTAGCACCAACTTTATCAGGATCTAGGAGCAAGGAGAGATGAGGTAATAGAGGCAACTCTCCAATAGAGAGGCCCTCTTCTCTTCCAGTCTACAAACACCAATTCCACTATTAGACATTGTATGTAAATTGTGGGTGAAGTGTGTGAACATTCCTCAAAAGAGGAATCTTTTTTTTTTTTTTTTGGTTTTTCGAGACAGGGTTTCTCTGTGTAGCCCTGGCTGTCCTGGAACTCACTTTGTAGACCAGGCTGGCCTCGAACTCAGAAATCCTCCTGCCTCTGCCTCCCAAGTGCTGGGATTAAAGGCGTGCGCCACCACCGCCCGGCTAAGAGGAATCTCTTAATAATAGGATTTAATAGTTCTGATAATTTCCAAAATATAAAATCATGTTTTTAGACTACATACTTAATTATGTTTGCTTGCTTCAAAGAAATATGATTTTAGGAGGTTTTGAGTGGTAATGGTGGGAACCTAAGTTGGGGGATAGAAATAACCAAGACACATTATAAGCAATACATGAACTTGTCAAACAATAAATAAAAGATAATCCTTTTTTTTAAACCCACAAGTTTAGGAAGTAGCTAATTTAAACTTGAAAGCTAATAAAAATAATAGTTTTTTTTAATATGGAAAAAATGGATCTGAAAACACTATAATTAATTTATCATCCAGGGACAGGTCACCCTAGGTCCTGCTGTCTACTTGAACACCTGTTAAGACTTCAGAGAGAAGGGACATTGGATAAAAAAAAGAAAACTCACTAACATAGAAAGAAAACCTCCAAGAGTTCATTTGGTGCCCACGAGGACACCCTTTGCATAGCTTTCCTTTTCCTAAGCGGGCAGGAACTGCTTGGGATCCCAGAGAAGGTGGTCCGAGCTACAGTAGGCAGGGAAAACCATGGAAGTGAGGTCTGTGTGGTGCTCTAGAGCATTCTGGGAGAAGCACCAGGGCCAGTGGACAGCAATGAATATAACATGGGATTAGGGACGGGAGGCCTGGTGACTGCACTTCAGGCTGCAAGTATTAATGATCAGCAGGAAAGTCAGAACAAAAGTAGGCAACAGAAAATCAGGAGCACAATTGACAAACTGAAGAGAGGTCGAAGGGAGGAAGATGAGATGGATCCTTCAGGGGCAGTAAAGCTAATTACATCAGCTATGCAGACTGGTCTAGAAAGAAGCAGCCGGGTTGGTCTGGTCAAAAGAAAAACAAACAAAAGACAGTTGATCACCTTGTTTGCACTGTGTAAGGTGTCTGCCTGGGCTGGAAGGTCGAAACTCACACCAGCCTCCTCACTCCCAGGAAGAGTGGGCACGCTGTCTAGGATGTGGCTCCTTCCAGGTTCAGATGAAGGAAAAGCTAATTCGGATGAAACAGGCTTTGTTCCTGGGATCTGCAGAGCCACTGCAGGCAGCAAAGCTGCCGGGTTAATTGCTAAATTTGCCTAAAGAAGAAAAATGGAACTCAGTATTTGTTCTTAAACACAGGCGCAGATTACCATTTCTGTGACACAGGATATCTATGTTGCACACAGTGTAGAATACAAGAGAATATGAATGCAGAAAAATCACCTGATCCAGGCTCAGTGGGGCACATACTTGTGCCCATCACTGGGATCAAAAGACATTAAAGAGCAGCGCATAAGAAGCAACAACTAGGCAAGGGTGGAGGGTGTTGGCAGGGGAAGAGATGAGAGAATGCTTGGTAGAAGCTGAAAAAACGGAAAATCCACAAATTTTATAGGAGCCACACAGGCAGGCAATGAAGACTCCAGATCCAATATAATTACTTGTATTTTCCCGATGCGACTGGATGGCTCTCTGCTTTTAAATGTAGTGAGACCTGAAGAATCCTGTGTGAAATTAAATTCAGTTAAAAATCCATTGAAGAAACAGGCAACAAACTGTCTCTTGGGTCACACTCACACCTGTAAGTGAATCTGACGGGGCAAAGCTGTCCCTATCTGCGGCTCCTTAGCTCTGCCCTGGAACCTCACAGGAGTCTGCTAGTTAGCAATTCTTCACTGATGCTTCCTCTAGCATGGAGGACAGATGGCTGCCAATTTACAGAAACATGGAGTAAAGGGAGACACTGATGATGAGTTTGAATAGAGCAGTAGCTTTGTCAGGACATAACTTGATGAGTTATCCAACATGGCAAATACCAAAAAGCACATGTGCTCTCCCATGACCTGATGCCCAAGTTCTAAACACAAAAGCATCTGTATTCCAGGTGAGTTAAGAGATTAACCAAGTGCCTCATCTTTCAACCAGTCATGGAAGCCTCAGTGAAATTCCCAGAGACAACAGGAATTGGTGTGGCTTCCTTTGTGGAGAAGCTCCACATCATACAGACAGGACTCCTAGGAAAGAGGCCATACACCAACTATCTTGGGGCCCTTAGAAGGAACCAAGAAATCAGATGTCATTTGTATTAATTAGAATATAATTCTAAGAAAGTCTGGAGAGAGAAATGGAAATGCTACTGAAAAGTAATTCTTTATCCCATCTTACATCAAATTGGAAATTGAATTTGGTCTAAACACATTATGATTAAATACAGAACAGGTTTGAGTGGAGAAAAGTGGGAATAAAAGAATACAGTGAAAGAGTGGGGTGTTAGTTGCTGCTTCCTCCTTAACTAGGAATTCTCAGTAGCTCTGAGCCCATGCAGTGGAATTGTCTCTACAGGCGTGCAAATAAGAGCTGGACTCCTCACGGAGATCAGTTCTAACCTGTGCTGCTTCTGCTTCCCATGTGCTTTTTTCTTTGCTACCTTGAGTAGACTCGGGAGGTTTCTGGTTTTTTAAAGAAACAGGGTTGTCTTTTTTCAGTGTTCCTTTTTTTTCTGGTACCTAGAAAAGAAAAAAATACCAAAGTTGATCATGCATCTTCAAATTTAAGAAAATAACAAACAGAGGAGCCTGGCCTCTGGACTCCATTCTAAAATGACAGCTAACCAACTCAGAAAGAACATCCTAAGCACTGTGGTGTTTCTAGGGATGAGATGCAGCTCAGTGGCAGAAGGATGGCCTAGTAAGTACAAGGTTTTGAGGGGAAAAATGAGTGTAACTTAAACAGGAATCTTTTCTGCAATTAAAGGGATAAAATTATACCTAGTATAGCAGGGGAAAAATACACTCAAACTTAAAGGTTTGCATCTGAAAGACATAAAATATAGGTCCTTCAATAAACTCGTCAAAAATCAAAGAAGACTGTACCACAATTGGGGAATCTGGTTTAGTTAGTGTTATGAACTGGGAGCCACATCTTATATACATACTGCTCTATATATGATCTGTTACTTGTTTACTGATAAGCCTTACAATTCTCTGGCAATTTTCTCTCTTAAAACTGGACTCCCTATACTCCCTGAGCCTGAGAATAAAATGCTGGTACCACAGGCTGAGTCTTGACAGAGCTGAAGAGATCATCATCTTCATCATCACCGAAGAGGCTACCACCACTTGGCACTGACAACTGAAAGACATTACACTCAGATTACACATCCAAAAGTCAATCAATTAACATACAGCTAGGTGAGCCGCACAATCTCTAACACAGAGGGAATCAGTGGAAACTAACCCTGATTTTTTTGGTGCCAGCAAAAAGATCAACATCTGGATCATTGTCCTTTTGCAGTTTGTGACTAAAAAGCAGCTCCTCATCCTGGAAGACTCCTGTGCTCTTAGGGCGACTACCAGTTTTGAGACCCTGGATAAAAGACAAGATCAAAAATGGGTACAACAAAGATGTCCCCTGGTAAAAGTTTGACCACAGCCTATGTGCCAAACAGCAGGAAAAAGACATTCACACAACAGATATTACATAGCTTCCCAAAATAGTGATAGTAAATGAATTATCAAAAGTAGTGGTGAAAAAACTTGTAAACTCAGATAACATGCATAATCTTTGAACCTGCATGCATTATCTGAGTTTCTTATTACCTTCACCTCACCCACGCCCACCAAAATGAAGCCCAATCCTTACCCATTAGCTTCATAAAGATTGAAAAAGAAGCCTCCTGGGGGAGGGGGAGTAAGGCCAAACCACACTGAGTTCTTCATTTCATTCAGGAAGAACAATGCAAAAATCACCATGAACGAGTTCTTTGACTTGATATAAAAGGGAGGAGGGTTAGGGAGATGCTCAGTGGGCAGTGTTTGCTGCACAAGTGTAAGGACTAAGTCCCAGCATCCCATCACCCACGTAACAAACTTGGGCGTGGGGAGTACACATCTATAGCCCCAGTACTTGGCAATCTACAGGGCTCACAACCTAAGTTTTTTTTAAATTAGTTACAATAAAAGTCATTGTTTTTTTTTTAACACTCAAGAGTTATAAAACCATGACAATCTAAAACTCTACCCATGTATCTCACTCACCCCTCAAAAAAAGCCAAACAATCAATGGTCATGTCTCTGTCTGCCCTCTCCTCTCAGCCCCAAGCAACTATTAATCAACTTTCTCTCTTGAGTAGTGTGCACACAAGCGCACGTGTGGGGAGAAACCAAGGCCAAGATCAGTTGTCTTTATTCACTCTCCACCTTCAAGACAGGGTCTCTCACTAAACCTAGAGCCACAATTTGGCAAGGACAGGCTGGCCAGTCTATGAAGGGAACAGTTCTCTCCTTCCATTTTCACAGTTCTGAGGATAGAACTCAGGTCCTCAGACTTGTGCTGCAAACACCCGTTCTCAGTAAGTCCTCTCACAGCCCATGGTCTATACTTTTACATGTGTAAGTCTTGCAATACTTTCAATAGGTATTCCTAAGTATTTTAATTTTTTGTTGATGCTGTAAATGGGATTTCTTTTATTTTCAGATAAGACTATGTAAAGCTATAATATATTAGTATATTGATTATCTACCCTGCAGTGTTGCTTAGATATTCTTTAGTTTTAAAGTTCCCTGTTCATTCCCTGACAGAACCAGCTTCTAATATAGACACCCCACCTAGAGTCTCCCGTACAAGGCTGGTGAGTCTGGTGAGAGCGAGCGGTCTTGTTTCACGTGATCTCAAGGGGAAAGCTTTTTGTGTTCAGCCTTAGGCATGTCACCTGTGGGCTTCACAGATCCTCTAACCAAACTGAGGATACTTCCTTCTACATTTAATATAATGACTTATTTCCATTGTTTTTTAATTATGAAATGACTTGGACTTTTTTAAAGATCCTTTCTGTATCTATCAAGATGACAATGTGCTTTCCATCCTGCATTTTATTAATACAATATATTACATGGACTGATTTTCAAGTTCAACTACCCTTGTATTCTCAGGAGAAAGTCCCCTTCCGCTGTATCATACTCTTATTTTCCTAAATTAGGTTTACTAGGACTGTTTAAACATTTTATATCTACTTTCAGAAAATACTAGTCTATAGTTTTAATACATATCTGGTCTTCAGGCTAGAGAGGTTAAGAGCATTGGCAGCTCTTCCAGAGGACACACATTTGATTCCCAGGACCCACATGGTGACTTATAACCACCTGTACCTCCAGTCCCAGATGAGCTAATGCTCTCTTCTGGCTTCTATGGGCACTGGGTACCCATGTGATGCACAGATATACATGTAGGCAAAATACTCATACACATAAACATTTTAAAAAGATGTATCCCTCTAGTTTGGGTTCAAAACAATATCAGCCTCAGAGCAAGGCTACTATTTACCTCAGTAACCTCTACTGAAGTATGCACTGTTTGCCGTTCTAGATCTGGGTTACCCCACTTAGTATGCTACTGTCCAGCTCCATCCATGTCATTCAGACTTTATGATGCTATATTTTTGTTACAACTGAATAGTATTCCATTGTATGTATGTATGTAAGTATGTATGTGTGTGTATGTATGTATGTATGCATGTATGCATGTACACACACCACATTTTCATGGTTCAGTAATGAGCTGAAGGACATTTAGGTTGTTTCCATTTTTTGGTTAATGTGAAGGAAGCAGCAATGACTACAGCTGAGCAGCGTCAGTGGATAAGAAGTCAAGTCCTTGAACATACACCCGCCAGGGAATGCTATAGTTAGATCCTAGGATAGATCTACTTTAAGTGTTTTGGAGATTCTCCACTTCCAGAATAGCTGCACCAATGTGCAGTCCCACCAACAGTGATGAGGGCTCCGCTTCCCCATTCTGCTCTAACAGTTGTTGTCAGCTGTTTGCTTGATCTTAACCATTCTGACTTGGGTAAGGCAAAATCTCAAAAGTAGTGAGGAAAATACAGAGGGTGTGTGAGGAATGAGGAAGGAGAGTGAACAACATAAAAGATCTTTGAAAAGCCACAGGAAGTATAGAATTTTATAAGGTTACTAAAAAATACATATATATATACATACATATATATTATATTATATATACATTATATATATACATATATATAAGTAAATAATTGAAATGGAGTTATATGCATGGCATGAAAAGTGTTTCTTGCAAAAAGCCAAAAACTATCTAACAAAATCCTAGGTTCCAAGCATAGGAAACATCCCTTCACACTATTGGCCGGAGAGGGGATTTCAAAGAGACACCCCAAACAATATAGGTCATTGCCATTGTCCTTGATTGTCTCCAAGAGCTTGAAGCTAAAAAGGATCCTGTTGCTGGAGTCACCATACACTGTGTCACATACTACTTAGAGCAACTGAGCTGGAACTGACCTGCAAATCTCCTTCCTGAATGACTACCTCTCACACTACTGACAGGTGCCATGTGAGCTGCTAAGGGAGAAAATCAATAGTCCCACCTAGTTGGAAAGCCTACAAACACAATGATGGCCCAGCAAGACCTCCCAACCTGTATCCTAGTGGCACTTTTACTCTGGCTGTAACCAAAAGCTGTCTAATTGGACTGAAGGCTCATTCAGTATGAGGAAACGCATGCCTAGCACTGAAACCCCAGCCTAATACCTGTGACTAGAGAAACAACAGATCCTAGGAGAAAACCTCTTTCATTTTCTTAAACCAATACGATTTCTAACTGTACTCTAAATATTATCCTTGTGCCTACAGATAGGTGTCGCTCTCACCTCTCATCAAGGAAGCTTCTTCATGCAGCAGAGACCATCATAGAGATCCAAGACCACCGGCAGATGACCAACTACAAGAAAACCCATATAGCCTGCAAATCTAACACAGTTTTCATACAGCCCTTCAGAGAAAGGCTGATACCTGGTAAAAGGCCCTTCTACCACTAGTATTTCTAACCTGAATGCTAGCCTGACAGAAGTATACACGTTTGCCAACTCCCCTTTCCTGCTGTGCACTTTCATAAATAGCCAAGTTTCTCAGGAGCAACAAGGTCTGAACATCTCAGAAGCAAGTGAGACGGAGGGGCAAGCTACTGATTTATTCCCAAACATCTGACTGGAGAGGATTCTTTATACTTCCACTGACAGCTAAGACTCCCTCAGCACCTTGGGCCAGCACCAGCACATTGCCTGAAAGGGAATTCGTCATGCCATCCACACCTTGCACACGTCCTGCTCTCTGCTCACCTTTTCCAGTCCATCCTGTGGTGCACAGGTGCTGCTTTCATCTACTTTGTCCTCGTCCTCATCAAACAAACTAAGGACAGTTTTGGTTCTACCCTTGGTTCCTTTGTCCAATGGAGATGAAGAAGAAAATATATCAGAAGTCCCACCTGCTTCCTGATCAGATGCCGGTAAAAGTCCTTCCTACAAACAAAAGTAAGGATAAAATTAGTAACTAGAAATTAAAATCCTACCATGGGCCTTCACAAGCTTGACAATAAATCAGTAACTGTCTTGTCTACATAATGCAATGCAATGCAGTTTATCACAACACAGACTACCATGATGGCAGAACACTATGGTGGTCATCGAGAAGCTTGAACAGACAATCCACGGTTAAAGACAATGCTTTTAGTCTTGTTGAGCCAAAGGCCCCTCTTCCTTCTACAAAGTGATGGGGCAGTAATAACCCTGATGTACACAGGTTGCTTATTTACTAGAAAGAAATCCAAATTATAACATCAATAAGTGTCAATCATTAGAAGTGGATCACCTAATTCCTAGTTTTAATATGTAAGTCCCAGAGGAAAATTTAACCAGGAAACTCACAATCTGTAGCCTTCCATGTTCATGCACATACAGTTTCTAACATAACACTAAACATGCAAGATGAATCCATTCAATAGGATCACGATTCTGGAAGATACTACTGGTCAAAACACTATTATATGCATCACTAAGAAATAAAAAATGATTTCCAATTAATCATACCATTAACTGCAGACTGCATCCCAAGCCTCCAAACGGAAAAGCATGTTTCATTAGACACAGAATAATATGTGAAGTCCCGCTTACTAGTGAAAGGCAATATGTCAGTGCTGATGACTAAAAAACGAAGCCGACAAACCTAATCCTCAGGAGTTCACAGCTGACTGAGGGACAGGGCAGTGAGAGTAACTCAAATCCACATGCGGCCACTAGGAGGAAAATCTGAGTGACTCGGGGACACAGGAGTCTCACTGCAGCGATAAGGAGCATGTGAATGAAATGCTCTTCACACAGGCCTGGGAGAAAGAACCAGAGCAGCTGGACCTACAGAGCACGGAGAGCAAGGAAAACAAGGGGCACTGCATAGACAGCAACTGTTGACATGAGTCCCCTGTCACACAGCACCATTAGCTGAAGGCCTCCAAAGAGACAACAAACCCTGAGAGCAGAAACTTAAAGTTCAGAAGAAAACCCATTTCAATCTGCTCTGATTCAGTTAGCACTGACCAGTAAAGAACGGCAACCTAACCTCCTGAGTGTGATTTAACTCGGAGGTGAGGGGCACAGAAGAAGGAAAACAAGCTGCAGGGGAGCAAATGAAGAAAACACACAGCACGTCACCATGGAAATGAGAGGAGGAAAAGCACGATGCAGACGGGCAAAACGCCTGACGGCACTGCAACCCAGCATGCACTGTGACCCCAATGGCACTGAGATCCAGAATGCCAAGAAAGTAAACAGGAGATTTTCATCTCACAGTGTACAAGAATTCTGCTATGAATCTAAAGGAGGGTTCCCGGAAAAGCATGAACACGGGCTATTTTCTTACCATATTCAGTATTTTCTAGCTTTTCTACAAAAACATTTATGTAAAAGCATTCTCAGTGATGCAAAATGTAGGAGAGTGTTACATATGTTGTTCCAATGGATTGGAAAACCACAGATGTAGCTTACCTTCTGTGCCACACTGGCCACATCGGCACTCCCCACTTCTGGGGACACTCTGGCATTATCAATCTTCAGATTCACCGGTTTCACACCAGATGGTACCTCACTGTCCTCCTCATCACTAAACAACAATGGCACCTTGGGGATGCTCTCTTTTTTCTACCAAAAGAAGATGGCATCAGCAATGATTAAAAATACTATACCTGAACAGCATGGTAATGTATGAAGCCAGCCAAAACCAGTCCTTAGTTTAGTTTATTCTTTATCTACTTGTTATTTTATCTAAAAACATCAAATACTATATGGCCAGGTACAGCATTTCACACAAAGTAGTTTTGCTCCAGTTTGTAAGAACTGCCGCCCAGCTCGTCAACTCCTTCTTTGGAAGGCAGGCAGTTTAGAGCGTAGGAAGCAGGTTATGTAACCAACTTGGAGCTACTCACCGCTGACAAGCTATGACACAGCAATGCCTAAGCAAGTCAGGAAGGCTGATGCGGGAAACTATGAGAGGGCAGCACTAACTGTAACTGAAAATGTTACAAATGAAAACTCGGGTAAGAGGACTTCTAGTTATCACCAGGAAGAGATTCTTAAAATGCAAAACTTATTCAACTTGAAATCAAAGAAAATGGAAGATCACTAAGAATGCAGATCACAACAGGAAACATCTAAGGGATTCAAGAGAAAAAGAAATGTAGACTGCATTAGACTTACAGTTTAAAGATGAAGTGTCCCCAGAGGCTCAGGTAACAGCCACGGGACTATTCGAGGAGGTCCTGGCAACTTTAGGACATAGGGCATTGCTGGAGGAATGCCACTGAGGATGTGACCTTGGCAGCTATTTCTGGCCTTCCCATACCCTGTCCCTCTAGCTGCCTCCTGTCCACCATAAATCGAGTAGCTCCATTTCTATGATGTTCTCTTGACACAGGTCCAGAACCAACGGAACCAAGAACTAATGACTGACCCTCTAAAATCATGAGGCAAAATGAGGCTTTCCTCATTTATGTTGAATGTGTTATCATAGCAACTCCCAGCATGGGTTTTCATATCTGACAAAGTAGCATCTCTATGCACACAGCACAATCTTATAGGTATTTTCTGAGTCTAGAAAAATGAGTACCGTTGTTGCAGAAGGAACAGATGTAGGAGGAAGGCCAAACAGACAGCTTCCACTATCAGTGTCATCTTCAAAGAGAAGGGAAGTTCTCTGAGTCTTCTTTTGGCTATGAACAAATAGAAATTGAGGAAAAATACAATTTAAAAACAAAACACTCTGCTTTTTTGGTCACATCCACAGTGACTACTCCCCCATTTGTTGACTTTGTATAGCATAAAGTTGGTGATTTGAAAAATCTTTGGATAGACATAATCTGATCATATAGTAGGCAGCCTCTGCCTATCACTCTAATGCAGAGGAGCCCAGAGACCTGTCATGAAGCCCTGTCAGTCACTTTCCATGTGCCGCACCTGCACTAGCTCGTAGATCTGAAAGGCATACTGCACTCCTGGTGGTCACAAACATAGAATTCTCTATCATCATCTTCTCCAACAGAGAATAAACTAAGAGCAGCCATGCCTACTTTCAGCATGCCCAGGAAAGGCAGCTGAGAGACCACAGAGCCAGAGTTAGCTTTTGCACTGTAACCTTCTTTTCCACTCCTACTTCTCTGATTCAGAGTAGCTTTATTGGGGTGTAATTTACATAATAAAATTGCCACCTTTAAAATCACATTTCAAAATTAGTGGTGGAAAAACATAAAAGGAATCAGAAAGTGTTTCCATAGGCCTGGCCCATGCTCCAGCTCCCAACGCCACGTGAAAGCTAGTAACTCATTCTCCGGACACCACAACTCTGGGAACACCCACCAACTCTGTCCTTCCGTGAGCTGCCCATTGACTCTGGGTGTGTTAAGAACACCTACACTGCTAGGCAGTGGTGGCGCATGCCTTTAATCCCAGCACTTGGGAGGCAGAGGCAGGCAGAATTCTGAGTTCGAGGCCAGCCTGGTCTACAGAGTGAGTTCCAGGGCAGCCAGAGCTACACAGAGAAACCCTGTCTCAAAAAAACAAAAACAGAAAAACAAACCTACATTAACAGCAAAGTCTGCTTTAATGGAACAGTAAGTGACCAGAACTACACAAAGAGCACCCTGTTCGCCTCACCCTCAGAAGTAATGAGGGCACAAACCATGGGACTAATGAGGTCACGTCTGTGTGATGCAAACCTTAGCACAAATATACTGAGCTAGTTTCTCAGTGTATTTTCTTGCACACTAACAAATGGACTCTTTTAGAAATACACTAGCCACTTGCCAAATGGTGTCTCTGACAAGAAACTGCTTTTGTTGTTTGTTTTCTTGTGGCTAGATGTACATTAGTGCTCAACTGCTACGCATAGCCCAGGTTTTCAAAGTTTTCACCAAAATTTCATTTAAAGACTTTGTTAGCGTTGTGCCTGACTTATGTCTGTGTACTACATGTGTGCTTGGTGCCCGATGAGGCCTGAGTGTCCCAGCTCCCCCAGAACTGGTTGTAAGCCCCATATGGCTACTGGGAGTCAAATTTCAAGAATTTAGCATTTTGAGAACTGAACACTATCACCATAGTCTAACAAGGAACACATGCCCATCAGCAGTCAACTCCCCTTTCCCTTCTCTCCTGAACCACCAACCTACTTCCTCTCTCTGGATTGATCAGTTCTGGACATTTCCTATAAACAGAATCATTCAACCTATGGTCATGTGACTGACTTCTTCAGTTAATATATTTTCTAGGCTACTTCACGACCTACCATATATCAGCATTTTATCCCATATTGTTGCTGAGTAATAGCCCACTGTGTGGTTCCACAACCTTTTGTTTATCTACTCATCATCTGATGGGCACTTAGGTTGCTTTCTGTGTATTATGGATTAATACGACAGTAGACATTCTTGCACAAGTTTAACCTGAGCATGTTTTCATTTGTCTTAGTTGTATACCAAAGAGTTAAATTACTGGATCACACAGTAGCACAGGCTTAACACTCTAAAGAAATACCAAAACCATTTTCCAAAGTGACTGCATCACTTTATAGTCATCCACATCTTTGCAGTGACCTTTTTGAGATCTGTTCAAATCTGTGACTTACTTTCTATACACATTTTATAGTAATGGAGAAAGCATTACTGAAGGCCAGGAACTATGCGGCTGGCACCAGGCCCTACAAATGGGACATGTTTCAGGTCATCAGGTTCACGGCAATGTATGT
This sequence comes from Tokudaia tokunoshimensis, assembly GCA_036184795.1. Classification (NCBI taxonomy): domain Eukaryota; kingdom Metazoa; phylum Chordata; class Mammalia; order Rodentia; family Muridae; genus Tokudaia; species Tokudaia tokunoshimensis. Next base: position 137,461,300 of record BTHU01000002.1, on the reverse strand, counting down.
GGTAAGGCACACGTGTACTGAGGATGCTCAACTACAGCGGAGCACAGGGGTGGGGGAAGGCAAAGACATGCCTGTGCTCTAAGCCCCAAGTTCTTCTTTCTCATGTCTGGATTATAGAAGGCTCTCAAAAGATAGGACTTACATGGACTCTTTACAGAAGCTGGATAGGAGGGCAAGAAGAGTACCCCAGGAAAAAACAATATAAGAGTGATGTATTTCCCTGAACTATGATGAATGCTGCCCACGACCAGCTACTACACGAAGCATTTCACATTACAAGTGCATGATTATCCCAACAAGCCTATAAGAGATGAAAAACCTGAGGCTTAGAGAAGTTATGGAACTTGCCCAAAGTTATTCAGATAGGAACTATAGAGGCAGAATTTAAAACTGTACTAGGATTTCAGAAATTCTCTATTCTGGACCAGAGGCCACAGATACACCAGGTGTCAAGTCTTGGGAGCCTAAAAGCAGCAACATTAATGTCTGAGGAGATGTACCTCTTTAGAGAAATCTGAGGTACTTTGAATTTGAGCCCATTTGTGAAGGACATCAGGTACTGGACAGAACTTCCGCATTCAATGGACTGCCTGCCTATTCTGCCACTGTTCAGCTGAGCTTCAATGATCATTTACAACTGACAACTCTCCAGAGGAAAAGGTTAAATGTGAGAGTTACTCTGAACACACAGCTATCCAGCAGCACATACATGCTCTGTCACTCTCCACAAGCCACCAGCTTCAGCTCAGTCACCAGACCAGAAGGTATAATCAGTACCTTCTGGGAGTTTACTCCTAATATCATGTTTTTCAACATTTTCAGGATTTCTATCAGAGTAACAAACTTTTAAGTAACCTTTTTTTAGGATATACCTAAGAGGGAGGGGAAGACAAAAAAGATAACAATATCATTCTTAAACCTCTTAGAGAAAAAAAGATTAAGAAAATGTCAGAAATAAAAATCAAGGCAAACTTTCCCAAGGCCTTCCCACGGATAAGCAAGACCAGCCCCATCCCCCTCTCTCTCTCTCGTGTGTGTGTGTGTGTGTGTGTGTGTGTGTGTGTGTGTGTGTGTGTGTGTGTGTGTGACAATAAGGTATCAACCACTGCAGCAGAAAATCTGTCTCACACGCAAAACCTTTCCCTGCGATTGTGAACATCTCACCTGTCCTTCGCAATAGCAAACAGATCAACTTCATCATCATCATCCTCAAATAGATTGGTCTTTTTCACAGCCTTCGCTTCTTGGCCTTGGGTGGTCCCCGATTCCCACAGCTCTCCTTTGGACTTATTGTCAGATGCTAACTTGGTATGTGAATCAGCAATACTCCACTGGTCCTTAAGACACAAATCATGCATTAAAAAGCCACATGACAATGGTGACAAAATAGCTTGGTGGGAAAAGAGACTTACTACATAAACATGAGGACTTGAGTTCAAATCTCCAGATCTCAAGTTTAAAATATCCAGATACAGTCCCACACATCAGTATCCCCAGCATTGGGGGGAGCATAGGCAGATCCCAGGAGCACCCATCAGCCCAGCCAAACCACACACAAGCACTGGCAAGGTCCCCTCCACTAAACATACATACATTCATGCCCCCTTCTCTCTCTCTCTCTCTCTCTCTCTCTCTCTCTCACACACACACACACACACACACACACACACATCTTCTTCTTCCTCCTCCTCCTCCTCTTGCTCCTCCTCCTCAAATAGGTTGGTCTTTTTCCCAGCTTTGCTTCTTGACCTTGAGAAGTCCCCGAGTACAGGGGTCTGCCAGCCACCAGCCCAGCTCTGGTGTGTTGAAGGAACTGGAGCATAGTTAGTGGCAGAGGCATACATTATCTAGTGGCTAATTTAAATATGGAATATGACAAGTAAAATTAGCATAAAGTTACAATCAAACTAAAAGTCAAGCATTCAAAGAAAAGTCATGTCTTAAATTTCTTTCTTTCTTTCTTTCTTTCTAGAAGAGGTCCCAAGTAGCCCAGGCTGGCCTTAAATCACTATGTGGCTGGGAATAATCTTATCCTTCAGATATTTCTGCTTCGTCCTCTCAAGTACCAGAAACACAGACAATACCTGGGCATTAAACCAAGGCTGTCTAAACACTAGGGTTGTTGGCTTGCTTTGTGTTAATACAACCAAGAGTCATTTTTGAAAAAGGAACCTCAATTGAGAAAGTATCCCCACAAGGTTGGCCTAAGGGAAAGCCTGTGGGGCATTTTCTGGATTAATAATTGGCATGGGAGGGCCCAGCCCACTGTAGGTAGTGTCCTCTCGGCTGGCGAACCTGTGTACTATAAGAAAGCAGGCTAAGTGAGCCATGAGGAGCAAACTCATATGCTGCACCCTCCCTAGCATCTGCTTCAGTTCCTGCTCTGACTTACCTCAGTGACAGACTGTGGCATGTAACTGTGAGCTGAAATATACCCTTTCCTTTCCAAGTTGCTTTTGGTCATGGTGTTTGATCATATCAAAGAAGTTCTAAGTTAAGACACTGGACAAGCACTTACCAACTGTGCTGCAACCCAACTCTTTTATAAGGTTTTGATTTTTTTTATTTTTGTATTATTTTCCTATATACACAGAACCAGGGTCATGCTCTTGCTGGATATGCACTGCACACTAAGTTACATTCCTAGTGCCAGGAAGACCTTTAAAAGTCAGGGCCCTAAGTTTTATTATGTTGATTGTTTCTTAGCCTTCTAAGATAAAATATAACTCTAAATTTTATTTGGATTTATGGTCTTCTGCGCAGCTAAATCTGAATAATAACTAAGCTACTATTGATTTTGCTGAACTTATCCAAATCACATATTCACTTCCTTATAGAAAAGGAGTTGAATTTGCACAGGCCACTGCAAGTGTATCTACTGCATTGTAGCTTAACGACACAAAGCAGTCCTTAAGAAGATAATACACAGTGGATGGGGCCCTGGACACATGGCCCTCAAAGTATAGCCCCTGGGCAACAAAGACAAGCCCTCTGACCTTCTTGCCTTTTCGCTAATAGTAAAACAAAAGAGGATGCCATGATCCTCTACTGTGAAGCAAGACTAATGGTGTCCTCCCTGTACCTACAAAAGAAGGTGGCCCCACTGCTGAAGACACAGCAAAACCTGCGTGAGCAGAGTTTGCTAATCCCCTTCAGCTTCCCACTCTCCAGTCCTATCATGCTTCTCCCAAACTCTTTGTCCTTTGTCATACTTAGCAAAACATACCCACAGGTTCCTTATCACCCCAAATGCACCTTAGATGTGGATGCTTTTTCCTTATTATCTTTTGATACAGAGCTTCAGCCATGACTCTATGGTGGGCACCCTATTAACTCTATTTTGAATGTATTAATGTTTAACACATTACTTAAAACACTTTTCTTTAAAAGATAGAGTGTTGCAAACACCATCTTTCCATGACTAAGCCCCAGTGAGTACAGAATAGTAAGCGAACATCTTTAGAACAGCTCTAACTCAGTCTTCATTTGCATCAGGACCTCGTGTGTGGGCAAACCTTAACCTACCTCCTCATCACTACTGAACAAGGCAGATGTCTTCTTCGGGGGCTGCTCTGAAGGCTTTGCTTTCTCTTGACTCTGGGGTTGTAGAGATGAAGTCTGCTTCTTAGTTGTTGCACTACCAAAAAGATTGTCCTAAAGGACAAATGGTGCAAAGTATAGAACATATCAACAATTCATATACTTGAAACCCAAGCAAGACATTCTCCCATATGAAGTTACTCTCCCATGAGGAGCAGAGTATAATGTGAGTTGCAGTCTACAACCTCTTCAAGTTACAACCACTATCCACAAAAAAAAAACAAAAAAACCACCAAGATTACCACGGAATTCTTTTCATTAAAAAAAGAAAAGAAATTTAGAGCTGGAGCGATGGCTCAGGACAGAGGTCCTGAGTTCAACTTCCAGCAACCACATGGTGGCTCACAACCATCTGTAATGAGATCTGATGTCCTCTTCTGGTGTGCAGGAATATATGTAAGCACATAGTATAAATAAATCTGTTTTAAAATTTAATTATTATTCCGTATGTGCATGAATATACAGGGGTATGTGAATGGGGGAAAGTGCATATGTATAGGTTAGAGGACAACTTTCAGGAGTTAGCACAAAACCTGAGCCAGATCCTGAGGGAGCAAAGGACAGCCAAGATGGTGGAAACAGCAGGATGTGTGCCTTCCCATCTACCTGTGGGCTTGGTAGCAGCCAACAATCAAACATCTCTCTCAAAGAATTAGATAATGCATCAATGACTAAAAGGAGGTTTTACAGCTAAGAAAGCTAGGAAAAGAAGGTATTATTTATAATTAACTTATAATAAAGAATACAAAGATATGGAACAGTTTACTAAATAAAACCCCTGGCATCCTAAGGAAATTCAATGATATTTATAAATACTCCTAAAGTTTCTAATATGTTGTGACTGTGGCTTTATGCGCCTTTGATCATAGGAGTCATGAAGTCACGGGAGGAAGATTATAAATTTGAAGCCAGCTTGGGCTGTGCTGCATGGTCAGCTACAAAACATCTGGACTACCTAAAAGATCCTGCTACCATACCCAACCCCACCCAAAATTCTATTTACCCACTTTCATTAAGGTAATTGAACAAAACCATCAGAGGGCCCAAGTTTGGTTTATGATGCAAAAACTCTTAACACTATATACTGTAGCAGTCCTGAGCCAAAGACAGTACTGGAGGTCTTTAAGTAAGGCCTGGTAAGGTACAAAAGACCACAAGAACAACATCCCACAGGCCAATGGGATGTTAGTGACAACAGCTTTCCTTCACCGCACACTTAAACCCTTTACCAACCACAGGGCAAAGATGTGACATTACTTGTTTCAGTGGCTACAATGAACCTAGTGACACAGAAGATGGAGGTGTGCAGCTATCAGCAGAAATTTAGGATTTGCAATGATGGAACTGAGTGTGGACCAACCAACAGGCACATGGATCAACCAGTGAACAGTGCTACATTAAGGAACAAGTCTGTACCCTTTTACTGCTTACCTTTCTTTACCACCCTACCCACTCTATATACCAGAACAAGAAGACATGTAAACCTAAAACATGGCTGACCCCTCTTTTCTACTGCGACTTTATTCAAGATATTCTCATAGATTATTGGGTATAAGAGATCCACCCTGTGGAGTGAGTTATGGGTGTACACACACGCACACACACACACACACACACACACACACACACACACACACACATACACAAGATTTTAATGTCTTCCTAATTGTATTACTGGAAAAACTTGGAAGTCACCAATGTGACCAGATGTCAGTAACCTAGAACCTTCTCGGTTGCTCATTTCTACTATATGCCACTCTGGTAATAAAGCCATCTAAAACAAATTTCTAGGTTAATTATCTGGTGTTGCAATAAGAACATTTACCTCTTCATCTTCATCACCAAAAAGAGAGACTGAAGTTGGGGGCTGGCTGGACAGAAGTGATGTGCTTTTGGGCTTACTTGAACTTTGAGAAGAAAACAAATCCTGTTGAATCAAAATCAAAGCTGCTGGTTAGCCAGGTCTATCAGCTTTAATGTGTAATGAGTACAAAACACTAGAACATGGTTGCTTTGTGCATCTAGATTTGATACCTCAGTATGTACCTGTGGTGTGTGGTACAAGGAGAAACAGAGAGTCCCGAAGTATTTCAGGCAGTCTCTTTGTAGGCTGCAAGCCAACCATATTCCCACCCAAAGGATGTGATTTCCCAGTTAGTCCTATCATACAAACAAAAGGCTTCTATTGTCTGAATTATCTTTGAGAAATATACAAATTCTACCACAAAATGGGCTAGATTTGCAAAGTGCTAGGTCAACGATGGCTCTATTGATAAGATCTCTCTCCCCAGAGAATACGTTACATCTTTTAAAAAAAAATACAAATTAAATTCCTATTTTAAAAGGCTTGTGCATGGAAGTTAACTCACTGGTAGCGTATGCGCTGACAGTGTCTACTATTCTACTTGAACTGTAAGTATGAAACGCTGCAAAAGATCCACCAAGCTCTGAAGGTATCAACACTGGATGGCCTGTCAGCTCAGAGTGCAAGGAACACACTGCAGACTGAGCTGCATGAACTAGAAACAGAAAGTAGGACAACCTGTCCCCTGGGCAGAAGGACCTCAATACAAAAGCCAGATAATTAAACAAGACAAGAACATTTTCCATGACCTCTTTGGACGCTATCTTTTTATTATATAATCAGTGCCTATCATTCATCAGATACAAACCTAATGAGTTTATTGACCTACAGAGAATTCTTAGCATACTGATTTATACTGGACTTCATGAGTCCCAATGGTTTGTTTACAAAGAGGCTCCAATATCTCATGCCCCTCTGCATTTTATACAATGACAAAGAGGTTGGCAAGCTGTATTACAGAGCAGTAGTGATAAAAACTGTTATGGTATTGGTACAGAGACAGGTAGATCAATGGAATAGAACTGAAGACCCAGAAATGAACCCACACACCTGTGGTCACTTGATCTTTGACAAAGGAGCTAAAACTATCCCGAGGAAAAAAGACAGCATTTTTAACAAATGGTGCTGGTTCAATAGGTGGTTAGCTTGTAGAAGAATACAAATTGATCCATTCTTATCTCCTTGTACAAAGCTCAAGTCCAAGAGGATCGAGAACCTCAGCATAAAACCAGACACACTTAAACTAATAGAAGAGAAAGTGGGGAAGAGCCTCGAACACATGGGCACAGGGAAAAAATTCCTGAACAGAACACCAATGGCTTATGTTCTAAGATCAACAATAGACAAATGAGACTTCATAAAATTGCAAAGCTTCTTTAAGACAAAGGACATTGTCAACAGGACAGAACAGCAACCAACAGATTGGGAAAAGATCTTTACCAATCATACATCCCAAAGAGAGCTAATATCCAATATACACAAAGAACTCAAGAAGTTAGACTCCAGAGAATCAAATAACCCTATTAGAAAATGGGGTACAGAGCTAAACAAAGAATTCTCAACTGAGGAATACCAAATGGCTGAGAAGCACCTAAAAAATGTCAACTTCCTTAGACATCACGGAGATACAAATCAAAACAACCCTGAGATTCCACCTCACAAAAGTCAGAAGAGCTAGTATCAAAAACTCAGGTGACAGCAGATGCTGTCGAGGATGTGGAGAAAGAGGAACACTCCTCGATTGCTAGTGGGATTGCAAGCTGGTACAACTACACTGGAAATCAGTCTGGAAGTTCCTCAGAAAATTGGACATAGGAGGACCCAGCTATACCACTCCTGGGAATATACCCACAAGATGCTCCAACATGTAATAAGGACATGTGCTCCACTATGTTCATGGCAGTCTTATTTATAATAGCCAGAAGCTGGAAAGAAACCAGATGTCTCTCAACAGAGGAATGGATACAGAAAATGTGGTACATTTACACAACGGATAAATGTATATTTACTCAGCTATTATAAACAGTGAATTCATGAAATTTTTAGGCAAATGGATGGAACTAGAAAATATCATCCTGAGTAAGGTAACCCAATCACAAAAGAACACATAGTATGCACTCACTGGTAAGTGGATATTAGCACAGAAGCTCAGAATACCCAAGATACAATTCACAGACCACATGAAGCTCAAGAAGAAGGAAGACCAAAGTGTGGGTGCTTCAGTCCTTCTTAGAAGGGAGAATAAAATACTCATAGGAGGAAATATGGAAACAAAGCATGGAGCAAAGACTAAAGGAAAGGTCATCCAGAGACTGCCCGACCTGGGGATCCATTCCATATACAGTCACCAAATCCAGACACTATTGTGGATGCCAAGAAATCCTTGCTGACCGGAGTCTGATATAGCTGTCTCTGGAGGGGCTCTGCCAGAGCCTGACAAATACAGACATGGACCGTTACAGTCGACCATTGGACTGAGCACAGGGTCCCCAGTGGAGGAGTTAGAGAAAGGACTGAAGGAGCTGAAGGGGTTTGCAACCTCATAGGAAGAACAACAATATCAACCAACCAGAACCCACCAGAGCTCCCAGGGACTAAACCACCAATCAAAGAGTGCACATGGAAGGACCTATGTTTCCAGCCACATATGTAGCAGAGGATGGCCTTGTTGGGCATCAATGGGAGGAGAGGCCCTTGGTCCTGTGAAGGCTCGATAACCCTAGAATAGGGGAATGCCAAGGCAGGGATGCGGGAGTGGATGTGTGGGTGGGTGGGGGAGTACCCTCATAGAAGCAGGGGGATGGGAGAGGGAATAGAGGGTTTCCGAAGGGGAAACTGGGAAAGGAGATAACATTTGAAATGTAAATAAAGAAAATATCCAATAAAAGAAAAGAAAAAAAAGAATATCAAAGTAATTCTACCAAAGAACAAAAAACATTTCTATATTGTAATTTTGGATCTTCCTTGGAGGAGGAGGGGACACATGCACTTGCACACACGCACACACACACACATACAAACACACACATTCTCATTCTCTCTCCCCCCCTTCAATTAGTTACCCCTCCAATTTAGTAAAACAAGCTTCCTGCCCACATTTGAGATACAAACATGCACAAAGAACAATTCCTTCCAGCTCAAACTTTTATGTCCTAGACTACCTTATGTTACTTCTATGATGGTGCCCACAGGGTGAAGCCTTAAGTAGTGGTTTTAAAACAAGCCTCCAGTTTATTTAACTCTACCATCAAGAACTGAACTTGAGGGACTGGAAACATAGTTCAGTGGCAGAGTAGTTGCCTAGAGTATACAAGGCCCTGGGTTCAATCCCCACTATCCTCCCAATCTCTAGTATCCCCACACCCTCCACACACACATGCAATGAAATGTTTCCTGCCCCTGTCCCATCAACAACTGCACAAGGAACAGCATAGACTTCTGTGATGTATAATCTTAGTTGTCATTTGACACATTCTACTGGCTGGTTATGTCTGTCAACTTGACACAAACTGGAGTTATTACAAAGAAAGGAGCCTCCATTGAGGAAATGCCTCCATGAGACCCAGATGTAAGGCATTTTCTCAATTAGTGATCAAGGGGGGAGGTCCCTTGTGGGTGATACCATCTCTGGGATGGTAATCTTGGGTTCTATTAAGAAAGCAGGCTGAGAAGCAAGTCAGTAAGTAACATCCCTCCATGGCCTCTGCATCGGCTTCAGCTTCCTGACCTGCTTGAGTTCCAGCCCTAACTTCTTTTGGTGATGATAGCAACATGGAAGGGTAAGCTGAATAAACCCTTCCCTCCCCAACTCGCTCCTTGGTCATGGTGTTTCACTGCGGCAATAGAAATCCTGACAAAGTCACCCATCAAGGAAGACAGATTCTCAACTGAGTAACTGCCTTCATCAGACTGGACTGTGGACATGTATGTGGAGTATCTTCTTGACTGCTAATTGACGTGCCCACTGTGGGCAGTGCCATCCCTGAGCGAGTAAGAAAGCAGGCTCAGCACAAGCAGGAGGGTGAACAGCATCCTCCTTGGTCTCTGCTCCAGGTTCCTTCTAAATTCCTGCCTAGGCTTTCCTCAATGATGGACATCCTATAATATGAATAAACCCTTTCCTCCCCAAGTTGCTTTTAATCAGTGGCTTTTATCACAGCCACAGAAAAACAATATAGGACAACTTCCAAGACTAGGATAAAACAGGCAACACAGCCTCTATCTGACACTCTCAGGAGCTGGACCAGCAGAAATAGGTCCCGCTTCCTGAAGCTACCACGCTTAGAGACCCACCACACAAGGACAGGGGCCCAAGCTGCTTGAGGCTTCCTACCCACAGCCTGTCACCAGCAATGACAGATAAAAGCTATGCTGAATATGTATCACAATGGGAATGAAATCTCTAGTAAGTCACATTACCATTAAAGGAAAGAGCCAGCTGATTTCTTCTCACAATTGTGAACCAACAGTCTTAAATTTAATTATGTTACAGGAAATGAAATGGAGTCAAACCCAAAAGTTAAAGCATGTGTGTGTGTGTGTGTGTGTGTGTGTGTGTGTGTATGGATGTATATGTATATGTGTACATATATATAGAGAGAGTATGTGTTTTGTGAAGATCACATACTTTAAAAAAAACAGTCTTGTATATGCTAGACAGCCATTTTTAACCACTAAATTATATCCCCAGCCCAAGAGATTATTTTCAAAATAAGAACTGAACTACTGAATAAAAAGTCTTAAACCTCTGCTGATAGGCTCATCATAAAGTTACTGATATTATATCTACAGATAAATATCCAGAACAAAGAAAAGAATTCCATACCTCAGAGTCTTCTTCATCTGAAAACAAACCTTTCTGAGTCTTTGTTTCTGACACAAGCTTCAGATTTTTGCTAGAAGGTAAGGTGATCTAGTTGGATCCCCACCAAAAAAAAAAAAAAAAAGAAAGGAAAAGAAAACATACTATTAGCAAGTAAGAGGCATGGAAACAATCTGATTTCAGAAAATGTTCCCAGCCTCTACTGTGAGAAGGCACCAAGCCAAATACCAAGGGACTAAACGTGCCCTGGACCCTAATCTGTATAAACTTTACACCAAGATTTTGTACAGAATTACCATGACAAAGAATTTAAACCCTGGTGTAAATTAGTGAACAGAGAAGAAACACTGCCACTAGAAAATAAGTTTCTCACATTTCCCCAAATAGTGAGATGGTGCAAACAAGATAAAGCACAGGACACAGCTTGTGTACATGGAGCATTTAGTGTCTATCACAAGAGACACATCTGTGTACATGGAACACGCACTGTCAGATGGGGCACATCTGTGTACATGGAACATGTACTGTCACACAGGGCACATCTGTGTACATGGAGCATGCACTGTCACATAGGGCACATCTGTGTACATGGAGCATGCACTGTCACATGGGGCACATCTGTGTACATGGAGCATGCACTGTCACATGGGGCACATCTGTGTACATGGAACACGCACTGTCAGATGGGGCACATCTGTGTACATGGAACATGTACTGTCACACAGGGCACATCTGTGTACATGGAGCATGCACTGTCACATGGGGCACATCTGTGTACATGGAGCATGCACTGTCACATGAGGCACATCTGTGTACATGGAGCATGCACTGTCACATGGGGCACATCTGTGTACATAGAGCATGCACTGGCACATGGGGCACATCTGTGTATATGGAGCATGCACTGTCACATGGGGCACATCTGTGTACATGGAGCATGCACTGTCACATGGGGCACATCTGTGTATATGGAACATGCACTGTCACACGGGGCACAGATTGTGTACATGGAACATTTAGTATCACAAGAGGCACATTTGTGTACATGGAACATGTACTGTCACACAAGGCACATCTATGTACCTAGAGGATGCACTGTCACATGGGGCACATCTGTGTATATGAAGCATGCACTGTCACATGGGGCACAGCTTGTGTACATGGAATATTTAATATCACAAGAGGCACATCTGTGTACATGGAACATATACTGTCACACAAGGCACATCTATGTACATAGAGGATGCACTGTCACATGGGGCACATCTGTGTACATGGAACATGCACTGTCACATGGGGCACATCTGTGTACATGGAACATGTAGTATCACACTGGCACATAAGGAACAGACAAAAAGCAAGCTGGTTGAGGGACGAAGATGATTTTGAATGCTGTCACTTTGGTAGTTGTGAGGGTTAAATGAGGATGTGACACAGTGGCATCTATGATGGCTACTCTTGTTGTCAACTTGACTACATCTGGAATTAACTAAAACCCAAGTGGCAGGGCACACCTGTGAAAGACCTTTTTCCTAATTAAATCTTTTAAAATGGAAAGACCTATTTTTAATCTGGCTCTTTTGGAGAAGACACATCTTTAATCTAGACCGTCTGAGATAGGAAAATCCACTTTTAACTTGGTCTACACCTTCTGTTGGCAGCCTAGATAAAGGACATGGAAGGAAGCTTGATCTCTTTGCTTGCTCTTGCTCTCCAGCAATTCCATCCCTTCACTGGCACTAGAGCCTACTTCTTTGGGATTCCAGTATATACTGAAGACCAGCTGAGATGTAGCCTGGCAGACTGAACTACTACTGGATTCTTGGACCTTCCATTGGACAGTCATTGTTGGACTAGCTGGATCACAGCTTGTAAGTCATTCTAGAAAATCCCCTTTCTAAATAAATCCCCTAATAAATTCCCTTATATGTATACATAAGTATATACATACATATAGATATATATATATATACACACATACACACAGACACGTACACTAAAGAAAGAGAAACCTATACAGGACATCTGTAGTATAAGCTGTCCCACAGGGAAAAAAAACAGAATACAACTATGTATAAAATTATTTTAAATAAGAATTATATTGGGTATGATTTTATAAAAGAAATTTTATGGCAAACTGAAGCCTCATGAATGCAGACTGCCATGAGATTCTTCTAGAGTTACTTCCAACCTCTGGCATCTGGTAATAAAACAGTATTCTAAGAGTTGTCTAATAAAACATGTAGGGTGGTAAGCATCACAATGACTACAAATCACTTGCAAATCATTCTGAAAACAGGATGCTTACACAAAGGTTCAGACCTCACTAATCTCACAAATCTGATTAGAAGTTATTTGGAGTTTCATTGTGTCTTTCAATTTTATGTTCAAACTTCTTAATATAAATGTAGTTGCTCTTCTTGACTGTCAACCTGGCACATGTGGGAAGTGGGAACCTCAACTGAAGAACTGCTTCCATCAGACTAGCCAGTGGGCGTGTCTGTCAGGCATTTTCTTCGTTGCTAAATTGTGCAGTGTCACCTCCGGACAGGTGGGCCTGAGCTATGTAAGAAAGGCAGCTAAGCAAGCCAGCAAAAAAATGAAGTCAGTCAGCAGTATTCTTCCACTGCCTCCTCCTTGAGGTCTTCTCTTGGCTTCCCTCAAGGATAGACTGCAATCTGTAAAATAAACCTTTCCTCCCCTAAATTGCTTTGGTCAGTGTTTATCACAGCAACAGAAGGCAAACCAGAACGGCACTCATGAAAGAGAACTCTACACCCCTCTGAGATCCAGATAAACACCTATTCTAAGTTGCCCAAGCCAATATCCCTTCATCCATCTGTACTCACCGCTTTATCTGCCTGTGTTTTGTTTTCATCTGTCTGACTCACAGAAGCTGCTGGCAAAGCTGCAGCTTTTTCTTTAAACAGATCTCCTTCGTCATCATCAAAGAGAATAGCAGTGGACTTGACTTTGTCTTAAAAAAGAAACCACAGCATAAAAATTACACCAAGGTCAAAACACATACACACACACACACACACACACACACACACACACACACACACACACACTGCTCTTCCAAAGATAAATATGGAAGGTGTCGTATTTCTTGCTTATTTACAGAAAAATACAAAGTAAACGGAGCCCTGCTCTCCCTTTATTACTGCTTCCTTTCATTCTCCCTGCAGTTCTGAGGGCTGACTGACCAGAGAGGGTAAAATACCAGTCAAGTGCTCTGCCACAAAGCTACTCTCCCAGGTTCCATTGTCCTGTTACTCAGAGAGCAACAGCAGTTCAAATAAAGCAAGAGACACTAACCATATGAATAAACCTTCTCCAAACAGAAGACTCCTGTGCTAAGTATATCCAAGATGGGATTAAAAAGTAAAGATCACTTTAAGGAGCCAAAAGTCATTAACTGTAGGATGGAGATGTGAAGGGTGACTCCTGTTTTCATTAAAAACCAAACTATACAGAAGTAGATGAAACCAAATGCTGGCATCCCCTCATCTCCACCTGCAGACAAGACAGTCAGAAGAGCTTGGTGTATACACTTCAAAATCTTACCTTATGTTTATGTCAGCTATTCATAAGACTATAAATTTTGAATAATCTGAGTAAAATGACCTACCATTTATGTTTTCCATTTAATGTACAATGGAAATATTCCAGGGCAAAAAAGTAAATGCTTCATTCTTTTTACAAGATTTATATTTATTTATTTATGTGGCTGCATGTGTGTTTGCTCAGGTTTAGGGGTGGGTGTGTGCATCTGTGCATGGACACTGAGGTCAGAACATGTCCAGTGTCCTATTACTCTCTACCTATTCCTTTGAGACAGGGTCTTTCCCTGAACTTGGGGCTTCTGTCTTCCCTACTAGCCTCCAAGCCAACAAACCCCAGAGATCCAGTCTCTGCCCTTTTACAGCTAGAAATCTGGGCATCGGTCCCCAGGAAAGTATGAAAGTAGAAAGTACTCAACATCCCTCCAGTGGCTCATTCTTTTCAAAATTTTACAAAGGCCCACTAAACAGAGCACAGCTTTCCTCACTCAGAAAAACCCAAGCATTTCCCTACTTTTGTCCCCCAGGCACAGTCATGTCAGAGAGTAAGCACAAGAAGGACTACAGTGTGACGTCAGAGGACAGAAGACCTCTGAGGGGGAAACTGTCAAAAATTGCTGGGGTGCGAGAGGATGCACCAAAGCCAAGGATAACCTGAGCTCTCTGGCGGAGAAAAGAGAAGCTGGGAATTAAGCAACCAGCATGCAATGTTCTGCTCATGTAATTACTCAGAGTTGCTAGGAGGAAATACGACTAAATTTCTGCCTGTAATTTGAAAGGCAGAAGCAGAAACTTCAAGAAAAGAATACAGAAGAAATTTAGCTCCCTATTAAAGAAGATAACTTCAGTAATTAATTCCCAAAGCAGAAAAGACTGGCCTATGAGGAACGCCCAAGGCTACAGCACAATTCAAGTATAGATAAGACAACGGCAGCAATGTTCAGTAAGGCATTCTGGAACTGTAAGAGACACTGAATGTCAAGAACTGTGTCCCCTTGAGTTTAATTTTCTTCTCTACATTCCAAGAATTAACTTGAAAGTGGTACCAGTCTTGGAAGGCTTGCTAGAAGATGGCATAAAAAAGTTGTTATCATCTTCATCATTGTCGTTATCATCATCATCATCAAAGAGGCCAGCAGGCGTTGGCAAATGTGGGCTCTTCCCTGAAGTGGGCTGCTCATGTTTCTGGAACTCCTTCAGTGGTGGAGCAGACGTGGACCCAGACACATCAGTATACCCTGAGGATGGAAGGACAATCAGAGCTACGATCCAGTGGGAGCCTCTCGACAGCACTAGTGAGTTAGGTTCATCCACAAAACACTGAGAAAATGAAATAACCTTTGTGCTAGTGTTGGAGAGCTAAACCGCAGTGCAGGGCTGCCTGGCCCTCAGGAAACTGCACTGATCCCCTCACTCCTTCCCCCTTGCTGTCTGTCAGTCTCTCCCCTTCTTTCCTCTTTTCTCCTTTCCTCTCTCCTTTCCCCGATACCTGCAGCCCTCTGCAGTGTTGGAGAAGAAACCAGAGCCATGCACATACTAAACAAGTGCTAAACCACTCTGTCACATCCCCAGCCCCAAAGCCTCTGAATTCATACAGAATGAGAACTCGGGGTATCGGTAAATATGCTGTAGTTATAAACACTCCAATGCCTTCCAGGGCTCCTGGGTACCCACACCCAATCCCTAGCCACTCCTTATAAAATGATGACAAAATGGATTTATACAGTTCTTAAGAAAGAACACTGGGGTGATGGCTCAGCAAGTAAGCTTGTTCTGAAACTCAGGGATCTCAGTTCAAATCTTCAGAACTCAAAAAAAAAACAAAAAACAAAAAACCAGGGTGTGGGTGGTACCTGTGCCTTTAACCCCAGCACTGGCTCGGGCTGGGGAGCTCTCTGGAGCTTACTGGCTGCCAGCCTAGTTCCAGGTTCAGTGTAACACCCTGCCTCAAGGAAATATAGAAGAGTGCTAGAGCTTTGTCATTTTTCCTCTGCACACACAGGCACATGTGCACACAATACACACATACAGCTTCCCTCGTATTCACGTGTATACAATGCACACACACACACACAGAGAGAGAGAGAAAGAGAGAGACAGAGAGAGAGAGAGAGAGAGAGAGAGAGAGAGAGAGAGAGAGAGAGAGAGAGAGAGAGAATGAGAATATAAAACCTGTTACCTAAAAGTACAGAAACAGCCCCTGCTGGGATTTTCTTTCCAGGTTTTGGGGACGGAAGTGATTCTATAATAAGAAAGAAAAGTCAATCACTTCACCAGATTTGCTGAGCATGGCACCACATACCTGCAATCACAAGACTTAAGCAGTTGAGGCAGGAGGATGGACGTGTATCAAGAATAGCTCAGGGCTACATGTTAAGCACCAAACCAATCATGACTACATAGCAAAACTGTCAAAAAGAAAAAGAATCCACTCCTTCTCTGAGGCAATTTGTTCCTAAATATAAGTCTTTTGAAAGTTATTATTTTTTATGTTTACTGATATCAGCAGCTTTTCCCTTAGGATTAACACAGTCTAAACTATGACTCCCATGGAAGATACACTGAGGTTAAGCAGCAGCAATGATGATATATGGGGGAGTCAGGAACAGAACAAGCAAGGGCTTTTAAAATAGGTCTAATGCTGCCCTTCCAGTTCAACTGGCAAAAGGGAACAGCAAAAAACCTGTGAGATGGTTGTGAAGAAAATAAAATGAACGCAATGAGGGAAACAAGAAAGGGAGATGTCCGGACAGCAGGATAAGGAGGTCCCAACACGGAACACATCACACGGGAGGACAGCCCCAACACGGAACACATCACACGGGAGGACAGTTCCAACACAGAACACATCACACAGGAGGCCATCATTTAAAACAACTTATTTCCGGTTGTTTTACTGGGAATAGTATTACAAAAACTACTTTAAATCTAATGGAATAAATATTTTAAGTTTTCAAAAACGACTTTGGGCTTTTAAAAAAATTCCTACAGATGATTCTGATGAATTACTGATGACCAAGTGATATTCTCAACATGATGTTCCTGTAAATTAAATGTCATTATAGTAAAGCTAGCCTCAGCATAACTACCAAATACCTTTTCTTTTTGACTTTTTTTTTTATCATCTTTAAAAAGTAAATGCATGATATGGGTCTGAAGACGGTACTATTATCTATTGCTATGACAAAAATTAGTAAAGACAAAGTGTCTTCAACTGTTTCAAGCCAAAGACAGCTGTAGCTTAATGGAAATAAACATTTGGGTGTTCTGTCTCACAACAGGAAGAGCTTTAGAACATGTTTACTGGGTAGTTTTTTTGTCAACCTGATACAATCTTGAGTTATCCAGAAAGAGCAACTCTCAGTTGAGAAACTATCTCCATCGGATTGGCCTATACCTAAGTCTGTGGAACACTTTCTTAATTAATAAGTGATGTGGCACAGCTCACTTTATACAGTGCCAACCCTTGGCTAGACGGTCCTGGGAGAGAAAGAAAAAGAGCTAAATATGAGCCTGGAAGGCAAGGCAGGATGATGGGCTATAAGCTGCACAGATGGGCAAGGCAAGATGATGGGCTATAAGCTGCACAGATGACATAAACCCTTTCCTCCCCGGGCTGCTTTTGCCATGGTGTTTATCACAGAAACGGAAAGCTAACTAGGAAAGCAGGCAAGCAGAAAGCATCCATCCCCACACCTACCTTCACTAACAGGAGCTTGTGCTTGCCGATCCCGGGGGGCTTCCTTGAAGAGGTCACTCTGGTTGTGGTAAGGCATAGGATAATTTTAAAATGCAGAGGTAAACAAGGCTGAACTTGAAGATTTCTGAGAAGGATCCTATGCTTTGAAGCTACATATTTACTGTCATTCCCAAGAATCAGTGACAAGGTACAGACTAGAGCAAAATGATCTTAATTTGGGCCTGTCAGGGATTAAATAAAAACATGGGAGAGGACAACATATCGGTAACTCAAGAAAATTACCCATTATTGATACTCCACAGCCTCTCCTCACATCAAGGGACCATAGGACATCAGGATAGATAGAATTTCTCACTCTGAGGTTCTGACTTTAACATGTCCCCAAATATGAAAGGCAGCTTCTTTTCTCTAACAAAAGCATAGCTTTCTTCCTTGCGTGCTCAATGACACAAAGAGCTTTACTTAATTGCCCAACTTACCTCCTCCTCATCATCATCAAAAAGCCCCTGCCCAGCACTGAACAGACCACCTCTAGAGGCAAATGGTGAGAAGTCTTCATCAGTCAATGTGGGGGGTGGGAACAAGATGTCGTCTTCATCTATCAGAAATCAACATTGCACAGGGAGTGTTAAACTGGTGTACCCTGTGGTGGTGGCACAGTGCCTGTAATTCCAGCATTCAGGAGACTAAGATTAAAAAAAAATCAAAGTTCAAGGACAGGTTGGGCATGGTAGGATTAAGGCCAGCTTGGACTACATACAAATTCCAAACTACCTTGGGCTATATATTTTGGGCTATTTATTTTCCCTCAAATATATAAGAATAAGAGAGGGGAAAATGGATTTGGGATTTCTCCATATCTGGGATTGCCTCTATAGCATATTGGCATGACTTTAACAAAGCCATACTTTACAAGGAGTATTGAGAACAAAACAGTAGATTTCAAACAATCCAGGAAGTGCCTCAAAGGTTCTCGTCCTCAAAGGAACAATGTTTGGGGACAAAAGTGATTCTTTAGGCCAATCTCTTGACTGACTTACTTTGAAGCAAAATATAGGTTAACTGCCACATGCCCAAGTTTAGAGAAAGGAAAAACAAATTGAGCAGCAATTCCATAGATGGAGACATGGCAAGGGAACATATAGATGTCACTAGTTAATATGGAAAGGTCACATACAATCCTTACCGAAAACTTTAGCAACCCATAATTCCTACACATCTAAAATAAAATCTAGAAAGACAGAAAATGCTTACTTTAGACTAGCAATTCAATACAAGCATTACTCCGCATTGGCCTTTCTTTCATCCTAGCACCTAAAATGTGTTTTTGAAGCTTTAAAAAAGTGAATGGAGACACAAGCTACTTGTCAGCACTTGCCAGTGACACCTTTCCATTCCATGAAGACTCCTAATGAGTGAAGGCTTACCATCGGGAGGCGTTCTCCTTTCCTTCTTCTCCTTCATTGTCTTCTGAGGTTTCCCATCTGCGGAGGATAACTTAGGAGAATCTGAGAGGTTTAACAATACTTGGCATTCTTGTTAAAGATACTAATTCGCTACTCAAGACTGCATTCTCATGACACAGGCCAAGAGCAGGAGACTCAAGCTTATAACTCAGTTCCATCAGAGCACTTACTACAGGAACAGGCTACTAGATCATGTGCAAACCAAGATTGAACTCAAGGAAGAAATTACTCTACCTTTCTACTCTGTTAAATAACCTGAGTGCACTGGATAGTGCATTTTTTCAGTCAAAACTTAAGAGTAAATATTAAGCCCTGGATTCACAATCTGCTGTCTATAGTTCTCTCTGGGGTTTCCATGTTCCATGCACGTAAGATGTTGCATAGAAACAAACATGTACTGGGGGAAGGGATAAATAGGATACTCATGGTATCTAAACATCAAGTAGAATCCAAGAGACACTGACATGGATTAAAGCAGCCTTTCACAGGGGTCACCTAAGACCACTAGAAAACACAGATTACAATTCACTAAAAAAAAAAATCACTTAAAAAAACAGAAAAATCAGTTATGAAGTAGCAACAAAAATAATTTTATGGTTGGGCATCAACATACCATGAGGAACTGTGATAAAGGGACGCAGCACTAGGAGGGTTGAGAACTACTGGCTGAAAAGGTCAAAGTGCTTAGCAACAAGCCTGACAACCAGAGCCACAGGCAGAAGGAGGAAGGAGAAAACCAATCTGCATACACATCAAGACATACACATGCCCCTCCACGCCAAGTAAATGACAACAATAAAGGAGTCTAAGAAAACACAACAAAAATCAAGAACTAGGGCTGGAGAGATGGCTCAGAGGTTAAGAGCACTGACTGCTCTTCCAGAGGTCCTGAGTTCAATTCCCAGCAACCACATGGTGGCTCACAGCCATCTGTATGAGATGTGATACCCTCTTCTGGTGTGTCTGAACACAACTACAGTGTACTCACATACGTAAAATAAATTAATTTAAAAAAAAATCAAGAATTAAAACTTAAGCTCATCATGCCTTAGTAATTAGTGAACCCCATGCCTGGGTATAGTGGCTATGTTTTTGATCATCAGCACTCAAAGGAGAAGGAAAGAAGATCAGAAATTCAAGTCCACCCTTGCCTACATCACAAATTTGAGCTAGCATGGAATATATGAAATCCTGTCCCTCCCCCCAAAAAAAAGAAAGACAGAGAGATAGAGACAGACAGAAAGAGAGACAGAGAGAGGAACAGAGAGAGAGAGAGCGCTGAACATGTGTGAGGTGGCACACAGGCACACTACAGCATACCACAAACCACCCCATTAACCTGCCTTCAGAACTCACCTATCTGTCCCTCTTTCCGCGGGTTGGAGGTATCTCCTCTGATCCGGGCTGCCAGTTCATCAGCAAAAGATGTAGGTCTTTTCTACAGGCAAAAAAGAAAATCTAACAAATGAGTATACTCCTAGACACGTAACAAAATTATATTAATTATATATTAATTAAATGTTAATTAATTAAAAGGAAATAAAACAACTGGGGGAAGGCAGAGTATGGTGTTGAGTCTCTACAATCCAAGTAGAGGTAGAAAGATATAAGTTTGAGACCAGTCTGGGCTACATAGTGATCTCAAGATTAACCTGAATTACATTGAAACTGTACCTTGAAGAACTCAAACCAAACAAAAACAGACAACAAAAGACAAATGAAACTGAGTCAGTTACAATGAAATGTGTCACAAAAAAATGTGTCAACAGTCACAAAAAAAAAATCAAACTAGAACAGGGCTTTTTAAAAAGATTTATTTATGTGTGTATGAAAATATACTTGCAAAAACAAGACTTTATTAATGAATTTAATCACAGGGAATCTATAAAGCTCAGGTAAGTAACAGAACTCACAAAATGTCTCCTTAAAAGGAGATACTGTTACTTATTTTTTAAAATCCTTAACAAACCTCAGTAAGAAAACTAACTTGGGGGGAGGGAGGGCTGGAGAGATGGCTCAGAGGTTGAGAGCACTGACTGCTCTTCCAGAGGTCCTGAGTTCAATTCCCAGCAACCACATGGTGGCTCACAACCATCTCTAATGGGATCTGATGCCCTCTTCTGGTGTGTCTAAAGACAGCTACAGTATACTCATATGCATAAAATAAATAAATCTTTAAAAAAAAAAGAAAAGTAACAAGAGTATATGGAGGGAGATAGGAGAGTATTTTATCTCAAAATTCTGGAGCTGACTATATTCCCAATGAGCTGACTAAACCACCCTTAGCACTAAAGGAAAAAAGCACCAGTAAGGCAATTGGAGACACCAGGACATTTACTGCTGTTCATAAACTATCAATCAAGAGGCAAGAGAGATGAGCCCATGTCAGGTGTCTTACAACATCCTGTAACTCCAGCTCCAAGAAAACTGATACCCCTACATCTTTTCTCCCTAGGAACCCACATACATGTGTGCAAATACAGACACACAGATATACCAAAAGCACATTCACAGACAATCTTTAAAAGGAAAAAAAAATCAAGTTACAAATACAAGGGATATAGAGATGGCTACTCAGTACAACACTTGCTACCTATGTGTGAGGACCAGAGTTCAAAACCCTAGCACTCACGTAAAAAGCTAGAAGTGCTATGTGTGCCTGCAGTCTCAGAGCTGTGAAGATAAGGAGCAACGTGAAACGCTACTTCTTAGACCTTGAAAAGCGGTAATTATACTTACAGACTTAGCATTTTCCTCAATATCCTCAATATCATCACCTTCCTTCTCAGAGTCAGCAAAAAGGTCACCATCGTCATCCTCTTCTTCATCACTCATCTGTGTAATATGCTGAGAATGTAGAACAGAATTTCTAGATGCAACTCAACAACTGAAAAGGAGACACTGTCAATTTTTAATCTCTCCCTTTAAAAAGTAACCACACTGTGAACATATATTCCATATAATTTATTTATTAAAAACTAAACAAAGGATTTACTTTTTAGTAAGAATATAAGAGCAAAAATATCAAAGCAAAATATTCGAATTTCCAAATGTTCATTTTTAGAGGAATATAAATTAGTCTTAAGAAGTAATGGTTATCCAATCACAAAAGAACACACATGGTATGCAGTCACTGATAAGGGGATATTAACCCAGAATCTCAGAATACCCTAGACACAATTCGCATATCAATAGATTTCCAAGAAGATGGAAGGAGAGACCCCTGGTCCTGGATGTAGGGGAATGCCAGGACAGAGAAGTGAGAGAGGGTTGAATGGGGAAAAGAGGGAGGGAAGGGGGCTTATGGGACTTTCGGGGAGGGAGGAAACGGGAAAGAGGAAATGATTTGGAATGTAAATAAAAAAAACTTAGAAAATAAAAAAAGAAAAAAAAAAAAAAAAAAGAAGTAATGGTTATAGCCGGGCGGTGGTGGCGCACGCCTTTAATCCCAGCACTTGGGAGGCAGAGACAGGAGGATTTCTGAGTTCGAGGCTAGCCTGGTCTACAAAGTGAGTTCCAGGACAGCCAAGGCTACACAGAGAAACCCTGTCTCGAAAAACCAAAAAAAGAAAAAAAAAAAAAAAGAAGTAATGGTTATAAGGAGCTATTAAAAAAAGCAAAATTTGGAAACAGTAATATCCAAAGGAGGTGACTAACCTAAATACATAACATTCTTAAAAGAAAATAACTATGAGCATGAAAACCCTCACATATCATTAAAAATCATTTTAGGAAACCTGGCCCACAAATTTCATGCAGAGCTGACCAAACATGCCTAAGATCCTAGACATGTTCGATCCCTAGTACCAATAGTAAGAGGAAAAGTAATTTTAGTACATACATTATGCTTCAACTAAAGCTTTAAAATGAACTCATTTTAATACATAAGCTTTACCTGCTTTTGGTCATTGTCACTATGACTGGCAAAATCTTCATCTGACTCCTGTGGGTGAAAAAGTTTTGCTGTTAATGCAGAAAAGATCTTATCAGTCTCTGAGGTAAGTGGCAGTCAGGCAGAGGGAAGGCTTGCACTCTCAGTCACCTTAAATAGCAGATAGGATGAATTCAGCAAATAGAGCTAGAGCACTATTTTGGTGTTTCATACAGATAGTTCTAATGATTCATTCGTATCATTTGTATT
Source organism: Tokudaia tokunoshimensis (assembly GCA_036184795.1). NCBI lineage: Eukaryota > Metazoa > Chordata > Mammalia > Rodentia > Muridae > Tokudaia > Tokudaia tokunoshimensis. The sequence continues at coordinate 137,438,141 of BTHU01000002.1, read as the reverse complement.
GGCCAGTTCTAACCTTCAGATTTAAAGAAAGAACGTCATTTAATTAAATCATAGGAGGTTGATTTGTGTTGCTTTACATTTTGGATTACAATCTCTGTACTCCTTCTAGTAGGATAACTACTTCATTAAGCTCAAAAACTGAAGGTCAGTTTGCTACCGACAATTACTACATCAAAGGACTCAGCAGACAAGTTATCTGTAGCAAGGTAATAGATGAGTTTCTTTCTACTGCTAGGATTTCCATTTGCCACACTGGAGGAAGGAATGCAGGGGAGGGAGAGCAAGTGCGAGAACAAAGACATGAAAATCAGACACGCAGAATGTTCTCCTTTTAGAATCTCATATTCAATGTCTGAAGAATAACTCAAGGTGCCCGACTCTAGATCATAGATGTTCTCTGTGGACCTTTAGACACTAGCAAATGAACATGAAGTAAATGCTTACATTAAAGGACTTAAAAAATTCTTCATGGGCTGAAGAGATGGCTCAGTGGTTAAGAGAGCATGCTGCTCTTTCAGGGAACTACAATTTGAGTTCCAGCACCTCCATTAGGCAGCTCACAACTGCCTGGAGCTCCAGCTCTAGGGCATCTGACACCCTCTTCTGATCACTATAGGCACTGCACACACACGTACCTATTTGCATAACAATAATAAAAAAATAACTTTTTAAAAGTTGTTCATTGGAGTAGACAGCATGAAATAATCAAACTCAGGGCTGAAATCAACCAAGTAGAAACAAAGAGAATTATACAAAGAATCAACCAAACCAGGAGCTGGTTCTTTAAGAAAATCAATAAGACAGATAGACCCTTAGCCAGACTAACCCTAGGGCACAGAGACAGTATCCAAATTAGCAAAATCAGATATGAAAAGGGAGACATAACAACAGAAAAGGAGGAAACCCAAAAAAATCATAAGATCCTACTACAAAAGCCTATACTCAACAAAACTGAAAAATTTGGATGAAATGGACAATTTTCTATACATATACCAGGTACCAAAGTTAAATCAAGACCAGATAAATGATCTAAATAGTCCCACAACCCCTAATGAAATAGAAGCAGTCATTAATAGTCTCCCAACCAAAAAAATCCCAGGACCAGATGGTTTAGTGCAGAGTTCTATCAGACCTTCAAAGAAGACGTAATACCAATACTTTTCAAACTATTCCACAAATTAGAAATGGAAGGAGCACTACCCAATTTGTTCTATGAAGCCACAATTACTCTGATACCTAAACCACACAAAGACCCAACAAAGAAGGAGAATTCCAGACCAATTTCCCTTATGAATATCGATGCAAAAATACTCAATAAATTTCTTGAAAACCAAATCTAAGAACACATCAAAACAATCATCCATCATGATCAAGTAGGCTTCATCCCAGGGATGCAAGGATGGTTCAATACAAGGAAATCCACCAATGTAATCCACTATATAAACAAACTCAAAGAAAACAAATCACATGATCATTTCATTAGATGTTGAGAAAGCATTTAACAAAATCCAACACCCCTTCACGATAAAAGTCTTGGAAAGATCAGAAATTCAAGGCCCATACCTAAACATAGCAAAAGCAATATACAGCAAATCAGTAGCCAACATAAAACTAAATGGAGAGAAACTTGAAGCAATCCCACTAAAATTGGGGACTAGACAAGGCTGCCCACTCTCTCCATACCTATTCAATATAGTACCTGAAGTCCTAGCCAGAGCAATTAGACAACAAAAGGAGGTCAAAGGGATACAAACTGGAAAGGAAAAAGTCAAAATATCACTATTTGCAAATATATGATAATATAATCAAGTGACCCCAAAAACTCCACCTGAGAACTCCTAAGCCTGATAAACAACTTCAACAAAGTGGCTGGATATAAAATTAACTCAAACAAATCAGTGGCCTTCCTCTATTCAAAGGATAAACAGGCTGAGAAAGAAATTAGAGAAACAACACCCTTCACAATAACCACAAACAATATAAAATATCTTGGTGTGGCTCTAACTAAACAAGTGAAAGATCTGTATGACAAGAACTTCAAGTCTCTGAAGAAATAAATGGAAGAAGATCTCAGAAGATGGAAAGATCTCCCATACTCATGGATTGGCAGGATTAATATAGGAAAAATGGTCATCTTGCTGAAAGCAATCTACAGATTCAATGAAATCCCCATCAAAATTCCAACTCAATTCTTCATAGAGTTAGAAAGAGCAATTTCCAAATTCATCTGGAATAACAAAACACCCAGGATAGCTAAAACTATTCTCAACAGTAAAAGAACTTCTGGGGGAATCAGTATCCCAGACCTCAAGCAGTACTACAGAGCAATAGTGTTAAAAACTGCATGGTATTGGTACAGTGACAGGCATATAGATCAATGGAATAGAATTGAAGACCCAGAAATGAACCCACACACCTATGGTCACTTGATCTTTGACAAAGGAACTAAAACCATCCAGTGGAAAAAAGACAGCATTTTCAACAAGCTGGTTCAATAGGTGGTCAGCTTGTAGAAGAATGCAAATTGATCCATTCTTATCTCCTTGTACAAAGCTCAAGTCCAAGTGGATCAAGGACCTCCACATAAAACCAGATACACTGAACATAATAGAAAAGAAAGTGGGGAAGAGCCTCGAACACATGGGCACAGGGGAAAATTTCCTAAACAGAACACCAATAGCTTATGCACTAAGATCAAGAATTGATAAATGGGACCTCATAAAAATGTAAAGCTTCTGTAAGGTAAAGGATACTGTCAATAGGACAAAACAGCAACCAACAGATTAGGAAATGATCTTGACCAATCATACATCCCAAAGAGAGTTAATATCCAATATACACAAAGAACTCAAGAAGTTAGACTCCAGAGAATCAAATAACCCTATTAGAAAATGGGGTACAGAGCTAAACAAAGAATTTTCAACTGAGGAATACCAAATGGCTGAGAAGCACCTAAAGAAATGTCAACATTCTCAGTCATCAGGGAAATGCAAATTAAAACCCTGAGATTCCACCTCACACAAGTAAGAATAGCTAAGATCAAAAACTCAGAGACAGCAGATGCTGTCGAGGATATGAAGAAAGAGGAACACTCCTCAATTTCTGGTGGGATTGCAAGCTGGTACAACTACTCTGGAAATCAGTCTGGCAGTTCCTCGGAAAATTGGACATAGTACTACCTGAGGACCAAGCTATACCATTCCTGGGCATATACCCACAAGATGCTCCAACATGTAATAAGAACACATGCTCCACTATGTTCATAGCAGCCTTATTTATAATAGCCAGAAGCTGGAAAGAATCCAGATGTCCCTCAACAGAGGAATGGATACAGAAAATGTGGTATATTTACACAATGGAGTATTATTCAGCTATTATAAACAGTGAATTCATGAAATTCTTAGGCAAGTGGATGGAACTAAAAAATATCATCCTGAGTGAGGTAACCCAATCACAAAAGAACACACATGGTATGCACTCGCTGTTAAGTGAATCAAAAGCTTAGAATACCCAAGATACCATTCACAGATCACATGAAGCTCAAGAAGAACGAAGACCAAAGTATGGATACTTCAGTCCTTTTTAGAAGGGGGACCAAAATACCCATGGGAGGAGATACAGAGACAAAGTGTGGAGCAGAGACTGAAGGAAAGGCTAACCAGGGACTGCCCTACCTGAGGACCCATTCCATATTCAATTTCCAAAACCAGACACTATTGTGGATGCCAACAAGTGCTTGCTGAAAGGAGCCTGATATGGCTGTCTCCTGAGAGGCTCTGCCAGTGCCTGACAAATACAGAGGGGGATGCTGCAGACAACCATTGGACTGAGCACAGGGTCCCCAATGGAGGAGCCAGAGAAAGGACTGAAAAAACTGAAGGGGTTTGCAGCCCCACAGGAGGAACAACAATATGAATGAACCAGCACTCCAGAGCTCCCAGGGACTAAACCACCAACCAAAGAGTATACAAGGAGGGACCCATGGCTCCAGCCATATATGTATCATAGGATGGCCTTGTCAGACAGCAATGAGAGGAGAGGCCCTTGGTCCTATGAAGGCTCGTTGCCCCAGTGTAGGGGAATGCCAGGACAGAGAAGTGGGAGTGGGTGGATTAGTGAGCAGGGGGAGGGGGTATGAGATAGGAGGTTTTGGAGGGGAAATAAGGAAAGGGGATAATATTTGAAATGTAAATAAATAAAATATCTAATAAAAAATAAATTAATTTTTAAAAAAAGTTGTTCATTGCAGCTATTTGTTTTTTCCTAAGATTATTCAAGACAGACACAGTCCAAGACTATGTTTTAGGCAGAGACAGTGCTATAATATCTAAACTGTTCTCTCCTCAAAATATAATGGAAAGTGAAAGAATTTGGTAGAAAGAAAGGTAAATAACGGTGAAAGGGATCAATGCAGTTTCCCTTCTATCTCAACAAGTAGAAAAAAGAATTCCAACCCTTCAGATTCTGCCCTGTAAGGTTTTTGAAACTCGTTCCCTAATTCTGAAGCATGGTACACACCTAGCCGGTGACATACACCGTAAGCTTCCTGCCCACCATGACCTGGCCATACCATGTCCTCACCTCCTCTTCTTTCTCATCTTCACTGTCCACAATGCTCCCCCGGTCACTGCCCACAGAGCCTTCTGTTGGGAAGAGTTATAAAAGTCAGCAGCAGTTTCACCAGAGAATGTCTGTAGCCCCTTCTCCAATACCAACCACAGCAGCATCAAAGAGACTCGAATCAACTCTTTGCCATTTAGTGGAATGAAAGCGCCTTTGTAGTTAATAGAATCTCAAAGTATCTCCTATGAAGTAACAAACAGTCATAAATTGGCTTTACTCTACAAGGACTTCAGGGTAACAAAAAGGAGCTGTATCAAATTTGAAGTCACTGGCGGTGACAGTGCAGGCAACTAACTGCTTGTGGTCCTGACAGTGGGAACTCAGTCTCTGGGATTCACACAACAGAAGAGAGAGCTGACCCTGATAGGCTGTCACGGACTTCCACAGAGACACACACATACAATAAATAAACATAAAATAATGAAATGGAATTAAAAGGTGACTAGAGCAGTTTAACAACTAAATGCCTTAAGTCTTAGCCCAGAGAGGGCGGTAGAGGTAGTAAGAGATGGGAAAACAGACAAATCTGAATATAACCAAAGATGAAGTAACAAAAAAATCTCTTGAAACTGACCACTTTAAAGCGTGGTTATATAAGAAAATGACCTTGTTCTGAGAAACTACAGAGAGAACATTAGGACATTAGGGTTATGGAGATTCAGAATGCTATGATGTACAGACAGAGCAGAAGCACAAGGGAAACATTCGCTGGAACACCTGAGTGAGGACCTATGGGCACTCGCCACTGCTCTTGCAATATTATCATAAAGCTGAATTACTTCACCACGAAAGGTTAAGCTGTAGCACACATGACAGAAACACTGGTGAGAAAGCGTACCTTCACTGGACAGCTCTCCAAGCCCTACGTCTTCCTGTTCCATGAAGAGCTTTGACCCGATGAGATAGGGTAAAGGCCGGTCAATGTAGAGATCCTTCAAGGAAGGAAAAGAAACAGCCATTAAACACATAGGTTGAAAATACAGCCAAGTGTTCTACTTGCTGGCCTGCTGCATCTACTATCTAAAACAAGGTGATAAATCAAAGTAGAAAATAAGAAAACATGGCAATGTTAAAAGTACATTTCCAAAACATCAAATCCAGCTGGGCAGTGGTGGCACATGCCTTTAATCCCAGCACTTGGGAGGCAGAGGCAGGTGGATTTCTGAGTTCAAGGCCAGCCTGTCCACAGAGTGAGTTCCAGGATAGCCAGGGCTACACAGAGAAACCCTGTCTCGAAAAAAAAAAAAAGACAAAAAACCCATCAAATCCGACCATGCAGTGGTGGTGCACACCTTTAACCACAACACTCGGGAGGCAGTAGAAGGATCTCTACGCATTCAAGGCCAGCCTGGTGGTCTAAGAAGTAACTTCCAGGAAGTCTTCCTTAGCACAAGCCACAGAGTATCTACCACTCAGGAGCTTCCCTAATTCATCTAATCCCAACCCAAATCTCCTTTATGCCCTAAAGACTAAGAACAAGAGGAAGAAAGGTTGGCCAAGGGGCACCAAAGCTTCAGTTAGCCTTAACATGAGCTGAGCAAGGATGGCTCCAAGACCAACCAACATGCCAGACTGCAGGAGGCAAAAGCCTCACTGCCTAAACCTTACACACAGGACACAGAGGAAAGCTCGCAGGGGAAAGCAGGCCTCCCACGGGAAGGGTACACATATTGGTTCCTGCACCAAATGGTCAGCCCTGAAAACATACATGTAAGTGACAGTATATGGACTCAACAGGTTATATTTAGGAATGTATATGTTACACAAATACACATATGACTCAATAACAATTAATGGAAAAAGAAGACATAAATTTGAAGGTGAGTGGAGAGAGGTATATGGAAAAGGTTAAGGAAGAAAAAGGAAGAAAAATTGTAAATAAATTACCATCTCAAAAAAAAAAACAAAAACCCAACTCAAGTTAGAGGAAATAAGATCAAAAACTGACAATAAGACGGGATGATTAGTTAATAAAATGTATTATATTTTTTAATCATTGGGAGATTTTTAAGTGTTCTCACCATGAATTAAGTATGCGATATACAAGTTAGAATAAGTCATTCTATGATTAATGGACTTTTCAAAATATGAGATATATATATACACACATACACACACATGTATAATATGTTTTGCTAATTAAAGCAAAAAAAACTTCAGTCTTAAAATAAAAATGACCCACAAAACAGTGGGTGGATAAAGGCCTTTGGCTGGAGTTCAATCCCCAGCACCATGAAAAGGCAGACAGGAGAACCAAGTCCATAGCTATCCACTCTCAGCTATGTGCCCATGGGACACACATGTCCCATACTAATACATCAATAATAAATTTTAAGTGTTAAAAATTAAATTTAAAAAACAAACCAATGCAGTTAAAATTCTCACCCCTCCCCTTAACTTCTTGGCTATATGTCAGCTTTCTCACAGAGTTCTGAGGAGGGGCGTTCACCTAAATGCCTCCTCTCCAACAGACTATATGCTAAAAACCTTAGCGGAGGAGGAGGTATACTCTGCAACTTTTACCTACTTTGTACCCCTGAAGTGCTTGGTGTGTCAAGTAAGGCTCTCAGAAGGGGTCAATTTGGGAATACTAATAACATCCATACACCCTGTGCCCAGCAAAGTCGTCAAGACCTCATCACACTCTAACTGAATGCTTTACCTTTGGCTCAAGAATCAGTTCCACCCGCTCATTGGCATCCTCCTCTTCAGAGTCCGAATTCCCTGCTTTGATGTCAAGTTGCTCAAACGCACTATCCAGGACCTGTAATCCATAGTTCACAGCCTCCTGGACTTTAGGAATCAGATCTATTTCTTTCTGTTCCCGAGTCTTCTCCTACAAACAAAATATCCTTCAGTGAGTGTCTCCAATATACGACCCCTAAAGTCATGCCTTCCCCAAAAAATTTTAATTCAAAATGTCAAGAGTCACGTTCTCCTGAATGCCTTGATACAGACTTTGGAGTTAACGTACAAGCTTTAAATCTTCGTTTTGTTACTTTCTGGGTATCAATCAAACGACCTAAACTCTAGAATTCCAACTTTTTCATCTGGAAGATCTGGTGAATTAGAAAGCAAAACTGAGCCAGGCAGCAGTGGCACAGGCCTTTAATCCCAGCACTCGGGAGGCAGAGGCAGGGATCTCTGTTCCAGGGTAGCCAGGGCTATTACACAAAGAAACCCTGTCTCAGAAAAGAAAGGAGAAGAGAAACAAACAAACCAAAACTGAGTCTGTAGAAGCAGGTGTGCGGATGAGTGTACTCAACGGTTCGAATCTATCTTTAGGGTTAAGGGAAAGAACCAGGCTCTGACATCAAGTCCTGTGGCATTCAGAAAACATTTCACTATATCTGAACCAATTTTAAATGTAATGTTGGTTTGATATAACAATAATACTCATTTGGCTGAGAAGCAAACACATGAGGACTATTAATGAAAATTCACTTTCCTAAAAATGCTGGAGCAGAAAGAGTCATAGCTGGTTTCCTGGTTTCTGATACCCTAATCAACAGCTTCACTACCGACCTTCTCAAGCGACTTCCATTCTGTCCCGTGTGGGAGGGCAGTACTTGCTGGAGCACACAAAAGTGAGTGAGACCCAGAATCTCTTTCTTGGGTGTGGACTCCAAAGTGAGATAAGCAAGGATGTGTATGCAGAGATCACATGGGAAGCCTCGGGACCCAGGAAGCTGCAGCCCCTCATCCCTCGGCCTACTTTCCAAAGCACATAGCACTTATCAACTTTCTCCATTCCCTCTCTTTTCTGACATCCACTATCGTCCACAAACCTAGTCCACAGGAATGGGGATGAAGCTCAGTTGTAGAAAGCTCGCCCAATGTGTGTGAGGCCCTTTGTGCAGGAACCTGAGGCCATGACTTACTCTTGTTGGCATGGGCTATCCCCTGCCTTCTACTCCGCCCTTTCTTCTTCATCTGAATAAAATCTCATCCTTGAAGCTTTTCCCAGCTAGTTCAACAGCAAGTGTCTCCTTGTGTGAACTTCCAAAACACAATGGCCTCAACAGACAATGAAACCTCTGAGAGGAAGCGTCCTACACCATCAGTTCCCTGCAGTACCATGACAGTCGACAACTGCTCACTGCAGTCCACTATGTCCTAACACATCTTGCACCCATGAGGTACTCAAATACGCACATTCTAACCCTATATTCACCTAGCTAATTTTGATGTGACAGAAACAAGAGTAAAAACAATCACAAAAGCGATGGGGAAACTGGGCCTTCAGAGGCCTCACCTCTGTGACACTCATTTCCCAAAGCTCAGGATGGGGCCTGTTTCTGCATAAACTAAGGAAGAATGGCTTCTAGATCTTTAAAGGTGAGTGAGGAAGGAAAGGGAGGAAGGAGGAGAACAAGACAATGTTTCCTCTGTGGCCTGGAAACCTGGATATTTTACTCTGCTCCACATTTATGCCAGAATTCCGCTATTTCATCTATGTACTAACAGGCTAAGTTACAGGAAAAAATGGAAACGTTTTCTTTGGTCACCACCAGGGGCTGTATCTCCCATGTTCCCAGTCCTCATCACCCTCTTTCTCACTTCTCCAGGTTAGTAATTCAAAGAAAGAAGGATTTGATACAAGTACCTGCTCTGTTTTTTCTGCCTCCGCCTTGAGCACCTGCTCCTCCACTTCTTCATCGTACACACGCTAAGTATGGAAGCAAACACATTGTAAATAATTAAGCAGTAGAATGGAATCACAGGGAAAAGCTCAATACAAAGAACTTCAAAAAGACAGAAATACCAAAAGCATCCCCAAGCTGAACCCAGGTCCTCCACATATATGTACCAGATGTGCAGTTAGGTTTTCCTATTGCTCCCGAGCAACTGGAGCAGGGCCATCCTTAAAGCTGTTACCTGTCTGTGGAGTGCATTCCTAACTGGACTGCCTTATCTGGCCTCAGTGGGAGAGGATGGGGCTAGCCCTGCAAAGACTTGATGTGCCAGGGTTGTGGCATACCTAGGAGGGCCTCCACCCTCTCAGAGGAAAAGGGAGATATAAGGGAAGATTATGGGAGGGGGTATGGGAGGACACAGCAATTGGATGTAAAGTGAATAAAAAAAATGGAAATGGCTTTTTGGAAAACAATAGGGACCACACCAGTGGGACATGAACAAATAACAAAATAGTAATTTACCTGAAGTTAGATTGTAGAAAATGGTATGAATGACTAAAAATCACAAGGAACTATCTGGCTGATCAGAGTTCTGAAAACACTATGATCCCAACTATACATACATTCACTTAACCTAATCTATAATTCTAACAGGGCAGGTACCTTTACCTAAGGCCATTGCTAATATCAATTGGTATAACTTACCAACTAGATAAATAACAATTAGAGCAAGAAAAATAATAAGGGTAAACTGTAATTTCTGCTGCTTAATGGTTGAAAGTTTGTATACTTATCTCATATAAACCAAAGAAAAAAAGGTAAAATGCACCAACAACTTGCCAGAAGATACACAGCCACAGAAGAACCTCTTTTACAAGACACATCTGTCATTCTTGAAACTCACTGAAATTTTTTAAACAACTAGAGTGTAACATATTTATTATAAAAAGCCAATATAAATGTAGGTATGATGACTAATCTTGGTTGTCAACTTGACTATATCAGACTCTTGTGAAGAATTTTCTTGATCATATCATTTGAAGCAGGAAAACCCAACCGGAAACTGGACCACTTTCTTGTGGAAGCCGGGATAAAAGGACATGGAAGAAAAATTTGCTTTTTGCCTTCTGTGCTCATTCTTGCTAGCAAGTTCATCTATCTTGTTGTTAAGGCATTCCTTTGCTGATACTAGAATCAACTTCTTCAGGAGTCTAGTGGAGACTGAAGGTCAGCACTCTTCAGCAATCCTCCAGGCCTCCAGCACAGATAGAAACTGCTGAAATAGGCAAGCTCCTGGATGAAAAACTACTGCACTCTCATTGTTGGTTGTGGTACTTAGAGATACCAGGCTGGAAACGTCCTCTCTGCTGCATAACTTTCATAGAGCTGAAAAATATTATGCACGTTACCACTTAAGAATGAGGTAGATACTGTACCACACTACCGACCTGAGTAGCAGGACTGCTCTGGTGTTGACCAACTGCTTCCTAATTGGATCTGAGGCCTGTGCCATGGGAGAAAATGTACACTATGTTCTGTAAAGCAGGTGAGAAGCCCATGCCTGGGAGATCAGATGCCACAAAGTCTGGACCCAGCACCACTTCTGTCTTTGCTAACGTGACACATTGTCAGAACATCTTCTAGATGTTTATACCCATAGGTTAGGGCTATTCTCAACCTTGGCAGATATGTCAAATTCATAGAGAGAAGTTAAAAAAACAAAGATAAAATACTGACGATTTCTGAATAAAAAGAAGTTTTAAGGAGCTGATCATGATGGCTCATACCTACAGGCCAACTTTCAGCAGTAAAGCAGAAGACGGTTAGACAACAAGATCCTGTCTGAAAAAAACAAGTTGTTAAAGCAACTTGCCCTATTAAGTATATTAGATTATAATACTTAATAGCATAAGAAACAAAGAAAATTACATGGAAAACTAAGTTTATGTTCACATAAACATACACACCAGTCAGTGAGGAAAGAACAGCTGTACAGTAAAAGCTCTCTTCAAGTGTGCTCACACAAACCCATAAATATATACTCCACGGGTATTAAAAATAAAAATGAAGAGATACAAGGATACTTCCCTCAAAATATCAGTTAGGAGGAAATAACAGAAGTTGCTGGTTTCTACGAAGCAAATATGGAAAAATATCAAAATCTGGTAATTAATTCTAGGCACTGCATATTCTTACCAAGTTGGTTATTCTCTATTCTTTCCTAAACAAATGAAGTATTTCATATAAAGCTGATAGCTGAATATTAGAATATGTTTGGTATAGTCAAATAATGGAGTAAGAATAAAATTATGTTCAAGAGTCAGGTGGTCTCTAATCGTAGCACAAGGAAGACAGAAGCTGGAGGATCAGGAGTTTAAGTTCATTCTTGGCAACAAAAAGAATTTGAGGCCAGTCTGGGATACATGAGACCTTGTCTCAAAAAAAAAAAAAAGTTCATAAAAGTCTCAAAGCTGTGTAAAAAATTATTTTAACACTAAAAAATGTGCAGGCTTTAAGTGCACATACTTCTGTGCACATACATACACATACAAACACACAGAATCATCCAGACTACAGAGAAATACAAGATGTTGCTCCCTGGCTAATTAATTTCTGGTAGTAAATTATCTGTAGGTGTAGTTTTTCTAATGACTGTGTAAAAACAGACCTAGAACATTTGTCCCAGCCTCTCCAGGAGTTGATGCTTCAAGAGGCTTCTCTCATTCTTGCTTTTCTTTCTTTTTACTTTTATTTTTGCCTTTGCCTGTGCATATGTGCAAGCTCATTGCCTTGTGCCTGAGAAGAGCCCTTGAACTGGAGCTATGGAAATTTGTTAGCAGCTGTATGGTGCTGGAAATCGAACCTGGATCTTTTTGCTTTGCTTTTGACAAAGGAGCCTCTAATGCTTTGGAGCTTCTTTTGCTACTCGGCTGTTTTTTTTAGATTGCCTTGTATGACCTTAATTATCTTTGTCCGCAAGATTCACCCTGCGCCTCCAGGCCAGGCAGTACACCTTGAGACAGGGTTTCACTGTTTAGCCTAGTTGGTCTGGAACTTTATATATAGACCTGGCTGGCCTTGAATTCATGGAGATCTGCTTGCCTTTGCCTCCCTGAGTGCTGGGGTTAAAGGCATAGACTTCATCCTTAGTCCTCACGTCATTTGCTAACAGTCTAGCAGTCTTAGTTTTTTTTAAATATTTGTTTATAACATGCTGACATCTTGAGGGGTAGATTTTAGTGATGGAGGAAATGCTCAGTGTTGATGGTTTTTGACTTCCGCCAGAAAGTCAGCCTTGTCAGGTTAGAGGTCTTGCCATACAAATTTAAAATGACTCCAGTAGCTGTCCTATCTTAAAATTGCACTAAAAGGTTCATGTATTTTTATTGTCATTGTTGTCCTATTGGAAATGTTTGGTATAGGACAGTTAGGAAGGAAAATTAAGACCGAGGGGCTGAAGAGATGACTCAGTGGTTAAGAGCACCTAACTGCTCTTCCAGAGGTCCTAGATTCAAGTCCCAGCACCCACATGGCAGCTCACAATTGTCTGTAACTTCAAGATTTGATATCCTCACACAGACATACATGCAGGCAAAACACCATTGCACATAAAATAAAACTAAGTAATTAATTAAAAAAAAAAAAAGATCCAGGTTCGATTTCCAGCACCATACAGCTGCTGACAAATGCCCATAGCTCCAGTTCAGGGCTCTTCTCAGGCATGAGGCCGGCAATGCGCTTTGCACAGGCAAAGGCAAAAATAAAAGTAAAAAGAAAGAAAAGCAAGAATGAGAGAAGCCTCTTGAAGCATCAACTCTCGGGGAAGCTGGGACAAATGTTCTAGGTCTGTTTTTACACAGTCATTAGAAAAACTACACCTACAGATAATTTACTACCAGAAATTAATTAGCCAGGGAACAACATTTTGTATCTGATACAATCCTTTGTATTTTACATCTGTAAAAATAAAGCAGGCTGGCAGAAGGAGATAGTATGTGCAGGGGATTATAGGCTGATAAGGTTCTGAACTTTAACCCCAAATCGTTGGTTCTTTATGACAATTTAGTAACGACATCTGTTTCCTTAAAAAGGGGTTGAAAAGGAAGAAAATGATGAAAACATAGTTTTTATAATTAGCAGAATGATCCTGGAAAATAAATTTAAGTTGCTTTTCAAATTTTTGTCCACAAAGCTAAAAAATCTTTAAAAAATTCCTTATGGTCTTTTATTATTTTATATATAGGCAGGTATTTTGCCTACATATACATCTGTGCACCATATGCCAGAAGAAGGCAATAGATCCCCGAGAACTAGAGTTCCAGGTGGTTGTGAGCTGCTGTGTAGGTGCTAAGAATTGAACCCAGGTCCTCTGGAAGAGCAGCCAGTGCTATTTAACCTCTGAGCCATCCATCCCTCGAGCCTCCTATGTTCTTAACAAACTAAAGTCACTAACTAGGACTGCTGAGTCTGAGGTCAGCCTCTGCTGCAGAATGAAACTCTGTCTCAAGGGAAAAACAAAAAAGGCAAGGGGTGGCAGCCTAAGAACTGGGTCCCTTTCTGCTTAGAATTTAAAACACAGGCCAACACTAATGAGCTGTTCTGTTTCAGGAGTCCCTCTTGAGCCCTTACTAATGATTCTGTGTAACTTCTATTGCCCTCAAAAGTCCTTACTGTTCTGTTGCCCTAGAAAGTCTAGCTTGCTTCACTAATTCTAAAATGTAGTTTGCAATTATGGAGCTGCCTCTGAGACTAAAATAATCTCTCAAATGAATTTCCACAAATCTAAATAGCCGTAGCATCTTAGTTTGAATTGTAATTCTTGAGAATCAATGTCAGAGTTTGAAGAAAATACACAGGTGAGCAGACAGATGCAATAGGCATTTTTGTGAAATTCTTTTCCCCAGTTTTCTGAAGCATTAGCCATTCTCCGAACATCATCAGCTGCTCCTCCACAATGGGAAGAAGCTGTAAGTACCATGTGGCCTTGTAAAAGGTCTTGGAAGCAGTTACATTTAGTGTGGTACCAACACACTTCTGAAGGATCCTGATGGCAGACTGGAAGTGGAATAAGGCCTTATCATTAAGGGGACAAAGACATGAATTGAAATACAGAATCCACAGAAGTAGACATAAAGAACAATTTTAAAAAGTTTTCACAAAACCTAAGCTATGGGAAATTTTAAGAAAAGTTTGCCATAAAAAGCTAGAAGAGGGAGACTAATTAAAATCTACGATCAGAAAATGAAGTTTCTCATGCCTCCTTTGCCTGAAAACAGTGTGATCTGGTACCAAATACATGGAGTACAAAAGAAAACTTCCCAAATTTGTTCCTTGCCCGACCTACAGCTACAACATTAACTACAAGAGCTGAGCATCTGACATAGCAGGAAAGGTGCACAATAGGACTGCACATAAGATGGCTCAGCGGTTAAGAGCACTGGCTGCTCTTCCAGAGGTCCTGAGTTCAATTCCCAGCAACCACATGGTGGCTCATGACCATCTATGTAAGTATGACTCCTACACTTAAAAAAAACATAAATAAACTAAAAAAAAAAAAAAACAAAATTAAAAATAACAACAAAAGAACAGCACATAAACCATCAATCCAGCTTGATGAGAAGCAGTAGGGGCTGCTATCATCAACAAGGGAGAGTATAGTTCCCTAACTGACCCTTCCAGGGAGTAAGTGCTCAGGTTGACCAGCCAGCTTCTGTGCACATCAGAAAATATCCTCAGGTTGAGCAAGCCAATCCAAACTCTGAAATCTAAAACTTTCTGAACAATGGCATGATATTCAAAAAAGTTTGAACATGGGGCTGTTTGAACTGAGGGATGCTGAACCTGTAAGGTCTCTGTAGAGTCTACATCTTAAAAACCTGAATACTGAACAACTTCTAGTCCCAAGTATCCCAGATATTTGTACATACATCTGTATTGGGATTACTTGAATTCATGTTATGTTTCAAACCCAACAGTTTCCCTTTGCCATTAAAGAAAATAACTGGTGGCCTAGACACCTCAGTGAGCCAGGCAGTCTGGCACATGCAGTAGTGAACAAAGAGCCCTCACCAAACCCCATGTCTCAGACAAGATGGAACGTGAGGGATGTCACTTCAGTTTGCACTATTAAAGTATGCAAAGCAACACCAACAGCCCCCATGGCACTCTGGTACTTTTATAATCCCAAATCGTGGGATTATGATCTTAACCATTTATGAAATTCTGTTTAATGATTTTCATCTAACAATCTCAGGATGCTGTGTACTTGAGTAATTCTCTTCTCACTGCTGAGTGTAGGGCTATAAGCCTGTAATCTCAGAGGTGAGAATCTCTTCCCAAATTCAAGGCCAGCTTGGTCTACACAGCAAGTTCAACACTAGTCAGAACTAATGTTAAACTACAAACAAAATAAAACAACGCTCCCACCCAAAATGCCAATCCACAAATTCAGAAAGAGATTCTTGGATCAGATAAACTAAGTTCCCTCCCTGTTCTCAACACATTCCCTTCCCTTTGCTGGATGGCTCCAGGTATGCCTGCTTCTTTTCTACTGTAGTTTTACCAAGATAATTTATCTATGCATTCCTAGCAGCTCACAAGAATTTACTATGAAAATAAAATTCACATAAGCTTTAGTTAAAGGTCAGCAACATTTTTACTTGTGATTCTGTGTCATATATTCATCCAAATTAAGAAAACTGGTGCTGGTGGGACAGTGGTGGCTCACACCTTAAATCCCAGCACTTGGGCCAGAGGCAGGTGGATTTCTGTGAGTTAGAGGCCAGCCTGGACTATAGAGCAAGTTCTAGGACAGCCAAGGCTACACAGAGAAACCCTGTCTCAAAAAAAAAAAAAAAAAAAAAAGAATAAAAAGAAAAGGAAGAAAAAGAAAACCATAGTTGACAAAATGCAAAGCAAACATCTTTGTCCACTTATACAACTGATGGAAACATAATGGACCTATGTAAAGTCTACAGGACTGAAGGCAAAAGTAGGGCACACAAGGTCAAGCCAGACATATAGCTGATCATACCGAATGAGCAGAGTGGCTTTTTTGAGAGGCACTAATTCTGCTCAAATGGCAACTGCCCTCAAAATTAAAATCAGAAAAACCAGAATGACACAAACATTATTAGATTTGTTTTAAGGTTTATAAAACCCACAAACTTTACTAATAAGACATTGATTCCAGAGAAAGGAGCTTCAGTTACCAAGAACCAATCTATCTACCAAAACTTAGAAGGGAACCTAATTATCATTATAAATTACAATAGGTCGCACTCCCCAGACGGGGTTATTCGAAAGTCAGATGCCATAGAACAACTCACATTCTCAATGAACTGGGTATTAGACAACATGAGGAAGTCGTTGAACACATTATGCAGACGACAATGTGTGGCTTTGGTCTCCTGAATTAATCCATCCACCTGCTTCTTAATTTCATGAGTCCTGGAAATAGTCTGCTGTGAGAATTCCTGTAGAAACTGTAGTAGCTATTTTGAAAAGAAACATACAGAAGTATCAACACTACATGTGGTTCAAAACAGAAAAGAACCCCTTCCCTTTCAGATGATGTTAAGTAAAAGGGATGATACTTTTGATCTAGGTCAAGTGACCCTGGAAAGCATTAAGAAAGCTCATCAGATAAGTTTGTCCAGCGCACAAAACCAGTATCACATCTCTAAAGGGATTTAAAGCCGTTTGGTTGTCACTCTCCAGAAACCACATAGTGTAACAAAACACCCCAAATCTTACTTATTAAGAAATGTCTGACCTCTTAAGTTCCCGAAGTGAGCAGTTCTACTCAAAAATATGTGCTGCCCCATTTAGCCTAAGTTCTAATACAGAGCAATCCTTGAAGAAGGCAGAAACAATTCTGCACAGCAGGATGCCGTGGAGGGCAAGGCTGAAAAGCCTCTGCACGGAAGGAAACCCGCATCTGCGCGGCAGAGTGCTGGGTAGAAGCCCACAGGGCCGCCCTCCCCGGTGTCTGAAATTGCGCCTTTGACTAGTGGAGGAAGCGTGTCCCCGAGAAGGGGTAACCCCAACTCTGCCCCTCCCTTGGCCCCGGGTCCCCCGCTCACACCGGCGTCAGCCGCCAGCGACCAGTTCTGACTACTGCGGCGGATCTCCTCCACCGACCAGGGCCGTTCCCACACGGGCTCGGATGCCGGAGGCCGCTCCGAGTCAGGGCTCGTGCGGTTCATCTACAGCAACAAGGACAGAAAAAAAGAGCTGAGTCTGGGGCGAAGGATGCAACCCTGCCCTCCTGGGCCACCGTCCTCACCGCGATGACACCGCCACTCTGCGAGCTCCAAAGCGACTACCGGATCGGCTACTACACCGCCCACCCAGCGCTGTGGTAATCACATGCTTCGCATCACGTGGTGATGTCCTCACGTGACCTGCGGCGCAGCCTCTGAGAGGGAGCTGTGCGTTAACAGCTCCTGGGTAATTGGTCTGTGTGTCTGGCCAGAGAAAAGGTGCTTAAGCGGCCATCTCTAGGAGTGCGAAAGAGGTGGGTGGTACCAGTGGGGCCCGTGCTGAGAATCCCGTGGCCTACAAGGTGGGAGGCAGAGGGGAAGGAGAGCAGAGGACCACTTCCCTGATGCGCTGCAGTTTTGTTGATTATGCATGTGGCGTTAGACTGGCCCAGTGACTCAGTGGCCCTCAGATGTTGTATATCAGCTAACCGGCTGGTTTCAATTCAGAGTGGATCTGCTTGAAATTCTTTACCCTCCACTGAGATTCGAGGTGTATTTCCACACTGCTGCAGGGAGGGGGAGGGAGAGTAGAATCCAAAGCTCTTCTGGCTATCCACTAGCACTTCCTTGTGTACAGACCCCTTTCTGAGTTGTTCTTGCCCAGACTGACTTTTTAGAAATAAAAAGAATCTTTCCTTTTTGTGTGCCCGTGAACAAGTTACTTAGCTTCTATAAGCTTTTTCTTCTGCTTATAAAAGATGCGATAATAGGTGTAAAACAGCTAGTACTTGGTATATGGGAGTGCTCGCCTTAGATCTTACCATTTCTTCTGTGCAGGCTATTTTTCCAACTTTGATTTTGCTTTGTGGCCACCTCTGTTGGCACCTCATTAAAGATTTCTCTTTGGTATACAATTAAGATAAATGAAAACCTGCTCAGATAAAAAACCTGTGCAAGAAAGTTCACTGTAGTGTTGATCCTTACCCAGAAAGCAGAAGCAATCTAAATGTCCATCAGGTGATGAATGGATAAACAAAATGTTGTAAAACCACACAATTCACCAAAAGAAATAAAGTGCTGATATACAGTAGGGCATGAATTAACCTAGAAATACATTAATTGAAAGAAGTCAGTCATATACATGAGCACAGATTACTCTATTTATATGAAATAGCCAGAACCGATCAATCCAGAGAGAGGAAGTCGGTTGGTGGTTGCCAGGTGATGGCTACAGGATTATGTCCGACATAGAGGAAAGAAGGGAATGGGGAGGTAACTGCTTATGAGCATGGATTTAGTAGTTTTCAGCAGAAAACTACTAAAGTTAGGGTAAAGGCTAGGGTTACTTTAGCATTAGTGTGATGACTACAGTGTTACTGTTAGGATTAGCATTAAGATGAGGCTTAGGGTTAGGGCTAGTGTTAGACTGTTACTTGGATTAAAGTTAGGTCACGGCAGAACTCATATTAGTTTTAGGGCGAGGGATAAAGCAAGTGTTACAGATAGACATTAAATTTAGGGTCACAACTAATATGGTTATGGTGATATTTTGGGAGTTAGGGTTAAGGTGGCTATTTTAGTTACTTTTCTGTTATAATAAAAATTACCTCAGAAGCAATTCATAAAAGGAAGGGTTATAGTTAGGATTTAGTGTTATGGTTAATGCTGAGATAGTTGTAAATTAGGGTTAGGATATGGCCAGTCTTAGGGTGAGTGTAACAGATGAAGGTTTAATTAGGATTAGGTTTAGGGCAGCCTTAATATTCATTATACAGCTGGGTAAGGTAGCACACACAATGGAGAAGAAGCATATCTAAAAAGACAGATGTTTGTGTGAAGCCAGCCTGATCTTGGAGTAGGATTAGTGTTAAGGAAGGGTGTTTGACTAAGATTAGCTTAAGAGTAGTTTTAATAAAGTTTAGAATACAATTTGAGGTAATCAAACCCCTTGAGAAGCAGAGGTAGACAAATTATCTGTGATTGTGAGCTCCAACTTCTCTACATAGAGAGTTCCAGTCCAGTCAGAGCTATATAGTGGTATGATGTCTCAAAAAAAGGTTAGGGTTAGAACTAGATCTATAGTTAGGGTTGAGGGTTAGGATCAGGTTAAGGGTTAGGGATTACAGTTAGAGTTAAGGGCTAGTTATGGTTAAATACAGTGGTAAACTTTATACATAATCCTAATCCCTAAATGTAATGTTAAACCTAACCATAGTCCCTAACCAGAACCCGAATACTAACTCTAACTCCACCCCTAATTCTACCCTACCCTAATCCTAACCCTATTGCTAAATCTAATCTTAACCCTAAGCATTCTTCTAAACCATAGTAATAAATGTAACCTTAATCAGAACACTATACATAAAATTAAATGAAAATCGTGTTAATCTTAACCCTAACCTAAACCAAATACTAACCCTTAAGCCTAAATTACTGTCTTAGAGTTACTATTGCTGTGATAAAATACCATGATGAAAAGCAACTTGGGGAGGAAAGAGTTTATTTCACTCACAGTTCCATTTAACAGTTTATTGAAAGCAGTGAGTGCAGGATCTCAAGCAGGATAGAAACCTGGAGGCAGGAGCTAATGCAGAGGCCATGGAGGAGTGCTATTTATTGGCTTGCTCCTCACGGCTTATTAGGCTTGCTTTCTTAAAAAACCAGAACCATCAGTGCAGGGGTGGCCTCACTCACAATAGGCTGAGCCCTCCCCGTGGATCACTAAGAAAATGTCCCACAGGCTGGCCTACCACCCAATCTTACGGAGTCATTTTCTAAAATTGAAGCTCCCTTCCCTCTGAAGACTCTAGTTTGTGTCAAGTTGACATAAAACTAGCCAACACACTTACCCTAAGAATAATTATTACACTAACAGATCCAAAAATCTCACCCTAACATTAATCATAGACATAATCCTAAACTGAACACTAATCAAAACCATGAGCCTAACCCTAAACTTATATGTAACAGCAAAACAACTCTCATATTATTCATAATTCTAATGTAATTGTAAACTAACTCTAGACATAGCTCCAACTAAACTAAAACTATGGCCATGGCCTTAATATTGACCCTAACAATGACAAACCAAACCCTTGTGATAACCTAGACCCCAACACAAACCCTATTCCTAACCCTAACTCTAAACCTCGTGTAACTCTAAACCTAATCCTACATCTTAAAGTAATTAGAACCAGAAAAGTCAAAGTAACCATAATTGTAACCAGAATCCTAACCCTAGCCTACTATAAGAATCCTAATCTTGTACCCTAACCCTAAAATTAACCCTACCATCTACCATCTAACAATAAACCAACCCTAACTTCTAACCCTACTCCCTAACCTAACTCTCTCATAGGTAGGCCTATATGTGCAACTTTATAAACATATATTTCCTAGCTCTGTAATAGATAGGTGTATATGTGTAGGTTCACATGTACCTGTATTCCCTAGCTCTCTTCTAAGTTCAAATGTGTCCTCTGGCTCACATACATATATGTATTTACCAGTTGAGTTACAGGTCAGCCTGTATGCACATTCAAATGCATGCAGTTTTTAAGCATGGTCATATGTTGGCATGAATGTCCCTGTTCACAGGCATGAATTAATCTATGCATGGTCACATGTCAATATATACACATATGTTCCCACACATGCAATTTCTAAGCCCTGTCATACATATGTTGTCATATTTTCATGTGTTCTGCCTATGTCTGTGTTGTCTGATCATTCTCTTATGGCAGCATGTATGTGAATGTTCACACTCATGCAGTTTCTGAGCATTGTCTTATTATCTACATACTGAGTTTCACAAAAGCCATGCTACATAGTGAGATTCTGTCTCAAGAAAAAAAAGGGGGGAGAGAAAGAAATAAAAAATTTTGAGCCTAAAGATGAAGATGAAGCTAACTTCATAGAAGGTTTGCATTGCATACATGTAGACCCTTGATCCTTCACACTGCATAAAGCAGTTATGGCACTGACATATACTTGTAATCCCAGCACTGGAAAGGTAGACAGGAGGACCATGTCAAGGTCATCCTTGTTTACATACTAAGTTTAAAGCCAGCCTGAGCTACATGGGATTCTGTTTCAATTTTCTTTTCAAGTTTTAGGTATTAAAGACATTGTCAAGAGAATAAAAGGCGGTCACAATTTGAAAGAAAATGTTTGTACATCAAATATCTGATAAGAAACATGCATAGAGGAGGGGGGCATCAAATTTGAGACCAGTTGAGGATATATACTGAGTATCAGGCCAGCCAAGAGCTAAGTGGCAAGATCAAAAACAAAAATGAAAATTAATTTAAAAAAAAAAAACAGGAGCTAGAGATGTTTCAGTGGTAAAGAACACAAAGTATCTACAGTATGACATAATCAATAAGCAAACATAGTGTTGACTCTGTACAGTACAAAATTAACCTCACTAGTGGGAGGCAGCCATATGTCACTTCTACTACATGTGCTCTCCCAAAAGGATCACAGCAACAATTCCAGAGTCCTCAATGCAATGTACATTTTCACTAAAACATGAAGAGACATCAGACAAACCCACTTTGAGATGATTTTGCTAGATAAATGGTCTGTGCTCTTTACCAATATCAGTGCCATGCAAGATGATGAAAGACCCAGGAGCTGCTGAAGACTAAACGGGTTGAAAGACATGGCAACTCAGTGCAGCCCATCTCTAAGGAAAAGAAAAACCCAGAGGGACACTGAGACAATGGCAATGCTATGTATGAACTATCAAATACACAGCACTGCTACTGGTTTGGGGATGAGACTCAGTTGGTAGTAACTGCTTAGTTTGTACAGATCCTGGATTAAACTCCAGGACTAAATAAACCAAGTGCCATGGTGCACACTTGCAATCACAACACTGAGGATTATAATTTCAAGGTCATTCAGAGCTATGAAGCAAATTTGAAAAATGGGAAAGATGACTTAGCACTTAAGAGCACCAGCTGTTCCTCACAAGGATCCAACATTGGTTCTCAACACCTTTGTGAAGGCTCACAATTATAAGTCCAGTTCCAGGAGATTTGACTCTCTTGTGGCCTTTATGGACACCCACCCACATATTATTAAATAAATAAAAAAAATACTTTCAAAAAGTGAACTTAAGGGTACCCTAAGATACTCAAGACTCAAACTTTTTTTTAAGTATTGTTAATCAATGTTAGATTTGTTGAACTTGCTAATCCAGTTTGCTTTCTTCACTGTGATAAAACACTAACCAAAAACAACTTGGGGAGAAAAGAACTTATTTGGCTTATAGGTTACAGTCCATCATTGATAGAAGCTAAGGCAGAAACCTGGAGGCAAGGCCTGAGGTAGATACCATGGAGGAACATTTCTTACTGTCCTACTTCCCATGGCTTGCTCACACTGCTATCTTTTATACAGCCCAGGAATACAAGTCCAGGGGTGTCATTGCACACAGTCAGCTGAGCCTGCCCACATCAATCAGTAATCTAGAAAAAGCCTATGCCAGGCAGTGGTGGCGCACGCCTTTAATCCCAGCACTTGGGAGGCAGAGGCAGGCGGATTTCTGAGTTTGAGGCCAGCCTAGTCTACAGAGTGAGTTCCAGGACAGCCAGGTCTACAAAGAGAAATCCTGTCTCAAAAAGAAAAAGAAAGAAAAAGCCTACAATACAATCTAATTGGGCTGTTTTCTCAAGTAAGCTTCTCTCTTCCCAAGTGACTCTAGTGTCAAGTTGACAAAACTAACCAGAACAATGGCTATGATGGTGATGGAACATAAACCCTGCTCTTAGGAAACAAAACTGGAAAAAGAATGCATGTAATGTGACACATGCACTGTACTCTCAGATGTTTGAGGTGAGAGGAAGGAGGGAAAATGACTAAAGAGACATGGCTACCTGCTAGAAATCTCTAAATCTCAGTAAAGGCTCTACAGGATTCTCTGGATTATTCTTTCACATAAACTGTGAATCTGCAATTATTTTCTAAATAAAACAATGGTCCTCAAGAGCAGGCAGCCTCTGTGGGTAGAACTGAAATTTAGTTCAAGAGTCTGTTGTCTAACTAGGTAGCCTGATTATTTCCTTTTTACAGATGGGGATACTGAAAGCCAGAGAATAATTGGGATTTGCAGTGGATCCCAGCCTGCATTGGCTGGGGCCTGATTTCAGGGACCCTTGCCGGTAAGTTCCCACTGCTCTCATAGGACGGTCCCTGTGGCACAAGCTGAGTATCCTGTCAAACAGGACCCAGGGTTTCTCTGATGTATTCTCCAACTCCTTGCTGAACTGGCTGGATCTCCATGCTAACCTCACTTCTGGGTCACTAGGCAATAAAGGCTAAGAGGTTACATTTCATCAGAGGTCCAGCAGACTGGATGGCATGGACTTAGTTCATCCCTCATCTATTTCATTATCATTGTATGTTACAATATCTGACCTACTTAATGCCTATTCTTCTTTGGAAACCTACTCCATTTGTGGTAGTGTGGGGAGCGACTAAGTGATTCTGGGAGATTACAATGGCCCACTCTTGTGGCCACAGAAACTCGGGTTAAGGATAGACATGGACTCCTAAGGAGACAATGAGAGATTCCTTTGGATGGATTTTAGGGGAAGGTAGGACACAGGCCATGCTGCGACAAGCTCTGATGTGAGGCTCTGGAACCAGACAACCACTTTCCCAGTCAGGAGGAGGAAGTTGGTTGGACAGAAGCTAAGAAAAGCAAAGATGAGATCAAATATCCTCAGGTCCAGGTGTTTCTGACACCCACACTGTGTTCTATAAATATGTCAGTCTTCTTCCAGGAATCACTCTTATTTTGTGTCAGTTTCTCAGCTGTACACTCCTGTTACTTGAAAAAAAATCAATATACCTGAACCCCTGGTCACTAGCTGTGCCACTTGCCAGCCCACCAGACTGGCTCTGCTAGGATAGGAATGGGGAAAGGAGGTGCTGTAGAGGCTGTCCGACTGCTTCCAGGTGTAGTGGAGGGCACTGGTCTTAATAACTGTGGACAAGGTTGTTAGTGTTCCCACCTCCATCTTACATGGTGTGATGGCTAGTCTTGGTTATCAACTTGACTGTCTAGAATGGGCTACAATCCAGAAATGGAGGCCACACCTGATCTATATCTTGTGGTTGGAAGACATCGGCTTTTGATCCACATCTTGAGGTGGGATGACACAGTCTCCTCCTTGCTGCCTTCAAGATGTAAAACTCTTAGCTCCTTCTCCAGCACAAGGTTTGCTTGGACACTGCCATGCTTTCCACCATAATAATGAGCTAAACTTCTGAAACTGTAAGCCAGCTCCAATTAAATGTTTGCCTTTATAAGCGTTGCCTTAGTGATTGATGGTGTCTCTTCACAGCAATAAAATCCTAAGATACCTGCTAAGCCTTTGGGAACATGGCCATGTCCTCCTCCTTTCAAGTAAGATCAGGCCATCAATCAAAATCTGTGATTTATTGAGTATCATTAAAAATAAACAAGGAGATGAAGCCTCATTCCACCTTTCCCTAGAGGTCCTCAGTGGCAGTCAGAAAAAAAGCTGGAGAGAGGTTTGCACTGACACAAAAGGAATGGTTACCATCCTTTTCACCTTTTCATCTACCTCCATCCATTTTTTGATGCTGGGGATGGGACACAGGGCCTTATGTATGCTAACCAAACACTCAGCCACTGAGCTAGCTAGCCCTAGGCTAAGTGCACAAACCTAAGGAATGCATTTCTTTACACAGTCATCTGCATAATCACTACCAAGATCAACAGACGGGAACATCTCAAGGTCCAACACCCAAGACATCTGCATACTGGTTCCTAGTCACCTTACTGCTGTTCCAACCATGTTCTATCATCAGTGGTTAAAGGTCATGGGACCACATAGCACATGCTGTTTTATGTCTTGTTCCTTTCACATTAAAAACAAAAACAGGAATGTTGACTTTTTACAAAAGATTTATATTTAAAATTCAATTATATATGAGAGTTTTTCTGTTTTTGTTTCCTATATGCCTTTCTGTGCACAGCCCAGAAGAGGGAATAAGATCCTCTGGAACTGGAGTTATGTGTGACTGGGAGATATGATGTGGATTCTAGGAACCAAACTTGGGTCCCCTGCAAGAGTAATCAGTTCCTTTAAGCACTGAGCTCTCATGGTGACTCTTTAATGCTGGCCCTAACATTCGTGACCCGTTTTTCTTAGAACTTATGTACAGTACTCACAGAAGCCAGAAATGGACACCAGATCCTGCGGAAATGGAGTTACAGATGGTTATGAGCCACCAAGTATGTGCATGGAATGAACTTGGTTAAAAGAAGCAGGAGCTTCTGAACATCTGAGCCATCTCTCCAGCCCTAGATCCTCCTGCTTTTCATGGTACACCATGACAACAGTCCTTATTTCTTCATCTTTCCTGCCTATTAGGTACTCTGCTCATTGTGCTACACTACAAGAGCAACAGTTTATAAAACAGGGACCACTCCTTTTAGTTTTGCATATATTGGTTTGTGTTAGTTACTGCAGGTAGACTGAGCAAGTTTTGGTTTTGTGTTTTGTTTGTTGTTTTGTTTTTCTAGGTAGGGTTTCTTTGTGTAGTTCTGGCTGTTTTGGTATTTGCTGTGTAGACCAGGCTGGTCTCAAACTCAAAGATCCACCTGCCTCTGTCTCCCGCGTGCTGGAATTAAAGATGTACACCATCATCATCTGGGTGTTTGTTTGGGTTTTTTTTTTTTGAACAAGCATTCCAACAGATATGATTCAGGATCGACTAATACACTTAGCTTTTTTAAAAAACAAAAAATTCAGGCAGTCCATAGAACAAGATTTGCTTTAAGAGTAATCCACTGTTAGTTGGAAAACAGCAATGTGCTAAGACCTGCTGGGCCAGCATGTGTTCTCATGTTGTCCCAGCAACCATGTCTACGGAAACCTCTTGGCCTCTAAGAGAAAAAATAAAGTCAGGGTATACCATTTCTGGCCTTCTAGTGGGCTGGGCCACTGTGGTGTAGTGAATGACATGATGTGATGGGGTACTGTATACACAGGTTATGTGACAGATGCCTCACTGGGCATCCTAGCTTGGCTGGGGGCAGGGACCGCTCAGAGAATATGGCTATCTGGAAAGGGGAAGAGGAGTTGGGCACATGGCCTTGTTGGTGGAACAGGACTGTTTGCACAGCATACCAGAAGTGTAGCCTGTTTAGAAGGTAGGCTTTGTCCCAAAGCATATTGGAATAGATGAAAGCTGCTGCAGTGGTGTGGCCTGGGTGGCCAGTAAACACTGTCCTGAGCTAGCTCACAAGACAGCTTAGATGAAAACTGATCTGTCCCTCTGCCACCTTCCAGGGCCCCCACTTTTGTCACCAAGACACACTAATTCCTTTCAGGGTTATTCATTTTCAGCTTAAAGCTCATAATCAAGATCAGGACCACTGTAGAAGCAGATGGCACTAAGGTTACTATTGTCCAAGACACCGGGTAAAGTAGCAATATTTGTAGAGGAAAGCAGGTCGTCCATTTCTATTCTATGTTAGTCTCTAAGGGGCAAGAGGTCCTGAAATGCATTTTCAGGACTGAAAGAAGCTAAATAGGTATATTTAAGACTTTGGTGGTGCAAATGAGACGATAGAAAAATGTGCTAAAAGGAAGGGGGAGGGGCTGGAGAAATGGCTTAGTTGTTTAGAATGCTATCTGCTCTAGATGACTGGGTAGGCTTACACTGCCTGTACCTCCAATTCTGGGGGATACCTGCTGCCCTCTTCTGGTCCCTAAAGGTATCAGCACAGACACACAATTTTTCTTTTTAAAGACTCAGCCAAGCATAAGGAGTTATTTAAATAGAATAGATTCATCATTCACTCATTTGATAATTCCCTGCCAAGATCTTCAGTGGTCCAGGAAGTTCACAACAGCTGAAAGTTCCACAGGTTTCTAGAGTTCACCATCCAGAGATGTTTAAGGGGGAAGTTACATGTGTGCTGGGCCCAGAAAGGGGAAGTTCAGGGATGTTTTGAGAGTACTTCGTGGAGCACTGCGGGGTCAGCAAAAAGTTCTCTGAAGAAGCGACATTTAAGGCGAGGCCTCAGGTTATCTGTTAGAGAGATACCTGTACTGGGCACATGGCGTGTGTATGTATAGACTCTGAGATGGAAGAGAAAAACTTGCACAATAGTTAGAAATTCAGAGTTATTAGCATATGGTAAATTTCTTGACTCTATGGAAATACATTTTTCACTGTTTGGGTTTTGGTTTTTTTTTTTTTTTTGGTAACATTTTTCTTCTAAATTGGAGTGGTTTTCCCTGCATGAATGTACTGCAGCATATGTATTCAGTGCCCTGAGAGGTCAGAAGGTGCCAGATTCCTTGGAACTGAAGTTACAGATGGTTCTAAGGCACTACATGGGGTTGGGAGATAAACTCAAATCCTCTGCAAGAGCAACAAGTGCTCTTAATCCTACAGCCATCTTTGCAGCACCGCCCCACCCCCAATTTTTATTTTCTTTATTATTACTGTGTATGCATATGGCTCGCAGTGCATGTGTGGAGGCAGGTCAGATACAACTTTTAGTTCTCTCCTTCCAAGATAAATAATAACATAATTAATCCTTTCTTTGTAACCACAAATTGCTGCCTGCCAGTAAGAGAAACTGGCTGAGAAAACTACTTTGCTTGCTCACACTTTGTTAATCTATAACAACTAGCTTCTTTACGAATGTATGTGGGTTCTTAGGAATAATTTGCTTTCTTTACCTGCACTTCATAATGTTATTTCTTCTAAAAGTATTGGGGAACATACTGGTTTTTTTCATAGTCAACCACTAGAAAGAAAATAAAATGTAATCACATCATAATTTTATACTGCTTGAAAATTTTGCAAGGATATATAAACGATGGGAGAAAAAATAAAGTTGTTGGAACTTTGTTCCATCTTTCAAGTCTGTATATATGAATATGTGTAAAGCTTGTGTTAGTGTGTGTTGGAGCTTGTTCCACCCATCATGTATGTGTGTATATGTGTATACATGAGAAATTTTTGGAGCCTGCTTTTTGGAACTTGGTTCCATCCACCCACCATGTGTGTGTGTGTGTGTGTGTGTGTGTGTGTGTGTGTGTCTGTCTGTCTCTCTCTCTGTATGTGTGTGTATATATATATATATATATATATATATATATATATATATATATATGAATGAATGTTCTCTCCTTTTTTTTCTCACCAGGCCCTAAGAGTTAAAAGAGTTCAGAGTTTTTTCACTGGCCACAGGGAGTGACAGCCCCAGTGAATGAAGCTTTGTTCCCTCAGAGAAAAGTCAGCTGAGTAGTTTCTCTAATTGCTGGCTGCGGCAGGCAGCAGCCTCCATCAGTTGCTATCTGGACCAACCCGTCAGCCCCTTTTAGTGCTGCTTTCAGCACTGCCGCCATCATTGATGCCGTGCCTCACTGCCTGCCTTGGTTTACCTTAGGTGTCAAAGTTGGTCTTTGATATATGTCACTCCAGTTCCAGGAAATACAATGCCCTCTTCTGGCCTCTGCAGGCACCAGGCATTCACAGGGTACACCTACATATATGCAGGCAAACATACATACATACATTCATACATACATACATATATATAACTAAATATTCTTATAAAATTACCCAGAGTAGTATACACAGATTTTGCAATGATTTAGTGAAAGTTCTAACAGATGCTTCTTAAGGTGCTGGGATATAGCTTCATGGTAGCATTCTTGTGTAAGCCTTATCCTTAGGACCCCCTTAAATACATCACAAATGTCTTTAATTCTGGAAGAAAATAAAACCTTTTGCAGTTTCTGTCTAGAATTTCACTAGTCACAGTGTGGTCCCTGGACCTGCAACAGAGTATCACCTGAAAGCAGGCAGAAATGCAGCATCCCAGCCCCATGATGAAGTCCTCATTTTAACAGGACCCCACAAGCATTTCACATGTGCAGTACAATTCAGAAACCACTGTTAGCTTGGGTTGGTGGTATATGACTTTAATCTCAGCATTAAGAAGGCAGAGGCAAGCAGATCTCAGGAAATTTGAGGCCAGTCTAGTTTACTAGTGAGACCTTGTCTCAAAAAAAAAAAAGTATAGTCAAAGTTGACTAACAAATGTTATTTAATAATACTTTTAATAGGAAATAAACATGGAGAAACTAAAAGCTTAAGTTAGTATACTGACTTTGTAGGCACTAGTGATTTAACTGGAAGTCTGTGTTCTTAGAATGCAGGATGTCCTGGGTTCCATCTGATTATAAAATACACACACACATACACACACACACACACACAGAGGAGGGAGAGAGAGAGTGCAAGGGAGAGAGAGAGAGAGTTGTGGTTTGCAATGTAGGATAAGAAATTTTAAGTTTAGGGGTTTTATTGTTATTGTTATACATAGGGTGAGGAATTACAATTGAAATCTCCTTTTTCTAGTATTTTCCAAGTTGGAGAGACTGAAATGAATATCCAGCTTTCCAAGTTATTTTAAAAGCAATATTTTTTTTTCTTTTCAGTGTTTGGAGTGGAACCCAAGGCCTTAAGCTTGTTTAGGCAAGCACTCTACTACTGAGTTCCATCTCCTGCCCAAGAAAAATAGAAAAAAAATTTTTTTAAAAAAAATCTGTACTTGTTGTTATCATGGCAGAAGGGTCACCAGTATCATGAGGCACATGAGGAGGTCAGAGGACAACGTTTTGGAGCTGTTTTCTTCCTTCCATTGTGGCATCTAGGGATAGGATTCAGGCTTGTGAGGCAAGCACCTTTACCTTCTCTGGCCCAGGTATACTGTTTGGTTTTAGACAGCATCCCCCCCCCCCCATCAGATATTGAAGTGCACATTTTACATATCAAAGCAGTCTTGGCCTCCAGGTTCTCTCAGCATCACAGTCCCTACCAGGTATTCCCTGCCCCAACCCGGAACTTTCCAGCCCAAGGGTTGGGTTGCCCTTCCTGCAGAGGCTCCTCCCTATAAAATCCAGACATTTTGGTCTCTCCTCCCTCCCCGCCCCCCCCCCCCCCCGCCTCTTTCTCTCTCTCTCCTCCTATCTCTTTGTTCTCTCTTTCTCTTCCACTTCCCCTCTCTCCCTCCCCATGGCGACTCCCCCTGGCCTCAGTCCTTGGGGCCAGTGAACTCACCAAAGAATAGCTTCCCAATAAACCTGCATTTAATATACTCTAGTCTGGCTTGAATTGGTTCATTTCACTGGTGGAGAAATAACTGATCAAATACTATCTTAAGAGCTTTATAAATTGGTGCTGAGGGCTGGATGTGATGGTGCACTTTCAAGAGGCAGAGGCAGGTGGATCTCTGTGAGCTCTAGAACAGCCAGGGCTACATAGTGAGGAGGTCTCTGATAAGCCTAAAGATGCTAATGACCCTGTTTCCAGTAGGTACAAAGAGGATTGGGGAAACTGGTGGTCTATGGCATGATATGCCATTGGGTACTCCTAATTAAATACTGGCAGTAGGGAGGCCTTGAATGAATAGCCCTGCACTTCTTAGACCATTACAGGGAAACAAAGGCACAGAGTAGCTTTGGCTATTTGCTCCTAATTGCACAGAGGTCACAGATTGAAAGTCCGATTGTAAGCTATGCTTAGATGACTGGAAACTCTTAAGATCTGCCCTGAAAGAAACACTATCAAGATTTCTTAAAAACCAACTAAGGGTGCTGATGGAAATGTTTACAGCCATTGGAAGACCCATGAGGGAAACTGCAGTGTGGATTCTTTGAATTTAGGAGCAAAGCCTTTCCTTCCTCTGTGGATAAACACTCTCCTCTTGAGATACTTCAGGCTTGATGAGCATTGTTAAGACACTGAAGACTGACCCACAGAACAGCTAATTATAATGCTCCCTGAGTTTAAAGTCAGTGTTAGCCAATCCAATGATAAAATTGTAAACACATAATCTATGCACAAATGGGCTTTGAAGATCTAAGTTGCACAAGGAAGTGGCTCCTATGCCTGTATCTATTTCCTATGAACGGTTAACTGTGGAAGGCAACAATCCGTCTGGGTCTAAGTCCTAGTGTACAGTAGTTTTAATTCATACATGGGCACCAGATGGAGATATACAACTGTTTTAGGGCTGGGTAGCCAGCAGAACAAGAAGGGTCTCTTGATTACTGATTTCATCTGGAAGGAGCAATGGCCAGCTCCTCTGGTCCCAGGGTCTTGGTGACAACAGGAGATTCCGGGTCACTTTTGCCATCTCAACAGGCAAAAAAAAAAAAAAAGTCCTGTAGAGACTACAATGACTAATCCTTATTATTTAGGGGAAAATGAAGTTGCTATGGCACAAAGGAGATATATGCCTAAGTTAACTTTGCACCATAGTATTAATGCTTTCATCTTGCAGTTATCAAAGGTGGGGGGAGATTTAAGGACTCTGCATTCTCTTCAGAGGAAAGCATACCTGTGTTTTTCATTATATCATGTTAGGTGGAAGCATGGCTGACTGTGGTGGATTAAATGAAAATGGCCCCCAAATACTCATGTTTGATGGTTAGTAGCACTACTTGGGGAGGATCTGGAGGTATATCTTTGTTGAAGTAGGTGTGGCTTTGTTGGAGGAAGTCTGTCTCTCTCCTGGCAGGTTTTTGTTTTTTTTTTTCTTTTTTAAAGGGCCCAAGTCAGGCCCAATCTCTTTATCTCTTTTGGTTGCCTGTAGATCCAGATGTAGAACTCTCAGCTAGTTCTCCAGCACCATGTCTACCTGCTTTGCTGATAGCGTACTAAACCTCGGAAACAGTAAGCAAACCTAAATTAAATGCTTTCTTTTCTTAGAATTGCCTTGGTCATGGTGTCTCGTCACTAAGACATTTAGCTTATTCTTTTTCTTTTCTTTTTGAAAATGAAGTATGGCTAAGGAGGAGTGTAACAGGTAGTTCACCAGTTTTATCTTGTAGTTTGAATCAACAAATCCCTAGATGAGTAAAATGTTACCTTTTGTTGTTTAATGGCCAGTTTTTACATCTTGTGAAATACTTACAAAAGCTTTTTGCCTACTGTTTTATTGGGCTGTTTGTCTTGTTATTTAGGGCCCAGGAGATAACTGTGTAGTTTAGCACCTACTTAGAAGGCTAGTTCAATCCTCAGCATTGAAAGAGAAGGTCTTACATATCCTGGAGACAAGACTTTCATTGGATATATTCTACTTCTGAGTTCATTTCTCATCAATAACTTGCTTTTTTAATTACTCAAGTGTTTATAAACAACATAAATTTTGATAAAGTTCAACTTATCAAATAATGTCATGGTTCATGCCTTTAAATCTTTGCCTAACTCAGGGATACAAAGAGTTTTCTACATTTTCTTCTTTCTTTTCAGTTTTATCTTTTTATACTCATTTTTTAAAATGAGCTCATTCTTTTACGATGGCATACATGCTTATCCTTCTGATCACTTTCTTTAATGGCTTCATTCATGCTGCCCCTTACATCTGCAAGCTCATCCTTACCACCCTCAAATCTGAGTCAACCCTGCCACCTTCTTCTCCTTCACCTTTCTTCCAATCCATCAAAACTTATCCATTATGTTTTTCTCTATGACCACACTCCCTCCTTGCCTTAATCATCTTGCCAGTTGCTTCCTGAATGACCTCCCTCACCCAGGCCACTTTTCACATGCCTGCGTAATAATTTAAAATCAGACATAACAATCAAGTTCCTAGCTCTGAAATCACTGCTGAAGAAAAGGTCAAAGGCTTCCTGAAACTCTCAGAAGTCCCAAACCTGTTCCTCCCCTTGCTTACCTACCTCTTTCCACGTGCAGTCTAGGTCCTAACTGCACCCTGACCAGTGGCCCCTTAGCTCCCTTTCTGGCCAGGCCATGTCCTCACCCAGTGCACTCTTTCCAACTTAAGGGTTGTTAAGTTGGACTGTAGCTCCATCATTCCCAACTACATTTTGTCCATTTGGTCTCCACCAGCTCTCAAACTTCACGAGGCCAAGGACTCCATTTATTCCCGTCTTCCACTCACAGATCCTCCAACACGGGAAGAAGCTTCCCCATCTGAATGCCGGACGACTGACTGACGGGGCTGGGAGCTACCAGGGCTTTCTTCATTGGTGATATCTGACGTAAAGCCAGTCCGTAGGTGGAAGGCCCTGGGAGTCAAGGTAGAGAGAATATTGTGCGACTCGGAAGTGGGCCCCAGAAATTAGCCTTAGCCTGTATAGCAGGGCAGCTGGCCTGAGTTACTGAGGCACCCGAAAAGCAGAGAAAGGGGTTTGAGGAATCGTGGGGCCCAGAGGCGGAAGAGCCGAGAAGCTGAAGAGCCGAGGGTCTGAGGGGTTTTGAGGCTAAGGAACGACAAGTCGGGGGGTCGAAGAGCCAAGATGCTGAAGTGCTTCAGCTTCCGAACTACGGGAAGAGGAAGGACTCACGTGGAGGAGGCCGCACCACCCGCAGCGCCTCAGCTTATTTGACCTGCGCCTGCGTGGGTGGGCGGGCCTGGGGCGTGGCTACACCTCTGGTCCGGCCACGCCCCCACGGCGTGCGCGTTCCCGCTCGGCACCGCCTTGCGCATGCGCTGTCGGAGGGAGGCGGAGGTTGTGGGCGGCTGTGGCGCGGGTTGCGCGCTCTCGTTCTCGCTGTCGTTCCCTCGCGCTGGTTCGCGCTCGCGCGCCGGAGCCGTGGCAGCGGCGGCGGAGGCGGCGGCGGCTGAGGAGGCGCGGGGGGGCGGGCCGGGAGGGGGGTGGTCGGGGTGGGGATGGACCGGGCGCGGCGGCGGCAGCTGCTGGAGCCGGCGCTGGAGACCGAGCCGCGGCGCTGGCGGAGACGCCGGCTGTCCGTCGTCTCTCCACCGGTGAGTGACTGGCCCAGGCCGTGGGTGGGGACGGGCCGCCTCTAGCGCGGCCCGTCGCGACGGCGGGGCCTCCTCGAGGCCTGGCGCGGCTCAGACCTTTGGCCGCTCCGGCGGTGCCGAAGCCCCGGGCCTCCGGCTGGACCCCGCGACTCCGGGCCTTGTGCCTGTCATTGGGACAACCCCCGCCCCCGCCCGGGCACTCTCCCCGGCTCCCCTTTGGGCCGAGCTGAGCGAGGGGCGTGTGAGGACTCGTTCCCAGGCCCAAGGCCTCCGGGCTAGCCGAGGTCTTAGAGCCCTCGCTCGTCCGGCTCTGCGGTACCCATAAGTTGGCCACCGAAAGTCAGCTGTTGCCACCTGAAACCAGTCTTGCACCTTTTGTTTTGATTTTGATCTCGTGGGTTGACTTGGAGGAGGAAACCCGCTGTCCTGCGAAGAGTAGGTGAGGTGGGAGTCTAGGTGGCCCGGGCTTGGCCCTAGAGTGCCCTTTATTAGCCCTTTTTGTGGAGAGCAGGGGGCCGCAGTGAGATGCATTTCGCTACAAAACCTGAGATTTCAGCCTCAGCCAAAGTGGATGGTGTTGGTCCAGTGATTCAGTGTCTGTCCCATTCCATCCCTGGACAGCGTTGATGGAGATTCTCCTAGTGGATCTGCTGCTGGGACTTCTGGAGGTAGCCCACTTGAGCTGTTGGAGAACATCTTTCTTTGCTTTGGTGTCACGTTTTACTTTAGTCTTGGTAGATTGTACGTAACCAATGTCCAGGCTTAGGTTTTATTGGGAAAAAAAGGCGACCATGTACCCTATCTAAAATGGTTGTTGTAAAACTGACATAGTTGTCAAAAGATCCATGTGCACGTGCGTCCCTGTGAAAAGACTGGAATTCCTAAATTAGCTTTTCTTTTAAAGAGGAAAAAAAAAACCAAAAACAAACACAGTAAAAACCCCAAGATTGAAAAAGCAGGTAACAACTTTAAAATATAGCACAAGTTTGATTTGTCCTGTTTCTGTCCAGTATCTTAAATTTTAGAAATTAAACTAAACCTTTGTCTTTGAGCATATAGAATTTGCATATAGAAATTGTCACAAAGCTTGGAGGAAAAGAACCTTAACGGAAATGTTAAGACAGTAAAATTCCTCCAGGAGGTGGGGTCTTATTTGCCCCCCCCCTTCATTTACAGATTAGAAGACTTGAGACTGAAATTGTGAGTGGGTTGTAGTTTTACCAGTGTCATGTAACAGAGATACTTAGAGGCGGGATTTTAGCTCAACAGTACCTTGGCCTCCACCAACAGAGTTGGTTGGTGTTTTTTTGAACTCACACACCCACTCTCTGGCTAGTAGAGAAAGATTAAAAAACTGCTTCTGGTTTGTGGGTGGTAACCTTTTAATTTCTAAAGAATTTTAATCCACTTACAGACTAGATAGTTGATGAGCCTCATAGGAAAATTGTAGATATTAAAAATTCATTAGCACATGATCTAGATCTCATGTAATTATGGACATTTATTAAAGATTTGACATGGTGTCAGTGCTGTGTACTCTGTATAGGAAATGAGATTTCTCAGAGCTTTTGCATCTTAAGATAACAGAAGCACAAACAGCTGACAGTGTTATGTCACCTCTCAGTTGTTGAGTCTTTCATGAGCATAAAAATCCTGGAGTTTCAGTGTCTTGCACTAGTTGGTGAACACCAGTAATTTGAACTGTTTGGTTTATCTCTACTAGAATAGTACCCCTCTTCTACAGGAGAAAGCATAAATTCAGTAACATTTATGAACCTTTCACTTATTCACCAGATATTTACTGAGCCTTTACTTTGACCCAGAATTCTTTCTAGATTATAATAAAGAAACAAAACAAGGCTTTGGCCTCAGTAAGCTGCATTCTGGGTGTGGAGCTGAGGAAGAGACAAGTTAGCAGACACAACCATTTCAGAGACTGTAAGACAGTAGGCAGTGGGCTCTTTGGTTTGTTGTTGTGTTTGTTTATTTTGTGAAGAAGAAATATTTTAGCTTTGGGGCACACAGTCTCTGTTGTAGCCATGCAGTTATTGTTTCAGTATGTATGGCAACGGGCAGAAAGTAAACTGGCATGTCTATTTTCCAGTTAAACTTGGACACTGAAATTTGAATTTCACCCAGTTTTCACACATCATGAAATGCTTATTCTTTCCTCCTTCAACCAGTTAAATATGTAAAACTAATCTTAGTTTACAAGCCACTTAGAAACCTGGGGCAAGCTGAAACTAGATTTGTATAGAAAAAGTTTGCTGGTCCCTAATTAGTACTATGATTTAAAAAAAAAAAAAAAAGCTAATCTGACAAATAATTAGGGGCTATGTGGAGAGCTGCTCAGAGAAGCCTTACTAGGGAGAACTTGAATTGTGGCCTGAAAGATAGAAGAACTTTCCTGACAGGTGAAAGTGTGAAGAAAGGGCCATGTTCTTTAAGGCCTTGAACTTCCCCACACACCATGCCACTCTGACTTTTGTGCCTGTTTTTATTTGTTTTGTTTGTTTGTTTATGCTTCCATGTATATCATAGCATGTGAGTGGAGGTCAGAGGATAACTTGTAAGAGCTGGTTCTCTCTTACCACTCTTAGCAGTAAAGAACTTTTATTCACTGAGCCGTCTCCCTGACCCAACCTTTGGGTCTTTTTTCATCCTCTTACATTCCACTAGCTTATTGCTGTTCCCCGTCAAATGTAAAAAATCTTGTTAAAGAATTTTTTTTTTTTGAGTCAGGATTTCTCTCTGTAGCACTGACTGTTCTAGAGCTATGTAGACCAGGCTGGCCTTGAAGAGCTCAGAGATCTATCTGCGTATGCACCACCATGCCTAGTTATTATAAAATCTTAAGAGTTGAAAGAAAATCCTCACTTAGTTATTTTCTTTACATGTTCAGAGTGGTTTTCTAGCCAATATATGAACAGCTTTAATGACAAAAAGATTTATGACTTCCAGGTAGTCTATGCTGTTTATAAGTGTAATTATTAGAATGTTCGTTCTGTGAGATTTGATCCTTTTACCTGGGAGGGATCCTGCAAGTTGTTGTACCTCATTCCAGACTTAGGTTCTAACATTGGTGTGTAGACAAAAATCACTCACATAAAGTGCAAACTGTACTTGACAACCCTCTAAACTGCTCAGAAAATAGTGTGCATTTTTGTCTATATAGTCATTTAGAGTTCTTATGCACATTAAAGACCAGGAGACACTTCAGCTTCACTGAAGGCAGAAACAGGAGAAAGGAATTTTTATGCAGATATGCAAGCCTCCAAACTCTTTGCTTTTAAAAATAGTTACCTAATCTCTAGCAAAGTGTGGAAGATGGAGAATTCCAATGGGTTGCTAGCTTCATTCAGACCTTAATTCTATTGTTACATTAAGTCTACATCACATTAATAAATGCTTATAGCTTACTGTGAATATTAAGGTGATTTGTAGGTAAGGACATGCATGGGACAGTCAAAAGTAGCCAATATATGTAGCCTGTCCTGTGAAAAGTTGTTGAGAAAAACTTGGCCACCTGCTTCCTGTCTTTCCCTATGGGTATTTCCTGTTGTGGCTCTAGGGAACAGCTGCCACGTTCTTTGCCCTTGAATATTGGTCACATCTTACTAGAAGTCAGCTGGTGTGTTAAACGGGTTGCATGATGATTATTTTTGCCACATGGCTCTTAAAGCATTTGAGCATTGCCATTGTGTTGCCATTCAATTTTTTACATTTTAGGGATGCATTTTGTTTGTTTATCAAAGGGAGATGTTTTTACATTTTCTTTCTTTTTTTTTTTTTCATTTCCGTTTGCCCTTTTCTAGTTCCTTTACCATATGGATTGTTCTGATATATGTTTCTGTTCATCACTTCTTTACTTCGGTGGCCTGAAATACATGTTGTGATGCAAACTCAAGTTCGATCTCCTTCCTGAAGCCTTCTCTTACAACTCAGACCTTTATATTTCTACCACTTCTGAGACTTTTGGCTGAGATCAGGTATCACTTCTGCCCTTTAATGCCTGCTTATATTCTGTTTCATGTGCACTATCAGTACTTCACAGTAAGACCTTCATGAAAGCAAAGATCATATTTTAGGCATTTTTCTTTTCTTTTGTGGTTCTGGGGATCACACCCAGAGCCTTATGCATGCTAGGCAAGCACTCTACTACCAAGTAACATTTATAGCTTTTGGGTGTGTGTGTGTGTGTGTGTGTGTGTGTGTGTGTGTGTGTGTGTGTGTGTGTGTGTGTGTATGTCTATCTGTCTGTCTCTGTGTTCCAGAGTAAAATAACAGGCATATATTTCATCACAAAGTGTTGGGTTTTTTTTAATTTTTTAAAATTAAACTTATTTTAAGGATACTATTGGATTTCCAGAAGTATTATGAAGCTAGAACTGAGAATTCTTGTCTCTCTTGTACTGTTTTTCCTTTTATCAACATCTTACGTTAATGTGCTTTTGTTATAGTTAATGAACCAATATCAATAGATTATTACTAAATCCACTCTTTCCAGCCCTTTTCCTAATGCCCCTTTCCAATCCCTAGATCCCACCAAGGATACCTTATTACATTCAGCAGTCTTTCCATGTCCCCTCTTCTTTTGCTTTGGAACAGTTTCCCAGACATTCCTTACACTTTTGAAATGACTACACAGATGTTTTTGTAGTATGCCTTTCAATTAAGATTTGTCTGTTTCTGTCATGGTTAGACAGGTGTGTAATGTGGCTTTGGAAGGAAGATCACAGAGGTTAAATGTAATTTTTTGGAAAGATTTATTTCTGTGTGTTTCGGTTTGGGTATGTCCACTTGAGTGCATTTGCCTGTGAAGGCCAGAAGTAAGCAGTTAGATGTGAGTCTTCTACTAAGTGCTCTTAGCCACTTAGTCATCTTTCTAAACACCTAGAATATTATTCTTACCATCTGTCAGGGCTGTAGCTTATCAGTGTAGATGTTACCCTGTATTACCTGCTTGGGAAAAAGTCACTATGCCCAGGCTACATAGGAGTGAAAAGTTCTATCTCACTTATTTTTGTTTGTCAGACTGTTCTAGCTACAGGAGCTCTTTTGCTCAACTTCTTTACATGTCCCACTGTTGTATATATGTGTTTCTTATTTTCCTACAGCATAAGATGTTTAAGACTCACTCAGCCTGTAGGTTTTCTAGTCCAGTCCTATATATTAGTTGCCTTGATCCTTTCCCTTGGAAAGGACCATTAGAAGCCATGGTGTGGGTATTGGGTGTACTTATTGCTCCTAGAAAGATGTTACTCTCAGGCTCTCTCAGATGATGGAGAAAGGAGATGATGCAGTATGCAAAGTCTCTGACACCATGTTATCACTAAGTATTTCTATGTATAATTGCCTGTGACTCTATTAAAGTAAACAGAAGGGCCCAGTGTCCCTAAATCTTAATATATTACCATATTCTCCTCATCTGAATTTTTATTTCTTTCATTTATTTATTTATTACTGTATGGGTATTTCATCTGCATGTCACATGTGTGCAGTGTCCATGGTGGCCAAAAGAGGGCATTGGATTCACCTGGGACATTAGAAATGATTTTCAACTATGATGTTGGTGCTAGAAATGGAACCTGGGTTTTATATTAATTTGGCAAATATTGCAAAAAATAACAGAACCAAGGACTGGCTAGGAGACTGTTGGCTGTCAGCAGTCCTTCTTAGGTTATAGGCTGGAATAACACCTTAAATTCTAGCCTTGGTTTTTCAAAGGGGCTTAGGCAAGCCTTTTGGGTTATTCCTGTTTGTTCGCAATTAGAGAATTCATACTCAAGTATCCAGTGTATGTGCCTTCTTTAGTTAAATAAGCTTGTATAGATAAGCAAAGTGGACAGGGGTGGCTAGATCCAGCTTGGTATAAGCCTTTATGGAAGACTGTTTTTTTCTTCATTTATTTATTTAAAGGTACTGTTGAGTACTCTAATATCTGGTGGTTCTGTTCTAGGTTTTTAAGATCTAATTTGTAAAAATTTGTGTCTTATTAGAGTTTATGCTCTAGTGGATATGCAGAAGCATATTGAGGCCTAAAACAGTTTGTAGACTTTGGCTAGTACTATCATATGCAGTGGGCTTCAGAAAGCCCAGGGAAGATTGTTATAAGTTATTTTCTTAGACATTGTGGGGAAAACAGGAAGCAATTGAGCAATTTCCTGACAGACGTGATTGTACAGGGAGATTAAGGTCACCAAAGGTTATTCTCTCCTTTTTAAGATTCTTCTGTGCAGTGGCAGTTTGAGAGTGATCCTGTGGCAGTTCAAATCAGCAGCAAGACATCATAGGCAAGACATGCCAGATGATAGTATTCAGACAATAATATTTAAGGATCCACTTGACAGATCTTTCTAATGCGTAATGTAATTCCTAAAGTGGTTTTGTCTAATTTTTTTATACAATTATTTTATGTATAGGCATCTTTACCTGCATGTATTGTGTGTGTGTGTGTGTGTGTGTGTGTGTGTGCGCGCGCGTGCGCCTAGTCCCCAGAGAAGACATCTTGGGTCCCTTGGGAAAGCAGCAAGTGCTTTGAACTGCTGAATCATTTCTTCAGCCCCCTGGTTTGAAGAGGGCATCAGCTCCACTGGAACTGGAGTAACAGATCCTTATGAACCACCATGTGAGCGTTAGGAACCAAACCCAAGTCCTCTGCAAAAGCAACAGATGCTCTTAACCACTGAGCCCTTTGTTTGCATTTTTGTTTTGTTTTTAACTTTTTTAAAGACAGGATCTCATATAGTCCTGGCTGGGCTCAAACTCCCCATGTAGTAGAGGATGACTTGGAAATTCTGACCTCCTACCTCTACTTCCCTAGTATGGGAATATTCCTATACCTGGCTTATGTGGTGCTAGGGAGGGAACCTAGAACCTTGTGCATGCAAGGCATAAACTCTATCATCTGCTACATCCCTAATCCCAAAAATGGTTTTGAGATATAAATTTAAAATAATAATAATAAATGTATGCATGTATGTCTGTGTCTCTGTGAGCATATACTATGTATGGGTACTCTCGAAGTCCAGAAGACAATGTCTGATCCAGTCCTCTGGAGCTAGAGTTATGGGCAATTGTGAGCCACCTAATGTGGTTATTGGGAACTAAACTTGGGTCCCCTGCGAAAGCAGCAAGTACTCTTAACTGCCACATCATTTCTCCATCCCTCTGATTTGAAATTTTTCTTTAACTATACTTTCTTTAATGTAAATATGTCTTGAGTGCATCTATCTTTCTGGAGGGCAAAAGACAGCCTGCAGGAGTTGGTTCTTTCCTTTTACCATGTGAGTTTTGGGTATTAAACTCAGGTCATTAGGCTTATTGGCAAGTACTCTACCTGTTGAGCCATCATGCTGGTTATTCCTTTTTTTTTTTTCCTTCTAACTTTGGCTTGAGTAGGTATACTAAAAATTTGAAACAGT
Organism: Tokudaia tokunoshimensis; assembly: GCA_036184795.1. NCBI lineage: Eukaryota > Metazoa > Chordata > Mammalia > Rodentia > Muridae > Tokudaia > Tokudaia tokunoshimensis. The sequence goes on along the minus strand of BTHU01000002.1, from coordinate 137,396,449 downwards.
TCAGAAATGATACCTTCTTTTAATCTCTTATTCTCAACACAATTTTCAACCAGTTTTTGTGTCTTCCATATATTTTATGTACACACACGTCTATATTTATATTTTACCTTTTAAAAAAAAAACAGAAGCCCACTTAAACACTTTGACCTTTTGAGGGTTGTTGGTTTTTTTTGATGCTGTTTTTGTTTTATTTTGTTTTAATTAAGATAGATTACTACTGACAAATTTAATCTTTTTAAACAGCTGTATACTGTATCATGTTGTGCATTTATATGATTTTGTCTCTTTTTTTAATTTATTTGTATCTTAGTCAGTGTTTTATTGCTGTGAAGAGATACCATGACTCCATAATCAAAGCGAACATTTGTTTGTTTTGTTTCGTTTTTCAAGACAAAATTTTTCTGTGTAGTCTTGGCTGTCCTGGGACTCACTCTGTAGACTAGATTGGCTTCAAACTCAGAGATCTGCCTGCCTCTGCCTCCTAGTGCTGGGATTAAAAGGATATGATGCTACCACCTCCCATACCCCCACCCTAACCCTCCCCCACACACCCCCTGCATGACCAAGGCAACTCATATAAAAGAAAAAACAATTTTTTTTTCAAGACAGGGTTTCTTTGTATAGCCCTGGCCATCCTGGAACTCACTCTGTAGACCAGGCTGGCCTCAAACTCAGAAATCTGCCTGCCTCTGCCTCCCAAGTGCTGGGATTAAAGGCATGTGCCACCACTGCCCAGCATAAAAGAAATTTTTTAATTGGGGTCTGCTAACAGTTTCAGAGGTTTAATCCATTTTCATCATGGCAGGAAAATGGCTCATTGTGACTCAAAGGCAGAATAGCTAAGTGTTGCAGAAGTAGCTAAGAGTTCTACATCCATATCCATAGGCAGCAGGAAAATAGAAATCCTGGACTTAGTATGGGCCCTTAAAACATTACAGCCCTCTCCTAGTGACACACTCCAACAAAGCTAGACCCCCTAATCTCTCTCAGGTGCCACTTCCTGATGATCAAGCATTCAAATATATGAGCCTATGGGGAGCGTTTTTATTCCAACTACCACAATGTATATGTCCCTGTAAGAGTCTGTGTGTACCAGGCGCATGCAGTAACCAGAGTTAGAGGCAGTTGTGAGCCTCCTGATGTGGGTGCTGGGCATCAAACCTAGGTCCTCTGGAAGAATATATAGAGGGCTTAATAAGTACTCTTAATCTATGATCCATCTCTCTAGCCTCCAAAATTTTATTTCTTAGAGTTTTTCATAAACAATTTATTTTTGTCTTTTTTCCTTGTTTTTGTTTTTTAAATTAACATAAAATAAATTTTCTGTAAATTAGATTATTCTTAAATAATGAGGGAACCATCCTCCGTTTAAGGAAATTCTACCTTTTGCTATTTTTTTTTCAGATAACTAAACATACCTAACACCTACTTTTTAAGTTTAAAGTGGTTTTTTTTTTCCTGCTAACCTTCTAAAAAAGTGTGTGTGCACGCATATGTGAGTGTGTATATGCCGTGGTGCACATTTGGAGGCCAGAGGACAGCTTGCAGGAGTCAGTACTCTCCTTCCACTATGTGGGCTCTAACTAAGGTCATCAGATTTCTTGGCAAGCACCTTTACTTGCTGAACCAGCTTGCTGGCCCATTTCTGCTATTCTTTAGATCACTAACAAATCTTGGTACCAGTCTGCTTCACTGGAACTGCTGTTCTATTGATTTCCATCAATAGGAGTGTACCACTTAGTGTATACTCAGTAGTAAACAGTCACAGCAAACTGAATTCAGGTACTGATTGAAACAGTGAAGAGTCTGTAGTTTCATAAGAGCAGATGCAAGAAGACAGGTAATTCAGAACTAGTTTGCTGTCTTAGTAATGTATAGGATTTAGATACTGTATTTTGCCTTTTATCCCGGTCTCAGCTCCATGCTGGCTTTGCAGCAGCCCCATATCACCATATGTTTGATAAATGGTTGTCTCATCTCTACATAATCATAGCTAATAACATTTAGTGCAGGAAATGGAAGGCAAAATAGTTTTCTGTGTAGAAAGTGATTTCAATATAAATGAAGAGAAAATAATTTCTGGAAGTCTCTCAAACTCTGTGAACTCCAGTGTTTAAAAACACAAATTCAGGGTATCTTGAGGTTGGAATGGGCCTTAAGAATTTGTATTTCTGTCATATTCCCATGAGATCCTAATGTGATGGACCAGCAACCATGCTTTGAGTTTAAGTTATACACTACCCTGTATAATATCTCCTACCTTTCCTTGGGAATTGAATTGTTCCTGACTGTGTCTGAGAAATCAACCACCATCAACAAAATATAAGTTCTTACTAATAAGCTAACAAATGACAATACTTTTGTTGTTAGTAATAATGATTCCATGAATATCTGTGTGCCAAAGAAAAGATAGATGTATAGTTAATTTTTAAATTTTATTTAGTTATATTTTGTGTGTGAGTGTTTTGTCTGGTTGTATGTCTGTATACCATTTGCATGCCCAGTGCCTGTGGAGGCCAAAAGAGTCATAGGATCCCCTGGAAGTTACAGATGGTTGTGAGACATTATGTGGGTGCTGAGAATCAAAACTGGGTCCTCTGGAAGGGCAGCAAGTGCTCTTAACTACTGAGCCATTATGTAATTCCTTCCTTCCTTCCTTTCTCTCTCTCTCTTTCTTTCCTTCCTTCCTTCCTTCTAACTTTTTTTGAGAATGGGTTTGTTACTTGCTGTACTGTGAAAAATATGTGAGATGTAATTTCTCCTCTACTTTTAGGGGTAGGATCAGGTGTTTAGAATTTTGTAGTTCTAGCTGTCCTGGAATTTGCTGTGTAGACCAGCATCAAACACAGAGAGATCCTTCTGCCTCTACCTCCTGAGTGCTGAAATTAAAGGTGTGTACCAGTATGTCCAGCTGTAGTTAGATTTTTTTTAATAAATATTTTCAAATGGTTTTGTAAACAACTGAAAACACTTTACAATTGGCCTTCTCCAAAAGCTCTTATTTCAAATTATTTTTACAAAATCAAATATGTTATCAAGCATGTTAGTCTTTGCCATCCTGCTTTAGAAACATGGTCACATTTTTGTATGTTTTGGTAATTTGCCCCAAGGCCTTGAAGGTGCTAGGCAGGTACTTTCTCATTGAGATACACCTTCAGTTAATGTTCATTATTTTCTTAATTGAGGTTGCAGATCTTTCCTCCCACATGAAAAGGGTAACTTAGTCTTTCCTTTTCTGTCAACTGGTTATTGTTTGTTTCTTTTTTCATTATTAGTCACTTGTTCTTTCATGATTCATTGTTTTTAATTGCTGAGTAGTATTCCATTGTATAAATATACATGGAAAATATCTCTGATAAAATTGAAGAAATATATAGAAAAACATGTTAAGATTGACTATTTCATGGAAAAATTATACAGATAAAATGGTAGGCATAAAAATATTCCTAAGTTGATTGAAAGTGGAATTATAAACATTTTCTGATAAAATTGAAAATCTACAAGGAAATATTTCTGATAAAACTCAAGAAATATATAGAAAAACACATTAAAACTATTTCATAAAAAATTATACAGATAAGATAGTAGGCATACAAATATTCCTAAATTGATTGAAAGTAGAAGTAAAAACATTTTCTGATAAAATTGAAGATTTACATGGAAAATATCTCTGATAAAATTGAAGAAATTTATACAGATAAATTGGTAGGAATCTTTAATTTTAACATTTGTTCTGTGTATTTCTTCGATTTTGTCGGAGGTGTTTTTCATGTAGATCTTTGGTTTCGTCGGGGGGTGGGGGGTGTTTGTAGTTTCACTTTCAATCAATTTAGGAATGTTTTTGTGCCTACCATTTTGTTGGTATAATTGTCCATGATAATCTTCAATTTTATCGTTTCTCTGTATTTTTCTTCAATTTTGTCAGAAGTATTTTCCATGTGGATCTTTAGTTTTATCAGACAATGTCTATAATTTTACTTTCAATCAACTTAGGAACATTTTTATACCTTCCATTTTATCTGTGTAATTTTATAATAATGTTATAGTCAATTTTAACATGTTTCTCTATATATTTCTTGATTTTTTTCAGGAATATTTGCCTTGTAGATCTTCAATTTTATCAGAAAGTGTTTATAATTCCACTTTCAAAAAACAGGAATATTTTTATGCCTACCATTTTATCTGTATAATTTTTCCATGAAATACTCAATCTTAACACGTTTTTTATATATTTCTTCAATTTTATCAGAGATATTTTCCAGGTAAATCTTCAATTTTATCAGAAAATGTTTATAATTTCACTTTCAATCAACTCAAAAATCTTGTTATCTTGATAGTTAGGTTCTTTGTTGTGGCCTAAATGAAACAGCAGATGTGACCATTTAATTTAGAATTCATCTAAAATAGATATGAGGATTCTTCCCTTCCCTAAAGTAAAATACATCTAAATTTAAAATTGATATCACTGATTATTGCCCCAGACATAAGCATCCTCAAAGATCTAGTGTCTACTAGTAAAATGGAAAAACAAAACAAAAACTTCCTTTTGGTATTGAGGCAGTAGAAAGAGGTTCAGACTCTTCTGAAGATGAGATTGTGTGTGCTAAGCAAATAGAAGTAGGCAGACTGACAGGGGAAAAGGCCTCCAAATGCCCAGGTGCTGCACAAATATGAAACTCAAAGAGGATTAGTAGGTGAAGGCTTAAACTTATCTTCATAGGGAGGGCAGTAGGAAACTTGAGGAGGGTAGTAAATGTTTTTTAGGGGTGGAGAATAGCCCTGGAGAGCAAACAGCAGCTGGGACAGATTCTTTCTGGATTAAGTGTGATGTTTTATTTTCTGTTTCTTGGAGAGACCAGTTCAGGCTGGTTTGGGTAGTGGCTTTTCAGCAGGGCTTGAAGGCAGTTTTGATCCCTGTGGCAGATCTTGTCCTTAAGTAGGTAAGGGAGCTTCAGACAAAGACCTTCTCTAACTTTCCTGTTCCCCACATGCTCTCAGATTGAAGTCTGAAGCAGCATATTTTGGGTATTGTTTTGTGAGCTCCAGTGTAGCCTTGTAGAGGTGAGGATGGTTAGGAGGCCTAACCTTGGCTATAGATTTAGACCTGACATTGAACAGGTCAGTGCTTAGTGAATGCCAACTCAGTGCTCAAATTTTGGAATTTGGATTGGATTGGGGTTTTTCCAGGAAAGGCACTCCAAGACTGGAATATCTTGGTATTAGACCATGCTCAAGGCCCTAGGTTTGATTCCAGAACTGCTGAAGCCAAAACAACAAAAAATCTTATTCTAGTGGTGGAAAAGGAACACATGAGAAATAGTGGCTAAGACCTCGGTTTGCACTAGGTAAACTCTAGGGAAGAAACATGTAGGTGTTGAATTGCTTTGTGAGAGTGTTTGACCCAGGACTATTTGATTAACAATATGTGAAGATCGTAGTCTACAAGAACATTCTGCACTTTTAGAGGAACTTCACTTGCTGATCTTTTATTAGAGTCAAAGCTTAATTTTGTAAGATCCAAAGTGTGGAGTTTGAGAATTGAGTTGAAACAAACCAAACAAGTTTTTGTTCATCTATTTTCATTCAGAGGTGGAATGAATTAGAGTAGCAAAGAAATGTGCTGAGGTATGGACAGTTGGAAGTTATTAAACAATAAGTTGTAAGAGATATTAAAAACCTATGACAATATTGTTTATTGACAAAGGTTGCACTCACTCTCAGGTCAGTTGCAGTGATGTATGTCTGTAGCCCCAGCTGCCTGAGAGTCTGAGATGGGATAGGATCTATAGTCTAGACAGACAAGTTGTCTGTCTGTTCAAAAGCATTTCAGGTTTCAAGCTGGAGTTTAAAAATATCATTAGCAAAAGATCACACATGGTATGAAGTCACTGATAAGGGGATATTGACCCAGAATCTCAGAATACCCTAGACACAATCAGCATATCAATAGATTTCTAAAAAGATGGAAGGAGAGACCCCTGGTCCTGGAAAGACTGGATGTAGGGGAACGCCAGGACAGAGTAATGAGAGGGGGTTGAACGGAGAAAAGAGGGAGGGAAGGGGGCTTATGGGACTTTCGGGGAGGGAGGAAACGGGAAAGGGGAAGTGATTTGGAATGTAAATTAAAAAAATAAAATTAAATTAAATTAAAAAAAAATATCATTAGCAAATACATATATATATACATATATATCATTAGCATGCAATAAACTATTATTTTGTGTCTTTCTGAAAATTGATGCCAAATGTATTGAGTTTGTGATCTTCCCTTATACTGTGAGCTGTGTACTCTGTAGCAAACAATGAAAATGTCAAATATAAAGCATAGCTATGGGAGTTTGTGTACCACAAGGAGGCAGACAAGAAACAGACTACCATGCAGAGATTGTGTTTATTTTGTAACCTAAGTTTAGAAATAAGTGGGGTCAAGGTCTCATTAGGGTGTCCAGAATGGTGTATAGCATTGACCTGCATTTTATTACCTCTTTTGCTTATGGTTAAGTGCAGTGGTGAGACTTGTTAGATACTGCACATGGCAGTAGGGCAGCTCAGCTTTGTGATGGAGGCTTTCTTGGGGTTATACTCTTGAATCTGAATTTTCACTCTGTAACTCTTAGTGCTTTCTTGACTCTCCACTTGGTGCTATGGTTCCTCTAAAACTTGGTGTCTTTGAGAATTTTGTACTGATCTGGTCTCTTTGCCATCAAATACCTATACTATTTAAGGCTTTACTTCTATTGATTAATGTCTCAATAAGTCCACACAATTTGGATTTATTTTCTGATTTATTTTCTCTTCTGAAACATTTTCCCATTGAGCCTTTAGAAAGAATTGCTTCATACTTTCATTGATTTGGCTACCTATATTGAACTCTGTTCTGTACCAAACACTGACTGCACAAGGTAAGTGTGTAGTGAATACTACAGGAGTTCCTTCTTTCAGAGTATACAGTTTGGGCTCTTATCATTTTTTCCATCCCCATTAGACTGTTATAGACATCCTCAGTTTATGGGGGTGAGCATAATGCCTACTTTAAAGAAAAAAAATAACAGACATGTTCACACAAAGTTGAAAACTTCCCATATTTTTGTACTCCTGAAATACTGACTATTGAAAATTAGATATACATTTATCTAGCTATTTTCCCAATTAATAACTTTGTAACACATCTCTTTCTTTGCCTTTGCCTCCTTTTCTTTCATTGTATTACAAATGAAAGAGATAACTCTAAGAAACAGTGTAATCCCACTTAGGCTAAGACTAGAGACTAGAGTTAGAAGTCAGCTTGGGCTTCATGTGGACACAAAACCAAGCATGTTGACAGGTCCTTAGCGGAATTCTTCTCACAGTGGTTTTTCATCTCTAACACCTACATGGCAACTGCAGCCCATTTAGGATTTCTCCCTGTCTGCTTTTCTCATCTTCAAAAAGGTGGCCTAGAATTGGCCCTTCTTAGAAGCATAGATAAAATATTTCAAGTATTGTATGATGTATTAGCTTCTCCCAAGTCATGAGTAATCCTCTGAGCTGTGAGTTGGCGAGATGGCTCAGTAGTTAAGACAGTTTCCTGTTTTTACCTAAGTTCAGTTCCCAGCACCCACATCAGTTTGCGTATGACGAACTGTCTCTCCAGCTCCAGGAGATCACACTGAACTTAGGTTCACAGACATAGATAGATAGATAGATAGATAGATAGATAGATAGATAGATAGATAGACAGACAGACAGACAGACAGACAGACAGACAGACAGACAGACAGACATAGATAGATAGATGGATGGATGGATGGATGGATGGATGGATGGATGGATGGATGGATAGATGGATATATTTGTATGTGTATGTATATATTTCTATGTAAAATCTTAAAAATTAAAAGTAATCCTCTGTGTTGTCAGTGGATAAATGTGAATTATTTACCTTTTGTGCAAGTGCTCTCTGACTTTTCTTACTTTGTTACAGTAAAATAAAACAAGATCCAGGAATACCCAAAGGTTAACATAGGAAAGTGTGAAGAAGCTAAAAGTATCTGAAATAATTGCCAAGAAGGTTTTATTTTTTTTCTATATTTTTTATTTGCATTCCCAATGATTTCCCCTTTCCCGGTTCCCCCCTCCCCGAAAGTCCCATAAACCCTCTTCCCTCCCCCTGTTCCCCAGTCAACCTCCTCCCGCTTCTCTGTCCTGGTATTCCAGAGGCCTCCCCAGCATGCAATAAGGACACATGCTCCACTATGTTCATAGCAGCCTTATTTATAATAGCTAGAAGCTGGAAAGAACCCAGATGTCCCTCAACAGAGGAATGGATACAGAAGACATGTTATGTTTACACAATTGAATACTACTCTACAATTAAAAACAATTCATGAAATTCTTAGGCAAATGGTCAGAACTGGAAAATATCATCCTTAGTGAGGTAACCCAGTCACAAAAGAACACACATGGTATGCAGTCACTGATAAGTGGATATTAACCCAGAAGCTCGGAATACCCAAGACACAAATCACATATCAGTTGATTTCCAAGAAGAAGGAAGGAGAGACCCCTGGTCCTAGAAAGAAGGTTTTTATAAATACTCTTTTTCACATGTGTCTTTGAAAGTATGTTTACCTATAAATATATGATCATAGTACAGTTTTACAAATGAGGCTATATAGTAATGCTGGCTTTTGGATTTGTCTTTTTGCTTCAGACACAGGTTTTGGAAATTTTACATTGGAGAAAAGTGTTCAGAATAACATATTTCAAAGATGAGGAGAAGCCTATGCTTTCTGGAGTAAATATTGCTTAAGAGAGTAGGAACTTTTTGAGTTCTTTGACCCTCTTTGAGCAAATACTGCTCCTTTGACCTCCACTGTGCCTCAAGGGTCCCATTGTGGCCTTTAACCATCTTGTGTTGATTTTGGTTTTCCCTTCCCCGAGCTGATCCAAGTGCCCTCTGTGTAGCTCCTTGTATTCCTTAGGCTTAAAGTAATGCCTGACTGATACAGACATTTCTGTGTTCCCTCCGTGGACTGAATAATATGATATATTGCTTCCCACTTCAGGTGAGGTAGTGTTCAATTCCTTAGGGGATATAGCATAGATAAAATGTAGCCAGTAATTGTGTGTGTACTTGATGTGCAAGTAAGAGGACCTGAGTTTAATTGTTAGAGCCCATATGAAAAAGGCTTGATGAAGTGACCTTTACTTGTAATTGTAATCTTGGAGCTGGGGAGGCAAAGACAAAGTGGGTGGTGCCTAAGGAATGGTATCTGAGTTCATCCTTTGACCTCCTTTGCATATGCTCATGTGTACACACATACACACGTGTGTACACATACGAACAAACATATACATACAAAAAAGTCTATGCAGCAAACATACAGCAGCCCTGTCAACCTTATACATAAATCTATTCTGTAACTAGTAGGAAAGCACTTTGATATAACCATACCTTATATAGTTCTAAAAAATGTTTCTTACTTCCTACAGACAAGACTTTATTATCATAGTTTTCAAGGTTGAATTCTGAGAAAACATAAAAAATGTCAAGATGTATTTTCACTGGGTTAATATGAATAATACTACAAGGTTCAAAGTGTTCAGAAGAGAGCATTAAAGGGCTCTCTGGGTGATGAAATGTGTATCCAAATCTAATTGGTGATCACAGAACATACACAAATTGATGTGTGTACATGTAAAATTCATTAAGTTATGAACATACTATGTTTCTGTACTTCCTAGAAGTTATATCTCAATTTTAAATAATGACATGTTTTTTTAAAGCATCCCAAAGAATTACCTTATCATTCCAATGCAAATGATGTCAGAGTCAGATTTTACCTTCTAATGGAGAATGGAAGCCTTTACTTTACTGTCACAGATTCAAGAACAAGTCTCTTAACCCTACTCTATGACTAAAACTTTGTGCAACATGGACAAACTAAGCTCTGAAGTTCTTCTATGATAAATGAGAAAATTAGAGAAAAGAGACACAGCAAGAGATTGAGGGGAAGGTGCTTACTGCTTATCCTAAGGGTTTGAGTTTGAGGACTCATAAGATAGAAGGGAAGAACCAAATCCTGCAGCTAGTTATGACTTACACACACACACCAAATAAAAATTTAAAAATAAAAATGATTTGGACAGTATGCTTGTTCAAATGATGAATAGTCTGTATTCCTAGGTAGTAGAGAAAAATTTTTTAAAAGAATAATTTATTTTTAAATCACACATATATAAAAGTAATAATACATTCATTATAGTAAATAGAAAAGGAGCTCACAGAAACATTGATTAAGCTATGCATTAGCCATTGTGTAATATACCTGCAGTGCCTGCACTTGGAAGACTGAGGTAGCAGTGTAAGTTCAAGGCCAACCTAGGCTATATGCTAGATTCTATCTAAAAAAAATTGTGATAAATTTTAGTAATAAGTGTTATTTTGATATACACATATATGTATAAGTATGTGTGTGTGCTGTGTACTCAGTATAAATATACCTATATTTAGATAATAGTGTATATAATCTTTTTACCTGTTCTTTCTCAGTATGCACACATTTCACACTTTAATACTTTGTAGTTGTTTTGACACCAAAGTATGAAACATGGTTGTTTCATTTTCTTTTTTCTTTTTTGTCCTGAAAGACTTACTTACTTTCCTTCTTTCTTTCCTTATGTATGTATGTATGTATGTATGTATGTATTATGCCAGAAAAGGGCATTGGATTCCCCAGAGCTGGAGTTATAGGCATTTGTAAGCCTATTATTAAAAGCTGTAAGGAAAAAGGGCCAAGTAACATATGAAGGCACACCTATCAGAATTACATCAGACTTCTCAACAGAGACCCTAAAAGCCAGAAGAGCCTGGACAGAGGTCATCAGACCCTAAGAGAACACAAATGCCAGGCCAGGCTACTATACCCTGCAAAACTTTAAATCTTCATAGATGGAGAAGCCAAAATATTCCATGATAAAACCAAATTTAAACAATATCTACCAATCTAGCCCTACAGAGAATTCTAGAAGGAAAACTCCAACACAAGGAGGGTACCTACACCAAAAAAAAAGCAAGAAATTAATCATCTCACAACAAAACCAAAAGGAGATAATCACATATTCATAATGCCACCTACAACAAACATAACAGGAACTAACAATTATCTGTCTTTAATATCTCTCAATATCAATGCACTTGATTCCCCAATAAGCTAACAGACTGAATATGCAAACAGAATCAATTTTTTTTGCTGCATACAAGAAAACACATCTCAATGAAAAAGGCAGACAGTACCTCACAGTAAAAGGCTGGAAAAAAAAGTCTTCCAAGCACATAGTCCCAAGAAACAAGTGGGAGTTGTCATTCTAATATCCAATAAAATACACTTTCAACCAAAAGTTGCCAATCGAGATGGGGAAGAACACTTCATATTATCAAAGGGAAAAAAAATCTACCAAGAGAGTCTCAATTCTGAACATCTGTGCCCCAAATAGAAGGGCATTTGTGTTTTGAGACAGTCAAACTAATATAGCTTTGGTAGATCTGGAACTCAATATGTAGACCAGGCTGGCCTCAGACTCACAGAGATGTCCTTGCTGTTGTCTCCCAAGTGAAGAGATTAAAAAGCATGTGCTCAAATGTAAATATAATAGAGTATTACTTAGGTAGAAACTCCTGGTGATTTTAAAAGATTGGAAAAGAATACGAGGAATAATTAAATAATGCATATTTTAAAGACTAGAACGTTTTATTGTATGTTGTAAAATTGGGTAGAAACTTGTGTTTGTGAAAACTGAGCATTAAAACCTTACAGAGACAATTAAAACAAAAAACAAAAAAAACATGTGCTCAGAGCAGCTGGGACAGGATCCTTCCAGTCGCCATCAGCACCCAGGAGCTAGGGCTGTCCTACAGCCCTCTGTGCACAGGTCCTGCCAAGGGAGAGCTGGTCTCTAGATAGTGCTCTGACTCCCAGGCTTGCAGGTGAGATTGCCATTTTCTCTGCAGTAACTGTCCAAGGCAGGACACGATCCTTCCGGGTCACTGTCTGCACTCAGGAGCTAGGGCTGTCCTACAGTCTGTACACATGTCCTGCCAGGAGAGAGCTGGTCTCCCAGGAGTGCCAACACAGGCTTACAGGCTCACAGGAGGGACAAGCTCCAGCCAGAGACAGCTGCACCAATTAACACCAGAGATAACCAGATGGTGAAAGGCAAGTGCAAAAACTTTACTGACAGAAACCAAGGCTACATGGGATCATAAGAACCCAGTTCTGCCACAACAGCAAGTCCTGGATACCCCAACACACCAGAAAAACAAGATTTGGATTTAAAATCACATCTTATGATGCTGATAGAGGACTTTAAGAAGGACATAAATAGCTCCATTAAAGAAATACAGGAGAACACAGATAAACAGGCAGAAGCCCTTAAATAGGAAACACAAAAATCCTTTAAAGAATTACAGGAAAACACAAACAGGTGAAGGAATTGAAAAAAAAAAATCCAGGATCTAAAAATGGAAGTATAAACAATAAAGAAATCACAAAGGGAGACAACACTGGAGATAGAAAACCTAAAAAAGAGATCAGGAGTCATAGATGCAAGCATCACCAACAGAATACAAGAGATAGAAGAGAGAATCTCAGGTTCAGAAGATACCATAGAAAACATTGACACAACAAACAAAGAAAATATAAAATGCAAAATGCTCCTAACCCAAAACATCAGGAAATCCAGGACACAATGAGAACTCCAAACCTAAGGATAATAGGTGTAGAAGAGAGCAAGGATTTCCAGCTTAAAGGGCCAGTAAATATCTTCAACAAAATTATAGAAGAAAACTTCCCAAACCTAAAGAAAGAGATGCCCATGACCATTCAAGAAGCCTACAGAACTCCAAATAGATGGACCAGAAAAGAAATTCCTCCCGGCACATAATAATAAAAACACCATATTCACTAAACAAAGAAAGAATATTAAAAGGAGTAAGGGAAAAAGGTCAAGATGGGCAGACCCATCAGAAATACACCAGACTTCTCACTAGAAACTTTAAGAGCCAGAAGATCCTGGCAGATGTCATACAGATCCTAAGAGAACACAAATACCAACCCAGGCTACTATACCCAGCAAAACTCTCAATTACCATAGATGGAGAAACCAAGATATTCCATGATAAAACCAAATTTACACTATATAAGCAAACCGAAAGGAAAAAAAAAACTACATGATCATTTCATTAGATGCTGAGAAAGCATTGACAAAATCCAATACAACTTCATGATAAAAGTTTTGGAAAAATCAGGAATTCGAGATCCCACACCTAAACATAGTAAAAGCAATATACAGCAAACCATTAGCCAACGTCAAACCAAATGGAGAGAAACTTGAAGCAATTATAGTAAAGTCAGGGACTAGACAAGGCTGTCCACTCTCTCCCTACCTGTTCAATATAGTACTCAAAGTCCTAGCCAGAACAATTAGACAACATAAGGAGGTCAAAGGGATACAAATTGGAAAGGAAGATGTCAAAATATCACTATAGATGATATGATAGTATACTTAAGTGACCCCAACAATTCCACCAGAGAACTCCTAAACATGATAAAAAAAAAAACCAAAAAAACTTCAGCAAAGTGGTTGGATATAAAATAGACTCAAACAAATCAGTGGCCTTCCTCTACTGAAAAGAATAAACAGGTTGAGAAAGAAATTAAGGAAATGACACCCTTCCCAATAGTCACAAATAATATCAAATAGCTTGGTGTGACTCTAACTAAGCAAGTGAAAGATCTATATGACAAGAACTTCAAGTCTCTGAAGAAAGAAATTGAAGACCTTAGAAGATGGAAAGACCTCCCATGCTCATGGATTGATAAGATTAATATAGTAAAAATGGCCATTTTGCCGAAAGCAATCTATAGATTTTAGTGCACTCCCCATCAAAATTTCTACTCAATTCATCATAGAGTAAGACAGAGCAATTTCCAAGCTCATCTGGAATAATAACCCAGGATAGCAAAAATTAGTCTCAACAATAAAAACTTCTGGTGGAATCACTATCCCTGACCTCAAGCTATACTACAGAGCAATCATGATAAAAAACTGCATGATACTGGTATAGTGACAGGCAGGTAGATCAGTGGAATAGAATTCAAGACCCAGAAATGAACCCACACACCTATGGTCACTTGATCTTTGAAAAAAGAGCTAAAACCATCCAGTGGTAAAAAGACAGCATTTTCAACAAATGGTGCTGGGTCAACTGGTGGTTAGCATGTAGAAGAATGCAAATCGATCCATTCTCATCTCTTTGTACAAAGTTCAAGTCCAAGTGGATCAAGGACCTCCACATAAAACCAGATACACTGAAACTAATAGAAAAGAAAGTGGGGAAGAGCCTCCAGCACCTGGGACACAGGAGAAATTTTCCTGAATAGAACACCAATAGCTTATGCTCTAAGATCAAGAATTGACAAATGGGACCTCATAAAAATGTATAGCTTCTGTAAGGCAAAGGATAATGTCAATACAAAATGGCAACCAACAGATTGGGAAAAGATCTTTACCAATCCTACACGATACAGGACTAATATCCAATATATACAAAGAATTCAAGAAGTTGGACTCCAGAGAAACAAATAACCCTATTAAAAATGGGGTACAGAGCTAAGCATAGAATTCTCAACTGAGCAATACCAAATGGCACCTAAAGAAATGTTCAACATCCTTGATCATCAGAGAAATGTAAATCAAAACAACCCTGAGATTCCACCTCACACCAGTCAGAATGGCTAAGATCAAAAACTCAGGTGACAGCAGATGCTGGCGAGGATGTGGAGAAAGAACAACACTCCTCCATTGCTGATGGGATTGCAAGCTGGTATAATCACTCTGGAAATCAGTCTGGCAGTTCCTCAGAAAATTAGACATAGTAGTACCTGAGGACCCAGCTATACCACTCCTGGGCATATACCCAGAAGATACTCCAAGATGTAATAAGGACATATGCTCCACTATGTTCATAGCAGTCTTATTTATAATATCCAGAAGCTGGAAAGAACCCAGATGTTCCTCTACAGAGGAATGGTTACAGAAAATGTGGTACATTTACACAATGGAGTAACTACTCAGCTATTAAAAACACCGAATTCATGAAAATCTTAGGCAAATGGATGGAACTAGAAAATATCATCCTGAGTGAGGTACCCCAATCACAAAAGAACAACACACATGGTATGCACTCACTGATAAGTGGATATTAGTCCAAAAGTTCAGAATACCAAAGATACAACTCACAGACCACATGAAGCTCAAGAATAAGGAAGACCAAAGTATGGATACTTCGGTCCTTCTTAGAAGGGGGAACAAAATACCCATGGTGAGCAGGGGGAGTGGGGATGGGATAGGGGGTTTTCCAAGGGGAAATGAGGAAAGGGGATAACATTTGAAATGTAAATAAAGAAAATATCTAATTAAAAAAAAAGAAAAAAGCATGTCCTACTGTGCCTGACTGTGTTTTTAAAGGGTTGTATTTTTTTTTTTTTTTTGGTTTTTTTGAGGCAGGGTTTCTCTGTGTAGCCCTGGCTGTCCTGGAGCTCACTCTGTAGACCAGGCTGACCTCGAACTCAGAAATCCACCTGCCTCTGCCTCCCAAGTGCTGGGATTAAAGGTGTGCGCCACCACCGCCCGGCTAAGGGTTGTATTTTTAAAGGGGTGTGGGTGGGTGTGTGTGTGTGACATGACGTGTATATGGGTGCCTGTGAAGGCTAGAACGGATGTAGATTCCCTGGAGCTAGAGTTATAGACTGTTGTGAGCTACCTGATGTGGCTGTTGGCAGCCTAATTTGGGTCTGCTGGAAGAACAGTGAGCACACTTAACTGCTGAATCACCTCTATAGACTGATTTTATCTTATTTTTTAATTACATGTATATGTGTCTGAGTGTTTGCAAATATGAGTGCAGTTGTCAGTGGAGGCCAGAAGACATGTGGAATTCCATGGAAATGGAATTTGAGGCAGTCGTGAACCACCACACATGGATACTAGGAACCAATTTCTAGTCTTCTGCAAGAGCAGGACTCACTCTTAACCTCTGAGCCATTTCTCCAGCCCTCAAGTCTACCTTCTTAACCATTTCTTAATTTTAAAAACTTATGTCATCTATGTGTGTGTTTATGTATGTGCATAGACATGTGGAGCCTAGAGGTCATCTCAGGAGTCTTTCTCAATCACTCTCCACCTTCTTTGATAGGGTCTTCTCACTGAACCTGCAGCTCATTGATTCAGCAAGACAAACTAATAAAGCTCCAAGGATCTTTTTGTCTCTGCTTTCCTTGTACTAACTAGAATTACAGGGGCATCACCATAGGCCTAGCTTTTATGTGGATGTGTGGGACTGCAAACTCAGGTTTTCATGCTTGTTTGGCAAGTGCTTTGCTCACTGGGCCATCTCCCTATCCCTTCTTAATCATTGTTAAGTGTGCAGTTCAGCTTTTAAATAAATCCATAGTTGATCCAGGTGTTTCATTCCTGTGTCTCACCACTCATAAGTCAGGAACATTTCGAGTTTGTCGCCAGTCTGGGCTATATACCAAGAATCTGTTTCTATAAAAAATCACTCATAGTGATGTACATCCACTATTGCTTTCCATCTCTATAGTATTTTTGTCTTCAAAACTAAAGTGTTAATCTCGTTAATAAAGTAATTCCTGTTTCTTCCCTTTTCTCCCATTCTTAATCCCTGACAACCAGTTAAATTGCCTGTCTATGATACTGACTGTTCTACATACTTCATGTGTATGAATTATACAGTGTTTATCTTTTTGTGATTGGCTTATATCACTTAGCAGTGTCCCTTTGTTAGTATATTGCAGTTTTCCTTTCCTCTTATATATAATAAGTTCCTGTGTGCCACACTGTATATGTAGAGGTAAGAGGAGGTCAGAGTTGAGCCAGTTCACTCTCTTCTTCTATCATGGGTGTCTCAGGGATTGAACTCAAATGGTCAGGCTTTAGTATCAAGTGCCCCCTACCCTCTGAGCCATCCTGTTAGTCCCCCATTTTTATTTCTGAGGCAGTATACAGTCCATTGTATGTGTATACTGCATTTATCTTTCACCAAACTCTTGAGCTGCTTCTACATTTTAGTTATGAATAGTATTGCTATGAACATGGGTATACAGATCCCTGAGACTGTACTTAATTCTTTTGGTTTTGTGTTGGTTGGTTATTTTTTTGAGACAAGGTTTCTCTGTGTAGCCTTGCCTGTCCTTGAATTTGCTTTGTAGACTAGGCTGACCTCATACTCAGATCTGTCTGCCTCTGCCTCCCAATTGGTGCTGGAATCAAGGCATGGTACCACCACACCTGGCCTTTTTGTTCTTAGAAGTAGAATTGCTGGATCATATGGTAATTTGATCTCTGTTTAGTTTGTTTTTGAAGAATCTGCTGTACCATCCATTTTATTTTCCACTAACAGTTTATTCTTTACTGTGTGCATATAGGGCTGTGTGTGCATATGAGTATGCTTCTGGGTTTCTGGTTATGTGTGGCATGGTATGTATGTGTACCTATGGTAGTCAGAGGAAAATTTTTTGCCCCTTCAACTTCTACATTGTTTCTATGTATTAAATTCGTTGCCAGGCTTCCGTGACAGGCACCTTTATTCTTGAAGTCATCTCACTGACCATGGATTCCAATTTCTCCATATCTTTAGCAGTACTTATTTCTATTGTTTTGTTGTTGCTGTTATATTCTTATTTGTTGTTTGTTTTTGTAGTATCTTAATGTATATTTGTGATAGGTGAACATATGTGAACACTTTTAACTGAGATCAAAGGCATGCTGAACCATTCATAGCCCTATAGGTACTTTCTAAATCCTTTATTCTTCAAGAAATTAAAATTCACCTGCTCCTGTGTGGGCTTTGCTTCTGGGAGTCCCACATCCCAAAGTATAATAGATGCTTGGATCTCTTCAAAAAAGTGGTGTGGTATTGCTTATAACCTACATAATGTATAAATACATTATGAATTCAGAAGTCCTCTCAGGCCTACTTACAGTGTCAATTCACAACAGAAGGACTGTGTGAAGAACTGAGCTATGCTATTTATTGAAAGAGTAAAATCAAGGAAATGCCATTCACAGGTCAGATGCTATTCCCTTCAAACATACTTGATCCCAGACTGGCTGAATTTGCAGAGATAGAATCCATGAATTTGGAATGTCTACTGTTTCTGGGATTTATGTCATGCTGCCTTTTATAGCTTAGCATTTCTGCTAAGCAGATGTTTATTAATATGATTTATATAACAAATAGCTTTTTCTTCATAACAAGCAACTTTTTCTTTTTACCCTGTTAGAAGGGTGAGCCACACAACTGACAGTTTTATTTTTATTTTTGCTTCAAAATCTAGAACTAGACGGGGTGGGGGGAGAACATTTGCTAGAGCTGACAGAGATGTACATGGGTCTGTGGGGAGCACATATTCAGAAGCTTTGCAACTGGCTGGCCTGGATCTGTCAAAACAATGTGTGGATGGTTCTGGTTTTCTGTGCACTGTCTTATTTAGATGCTTCAGAGTAGTGATTCTGGGAATGAGTGGATTATAAGTATTATTTCAAAAATAATAGTCAAGACTGCTCAGGGAGGGGGAAAAAAAACCAGAAACACTAATGTTGAAAAGATCTTTAACCTTCTATGACTGCTGTTCAAGGATTAATCTTTGGAGCAAGGCTAATATTTTCTCAAGTTATTTCACAAAGGGGAGTTTGTGATAGAAAGGTAAAATATGGAATTTAATGTATTCTTTTGGTCTGATCTAAATATATACTGGATTGTTTTTTAAGCCCAGGATCAACTAAGCACAGAATCTCAGCACCTAAGTGGGTGCTATTGAGCTATTGACAATCAGTGGAGTAAGTGCAAAGTGTTTCTCATTTCTGTCAACCCAACTAGAATAATGTTGTATGTTGCCTTTTAAGGCACTCATACATTTGTTTATTTGAACTATGTGAGAAGTTAGACATATAGGACAGTCCTTGCTTTTGAACAGTGTAGGTATAGGAACATGAGCTGATAGAGCTGTGGTAGTCTTCTACACTTTTTTTCTATCATGATTTAAACTGTTACAGATTTTATGTATGCTGTTAGAAAAGCAGACCTTTCAATAAAATATAAACAATTGTGATAACAATTATCTAATCTAAATGTTAAAGTCTTGTGCCAAATGTAATTTTTCCTAATGGATATACACACATACATATGTACTCACATATATGTATACATACATATATATGTATTCTTATCAGTAATAATGTAAGACTGTATAATATATTATAAAATTAGATGCATTAAGAAAAGTTTTTGTTAATTGTTAAAGTTACTTCACAATCTTGGTTCATGGTTTATTTGTAGTAAAAGTGATGACAGAAGCATCGCTTACTGGAAGTTGGCTGGCTTTGTACCAGGCTGGGGATTAAGTGCCTTCCATGTGTACATTGTCTCTGTTATTGTTGTCAGCAATGCTATGGGATAAGAAATAGTTTTGTCTCCCTTTGGTGGTCCAGGATCTATCTGTCTGTTAGCCAACTGTATCGTCACAGGGTTGAAAAGAAGAATGAGGAAAAGAATGACTGTTAGTTTGAAGAAAGAAGAGTGAAATAATCCCAAGGGTTATGAAAGTGGATGGACTGTAGACATGTAGTAGAATTAGAGAACAGCAACAGTGCCCATTCTGTGTTAGAAGCTTGAATCTCAGTTGTCTTTGGTCAGCACAAATCTCTGAGGGTTCCCCCCTGCCTTTGTCATTTTTAGCTGGAAGAATTTACTTAGGGAATAGATGGATAGTTGTAGTTTTGTAGGATTGGGGCTTGGGCAACTGTTGAAAGGAAGAATGTAGACAGGGAAGTGGAGAGAGTATAGACAGAACTGTTTAGAGTTGCTGGAGGCTGGATGGCTTATAGAGGAAGGGTTGAATAGAGGGGGTGAAGTTGGTTTTCCATGAAGAGCCATTCTTCTCAACAAATGGTACAAGACCAACTGGAGAGCCATGTACACCAAGTGTTCTTAACTTTGACTTACTGTGGAAGACTTTATAATACACATACACAGAAATTAACTTCAAATAAGCATAGGCCTAGATGGAAGACATGAGACTGTAAAATCACAAAAAGACAGGGGGAAAATTTAGTGATCTTGGAATCAGGCCAGGAAAGAAAGAGAGAGAGAGAGAGAGAGAGAGAGAGAGAGAAAGAGAGTGAGAGAAGGAAAAGAAAAGAGAAAAGAAAGGCAGGCAGGCAGGAAACAGTAGCTGAACGACTCATCATGGTAATAAAATCTTTGATATTTGGAGCATACCATTAATAAGGTGTGCCAAGACTTATACTGGGAGAAGACACTCATTGAAAAGTCATGTGTTGGCAATGATGGAAATTGTCTGTAATTCTCTGTTTCTGGTGGGAAGGAAAAAGGAACAGCTGCTTTGAACAATTGAGCAGAGTTTTTAAAACAACGTAAATGCATATGTGTCACGTGGCCCACCATTCCATTTCTAAGTATTTCTCTAGGACAAACCGAAGCATATAGTCACACCAAGAACACATGCTCTTAGCAGATTTATTGATAACTAAGTACATCTAACTATCTGTTAGTCACAAGTCTATGAATAAAGAAATTGTGTCCTATTTGCACAATGAAATATTGCTTAGCAATGAAAACTCCAAAGCATAAACAGACCTTAAAATAATTAGGCTTACTGAAAGAAGATAGACTGAAGGAAAGTATGCTGTATGTTTTACTGTGTTTCAATCTAGAAAATGTAAACTACTCTTTTGTGTCAGAAAGGAGATGTGCTTACAGGGAGAAGGAGCTAAGAAAGGCTTTAGGAAACTTGGGCAATCATGGAAATGTTTGTCATCTCGATTATGGTATTAGTAATGTTAATGCATCCAATTGTATGTGTGAAATCCACTAGTTTGTATCAGTTAATACTTCAAAGCTGTGAACGACAGGCTGGGTAAGATAGTTGGAGAGAGAGAGAGAGACAGAAGAGTCTGTGTGTATGTGTGTATGCGCGCGCGCGCGCACACGCACAAGCAAAGGGGTTGGGGAAGAATACAAGGGTATATATGGAGATCAAAGGACAACTTCCATATCAGTCTTTGTCTTCTACCTTTCTTTGAGAAAGGGTCTCTTTTCTGCTGTGAACACCTGGCTGTACCAGGAGCTTCTAGGATTGCCTGCCATCTCCTGCCTGCCAATCCCAGGAGCACTGGGATTGCAGATACATACAACATGAGTCCAGCTTTTACTTGGGTGCTTATGGATGCAAACTCAGGTCCTTATACTAATGGAACAAGCCATTGGGCTATTTCCTGACCCCCCACTTTAAAGTATAATCTTTATCTAATTTTCTGTAAGTGGTTTCTTTTCTTTACTGCCATTGTTCTTTTCCTGTTAGATTTTTTTTTTCAGGTTCTTGCATATGTTGTTTTATTTTGTTGGTAAGAACATGTTATTTTTCTTGACAATATGGCTATACACCAAACTAATGTTAAAAAAAAAAAAGGCTAACTTTAGTTGACATAATTTGGGACTAAAATTTCTTTTCTAAAGAGATTTAAGGGCTGGAGAGATGGCTCAGCTGTTAAGAACACTGACTGCTCTTCCAAAGGTCCTTAGTTCAAATCCCAGCAATCACATGGTGGCTCACAACCATCCGTAATGAGATTTGACGCCCTCTTCTGGTGTGTCTGAAGACAGCTACAGTGTACTTACTACATATAACTATAAATAAATCTTTTAAAAAAGAGAGATTTAAGTGTTGATTATATCCAATTTATTTTTACATTTTTGTTTTGTTACTATACTTATTATTTACTTGGGAGAATGGGAGTGTGTGCCATGGTGCTCATGTGGAAGTCATCTGTTCCCTGTGGAGGTTGGTTTTCTCCTTTCATCATATAGTGTTAGGAGATTAAACTCAGCTTGTTAGGCTTACTTGGCAAGAGCTTTTACCTGCTGAGCCATTATATCAGCCCATTGAGACTAAAATTCTGTATATGCATGTTGGAAACAATTTTATTTTGGACTTCTAGAATATGCCACATTTGCTCTTGAAAGTATGTTTGACTAAATGTTCTAGTCTTGGTACTGACCTCCACAGTTCACTGAGTGTGCAAATACAAGGTCTGCCCTCACAGACACTCTTTGGGGACATTTCTGTGGGAGACTCCTGATGTCATTATCATCCCTGCCATAATGCCCTCTAATTTGTAATTTTTTTTTTGTGTGCTCCCTTCTCTCAAAAGTCATTTGCTGTTTTTCTACAGAAGAAACTAGGCATAATTTCAAGGTTATTTTCTCCAGTGTTTCAGAACTTCTGCCTTTACAGACACATAGGCTTTTTGGAGACATTTCTGTGGAGTGACTCCTGATGTCATTACAGTCCTTGCCAGAGTGGCCTCTAACCTGTAACTGTGAAAATTGAGGTTAGCAAATGCTGTCTCAGTTTTCACACTGAGAGTTTTTAACCTCCTTTTTGTTGATATGAATGTGGCTGGTCTGACTTCAGATTTATAATCTTCCTGCCCCTGCTTCCTGAGTGCTGAAATTACAGATATTCACTACTTTTGGGTGATATTATTCCTGGGGATATGTGAACAAGCATCTCACTCCTGACCAAAGTCAGGATACTGCTGAAGTCCATCTTGGTGAATCAGAGAATTTATGGGGTTATATACAGAACAAATATGGATGAGTCACTTACTTACAAGAAGAGAAATGATTCAGAGATACCTGCATTACCAAAACCTACGCATAGGAGACAGTTCGCAAAAACTGGAAACTTGGAGTGGCAGTGTACAACCAGCAGGCAATTTAACAAGAGTCTCTTTGGGTAGCTCATCTCATCTGAGAGTATGATTCAGAAGTCCTTACTGCTTATAAACGTGTGGTGGTTGTGATGGGGTGACTAGTGAATCTTGTCAATTGCAGGAGCTTCCTGAAATCTCTGAATCCTGAGCTCAGAGAGTTTCCCTGCAGGATAAACTAACTGCTTTTCTTCCCATTTAGTACATCTTGTGCCTTAAGGATGCCTTCCCTCTAGGATGGAATGTTTTATTTCAAAAGAAATTGTTACACACTAGCCACCATGCCTGGCTATTTGTTTGGAAAAGATTAATACTATTTATACTTTAATGATGGTTTTCATTTCAAAAAGTATTTGAAGATTATAGACTCAGAGGAAAACTGGTCCTCCCTTTATCATGGGACTTATAACTACTCATGGGAATAAAAGAGCAATTGTAGAAATACCTGCCATCAGGGAAATATATTACAGATTATCTGTGCCCCTTTTGTCTCTAATTTTTTTTCTTCTATTAAATTACAGGTACTCACACACATACATACTCATGAACTTAAAGCCTGACTTGTCATGTACCTTGGTTGCTGGACAAATAAGTCAAGCTGGATATGGGTTAGAAACATCCTTCCTGCTGGCTATTGGAAGAGGCATTGGGGGAGAATTGTCAGTGAAAGTCAAGTGTGTATCCTGTGTACAATAATACTGACCAGTCAGGCAAGATGAGCTCATTGTTGCAGGGCTATTGTGAGGGTAGCAAACTGCTTTCTGATTCAATTCAATGTCTGTTTTATGGTAGGGAGATCCTGTCTGCTACTGTAAAATTGATCCAAATCCTGTGGCTGGGGTGATTCTAAGCCCTAATGAGGAAGCAAGTAGTATAGTAAATGACATAATGTGCCTGTCAAATTGACTTTTAAAGAACTGTTTGTGCCCATACACTAGTGGTGACATCAGCTTTGGTCAGAGAAGCTTCTTTTTGCAGAATTTGCAGGTGAGAGACTCACAAATGTCTAACCTACAGAGAATAAATGACTGTTTAATACCTAGTTACAAATGGAACAACTATATTACAACCTCCAGGGCTCAGAGTATGTACTGGAAAAGGGTCAAGAAAAATGTTAAGAGCCAGAGAAAAGTGGGGGGATGGTATAGAGTGCTGATTTCTGGGCATGCCATTACATGGCTGCTATGCTTTTGAACTCACACAGTTGTGAGTACTTGTCAACGCTGAGCCATGGAAGGAGGAGGATTTATACAGAATCAATGTTCATGGAGATTCAGTGGTATAGCTATTGGTAAGATGTGCATCTTCCTGTAATAAGCTGTCATTGTGCTGCTATAAACAGCACTAATGTGATTCATTAAGTTAAAAAAACTACAAGGCACCAACCACAGATAAGAAAGTGTGAAAACACCAGAGGATAAGTCCCTCAAAACAGGCATAAGCACACCATGGTGAACTGAAGGGAAGCCAAAAGCCAAGAGAGCAGTTAAAAAAGGGAAAGTGTGGCACATAGCAGAACAGTGGTATCTATCCAAATAAACAAATAGACAAATTGCCCCTCTGTTTGCTTTCAAGTAAAAGAACACTGGAAGAAGAAGCGTGTAATGGGGTTCTTGGATGTAGTTAAGAAAGTTCACTTTCTTTCCTTTTCATATTTTAGTTTTGCTGGCCTCGGGTGTGTTTTTACTTTCCCCCAAAGATTTGGAGTACACTGTTTCAGTATATGTGTAAGTGCCTACTAAGGCATTGTTCTTTAGCCAGGTGGTGGGTGTAAAAGCCTTTAATTCCAGTGAGTTCCAGGATAGCCAGGGCTACACAAGTTTGTTTTGAAAAACAAACAAAAAAACAAAATTAAAAAAGAAAAGGCATTGTTTTTTTGGCACTGTGTCTTCAATTCTAGCACTTCCATTTGTTTTTTTTATTTCTATTTCTTCGTAAAATTCCCTGTCTGTCTGATCTCACATGCTGTCTGTCTTTTCCATTGGAGCCTTTACTGAATTAACATTCCTTGGCTATTCCAAAGGATGTCATGAGTCTGGGCCTGATGATTATGTTGTTTTTACAAGGTGTGTTTTTATTGCTACCTTTCGTATATTTGATAAATTTTTGTTCAAAGAGGTATATGTTTAATATAATAAAATACTGAGGAAAATAACTGGATATATTTGACCATAAGTTCGTGTCTACTATTTGTGGGGATTTCTCTACTAGAGTGGGGATTTGTGTCATTCTACTTAGGGTTTGGCTATGTTTACTGCTGTGGGCTACTGAATTTGACATTCATCATTGCCATGGTAACCAAAGTTTTCAATTTTTATTCTTA
Source organism: Tokudaia tokunoshimensis (assembly GCA_036184795.1). Taxonomy (NCBI): domain Eukaryota; kingdom Metazoa; phylum Chordata; class Mammalia; order Rodentia; family Muridae; genus Tokudaia; species Tokudaia tokunoshimensis. The sequence continues at coordinate 137,371,269 of BTHU01000002.1, read as the reverse complement.
GTAATCTTTGTTCCCTGTGTCTTTCTTTTTGTGCCTTTTCTCAGAATGCCATTGTTTTCTAGCTTTCTCAGTTGTGTTCCATCTTTACTTGTTTTTAGATTGGTGTTGGTAGTAAACGGTTAGGAGAGTTTTGTGATGTTCTGGTTAAGCCTCAGATTTGTGTAGAACCTGGGTCTAGGAATGCAGTCATCACAGGACTAAACAGTACTCTTCCCCTGTTGTTTTTCCATGACATTAGTGGGTATCCAACAAGTGACTTAAACTTTCCTTAGGTATTGCTGTGAGGTAGTGCAGCTCTCCTAATTTGTTTTTATGGTTTTTCTGTAGTTTGTACTTTTTATTTTGTGTTGTCCTATTTTACATGTGAGCTTTTGTAAGTGAAAAAATAATTTTTTCATTAATACTTTCTGTCTTTTGGTACTTGCATACTTAATGTAATTACTGATATATTTGGGTTTACTTTTGCTTTTTTATGTGTCACACCTGTTCAGTAATCTTCCTTTCTCCCCTTTTGATGGTTTTTATGTTTAAATTCTGTTTCCTTTTGTACCAGTGTAATGGATCTCTTGCTGGGCAAATGGAATTACTAGTCACCTATCCCTCATTCAAGAATGAAATAGTCTATGTATATAAAATACTGTATGCATTTAGGTTTTTTTATTTTTTTTAGATTGATTTATTTATTATATATAAGTACACTGTAGCTGTCTTAAGACACACTAGAAGCGGCATCAGATCTCTTTACGGATGGTTGTGAGCCACCATGTGGTTGCTGGGATTTGAACTCAGGACCTCTGGAAGAGCAGTCAGTGCTCTTAACCGCTGAGCCATCTCTCCAGCCCTACACATTGTTTTAATGGTAACAGAACTAGCAATTTTCTATCTTGTTAGTAGTAGATTGTTGGTATACCTATTCCTTTGGACCTAAAAGATTAATGGATATGCTAGTTTTGGTTTTTTAAGTATTTCCTTAAAATTTCCTCAGTCTAACCCGAGAGTTTATAACTATAAATGTTATTTTTTCTGTGTCACCTATCTTGTATAAACCATGGTAGGCCAGGTAATTATTCAGGTTAAACTAAGCATATGTTAAAAGATGGAAACAGTCTTTTGTCATTAAAAAAAAACTACAAGGAGTAGAAGAAACTGATTTTTAAATTTCTACTGAAAGGGAAGAATTTCAACACTGTAAGTAAAGCTGTGACAAAGAAACAATGGTCTTAGAAACAATGGTCTTAATAGGATGTTTACTGAGAACTTTATGCAAAGGGATTCCAAAGGAATCAAGAAGAAGATAGAGTTGGAGATTAAATTTCTTGTCTACCATGTGTACTGGTCACATGTACTGTTGCTGTGCACACTCTGTTGCTGTGACAAATATTTGACAGAAGCATTTTAAGGGAAAAAATATTTATTGAGACCTGATTTCTAATGGTGACTGTAATCATTTTCATTTTTCAAGACAGCGTTTCTTTGTATAACAACCCTTTCTGTCGTGGAACTCACTTTATACACCATGCTGGCCTCAAACTCAGGGATCCCCCTGCCTCTGCCTTCCCAGTGCTGGGCTTAAAGGTGTGTGCCACCACATCTGATGACTATATAGTCATTATTACAGCCTAGTTTACTCTTCTCTCTCTCTCTCTCTCTCTCTGTATGTATGTATGTATGTATGTATGTATGTATGTATGTATATGTGCGAGCACATGTACATGCATGTTAATGTTCCTATGGGTATGGGTGCATGTGCTATGGAGTTCAGAGGCCAGGAGTCTAGGTGCCATCCACTTTTATTTGAAAATAGGCTCTCTCACTGGTCTGTCACTCACCAACTTGCCTGGCTGGCAAGCCTCAGGGATCCACCTGTCTTTACCTCCCTAATAGTGCTGGGGCTACAAGTGTAGATGTATCACACCTGACTTTTTTTTTCTTTTGGAATAAGCTTGGGCTTTTTGTTTGTTTTGTTTTTAGATTTATTATATATACAGTGTTTTACCTGCATGTATGTTTGCAGGCCAGAAGAGGGCACCAAATCTCATTATAGATTCTTACGAGCCACCATTTGGTTGCTGGGAATTGAATTCAGGACCTCTGAAAGAGCAGTGCACAGTCACTGCTCTTCTGAGCCATCTCTCCAGCCCTCACACCTGGCTTTTTATGTGGGTTCTGGATCAGACTCAGGTTTTCATGCTTTACCAAATGAACTGTCTCTTCTGTTTCTAGTTTAGCTCTCAATTGATTGTTTTGTGCAGTTTTACAAATCTTGTTTTCTGTCCTATGTGAGTGTCCCTGAGAGTAAATTTATATTTGGCCTCTATAATGTTGAGTACATAACAGATATTTCTATGATGCTTCTCTAAATTGTCTGTAGTGATGGCTATTAGAAGCTAGTTTTCCAGGGAATTTTCAATTTTGAGGCATTTCAATTCTCAGTTGTACATAGTAGATAGATTTTATAATTAGCTCCTCTTTTCCTTCCTTTCTCCACACTCCCAAGTTTTTGAGATAGGCTCTCCCTGTGTACTCCAGGCTGGCCTGGAGTTTGCTAGGTGTCCGAGGCCAGCTTGGTTTGTGATCTTTGTAAGTGCTGGAGTCATAAGTGTTAGACCACTATGCTTGGCTTTAGAATTGCCTTTAATGAAAGCTTGCAGATGTTTGTGACAGAAAGTACTTGAAGGGGGCTGGAGAGATGGCTCAGCGGCTAAGGGCACTGACTGCTCTTCCAAAGGTCCTGAGTTCAAATCCCAGCAACCACATGGTGGCTCACAACCATCTGTAACGAGATCTGACTCCTTCTTCTGGAGTGTCTGAAGATAACTACAGTGAACTTACATATAACGAATAAATAAATAAATCTTTAAAAAAAAAGAAAGTACTTGAAAAAATGTTTATGAAATTGTGTTTTCCTATGCATCTTTTAAATTTTTATGTTAGTTCAAGACTACAACTGATGCAGTATCTGTTATTCAGTATGATCATATTAAAATATTGTAACATGTGACACCCTCTACCCACCCACTCATTGTGTGGCTCTGGCTGACCTAGGACTAGCCATGTAGACTGGATCAGCCAGAAATTGGCAGTTTCTGCGTGTAGACTGCTAGGAGTAAAGAAAGGTGTATACCACTATGCTTGGCTTTTTTTTTTCCCCAGTGTTGTTAATTTTAGTATTCCCCTTCCCCCAATTTTAATATTTTTTTTACAAAGTTTCTTCTTTCTTGATTACAATTTTTGTTTTACTTTTAAAAATTAGAAAATGCTGATAAAAAACTAAAAAATGATTCTACCCTTTCCTAATGGTAGAACATAAAATTGTAATATTCCCTGTACATTCAACCTTTCCTTGTTTTTCTGTAAAAGGTGAGCTCCCAGCTAAGTTTCACTTTGATTCTTATGCTTGCTTTTCAGCTTCTCCTAAAAGGACATCAGTACCGCCAGGACGCACTCGAGGGAGAGCAATGAAGGCAAGTATCCAAATTTTCATGACCTGTGAAAATAACTCAATTCCAAAAGCTTTGACTACCATATACGAAACAAAAAAGTTGGCAAGAGAAAGGAATAGAAAGAAATAATTTGTGTATAATTTAGAATGACTTTGTGGAGGACCCTTTTAAACATTTGTTGAATTTTACAAAGCAATTTTCCACTTTATTTCTAATATTAATTCAAAGCAACTTGTTTTCCTAGTGTGCACTTACCAAGTATTGTGTGTTAAGCAAAACTGTGGTAGAAGAATGAATTGTGGGAAATGAAGAATTGACTGAAATGACCAGAAATGTCTGGTGTGTTCATGGCTGCTTCTTGCTCTTTTCTCCATATTTCATATCTCTTTTGTCATGTCATTTTGCTCTTTTCATTTTCCCCTTTACTGTAAGAATGTGACAATTTAGAGATAATGAACAAAAGAAAAGCCAAATTCCTTTCTTATCAGAATATAGTTAGCTTCTTGTATATGTAAAACCAGGGATATAAATGTAATCTTGAGTTTTTTCATAAACTAATTAACAGTTACTAGTTATTCCAGGATTACTATTTTAGAGAAGAAAATGTCAAAGCATTCAAAAGTGTTTTGAGATTACTGAGTTCCATGAGTATTGACATTTTTACCATCAGCATTTGCAGTTATGACAGTATTGTCATTGGTTATTTTGTTATCATACTTGGTCTTTGTTAATATTTTGCATACCTTTATCAGGGACCGTAAAGATTTTCTGTATGGAGACTGGAGGAGCCTTCACAATTTTGACCATGTTCTACGTGTGTGATGTCACAGTAAATAATAGCTGTTCCACTTGCCAGTTACCTCTATCAGAAGTGGTTAATCACAACTTACTGCTCAAAACTTAGCTTGAGTATATTTAGGGCTGCATGCTCCATAAGCCTGTGCTAAGTAGTGTAATTAAGATAAGTCTTGCTGTTAGAAATCTTGAGATACATTCTCTCATCTTTACAGCTGTGCCTAAGAGCCTTCCCTAGGGGATTGCAGCATCTCTTTGTAGTCAGCCATTTCACCTTTAAAAAAAAAAAAGTACAAATACTAGTGAAATCTCACATGAAGTTAAGTGACATTTAAAATGTACAATATTGTCCAAGTTTTTAGATTGGAAGCAGACAAATGGTCATTTGATTAGTTCTCCATACCGCCCAAAGAAGGATATGCTTGCTGAGTAGTCAATTCCTATAATACTTAATGTGTGAGATAAGTAGTAGTTCCATTTAGTTTCTTAGCTACCTTAGTAACATTCTTTTATTCATGGTATCTTTTCATCTGATGGGGTAAACTGTCTTTATTTTACTTATAACAATAACCAGATCAGTTGTACAGTGTGGCCTAATACAGTATAAAATGAGGAAAATCACAAGCTACCTTCTGTTGGCCTTTGACATCCTCCCATATTCTCAGTCTCAGCAGCCCAGTTTGAGAATAGTTGGACAGATGTACACTGTCACCCGTGCTCGTATGTTGATCAAGCCCTTTTAGCCTAAGATTAATACAATTCAGAAACTATTAGTTTGCTGAGCAAACTTATGAGGGAAGGTCCGGATAATTAAATATACATACTGTTGCTGGGCAATGGTGGCACATACCTTTAATCCCAGCACTTGGGAGGCAGAGGCAGGCAGATTTCTGAGTTCAAGGCCAGCCTGGTCTACAGAGTGAGTTCCAGGATAGCCAGAGCTATATAGAGAAACCCTGTCTCAAAAAACAAAAATCAAAAACAAAAACAAAAAAAAATGCATACTGTTAGCAAGAGTTGCCCACAGAATGTCTCAGAAAACTGCACTAAATCTAAGCCAATAAGAGTTTTTTTTCTGGTCCCAAAGGGAGACCAGCAAACCAGTGGAAATGTAGAATTAGCAAAGGGGTAGGAGGTCATAGGGGCCACAAAGAATTCAATTGCCTCCTTCCAGAATGAGGAAACATGGTGTTTAGAAAGTAGAAAAGTACTGGTGAGAGATGAGCATTTTTAACCCTGTCACTCTGTGCTTTTGAGTCATAAAGAGTCAGCAGATAAGAAAATAGGTTTGAAAGAATGGGGACCATGGAACCACAGTGTCAGTGTCCACGTCCTGTGGTGAAAAGTCCTGAGTATAGTCATCCGGAATTGTGAGTGGATTTGTGTTTCCTGTCCCTCAGCATGTGGTTAGCCCATGTTGATAGTGAGCTCATTTATTTATGCTGTCTTGCCACTTGGTGGCAGCAGGACCCATACCCCAGAACAGGAACTTGCAGTGCTTAATTGGCAGTGGCAGATTGTTCAGGGTACTCATTGTGATGTAGGGAGTTTTAAAGTCATCTAAACAACAACAGAAATTGAGAGAAAATATGCAAAAACCTCCTGCATCATGTTTTGTCCTCTGTAGTAGCTTCTATGCATTTCTACAATTTTATATATTTGCACAAACTCAATAAAAATAAAACACTTTATTTAAAAAAGAGATCTGATCCCAGTCCATCCACCCCTCCCCTCTGCATGTGATTTCAGTAGCCGTGACAGTCATGCTCTTAGTTTCAGCTTCCTTTTCCTGTGTTTAGTACTGGCTTGTGGCAGCTATTTGGCCTTTAACCTTTTGTTTTTCTCTGTTGTTTTATTGCACCTAGTTACTGTTCTACATCTTTGTTTTTGAGTTTTTATAAATAGATAGGAATCTTCTGTCAAGAATACTGTTGAGAGAGAGAATCTCTGTTGGGTCTTTTGTTGTTGTAATCAGTGTCACTATGTGTCCCTGACTGGCTTAGAACCTGCTGTGTATGTAGTCTAGATTGACCTTGAACTCTCCATCTTCCTGTGTTAGCCTTCCAAGTGCTAGGATTACACACACACACACAAACACGCACACACACACACACCTCCTTCAAATCTCCCTTTTGACAGTTAGTATTGAGCAAAACTCTGTTCTCTCTGAAGAGTGATCTGTCAGGACTACTCATTTATGGGGGCCAGAAAGGTTTGGTGGTTGTTTTTGTTTTTTTTTTTCTTCAGCAAAGAATTTAATTTACAAGATTTTTCTTTGTTTTGGCCTCCCAAAAGAGCAAACCTGTCACCTCTAATTACCATTGAGCTTGATGAGTAATATGGATGGATGGTAGCAAAAGGTTTCAAATTTTTACGAAAATCCACATAGATTGGGATATTTATCTCTCACTATTCTCTGAACTTGCTGAGTTTCAGCATGTTGATATTCAGTCATGGTTATTAAAAAAAAAGAATTTAATTGCCTCAGATAGACTAAACATATATGATCTGTTGTCTTGATTTTCTAAGCAGTGGCTGGTTGTCCTGCTAACTGCTAAAATGGAGTCTATTCCAAGATGGCCCCTTAGTATCCTTCTTTATATTGATACTTGTAAGGGATCTTTTTTAAAAAATTGTTATTTTCATTTTCTGTGTCCTTGTTCTGGGCTTTTTATTCTAGAAAATTAACATAACCATTATCTGAAAAATTATCTTTTAATCTTCTGATTAAAGATTGCTTGATTATAATACTTAATCTGTTTGGCTAGCTGCATGCTTTTGTTTTCTTTTAACTGTAGTGTTTCTATATTTCTGCATGGATGTATGATACAAGGTTGTTTTCTTTTTTTTTCTTTTTTTTTTTTAATATTAGGTAGGCATGAAGCCTCCATCTCTCAGCTGCATGCATAGTCACTCTTGAAGCAAATGCCTACCTAATTTGACAGTCTCAGTGTGTTTAAAATTTTTTGAGTTTGCAAATAAGCTTATTAAGCTTACTGATGGAGCCTTCCGGCAGTGAACAGTTATATGAGGACCCTGATCCTGGAGGCAAATCCCAAGATGCAGAAGCCAGGAGGCAGACAGAATCAGAACAAAAGTTATCTAAAATGACCCACAATGCTCTGGAGAACATTAATGTGATTGGCCAAGGCTTGAAGCATCTCTTCCAGCACCAGCGCAGGAGGTCATCAGTGTCTCCACACGATGTGCAGCAGATTCAGACAGATCTAGAGCCTGAAGTGGATCTGGACAGTCAGAACGCATGTGCTGAGATTGATGGTGTCTCCACCCATCCCACAGCTCTGAATCGTGTTCTCCAGCAGATCCGAGTGCCACCCAAGATGAAGAGAGGGACAAGCTTGCATAGTAGGCGGGGCAAATCAGAAGCCCCAAAGGGAAGTCCCCAAATCAACAGGAAATCTGGCCAGGAGGTGGCAGCAGTTGCTCAGTCAGGTCGACCCAGGTCTTCATCCACAACTGATGCTCCTACCAGCTCTTCTGTGATGGAAATAGCTTGTGCTGCTGCTGTGTGTGTACCTGGAGAGGAGACAACTGCAGAACGGGTAAGTCTGTTAGATTTCTGTTAACTTGCTGTTTTGACAGGCTTGCACATGTACTCACATGACAAATGACCAACCTGGTTTTTAAAGTAATATTTTGATTTTAGTAAAATGGGTCTGGTGCTACACACTTGTAATTCCAGTGCTTGGGAGGGGGAGACAGGGGGATCAGGAATTGGCTGTGTAATGGGTTTGAGACCCAAGTATCTTTTAGGCTGGTGTGTGCAGTGTGAGACTATGTCTCAAACAAAACAAAACAAAAAAAAAAAAACAATTCAAGTTTACTTATACCAATGTGCATGTCTTTGACATGATGATAGAGATGGAATGTGGTTAGAACAATCATGGAATGTTGATCATTGGAGGTTCTGTATTTTTGTTTTTCATGTTTATTTGTGTATATGTGTGTGGAGGGGCATATCACCAAGATTGTGTACATGCCAGGAAGGAGCTACTAAGAGCTTATGTTCTCCTTCTGTCTTATGAGTTTCAGGAATTGAACTTAGGTCATCAAGCTTGGTAGTAAGTACCCTCTGAGTCATATCATGCTGGTGCAAATATCTCTTGTAGTTCAAGCTAGTCTCAAAATTACAGTGTAGCAGAGGACAATTTTGAAATTCTAATCCTCCTGCTTTTACTTCCCAAGTCCTAGGATTTTTGGGGTTTTTTTTGTTGTTGTTGTTTTTTGTTTTTGTTTTTGGCAGAGGGGTTGGTTTTTGGTTTTTTTTTTTTTTTGTTTTTTTTCCAGGACAGGGTTTGTCTGCGTAGCTCTGGCTATCTGGAACTCACTCTATAGACCAGGCTAGCCTCAAACTCAGAAATCCACCTGCCTCTGGAGTGCTGAAATTAAAGGCATGTACCACTACCACTCAGCCCAGTGCTAAGATTTTAACCCTGAATTACCATATCCAGTTGATGCAGTGCTGTGGATTAAACCCAGGCCCTTGTATATTCTAGGCAAGCACTATAACAACTCAGCTACCCACCCCAGAGGTTCTGTTTTCCTTTATTGTTTATTGGGATCAGTTTTTCCCTATTGAAAAACCTTTTTAACATACTCAAACTATATACTATACATATGCACAAATTACAGACAAATAGGTATTTGTCTATATTTGTGTATATATGTATGTATATATGTATATATATTTGTGTGTGTGTATGTATGAAATTAGTAGTATCAAAAAAAACTAAAAAAAATTAAGAGAAAAAAATACAAAAAACAAAAAGAAAAAAAAAAGAAATTAGTAGTATCATCTCCACATATGTCCATAATATAAATGGGCAGAATAAACTTGGTCAGCTCACATCAGTTAGAGGATCATCTTTAAATGAGTTCACAAAAGTAGATTGATATTCACAAGCAATTATTTTCTCAAAAGTGCTCCGTATTTAAAGTTTAAAAAATAAATGTTTTGAATTCTAAAGAAACATGCTCAGTGTAAAGAACTTTGAAAATGTACAAAGGAAAAGAATGAAAGTAGCTTGTGCCAATATTTTAGTAGGATTTGTTTTTTAATATACTACTTGTATTTGAAAAAAATTGAGGAAAATTAAAAACATTTTTTACTAGGTATTATTAATTTTTAAAGTAAAACCAGAAACTCATTCAATTCTGATTTTTTTTTAACTAAACCTCTGTTATGATCATTTTTCTTTATCACAATTTCACTATAAATTGTTACTGATTGTATAATACTGTGACATACCTTGCTGTAATACTATAGTTTATTCATCATTTTATATATTAGGGAATATGAAAATACATTGCAATTTAGCTATCTTAAAAATAATACTTGAAATTGAGAGTTAGGAGTGGACCTTATGGTGTGTAATGATAGCTGCTATTCATTTATTTGCTTACAATGTGGCAGGAAGTATGTTTAAATACATGTAATTTTCTCTTTGATGTTCAAACAGCCCTATACTTGACTTTGATAGATTGTTTTTTCATTGTTGTTGATGAGACAGCAGAAACATAGGAAGTATGCTCATAGTTTCATAACTAGCTTATTTCACAACCAGAATGTTTCAGAGCTTAAGTAATCTCAAATTTATTTATTTATTGGAGACAGGTCTCACTGTGTAGCCCTGGTGGCTGGCCTGGAACTCACGGGAGAACAGGCTATCCTTGAATTCACAGTGGTGCACCTGCCTCTGCTTCCTGAGTGCCAAGATTAAAGATGTCTGATACCACACCCAGCCTTAGATGGGTATGTGTTCTAGCTGTTGTGTTCTATGTACAAGAATGTCATAGTTTTTTCTTCTGTACTATATAAAATTTATATATAATAAGTATAACTCATATTTATAATAAAAAATTAGCAAGTGGCATTTAGTTATGAAGATTTAGGTGGTCTTATTTTAGACCCTTGAATTTTTTTTAAAAAATTGTCTGTTTTATAAAATCGGTTCAGTTTTAATCATAGTTTGTGTTTATAGTTCTTCCACAGTATTTTTGATAATTCTCTGGTCCTTACCTATGAACACATAGAAAATGCTTTTAGACTATATTTATGGAGTTTATATGCACATATGCCCACACCCAGCTATCTGGGTCCTAGAGTTAGGGGTTTGAACTCAGGTCCTCAAGGTTGTACAGCAAGTATCCTACTGAGCAATCTCTCCAGTCCCTCTACCAGAAATACCTTAGAACAGACATAGCTATGGCCACAGATAAGCTTATAAAGGTTCAAAATGCTAACACTCGAACTACAAAAAAGTGTGAATACTACCCATAGATCAAATTCTTTTGAGTATGTATGTGGACCCCCAAGGTCTATGTTGGGTATCTTCATCAACCAATCTTTTCTTATATCAAAGACTTCATTTTAAGATTTATTAAGTATCCCTTAAACATAGATTAATACTTTGAGATACTAGCAATACTAAAGTCAGTTTACTACCTTGTTATCAAAGACTTTACAATGTTGTTGGAAGGGCAGGAGTAAGTAATGTCTTAAGAAGCTGTGTGATCAGTTGAGCAGTGATGGCGCACTCCTTTAATCCTAGCACTTGGAAGGCAGAGGCAGACAGATTTCTGAGTTTGAAGCCAGCCTGGTCTACAGAGTGAATTCTAAGACAGCCAAGCCTATACAGAGAAACCCTGTCTCACAAAAACCACAAAAAAAAAAAAAAAAAAAGAGAGAGAGAGAGAGGAAGAGGAAGCAGCAGCAGCAGAAGCAGTGTGATCGTAGCCAGGCCCTGACGTCAGAAATTTGTGGATTTAGGTCCTGGTTCTGTTTCTGTTATTAAATTCTGTTATCAGTGTGACCTTAAGGAAATACAACTTTCTAGGTTTTATTTCTTTAGTTCCAAGATGAGGTCATTATGCTGAATAATATTTAATGTGTCTTCCAGTCTGGAAACACTATACACTAGCTTTATTTCCCAATTTTTTTTCTTGAGAAACTTAGAAAATTAAAATAGCTGTATAATACAGTAGGACTAGCTCCTAAGTTGTTCAGAGCTGATAGAGTTGACCACTTACTCATTGTAGGTCCTGATCCCCTCCTCATGGAGAGCTTAGTTAATAAATATGAAGCATCTTAGATTTCATTCTCAGCAGTGAAAGGGCCTAGGTAGGAAGCAATACATGATCATATGTTATTAAAATTAAGATCAGTGCAAGTCCAGAGGAGTGCTAAAGATAGAGGCAAATTGCAGGGGCATTCTAGACAATATGGGCCTTGCAGAATGTCCTAGAACTATGACGCCCTATCAGAACATACCTTTCTGTCAAAAAGTAACAAAACTGATGCAGATAATCAGGTGTCAAAATAATTGAGATGCAAAGAAAAATTTCAAAACACTCCAAGACTTATTAATCTTAGCTAAGAGGCCCAAAAGCAGTACAAATACTTAGTTGCACTCTGGAAAGTTGGGACTATGTATGTTAATTCTTTATACCCCAAATAGAAACCTTACTGAGAATAAGCAGAACTTCAGGAGACATAAAGAAAAGATTAATGTACATAACTAAATTTTAAAATTTTAACTTAGGAGAAAGGTCTGAGCAATGTGAGTGGGAAGCTAAATTAGTTTGATAATGTGATTGGAAATAGGGAAGTACTAAGATTTCTGAAAGGGACTTAATGTTGAAAATAATTAGAGGGATTCTCCCTTGAGGACGATAAATTTTCCTCTTCTTAGTATTTCCTGGTTGCCCATAGTTGTCTAGGGCTGAGACCCCTTCTATGTCAGTATGTCCATTGGTGATGTTCAGCTCTTGTTTGATAAAACTTCATGGGTCTGTAGCTTCTCGGACATTTCTAGGAGACAGAGTTTGAGAAAACTTCCAGCTTCTCTGCACTTTACAGTCTTTCTACCTCCTATTCTGATATGATCCCTGAGCCTTAATTCAGGAATTCTATTACAGCTGTAATTTGTATTGGACACAGTGTGATTTCTTGTTCTCTATATTTTGATTGGTTGTAGTTTTCTGTAATAATTTGTCTCTTACAAAAATGTTTCTTTAATGAGGAGTGAGAACTAAATCTATCTGTAGATATAAGGACAAATATTTATAGCATGTTGTTAGAAATTGGAAGAGTCCACCCCTGATTGGTTATTTACTGCCAAGTAATTATCCCTAATATCATAGATAGCATAGCATAGTAATACCATAGGTAGCATAATATTAGCAGGTTGTGTTTATGTATTTAGGAATATATATTATATATATAAAACTATATATAATGTATATAGTAACAATAATTAAACTGACCATGAATTTGAGAGTAAAGGGGAGATATATGGGAGGGATTAGAGGGAGGAAAATGATATATATTAATAACAAAAACCTGCTATAAGTAAATTTTGAAAATATGAGAGAGTTTTGTTTGACGAGTTTTATTCATAATGGAATAACATGGGAGAAAATCTAGCTAAGGTTTCAGAGAGCTTAGCTGTGAGGTGACAGTCATGAAGCACAATTGTTCTTACGGGTAAAGCCACTCTGAATTTCAGTTAGAAAGAAATGGTATATATGAAGATTCCCACTGTATACCAAAAGGCCATTCTTCCAACATCTTGTTAGAATGCTGTATGTACCCTGTGCTATGTGCTACAGTGTAATTACATACTAAGTATAACAAGAATCTGTTCTTTATACACTGCTACTTCTATTAAATAGAAACATTAAATTTTGCCATAAATTCTGAGAAAGAACAAATTTAGAGGGACATGAAAAGGTCAATGCAAATCTTGGATCTTCTGAAGAAAAAATTTGAAGTTGTTCAAATTTGAAGTTGTTCACTGGCAAAAAATTGATCATTGTTATTGAAGTTGAGAATTTGCTATTTTGTTTTAGAATTCACTATGCTATTTTCCCTTTTATAGATGAAATTAAGGGATGTACTATAGGCTATTGTTGGGTGCTCTTTGGGGGTCACTACTAAAGATGTTTTATAATATTTGACTATAACTGAAATATAAACAGTAAGTGTTTTGAGGGAGATTTATGTAATAAGTTATTTCTTTGCCAGTGAAACGAGCCAATTCAAGCCAGGTTATATTATATTAAATGCAGGCTTATTGGTAAGCTGCTCTCAGGTTGTCTAGTTCACTCACTCCAAGGACTTAGGCCAGGAAAGTCACCAGAGGGAGAAGTGGGAAGAGGGAAAAGAAAGAAAGAAATGGCACTGCACAATGAGAGGGAGATGGAGGGTAGGGGGGGACCAAAACATCTGAATTATATAGGGAAGAGCCACTGGTGGGCTGCAAAGTTCAGGGTTGGGGGCATGGTGTGCCAGGTAGGGACTGAGGAATGCTGGGAGAGCCTGGAGGCCAGGTGTGCTTTGATATGTAAAATATGCACCCCAGTCTCTTGTCTCAGGATCCAAAACCAAACAATATGTGTTAAAGAAATTGCTGAAATAGTACCTGTTAACCAATAAAAAAAAAATCTAGTAAACCAGTGTTTTGTGCAAGGAAAAAGTGAGACAGTAGAGGGGTGATTCCTGTTGCTGTCCACTAGGTGGGGTCCTAGGCCAATACAGGAGGAGAAGGTGAGGAATGGGGAATGAGGTTACTAAGCAAGCATATGCTCTTATAAATTGGACTGATTTGATCACTGTAGCTGTGGAACAAACAGTAGACAGTTGAAATGGAAAAAGATAAAGAATTTTAAGCAATAAGATTTGCTTAGAAACCTTAAGGAAATACTGTTTATTTTTCCAATTAACATTGGAAAAATGCTATGTAGTTTTTATAAACTCTACCAAAAATCTCTACATTCTATATATTTAATATTGTTTGGGTTGTTGACACCTACAAGGGAATGTTTTATAGACAGTTAATAATACAGACTGCAAAAGTGGCCATAAATTAAAAATGAAAACATAATTTTGGTTTCCTACAACTTTGATCACCAAGTCAAGTAACTTTGGGGTTGTTAGTCTTTAACCCTTAGAGCTGGAGTGTGTAGTCACATCCTTTGCTGCAGACAAATTTAAAATAATATAACATGAATATGGTGAAGTCAGGGAGTTGACTCAGTGGGCAGAAGCACTTGACTGTACAAGCCTGACAACTTGAGTTCAGATTCCAGAACCCACACAGAAAGACAGCTGAGGGAGGGTGCATTTGTAATTCCAGTATTACTATGGTGAGTCAAGAAATCACTGAGAGGCTTGTTATTCAATATGTAGATGGTGGTCCCAGAAGACTTTCTTTAAAGAGCTAGAGAAATGACTTAGCAATTGCTTTTGCAGGGGACTCAAGTTTCCAACACCCACTTGACAGTTCACATCCACCTGTCACTCCAGTTCCAGGAGATCTGACTCCATCTTTTGCCCTTTAAGAGCACAATACAAGTGAGTTACACAGAAATACATGCAGTCAGAAGTCATATATAAAATAAAAATAAATCCTTTTTTTTTAAAATTCAGTCTTTCATGTGGTTGTTTGATTGGAAGTAAATAGAAAAAGGTGTTATAGACCTTGATAAATGAAAAGGAAGACATGACAGTGGATATCAATGAAATCTAAAGAATTTTTAGGATATACCTGAGAAACATTCCAGTAAATTGGAAAATATGAAAGAAATGAGTGAATTGTGCGAAGTTTAACATCATAGGTAGATTTGTTATGTTTATCCTTCAAATCTGAATTGTGTTTATTAGGTTCAGAAACAGTATGTTTTGTGATGAAGATTAATATAAATCAAATTGGAATCCATTTTTTACATTTTGAGCCATTTGTAGTAGTGCTTACTTATAATCCATCCCAGCACCAGGGAGCCTGGCAAGAGGATCTAAGTTGGAAGTCAGCTCAGCTTCTACAGAGAGACCTTACATGAAAACAAACAAAAGAATAAATTTAACCTGTTATTCTTTATCTTAAAAAGTAGTAAGACAATCTCTAGAATTGTTTTCCCTAGTGATTACAGCTTAGCTTTCTTAAGAAAAACAAGCAGCACCAGGCAGTGGTGGCGCACACCTTTAATCCCAGCACTTGGAAGGCAGAGGCAGGCGGATTTCTGAGTTCGAGGCCAGCCTGGTCTACAGAGTGATTTCCAGGATAGCCAAGGCTACACAGAGAAACCCTGTCTCGAAAAACCAAAAAAAAAACAACAACAAAAAAAACCTAGCAGCTTTAGCAAGTTGGCACAGAAGTGAGCTTAGCAAAATATATATTTCAGAAATTGACAAATATGTGTTAAAACTTTACTTGGATGTTACATCATCATGACCTCTGATCTTGTTGGTCAATTTAAGCAATTGAGATTTCACTTTTGAACCTTGACATTTAAAAGTCATAATTTTGCATTAATGTGTGCCTCTTGCTTTGTGTATAGGTAAGACTGAAAAATATCTCTACAATCTCCTGTCTCTGCCCCTCCCCCATCTCTCCAGAAGAGTGATTAGCTTTCTCTCTGCAAGCACCTCAGCAGGTCTTGGCTCTTTTCCTGGAGGAGTGACCCATACCTTCATTCCTGATGGGTCTGTGTCCTTTGTCATCATGCTTGGATTAGGCTGTTGTACTTTCCCATTGACTTTACAGGACATGGAAGTACTAAGAGACACGCTAAGGGAATCTCCTGCTCTCCAGACATAATCCTATTTACCTCCTTTGTGGAGAGGCAGTCCAATTTCCCTATGGTAATCTGGATCTATCACCCCTCCTAACACTGTTATTCCTTTCTTAGCCTGTTGGTTTAAGGACCTTAGAAGTCCAAAATGCCCAGGGGGAAGTCTGAGCTTCCAGTTCAATGGAATGTTTGTTGTGGCTCCTGGTAGGAACCCTCCCCTTTCTGGAACCAAAACTTCTAGGCCAGCAGAACCTAGGGTTGTGAGGACAGGAAGTAAAAATTTTCCTAGAGGATCACTAGGAGTGATAGTGGAACTAGTCCCTTTTCCACACCTTGATTCCTGGACCCATGGATCCTGGCTATGGGAGAAACTGTACTATATATTGAACGCTGACTCAAAGCATATACTACCTTCTTAAGAACTCTCCCCCAGCCCTCCATGCAGCTGACACCTAATTGGTGCTATCTTCAAAAGGCCGTTCCATCTTTCTATCAAACCATCAGCTTCAGGATGATGGGGAACATGGTAAGACCAGTGAATTCCATGATTGCAGGCGGGCCTACTGTTGTACTTCTGGCTGTGAAATGAGTTCCTTGGTCAGAAGCAATACTGTGTAGAATACCATGACAATGGATAAGGCGTTTTTAAAGTCCACAGATGGTGGTTTTGGCAGAAGCATTATGTGCAGGAAAGGCAAATCCATAACCAGAATAAGTATCTACTGCAGTAAGAAAGAACAAAATGTCCTTTACACATAGGAAGTGGTCCAATGTAGTTAACCTGCCACCAGGTTGCTGGCTGGTCTTGAGGAATGGTGCCATATCTGGGGATCAGCGTTGGTTTCTGCTGTTAGCAGATCTGGCATTCAGCAGCAGCTGTAGCCAGGTCAGCCTTGGCGAGTGGAAGTCTGTGTTGTTGAACCCAAGCATAACCTCCATCTCGGCCACCATGGCCACTTTGTTCATGTGCCCATTGAGCAGTGACAGGGATGGCTGGGGAAGGAGGCTGACTGTCCACAGAACAGGTCATCTTATCCACTTGATTATTAAACTCCTCCTCAGCAGAAGTCACCTTTTGGTGAGCATTTACATGAGATACAAATATCTTTACATCCTTTGCCCATTTGGAGAGATCTGTCCACATACTTCTTCCTCAAATGTCTTTCTCACCAATTTTCCAATGGTGATCTTTCCAAGCCCCTGACCATCCAGCTAATCCATTGTCTATAGCCCATGAGTCAGTGAACAATCATACATCTGGCCATTTCTTCTTCCAAACAAACTGTAATACCATGTGTCCTGCCTTTAGTTCCACCCACTGTAAAGATTTTCCTTCACCTGTATCTTTCAGGGTTGTCCCAGAAAGAGGTTGTAATGCTTCAGCTGTCCACTTCTGGTGGGCGCATGCATAATGTGCAGAGTCATCAGTAAACCAGTTCCTAGCTTCTCTTCTTCAGTCAGCCAAACACCCCATGAGGCTATAAGCGCATGCTTGGCAGCAGATGGCAGGAGTAGAAACCATAGGTATTTGAGCAACTTCTTCATGCAACTTGCTTGTGCATTCAGAACCTTCTCTGACCTTATGTATATACCACATCCATTTGATAATAAACTACTGCTGTACCAAATTCTGTCTTAGGACTTTACTGCTGTGAACAGACACCATGACCAAGGCAAGTCTTATAAAGGACAACATTTAATTGGGGCTAGCTCACAGGTTCAGAAGTTAAGTCTATTATCATCAAGGTGGGAGTATAGCAACATCTAGGCAGGCATAGTACAGGCAGAGCTGAGAGGTCTACATCTTCATCTGAAGGCTGCTAGTGGAAAACTCGTTTCCAGGCAACTAGGATGTGTCTTAAAGCCCACACCCACAGTGACACACCTACTCCAACAAGGCCACACCTCTTAATATGCTACTCCCTGGGCCAAGCATATAGAAACCAACACAGCCACTGCTTCAGTTCCTGTGGATGAGTGCTTTACTCTAACAGAAGGTCATTCCTGCCTTCTCTACATGCATCTGAGGGTATGATTTCTAGAACTTCAGTTAAATGGAAACCTATTAGAACATGCATAACTCTCTAGAGATCACATGGTTTATTAGTTTTAAAAAAACCTCATAGTTTGTAAGTCCACTATGCAAATGGATGTTGAAACAACCTTTTTATAGCATAGGATAGAACAACTTGTAGGTGTCATTTCTTTCCTTCCACTATGGGCTCCTACTGTTGAAGTCAAATGGTCATGTATGGTGGTAAGAACGTTTACTGAATAAGCTAGTTTATCAGTTTACAACTGCATATTCTTCTAGGCTGAGATATGTTGTGGGAAATATTAAAAAAATGACTGGCAAGCTTCCCGCACTACTGCCAGGCACCAGCAACTCTCTGCCCTGTGCGGCTGGCCAGCCATGCACTGGTGGGCCATGGCTGGCCTGTTATCTCATGGAGACTGACACAGAACTCCAAAATCTCTCCACCCAGCTCAATAGGCTCCCACTGGCAGGTCACTACCACACCAGTCCTATGCTTCAAAACCCCCACAGCCTTTGTGGTTCATGTCAGGCGAACCCACGCTTTACCACCATACCTTTCTCTCTGGAACCCAGTCGAATTGACGTGTGAATTGACGTGGTGTGAAAAACACCCCACAGTCACAGCTCAGAAACAGTGATAACTCAATCTCTGGGCACAACAATTAAAACCTTATCTTGTAAGCCCTATAAAATCTGATTCCTCTGGTGGCAAATCCTGATGGATTCATCATGATACTGGGAAACTCTAGCAGCTACATCTTGCCCTTATGCTTTCCTTGTTCCAAAAGGCCTCTAACCCTTTCCTCTGTCCAACCTGGAAGTCCCGCCTAATTGCCCAGTGATTGGCTCCTTTATTCATTAGGGGATTGGTTCACAAGACATCACCTGAGTCTGTGACTCACTCCTTGTCTGCAGCCCCTTCTAGAAGAGCAGAATTAGCATCAAAATACTATCAGCACCAGGCCTATCCACAATAGAGATATCCAGGTTTCTTAGTCCAAGTAAGTTACTTTCCTCACTGCTGTGAAAAAATACTTACCAAAAACAACCTAAGGTGTAAAGAATATACTTGGGCTCACAGTTTCACAGGGGTCAATCCATGTTTGCTGTTATGGCTGCAGGAGCATGTGACAAAAGAGCTTTTTATATAGGAAACGAAAAGTATAACTAGATAGGAGGGGTTCAGGGTTATAATATACCTTAAAGGTTTGTTCCCTATGACCTATTTCCTTCAGCTATATCCTATCTCCTAAAGTTTCCCACAGTCTTTTATAATCTTCCATATCTAGGCAATCAACATTCTAAGCACAAGCCTGTAGGGAACATTTCATGTTGAAACCATAGCCTGCTCCATGGATATGTTCTCTTTTTGGTGGTGATATAAAACACAAGAAATGGGTGTGTTCACGGGTTTGTTATGTCAACGTGACTGTTAATGACAAAACATGTCTCCATAATACAATGCTCTTCCATCTTCCATTTTCCTCACATGTCATAAATTCATTAGATTAATAGATTCTTTTAGAAATATAAGGTGTCCTCTGAACTTGCTTCAGTTTCTTGTTGTGTAGAGGAGAGGTAGTATTGTTCTTTATTGTCAGGAGATTGACTCTGTGAACCTAGGAATAAAGGTTTTTCTGAGCCGATTAGAGCTAAGGAGAATGTAGGTCACAGTGTCACCTGCTTTGGATCTGCATGCTGCTGATAATATATGAGTCTTTGTATTTTGCCCATGGTTTTATGCTAGTGGATTTGCTGCACCAGAGTAGAGATTTGTAAAAACAAGCAAATACATAACAAACAAATTTTGGCAAACAAATTCATAACAACTTTGACTTTTTTTTTATTGTTACAAGGATTTGTAACTCACGTACCTTATTAAATAAAACCAATACGTTAGATTAGTTATTGCGTTTAGATATATGACTCACTTCTAGTGTGTCTTTCTAAGTAATTTTTTTTCTTTTTTTTCTTTTTGTTTTTTACATTCTGAATGATTTCTCCTTTCCCGTTTCCTCCCTCCCCGAAAGTCCCATAAGCTCTCTTCCCTCCCCCTGTTCCCCATTCAACCCCCTCTCGCTTCTCTGTCCTGGTATTCCCCTACATCCAGTCTTTCTAGGACCCAGGGTATCTCCTTCCATCTTCTTGGAAATCTATTGATATGTGAATTGTGTCTTGGGTATTCCGACTTTCTGAGTTAATATCCCCTTATCAGTGACTGCATACCATATGTGTTCTTTTGTGATTGGGTTACCTCACTAAGGACGATATTTTCCATTTCTGACCATTTGCCTAAGAATTTCATGAATTCATTGTTTTTAATTGCAGAGTAGTATTCCATTGTGTAAATATACCACATCTTCTGTATCCATTCCTCCGTTGAGGGACATCTGGGTTCTTTCCAGCTTCTGGCTATTATAAATAAGGCTGCTATGAACATAGTGGAGCATGTGTCCTTATGGAAGGCAGGGGAAGCCTCTGGGTATATGCCCAGGAGTGGTATAACAGGATCCTCTGGGAGTGTCATGCCCAGTTTTCTGAGGAACCGCCAGACTGCTTTCCAGAGTGGTTGTACCAGCTTGCAATCCCACCAGCAGTGGAGGAGTGTTCCTCTTTCTCCACATCCTCGCCAACAACTGCTGTCTCCTGTGTTTTTGATTTTAGTCATTCTGACTGGTGTGAGGTGGAATCTCAGGGTTGTTTTGATTTGCATTTCCCTAATGACTAAGGATGTTGAACATTTCTTTAGGTGCTTCTCAGCCATTCAGTATTCTTCAAGTGAGAACTCTTTGTTTAGCTCTGTACCCCATTTTTTAATAGGGTTATTTGGCTCTCTGGAGTCTAACTTCTTGAGTTCTTTGTATATATTGGATATTAGCCCTCTGTCGGATATAGGGTTGGTAAAGATCTTTTCCCAGTTTGTTGGTTGCCGCTTTGTCCTTTTGACAGTGTCCTTTGCCTCTAAGTAAATTTTTTGAGTAATATTTTTTACTGCTTTAGTGAAAGAAAATTAAATTAAAAAATTAGTTACTATTGGAACCTCCCCAAAAAAAACTTTGTAAAAAGTAGTGCAATTTGGTGGAAAAGATCAAAAGTCATTATACTTGTATAATTATGAATGGTTTAAACATTCATTTTTCTCTAAACACTGTATCTCTTTCCTTTAAGATTTACACACTTTTTTTTTCCTTTGTCTTAGTTTGTATCTTGTATCATTCAGTGTGTATGGTGCCACAGTTCTATATTATTTTCATACCATTTGAAGAGTCATATGGTGTTCTGAAAAGCTTTGACAGAGGAAAC
The DNA here is from genome assembly GCA_036184795.1 of Tokudaia tokunoshimensis. Taxonomy (NCBI): domain Eukaryota; kingdom Metazoa; phylum Chordata; class Mammalia; order Rodentia; family Muridae; genus Tokudaia; species Tokudaia tokunoshimensis. The sequence continues at coordinate 137,350,098 of BTHU01000002.1, read as the reverse complement.
CTGAATTGTGGCCCTAAGGACCAGTGGTGCAGGTTGACCATAGAAGCTGAAGATTAAAGCTTGTTTGCATATGCACCTTAGTACTTCAGAGAGTTATTGAAACTAATTAGCTAAAAATTCTTTTTTGCTTGTTGACACTAGGAATATAAAGCAATCTGTATGTGAGTAGATTGTTTTATTTTCTATGAAGGAATTTCCACAGGCTTATTTATTGTTCTCTAAGTTTCAGAATGCTCACATACAGGTATTTTTGCTGCACATCTGACTTCATTGAAAGTGTATTTTCATTAATATGTTTATCACTACAAAATACTAAAAAAGGAAATTAAGTCTCTGCAGAGTTTTAGAAATTAAAATGAGGATTTCCTTGACCCACTCCCCACTTTGTTCAGATAAACTTGTTTTTTAACTTTGTTCTGGAATTTATCTAAAGAGCTTTGTTTATGCTGCTATTTTCATTTCATTGAAGATGATAATTTAGCTTTCTTCTTGATTCACCCCTCCCATACATGTTTTAGTTAACTTTTAAATCTCAGTGTACTGTTAATGTCATACCAGTATGAATGTACTTCTGTCCACCTTTGTCATTGTCCAAGGAGTTATTAACTTAAATTTTGTTATAATTAAAATTCTAAAACCTGCTTCCCAAGTGCTGGGATTAAAGGTGTGCACCGCCATTTCCACTTTATTTATTTATTTATTTATTTATTGTTTTTTGAGACAGGGTTTCTCTGTGTAGCCCTGGCTGTCCTGGAACTCACTCTCTCTCTCTTTGTATAAACCAGGCTGCCTGCCTCTGCCTCCCATGTGCTGGGATTAAAGGTGTGTACCCCTGTTGCCCATCCTGACTGTTTATTTTTAAAGCAACATATTCTTATTTTATAAATTTGTTTTCTTTTGTCTTTGGGAATATTCTCTTTTGCTTCTTGTAATGTGTATGTGTCCCCTTGTAACCCATGTTTTATTCTTTCCTTGTTTGAAACCTGCCTCAAATATCTAGTCAACCATGGTTTTCTCCTCACACTTGAGAGAGCCATTAGATGGTGTATTTTCGTTGAGGAGGACCTATATGATAGTAGATTTTGTTATGGCATAATTAGTCCAGTGTTTTGTTTTGTTTTCAGACCCTTGAGTTTTATCATCTATAGGTCCTCTCTTTATTTGTTTTTTCATCATTTAACCCTTCACCTTTGTGTTTAAGTGGCTGCAGGGCCGGGCAGTGGTGGCGCACGCCTTTAATCCCAGCACTTGAGAGGCAGAGGCAGGAAGATTTCTGAGTTCGAGGCCAGCCTGGTCTATGGAATGAGTTCCAGGACAGCCAGAGCTACACAGAGAAACCCTGTCTCAAAATAAATAAATAAAAATAAATAAATAAGTGTTTAAGTGGCTGCTGTGATGGGCCTAGATGCTTGTGTTCTAGAAGACCAGGAGAGAGACTGAAATTCTCAGGTCGTGGTTGAATTCCATTGTCCTTACTTTAGCCCTCAGCAGGATTGGTTCAGTCTCATTACATAGCAGAGCCCTGGCCATTACACTTAGTGTGTATTAAAATAATGAGTTGATATGTTTAACCATTTGAATCAGCCCTGCTTTTAAAGTGACCCCAGGTGCTCCCAGTCCTCAACACAGGACTGTAGTTTGGGTACAGTTGGCCAGCTTCTTGTTTTCCACTGTAGCACCTGCTACCTCGCTAAGGACCTACCTGACTCAAAAAAGCTGAAAGCGAGGTTTATTGTTTCACTATGTACATTCATTTCACCTTCCCAAGTTTTGTTGAATTCTCTTGTCTGTTGCTATCTCATTTCCAGTCTTCTTTGCCTTATAAGTTTATACCTTTCACTATTCAATATCATTAATAATTGAGATAATCTGAGTAGTCCTGTTTAGTCCATTACTTTCCACTTAAGGAAAAGTCTTTTCTTTTCTCTTCTTTTTCTTGCTTTTTTTTTTTTTTTTTTTTTTTTTTTTTAGTTTTAAACAGGATCTCTATACATAAGTCCTGTCTGGCTGTCCTAAAACTCACTGTGTAAACCAGGCTGGCCTCAGCCTCACAGAAATCTTCCCACCTCTGCCTCCCAGGTACTTGGATTAAAGGTGTGCACCCCCCACCATAACCAACTTTAAAGGACTCTGACCCAAGCTTATTCTTTCATTTCTTCTAGCAGCTAGAATATTATTTCTATAGTAACTAATTACGTCTAGATAACTTGCTGATTACCTTCTTTCTACTAAATAAACTTGAATTTTCTTCTCTTTGGTCTAGCATATGACAGAATATCTTACATTTGATTGGAAGTATTAAGTCTTGGTTTTCTCAATCTTGGCTTGGTGAAAGAAGATTTAGAGGTTTTCTTTTGAGTAGTGTTCTTCTTGCTGCTAGAGCTGTTTCTGTGTTTTCTTCCTTAGGTCTGGCTTTTATTATATCTTATTCTTTGAACCATATGAAATTGCCAGTAGTTGAGCAATTCGGGCCTACAAAAATAAATTTTATGAGATCAGCTTTAAGAGTTAAATAGCTTAGCAGCCAAGTTGATAGACTACTCTGTCTAGTGTAGAAATTCATTCTGATCATTCACAGGAATATTCTAGCAGGAGGAAAGGTTGAAACAAATGGGAATTCTTCATGCTAAGTAAAAGGAAAGTTGTAATCCCCACTGAGTATAGAGCTAACTAAGCTAGAGCCATGTAGAGTACTGTGTGCAGCACAAGCTGCACAGTGCCTGACAATGTGGTAACTGCCCCATATTCCTTAATACTGGCTGCTAAGCTATTATGTCCTTATAGGATTTGAGCAAATATCAAGGTAGCTGAAATCATAGTATTTCTTTGTTTATTCTGCATTCAGTTTTCCTTTGAATGCCACCCTCCCCTGTTTATTATAAAATAATTTGTATGTTTTTTTTACTTGCATGTCTATCAGTGTACCACATGTTGTGAATTGCCATGTGTGTGATGGACAGCAGCCAGTGCTCTTAACTGTTCTAGATCAAGTGTTCTATCCCTTGTGTGATTTTCTTTAGTAATAGAGCTTTAAAGTGTTTTTTTTAATTTTGTAGAAATAAAACACAAAATAGTAAAGGGAGCATTATCAGAGTTACATTGTTTCTTTTGTTTTTTTGAGATAAGGTTTCTCTTTGTAGCTCTGGCTGGCCTAAACTCACCTTGTAGACTAGGGTGGTCTTGAATTTAGAGATCTGTCTGCTGCTTCCTGAGTACTACTAGGATTAGAGGGACATGCAACTATATCCAGCTAAGTTATGTTGTTTTTAAGGACTTGAATTATTTAGGGTATTGTTAAGATAGAATGTAAGAATTCAGAATATATATTATAATTACAAAGTAATCACTCAAAGAAAGACACACAATGAATAAGACTGCTTAATCAAAAAGAATTTAAGAGAAAACCAGATACCCTGGGTATGGTGATGTATGGCTACAGTTCTTGTACTCTACTGAAGCTAGAATAGTGTGATTGCCAGATGTTCATGGTCAGCCTAGGCTATGAAGCCAGACTGTCAAATTGAGAAGAGAGATAAGGAGGAAGAGAGGAAAACAGAGCAGAAGAGAGGAGGCAAGGAGAGAAAACAAAGTTAAATGATAGAAAATATACAACAGTTGTTCCTTCATATTTGGAGGGGAGATTGGTTCCAGTTCCCTGTCATTCCTCACGGACACTAAATTTATAGGTGTTCGGGTCCTTTACATAAATGGTATATAGTATTTGCATACAGTTTACAGCCTCTTGTGTATTGAATTCCTTTCTGCTTTCTTACAATATCTAGCACGGTGTAGATGCCGTATATATAGTTGGTACTTGGTATTGTGTGACTAATAATGGAAGGAAGTTTAATTCTCAAGAAATTTGAATCTATTGCTTGATTAAACAATTGAGATAAGGACTGGTAGGTACTATGTAAACACCACCCGAAGAGAGTCCATACAACTAGCGCACAATCAAACAAGTTAGACTTTAAGGCAAGAAATATAGGCCAGTTGTGGCAGTGCATTTAATTCCTGCACTCAGGAGGCAGAGGCTAGTCGCTCTCTGTGAGTTTGAGGCCAGCCTGGTCTACAGAGCAAGTGTCAGGACAGTGAGGGCTGTTACAGAGAAACCCAGTCTCTGAGTAAGTAAGTAAGTAAATAAATAAATATCACTAAAGATATAGAACAAGCTTAAAATGCCAAAATGCAGATCATTGCCCAAACTCTACCCATTCTCATGTGGTATTTGGGAAAATTCTTGTGGCCAGTTTTGTCACTTGACACTCTGGAGATGTTTCTGTAGTGTAGAGGGATAGTTGTTTCTTTGTGTCACTAACTGTGGTAGTGTTCATGTTTAATATGTTCTGTGTGTCACAAACAGTTACAAAAGAATACTGTGGAGTGTCACAAACATAATAACTTTAGTGTTGTAGTTATTTTTTTAAAAATTACTACTCCTTTAAAAAATGCCAAGTATAAAAAGAAAATTTAGATGAGGACTAAGAAACTGATTGTTGTTTATTTTTTGACACAAGAACTCACTCTGTAGCCCAGAGTGCCTTTGAATCCACTGTGTAGTTCAGTCTAACCTCATATTTGCTGTGATCCTCCTGCCTTAGCCTCCCAAGTGCTGAGAAATATATTATGAATGTATATGTGTATAAATGTGTGTGGGTGCTGTCATTTGTACATGTACATGTGGAAGCCAAAGGTTGGCAGTAGGTATCATGCTTAGTTTGCTGTCTACCCTATTATTATGCATTATTTAGTGTGTGTATGCACATCTGTGTGCCTATGCATACATACATAAATAACCATGGCACGTGTATATCACAGTGCACATGTGAAAGTTAGAGGACAACTTATGGCAGTTGGTTCTCTTTTTACTATATGGATTTTGGGGATAGAAGTTGGGTCTTTGAGTTTGGTGGTAAGCACCTTTACCAACTGTCTTTACTATCTTCAAAGTCCTTTTTGGTTTTTGACAGTTACACTGATTTTTCTTATCAGACAGCTCATAAGTCATTTCTTTGGGATTTTGTTTTGTTCCTATGGTTGAGTAATGTTTCCTTTTTCCTCCCCTTCTCTTCTAGGGGTTTTGCTATATTGCCCAAATTTGCTTCAAATTTCTGGGCTTACCTTCTTCATATACCTTATTATTCCTTTGCTGGAATTTGGAAATTTGTAGAGATAGACAGCTTTCCCAATCTTTGTGTTCTGACTTTTTGTATAGAAGTGTTTTTTCCAGAAAACAGGCTGGAGCCTCTCAATGTTTTTTCTGATTTCTTGCTTTCTCCTTTTATTATTTAAAACTGCAGCTCTAACATTACTAGTTTGCCATATTTCACTGGCTTCAAAACTCTTATGTCCTTTCTAAGTGGGTTAAGTCAGCTAACAAAAAAAAAGATTAATTGGTCCTTTGGGTAATAAGCCAGATGTTAGTCATGGTCCACACTGACATGGATCACCCTGGTATTGTGCTGTGGGAAGGAAATACATCTTTTGTGTACCCTTCACAGAGTAAGAAAAGTATACACGTATATGTAGTGCAGCATAATTTTACATCACTTTGGAGCTCGCCTCCCCCAGAGAAAAGAAAACCCAAAGAACTGATTGAGCTGATGTATTTTTATGCCAGGTTTTACGAGTCTGTAGAGGTGGAGACCGTGGGTTGAGTAAAGACTGTGATGTAATGGTACCAAACTGGAACACCCTTAGCAAGTCCTGCTTGTTCAGATTCTTCTCTGTGCTTCATCTACAGTGATGAAGGTATTGTTTTTCTCCAAGCATGGTGAGGGCACTCCAATATGGGGTATTTGACCTACACAGCAGCATATGCTGGGATAGTGTACTCCAAATCCCCATCTAGAGGGTTTCCTCTGCTGTCTGCTGTGCTGTGTGGAAGGGCGTGTTGTAAACAGGCATACCAAATGTCAGAGGTTTTCCTGGTCTTTTACTTGAAAACCTACTTGCTTTTACAGTGTTCTAGATGTTAAAGTTCAGTTGGTCTCTAGAATTCTAGTGACCTTACAAGCTGAATATTATTTTAAACTCCAGATCTAGGTAGCAGTTGACCCATGGCTTCCTGGTATGCAGTCTTAAAGATGCCACTCTCCCTAATGTATATTAAACATCAGTATTGCCAAAGAACTTCTTTCTCTTTACATATTTATTGTAGTTTGGATTAGTATAGCTGTAATAAGACACCATGACCAAGAGGCTTGGAAAAGAAAGGGTTTATTTGGTTTATGCTTCCACATTACTGTTCATCATCAAAAGAAGTCAAGACAGGAACACAAAACAATGCAGAAGCTGATTAAAGGCCATGGAGAAATGCTGTTTACTGGCTTGCTCCCAGTGGCTTGCTCAACCTTATTTTTTCATAGAACCTAGGGCCATTTTCCCAAGGGTGGCCCCACCCACAATGTGCTAGGCCTTCCCCTATTGATCACTGATTAAGAAAATGCCCTACAGACTTGTCTAAACCCCAGTTTCATGAAGGCATTTTCTCAGTTGAGGCTCCCTCCTCTTCAGTGACTAGCTTGTGTCAAGTTGACATAAAACTAGCAACTATAATATTTCTTAGAAATTACAGAGGAATTTCTAGGTCTATGTAAGCCATTTCATTTTTTCCCCTCTGAGAAGTTTATACTTCCAAACAGAAAATGAAATCTATAAACTATTGATAATGCAACTTTAGAATTTAAACTGTTCTTTTTTGGTGGAATAAAAGAATAAGATAGTAATCATCACATATCTTTAAGGATTTCCCTGTACTCCACAAGTATCTGTTTGTTGTCCAGGATTTACATGACACTGTCCAGTTGAGATATGGAAAATATGAGGCATTCCTTCAAAGTTTTATCATTTAATTTTTTTTAATTTATTTTTTTATTTTATATGTATGAGTGTCTTGCCTTCATGTGCATCATATGCATGCCTGGTGCTATTAGAAGTCAGAAGAAGGCATCAGAGCCCCTGAAACTGAAGTTCCAAATGGTTATGAGCCACTGTGTAGGTGCTGGGGACTGAACTCAGGTCCTCTGCAAGAGCAGCCAGTGCTCTTAACCACATCACTCCAACCCACAAAGTGCTCATTTTTAATTTGTATGAAAGGCATCCTTAATGCATGAAAAACCAAGTAACAATAGAAAGTCAAGTAGCTCATATACCATATGAGAACTGTATGAACTTGGATCAGTTTTCCAGACATCTCTGTGAGTTGAGAAGCAGCAGAAATAATGAGAAGCTAAAATGGATGCGTTTTCAGGAAAAACTGAGCTGTAGTTTTGTTCCTATCTCAGTATCATCCCTGAAGAAAAGCTTGCTTATGCAGGCTTGTATAGGTAGTGTTGTTTGTATGAGCAGAAATGTGGGAAAACTCTAAGGGTCATTCAGAGTGGCTAGGTAGACTGTTCTTTGCCCATGCTGTGAGATATTTGACCGCAACAGAAATTGGTATATGTAAAATATGTAGGCCATATGTACTGAGAATAACTTAGGAGTAAATTGTTGTATTTTTATTTTTCAACATTTTATTTATACACACACACACACACACACACACACACACACGCACACACACACACATATACATATTGGTTTTTCGAGACAGGGTTTCTCTGTATAGCCCTGACTGTCCTGGAACTCACTCTGTAGACCAGGCTGGCCTCAAACTCAGAAATCCGCTTGCCTCTGCCTCTGCCTCCCAAGTACTGGGATTAAAGGCATGCGCCACCACTGCCTGACTGAATTTTTTTCAAAAACGAATTTCAAACCAGTTAGGAGGCTGAGGCAAGAAAGTAAAGAGATCCAGGACAGCCTGATCTCATTAGAAGAATCAGGGCCTGAGAGGATTGGAGAAGATACAATATAATATAAGCTGGGTTAGAAAGCCAAACCAACAAATTTGTGACTACAGATAAAATTATGTTTTTGTAACTAGATATGTACACAACTTCATAATAAAGGATGTAGATTACAATAATTATAACAGCTAAGTACTCAAAAATTAATTACAGATTTAAAAAGTAAAAACTCCCAATGGAAATTTATTAAATTACTATAATATTCTAATTGATTTGAATGAGTTTATCTTGTTCTTTATGTATTGATTGTCTAGATTTTGTGAACTTTTGATTACTGGTTCTTTTGGGTGTTTTTAGATAGGCCCTCACTCTATAGCAAAGGTTGTTTTCTAACTCTCTAGGTAAACCAGGCTAGACTTGAAGAGGCAGTGATCCTCCTGCCTCAACCTCTTGAGTTTTAGTATTACACATGTGCCCCATCAAGCCTGACATTTTCTAAGTTTTTATAAACAATATATTTTATTGGAAAATATTAAACCATAAGCAGCCATTTATAAATGGGAAATAAATGACAAAAATAATAAATTAATTCTTTAAATGGAAAAGAAAAACAGGTAGAATTTAAATAGATCATAGAATTTGCAGGTAGGGCCGATGGATAAGAAGAAAAAGCTACAGTGTTTTAGAAATTTTAGAGTTTGTTTTTTATATAAGTATTATTGTATGTGGTGTGTGTGTGTACTGTGTACATGTGCACACTTGCACCAGTGTCTCATGAAACTACTCTCTGCTACGTCTTCCTTGTTTCCTTTCATTTATTCACTGCAGATATCTCTATATAGTCCTACCTGTCCTGGAGCTTCCTATTTAGACCAGAGTGTTCTCAAACTCCAAGAGATCTGCCTGCCTCTGCTTCCTGAGTGATGGAATTAAAGGCATGTGCTACCATGCCTATCATCAAACATTATTTTTATTTAAAAAAAAAGTCAACTATTTCAGTATATCTTAAAGAACATGTAGAGATCACTGACATAAAAACTGACCTGGTAAGTGTGGCTGCTCCTTAACTCAGCCGCTATTGGGGACTCAGGGCTTTTTTTGTTTCTTTGTTTGGTTTTGGTTTTTGTTTTTTGTTTTTTTTGGGGGGGGTCTTTTTTTTTTTTTTTTTTTTTTTTGCTATAAATGTAATTTAACTTCCTACAGCTTAATGAATTGTGCTTCTTCCAGGGCTATTTAAAACTGACAGTTGCTTGGCCTTTTACAAATTACAGAAGTTAATTTGCTTCAGGTAATCTTATATGTTACCTATTAGATTATTACAGCAAATTTGTTTTTACATAACAAAAATCAGTATCACTTCAGAACTTGGATTGCATAAGGAACCCTACAACTGGTAACATTATTGATAAAGATTTCTGGATATCACGTTCATCCCTTGCATGAAAGCCAGATAATAAAGAATCATAATCCTGGGCTGGAGAGATGGCTCAGCAGTTAAGAGCACTGACTGCTCTTCAGAGGTCCTGAGTTCAATTCCCAGCAATCACATGGTGGCTTACAACCATCTGTAATGGGATACAATGCCCTCTTCTGGCATGTCTAAAGACAGCTACAGTGTGCTCACATACATGAAATAAAAATATCTTAAAAAAAAAAAGAATCATAATCCTTTTGGGACAGTTTTTGGAAATTAGTTCACATATGTGTACAAATTTAAAATTAGTTAATTTTATTAGCATTTACATTTCCATTCTACAGATACTTAACAAGCATTTTATACCTGTGTCTTTTCTTGTGTCCCCCTTTCTCCTTTTGAGCAGGCTTCCCCCCCTCCCCCCGCTCCCCACCAACCCTGCTTCTCCTTTTGAGCAGGGTCTCACATAACCCAGACTGTCTTGAATTTGAACTTTTGATCCTCCTGCTTCAGCCCCCCCACCACCACAGACCTATGCCAGAACAAGCTGTCTCATTAACTACTTTTGCTCTTCATTCATTTACAAAATTCTTACAAAAACATGAAGACTCAAACTTCTCGACTTTTTATATCCCAAAGTTCCTCTTATCCCTAGTAGCACTGTTGTATAACATTAACTCCTCCATTTCCATCCCAGATTGTACCCTTCTTTTTGTTTGTTTGTTTGAGACAGGGTTTCTCTGTGTAGCCCTGGCTGTCCTGGAACTCACTTCGTAGACCAGGCTGGCCTCGAACTCAGAAATCCTCCTGCCTCTGCCTTCCAAGTGCTGGGATTAAAGGCGTACGCCACCACCTCCTGGCTGTACCCTTCTTAGTAAAGAGTGTGCTTCATCCCATTCCTAAACGTATGTTATCCGGAAGTCCTTGCTCTGAAATGATGTGTATTGCATAATGAAGTCTTTTACTGAATAATTATGTTATTACTACTTGATTGATTGATAGTTGGCACTGCAGTTAGTTCTACTAGATTTTCACAAAAGGCTGGTTAAAATAAGCAGTGGGGTTGGAAGAATACATATTTCACCTAACCTAAGACAGGACACCAAAGTGGTGAAGTAGCCATACTTTATGTGTGTTCAGCTTTCAATAAACTCACCTGTAACCTAGAATGTGGAAATTCAAGTTCTCAAACTGTTCCTAAGTTTTCTGGGAAGACCAGATTGACCTTAAACTCACTGGGATCTGTGTGCCCCTGCCTCCCCAAATTCTGGGATTAAAGGCATATGCTATGTCCATCTAGGTTTTTGTTTCATTTTGATATACATTTATACATGAATAGAAAAACATCTAAAGCTACTTTGTTGCCTTTTTAAGTGTGATATTTAAGTGTGATTCAAAAGGAATAATTTTTTTCTACAAAGTAAAAATGTACAAGTTTTTTTTTTTTTTAGCCAAACTGACGATATACACAAAGACTATTGCCAGCTTTAGAAGTAGATTATTTGACAAGTAAAGGAAAAATATTAAGAGTTGGGGCAAAATTTCAAAGACAAGCAGAAAACAAAATTGCTAAATGGCTGATACTCATCTTCTTTACTCATGACTGAACTCTAATCTAGTTATAGAGTGTGTGTTTCCAGATCTCTGAACCATTTGGAATGTATTTACATACTGTGCTGGTTGTTGACATAGTTCATATGTGTTGCTCCAGGAACTGAGTGCGTACCTTCAATTAGTTCACAAAGCATGTATGACTCTTGGGATCCTATGGAGCACTCTTGTCTTTTCTCACAGAAATAGTTAAGTGTTGCCAATTTTTTCCCACAAACTGCAAAAACAAGGACATTATTATTTCAGTACTAAAATATGAGAGAGAAAGAGAGAGAGAGAGAGAGATTGAGAGAGAGATATTGAGAGAGATTGAGAGATTATAAAGCTGTGGTCTTTTGTGTAAGTTATGTTTCTCTCTTTCTTGCTGTTACTTTGTTATCTTTGTTACTGTTTTCATCCAAAAAACAAAAAACTTCCTATTCTTCAAAATAAGCCAGATTTGGAGACTGTAATTTTTTCCCTAATGGCTCAGATAGTTAAATCTTCATTTTTTAAACTAAGGACCAGTTTTCACATTCATTCATAATGATATTTTAACATAATTAGTTGCATGAAAGCAATTACACTTTATTTTACTAAGCAAACAAATGCCTTTCCACAAGAAAAGTAATCAAGTTTGATCTCTTTAACCCTAAGTCTTCTTATATTTATTTCTTATATTTATATTTATATTATTTATAATATATATATTTTTATATATTATATTTATATTCCTTTCAGTTCAATTAAGATTCTTGTTCTCTCCCTTTTTATTTACCCAGTGCTGGGTGCTCTAACACTGAACTACATCTCCAGCCTCCTTCCTTCCTCTGTTCATGATTGAATATGTACTGCCTATTGCCATTTGACATTTTTTTACCTGCTTCCATTTCTATTTTTGAATAGAAAGAATCTGTAATATGGGCTTGGTTTTAGACTACCGTGTTTCCTGACACACGTTTCTCTCTCTCTCTCTCTCCCTCACTCTCTCCCTCTCCCCCCCACACACACTCACACCCCTCTTTTCACGTAGACTATTTTTTCCTTTGTGACAGGGTCTCACTGTACAGTCCAAATTGACCTTAGCCCATGATCCTCTCTGTTCCATCTCCTGAGTGTGCTTGGATTAGAGGTGTGGGTCACCAAGTTCAGTTCGAGAGACTCTGTTTCATTTTCCGTGAGAAGAAAAAGCAATTACTGCAGATGTTCACTATAAGTCAACTAACTTTGCACTTGAAATTATTTTAATCCAGTATTTCTCAACCTTGTTAATGCTGGTACCCCTTTAATACAATTTCTCATGGTGACCCCCAAACATAATGATTTTCATTGCTACTTCATAACTGTAATTTCACTACTGTTATAAATCATGATGTAATAAATATCTGATATTTGGAATATTTGATATGTGACCCCGTGAAAGGGTTGTACAACCCCCAAATCAATCATGACCCACAGGTTGAGAACACATTGTTAGTTTCAGTATCAGGTTATATTTGTATACTCTGCATCATAAATATGGGTCATTTTCCACTTTTAGTCATAGTTGCTTTAAGTTGTTAATTTCAAGCTTTGAAAGTTAATTTTTTAAGCAGGGCAACCCTTTTCTGTTTATGGTTTTTAAGAGGCAAGATTTATGTTTTTGGAGCTTGCCTTGGTTTAAATTTGGTGTAACTTGTCAGTGATTCCAAAGATACTGTGTCTCTGTAAAATGAGGTGAGAGCATCTTGCACGCTATTTGTAAGTAATTGGAAGCCAGTGCAGGGGACTGGCGTAATTAAGAATAAATAGCCTTGCAAGAAACTTTATTTTGTTTTCAGATTAATTTTTTCCACTTTTCTTGACTGAAGAACATAATAATATATAATAATTATATTGAGGTTTTAGAGAAGGTTCCTGATTTATCTGAAAAGTCCTTACTCTAGCAAAAACTGAAAGGGATGTTTCAAGAAGTCAGTGGGACAGTAGATGTGAATTCTGATTGTACATCTGGAGTTTACACCTAAAAAAGCCACAAACCTAGTACGGGTCCTAATCCTGCTCACAGAAGTAGAGAGCATTGTAGGCACAAAGCCGTGGATACCAACAAGTTCTGTCCTCATTTAGAAGAGGTATCTGGCTCATTTAGAGGAAGAAAAGTGGCCAGGAGATCTTTGGAACTCCTCTGAGGTTGTCACTCTCCGTTTCCCTTTATCTGAATCAATGCACTCTAAGCTGGTCTATTTGGTTTGTGTGCCAGTTTTTAAAAATACTTTGTTCCAACAAGAGAGGCATTCACCTCTGGAGGCCGCCTTAGCCTTTAACTTGAGCCGGGAGTTGTAGTCACCGTCCAAGTATGCTCCTGCACCTGACATTCCTTCCCACTGGAGCCTCTCGGTGAATAAGAGGAAAGGCTCGGCCAATTATACTAGACAAAGCAGCACAGCTGCGAGTCAGCTGGGAGGAGTTTCCGTTTGGAGCTGGAGCTGGTGGCGGCTGGCGCTCCCACCTCCTTCTCCCCCTCGCCACCATCCCCTTCTATTCTCAGGGATTACCTGGGTGGAGGCCGGGCCCTGACTCTGGAACAGGGCAGCAAATGCTGCCATTCCGGCAGGCAAGTGCCACCCGCCTCCAGCCTCGGCCTCAAGAGCAAAGACCGGAGGCTCAGGTGGTACCCGGCACCCTGCCTGAAGGTTGGCGGGAGGGGAAGGGGTGGTCCTTACGGCTGGACCCTCCAGCTGACACAGGAAGTGCGGGGAGAGCCTGGCACTGGGCTGGGATCCGCCCCGCCTGCCGCTCCTAGGCTGTGCCGTCTCCGCAGAACAATGAAGTGCTTCCAAGTTTGCTGAGACTCCTGGGGAATCCATCGAACTCTGTCAGTCTTCAAATGTGCCGCCAGTGACTTCCCCCAAGAAGCTGTGTTTTAATAAAAGAAGAAAAAGACACCCTTGCTGGGTAGATCGCTTTGTTAGGAGATCCTCACGACCATGGTCCAGCGCTTTAGTCTCAGGCGGCAGCTCTCCAAGGTGGGTCAGCTTTCTGGTGTGTCTTACCTCGAACTCTGGCTTCCGCAGGGCTTCCTTTCTTGATGGGACTTTTGTGTCAAGCTTGCTTTCCTCTAGTGCTAAGGAAGGTCTGGGGAGGAAGCGCTGCCTTTTGTTCTTTGATCTGATGGACACAAAGCTGAAGGCTACCCGCACTGTCAGCCCCAGACTGTGTCCCCCTAAAACTGCAGCTGTCATCTTCAAATCTGAACCAACTTGTCATATGTACCCCTGAGAGAGTTTCAGGAGAATGTGGGTAGGAAATAATTGTAGGTCAGATGTATATATTTAATTAGCAAAATAATAGCTTGTAGATCAACAGAAGAAAACCTGCCTGCTCTGTGAAATCAGGACTTTCATACAAATTTCACTAAACTCGAAAAAATAGCTCAAAACAGTGGAAGAAGCCAAGACCCACAGGAAAATCTTAAGACGAGGGGTTGTGTAGAGACTTAGATACCTAGTGAAGTGTGTAGGAAACCTTACAGGGAAGCTGGTGGAATAGCTCTTTAGAGAGTTCTAACTAAAAAGTCAGTTTCATGGGAACAGTTTCAAATATAAAATAAAAAAGTGTAAAAGAAAAGATAGTAGTTTTTAACCGTGGGCTCTCTCGTGAGTGCAGGCCTGTATGTACTTTTATCTCTATCCTTAGTTAATGCAGAGGCTGTGTGGAAAGAGGAGGTAAGAGGTGAACTTTATTTCAGAAACCATTGTATTCTTCACAGGCTTTATTTTAAAGACATGGCAGTTGGTGGCTAAATTGTGCCACAGTTCATTCCCTGTAGACAGAAGTGTAAACAAACAGTCCATCTGTAGGCATTCTTAACTTTTTTGGCTGTTAATCAGAATTATTAAATCTTGCAGTGTGTTGGGATCCTAAGAGGAAATCTTAGCTGCTCACAGATAACACCAGTGTAACTGAGGCAGAAGGAGCACCATGCTTACCCCATCCTCAGGCTGTGTGCTAGCTTCTCATGGTCTGAGCCTGACAGGGACTTTAGGAATATTGAAATGTATTTCCCCTCCTGTGTGTCAGCATGTGGAGGCACAGAAGGCCCACATTCTCCTAAACAATCTGAGGAAGAATCCTGTGTTATTCCTTCAGTATTCTTTAGTGGTGTATTTTTAAGAGCCATGTAATAATCACTTAACTAGAACATACCTGCATTCTGGATATCTTGCTGCTGATGGTTCTCTCCAGGTTATTATTTTTAGCTTTAACTACTCCTCAGTGATTATTGTATGTTACTGTGACTTACTTACACAGGGGCACTTAAGATTAGGAGCACAGGCTACATAGAATCAGTAAAGAGAAGGAAGCACGGTCTACATATAGTTGGTGAAGGATGGGTGCACAGTCTACTCTAGAGAATCAGGGAAGGGATGGGAGTACAGTCTACACAGAACCAGAGTGAGCAGAGCAGTTCCTTGTACTCACCTTAACAGTGTTTGCAGTTCCTATTACAGATGGTTGTGAAAAAACCTTAGGGAGTTTGTGCCCTTGATTTAGTATGTATTCAGTGGTGGATAATACCATGTGTAAGGCACTTGAGCATGAGGAAGAACCTGAATAGGTTCTGAATTGTTCCTGTACTCACCGAGATTTAAAGGCCTAACTGCCTCTGCTCTACCATACAAGTAATTTTGCTAGTAAAAAAGAATCTTGTACAAGAATGTAATTTTCTTAATATCTCAGTGTTTTAATAGGAGTTTGTGTTAGAAAATTTGTGAAAGGAAATATTTGTAAAGGTTTGTGGTGGTTTTAACCTCCATGTCTATTGATCCTGAATTCACCTGCCATGTGGTTCTGGTAGACTAGTTATTGTTCACAGGTGGGCTAAGAAAAAGGAGGGAAATACAAAGGTACAGGAGGAGTAAAGCTCATCTCTCTCAGTACACCTTTAATTTCTAGCACTTAGAAGGCAGATACAGGCAAATCTCTGTAAGTTCAAGGCCTGCCTATTCTAGGTAGCTAGTTCTAGACCAAACAAGACTACATAGTGTCAAAACAAACAAAAACTTTTTACTCCCCAGAAAGGTATATTTACCTGATCTCCTTGAGTAGATCCCAGCTTCTTTGCTATTTCAGATTATTTTCTTCCTTGCTAGTTTTTTTTTTTTTTTTTACCATGTGTTACTTCAGAGCTATTCACTAAGGAAAACTTCCTTTCTGCTCAATATCTCCTAGATGAGCCAAAATGATCTAGCACCTTCCAGTGTGGGAATTTCACTTAATTCTCCTATTGATTCTTAAGTTAATTGATGTTTCCAGTACTGTGTCTTTTGATTTTACTTTTGAATGATAATTATTTCTCAGCATTCAAAAAGTAAAATATTTTTAAAATGAGATTTTGCTTCCAACCATATCTTTTTATCCAAAGGTAGCATGTTTTTGTTTATTACATGAAAGAAAAACAAACAAGGCAATGCTTGTTGTCAACTTTAACTCTTAGGCATACTCTGAATAGACTCCACTTAGTTCAGGTTTCATATTTTCATTCAAGGCAGTTAACCTCAGAGAGCCCCTTCCCTCCCTTTCTCCATTCTACCTTTCTGGTGGCATTCTGGAACTGAGATTACAGGTGTGCATCATGCTGAGCCTTCAGAGTACTTCACGTACCTTCAACCATGATGACTTCTTTTTCTGTCATACCAGGTTTCCTTCCCATTCCATCTGAGAGCTTTCCTTTGTTACGTTTAAATTTTTCATATGGTGGAAACCCAGAAAATATGTGGAGTTATGCCTTGAGTTTGCCTGTAAAGGGAATACTAAGGACTGGTGCCAAGGTCCTTCCCAGTTTTGTTGTTGATTTGCTGAGAGCAATCTAGGTATGTAAAGCAATTAACAATATTTTAGTCCACAAGTGCCCTTTCCACATTTCATAGTGTCCTGTTTTTACTATCAGTTTGATGTCAGCAAAAGAAACTTTGGAATTACAGCTATTCTCTAAAAATACAGATTATTGATAATAACTTGGATTTTAAGTAAAAACTAATTTTTCTTCAGAAGTCATTTATTGAATTTATTGATTTTTTGATTGTATATATAATGGCATACATGACTTCCTTAATCTTTCTGTAAATATATTCTCATCAGTAAAAATAAAAGGGATCTTTTATTTCTGTACTGAATAGATTAAAGTCATTTACAAATATTCTTTATAAAGGACTGGGGAGGTAACTCAATGACTAAGAGCATTTGCTCTATAAGCATAAAGACCTGAGCTAGAATTCCCAACTCTAAAAACCCATTAATTAAAAACCCAGGAATGACTAGGTGCTTCTGTATTCCCAGCATTGAAGCAAAGACAGACAGATTGTGAAAATTCACTTGTCTTTCATTATAACCAGAATCTGTGAGCCTCAGATTGAGTACAAGACCCTGCCTGAAAGGACATAAAATGGAGAGTGATAGAAGATAATTTGGCATTCTCTCTTCTGGCCTCCAGATAGACATGTGTACCCACACACTTATGTGCATGTGATACAGACACAGACACACATATACACACACGGGAGTAGGGCTAAATCATGTTATGTTTATTTTACTACAATTAAAAATTTTGTGTGTAGCTGAGCAGTGGTGGCACATGCCTTTAATCCCAGTGCTCAGGAAGCAGAGACAGGCAGATTTCTGTGAGTTGTAGGACAGCCAGCTCTATATAGTTCTAGGACAGCCAAGACTATACAAAGAAACTGTGTCTCAAAAAAACAAAAAGAAAGAAAAAGAAAAAAATATGTGTTCTGGGGACAAGATGTATACGTGAAGGTTATAGGACAAACCATGGAAGTCAGGTATCTCCACCATGTGTGTGGGTCCCAAGGTTCAAACTCACAGTTGTTTTCAGACTTGACAGCAAGTATTCTTGCCCTCTGACCCACCTCATTAGCCCTTACAATTAAAAAAAAAATGTATTAAACCTGCCTTCTCAATGATAAACACTGTGGATACAGCAAATGATACAGTATTATGTAATTACAACTTCAAATATATAGGTTGGGAATCAGTGTTGAGTGGGTGCTTTCAAGCAGTAGACATGCAGCATCTCTTTTTGTGTTCCTTTCATTTAAATTATCCTTGTTACTCTATACACTGCTGAACTTCTTAGTTGGAAATGAAATACTTTGCATTTGTATTTTACTAGAAGGTAAATGTTGCATTTTCCTGATAATCATTGACCTGTGTTTTAGGAGGCTTAAATCAGATAGTGCTGTGATCGGTTGCTGTGCAACCATATCACTATGCATTCTGGAACTTGAATTCATCATGTGTAATATATAAAGTATTTCTGATGTATTACAAAACCCAAATAGGAATACTAATGGCATTCTGATGCAGGAAATGAGAACTGTAATAAGGTAAATTCTGAACATACACCTGTGTCAGAGGTGGAGCATGGTTCTCATGTGCAAATACGTTAAGCAGTAAGATATACTAAGTAGAAATATTATTTAGACATATATGTAGTGTTGCCTTGAAGTGATTTGGTAATGGAGATAACAGCTTAAAAGTTTAAAATAATAATAAATTCTTGACCATGTAAAGGAAATGCTCCTCAACAAGGTTATTAAGTATCCTCAGAGGTGTGCCAGTTTTTGTTAGTTAAGTTGGGTATTAGTTTCTTGGGAGAGGTGAATGTATTAAATGACTAGATTGGAACTGTAAGCCGGGCGGTGGTGGCGCACGCCTTTAATCCCAGCACTTGGGAGGCAGAGGCAGGAGGATTTCTGAGTTCGAGGCCAGCCTGGTCTACAAAGTGAGTTCCAGGACAGCCAGGGCTACACAGAGAAACCCTGTCTCGAAAAACCAAAAAAAAAAAGAAAAGAAAATAAAAAAGAAAATAAGGAACTGTAATATGTGTACCTAAGCATTAGTTTTGAAGATCAGTGTACAGACACGCTTGAAAGTGTCTTGAAAGTCTTAAAGGACTATATTAATTTAAGTACTAAGAGTGGTGGTAGTCTGAGTATAAGTGTGTGGGGGCCTATCTGTCTGTATTTGCATGTATGTGCTCACGCATGAAGTCAGTTCTCCCCTTCCAGTACATCCTGGGGGTAGAATCCAGGTTGTCAGGCTTAGCAGCAAGCTCATTTAGCCACTGAGACATCACTCTATCCCTGATGGAGTTTTATATCCAGAATTTATTCTGGCATTTGAGAAAGATATGCTCCTTTTTTTTCTCCCCATTTTCTTTCCTTTTGTATACTTATAAGCTATAAGCTGTCTTTGAATTGGTAGCAGTGCTGTCCCCTTAGTAGAGGATCTGAGAGACTCAGGTGTGAGGCTATCTTGCAGATTTAGAAGAAAAGTCCAGATTCATTCAGTGGAAACTATCACCAGTGATTTTACATAAAGATAATGCTTGAGATTTGATGTTCTTGATGTCCTCCTAGCACCAAGGTGGGCACAAATGGAAGCATTTCTTTGTGTACAACACAGAAATCTGCAGTAGAGAATCACAAACTCCATAAAAAAAAATGAGGACACTTTGAGTAGATTAACTGTAGTATTCTGAAAGTAGGTGCTATAAACTGAAGAAAAAGGTAGCCACACATTTTAACTGTTACATCTGAGCACAGGAGCTGCATGTGTGATGCATTCTGATTTTGTTCTTAATTATTTTGGTTTACATAAGAACATGAAAAATTTTTCTCTTAAGCTAAATACTCTGGGTTTGGCTAGGACTTAATTTCTCTTATACACAAGGACTTATAAAAGATATTACTTCAAAATATGTTGAGTAAGAATAAAACCATGTGGATAACATTGACTTTGTATAGCACAGAAAATCTCTACTAAACTTCAGACTGTTTCATCCTGTGTTCTATATGAAATAGGTTCCTTGCCTTTCCTTGCTGAAAATAGGACATTTGCAAAAACAAGAGTCTGAAATACAAAGGTAGCATAGACAATAGAAGGTACCCCATAGCTTTCCCTTTCACTTAATAATAGTTGTTCCAATGTTCTTTTGCCACTGTAATTAAGTAAACTAGGGTTGACCATGTGACTTGTTACACAGATGTAGGCTATGTGACTGACTTTGAGTAAGTCATTTGACTACTATTAAGATTAGTCTTGGATTCCTTACTGATATGAAATTGCATGATTTTTGCTGTTTGCTGAATAACAATTTTTGGTTATACACACCCAAAGAAACACCTATCAGAGGAACCGAATTGTATATAGTAGTTGTTAATGAAAGTAAGTTAGTTCATGGCCTTAGTGTCTAGGCTTAGTGTTCTGTGGGCTCTGGATGATTTAAAACAGCAGGCAAGCTCAGAGGAAATGCTAGATTCTAGATACTGAGAAAATACACATTTTCCCCCATCTAATCCTTTCAGAAGATCTGAAATCTCTTATGAAAACAGAAGTCCTTTGGAAGCTTAAACCTCATCAAACAGAATTTTTCCTCATTTGATGGCATATTAGAACTCAATTACTTTTTTATGTTTTTTAAGAGCAGGCTGTTCTCAGTCTCAAGAAAAAAAATTGTCTTATCAGACTACCTCTTATTTTTATTAAAGTAATGCTAGGCCATTTGCCTTTAGAGGTGTGAATGAACTCTTTCTTTGAACCACAATGGATTAAAAAAGTTCAAAGGGTTAATTAAGGTTTTTAGCTGGACCTAAAGGATTTGGATTAGTGAATCTTAGCTTCTTTCTTTTCCAGTGTGACTTAAAGGCCTGGCACTTGGTGGAGTGCTTGCCTAACACACTTGATGCTTGGGCTGGATTCCCTGTACCACATAAAGCCAAGCATGGGAACACACACTTATGATCCCAGGACTGAGAAGGTGGAGGCAAGAAGATCAGAAATTCCATGTGTTCCAAGCCTGTAGCACATGCCTACAGTGGTAACACTGAAATCTTCTTCACTTGTTTTCTAGGCTACTGTATACTTGGTTTCTTCTGACCTCTCACTCTTCACTCGACCTCAGTCTTTCCCTGGTTCTTCCTCATCATATTGAATTTGTTTTTTAATTAATATCACTGTTGCCTAGGCTCAGTCCATTTTAGTACTTTCTGAGTGATTTCATCCTTTTACTCTTTTGTGTGTGTGTGTGTGTGTGTGTGTGTGTGTGTGTGTGTGTGTGTGTGTGTGTATGTGTATAAAAAAGAAAAAGAAAACTAAAAGGTAGAGCCAAGAGAATCACCTGACAAATTTCAAGAAGGAATGAGAGGGGAAGAGAAGTGGCTTACATCTTTAGTCCTTACACTCAGGACACAGAGTTTTGAAGCCTGACTGGTCTATGTAGAGAATTCGATTTTTTATTTTTTTATTCCCCTTGCATGCTGGACTTACTTAATGTACTTTAAACTCAAACTTCTGGTGTCCTCCCTTCCCCTGGTTCTTTTTAGTTTCACATACAGTTCAGTGTAACACCCATCCTGTAGGACTAAAATCTCAGAAGCCACCCCATCTCTCTCTACAATCTCTTCATGTAGTCCTGACTAGCCCGGAATTCTCTACGTAGACCAGTCAGGCTTCAAAACTCTGTATCCTGAATATAAGGACTAAAGATGTAAGCCACTTCTCTTCCCCTCTCATTCCTTCTTGAAATTTGTCAGGTGATTCTCTTGGCTCTACCTTTTAGTTTTCTTTTTTTCTTTTCTTTTCTTTTCTTTTTTTTAAATTGATTTTTCGAGACAGGGTTTCTCTGTCCTGGAACTCACTCTGTAGACCAGGCTGGCCTCAAACTCAGAAATCCATCTGCCTCTGCCTCCCAAGTGCTGGAATTTAAAGACATGCACCACCACTGTTCAGCAGCTCTACTTTTTAAAAATTATTTATTTATTGATTTTTATTTTATGTGCATTGTTTTGCATTCATGTATATCTGTGGGGGGTGTTGGATCGCCTGAAACTGGAATTACAGACAATTGTAGATGCTGGGAATTGAACCCAGGTCCTTGGGAAGAGCAGCTACCTTAACCACTGAAACCATCTCTCCAGCCCAGGTTCTATTTCTTAAACATACTTAAAATTTGTCTATCAGGGCTAGAGAAATGGGTCAGTGGTTAAGAACACTGGCTCCTCTTCCAGAGAACTCACAGGGAAGTTCACACCATCTGTAATTCAAGTCTCAGGGGATCTGACACCCTCTTCTGGCTTCTACATACACCAGATATACATGGTACACAGACATACATGCAGGCAAAGTACCCATACACATAAAAGTAAATCTTTAGCAATTGCCTATCTCTTACCAACTTGGAAACTGTGGACTCATCTCTGATACTGTAGTCTTTAACTTTAATGTGACTGGTCTGACAGCATCCGTCAATTATTGCCTCATACCTTTAACGTAGGTGTTGCCATTTATCCTAAGTTTTATTCACATTACCCCTGCAACAAAATCCCTCCATATCTTCATTTCTTGATCTCATCTGGCCTGTAGATCTCTGTACAGTATATCTCTTCATTTACTCTCTCATATCGTATTTTATTAACTCCTTACATATCCTATTCCAGCCACACTGGTTAGCCCTTCTTCTATTCCATGTCAAATTCCTTAATTACCTCGGATTCTAGTGGTGACAATATCATTTAAAAAAAAAGGTCAAAAGTAAGTTTTTTTCGGTGTGTGGACATATAATATGTAAATGTAAAAAGGTGGTTCTGTATCATTTTTCTCTAGGCCAGCTTGAAGGAGTGGGCTTTAAAACAGAGGTGTGCAAAGAGCCAGTGGCAGAGAAGGAAACGAAATACTACAACCTCATAAGTCCAAATGATAATGTGAATTTAATAGTTTGCACTATCCCTTGAACTTGGAAGTGTCACATATCCAACTTATCCACATATGAATAAATGTGGTGCTGGGAATAAACTGTCCTCAATGATAAGTGAGAACAGTGTGACCAATGGAATGTATACTAATATTGGGTGGAGCCAGGTCTGCAACTTTGCATACCAAAATAAATATTTTGGAATCTTAACCATTAATCCATCTTTCCTGCCCTATGTTTCCTATGTTTTAGGCTACTTGATCTAAAAGGAATTTAGGATACAAATCTTTAGTATGAAGTCTTTGGGTATATTCATTCTATAATTTTTAATTGTCATTTTGAGAATATATTAAGGAATCAAGTGCTATGTAAATTAAATTACTGTTCACATTTTTTAAAAGATTTATTTATTTTATCTAGATGAGTACACTGTAGCTGTCTTCAGACACACTAGAAGAGGGCATTACAGATGGTTGTGAGCTACCATGTGGTTGCTGGGAATTGAACTCAGGACCTCTGGAAGAACAGTCAGTGCTCTTAACTACCGAGCCATCTCTCCAGCCCCCGTTCACATCTTTTTATGATACATTATTACAAAAAAATGTAAAATATGAAAAAATGTGAAATAATGAAAACAGATGATGAAAATAGAAGCTGGAGAAAAAGAGTTTAAGATTAAGGACCCAAAATACTACTTTGTATTGTAGTTGTTATTAGAAAAAAAAGAGATTTTGTTGACTTTAACAAACTAGTAGAAAATTGTGTTTAAATAAAAGAGATTTTTTTAATTTTGCAGTGATATCAGTGGATTTCTTAGGAGTAAAATTTAACAGAGGACTTGTGGTGGTTTGAATAGGAATGGCTCCCATAGACTCATGTGTTTGAATGCTTGGCCCATAGTGAGTGGCACTATGTGGAGGTTTGGTCTTGATGGAGTAGGTGTGGCTTCGTTGAAAGAAATGTGTCACTCTGGAGGTGAGCTTTGAGGTTTCATATGTTCAAATTATGCCCAGTATGGCACACAGTCACTTCTGCTGCCTGCAGATCAAAATGTAGAGCTCTCAGCTCCTTCTCCAGCACCATGTCTGCCTGCATGCTGCCATGATGATGATAAACTGAACCTCTGAAACTGTAAAGCCAGGCCCAATTAAATATTTTCCTTTATAAGAGCTGCCATGGCTATGGTGTCTCTTCACATCAATAAAACCCTAAAATAGAATTTGAAGCTGGAAACCGTGCATTGCTATCTAGTATCTGGGAACATGTTCCCTCTCACATCTGTTGCTGCTGCTAGGAATACTGCCTGTGTGGTCACTTGATGAACTCTGATTGATGCTCAAATTAAGTCAGCAGTTCATCACCAGATTCTCAGAAACAAAACATACACAGAAAGCAAGATACAAAGCTGGCCATAGCAGTGCACACCTATAATATCAGCACTAAGGGAATGAAGCTATAGGTTTGCCATGAGTTCAAGGACAACCTGCACTACAGAATTAAGTTCCTATCTCAAACCAAACAGAAAAGTAAAACTAAAAAACAAAAACTTCTTAGGATGGTCATGGCCTCTTTTGATAGTTTTGTTAAAAAAAAGTGTAGTACTTTGTAAACGAAAGTATGCATGCTAGCAATGTTACTGTCCTTCAGGAACTGTGGAGTTCAGCCCGTAGTGAGGCTTGGCTTCAGCGAGGCAGCCAGCACAGGCACATCACAGAGATACACAGCTGTGCTTATCTCCTGCTTCAATTCTATACTGGGTCTCGGTCTCTCTCTCTCTCTCTCTCTCTCTCTCTCTCTCTCTCTCTCTCTCTCTCTCTCTCAACACACACACATACACACACGATGGAGAAAGGGTTTGCTTGAAGCCGCTGGTCACATTTGATCTATAATCAAGAAGAGAGTAAGCATAAATGGGCATATATGCTCTATTTTTTACTTGCAGACTCAAATAATGACCTGTGAATTTTCAGACTCTAAATGTTACAGTTTGCTGTTAAAACATATCAGCTTAGCAGGATGTGTCTTGTTTGCTCTATGCTTGCTAAGGGTGTCTGCCTGGCAGAAGTCTTTAGCCCTGCTGCTCAACACGATATAGACAAAAGAACTAATAGTCTGTTAGAGAAGAACGAAAGAGAAGCAAGAAAAATAATTTTCCTTTAGCTAGAAGATTTCCCTGGACCCTTGGTGACTGGAGTTCAGGTAGAATCCCAGAAAGCAAAGCAAGTCAGTGGGAAGCAGTATATATTAGAAGAGGAGGCATCTGCTTGGGGCTTGGATTGCATGTCAAGCAAGGTAGGGGATCAGCTGCATTTTTCCTTCTAAACTGTCCAAGTTTAGGAAAGTCCAGGAGTCTTGTTCTGAAATAAGTCCAAGGATCGTGTTTTAAGAGAGAAGGCCTGTGTGTGGGCCTTCTAAGTCGAACCTGGAAGCCAGAGCTTACTTGCTATGATGGTTTGAATGAGAATGACCCCCAAAGGTTCATATGTTTGTATATTTGGTCACCACTTAGTGGAACTGTTTATGAAAGGTGTAGTCTTATTGGAGGAGTGTCTCTGGCTTTGAGGTTTCAAAAGACTTGCATCATTTCCAGAGTACTCTCTACCTTCTGCTTGTGGATCAAGATGTGAGCTCTCAGCTCCTGCTCTAGCTGCCTGTCCCTGTCAATGCTTCTGTGTTGCTATACCTTCACTCTACCATCATAAATCCTAATCCTCTATAAACATTAGCTCAGTTAAACTCTTTTATAAGTAGCCTTGGACGTGATGTTTCATCACAGAAATAGAAAAGAAACTAATACTTTTTTTTTTTTTTTTGCCTTGCACTGGAGTAAGTCTGGTGACTTACTTTAAGTCATTTCAGGGCTTTGTGCACTTTGCTAAAAGCAACCTGGAGTCTTGAGGGAAACCTTGAGGTAGGACCTGTCTGTGGATTTCCCGTATAGAAAACCATTATTTTATTGTTCTTAGAATAAACGTGCATTCTTGGATCAAAGTGCTCCCCCAGGAAGAAGCTGAAATTGTTTAGGGCTGCATGTGTCCCGAGTGTTAATTTTCCTTTCAGTGAAAGAGATGTGCTTTGACAGTAGTGGAAGTGAGTCAGGGTGTCTGTTGTATTGTAGATAGTGTAACCAGCAGTTGATGGATAAGATCTCATTATTCCTTCAGTGCTGGGAGGGCTGCACTTGGGATTGAGAGGTGCTCTGGCAGGTTGTGCCATTGCTTAAATAGTTTTGCACTATTTTTTTCTGGTTAATTTTTGTATCCTAGCATAGTTCTCCCCAGCACATGGTGGGCACCTCAAAGATGCATTTAGTATCTGACTTCATGTTTGCTTCAACTTAATGCCAAACTGCTTTTTCTAATGAGAAGTCTCCTCTGTGACACTAAGAGTTTGCTATACTTTTCTAGTTTTCTTTTTTTTCCTGCTCTTTCTTTTTTCCCCTTCCTCCCTTCTGCTCATTCTTTAAATATTCATGTGAATTTCCTCTGTTTCAGAGATTTTTTTTTATTTTGTCCCTGTATTTTCCATGGCATTAATCATTGCACTAATTTGTTGTTCATATATGGAAGATGTCTAAATCAGTGTCTCTGGTGGAGAACTTTCTTCTAAGCTAAGCTTTATTTCTCTTTATTTTATTATTTATTAACTCACTTAGCATACAATAATTGAAAATTGTACCATCTGTACAAGGTATGAAACCATAAGTCACTGTTCTCAGGTAGGTTGAAGTGACTAATCAAAGGAGATTACAGATGGTGATGTTACAAGACCCTAGATCAGGGTAAGATTAATGCTAAAGATGAAATGTGAGTGCAAAGGCCAGAGTTTCTGTTCAGGAGAGAAGACGTAATGAAAGTGGACAACTCTTTTATGCAAAGCTGAGGAGAAACTGCCTAATGTAAATAAGCCCTCGCTAGAGCACTTGATAGAGGGGAAAGGGTCCATATGAGATATAGATTTGGGGGCAATTATAGGGAGTTTGATTCATTTTAAAATTTAGTAGGGTGATGTGAGTCAAGAATTGTATACCAAGTATATGTCCCCTGTGTTCAATTCCCATTACCGAGACATAATTACATACATATATACATACAAGAACCCATTTAAGGTTTTAAATGAGAATAACATGGGATTTATACTTTTAAAAGATCACTCTGACTACAGTGCGGAGTCCACAGAAGGAAATGATGATGCCTTGCAATAGAGGCACAGTGAAGATATGGAGCCTGTGAGAAACTCAGTGGATTGAATGTGAGAAATGAAGGGGTGAGTCAGTTGTCTGCTTGACATTTGTTCTAGGATATTTCCTACTGAACTCATTTTTCCCTGCCCTTTTCTTCCTGCACCTTCCTTTCCAGGTATTTGTTTTAATTTAGGTCTGCAGTCAGTTGTGCTCCCCCCACCCCACCAAGTTATATGTCCTAGTTGGTGTCTAAAGTAACCACCAAAGGGCACATGCTGAGACTTGGCTACCAGCTGTGGGCTTTCTGAGTGGTAGTAGATCTTTAAATAATGTAGGCTAGTCTGAGAACTTGAGGTCATAGGGACACACCCTTGAAGGAGATAGTAAAATTCTAGTCTCTCCCTCTCTCAGTTTTGTTGTGTCATATGCTCATGTCATGATATGCTTCATCACCACAACCATGTCATGAACTAAAACCTGAAACTGTTGACAGATCTGCTTTTGTAAGTTGATTTAAGCACTTGTGACAATGACAGAAAGCTAAGCACATGCCTTACTGTGTATCACCTGCTGTGTGTACCCTGTTGCTCAAGACAGACACTATGCACTGTCTTCTGTTTCTTCCCCTCCACATACCCTGTGCCCCAGCAGAGGTCATCAGTTCTACTTTCTGAATACTTCTCTAATAGCACATTTCTAGGTGCCCATGCATCTGCCCTAGTATCCTTCTAACTAGCTGGTCTCCTAGCCCCTATGTCTTTTCCTGTATCGATTGAGAATGATTCAGAAAGATTTAATCATTGCATTTCAGTGCTACAATTCTTGACTGATCCTGAGGATCACATTGAAAGTCCTAGCATTAGGCCGGGCGGTGGTGGCGCACGCCTTTAATCCTAGCACTTGGGAGGCAGAGGCAGGCGGATTTCTGAGTTCGAGGCCAGCCTGGTCTACAGAGCGAGTTCCAGGACAGCCAGGACTCTGCAGAGAAACCCTGTCTCGAAAAAAAACCAAAAAAAAAAGTCCTAGCATGATCTAGAAAGGTTCTTAGGACTTAGTCTCATTTACCTCTTCAGCTTTATCTTCCAGCCTTCCAATCCATCTGCTCTAGCTATTCTGTGATTGCCTACTTTTCCTAGCCCTCTCTACTCACTCTCTTGCTGGCGCTCTCTACCTGCATTCCTAACAAACAAGCAAACCTACAGAGGTTCTGATTGTCCTCTGGGCTCACTTAATCATTCTGACCAACTTGCCTTAGGTGAATTCCTCTGCTCCCTCTAAGAAATATCTCACTGTTTTGAATCATCTTTGTTTTCCACCGAATGAGAGCTTCTTGGGGCAGGGACAACTTCCTCCTGCTGCTGCTGCTGCTGCTGCTGCTGCTGCTGCTGCTATTGCTCAAACATACTTTTATTGATTATTTGGGAATTTCACATAATGTACCTAATAAGGCTTAGCTTCTTAATTTATATGTTGAAGGTGATCTACAGGAAGAAAGAAACTGTATTAGCAAGCATAGTGACACATGTGTAATCCTAAAACTCTGGAGACTATCTGGTCAAGAGAACTGGCAAGTTCAGTACCACTCTAATCTACATGGCAAGTTCCAGGCCAGTCAGAGCTACATAGAGGGACTATCTTAAAAAAACAAAGCGACACTAAAACCAAAAAGGATAAGTGGTTCATTAATTGAACATGCATAGCATGATATTTTTATAGAAAACTGCAGAATGCATAGATTATTTGACTCAACTGATGAAAGAGATTTTTAAGTGTCTGGACATGGCCACGGCATTGTCTTTGTTGTCACAGGCAGCACATGGTCCTCCTTCTCCTTAGGAAGCCCTACCTGTGCATATGGCATCTTTGTGGTACCTGGATGGCAGCTGAAAGGAGACAAACCTTTTCCTTGTGTTAATTTGTCAATTTGATAGTGTTGAGCTTACTGGGGGGTGGGGGGTGTTTGCTGAGAACAAAATTCAGGTCATCTAGAAGAGCAGCAAAGGCTCTTAATCATCGAGCCAGCTGTCTAGCTTATTTATTCACTTTTCATATTCTTTGCTAGTTTATCTTAAGATTACTTGCTGAGAGTAATTTTGCTGGGTTCTGTGATACTTCTGTCAGAAGAGGGCATATTATTTTTTTTTATCCCATTAGCTATTTCTGAGGAGGGAAGTTTGTAGCTTTTAATTTTTGTCAACCTGATATGCCAGAAACAGTGTTTCACTGTGATTTTAATCTATTTTATTTCATTGTAAGCATTGCTGAATATATCTTTTCATGTGTATTTCTGTGTCATAGTCAGGGTTTCTATTCCTGCACAAACATCATGACCAAAAAGCAAGTTGGGGAGGAAAGGGTTTATTCAGCTTACACTATCACATTGCTGTTCATCACCAAAGGAGGTCAGGACTGGAACTCAAACAGGACAGGAAGCAGGAACTGATGCAGAGGCCATGGAGGGATGTTCCTTACTGGCTTGCTCAGCCTGCTCTCTTGTAAAATCCACGACTACCAGCCCAGGGATGGCACACCCACAAGGGACCCTCCCCCCTTGATCCCTAATTGAGAAAATGCCCTATAGCTGGATCTCATGGAGGTACTTCCCCAACTGAAGCTCTGTGATAACTCCAGCCTGTGTCAAGTTGACACACAAAACCAGCCAGTACAGTATGCTTAGCTGTTTGGATCTCCTTAGCTTTATGCATCTTTTTCTTTATATAGAAAGGATAGTAATTTTTTTCTTTTAAATAAGTAACCTTTTTTACATTGAATTTTCTCTCTTCCACATGAGAGTTGTCCACACTGAGTAATTCTTCTGTATTTGTCTTAGGTGTCATTCTTACATCATTACCATTGTCACAGCCTCATTTAGGTCAGAATCACTTTC
This sequence comes from Tokudaia tokunoshimensis, assembly GCA_036184795.1. Classification (NCBI taxonomy): domain Eukaryota; kingdom Metazoa; phylum Chordata; class Mammalia; order Rodentia; family Muridae; genus Tokudaia; species Tokudaia tokunoshimensis. Next base: position 137,320,485 of record BTHU01000002.1, on the reverse strand, counting down.
GGGTTTTGTTTTGTTTAGATGTATTTATTTTATGTATATGAGTACACTGTAGTTGTCTTCAGACACACCAGAAGAGGGCTTTGGATCCCATTACAGATGGTTGTGAGCTACCATGTAGTTGCTGGGAATTGAACTTAGGACCTCTGGAAGAGCAGCCAGTGCTCTTAACTTCTGAGCCATCTCTCCAGCCCCTCAGCATCACTTTTTATAGAACAATTATACTAGATTTTTAACTAGATCCCCATTTCCAATTTTGCCTTTACAAAATCTGTTTTGTTCAGACATCACATAAGTCTTTCTAAACTCTGTCTTTCATAATTGTTCTTTGTTTGTGTGCCTCCAGTATTCTCTGTACTCAGAATAAAATTTCTATTTCTTTACTTACGGCCCATGCCCTCTATAACTTGCATCAGTTAATCCAGCTTTGTGGCCTTGACTCTTAGCCGTGAGGTTAGCGTGTGCTGTTTACTGTGTTTTCAGTTCTCTGGATTTCTTCACTTTGTTTTTCCATTTATAGTTTGTTCTGTTTTGTTTTAGCCCAGATCACTTGATTCTTTTCTCCCCTTTTGAGTTCAGCCCAGTCACTTCACTGAAATGTTACCAGTTAGCCAGTAGCATCAGATGGCTGTCCTTCTGTTAAACCTTTCCTCTCCTATACTAGCATTTCGGCTAGGGTCATATTGATTTCTGACAGCATTTTGGCTGTGAATGGTTAGAACTGAGGCACTATTCAAAAGGTGGCCATCTAGGATCCAGAAGTGCTAGGGTGGGGTTTTTTGGTGGTGGTTTTGTTTTATTGTTGTTATTGTTGGTTTGGGGGTGTGTGTGTGTGTGTGTGTGTGTGTGTGTATGACTGTCTTAGAACTTGTTCTGGAGACCAGGCTGTCCTCAAACTCAGAAATCCAAGATCCACCTGCCTCTGCCTCCCAAATGCTGGAATTAAAGACACACAGCAGCAGCACCCTGTGGTTTTCGGTTTTTTTAATTGATTGATTAGTTTTATCTAATTTTTAATTTTTATGTGTATGAACTTTTTGTCTGCATTTATGTCTCTGTACCACATTTGTGCCTGGTGCAATGGAAGCCAAAAAAGGATTTTAGGCCCCTGGGATTGTAGTTGTAGATGGTTGTGAGCTGCCATCTGAGTGCTGGAAATTAAACCCTGGGTGCTCTTTAAGAACAGCCAGTGCTCTTAACTATTAAGCCACCTCTCCAGGCCTATTTTATTTTGTTTGTGGAGATAGGGTCTCTCTGTGTATCCCAATCAAGCTTAAAACATAAGAGTATTTTGCATCAGTATCCTTGAGTGCTAGGATTCTAGGCATCTGCTATCATTCCTGGCACACTTTTTTTTTAATAGTGTGTGTTAATTCTAAATAATGATGAATTTCATTATTACATTTTCAGACTTGTGAAAAATACATTTTGATCATATTCCCTTCTCCTGTTACTTTTTCCTATCCTTCCTCCCCACCTTCATTAGTCCCCTTCTTCTTCTTTTTTTCAGAGTCTACCTTCTACTTTGATGTCTTTTTCTTTTTGTTGACTTTCTACTTTGATGTCTTTTTCTTTTTCCCTTATTCTGTGGTTGAGAGAATGCATATAATGGTTGCATTTCTGAATCTGGCTGGCTTCATTTCACCTAACGTAATGATTCCAGAAGTCATCTGTTCTTTCCCACTAAACATTCCATTTTTTGTATACCACATTTTCTTTGTCAGAACCTAAACTAATTCTATATCTTAGCTCCTGGGAACTGTACTGCAGTGGGTGTTCAGGTGTCTCTGTAGATGCTGACTTGGATTCCTTTGGCTGTGTACCCAGTAATGTAAGAGCTGGGTCATGTAAGTCTGTTTTATACCTGATTTCTGTTCCATGCACTGATTTACATTCCTACCAACAGTGTAAAAATATCAATTCTCTCCAATCCTTGCCAGCACTTGTTAGTTTTTGTTTTCTTGTAATGACCATTCTGACTAAAAGATAATTTGAAATCTTAGTTTTGATTTGTATGCTCCTGATGACTAAAGATGTTGAACTTTTCCCCCAGTTATTTGTCATGTGTTTTCCTAACTGACTTGATTAATTACCTGAGGATACTGCTAGTAATGTTTCTGTTGTTCCATCATTTAAATTTCTATTAAAATGATGATCATGACTGTTTAGGAGACCAGACACTTAATTTGGGTTTTAGCCTAACTTTACTTAGTCTTCAGGTGGACAAACATCTTTTGCAAAGACCATACAGGATCCAAGGACCCACATCATAATGTGTTGATTATGGTGTGACATTTCGTGGATGAAAATTTAGAATTTAAATCTGTACTTCAGGAAGATTTTGATAGTGTTTCAAGTATTATACCAACAGACCTTTTATGTAAATATATCTAAGTTTGAGTTTTTCCTTTTTTATTTAATTGCATAGGAGAGGTCATTACAGAATCCCTTGGAGCTTCAAATAACTGTCCTAGGAAGGTTAGTATTGCTGTGATTAAAAAACATGACCATAACCAAAAGCATCTTGGGGAAGAACTGCTCATCATGGAAGGAAGCCAGGACAGGAATTCAAACAGGGCAGGAACCTGGAGGCAGTAGCTGATGCAGAGGCCATGGAGAGGTGCTGTTTACTGGCTTGCTTTTAATGGCTTGCTTAACCTGAGTTGGCTTTCTTAAAGAACCCAGAACCACCAACCCAGGGATGGCCCTACCACAATGGCTAGGCCCTCTCCATCAATCACTAATTAAGAAAATACCTTACAAACTTGCCTACAGTCTAATCTCATGGAGGCATTTTCTTAATTGAGGTTTTCTCCTCTCAGATGGCTTTAGTTTATGTCAAGTTGACATAAAATACACAGCCTTAGAAGATCTATTTACTTACCAAGGATAATGTGGTTCCCCTTTAATGACACATATAAAACAGAAGTTCCATTATGGCCAGATATGGTGGCCCATACATGTAATCTCAGCCTTTGGGAATCTGAGCCAGGAGGATTACCATGAGTTCTCAGCTAGTTGAGGTACAGAGTGAGACCACAAATAAACAAACAAACAAACCAGGAAATGAACAAAAAATTTTTTTTGCCAAAAAAAAAAATGGTGTGGAAGACCATTTGCATTTATAAGTTGCATGACCATGAGAGGCCTAGAGTTGTGACACACGGAACTATGACAGTTACTGCTTCATTGCTAAAGAACACCAGAATGATGTTAATTGCTTTTCACCCAAGGACACTTGTGACTAAGAAAAAGCATTTACAAAGTTTTTGTTGGGGGGGGCAGTTTGTTTGTTTGTTTGAAGCTGTAGATTGAACTCAGGATCTTGTGCTCACTAGGCAGACACTCTTAACATTTAAATATGCAACCCGTGCCTTCCTCCAAAGTAATCTGTTGTTGTTGTCATCTTCATCGTCTCCTCCTCCTCGTCGTCATTATCATTATTATTAAAAAAGCATTTTTGAAATAAAATGAAAAGTGAAAACTTAGTTTTTCTTGATTAACTTCTTTTTATCATGACTGAGTAAAAGCACACAGATTTCTGTTGTCTGCAGATGTCAGCATGAAAATATGGGCAATGAAACTGAGAACCTGTTGCTTTAGGTGAACAAATTGGGCAGAGAAAGAGAGGAGCTGACTGCATTACAGCAGTGCATTACTGAGCTTTCTCCTGGCCCAGTATGTGCAGTATGCTCAAGACCCTTACCTTCTCTCTTGCTGAGGTTGTCAGTTGGTAGGTTCCAAGTAAATGCAAGCAGTTTTCCAGTCCTGCTGACAAACTTTATCTTCATATTCTTTATATCTGTTACAAAAGAATTCAAGAGAAAAACAGAAATGAGAAGACCTTAAAGCTTATATAATTCAACCCTTTGTTAATAGATAATAATCCAGCTCCTGGGAATGCAAGAAGAGAAAAGCTTTACACAAAATAAATAGCCAGGTTATAGCCTACTCTTTTGTTCTCTTACGGGATATATTAATTTCATTTGGAGAACTGTAGTATACAGTCTTAACACAGACCCATGCTTTTCTCTAAAGTTAGTTCTCAAATTGTGTTTGAGACAGATAAAGAATAAATGGTGTAAGTTTCTCAGGGCAGAGGACAATAAGAAAGGGAAACAACAAACTGAATCAGTGGAATTTACAGTGAGTGAAAACAAATACCCAGATCTAGTTGCTTAAGTCATGTATTATTAGGCATTTCTCACCAAACTTGTTTATAAAAAGCTCATGGACCTATTAAAGTCCTTATGCCTAAGTGTATGGACAGTTAAAACTGATTGTCAGGACTGGAGAACAAGAAAACTCACTGCTCTTGCAGAGGACACAGGTTCCATTTCTAGCACCCACATTGGGCAGCTCACAACCTCCTGTAACAAAGGGATATGATTGCTCTGTGTTGGTCTCTAAGGATACCTACACACACGGGAAGCACACACACATAAAATAAATAAATCCGTAAGAAAAAAAATGTGGACACCGCCTCTCCCCAGACTATGATTGTAGGCTCAGGAGTTAAAAATGCTTGCAATATAACCCAGGTCTTGATTCCCAGAACCCTCAATGGAAGGAGAAAACTGACTTCTGAAAGTTGTCCTCTGACAACTTTCACCACATAACACCACAGACCATTGCATCCTCCTCCTTCTCGCATAATAAATAAAATTTAAAAATTAAAAAAGTGGCCATCAGAGATTAAAGAGTTTATATTTAATTAAATACCTTCATACTGGATTACAAGGAAGACTTATACTCTAGCATCATACCTCAAGTAAACAAATATATATATATACTTCTTTTTTATCTAGTTAATTTTTTTTACTTATTCAGTTTACATCCTGCTCACTGCCCCTTCCTGGTCACCCCCTCTCACAATCCTTTCCCCCCATCCTCCTCCCCTTCTCCTTGGAGTGGATGGGAATCCCCCAGGGTATTTCCCTACCCTGGCACATCAAGTCTCTCCTAGGTTAGGCATATCCTCTCCAAATGAGGCCAAACACGGCAACCTAGCGAAAAGAACATATCCCACATACAGACAATGGTTTTGGGGCTGTTGGCTTGCAGTATATTGCTTTGATTGTGTTTAGGTATGTGCCCTGTATCCCTGACTTCTCTTAATACCTTTAACATGAAGGAGTGTTGGATTTATCAAAGGCTTTTTCAACATCTGATGAGTTAATTAATTTTTTTTTCTTTCAGTTTGTTTATATGGTGGATGATGTTGATGGATTTTCGTATATTGAACCATCCCTGCATCCCTGGGATGAAGCCTACTTGATTTATCATGGTGGATGTTAGCTTTGATGTGTTCCTCGATTTGATTGGCGAGTATTTTTTTTAAGTATTTTTGCACTCATGTTCATAAGAGAAATTTTTCTGAAGTTCTCTTTGTTGAGTCTTTGTGTGGTTTAGGTATCAGGGTGACTGTGGCCTCATAGAATGAGTTTATTAGTGTTCCTTCTGTTTCTATTTTGTGGAATAGTTTGAAGAGTATTGGTATTAGCTCATCTTTGAAAGTCTGGTAGAATTCTTCATTAAAACCATCTGGTCCTGGGCTTTTTTTGGTTGGGAGACTTTTAATGACTTCTATTTCCTTAGGAGTTATAGGGCTGTTTAAAATTGTTTACCTGATCTTGATTTAATTTTGGTAAAAGTTATCTGTCTAGAAAATAGTCCATTTCATTAAGATTTTCCTATTTTGTAGAGTATAGGCATTTGAGGTAAGACCTAATAATTCTTTGAATTTCCCCAGTGTCGGTTGTTATGTCTCCTTTTTCATTACTGATTTTGTTTATTTGGATACTGTCTCTCTCTTGTCTTTTAGCTAGTTTGGCTAAGAATTTGTCTATCTTGTTGATTTTCTCAAAGAACCAGCTCTTGGTTTTATTGATTCTTTGTATTGTTTTCTTTGTCTTAACTGATTGATTTCAGCCCTGATTTTATTTCCTGCCTTCTACTCCTCTCTGGTGTGCTTGCTTCTGCTGCTGCTTCTGCTGATGCTGCTTCTTTCTCCTCCTCTTCTTTCCTCTTTCTTCTTTCTTTCTTTCTTTCTTTCTTTCTTTCTTTCTTTCTTTCTTTCTTTCTTTCTTTCTTTCTTTCTTCCTCTTCCTCCTCCTCCTCCTTTTTTCTTCCCCCTAGAACTTTCAGGTGTACTTTTAAATTGCTGGTATGAGAACTTTGTAATTTCTTTACTGAGGCATTTAATGGTATGAACTTTTCTTTTAGCACTGCTTTCCTTGTGTCTCATAAATTTGAGTATGTTATGCCTTCATTTTCATTGAATTCTAAAACGTCTTCAATTTATTTCTTCCCTGACCCATAGGTCATTGAGTAGAGAGTTGTTCAATTTCCATGAGTGTGTAGGCTTTCTGGTGTTTCTGGTTTTGTTGATGTCCAACTTTAATCTGTGGTGGTCTGATAAGATACAAGGCTTATTTCAGTTTTCTTCTATCTGTTGAGGCTTGCTTTGTGAAAGACTGGTCAGTTTTGGAGAAGGATCCATGAGGTGCTGAGAAGAAGGTATATTTTTTGTATGTTTAAGAAATATTCTAGGACTGGTAAGATAGCTCAGCAGTTAAGAGCACTGGCTCCTCTTCCAGAGGTCCTGAGTTCAGTTCCCAGCAACCACATGGTAGCTTACAACTATCTGTAGGGGGATTTGATGACTTCTTCAGGCAGGCAGATATATATGAAACAGAACACTCATACATTAAATAAATAAAACTTTTTAGAGAAAAGGTATTCTATAGATGTCTGTTAGGTCCATTTGATTCTGAATGACCTGCCAACTGGTGAGAATCAGGTGTTAAAGTCTCCCACTATTAATGTGTGGGATTTGATGTGCATTTTAAGCTTTAGCAGTGAATCATTTACAAATATGGGTGCTCTTGTGTTTGGGCCATAGATGTTCAGAATTGAAATATCATTTTGTTAGATTTTTCCTTTGATGAGTATGAAGTGTCCTTCCTTGTCTCTTTTGATTAATTTTGGTTGAAAGTCTATTTTATTAGATATTAGAATGGCTACTCCAGCTTGGTTTTTGGGTCTATTTGCTTGGAAACTTTTTAACAACCCTTTACTCTGAGGTAATGTCTATCTTTATTGCTGAGGTATGTTTCTTTGACAATGAGTCCATTGCTGTTGAGAGATATTAATGACCAGTGGTTGTTATTTCCTGTTATTTTGATGGTGGTGGTGGTGGTGGTGGTGGTGGTGGTCTGTGCGCGCACACGCTGTCTTTGTTTTGGCTGGTATAGAATTACTTATTTCCTGTGTTTTCTTAAATGTAGTTATCTTCCTTATGTTGGAGTTTTCCTTCTAGTATTTTCTGTAGGACTGGGTTTATGGATAGATATTGATTAAATTTGGATTTGTCTTGAAACATCTTTTTTTCTCCATCTATAGTGATTGAGAGTTTTACTGGGTATAGTAGTCTAGGTTGGCATCTGTAGTTTTTTTAGAGGTTGCAAGATATCTGTCCCAGCCCTTATAGCTTTTAGAGTGTCTGTTGAAAAGTCAGGTGTAATTATGATAGGTCTGCCTTTATATGTTACCTGGCCTTTTTCCCTTGCTGCTTTTAATATTCTTTCTTTGTTCTGTAGATTTTGTGTTTTGATTATTATTTAGTGGGAAGCTTTTCTTTTCTGGTCCAGTCTAATTGGTGTTTTATCAGGTTCTTGAATGTTTATAGGCATTTCTTTGTTTAGGTTGGGAAAGTTTTCTTCTATGATTTTGTTGAAAATATTTACTGGACCTTCACCTTCTATCCCTATTATTCTTATGTTAGGTCTTTTTCATGGTATCCCAGATTTTATGGATGCTTTGTGTCAGGAATTTTTTTTAGATTTAACATTTTCTTTGACTGGTGCATCAATTTCTTCAATAGTATCTTCTATGCCTGAGCATCTCTCTTCCATCTTCTGTATTCTGTTGATGATGCTTCTGTCTTTAGTTCCTGTTCTCTTCCCTAGGTTTTCCATCTCCAGGATTGCCTCAGTTTGTTTCCTTTATTGCTTCTATTTCCACTTTCAGGTATTGCAGTTTTATTTATTTCCTTCACCTGTTTAATTGTGTTTTCCTGTACATCTTTAAGGGATTTATTTATCTCCTCTTTAAAGACCTCTACCTTTTTTATTGTGTTTTCCTGTATTTCTTTAAGGGATTTATACATTTCCTCTTTAAAGGCCTCTATCATCTTTACAAGAGTGGATTTAAGGTCATTTCCTTGTTCTTTGGATGTGTTGGGATATCCAAGGCTTGCTGTAGTAGGGTACCTGTGCTCTGAAGGTGTCATATTGCCCAGGCTTTTGTTGATTGTGTTCTTTTGTGGGCCTTTAGCCATCTGGATGGCATTGGTCCTTAGATATTCCTATTGTAGTAGGTGTTGGAAGGTGGTCCTAGTGTGGCAAGCCTCTGATGGGTAACCTTGGGCTATATGGTTCAGTATCCACAGGTCTGTATGGTTCAGGAGCTGCAGGTCCAGGATAATTCAGGATCCACAGGTCTGATGAAGGTAGACAGAGAGGTGGTGGGAGAATGGAGGTCCTGGGATAGCAGGCTGCTCAGGGCAGCTTAGCTTGCCCCAGAGGACTCAATGGGCAGGGAAAGCTTTTATTTATTATTGTTGTTGTTGTTATATTTATTTTATGTGTTTTACTTGCATATATGTATGTGCACCACACGCATGTGATATCTGTGAGTCCAGATTCAAATGCTTTTAACCATTGCAACATCTCTTCAGCCCATATATATGTTTAAGTTAGAAGTGATTATTTGCTTTACCAAAGAGTATTCTACTTTAATAATGCATCCAAATAATGTGCTACAGAAAGGAGCCTTACAGACATGCTGAATAAGGGACCAAATACAGAACGTTCTGATCCCTCTTACATGAATTTGTCTATACATTCTGTTATCCACTGTCATACAAGTGGATAAGTGGCTGCTATGAGTTGGGGTTTTGGAAAAGGAACTTTTATTCTGTAGTAATTGTCATCTCAGAGGCTTACTGCCTCTGTACAACCCAATCTTGGCCTAGAATGTTTTCAGTCTCTGAGACTTAACTCCTGAATAAGCTCACCCTTTCTAGTTCTTTCTGAATTCTGACTGGTTCAACTCAGTTGTTCTGGTTCAAAACTCCCCTCCAAGCAGATTGATTCAATCTGGCCTGTGTCTCCCACACACACACACTCCCACCCCTGCCTCACCTGAATTGGTCTGCTTGGCCTCATCCTAACTTTGGCAGTAAGTTCTAATCTTCTGGCTCCTTCTCATTCTCTAGGTCATTCTGTCTTCACCTGTGTCTAGCTTGTTCTTTCTCTGCAACCTGCTTATCACTATCCTGGTAAAACTGCCTCCTCTGGTTTTTTCTCTCTGCACTGCTCTCTTAGGTAGCTTCCTTTTCCTCTTTTGTCTCATTAGAGTTGGGCATATTCTATTCTGTCAAATCTTTCTCTGATTCATTACTTTGTCTGCCTCTCAATTAGACATTGCTTTCAAACATGGGTGCTTCCTTCTACTGACTAACTTTACCTTCACTGTTTGGGGATAAAGGTGTGTACTAAGGGTGTGTCTGTATTCTGGCCAGAGGGATTAATGGAGTGTGCTAAGGACTGAGCCACACCACAACTAGAAACATGTTTTCCAGTAAACATAATCTCAGAGTTCACAGTGTGATCAAATATCCTGCAATGGGGGTTGGTAGCTAAGGTCACAGAGTTTCTTTGTGAAGGAATGGGCATATGGCACAATAGTGCTGTAAAGGTACATAGTTCTGAAAATTTCCTGAAAACCATGCAGTTATGCATTTCAAATGGATGAATTACCTGGTGTATGAATTCCATCTCAATAATAATGTTTACAATAGCATTTATCATAAGATTGCTTTAAATTGTGAATGTAATTCATTTACTTTTTCAGTTGTACAACAGAATCATCAGTGTTCTTTCTCTATGCATGTTACCTCATATCTTTAGAAATGCTTTAGATCCAAAATACTAGAAAAGACTGTTTATGAAGATGGAATGATTCAGGATTCTGAAACAAGAATGCTAACCTGTTATCCTTCCACATCCCAGCCCACAGCATTGCTATCTTACCTCTGTATTCTACTAAACAATTCTAGCCATGTAAGACTTAGGAAAGCTTTCCTGGCAATGGTTTGCCATTTCTTTTAAGGACGGACATTATTTATACATCAGATTGTTTTTCTTTACTCCTATTTCAAGTAGTCAGCACAACTCATTTTAGTTTTCATCCTTGGTGTTGATATTTAGTGGTGGTGGTTTAATCTTTCTGCATATTCTCCAAAGAAGTGATCCAAGCATCTAGATTTGAGTATGCTTGAACATTCCTCCCCAAATCTGTGTAGATTAACTAACTTTTCCAGCTTTCCCTTTCGCTCATCTTTGTCTTCCCTCCCCACCTTAAGAAAGAAGGAAATTACCCTCAAACTTACAGTGAAAGCCAATTTCTTCCTATTTCCTGCAATTAGCGTAATTAGCTGTATACTAACTAAAGTCACAAATGTAATTTATCACTGCAGTCCTGTGCCCCCTAGAATCCTGATGACCTCTTGGCCCATGATATTGTTCAGCCATCTTTTTTTTGTTCTTTTTTTTAAAAAATTATTTATTTATGTATACGAGTACATATACTGACACTGTCTTCAGACACACCAGAAGAGGGCATCAGATCCCATTACAGATGGTTGTAAGCCACCATGTGGTTGCTGGGTCTTAAACTCAGGACCTCTGAAAGAGTAGTCAGTACTTTTAACCACTGAGCCATCTCTCCAGTCCACCATCTGTTTTCTTATATTGAGTTAGCTAAAGGATTGTATTGCTAACTACCATTATAAGAAATAAGTGTTTTATTTATCATGTATATTTAGACATAATTTATCAAAAACAAAACAAAACCAAAGGGAATAGAGGAGAGTCAAATTTTCTAAAAGTTGTATGTGTTAGAAATTGCATTGATGATTAAAAACCTGCTCCTCCCTGACATCTAAAAATGTTATTTGCCAAAACAGGCAATATGCTGAAAAATACCAACATTAGAAACACTCTTCTACCTATTCTTTCTTTTTCTTTATTAATATTTATTTATTGTTTTATATGCCTTAATGTACATATGTACATAACATGCACACATACCCAAGGAGGCCAGAAGAGGAAATTGAATTCCCTGGGACTTGAATTATAGATGGTTTTTAATCACCATGTGGGTGCTAGGACTTAAACTCAGGCTGCCTGGAAGAACAACCAAGTGCTTTTAAATGCTAAACCATCTCTCAAGCCCTATTCTTTTTCTTTCTTCCATTTTTTTTTGAACAGTTATTTTTTTCCCATCTAGTTTATAGTCACTTACTTGCTATAAGATGCCTCCCTCCCTGTATACTAAGACAGGGTCTGATGGCACAGCCCTGGAACTCAATATGTAAATCAGGCTGGCTTCTAACTGGTGAGTGATCCTTCTGCTTCTGCTTCTGCTTCTGCTTCTGCCTTCCAAGTGCTGACTAGGGTTCTAAGTGTGAGCCAACATCAGCCCAAATCTTTTGCCTGATTTCTTAAACTGTTATTTAATATACTTATTAATAAAACTCAATTATAAATGTTCATGATTTTTCATGTGAAATTTCTCTGTGTATAAACAGGAATACAGATTGTTTTTTATTTGAAACTTGGAATATAGTTAGTAATGCAGTATTACTGTTTCTACCTTCACCAAAAGTAACCCAAGCCAGCCAGAGGGAATGAAAATTTGGAAATATCTGAAGAGCTTGCTGTCATTGTCTGTGTTACTCTAATTTCATTTAAAATAAAGTATCACTCCTACCACAATGGTTTCAATTCTCCTTGACAAAAGCTGTCATTCTTTGTTGGCAGCTTCTAAGTAGTGCCATCATTGTGAGGAAATGCAGAGGTCTTCCTTTGTTACCATATGAGAACATTCAGAGTATTGTCACAGACCAAGGGAAACCATCTATGATAATCATTTTTTTTTTTTTTTTTTTGGTTTTTCGAGACAGGGTTTCTCTGTGTAGCCCTGGCTGGCCTGGAACTCACTCTGTAGACCAGGCTGGCCTCGAACTCAGAAATCCTCCTGCCTCTGCCTCCCAAGTGCTGGGATTAAAGGCGTGCGCCACCATCGCCCGGCTATGATAATCATCTTGATCAGTGGTTCTCAACCTTTCTAATGTTGCAACCATTTAATACAGTTCTTCATATTGTGGTGATCTCCAACCATACACTATTTAGTTGCTACTTCAAAACTCCAGTTTTGCAGCTGTTATGAATGTCTGATGTGCAAGATCTCTAATATGTGACTCCCAGGTTGAAAAACTGCTGATCTAGATCCTCTTGCCTTAGCCTCCCAAGTGCTGGGATAGGATTATAGGCATGTGTCATCGTGCCTAATATCTCCAAATTTACAAAAAGAAATAGGTGTTCAAACACAAGAAGCATTATAGAACTCCAAATAGGCATGACGAGAGACGAAACTTATCACAACATATTATAGTCAAGGTGTAAAAAATAAAAAGCAAGAGAAAAACACCAACAAAGGCAGAAATATAAGAATTACCCAAAACTTTATCAGCTACCATAAAAACATGGAATAAACTATTTCAAGCTCTGAACATTAAAAACAAAACAACTGTAAACCAAGAATGTTATAGCCTGCAAAGCTTATTTTTCAGAGTTTATGGGGAAATGAAGGTATATTAAAACACAAATTAAGACAATTTATAACAAGCAAGCCAACACTGCAAAAAACTCTTAGTGGAATATTTTACAGGAAAGAACAAAGATAGCCTTCGTCATCTGAATACATGAAAGTATATACCCCATGAAAACAACAAGTAAACAAACTAAGGAAACAAATAAATAAACTTGGGAATGAGACAGCTGTGTTCAATACAATAGCTCATCGGACCCTCAAAACTAAAACTGGAAAAGAAAAAAAAAAAAACAGTAGTCCAACAACATAGAGCATCACCTAACAAATTTATAGGAAATAGTGAAGTCCTTTCTATAATAATCTTAAATATAAATATAAATGGCCTCAACTCAGCACTAAAATAATATAGACTAACGAACTTGATTAAAAAACAAGAAGCAACTATATGTTGTCACCAAGAAACACTTAGCAAAAATACCCAGAAATTTAGTGTCAAAAAATAGAAAACAAGCAAATGGAAAACATAAATAAGCATCCATAGGCCTCCTATCAAATTAAAATTTTAAATTAATTATAAGAGGTTAATGGGACACTGCATATTAATAAAGGAATAATTCATTAAGAAGCTACAATAAGCTAGGCAGCGATGGCGCCTGCCTTTAGTCCCAGAGCCCAGTAGACAGAAGTAGGCAGATCTCTGAGTTCTACAAAGTGAATTCCAGGACAACCAAAAATGTTGAAATGTATTTTTTTAAAAGACAGTAGGTAACTAAGAGGACTTGAGTTTATTTTTAGAAATCTTTATAGTCTATATTAAGTGGGCATGTAAATGTAGAAGTTTAATCTTCAATTATATGGAGAATTAGCAATTTATTAGTATATGCCTTAAAAATTATACCTACTTATTGATATATTTTATTCTCACGGCAGTGAATTAGAGTAAATATGATCCCTTTGTACTGATAAAACTGAAACTCAGATTAAAAGGCTAGCCCAAGATCATAAAACTAACAGTAGCCCTGAAAGGCAGCAGTTGTTTCTTGTTCCAGTTTGCTCCAACCCAGAGCCTGCTGTGGGCCTGTCTGTATGGGGTGCTGATTAGGTAATGACCAGAACTGAACCTTGCTCTCCACACTGGAAAAGAATTCAAAGGGATCAAGTACAGAGAACTAAAATAACTAGGGCCAGTGAGATGGCTCAGTGAGTAAAGGTGCTTGCCACCAAGTGACAACCTGAGTTTGATTTCTGGAATCCAAGTAGTGGAAGGATAGAACAGACTCCCACAAATTGTCCTCTGACCTCCACTCATGCAGTGTTTGCATACACACACACTAAATAAATATAAGAAACTAGTGTGGCTTCCTCTAATCCTAAAAACAATGACAAGGTAGCTATTTCTACATTCTCAATATTGACCCCTTTTTTCAAGTCTTACACACATGTTTATGCAAAAGCACCTCTTATATAAATATACAAGTTGAAGCAGTGTATAAATATGACTTGGTCCACTGTCAAGTGCATTAACAGAAACTAGAGTTTTAAATCAGGATTATTAATACTTCATGTTGCACAGGAGTCTACATATTTTCAAAACTAAGTTTTAAGACTACATATCTATTGAATCTTCTCCAGGATACTTTCCTCCTTCTCCTCCTCCTCCTCCTCCTCCTCTTCTTCTTCTTCTCAGCTGAGGTAGGGATCTGGGTGGAGGGTTAAAACCCTGAGGATCCAAAGTGTCTGGCAACATTACCCTAGGGGATTGCACACCACAGCTGTAGATGAGCACATTTCCCATTTGGCATTTGCTCTGAGCACAAGGGTTCTTGTAGAAACAGCTAGGCTAAAGAAGTCAGAGCTGCTTTTAGCAGAGGTTGAGCTTCAGGGCTATGCTGAGAAGCTGCCCCCTAGTCTTCTGACTATGCACTTGAAAGAGAGCCTGCCGAGTGGGTGATGGAGATGACGACGACGACGAGGTGCTTTGTAATCTCTTCATACAAGCCAAAGAGAAGAGTGAGTTTCCAAACATGAATACATGTGGAAAGCTGTAAGCACATACTCTTCTGTTGTGTTTGTCTGGATTTTGTGCTCTTAAATCAGAAAATCTATTATATTCCATGGACACATGGAATCTTCATGTCATTCAACACATAACAATGTACTCTTTTCTGAGAAATTGCATTCTCTTTGTTATATCATAGAGATAAAGTTGTTTCACTTTCTGAAATGTGAATTTTACTTTCTGTAAGCAATAATAATTCTTGATGTGCTCTAAAAATTTAACAAAAGGGACTTTATACAATGAAAAACCTAGATTTTTGAATTCCTTCTTTGTCTCCTGTCATCCGTTACCCTGCGCACATTTCCTGTCCTCAAAGCTTTATCTTTGAGTTGAGGATTGTGGTGATAGTCACGACGTAGGCCTGTCAGGAGGATTGTGTTCACTGTATATAAAACCCATGAGTAGAACCCAGGGATTTGCATGGAGCTACACCCCCAGCCCATAAAACTCTGTATGGAGATGTGTGTTATTATTGCACACTCACTTTTATTTTCTCTAAAAAATTGTAAAGATAAATGTATTCTTTCAACTTAAAACGACTTGATGTTCTAAAAACTCTGTGACAAGCCATCCTCCTTGTCACTGGTTCCATCTGTTCCCTTGACTTACTAGCAAAGCTGTTAGACCTCACAGTATTAAATCTACAGGGTGAAGCTATAGGGCTCTTGTGTCTTACAACACTTAAACATTAATTTTGTGCCTAATACAGTACATGGAATAGTAGTAGTGAAAATGAATCTGTGTAAAAACTTGGATTTTTGTTTTGGAGTTTATTGTTGTTGTTTTGTTGTTATTGTTGCTGTTGTTAGGTTGGTTTTTTGGTTTTTTGAAATAAGATTCCATGTAAACCAGTCTGGCCTTATTCTAATTGGAGTTGACCTTGAATTCATGATTATTTTTGCCTCTGTGCCCTGAGTGCTGAAATTATTTGTTTGTACTGTCAGACCCAGAAAACTTGAATAATAACTTTTAAAAATTATTTTTAAATCCTTACTCTTTGTTGTCTTTGGAGCTTAGGAATCCTTTCACTGTGGACATTTTCATTAAGAATCATCATGGCTGTGCCTGCTCTTTGGAAAACGTGCAACTTGGCAAATGAAACTACCAAAATGCAAAGAAAGGCTTTGGTTTTATATGACAGGTTTTGTCTTTAACTCAAATTAGAAGATCAATAGCAAGGAGGCTATGGGTGTTAAATGATGATCTTAAAGCTTATGAACTGAACCCACAAGTGCGTCTCAACCATGTTTAATTAACTTTGTTTTTAAAGATATGAGTCAAGATTTTCTTTAAATGTGGTGCTAGGTAGGAATCAAACCCAGAGCTTGACATGTACTAGGTAAGTGCACTACCTCTGAGTTACTTTCCTAGCCCAAGTTTTTTTTTTCTTGTCAGAAAAGAGTATTTTATAGACAAGTTAAACAATTTTATATGCCAACTATAATATGCATGCATCCTTCATCTGCTACATATAATAAAGAGGTAAACTATTTTTAAGGTGGATATTGTGGTGGTGGTGGTGGTGGTGGTAGTGGTGGTGATGTATAACTGTAGGGGCAGGGGCGTGTGCATGTTGCAGTGCAGGAACAAAAATAGCCATCTCTCTAGCACCAAGAGGTGACTCTTTATGAGAGACTCAGTGCCTATCAAGAATCCCTGTCTCCCAGTTAGGTATTTTGTTATTCACTTAAAAGAAGAGGTCAGTTGTGGTGGCTCATGCCTTTAAACCCAGAAGAGGCAGATGGATTTTTGTGAGCTAGAGGCCAGCATGACCTCGTACGTTCTAGGTCAGCCAGAAGTACATAGTCAGACCTTATTTCAAAATAAAAAAGGAAAAGAGAAGAGAATTTCCACAAAAGGAACTCAGAGACTTCCTAAGGACTGTGGCAGTTAGGCTTTGAAGGTCACAGTGGCCTTGAATGTGTAGATGCAAAAGGTACCACATGAACATTACAGTGGCCAAATAATCCATTGTGTTGAGCTGTTGTCATGGTATGGTTCTGATAACAATGAAACTGAAATAAAGTAGCAGGGTGGTTACCCCTCCATTAGGATATATAAGTTAAGTTGAAGCATCTTCCTTAGGAATTGGTTAATCAGCTGAAATAGACCACAATAGGGAAATATCAAAAACAGTTAAATAACATGTTAAAGTCAAGCACGTAATTCACTCTAAGTCAAGCAAGTAATTCACTCTCTCTAAGTCTTAATTTTTTCATCTTCAAAAATGAAGCCAATAAATGTGGATGTTGGATGGCATATGCCTGGAATCCCAGCACCCAGGAGACTGAGATAGGACAGAAAATCCAAAGCCAGCTTGGCCTTCTGAGAACTCAGCATGTAAATGGTCACAATTCTTTTGGTGGTTATGGTAACAATAGTACATGTTTTTAATTTTAAGTCAACATGCAAAGTTGCAGGTTTCATTATGGCATTTTCATACATATGTGATTATACTTGGGTTTTTGTTTTTTTTTAATCTCCTTCCCTATAGCCTTCTCCTACTCCTCTGCCCCACTCTTGTTGACACCTTCCCCTTCTAGGTAATCTTCCTTCTGCTTTCATGTCACATACATCTTACCCTCTCATTTTCTTCCTCCTTTGTGATCTCTTCCTCCCCATTGATGATTCTCTTTCTAGTTTCATGATCTTACATGTGTGTATGGATACACACATATACACATTTAGATACTACTTATGAGAGGAAACGCAGAATTTGTCTGAGTCTTACTTATTAACACTGAACATGATATTTTTCAGTTCCATCCATTTTCCTGCACATGTCATTTTTCTTTACTGCCAAATCCCATTATTTATGTATGTGTGCTACACTTTTTTATTAATTCTTCCAATGAAGGACATTTAGTCCAGTTTCCCTTTTTTCTGAAGTTTATCTACTACTGTGGTATGTATATGTGCATGGGTTCATGTGTGCTCTACATCATGGGGAGGTCAGAAAACAACTTTCAACAATCAGTCCTCCCTCTCTCTGCTAAAGTCATCAGGTTTGCACAGCAGGTGCTTTTACCTACTAGGCCGTCTCATCCCATTCCTTGTTCTACTTCTTAGCTGTTACAAATAGTGAATGCATCAATAAATATGGATACCCTTGTGTCTCTGTCTTTTGAATTAATGTCTTTGGGTATATTCCCAGGAGTGGCGTAGTTATGTTCTAGTTGTAGTCTTTTGAGAACCATCTACAGTGAGTTCTATAGTGCATTTACCTGCAGTATGTATAGCAGGTCCTTCTTTAGATATGAGGCAGACTGAGCTTCATAAGTCTAGTCTACACCAGTAATTGGTGCTTAAACTGGGATTGGATCTGTTTTCTTCTCCCTGCGGATAGAACTCTTTTTTTAAGTGTCATTATGCTTCTAATCAAGTGTAATTTACATTAAACTCAAATTGATCCTGAGAGCTATAATAACTAAAGAAGAAGAAGTAATTATCTTAGAAAATATTTCATAAGGAAATTACTTTTTAAAACAGATTTTTGAGCCAGGTATAGTCACACACCTTTGCTCCTAGCTGTAGGGAGGTACCCCCAGAATCTCTGAATTTGAGGCCAGCATAGTCTACATGGAGAGTTCCAGGTCAGTCAGGGGGGCCACATTTTGAAACCTTCACTCATAAAACAAATACCCCAGCCTTTAGAAATATAACTCACATGCCATAGGATTTACCCATTGGAAGTGTACAACTATGGCTCTTAGCATATTCACAGAAATAGTAACTAACCATCACCACTCAGCTACACAGTATTTTCATCACCTCTGAAGAAACTCCATGGTCCTTAGCCACTAATCCCCAATTTCCCTGTTCACTCTTGCCCTATACAACTACTAATCTTGTGGCTTCTCTACATTTGGCTGTTTCAGTCTACTTTTTCAAAGTAAATTGTAAATGCTCAGTCCTGAGGACCATGTGGAGAGAAGCTTAGAGGATGGGACAGCTGCTTATGACATAAAGCTAGTATGGGGGGGGGGTTTCTTATGCCAGTAATCCAAGCATTCAAGAAGCCAAAATAGGCTTGCAAGTTTGAGGCTAGCCTGTACTACACTACACAGTTCTATGCCAGCCTGAGCCACAGTGTTAAACTTTGCCTCAGCAGTGGGGTTAGAGGAGACAGGATGATGACACAGCTAAGACAAGAGTCCAAGACAATTAACTGAGTGACAGAAAACTAAGGGTGTTGCTAGTTTAAATTCTTGTTTCTCATTCTAACTTATATTAGGTGTGTGACCTTTATTAAGCCTTCAAAGAAGTAGCTGACATTTACTAAGGCCATGCTATGTACAAGACCCTGTATAAGTCTCAACCCTGTGTTTTCTAGAATAAAGATAAGAAAATCCATGTGCATAAAAGGAATTTTAATTGCCTGTGTCTTGTCAGTTATAGCTGGTTGTAAGTTGTAAGATTGATAATACCTGCAGTAGGATAGTACCCTGTATATATAAACTCTATATCCTAAGTTCTGTATGTGTGGATTCAATCAATTACGTTCCAGAAATATCCAAGGGGGAAATTTTTTTCTAAACATATACAGGCTTTTTTTTGTTATTATTTCCTAAACAATACAGTGTAATAGTTGCTTACAAGGAAAATTGTGTTATATCAGATGGGAGAATGTGTGTGGTTCTGTGCAAATCTGACAGTGTCCATACATGTACATGTTCATGTATGTATACAGATGCACATACATGTGGAAGCCCGAGGTCAGCCTTGAGTGTTGTTTCTCATGAATTTCTACCTTGTTTCTTTGGGCATGTGCATATTGGAATTATTTTTATTAGTAGTAGTAGTACATTCACTTAAGCATGCAGATGCATACCATGGCCTATGTGTGGAAGGAAGGACAACTTGCAGGAGGCAGATCTGTACTAATACTATGTGGGCCCTGTAGATTGGACTCAGGTCCTCAGGCTTGGTGGCAGATACCCACTGAGCCATCTCATTGGTCCCACCTTGATTTCTGAGACAAAGCCTCTTTCTGGGATCTTACTGAGAAGGCTATGCTGGTTGGCCAGTTAACACTAGGGATCCATCTGTTTCCAACTCTCCAATACTGGTGTTAGAAATTCATACTGTCATATCTGCCTTTTTATGTAGGCACTGGGAAATGGCATGCCTGCATGACAAGCTCTAGATTGATCTATCTTCCCTTGCTTTCTACAGTATTATATATAAGGGACTTAAACATTTGCAGATTTTGTAGTTCAAGGAAGATGGATATAGCCTCTGATCCCCCTTGAATACTGAAGGCTGACTCTGTTCAGTAGTGGTGATAACAGTAGCTGATAGAACATGTATCTCTGTTCTTCAAGGGATGCAGGATCCTTATAAAGAAACCTGTGATCAACAATTCTGTATGTGGTACCACCAGTGGAGTAGAAATACAGTATTAATCCAGTTCTGCCTGATGTCTTTATTGCCACCATGACTGTAGCTGGAAAGATACTAGATTCTGGGAAGAGTGGGATGAAAGATTAAGATTATTAGATATATAAGAGCTTAAGATACCATTCCAATAGGATGGTAAATTCTAAGGTTGGTGATCTCAGAGGTAAGGTGGAATAGTGCCCTGTGTTCACAAGATCAAAGGTACCCTATGTGATTGATCTGTAAGGTCCAGAAGAGCTGAGCTTTGGAAGCACAGTCACATAGAGCTTATCCAGTTGTACACTGGAAATTGTGTTTCTTTAAGTCAAAGGAAAGACAGGATCAGTAAGGTGATGAGGTCACAGTGGACAGAAGAGGTAAGTACATTAAGCTGAGGAGTAAAGCTTGGGGGATGATAGACTTGGCTTTGAAGTATGAAGAGGTCATTTCTTAGAAGTCTTATATTTATACTCCTCTTTAAATTGAACATATATTTTTGTCTATGTAGTAAATATCATTCTGTACTAAAATTCTGTATCTTTCAGTCTGTCAGTTATTTTAAAATTTGTGTGTTTCATTTCCTTGTATTCTGATATGAGGATGTAAAGTCACTTTAATAGGCATCAGTAACATCTCACATACACAAAGTCTTGAGTAATTGCTTAAAACTGTTGACCAATATATTACACAAAAGCACAGAGAGATTCCATGAACTAGGGTATGACAGATTTGTCTTTGCTGTATCTTAGTAACCTCATCACTTTCTATGTCTTTACAAAATTCTAACTCTTCCACCTCCTGCAGAAAAGCTTTTTCTCCTTTTCCCTAGTCATTCTTCAGATGTTGCTTGATCTTTTTGTTTGTTTGTTTGTTTTCTGAGTTTTGCAGGTTGTTTAGAGTTTTGTCGTTTTTTTTTTGTTTGTTTGTTTTGTTTTGTTTGCCTAATTCAGGTTCACCAGAAATTGGTTGCAAGAATAGTGTTTCAAGTTATGTTCTGTGGGGCAGGAATAGACTATTGTCACTTTTTGTTAGATTTGAGTACTTGCAATCTGTCATGATGGATCATGTCAATGGGTGGCTGGTTCCTTGGCAGCTGCTTACTCACATCTCAGCTAACCAAGAAGCTAAGACAGACCTGATGGTTACACTCATTTAAGCCTTTCTCAACCTTCCTGTGGTTAATTCTCTAAGCATCTTTTTAGTACTTTGTAATGAAGCTCTGATCTTTGAGCGGTCACATTAGCCTGAAAGTAAATTTTTTTTGAGCATTCCTGCTTTTATTGTTTTGGTGTTGGGAATCTAACCTAGGGCCTCATTCATACTAGGCAAATGCTATACTAAACCAACATCCTTGATTTTTATTTAATATAAAACTTAAATACTCATGGGTACTTGGAATAAACTCTGTTAATGATCATTGCATATTGCTTCTTCCAATAGTTGAAAGCTCCTGGGAGCTGGGCAACGTTGTCTGGGAATATAAACTAAACAGATACACCAGAAAAAGAGTTCTTAAAGAAACACCATACTCACTTTTATTCCTTCATCTGTCCTGTGCTGTTTCTCTTTTGACACCAAGTGCAAAGGTCAAGCTTTGTCACTGTACTGCATCCATTGCTGCTGACTTGAAGTTATCAGGTGGTGGAACTGCTGCTCTTTGATGGAGTTTAGCTCTCAGAGATACTGGCATGTCCACTATCACAGAGGACTTTGAACACTAATTCTAATCACCTTCCATTTTCTTCATGGAACCCTCCACGAATGGTCTAACAGAGTAGATCTGAGATAAAAGAATGGAGTAGGAAAGGTAACTGGTATGTAATTGAGCCTGTTCTCAACATGAGACATTTGAATCTCATGAAGACAAAGTATGGAAGTTTGGAGATCACAGAGACCTGACTTTGCTTTTGCTGCTATTCTACTCAGCTTCTTAGAAATAGCAGGACTGAATGTGTGTGTGTGTGTGTGTGTGTGTGTGTGTGTGTGTGTGTGTGTGTATGACATTTGATCTGAAAAAGCATTAGTTGAGAGAAAACAAATAACTGCTCATTTTGTGTGTATACATTTGCATGTAAATGATTCTTTATATAAGGTCCCCCTCCTGTTTAACTTGTGTTTAAGATCAAGGGATCTGAAATTTCAGAATAGTTTTCTAAATCTTTCTTTCTTTGAATACCTCATCAACATAGCAATGGACCTCTTATGTGATGGGGAACTAAAATGGGTGAGGGGGGAGTGGGTGGGAGGGGGATTCCTTAGCTGTTACTACATAGTTCCTTGCTGTTGCCCCTAATGAATTCAACCTTCTGTTGACCATCTTCTGTTGAACTTCTGTTGTCAGATTAAACTCTGACATTTGAAACCATTATTCAAAGAGATACATGGGCTGTCTGTCACATAAGACTGTTTCCCAGTATCAAGTAAGATTACCAAAAAGCTGCAGGCTTTGGCTGGTTCCTGTATTGAATATAAGAATCTAGCCACTGAACCCTGATTGTGCAGCAAGCCCTTGCTTTACTTTATAGACATAAATAAGAATTATCTATGAAGGATGCCTTCCTACCTTTCATAAAATCATTGTTAAAATTTTTCTGACACATTTATCTACATACATATTTCTTGCTTCCTGATGAATTCACTAACACTTTTTTTAACAGCTAACAAAAAACTATATTGAAAACTAGTGTTGACAGAAAAAAAGTCCAAAGTGCTCAATTGTGTTAACTTTAGTTTCAATCAGTTTGTAGTTCAATTATCTTTCTTTCTCCCCCCCCCCAACCCCCCAGAGCTGAGGTCCGAACCTAGGGCCTTGCGCTTGCTAGGCAAGTGCTCTACCACTGAGCTAAATTCCCAACCCCTATTTTCTTATTCTCCTTTATTTTTTATTCTAGAATCATATTTCTTATTGAACTTTTAAATGCACATAAACTTGTTTTTGTTTTGTTTGGAAAAAAAAGTCTTTGTAGTCTAGGCTAACCTCATATGTGCAAAGGTCTTTCTACCTACCAAGTGTTGTAGCCACTTGCCTGTGGTACCATCACACATAAACTTTGTAACTTATCTTAAAATCATTTTTTTTAAATAAAGTAGGATGTGAATTAATAATTTGCCAGTTATTACAACAGAATTAAATAATAACATGCAACAAAATCATGTAATAATATACAAAAGCTGACTCGGGATTTCTATTCCTGAAGTACATGAGCAGAGATGTACTTTTTGAAACACAGCTTTAGAATTAAGGAACCAGCTGTGAAGGACAAAACTCCTGGCTCTAAAGAAAAAAAATGAAGGCCTAAAGATTACCAGTTTTTTCTCCTGCCCTGAATAGTATGGGGCATATACCAATTGACTCCAAGCCTTTGAAACAGTGGACTGTTGTCAATGGTCACTGAGACCACACATCTCATATGGATATTTTTTAGCCTGTTCATTGAAAGTATAATTTCTATTCAGTTGTAGCCCAGGCTGGTCTCAGACTTTCAAATGCTGGGATTAGAGGTGTGTGCCACCACCAATCTCCAGGGTTTTTTGCTTTTGTGTGTGTGTTTTTGGTTTTTCTCTTGTTTGTGGTGCTAGGGATAGAATCCAAGGTTTTCGAAATCTATTGATATGTGAATTGTGTCTAGGGTATTCTGAGATTCAGGGTTAATATCCCCTTATCAGTGACTGCATACCATGTGTGTTCTTTTGTGATTGGGTTACCTCACTAAGGATGATATTTTCAAGTTCTGACCATTTGCATGGAAGGAGAGACCCCTGGTCCTGGAAAGATTGGATGTAGGGGAATGCCAGGACAGAGAAGTGAGAGGGGGTTGAATGGGGAACAGAGGAAGGGAAGGGGGCTTATGGGACTTCCGGGGAGGGCGGAAACGGGAAAGGGGAAATGATTTGGAATGTAAATAAAAAAACTTAGGAAAAAAAAAGAATCCAAGGTATGTGTATACACACACACACACACACACACACACACACACACATATATCAATCATGCTAGGCAAACAATCACTGGACTACATTCTCAGTTCTCATGTGTATATTGTAAATATTTTTGAACTGGGTAATATATACCCAGGGATTCAGTTTTGGAGTCCAAGATCAAGGTACTAGCAGATTAATTTTTGTGGATGGCCTGTTCCCTTTTGGATGGTGCTTTCTTGTTGTATCCTCATGTGGTAGAAGAGACAAATGTTGCAAGAAGTGTTTCATAAGAGCACTGATTCTGTTTCTGCAGGTGGTTAAGAAGTCACTTGTCAAGATAGGGGGCAGGGGCTGATCCACCAGCATTTGAGCTATGGACACAGAGATCTACAGGTTTAACAGCATGCGTGCATATTCTTGACTAAGGCAGTATCAGAACATTGGGGTTGTTGATATGCTTTAGCTCTGCTAGGGATTCAACCCAGGGCCCTGCACATACCAAACAGATACTGAGCCACTCCATTGGGTGCTAGCATTATAACTTGCATATAAGCTGTATAGGTTTTCTTTTCTGTTTCTTGTGATATGAATATTTTAGGCATAAAAATAAAGAGAATAACATAACAAACACCTAATAACAGTGACCAAGCTTTTTACAGTATTTGCTTGATATAGAGTTTACTTTTATATGCTACTCCTTGATCTGTTTCACTTCTTTAGAGGCAGTTTACTATTCTAAGATTTTTTTTCATCAATGCACACATATCTATGTATTACAGGGGTCCAACTGAACTTTCAACCTAGTTAAATTGAGAAGCATCCAGGAGATTAGTAAAGAACACCTCTAGGTGTGTCTGGAGGTGTTGCTAAGGGATTGAGGAAGGCAGGGTGTCACACCCTTATGGTGGCAGCACCATCCCTCAGCTTGAGGCCTGGATGGAATAAAAGGCAAGGAGGAAGGAGCTCAACTACAGGCTTTCCCTCTGCTTCCCAGCCCCGCCCCCCACCCTCAGCTGATAGCTGACATTTCAGGAAATGTGAGTTTGTAAGCCTGAATGTCACAAGCCTAGGTGGTTCAGCCTAGTGATTAGGCAAGGACATAAGATATGGCTTGTTACCTCCTTTGCTCTCTTCCCCTCCAGCAGGTGACTGAGCTGAATGCAATTGTAGCACAGTGGTGTAAGCATAGAAGTTATGATTAAATAGGTTAAAAAGGGTTTTTGTTGTTTCTGGTTTTTGTAATATTGTACTTGTATTGGACACTTCACATGAAGAAGCTGATAGGATTGTCTAAAAGTGGCTCTAGGTGAGTCAGGGAATGAAGTGCATTGACTAAAGGACTATAAATTTCTGTAATGTCCTGTTCTTAGGACACATGAAATTTTTTCTTCAGTAATAATCTAACCTTAGCTTATTATGAGTCATTTTACTTTGTAGACTTTCTTATTCTTTGATAATAACACTTAAACCCCACATACATGCTAAGAGTGGTAGCTCACCACCTTTAATCCCAGCACTCCGGAGGCAGAGGCAAGAGAATCTGTAAATTCAGCCTGTTGCTATATAGTCAGCTCTAGGATAGCCAATACCATGTAGAAACCTTGTCTAAAAAAAAGGAAAAGAAAAAAAAAACCACTTTACAGGTATTTTAAAATATTTTCTTTATATGCTAAGTCTGTAAGGTTTTTTTCTATGCAGTTTTTTTTCTTTTTAATTTTTTTCTTTCTCTTGTTATTTTTTTTAAAAACATAAGAATGGGGTGGGCTGGACCAGATGGTTCATCAGGTAAGCAAAGGCCATCAATCATGGCAACCTGAATTCAAGGTGGAAGGAGAAATTAGAGCCCTGCTAGTTGTGCTCTAACCTCCACAAGAGTGCCATAGTTTCCCCCCAGCCTACCTAACACCTGTAAATAAGCAAAAACCATCACAGTCTATCAGGGTCAGGGTACAAACACCTCCCAGCTCCACATCCTACCCTAGAAGTAAAGCAAAGGTGAACTGCACTAATGGAGTTCCTGTTACCATCTATGGCAACAGTGCCTTTTTGGAGTCCTTCATGAAGGGACTGCCTAATGTATATTTAAAAACAAAAAGCTAGGTCTATAGAACAGGACATGCCGTGAGCACAGGAACCACAGCACACTGCTTACCAAGTGCTAGGTAAGCATCATTGAGTCACATTTTTAATCCTTATTTTTTTAAGACAGAATCTCTAACACCTACCATGTTGCCCCCCCCCCAAAAAAAAGGTGGATGCAGGGCTAAGGACGTGGCTCAGTGAAAACTCTCAGAGAACAAGCTCAAGGATCCCTAGAACCCATATCAAAAACCAGGTGCAGTGGCACATTTGTAATTGCAGTGCTAGGGAGGAAGAGGCAAGAGGATTCCTGGTGATTGCTGGTCATCCGGTCTAACTAAATCTGTGAGCTCCCAGTTTGGTGAAAGACAACATTTGAGGAAGGTAACCAATGTCATTGACCTCTGACCTCCACACACATGTATGCATAAATTCCTAATGTCCAAAAAGAAATGGGTTGTCACCACACTTCCCATGAAATAACAGGATTGTGAAAGAAACTAGGAGTAACCCTATATACATAGTCACCTCAGTAGAGTCATAGACTCACCAAAGATAAACTTTTTTGTTTGAGACAGCCTCATGTACATCAGGCTGATCTAAAATTCCATAAGTAGCCAAGGGACGACTTTGAAGTTCTGATCTTGCCTCCTCTCCAGTGTTGGGATTAGAGGGTTATACCACCATGCCTATTTATACTGTGCTGGGACTGATCCCAGAGTCATATGAATTCTAGGTGAGCACTCTCCCAGTTAACCCATATCCTCACCCCCACACTCACATTTTTGGTGAACTAAGAAGAAATGGTATATGTGAAGTTGGGCAGATGTGAAAAATGAAATTATTAGGCATACCTTCAGTGTGTGTGTGTGTGTGTGTGTGTGTCCATTACCAAAGATATATTTTCTGAATGTTCCACCCGCTCTGTATTAAAATGACAGGGAGGGTTTGAAGTTCCTCAGGTAGGTCACAGGATCCAGAAGCGGGAGGCTTCCAATCTCCTGTCAAATCAGAATTAGTATGTTTGTGATATCAGTTGAATGAATCAATGGGTTCTTTAGAATCCCTGCTTCCTATTTAAAGAGAACATCTTTCCTGTCTTCTACTAGTGTGAGCTGCTTATGATCAATGTTGAAGGTATTTTTTATGTCATTGTTTAACTAGACTGGAGATGATCTTGTGACAGCATGGAGCTCTTGTTTTGGAGTTGCCATTACTTTCTAGAACAGCCATTCTGTATAGCTGCCAACATGCCCTGGGTACTCTTGCTTCATATTGCAGTGATACTGCTTTGTCAGGGTAGAATTCAGCCTCACAGGGCTAGAGTCAGTCTGCTGACCTCATGCCACAGTACAGCATGTTCAAACCTGGGAGAAACCCAGGGGTTACTCGGCATTTCTTCTTCCCTCCTCACAAGCATGGAACCATCACTCTCCTCGGAAACCGTATGTTGTATATGTGTGTGTATCTGTCTCTTTATAAATCTCTTCCTCATTACTGTAGTTATACAGCTTTAAGTGGGGGGCTGGTTGCACAGACACAGGAAACTGACTGAGCTGCTGGAACTTAGCACTTCTCAACAGCAGAGCTCAGCCAGGGCATGTGCTATTTTTAGACGCTGAATTTGAGATAATAGAGAATCTTGTTATGTTTCCTAGCTGTTTGTTTCACTCATAGCTATTTGGGCAGAATGTGAGGGGTTTTGTGTCGCTATGTATGTAAGTCATGATTGGATCATACTAGAGTGTCCAAAACTTGGGTATGGGGGCCTGTTTCCATGCAGAATAGATGTTGTTTGGGGTGTTGCAGGCTAAAAAGTTACCAGAAAATAAGCATTTCCTTCAGTGAACAAAAGAGTTTCATTTGCCTTGACAGATTGGGAAAGGCTTGGGTTAAATGTGAAGATGCCAGGCATGCATAACAAATAGGAATTTGAATTAAAGCCAGTTTGAAATATTTCTCACATTCTTCTTTTAATAAAAGAATTCTTATCATTGAGCTACTTGTTTTCAGGGCTTTTCCTGTGACACAATGACTTCCTGAATTATGAACAGTATGTTCACCTCTGTTAATTTTCGTCTTTAGAACAACACCACAGGACTGTGTAATGAACTAAACAGGAAGATGATCCAGCCTTATGCAACGTCCCCCTATGTTCACATTTCATCTTTAGTTCTGAATAGAAAACTAAGCCGTTAGATTGAATTTACTATGGGTTCGTTTTATAAATGATACATAGATACTTTCTAGAAGATAATGCTTTTTTTAAAAAAAAAACAAAACCAGTTCTTTAGAGTGCCCCCCATTCTAATATTAATACTGTTTGCTGGTGAGCAGTTGGACAAACAGATTTTTCACTCTGGAGTTTGATACTTTAATAATGCTGGCTTTATTAGCAGATTTGTGCCTGTGATCTGTACTCTCTTTTTCTGTTTGTTCTGATTCTTGAATCCTAAAACCTTGGCAGATCTTGTGTTTGTTTTGAAGTTATAAAAGGTCAGTTTATTTATTAGTGTTTTATTAAGAATGCTAGTACATGAGCTGGAGAGATGGCACAGTAGGTAAGAGTGCATTCTCTTCCAAAGAACCCAAGTTTGGTTCTGAGCACTCAAAACAAGTGAATCGCAACTGTCTTAACTCCAGGGAGAGCCTGGAATCCCTGACCACAGTGGAATTCTGCACTTTTATTTACAAACACATAATTAAAAATTGCAGATCTGTGAGAAAGAAAAAAGAATGGTGTAGTACAGGATGAGCTGGGTGATATGAAGGAAAGTATTCATAGAAGAGCCTTAAGAGACAGGGAGTCACCCTCTGAGTTACATGTTATACTCCTTCAGTGCCAGTGTGGGGCAGAAACATGAGGCAGAATTGAAACACTTCAATTGCCTTTACCTAATACTTGAATTGACTCCTAATGGTAGAGATCTTTCTAGAGCTGGGGTGACCTAACAGAATTTAGCTCAGTTGTGGATATTTGTATTGCATGCAGAAACCCTAGGTTCAATCCTCAGTATCCCCTACACACACACACACACACACACACTCTCTCTCTCTCTCTCTCTCTTCTGAAACCTAATGTTCCTGAGTTTCTTAGATTAAACCATATCCTTACTTCACTCTCATGTCTCTTCTCAACCTAATAATCTACTCTGGTCACTAAAGCGATCTCATTGAAGCAAAAAATGTAAATGTTCAGCAATGAGGTACCCGCTTCCAGCATTTCAGCTTCCTAACAGGACTGAATATATCAAGAGGCTGTAAACTGAGATCTGAATTTCTTTCTACACTACAGAATTAACAATTTGAAGAAAAATTTAACAAAAGGAAAATATAGCTGACTGCAGGAAACCAGTGTGGAATTTGAAGAAAGGAGAACTCTAGTAGTCACTATGTTTATTGAAGTCATTTACATTTTGAATACTTTAAAATTTTATGTCTCCAGAGGTTGGTTCATTCTAAAGATTTCTGCCCTTTTCCTTTCTCAGTAACCCTGCAATGGCCACACCTTTAGGTATTATTGTTAAAGCCACATGTGTGATACAGACATTTTAGACAATTCCTTGACAGTATCCTATGAGTTTTTTCTACAGATGCTCAAATATTTATTGTGGCAACTTAGAACAAGTTGGCCACATACAATCATTGTACTTAAGTATATTTTAAAGTTTAAAGTACAGTGTACTTTAAACCTAAGTTTTATATACAATAAGCTGTTACTTTAAGTGGTTGGGTTTTTATGATATAATAAAATTTCTCTCATAGTCAGACCTCTGACACGTGGAGGCTAAAGGTCACCTTTAGGTGTTGTTCCTTAGGAACTGTCTACCTTGTCTCTTTACAACAGGGTCTCTTTCATGAACCTTAAATTTACCATGTCAGATAGGCTGACAGGCCAGCAAGCTCCAGAGTTTGACCTGCTCCTGTCTCCCTAGCACTAGACTTGTATATCCCCACACCTGCCTTTTTTTATGTGTGTGGGAATTAAACCCAGAACCTCAGTCTTTGCAACAAAAACAAGACTTTACTGATTTGAGCTTTCTCCTCAGCTCCTTAATTTTCATTATTAAAATGTAAAACCAGGTCAGAAGATTGGAGAAACAAAAGAGAGCAGACTTTTTTCCTAAACCAATGTCTCCTTTCTGCCCAGAAGAGGGAATCATGTTCCCTCCTCCTTTGCAAGAGCAGCCAGTGTTAACCATTGTCAACCAGACTTGAGCTCTCTATCCAGCCCCCAGGGATGGTTCTTAATGAAATTGCCCAATACCTGTTTATCTTATGATTGTCCCTTGTGGAAGCAGTGGTAAACTGTTTGTGTTACTTGTTTTCTTGTTATTCTCCATTGAATTAATTATATTCCAGATTACCTCTGCGTTTTGGGGCTAAATGGAAGAAAGAGGAGCTAGGATTTACAACTAAGAACAGCTTTGGGCGTTTGCAATGAGCAGATCTGAAGAGCTGTACTGAACTAGTTTGAGGTGTGAAAACTGGATTAGAATACTACAAACATCTCTGTTCTCACTGGCCATGTGGTCATGGTTCAGACTAAACAGGAGCATTTCCACTTTGGTGGCCAGGGCTTTTGGTTACGTACTTCTCAAGTGAAAAATAACACTGATCAGAAAATGAGGTTCAGGAGGCCTGGCCTGTGGTGCCAACTTTGCTGTAACAAGATAGTAACAGGAGTTCAGTTAGTGTGCCAGCACTTTTATTTCTTATTATGAAATAAGATTCTTTCACTAGAAAAGTCCTAAGAATCTCCCAATTTAGAGTACTTAAATGAGTACATGTATATGCACAAGGATGGACTTGTATAAATTGGCTTTTAAAATAAATAAATTAATGAGGGTCAGCAAGATGGCTCAGCAGGTTACTAACACTTGCTAGAAAGCCTAATGGACATGAGTAACCCCACCCTCTCTCACACATACACAATTAAAGTAAAATGACTTAGTCACTAAAAGCAGTTGCCACCAAGCCTAAGGTCCTAAATACTAGTTCCCAGTGCCCACATGGTGGAATGAGAGAGCTGACTTCTAAAGGAGGTCTGAGGTTGTTCTCTATACACATACATATATACACATACAAAATAAATCAATTTAATAAAACTTTTAAATAAAAGTAATATATTTCCCTATAACTCTCAGAAATAGATATTTAAACTACAAATCTACATGCATTCTCTGGTTATATTACTTTTAGAAAAACAGTTTCCTAGAGCTGGTAACATAGCTTAGCAGGTACTTGCTACCCTGCCTGATAGACCTGAGTAATTTGACTCCCCAGGACCCATATAGTGGAAGAAGAGAACCAAGTCCTACAAGTTGACCTTTAGCCTCTACATATATGGGATACAAAAGATGGATGGATGTACGGGCGGGCGGGCTGACAGATAATAAAAACTATTTAAAAGACTTAATCTCAGAGAGCCAGGTGTCTCTGTGTGTTGGGAGCCAGGTGTTGATCAAAACTGAATCATGGCTAAAGACAGCACATGAAGGACTTAGACTGAACATACCCCAGCCTCACTATCTTTCACAGAAAACATTTGATTTCTGATTCAGTATCAGTAATTGCTAATATATGTGTGTATAGTTGGTGCCTCTGCAGAGAAAGGCCTTACATCCAAGTAGAGTTCTTTGTTTATGTAATCAACCTGTGAGTTTATTGTTATTGTTGACTTGACTGTTTAGGATTAGCCACAAGAGAAGACAAAATGCAGTTATCAACAGCACACTTGGATTTTGAATGTGAGTCTCAGATTTAGCTTCATCTCTAAGTAGTCCTTAGTCTTTAAAGCATTCCACCCCCACACTAACTTCAGGCTCCTTGAGTTAAAACTGAAGAACAGCTGAATTGCAAACTTCACAAGATAGGTGAAAAGCCTACTCCATTATCCTAAAAGTAGATGGTTTTAGTATTTAGGTACATATTTTTTTTATTTAGTGCATATGCATATTTTATAACCATTTGTGTAAGAGACTTTTTTTTTTCCATTACAAACAATTCAGAGTATTTGAATTTGAAATTAGAATTTTCATTCCCAGAAATAACCCTGCTTTCATTTTCCATGTTGGAGTCTCCTTCTCTTACACTGGAAACAAAGGCCCCACTGTTCTTCACTCTTCTCCTTCATCTCCAGAACAGAGCCAGCAGAGAGCGGTTGGTTTGTTTTTAACATCTTCTGCCTCTGTTGCACTCTATGTGTGAGTAATCCTCTCAGCAGTCTCATCTCTTTTCTTCCAACCTTTTGGCCCTTAAGTAAAAACTACCGAGGCAGAAGATCTAGAAACAATGTGGAGAAACATTGCAGACAAGGAAGCTTAGCCTGAGCTCATCCAGCACATGATAGAGTAACATGTTTCTTTTTCCTTCCTAATCCCAAAGATGCTTGTATTTTGTTCATCAGAATTCATTAAATACATCCTCTGTCTGGTGGTGGTAACCTCAGCAGCTCACTGCCTTTGATAGTTCACCTTTTCTTTTGAGCTGTCCTGTGTATGCTTTGTCTGTTCTCTTCCTGTTTTTTGGTACTAAACTTTGATTTATTTTAATTGCATTTTATTGAGGGGGGAGAGGGAAGGAGAACATTTTAGCACATGTGTGAAGACCAGAGAAGACGATTTAAGACGATTTTCAGGAGTCAGTTTTCTCCTGCCACCATGTTCTGGAGTTAAAACTCAGCTCATCTGGCTTGACTGCAAGTGCCTTTACCTGATCAGCCATTCTGGGGACCCTGGTTATTGTAAGCACCATAAATCACAGTTTCAGAGGGAATAGGTGAAAAAATAAGGACTCAAATCTGTCTCCTAAGCAGACTAGCACACTTCAAACCCATTTACTTACTATGTGTGGCCTGGTGTTTTGAGCTTAATGTTGCCAAACAATAGAATTCTGTCATATGATGGCATCTCAAGGGGAAGGGTGAAAGGCTGAGAAACTGATCATCTGTTCCTTCAGTGGTAATAAGCTCAAAGAAGTTAGTAAGATTTCCTTTCAGTATGTTACCAGCTAATAGCTACTTTTCATTCCTGTTTCTTCTTCTCTTCCTCCTCCTCCTCTTTCTCCTCCTCCTCTTCTTTCTCTTTTTATATCTCTTTATCTTCAATCTGCTGTCTTTAATATTTAGAAGATGTTTCTTTGAAACTCTGGGGTTCTCTGAAGCTTAGTGGCAAAGCAACAGTGATGAAGTTAAGTGGTTAAATGGTGTCATGGTTTTGCACACCAAGATATCTGTGACAACTGATATTTTACAAAGAGCAAATTGAAATAAATCTTTGTTTTCACTTCAAATAATATTCTTATATTTTTAGTAGTTTTCTTATTTTCTGAAGATGTATTTTTCATATTTATGTAACTACCTATTGAAAAAAGCAGTTATTCAATGGTGCTTGGTGGAGCATAGTGAGGCAGGCTGTAGGGACCACAGTGTAATGTCCCACAGTAGGGAGAGTACAGCATAAGCAGAGTGTCGCGGCTTACGGATGGTCATGATAGGAAATGACCAAGAGAGTAAAAGGGATTCTGGATGATTTGGCTTGGCAAGATTTTTCCCAGAGGCAATAACTCAGAGGAGAGAGCGCTAGGTCAGACATTGAGGAGGATGCATATCAAGGAAGGGTTTCTAGCTGAAACTTACTTAGCTAATTTTGCTAGAATTGAATTTTTAGAAAGGATACAGATATGCCTAGGAAAAAAGATCAGAAATCAACCAGTTTTGGCTGAGCAACGAATCTTTGTCAATACCTGACTGGCATGTTCTTCACCTAAGATTTAGAAATCATGAAATAGCTATCTAAGAGGAGTTTCAAGAGAGTTTATGTCCCTCTAACAGTGATGCAATATAGCTTAAAACAGCTTTTCATGTGGTAAATAGCAATACACTTTTTAAAAAAAGATTTATTATTATATGTAAGTACACTGTAGCTGTCTTTAGACACACCAGAAGAGGGCGTCAGATCTCATTACAAATGGTTGTGAGCCACCAAATGGTTGCTGGGATTTGAACTCAGAATCTTCAGAAGAGCAGTCAGTGCTCTTAACTGCTGAGCCATCTCTCCAGCCCCCAACAATGCACTTTTAGAAAGATTTCTTTTTATAAGTGTTTTGCCTGCATGTATGTATATGCACTATGTGTATGTCATGCCTGCAGGTGTCAGAAGAGGGCATCAAATCCCCTGGAAATAGATTTACAGATAATTCTAAGCCCCTGTGTGAGTGCTAGGAATCAAAACCAGGTTCTCTGCAAGATTAGACAGTGCTCATAACCTCTGAGCCATCTCTCTACCCCTTCAGTGTATTTTCTTATGTATGTGGATGGTTCATATGTGTTTGTGAGTACATGTGCACATGTGTGAACATGGATGTAGAGGCATAAAGTTGATATCAGGTGTCTTCCACTTCAGACTAGATACTTCAAAACTAGTAAAGAGATGGGGCATGATGGCACTTGTTAAGCCCAGCACTTAGGAAGCTGAGGCAGATGAATCTCTGTGAGTTTGAGGTCAACCTGGTCTATATACTGAGTTCCAGGACAGCCTGGGTTGTGTAGAGACCCTATCTCAACAACAGAGTATAGCGGACCTCAGTGGGTAACTCAGTGACCTGAATTTGAGCCTAGAATCCATACATGTATCTGCACATATATGTATGTAGACACATGCAAGCATACATACAAATAAATATAAAAATGTGAAAAGTACAGTATAATAAGTATTTCAGACTACCTGCTAGTCTGAAGTGGTCAGTAACAGTATTCTTTTTGGAAATCTTATACCTCTGCTACTAAGAAACAACTCTGTTGTTCTCTTTTCTGAACTAATTGGTTCTAACAGTTAAAAAAAAAAATGCTTGCCCTATTGACCATATCCAGGTCCTTGCTTTGTAGTTTTTCTGTTTCCCTGCCTACTGGCTGGTGTTAACTTTTACGTAATTAAGAGCTGCTGAACTCAAACAAAAACCTCCCTCTCCCTGAATTCCAGGGGGAAGTTAATACAAATTTGGACTTTGAGCTGAGCTAGCTTCTGAGGGGAAACAGAAGAGTTTTGGGGGGGGGGGGGAAATACAGATTCTCAGCTGACTGGTCCCTAAGGCCTTCTGTACAAGTCTGTTCTCTGCCATCCATAACTGTTTCATTTCCTCTTACCCCAATGCCCCTTGGCTCAACTATGTAGCTCTGGCTGTCCTGGAACTCTGTTTAGACCAGGCTGGCCTTGAAATCAGAGAGTTTCACCTGCCTTTGCTTCCTAACTGCTGGGATTAAAGGCATGTACGACTATACCCTGGTTATAGGAGTTTCTGAGATGATATCTCACTGTATATACAATTGTCTACTTCCTGTGTAAACCATGTTGGTCTTAAACTTGTAACAATCCTACTACCTCAGCCTCACAAATGTTATAATTTATAAGACTGCACTACTGAGCTAGAGAGATGACTCAGTGGTTAAGAGCAGTTGACTTCTCTCTTCCAGAGGTCCTGAGTTCACTTCTCAACAACCTCACGGTGTCTCACAACCATCTATAATGGGATTTGATTGCCTCTTCTGGTGTGCATGAAGAAAGAGTATTATTCATATATATAAAATACATGAATAGATAAATCTTTAAAAAAAAAGACTGTACTACCTGCCTAGATTTTGTTTTGTATTTTGAGACATCCTGTCTGGCCTTGAACTTAGCAACCAGTTGTAGTCGTTTCAGCTGAGCCTAAAAGATTTGTCTCATGCCCAACACCCTGACATTCATTTTCTTAATTTTTTTAAAGATTTATTTATTGCTATCTTTAAGTATACTGTAGCTGTCTTCAGACACACCAGAAGAGGGCGTCAGATTTCTTTATAGATGGTTGCTGGGATTTGAACTCAGGACCTTCGGAAGAGCAGTCAGTGCTCTTAACAGCTAAGCATATCTTCAGCCTGACATCCATTTTATTAAAAACAATTACTATAGTGTTAGGGTCCAAGAATTGCTGAAGGAAGACCCCAGACTCAAATGGTATGCAAAGGCAGAGTGTTTATTCTGCAGAAATTACCAGCATGCAGGGGTCAACCATTCATCAAAATGGCAACAACTTGTATTGTTGGCTAGGGGAATTTTCCAGAAGGGCTAGGTAACCTCTAATATGATTGGTAGTGGCAAAGCAGTGACATTGTACAATTTTGATTTGTTGCTATGTTTGTTAGTTTCTCTATATTTGGTGAGACCTTGAAGAATTTTGAAAACCAGCTCAGTTCTGGCCTTGTTATCTCCTCCAGCTAGGTGTCTGTCCCAGGAGCTGACTTCTGAGGAGCCCAGTATGCTACCCAGAGAATTGAAGTTTTTATTCCCAAGGTTTTGTTCCTCTCAGTAAGAATAATTGTAATGTTTTGGTCAGTAAATCTAAGTTTAGAATGTTCTGATAATAAACCCAAGTGAAATAAGAATACATGCAGTACTCAGGCTTAATTTTCTGATTTCTACCTAAGTAGATGAGTGTGAGAGAGAGAGAGAGAGAGAGAGAGAGAGAGAGAGAGAGAGAGTGTGTGTGTGTGTGTGTGTGTGTGTGTGTGTGTGTGTGTGTGTGTGTGTTGGTTTTGTTTTCCTATCTTTTTAGTACTTGGGCTTAAACTCCAGGTTCCACCCATGTCAAGTACACTCTCCGTCACTGAACTCCTTTCCCAGCTGTGGATTTGAATTCTTTAAATATTTCTGAAGTATAAGATGGATTTTTTTTTTACCCTCTGTCTACAATGTTTGAAGTTTTAAACATCCATGACTTTATTTTATTGGAACTTTAGGGATATTCATGTGCTTATTTAACTTAGAAAGCCAGTAAAGTTACTGCTTAAGAGACTCCGTAGGGATTTCAGTCCATCCTGGAATATATGGAGGTTGGAGGCCAGAGACATTGAAATCTAACTTACTAATACCCTGATACCCTCAAAGATAGACATTTCATGCTAAAATAGAAAAAGCCATGGCCTTTCTGAATTGCAAAAAGATACACAGAGATTTATGGCTACAGTTCTAACAGGTTCTCAGCCATTGTCCAAAGTAAACACAAAATCATAAGACCTCACTAGTCCCCATCAGGAAGAGCTTCTCCTTCATTGTATGTACCAAATTCTTTACTCAACATAAATAAGTGACCAAAAGGAAGAACCTATCAGACTGAATTGCCTCCTGGTTTCTTGTTGCATGGAGAAAACAGATACATGTCAGACCTTTCAAATGACCATCATATTTAAATAGTAAAAGCAAATTTTTTTTCAGGGCTGTCATCAGGGAGGACTCATTAATAACTGATACATAAACCAGAAACAAAACCAGAATCACAAAACAATATTGAGAGAAGAAATCCGCAAAAGCAAAATGGTACCTCCTTTTAGAGCCAAGAAGATAACATGGCCAGATTAAAGTAACCCACAAGCCCAGCTTCTCCAGGCAACTCATTGATTCAGTTCTCTATTCTGCAAGTTGAATCCATTAATATCTTAGAATAAC
Source organism: Tokudaia tokunoshimensis (assembly GCA_036184795.1). Classification (NCBI taxonomy): domain Eukaryota; kingdom Metazoa; phylum Chordata; class Mammalia; order Rodentia; family Muridae; genus Tokudaia; species Tokudaia tokunoshimensis. The sequence goes on along the minus strand of BTHU01000002.1, from coordinate 137,282,886 downwards.
TCTTAAATTTATCAAAGAACTTTTTTAATTTTTGTGTGTCTTTGTTGTTGATAATGGATCTCATACAGCAGAGACTAACCTCAAACTTGCTATGTAGCTCAAGCTAGTCTTGAAATTCTGACCCTTCTGCTTCTACCTTTAGAATAATGAAAATATAAGCATGCTCAATTGCACCTAGATACTGCCCCTTTTCCGTTCCAGTTTATTGTTTGGGTTTTGTTTGTTTTGTGTTTTCTATTAGTAGTCCTGAAGAATGATCCCAGGGCTTGGGTGCTCACCAGGCCCCTCTACCAACTAATCTGTATCTCTAACCCCCTTTAAAAAGTCTTTAAGATGGCATCTCATTGCTACATAAGGTGACTCTCCTGCTTTCCTCTCTTAGGATTTCTTTTTTTTTTTTTTTTAATTATTTTCTAAGTTTTTTTATATACATTCCAAATGATTTCTCTTAGGATTTCAAGCATGCTTCATGCCTGTTTCTCAAGTATACTTTAAAAAAATAATAACTTATGCATAAGTAAACAGTGACTATTTCTCACACAAAAGGCCCAGGAAACTCATATGGTAGAGGCTCATACAACCAAGGCACTTTGTCTCACATGCTTCAGTGGTCACAGTGGTAAAATGAGAGGCCAAAAAGCAAGCCTCTTGGAAATGCTTTGATCAGATGACATATTCACTGCCTTTCTTTCACAATCCATTGGTTGCAAATAATCACAGGATTACAAGGGAAATGTTATCTTGCTCATGTGTCCCAGAAGGGAAGAAGCATTAAAATAGCAATCACTGGGAGCAGTTTTGCTGCAAATTATAGAATTGTAATATTAACCTTATAAATTCAATACAGTACCTACCCGGAGAAGAGGACATGGTCCCTAGCATTCAGCTGTATAATTATGAAGAAGATTCTTCCCTAATAGGTTTTATATATTAGGTTGAACATAATTAAATAGTTAAGTAACTATTTGAGATGTTACCTCAAGTTTATTTAGTATATGAATATATGATATTACTTAAGAGAAGAAAGAAAGGTGTTTATTCTCAAAATAAAAATTGAAATCATAGCCAAACGTGGTGGTTCACACCTTTAATCCCAGCACCCAAGAGGCAGAAGCAGGCAGTCTTTTTTAGTTCAAGGTCAGCCAGGTCTACAAAGTGAGTTCCAGGACTTTCAGAGCTGTTAGAGAAACCCTGTCTCAAAAAACCAAAATGATGAGAAAGAGGAAGAGGAGGAAGGAAGACAACGGAGATGGAGGAGGAGGAGATGATGATGATGATGATGATGAAGAAGATTAAGATTGAAATCGCAAGAGCTACTGGTTTTGAGTAACAGAAAATGCCTGCATTTATAAAACAAACTGAAGGAATAGAAATCACCGTGGTGGGACTGGAGGAGATGGCTAAGTGGATAAAGAGCGCCTGCTTCAGAAGCATGACGACCTGAGTTAGGGAGGGAATTAGCACCCACATAAAAGTCAGAAATGGCTGCAGGTGTCTATAAAACTTGAAAGCTGTGGGCTGGAGAGATGGCTCAGCGGTTAAGAGCACTGACTGTTCTTCCAAAGGTCCTGAGTTCAAATCCCAGCAACCACATGGTGGCTCACAACCATCCATAATGAGATCTGATGCCCTCTTCTGGAGTGTCTGAAGATAGCTACAGTGTACTTACATATAATAAATAAATAAATATAAAAAAAAAGGGGGGGGTTGGGCATTTAGCTCAGTGGTAGAGCGCTTGCCTAGCAAGCGCAAGGCCCTGGGTTCGGTCCTCAGCTCTGGAAAAAAAAAAGACAAAATAACAAAACTTGAAAGCTTTGGGGCAGAGACACATGAATTTCTGGGATTTGCTGTCCTGCTAGCCTGCTTTTAAAAGGAGAAGTGAGAGGCAAGCTTCGTGTTCAGTAAGAGACCCTTTCTTAGGGAATGAGGAGAGTGATAGAGGACAACACAGAAATCAGTTGCCTGATTTCTTTGAGACTAGATAAAGCAGAGAAGGATCTTGAGTCCAACCTGACCTGTAGTCATATCCGTCCTCAAAAAACAACTAAAAGATGGTGCAGTGGAGCAGTAGGAGCCTAAGCAGACCAAACCCCAGCCTAAGCTCTCAGCATGGTTTTTGCATTCATTACTGGATCTCAGAATTGCAGTGTTTTCTAAAAAGAAGTCGTTTCTCCTATTGAACCAAGCTACCTCCAAGTGTTATTTTATTGAGAATTGTTTTTACTTTGTCAGCTCTCCTCAACCATACTTAATGTAAATGAGGAGAAAAATGTGAGTGTGAAAATAATGTCCTGTAGCTTTAAATTGAACCATTTGGAAGCTTTTGTCTTTTGTAAAAGATGTTCACAGCTGGAGCAGAGGCAGATACTGTCTGTGATCTTTGCTCTCGCAGTCAAACTGTTCATTTGCATTTAACAGCCCTAGCAAACCCATAATTGGATTCGTGCACGTGCTCATGCGCGCGTGCGCGAATAACACACACACACACACACACACACACACACACACACACACACACACACACAGAGAGAGAGAGAGAGAGAGAGAGAGAGAGAGAGAGAGTGTGTTTCTGTTTATTCAGCACAGTCCTCCAGGTGCCCAGATGTAAGGCTACTGTGTTGATGCAGAACTGAACTGTACATAGACCGCGGGGGACGCTGGGCTGCAGAGCATCGCTCTGCAGGATGTTGGTGTGATGCAGCTCTGCCTGCCTGTTGTGTGCTTGCCACTGCTCCACGATTGAAGATGAGAAGAAGCCCAAGGATCGCCTAGAAGCTTCATTGTGCCCAGCCCTTTAGTAGAAGATGTGTCCCCAGTGGTAGCTGCCCTCATTTACAGTGTGCAAGAGTGACAGAGTCTGCCGCTGCTCCTCCACGATTTGGAAGCCAGAAAAAAAATGGAGAAATCTTACGAACAAGAGAGGTTGTGATTTGTTTACACAATCCAAGCTTTTTCTGGTGTTCATAAATGAAAGATGGGCTTTTTGACAAGCAAAATCATCAGACTGCCTGACGGCGGTTTTTGGTAAGATAAATGTGTTATGATGAGGGGGTTTTCTTGTGGGTTTTTTTTTTTTTTCCTGTATCAGCTACATAGAATTGCACCTTAGTAGTATTTATTCTGCAGAATCATGTTGGGTAGAAAAGGTTGAGCAAAAGAGCCAGAAAAAAAATATTTTTGCTGCTTATTCAAGTTGTGACCTTCAGATATATTCATCAGGTTTTCTCAGATACCTGTGAGCATTTAGAAACAGCAGTTACTAGAGTATGGGGTGCTCACTCACAATTAGGTCTTTTTCTTTTAAAGAAATGTCTTTGGATAGTTGTAATTACCTTATTTTTTTTTTCCCTAGGATTTTTCTAAAGCCTGCAGTGGAGAAAGAAAAATAATGCTTTCCTCCTGTTACTGGGTCATTCCCCTGGAACAGTAGTAGGCTGAGAGCATGAGTGTAGATGTGAAGGAAGGCATGATGAGCGAGCGGTCTGCTATTTTCACACCGTGTGTTGGTGGAGGCCTGTCTCTGGCTCATTGTCATTGCTGTTCAGTATCCCACGGTGGTTTGAGCTTCATTTCTTTGCCCTCTATTATAACTGAATTTCCTTTTATGTTTGCTTTTGCACGTTCTTCTTTGCCAGACCCAATTCTGTCATGGAGCCTTTTCTGTTACTATTAATACACAGTGTCCTTTATTAGAGAATAGACAGGTGTAGAAAATAGCCCTAGAGCACAAAACCTGGGGCTCATCTAGTCCAGTACCACAAGAAAAGAGATAAAATAATCCTCAAGTATTTTTGGTCCCTAAAACAATATAATGGATGTTTTCTTTTTAAAATACAGGTTTTGATTTTAGCAGATTTAAGCTTCTTAATTTTAAATCTTAATTTTATTTTAACTAAATTTATTTCAAACTTAATTAAAACTAAAAAATGCTAAATTTTAAATAAATTGAATTTATTTAATTTTAGCTTTATTTCAAGTTAATGAAATGGATCTTTATAGAAAGTTCCAGGAATAAAAAATAAATAGAAAGAAAGAAAAGAGAAAGAAGGAAGGAAAGGAAAGAGAGAAGATTGCATTAGGTCCGTGAAGTCCTGCCAGAATCACCTGGCTCTAGTCCCATTCTGAGCTGGGTACTATTATATTTTCTAAGGATAAAGGTTTCCTTTTCTTCACTATAACTTGGTCATGTGTTGTTGGGAGGTCTGTGACCTATTTCATTGACCAAGCTCAGATATTGTCCTTGGACCCTCCTCTCACCAGCAGGCACAGCCAAGTTTCCTAGCAGCTTAGAGTGGGCACAGAAACTGTCCATTGACACCTGCCTTTCTGCTGACTCATTGGTTATGTAAGCCTTGAACACAGCCATCCATATACCCTCTAGGCTGGGAAATAGGGACTGCCTGTTTACTCTCCTTGAGCTCTTCCCTCAAGCCGTTTTGTTTTTTTTGTTTTTGGGGGTTTTTTTGTTTGTTTTGGGTTTTTTTTTGTTTGTTTTTTATTTTTGTTTTTTGGTTAACATGGTCCCTTCAGTGAATAGATACACCCTTTTTCTCATTTTGAATTGCTGCATTTTTAAACTCTATTTGCATCTCTCCATGATGAAATTTCCGTCTGCTCTCTTGGCACATGAAACCTTCAGAAATAGTGTTTTCTCTCACTTCTTGCCTGGTTAAAGTAAGAACTTCCTTTTCTATCTTTGAGGACTCAGTTTGAATGCCTCATAGGATCCTCTGAACTTTCCTTGTAAAGTAGGAAGGTTTCCTTTTTCTGTTACCGCTTTCCTCAAAGTACCCTGTTCTTTTCTTCATGGTGGTTTCCACAGTTGTCATAGTTGGATTACTGGTTTCTGTGTTTCTGTCACTTGCCATTCAACTGTGAGTCTCAAGAATGCAGAGATATTTCATTCATTGGTAAATACCCAGCAAATCACTCAGTGAAGCTTACAGAAAGGACTTTCGGGCAATAACATGCACACAGGCCGGTGTGAAAGCAAACGGGGAACATAGTATAGAGAAAGCCCATGTGATGAAGGTAAAAAGTGAGAGAATATACATTGAGGCGTGGAGAGGTGGGGAGGGCTGGATACAGGCCTAAGTACATGAGACTGCAGAGGCCACATTCAGATTCTTGAGGTTTGGAGGGTCTGGAGAAGGCTTGAGGGTTGTTGGTTTGGGTGCTGGAGCTTCATGCATGCTTAGGCAAGTACTGGACCACCTACCTATACCCCACCCTACCCCCAAACTCTTAATCTTTATTTTGAAAACTGGAGGGCTAAGCCTGACAGTGGTGGTGTACACCTGGAGTCCAGCACTCCGGAGGGAGGGTAAGGCCAGCCTGAACTACAGGGAGTGTTCAGGACAACCAGGGCTACACAGAGAAACCTTGTCTTGAAGAAGAAAAAACAAAACAAAAGCCTGTAAGCATTCCCTTAGAGTTTGATTTTTCCTTTCCTTTTTTTTTCCCCCTCTCCTTCAACTCCACAGAGAACCTAAGTGAATAGGACCTACTGTCCAAAAGAGAGGCATTTAGAGTGTGTCCTGAGATGGTGGCAGCAGGGATGGTTATAGAGCATTATGCACTCTGATGAAAATTTGGTGTGAAGTTGATGATATTTGGTCTCGGGTTGGGTGTGGTGAGAAAGCGGATGATGTCAAAGGGGCTGCTGGGCTGTGGTACACATTTTTTTTTTTGGCTTATATAACTTGTGGACAGTAATTAGAAGGGTTTGAAGAGAGTTCTGACAGGATTGTGCTATACTCTAAGTCTTCATTCCAGAGATTAGGCTGTTGCTATTGTGAAACCTTCCATGATGATCTTGGAGATACAAGGTAGGACAGTAGTTTAGACATGTGGATTGCAGCTTGTCTCTTTCCATAGACTTTCCCTGTGCCATGCTGTTACAGCCTGAGGTTTTACTCTGTCATCCTAAAGTTCACTTCTGTGCCATTCCTTATTCTGAGCTGCCAGCTTGATTCCTTCTGTCAAAAATTTCTTTTGAGGCTCATTTCATCATCACCTCCAAGAAGCTTTCTCTGTTTCCTTTCCCTAGTTTTGTTGTGTTTACGTTTTGGAAACAGTCTCTTTAAGCTCAGTCCACTTCCTTCAGCTTCCCAAGTGCTGGGGGTGTAAGCCTGCATTGCCATACTTCGTGCCTTCAGGAAACCTATTGGCCAAATCTACCATGTTGTCTTAATTGGACCTTCCTTTCAGTGGTGGTTAGGTCTCATTGGTTAGATCATCTGTTCTTAAGAGAGCAGAGATTCAACCTTTTACTGAATGGCTTTTATATAAAGAAGCAAACAATAACTATCAAATTAATTGAACTGTGAAATATAGATGTGTGTATACATGTGAGTATACAACCCACATCTGCAGTGTCTATCGGTCTACCATGATGTGCTTCTGCTTCTATCCCCTTCAGGTTCAATAACCTTATCAAGACTGTCCCACATCTTAGCAGAAATAGTTCAGAAAGAATATAAAATGTCTTTAAGAGTTTTAAAAATAAAAAATCCCTGAATTTGTCCTTTTCATCATTTTCTTTTACTTTATTTGTAATTTGTGAGAAAAATTGAGGTCTTGCTATTTATTTACCATTTGTAAATGAGTGACCAAGACAAAATGGGGCACCATGCTAGCTGGTCCTGTTCCTGAGCTTCCTCTTCTCCTTTTCCATCATTTAAAGTAATTTCAGAATTTGTGCAGTATCTTTCATTGTGATTGTTATTGGCATTTAAGATGAAGTAACTTGATGGGCCTAGTGGTTTATACTTACCTTTATTCCCAGCATTTGTGAGGCCTCTGCCACTGTTGTGTGACTTTTCCTGAAAAAGTCTGATTAAATGTCTGTACACCCTAGCTATAACACCAACAACAGACCAAAGAAACTAACCCACATTTACCTTGGTGAGCCTGCTCACAAAACTGTGGGTGATGTAAAGGCATCTGTGTCACTGAAAAACCACCCTGCGTGACTGACAGCTGACAAAAGCAATATTCCTGGAGCTCCTGCCTATTAGTCCCCCCCCAATCCAGTGATTATTACTGCTTCAATAACCTCTAATCTTGGGAAGAAGTATTTTTAAATTTGATAACTTTTCAAGCTTTTTGGCCCTTCTAAATTTCCTTAGCTTCCCGAGTGTTACAAAGAACTTCCTTCCTAAAGGAGGGTTTCAGTTAGAGGAAATAGCTACACAGTGAGTTATAGGCCAACCTGGGTTACAGAATGAGACCCTGCCCACCCTACCCAACTCCAAAAACCAAAACAAAATCACAAGCCCCATGAGTGTGGTATTTCACTATAATCTCAACTCTGGGGTGCAAAGATAAGAGGATCACCAAGGGCAGCCTAGACAAACAGTAGAAGTTCTGGCTCAAGAGTAACAGGAAAAAGAGGAGAAAGAGAGAGGGCTGGCACAGAGCAAATGAAAATGAGAAGTATCAACAGTGTAGTGCAAGAAGAATGCCTGTGGCTGTTTTCTTTTTTTCTTTATAACTTTTTTTAAGATTTATTTATTATATGTATGTGAGTATACTATTGCTATCTTCAAACACACCAGAAGAGGACATCAGATCCCATTACAGATGGTTGTGAGCCACCATTTGGTTACTGGGGATTGAACTCAGGACTTCTTCCAGAGAAGAGCAATCAGTGCTCTTAACCGCTGAGCCATCTCTCCAACCCGCTGTGGCTGTTTTCTAAGGAGTCCCTATATGTCAGGGGAGGGGAATAGTATCTGTGTCCCTCACTCTATCGATCAGTACAGGTCCTCCACCCCCACATGCAGCCACACACTAATATGTGTGGAATGTAGAAATGCAGAAGCATAATAGAACCTTCTCATTTCCGATTCTTTCACAAAGACAAGCATTCAGCTTGCATTTTCAGACATCTGAATAATTAAAATTTCTTGCCGTCTTAATTGATATCACCTTACCTAAGATCTTCTGGTGCCTCAGTGTTGGTGATTTCTTTTTCGGTTTCTTTTGGTTTTTTTCGAGACAGGGTTTCTCTGTGAAGCCCTGGCTGTCCTGGAACTCACTCTGTAGACCAGGCTGGCCTCAAACTCAGAAATCCGCCTGACTCTGCCTCCTAAGTGCTGGGATTAAAGGCATGCGCCACCACTGCCCGGCTTGTTGGTGATTTCTTATACCTGTTAGGAAGTACAGATAACTTCATTTTAAATCTCAGAAATGCTTATGCAACTTGGTGAGACCCCCACCTGAAAAATCTATGAAAAGGACTACAACTAGCTCAGTGGTAGAGCATTTGCTTATTAGCATGTGCAAGGTCCCAAGTTAGAGCTCCTACACCAAATAAATTAGATTATATTCTTTATGTTCCTGTTTGAGGAAATCAGTTTGTACTTTGCTATTACAGGTATTGTTTGAGGGAAAAAATAAGCAAATCTGGCCATTATGTTGCAAAAAAAAAGAGGTATAATCAAAGTAGTTGTTTCTAGGATCTTTAACACAACAGATAAACCTGTTCAGATATAGAGAAAGTTGTTAAAACAGGCACAAACACCAACTGCAAAAGTGTTAAGACAGTTGTTAAAGCAGGCATGTACATTGACTAGAGATGTGTAATCACTTTATTCTGTTGTATAGAAAAACAACTGTGTTCTCTGCCAAAAACAACATTGTCAGATTGCTTCTTTGTTTTGTTTTTCCAACATGATTTGGAACTTATATAGCCCAGACTGGCTTTCCACCCAAAATTCTTCCTGCCTCAGCCTACCAGTTGCTAGGAATACAGGCAGGCGTATTTTCACTAAAACTGACAAATGGCTATTTAAACATCCTACAGCACTTGTTTTTTATTCTAAGATGCCCTAATAAACAAAGAAAATGATTTTGATTGTTAAAACAGGAAAAAAATTGGAGAAAGCAATAAACAAAACAAAAACAAAAAACTCCAAAACTCAATCGATCATTTCAATGTTACTTTATTTTCTTCCAGTGCTGGAATCAAACTGAAGGCCTCACTTAAGCAAATGCTCTATCACTGAGCTTAGCCCAGTCCAAAGTTACTCTCCTTCTAAAGCAAGGACCAGGGGCAGAACAGTAGAGGAACTGGCTACTAATATCATGTGCCACACAAAGGAAATAAATCCTCTTAGCCCTTCATTGTAACAGGAACAACAGGAATCACATTGTGGCTCTACTTAACCTCTCACCATACTCTCACTCTGCACTCTACCTCTCTGAATCACTTCTGATTGTACTGTGTCCCTCCTTTTGCCAGTTCCTTTTAGTTTTCTTTTTACAAAAAATAATAGAGTATTAACATGGAATACACTAGAAAGTAATTGATAGCTTCATAAGATAAAATTCACAGCAGTGCTTGAGAAGAAGTATAGCATGACTCCAAGTATTCATTCAGCAGATGTTTATTTAACTTCTAGAAAAAGGGAATCAAGTTATAAAGAGACAGGAAATCTACCCTTGGAATAGTCATATACAAGGTAAATCTGGGACAGGGAAGACTGGATAAGTTTCTGTCCACAATAGGAGAGAATTTGACTGTCCTGGAACTCACTCTGTAGACCTGGATGGCCTCGAACTCAGAAATCCGCCTGCCTCTGCCTCCCAAGTGCTGGGATTAAAGGCGTGTGTACCACCACTGCTTGGCATAACATCTTCTTAAAAGAAGGGAGTAAAGGGTATGCTTATAGGCTACAGATTTTGATCTTTCAGAACAGAGGATATCCTTGTTGAAGACCCAGTGGCTCTCAAGCTAGAGACAGAATCAAGAAGTCAGCAGTGAGTCCTTAAGCACCTACTTAGTGCAGTACACAGTTACTGTTTTTTAGAAAAACAAAAGTAATCATAGAATGTGGAAAGCTAACACAGGAGGAATGCCACGAATGTAAGACCAGTCTAGATTACTGTAAGTAAACAAAACACAGAATCCTAACCTCTGATAACTGTACATTTTAGTTTCTGATGATAGAAAAATGCATAGAAATATAAAAATTCCTAATATGCAAGGGTAAAATATATATATAGAAAACCTAAGTCAGTGGCTGGAGCACCTACTACTCTCCCAGAGGACAGCAGTTCAGTTCCCAGCACCCACCTGTATATCTAGCTCCAGAGGATCTGACACCTTCTGCTTCTTCAGGCCCTTGCACACCTCTCCCCCACCTCCACCCCCACCTTCTCTCTCACACACACACAGACACAGAGAAAATAAATTTTTAGAAAAAGAAAAACGATGTCAGGATAGAGAAGAGAAAGTATGTGGTAGAAATGAAAGCTGTAGTTTCCGTAGGGTCTTCAGTGTAGTGGTTGCTATTGAGGCATGGGGAAGCAAAGCCTTGAAGTGACAGCAAGAATCTGGTAGAAAGACTTTTTTTTTTTTTTTTAAAGATGAAGTCTTACTCTAGTTCTCGCTAGCCTGGAATTCTCTGTATAGATTAGACTTCCCTTGAACTTGCAGTGACCCTCTTGTGTCTGCCTCCCTAGTGTAAGGATTACAGGTTGACATCAATTCAGATTACAAATATTCTATTCAACTTTAGAGCATCCATCAAAAGACCTAAGGCTGCTGCTTCCAGATCCTCACTGATTTCCTGCTGACCAAAACTCAGCTACCACCAGTACTTGCCAGGTTTACTTCAAGGCCACTCTTAGGCCTTACGGGAGCTATGACTGCCAGGCCAGAAGATTTATTCTTGTTTTAAGAAAACTTTACAGTATTCTTCACCCCATTCTCAATGTATAGGGCCTATGCTAGGCATTGGAAATAGTACAAAAACTTTAAAGAAAAAAATCTACAATCCCAGTAGTGACTATACAAGCAAATAAGACTACAATAGCTTGAGAACTAGGGAGAGAGCTCAGTGGACATTTGCCACTAAGCCTGACAACTGAACCTTAAGTTCAGTCCCCAGGATGTACATGGAAGGAGAGAATTGACTCTCAAAAGCTGTCCTTTGACCTCCACACATATACCATGCTATCTTCACCAAAAAAAAAAAAAAAAGTTTAAAAATTTTAAGACTATGTTGGCTTTATGGGGGTGCTGTTTTTATAGATATTTCCTCTGGGATGAGAAGGAAATTAAGAGGCCATCTGCTTAAGAGAACTTATTTGACAAGACTAGAAAGATGGATCAGTGGTTAAGAGCCCATACTGCTCCTGAAAGAATGGGAGTTCAGTTCCCAGCACTCAGCAGTGGCTCACAACCACCTGCAACTCCAGCTGCTGGGGATCCCACACCTGCCTTCCTTCATGGATGCATGTGTGCATGAATGCCTGAATGCATCTGTGCATATAGACACACACGTATGCAAACACATAATTTTTTTAATTTTAAAAGAAAAATTATTTGAGATAGGCATGGTAGTACACACCTGTAATTCCACCATTTCACAAGCAGAGACAAAGTAATTGCCTCAGATATGAAGCTAGTGTAGTCTACAAAGTGAGTTCTAGCCCACTAAAGAATACATAGTGAGGCTGTATCTTAAAAAGAGAAAAGGAGAAGGAAAGAGATTGAAGGAAGGAAGGTCTATTTGATAGATAAGTAACAGACTTAAAGAGAAATTCCCTCTTCAACAACAAATAGAAAAAGTAACATATATTGAAGATACACAGACGTGAACTGTTCAACCCCATGTGACTATCGGTCAAGGATCAGTTTAGAGAATATTATAGGAGGAAATGTGGCTCAGTAGAATAATTGTTTAGTTGTTCTGGCTTTGAATCCCAATGCAGGTGGAGTATAGGAGATATTGATCAACTGTCAGGAAAAGTGCAAATCACCTATCCACTTCAGAGTGAAGTGCTCAAACCAAAAGTCAGAGATACACAGGAGAGAGCAATCTGGCCAGTTGTACTTACACTGTTACTACTATGAGAAAGTGTAGATGGATGGAAACATGATCCTGATAAGCTATGCCTTCTATACAAGTGCCGGTAGACTTCTGGTTTCATTGTTTTTGATAGGCATGAAGTGTGAGAGAGTTATTGGCCAAATCCAGCCTCAAAGAGCTGGTACTAAATTGAAAGCAAAGCACCCTGACTCCTAAGACAGGAACTTGTGCTCTGTGATGTCTTGCTCAACACAGGCAGAAAACACAAGCCCACATGACCAATCAGAATAGCTTGAGTTTACTGCTTACTAACTATGGAACATATTCCTTGGTGGTTCTTAAATTAAGGCCAAGATTATAAATCTCTGAGGATTATAATTTGCAAATTTAGCCGGGCACAGTGGCCAGAATACTACCTGTATTTGTAAGTACTGAAAAGACTGAACAGAAGCTGAGCTACATACATAGTGACTTCCAGGCTAGCCTGAAATAAAGTAAGGCCTTATCTTAAAAACAAACAAACAAAAATGCAGATTGGATTTTGGAGGCATTATACTAAAAGTCAAATGTTCAACCTTAATCCCTACCAATATTGCCTCATGAATATGTAAATTAAACCAATACTCCAATTCTGATTCAAAAGCAAAGCTGTCTCTATCTCTGACATAAAGTGTTGGCAGAACTGTGAAACTTGGTCTGCAGGTGTTCAGCATGAGCTCCAACAGGCAGCGGCACAATCTGTCCTATAAAAGTTTGCCCTGGAAAAGAGCTATTTTCAGAAGAGACACGCTCCTAACAAAGCTGTGTATGTCAGATGAATTGCAAAGACTTCCCCATTTCCATCTGTTTTGTATTTTTTTTCATTCCCAAGGACATGATGTGTGTTGTTTAATGTGTAGAATACGAGATTTCCACAAAGAACTAATACTCTGTAAACCAGAACTTGGCATTGAAAATAATGGTATGAGGCCAGGATAGGGGGTGATGGTGATCTTACCTGACCTGCTGGCCAGGTAAGGTGGTGGGGAAAAGTTCCCTTGTTGTTTTCCATAGGTATAAATGTAATATTTGGGGTATTCATCTCAGTTGGCTTTTCTTGAATCATGAAACATTTCATTCTGTAGAATAAGCATTCCAATAAGTCAAGCACAGGAAGGCTAGCAAGATGGCTCAGAAGGTAAAGGTGTTTGCTGCTAAGCCTTCGGATGCGATTTCAAGTCCCAGAACCCACGTGTAAAAGAATCAACTCCCACAAGCTGTTCTCTGATCTCCACACATGACCCATGGTATATACATATTCACATTCTCAGAGACAGACAGACCGACAGACAGATGACTAGACAGACAACTTGAATAAGAAGTAATAATGCAGGTGCTGGTGGCCTTTAATCCCAGCACTTGGGAGGCAGAGGCAAGTGGATTTCTGAGTTCGAGGCCAACCTGGTCTTCAGAGTGAGTTCCAGGACAGCCAGGGCTACCTGGAGAAACTGTTTCAAAAACAAACAAACAAAAAAAATTAAATTTAGACCACTTAACTATCTTTGCAGAGGACTTGAATGGGGTTCCCAGCATCCACATTAAGCAACTCAACAATCACTTGTAACTCTAGCTCCAGAGGATCTGACACCCTCTTCTCCTCTTCTGGACTCTACAGGCAACTGCACTCACACATATATACCCATTTTCTTGAAAAGTAAAATATGTATTTTTTTAATCCTTAAAGACAGAAAAAGCTAAAGAAAGCAAAAACAAAAAGATTAATTGGGGAGAAAAGGTATGTATTGAAGTAGATTCTTACCATGTAACCCTAGCTGGTCTGGAACTGGCTACATAGACCAGGCTAGCCTTGAACTTGCAACAGTCCTCCTCCCTCAGCCTTCTGAGTACTGAGATTGTAGATGTGTATCGCCACACCCAGCTTGAATAGGCCCTCTCAAAGTTATTTTCTTGCAAGGATCAAGAACATAGAACAGTAAAAAATAGTTGGTTATATTGAGTGCTTAGAGATTACTTTTTTATTTTGTGTGTGTGTGTGTGTGTGTGTTGTCTGTTTATGTGTGTGATGAACGTGCACATGTGTGTATAGGTGTGGGCTCATGCAGAGACCAGATCAGGTGATTGAGTGTCCTTTCATTCTCTGCTTTATTCCCATAAGAAAAGGTTTTGTCACTGAGCCTGGAGACACACACACACACACACACACACACACACACACACACACACACACACACACAAAATCAGCCTATCTCTGCCCCTACCAGTGCTGGGGTTAAAAGTATTCATGCAACCATGCCTGGCTTTTAACATGGGTGCTGAAGTCTAAGCTCAGCTTTTCATGCTTGTGTAACAAGAGCTCTTAGGCCCACCTCCCCAGCACCAGGTTACCTTTTTGTTAAAAGTACTGATACACAGGGAACTTTATTAGCTAATTAAAACTGGCCTATTTGGGAATTTGACTGTAACATAATTGTAATGAAAGATAAGATAATCTGGGTTTGGTTTAGTGATCTGACCTTTACCATAAAAATTATAACATTTGTCAAGCATAATAGCTGTCTTAGTTAGGTTTCCATTACTGTGAAGAGACACCATAACCAAGGCAACTCTTATAAAGGAAAACATTTAATTGGGGCTGGCTTACAGTTTCAAAGGTTCAGTCCATTATCATCATGGTGGGAAGCATGGTAGCATGCAGACAGACTTGGTGCTAGATGAGCCAAGAATTCTATATCTTGATCAAGGCAACCAAGAGGAGGCTATCTTCTGAGACAGCCAGAAGGAGGGTCACTTCTGCCCTGGGCAGAGCTTGAGCATGGGACCTCAAAACCTACCCCACAGTGATGCACTTCCCCCAACAAGGCCACACCTCCTAATAGTGCCACTTCCCATGAGCCAAGCATATTCAAACCATCACAGTAGCACAGCACTTATTTAGGCAGAGGCATGTGGATCTCTGTGAGTTCCAGGTCTGCATAATAGGGTGAGAAACAAAAGGTGTGACATTTTATCCTTGTCCTGTTAGGATCTAGTCTAGGAGCTAAGTCGAAAGCAATGATCATCTGTCATTTTTATTTCATACTGTATGTGTTAGGCATAATCTAACACTCCCCTGGTGTGTGCTCTTGTTGAGCTCAAGCCCCAGGACTTCTCTTGGACCAAGTAGTACTCTTAGTACTTGCTATATGTACCCGGTCCCCAATTTAATACATTAAACATCTTTTCAGAACAGTCTTAGGAAAATAAACTGTGAGTAAAAAACTTAAGCCCTGAAAGAACACATAGGCAGCCCAGAGTCACAGCTGGTGAATTTGGAAAGGTCATAGTGAACTCAAACCATTGTTCTTTGTGCCATGTTCTGGAATACTGCTGTGTGCTATTGTTTCCTCCTGTCTCTGTCTTTTGCCCTTAAGTGTTATGTGTCTGTCTGTCCCTTGTCTCCCCTGCCTAGGATTTCCAAAGTCTTGCCTTGTAGCCCAGGTAGGCTTCCACTTAAAAAGCAATCTTTAATATAATTTGCAAATGAAAACTATACATAGTTAAATGCTTTGTCAGGTACTGTGCTTTAAATGACTTCCCTTTGTCCCTCATGAATCTTTTCACATTTTCTTTTAGTTATTTTCTGGTCAGTTAACTCCTGCCAGTCGGAATTTTAGTCTGCCTTAATAGAGAGAAACAAATACAGAGAGCAGTGTGACCTGCAGCTGCTGCAAAGGAGCCAATTTGCAATGACAATTCAGAGCAGCAGAAAAAGATACAGCAGGTGGTTATCTGCTGCCTCTTCCTGCCTGCTGACAGCTGGCTGGGGGAGATGCTTTCCTGACATTGCTTATAAATTGGTAATAATGTATTTTGAGCTTATCATGAAGATTGGAAGGTTATTTGGCCATGGGCTAAGCCACAAGGCCAACTTTCAAAGTGTGACCGTCACTATAGAATTTTTTGCCTTTGTTTTGGATTCTGTGTAGCTTGCTTAGAAATGAGTATGATCTGGAATCTATTAATGATGAGCTCTTTAATAAGAATGACTCACAAGCTATTTTAGTAACGGCCAGTGCCAAAAGTCTGCTCTGCCAGGAGCTGCTACAGCACTTTCACACTCACAACTCACCTCATCCTTAAAACAGCCTCCTGACTGACTGTATCAGAGTTTCCTCTCCTTACCATTGAGCAGCTTATGACCCAGTCAGTGCTTCAGGGCACCAGAATATGTCAGTCATCTTGTTCTTCATGTTTTCACCTTCCAGGAAATTCTGGGGCAATCCCACTACTCAAGAAGTTTGAGGTCAGCTTGGGGGTACTATTATCAAAATACTTTAGAGAAATGGAGAAAGTCTTGGGCTGGTTATGTGGCTCAGTGGTTGAGTGATTGACACAGGGTTTCATCCTCTGCTCCCCCTTTGGTAGGGGTATTTTTTAGTATTACCTTTGAAAACTTGGCTTTTCACATTTGGAACTGAGTTGCCTGGAATGAGTTAAGGATCCAGTTCTGTATGTTACCTATACAGCGGCAAAGGAATTGTTTTTTGAATGATAGATTCATTTCTTGGGGCCAGGTATTCATGCTTAGAGTACAGACTCCTCCTTTAGAACTTGGTTCCTGCTCCATTTCTGAATTTCTCTCCTTTTAAAATTGGTACCTTTCCAAATTAGGAGGTATTACTGAATATTGCAGTGACTTTCACTTTCTAGTCTCAGCTGTCCTCTTACAGGCGTGTCGATGTCTATTTGGGAACTCTTCGTGGGAAGAAACACTGGCCCTGGGTAGGATAGGAATTAAAGAGAGTCTGTTCTGTTTAGTTATTTTAAAGAGAAACAGAATTCTAACCAAATGTGATCATTTATAAACATTTGTATAATAAAAATTATCGATTTCTTTTTAAATGGTTGAACCTTGATTCTTGTGTCTAACAGTTTTTATTTTATGTATATGAGTGTTCTACCTTTGTGTTTGTATACCACATGCATTTCCAGTGCCCTTGTAATGATAGATGGTTGTATGACATTATGTAAATGCTAGGAACTGAACTGAGGTCCACAGCTAGTGCTCTTAACTGTTGAGCCATCTCTCCAGCCTTCTCCAACAGTGTTTTCACCAGTATTATTAATTTCTTTTTGTTGTTGTTGTTGTTATATGAGGGGGGGGAGGGAGGGAGAAGGAGAAGGTTAGGACAACTTGATGGGGTCAGTTCTCTCTTTCTACCATGTGAGTCCAGGACTAGAAGTCAGGTCCTCAGACTTGGCTGCAGTGTGTGCCATTACCCAGTAAGCTATCTCCCTAGTTCCTAATATGGCTAGTTTGATTTCACAAATTCATAAATTTGAACATGGGGAAAGCTTGGTTGAAAATTCTTCATATCTCTGATCCGTATATTCTGTGGCAGATTTTGAGTTTAATTATTAGACATAGATAAGCAGAATGGTATTATACACTTTAGTTATAAGGTGGTAAATTTTGAGCTGGAGAGATGGCTGAGTGGTTTTTCCTCCATAGTCTCTGCTTCAGCTCCTGCCTTGGCTTCCCTTGATGAGGGAAGGTAACTCGTAAGCTTAGAAACACTTAATAAAAAAAAAGTCTAAAATCTCATTCAGAAGGAAAATCCAGCTAGATTTGCATACACACACACAAATGAATATATAATAACAACGAAAGAAAGAAAGAAAGAAAGAAAGAAAGAAAGAAGGAAGGAAGGAAGGAAAGAAGGAAAGAAAGAAAGAAAGAAAGAAAGAAAGAAAGAAAGAAAGAAAGAAAGAAATTGCTCATACTGGTGAAAGTGGAGAAGGCTGGAGGGATGACTTAGCAGTTAGAGCACTTTTTTTGTTCGGTTCCTGTAGAACAAGGTGTTTTCAGAACTCTCACTGTGGCTCTTGACACTGTCCATCTGAGATGCTGGCTGCCTCTCCCTTCTACAGTCTCTAGCCATTGTGCTCCTCAAAGGTGAATCAGTATTGGGGAAGTAATGCAAAAGGGACTGTACTAGTCTCTGTCTAGGGTTTCTGTCTCTTGCAGTGCTGGGAATGGAAGGCAGGGCTCTTCCACTGATCTGCTTTCCTAGGCCAAACATTTAGTTATATTAAAATAAGAAGAAAAGAATACTGTTGGTTTTTCGTTCTCCTCCCCGCACCCCGCCCCCCCCCCCAGTATTAGGCATCACACCTAGAGCTTCATGTACTAGACAAGTACTTCATTACTGAAGTATACCCCTAGCCAATACAATTGAACGTAATATATTTATAAAACCTCAGAGGTCAGCATAAATTCTGCCCAGATGATAAAATGAGGCTCTGTATATCTAAGATGAGAGAGGATACTTTGATACAACAGGTTAACTATTGGTGTTTCCTGGGTATGTAAGATAATGAACATGTAGAGGTTGGCCTCTCTGCAGTTCTTACTGGCACATTGTCATAGAACAGAGTATGGAACAGAACCAAGAAGAGTCTGACAGATGGCCTAGTTGCAACCTGACCCTTCAACTTATTACCCTAAGATAGCTGTTTT
Source organism: Tokudaia tokunoshimensis (assembly GCA_036184795.1). Lineage (NCBI taxonomy): Eukaryota > Metazoa > Chordata > Mammalia > Rodentia > Muridae > Tokudaia > Tokudaia tokunoshimensis. Next base: position 137,264,565 of record BTHU01000002.1, on the reverse strand, counting down.
ATATTACCACCCTTTCTGCTACTACTCGACAAAGCAGTTAATTAACTCTTCCTTGGGTTCTGCGCTAAATGATCAAGCCATATACAGGGGCACCCTCCAGTTTCAGCTACCTGCTTGCTTTTACATTTAAGAGTTTAAGCTTTTAAGCCTGAGCAGTTGTCCTTTCTTCCATTCCTTGTAGTAGCACTCATCCATATGAAAGAACAGTGTGTGAGCCTTGTAGTTCCTTTCTTGAGGCAAGCCTTTTATTAGATAAAACACAGAGTTTTGGCCCACAAAGATCTGACCTTAACCTCTGATTTGTTTAATCACTTACCTCTCACTGTGCCTATCTATTCCCGCCATGTTTCTGGGGACACCACAGATAATTTAATTCAGTAGCATTCAGCGGCATATCCTCTGCCTTTCTTCCACTTCAGCAAAATGTCCCAATAGGGAATGATTCTCATTACTCTGGGTGTGACTTATGCAAACAAACACTGTGATAACAGATAACAATTGGATGCTTACGTCTCAGTATCAACGTATCCATTCTTGCTAGCCTTTTCAGGAGACCAATTTGTGAGTATGGCTCAGGATGACTGTGTCTGAGCACCGGAATGGTTTTCATAGTATTACATTGAAAAACTGACATGCTGTCTTATATAAATTCGCTTCTGGGCATAAGAATGAGAAATAATTCATGCTGTTAACCAACAAAGGGAGCGTTGTTATTTAAAGAGATACTGTATAAAGACTAGCCAAGAGGGCAGCAGTGCTTTTTACATGATGTGCAGGTCACCCATCTGTGCTGAGAATTCAGCATAGACATATTTTCAGTACATTGATTCTAGGCTGCTTCTAATATCCATCTCTTTCTTTTTTAAACTGTTAGATTGAGCGTTTGGAAGTAAGCAGCCTCGCCCAGACATCCAGTGCCGTGGCCTCCAGCACCGACGGCAGCATCCACACAGAGTCTGTGGATGGAATACCAGATCCTCAGCGCACAAAAGCTGCTATTGCACACCTGCAGCAGAAGATCCTAAAGCTCACAGAACAGATCAAGATTGCACAGACAGCCCGAGACGACAACGTTGCTGAGTACTTGAAGCTTGCCAACAGTGCAGACAAGCAGCAGGCTGCTCGCATCAAGCAGGTGTTTGAGAAGAAAAACCAGAAATCTGCGCAGACCATTCTCCAGCTGCAAAAGAAGCTTGAGCATTACCACCGAAAGCTCCGTGAGGTGGAACAGAATGGGATCCCCCGGCAGCCCAAGGATGTCTTCAGGGACATGCACCAGGGTCTGAAGGATGTGGGTGCAAAGGTGACTGGCTTCAGTGAAGGAGTAGTGGACAGTGTCAAAGGTGGATTTTCCAGCTTCTCCCAGGCTACCCATTCAGCTGCAGGGGCTGTCGTCTCCAAACCCAGAGAGATTGCCTCACTGATTCGGAACAAATTTGGTAGTGCAGACAATATCCCTAACCTGAAAGACTCATTAGAGGAAGGACAAGTGGATGATGGGGGAAAGGCTTTAGGGGTGATTTCAAACTTTCAGTCAAGTCCAAAATATGGTAGTGAGGAAGATTGTTCTAGTGCCACTTCAGGCTCAGTAGGAGCCAACAGTACCACTGGGGGCATTGCTGTAGGAGCATCCAGCTCCAAAACAAACACCCTAGACATGCAGAGCTCAGGGTTTGATGCACTACTGCATGAGATCCAGGAGATCCGGGAAACCCAGGCCAGACTGGAGGAATCCTTCGAGACCCTCAAGGAACATTATCAGAGGGACTACTCCTTAATAATGCAGACCCTACAGGAGGAGCGGTACAGGTGAGTCGTGCAAAATTAGAGCCTAAAGTATTTGGTCCCTTCTCTTTGAATATGAAAACGGGAATTTAAAAGATGTCTGTCTCTAAAGTACTCAGACCTGTCTGTAACAGCCACAGGAGTTCTTTGTCAGTCAGCACAGCACTTAAACAACTCCTAAGATCACACACAGATGCAACATTTCTTTTCAGTCTTTTATCCCAGTTTATGACTTTGCCATGAAGTTCGGGCTTTCTGAGGTATTTCTTCAGTTCACTGAGATCATGAAGCATAGTCAGTTGAAGCCTTCACTGTACTGGAGTGGATTTAGAACATCTTAATCCTGAGAACTTTGTAAAACTACAACCCAGCCAAAATGTAGTGAATCTTGTATGTATTTGGCCTTAAACATAAATTTCTGAGCAATTAATTTAGAAAAATTAGATTAGAAATAAATCCAGACAAATGTCTGTGAAGTTTATTTTATTTATTTGTTTGTTTGTTTATTGCATTTCATCATTTATTTAGATGTTGAAGCTCTAAGTTTTTACAAGCTGGTGAACACTGACAAACTATTTCTCCCACAGAACTATAACCACACATTCCCAGACAGTATAGATATATGGTTGAACTAACATTAGTACACATCACCATTTTATCGATTACATAATAAAACAAATGATCAAGTATCCAATTATTAAGTTACATAAGCTCAAAAGGTGTATAAAATATTTCTGCTCAGTTCACTAGCAAATCCCACTTTTTCTTTTTTGCAAGAGATTGGGAAGGGGAAAACCAGAATTCAAAATAGGTATGGAAAACACAAAAATTTCACAAATTTTGATTACGAATTGTTTAGCTACAACAATGTATTTCTATGTCTTAAAAATATTTGCTAAATTAAAGACTGGCCCATTTGGATGAGAATAGACAGATGTAGCATTAAGTCATTCTCCTGCAGTTAGAAAGTATTCAAAGAGCTCAGAGCTTTTCAGTCAGAATCTATACCAAAGTTCAGAGCGGGTTTGTAGGAATGGAGCCCAGGGCCTTAGCCATGACCTTCCTTCCTCTGCTGAATCTGGTGTTTCATATTGCACCATAGATTCCAGTTGGACCACTCTTAGCCAGTCTCTAAAACCTTGCCCTGTCTTCCTTGTATGGAAGTAATATCCTCCCCAGAGTAATCACTCAGATCCAGATTTATGGGCCAAACCCTCGCAGTATCACCATGCAGATCAATAAACAGTCTTCTGAGAGCTGCATCTCTGCACATAAAGCCTTACAAGACTTGAGTTTTGGTCTTGTCCCAGTTCCTAAGTAGAAGGAATCTCCAGCACTTGACTAAGACATCAGGTTTTGAACAGAGGAAGTCTCTTTCACCTCTTGAAAAGTGAAAGTGATGTTTTAAAACTTTACTTTTATGAAGTGACCTCAGTGTCTGAAGTAAATTGTTCATGTTTATCATTTAACTCTAAAGATAACAACAGGAAGCTTGCTTCAGATGGTAAAAAAAAAAAAAAAAAAGCAGCAATACAATCTGCCTCCTTTTGCTAAACTTCAATTCTCATTGACACTTTGAGAGGCAGGGTCTGTGACTCAATTGGTAGAGTGCTTCCCTAACATGACTGTTGGACACATGACTGTGGTCATAGTATGCATCTGTAATTCCAGCACTTGTCAGGTGGAAGCAAGATTAAAAGCACTTGCTGCTCTTCAGGGGACCCAAGTTCAATTCCCAGCACCCACCATCATGCGACTCATCTTCAGCTCCAGGGGTTAGCCATCTTTTGGTTCCCATTGACTGACACGAACAAACATTTGGCAGACACATAACACAAAACTACAAATAAAATACGTTTGTTTGTTTTTCTTTTCTTTTGTTGGTGGTGGTGGGGTTTTTTCTTTTGTTTTGTTTTTGTTTTTGTTTGAGACAGGGTTTCTCTGTGTAGCCCTCACTGTCCTGGAACTCACTCTGTAGACCAGGCTGGCCTTGAACTCAGAGATCTGCCTCCTAAGTGCTGAAACTAAAGTCATACACCACCACCACCCAGCCTCCTTTAAAAAAAGAAAAAAAAATCAAGTTCATCCATAGGAAATTTGGGGACAACCTGGACCACATGAGACCTGACCTAAAAAAAAATAAAAATTTTAAAAAGAGAGTAAGTAGTGGCAGAGTGCTTACCTGACCACCAAAAAGAGGGTAGGAGTATTACAGGCAAGGTGGCCCAGCAGGTAAAAGCACTAGCTGCCAAGACCTAAGTGCAGCTCCTGTAAGTGGTCATCAGCACCTTTGCATACATGCACCCACACACATACACAATGTATGGGTTTTGGTTTTTTTGGGTTTTTTTATAAAGAAAAAGACAAGGGTGAAAAAGGAGTAAGTTTAAGAAAGGAAAAAACTTAAATGTATTCCGATTTCCATCAGTGATTTCTATATTTAATAGCCTGAGAAAATAGTGTTCAAGTGGACTGATTAAAATTAAGACACTGGTCCTTTTTTACCAAATTAAACCAAAATTCCAATACCACTTCTGTTACTAGCTGTGAAAACCAGGTTAACATCTGTATCAGGGCTTCCTGCCTATATCATAAGAGTTGCAAAGGCCCTACACAAATTGCTGCAACACTGAAATGAAATAGTGTGTGAAGCTTGCAGGCCAGTGCTGGCCCTCAATGCTGCAGTGATGTCAGGTAGCCACTGCTGCTGAGCCCCAGCCCCACCCTCCAGATTAAGAGACTAATTAACATTCCTGTTATTAAATTCCTCTAGGACTTAAAATTTATTTGGGGATTATTTTCTTCAAGTTAGATACTGACCACTGTGAGAAAAGGAGCAGGGAAACGCATCTGGAAAAGTCTGCCTTCGTTTGTCTCTTAGATTAAGTCTGAGACGGGCCTTTCATCTCCTCTCAGTGCTTTAGAATTGTGTCTCTGCCCCTTGTGTATATGAGTAGCACTCTCCCTTTGTTGTACTTTGTGGTCTCTGGAGTAGCCAGGCTTCAAGGAATAGAGAGTAAAGAAACCTAAGCCCTGTTAGATGTATAGTCTCACTCTGTGCTCCTCTCAGCCTCACAATTTTTCCTTATAACAAAATCTTGAAGGCTCCATTTGAAAAAGCCACAATATGTGACTCCATGTATATATTTATACACACACACACTCACTCACTCACAATTGCCTAAGAACAATAGTAAAAAGGTTGGCCTTCATTGTATGTCTCCATACAGCAAATAACGTTTGTCTAACATTGTTGGTCTTTTAACAGTTTCACAGAAATGATGCTCTTCTCATGAATGAAAACCTGTTTTAGACACCAAAACTTTTCACATTTTAAACATTTTTGGAGAAGTTCTCTAGTAGCACTTGACAAAATGACCTAGCTGAGTGATAATAGCTGAGAACAGAAACATTCCAGCCAGGAGTGCTCTGGGCTAGCAGGGCTTATGTGGTTATACATTTCTGCAGAAAATGCTGATAGCTTTTTGTTCATGTGTTTGTGTTCTAGCTTGTCTTCTTTACATAGTTTCTCTCCATTCCTTACCTGCTCCATGCTACACTATTAGTGAGCTGCCTGCAGCAGCCTCTCAAATTTGGTCTTGTACATGCTAGATAAGTACTCTACCATTAAGCTACACCCAACCCATATTTTTATTTCTACTTTGTTTCAAGCTTGGGTTTTCTAGGAAGAAAGTACAGGTGATGGGTGACCAAGAATTAATTAGCTTGGACATGACTGCTGCATTGTCTTTTGTGTTTCTGTGCTTTATCCTACCAGCACCTGAGCAGGTCAGCAGCCAGTGTTGTAGTTTGGATAATGGTGGTGGTGGTGGTGGTGGTGGTGGTGGTGAAGAGGAGGAGGAATAAGAAGGGGTGGTGGTGGTAGAGGTGGTAGAGTTGATAAAACTACCACTTTCAGAATTTGCTGAACTGCTGTGATGCACATTCACCAACCCTCCCAGCAACTTGCAGGTGGGCTATGTTATCCCATTTTACAGTCAACAAAATTGAGATCCAATGTGGAAAGGTCTTTTTGTTTGGTGAGTTGGCTATCTGGCTTTTCAAAACAGTTTCTTTGTATAGCTTTGGCTGTCCTTAAACTCACTCTGTGTGTACTGGGCTGGCTCAAACTCGTAGATCTACCTGCCTCTGCCTCTGCCTCTGCCCTCTGCCCTCTGCCCTCTCAAGTGGAGATCGTTTGCTTAACTCTGCCAATAATCGGGTATTCTGGTGCCTCTGTCTCATCCATACACTTGTGCCTGACAGGCTGGCCAGCCATGATAGCAAAGCCTACATCTGGGCTCTACCTCACCCTTTGAAAGGAATTAGATGTGAGTCTTTGAACTTTGCACCAGACTTTTTTTTTTATAGTTATTTTTCATGTGCATGGGTGTTTTGCTTGCATGTCTGTCTGTTTTGTGTGTGAGGGAGTCAGCTCTTCTGGAACCGGAGTCACAGACAGTTGTGATGTGCCATTTGGGTGCTGGGAATTGAACTGCGGTTCTTTGGAAGAACAGTCAATGCTCTTAACCACTGAGCCATCTCTCCAACCCCTACAAAGGGCTTTCAGTTATGAGTGAGATCCATGTTTTGAGGAGAAAGGAATAAGGTTTAATAAAGTTTTAAGTGATAGGACCCCTGTGGACTATATATTTCCTTGTCCAGGTCCCTTTGTCATCTCTCTAAAGTGTTAGTATAGGTTTGCTAGTGGCTCCTGGGATCAAAGCACTACTCAGAGAAGAGGCTTCTGTATGTGGTTGAACCTGATGACGCATGCATGCACTGAGGCCAGAAGAGACAAGCAGTTTCACCATGTCACCCAGGAAATCACTTCACATGCATTAGCAGTAGCAACTGAGAGGACTAGGTTTGTTCCCAGAGTGGGTATATTGGTTAACAGACTGGTGAAGGGTAGGCTCAGCTATAGCAAATGTACTGACAGTATGAAGGATAGAAAGCTCTCCTGTAGAACTCCTAGCTGTGTTTGCTGCTGGTTTGAGCAGTGTTGTATAGAGTGGGCAGGAGTGTTGATGAGCAGTAGTGCAATTTGAAAAGCTTCTATTTTGAGCAGATTACTATGATTGGGAACCAGCTTCTGAGAATATTGGTATTAAGCCCAAGGATATTCTATTCCACACTGACTCACAAGAGCAAAGTTAGAGGAAGAAGCAGTATCACATGCAGTAGAACATTGAGTAATTTGGATGACCCAGTCAGGCCAGGCTCTCCTATGTTATGTAACTTTTATTCACCTGATGTAATTGTCATCTCTGAGGTTTACTGCCTCAGTCAGCTAAGCTAGGCCTAGGCCTGGAATCTTTTAGCCTCTGTATAATCTCATCTAGGCTTTGAATGTTTTCAGCCTCTGAGACTTGCTACTGAATAATCTCACCCTTTCAAGCTCTTTCTGAACTCTTGACTGGCAGGTTCAGATCAGCTGTTCTGACTCCAACTCCTCTCCAAACTGACTAATTCAATCTGACTTCTCTCTCGGGCTCTGACTAAATTGCTCTGCTTGGGCTCATACTAACTGACAATCTGTTCTAATCTTCTGGCTCCTTCTCATTCTCTGGCTCATTCTGTCTTCACCAATGTCTAGCTTGTTCTCTCTTCAACCTGTCTGTAAAACTCTCCCTTCTCTTTGTCTTCTGCACTGTTCCCTCTTATGTTAACTATCTTACCTCTCACTTCTCGTGACAGGTGAGCATGTTCTATTCTGTCAAATCTTTCTCTGATTTGTCACTCAATTAGACATCACTTTCAAACATGGGTGCTTCCTTCTACAAACTAACTTTACCTTCATTATTTGGAATTGAAAGTGTATATTAAGGGTGTGTCTGTATTCCAGCCAGAGAGATAAAGGTGAGTGCTAAGGCTGAGCCACAACACAACTAGAAACAGGTTTTTCAAGTAAATAACACAATCTCAGGATTCACAGTGTGATCAGTATTTCAATATAACTATGTAAGCTGTTGTTTAAGCATGGTTTTACTGTCATTGGATATGTTCAAATGTAGTTGTTTTAAACCCCTTTCAGCTGTTAATCAACTGAAAATTGATGAGTACCTCTAGAATTGTGGGCTGTACTTGAACAATAACTTTGAAATAGAAGCCAAGATTATTGGAATCAGGTTAGCCTTTTGCTTTAAAAGTGGGGAGGGGGGCATCTAATTCAGAAATATTCTTATAAAAGGTAAGACCTGCTGTATAAAGAGATTCCCAGGTGTGTTCTTCCTAGTTTCATCATTAAAGAGTTATAGAGGAGGAGTATGGAAGGAGAAAAGAAATTAATAATACCTATTAATTAAATCATCAGACCTGGACAAATTTGCCAGTTCTGATACTTCTAAATTACATGGCCATGAGTAGATCATATAATTCATTTGAGCTTCAGTTTCTCTGCCTATGCAAGGTGATATTTATTTAAAACTGTTGTAACCGTTATTAAAATGAGATGGAAAGAAGGGGGGGGGCCATGTGCATGGAAATATCTTAGTAGGGTGCTTGATTTTTTTTTTTTTTTTTTTTTATGCAAGTACACCATAGCTGTCTTCAGACATACCAGAAGAGGGCATCCGATCTCATTACAGATGGATGTGAACCACCGTGTAGTTGCTGGGATTTGAACTCAGGACCTCTGGAAGAGCAAGCAGTCAGTGTTCTTAGCCACTGAGCCATCTCTCCAGTGTATAGGGTCCTTGATTTAAAGTAGGAACTTGGTGTTCAGGGTTTAGATGAATTGTAAAATACATGCTTAGCATATTCGAGATCCCAAAATCAGTTACCATCAGTACCACACATGCGGAAGCACACACATCACCATCTGTGTTTTTTTCCAGGTATGTTAGAATTGTTACACAGTTGGCATTGCCTGATATCCAAATTGCCAGAATCCCTATGTAGATTTCATTTCCAGTGTTCTTTGGTACACCTCTTATTTTTGTATTAAGAAAATGAACTGTTTAAATTCTTAAGGGACTAATACTGGGCTCTGTTCTCCTTTTTGAGACAGGGTCTCACTAGGTAGACCAGTCTGGCTGAAATTTTCAGTTGTCCTGCTTCAGTTGTGCAAGTGCTAGGGTTACAGAGTAGTTCACTGTTGCCTAGCCTCCTTGTGTACACAGTGAAGTCATAAGGCATGTGCCAAATTATCCATTTCCCCAGCATAGGCTGCAGTTGTTCAAAGTCCCACATGTCATATTCCCTACTCAGCTATGTCTCGCCATTCTGGTCAAACCTTGGCAGTCTACCTGTATGTTCCAGATGCTTTTGGGAAATGGTACAGGAGTCTGCTCCCAAGGTTGCCTGCCTGTATGTGTATGTGTCTCAGAACCTGCTCCACAAGCCTTATCAGACATCTGCTCTACTGACCTATAGTCTAACCGAAGAAGCCCCACAGGCTCACCAGGTGGCTTCAAATTTTAGAGCCGCACCCAAAAAAAAAAAGCGTAATGCTTTAGATTGAGGTTCCCAGCCTGGGCATTTGCCTAGTTTCTTTTTCATCAGGAATTTAACCCAGAAGAATCCCTGGTTTATCTTTTTTTTTTTTCTTTTTTTTAATCAAGGAAGATGCTATGTTGCCCAGTCCAGAAACCAAAAACATTGACTTCTAAGATCAGTAGTTATTTATGAGTTATTTATCTCCACAGAATCTGGACATGGCCAATGCATTATAAATACAGCAATTTTTATTTCCAGCAAGGAATGATTTCAGCCTGCTTTAAAAACCAAGCAACACTCAAGAGGCAGAGGCAGGCAGATCTCTGAGTTCGAAGCCAGCCTAGTCTACAGAGTGAGTTTCAAAACAGCCAAGACTATACAGAGAAACCCTGACTCAAAAAAAAAAAAAGCTTAGTGTTAGGTTTCCCTCTTTGCTAATAATGAAAATGAAACTATGTTTAGAGTCCCTTTGAATTGATGTGATTAGGAAAGACCTTTGAGTAAAACTTCTTAAAGTGAGGTTCTTGGTCTCATGCTAACTTTGTCCAGGCTGAATTGCAAGAAATGACCTACTAGAGTCATACATCGTACTTAGAGAATCAAGAGCCCATCCCCATCATAGCTGTCCAAAAAAAAAAAAAAAAGCCTACTCAGCTTAGCAGCTTTGAGGATTAGATCTCCTTAAAGGGAGTTTTTGGTTTTATAAACACATATGTGAAAGGCTGGACACAGTTCACCTTCCCCTCTTCCCTTCTACCTACCCTTTGATTGGCTGTGGATATTTAGTGAGAAGGTGGAACTGTTCTCTGAATTCCCTTTTCCCTATTAGAATTTAGAAAAGGAAACAAACCAATCATAATATTAGTAATGGTCCTTTTCCATATAGATCTTGCATTTGGTTAGTAATGGGGTGGGGACAGAGAGACAACAGATAAAACATATGTAAAAACCTGAGGCATGGCAAGGTGAGTCAGACCCTTGCCCACCTCTCTAACGAAAGAATATAAAGAAACGTAAGGAGTTCCTGGGCCTCCTGTTTCCTTACTTGTGGAATTTGAGAAGGGAATGAAGGTGCTGGTGAAAACAGCTTTGTAAACTTCAGTGCTTGTAGGCAGACCCTGCTGTGAAGGGTTCAGAGAGTAGTTACCATTCTGTTACACACCTAGCTTGGGAAAGTGGGTGTTTGTTTGTTTGTTTGTGTTTGTTTGTTTGTTTGTTTTTAACAAGGCAGTTATCTGAACCCAGCCCAGGAGATCTGTATTCCAAGACACCAATAGAGCGACCAAACTCTCTGTGCCTAGGAGTTTGCAATGCCCTCTGTGGCTTGTTAAATTTCCTCCCTGATGCTTCCTGCAGATTTGAGGTGTTTCTATGCTAATGAGAAACACCTGTTTTACACGTTTAGTAGGATTTCAGCTACACAATAACAGCTGAAACTTTCTGTTCTTTTTCCGGAAGTCCTCATTTTCCAGGTAATTGTTTGATGTGAAAAAGTAAACTCACACTGGTTAGTTGTGGCTAAGGAATTACTGGGGCCTTGTCAGCCCTGCCCACAGCATCTTGCTTCACCCTAAATTCTAAAGTTTTGTGTGCTGCAGTAAAATAAGTAACTGAAGGTTGAGAGAGTTATGTGCCCAGTAGTCCATTTGTGCTATATAATAGAAGAAAAGCCATTCATTTACTAGAAACAGTGAGGGAAATGAAGACTTAGGGTCCAAAAAAATTCTGTGTGGGAACTAGTGAGCAGTAGTATCATCACTGCTAGAGACAATGTGACAAGTAGTCAGCAAGCAGTCTTGTTGCTGCTGCTGTTGCTATTGTTGTTACATTTACTTTATTTCCAAGAGAGGCCCACATGCCACCTGCATGTAGTTGAAGGACAGAGGACAACTTGCTATAGTTTTATTCTTTCTGTCCACCATGTGAGTCTGGGGACAGAACTCAGGACATTGGGCTTAGTAGCAGGTACTTTGCCTACTGAGCCACCCTGCTAGCCCAAGAAGTCTTTTTTAACCACCCCTCCTAGGGATTTTTTAGGAGTGACTAAGATCACAACATAGAGTATTGAAGCCTGTGTAGTCTTGTAGCTTGGACTGCCTCAACCAGGCTTTTACCAGCTGTCTCCTTATTGGCATGATTTTGCTTTGAAGTAGGGAGAGTTCTTGTTATAGCATGGCAGGTTACAGGGGCTCTCAGACTAGTAAGTTGTAAGACTGGATTTGGTCTTGGGTATGGGGGTCCCTGGGATGAGGATCCTCGAAGTCCAGGTGGGTAAGGATTCAGTGGTGACAAACAGAAACAAACACAGAGGTAGTTTAAATCTGAGTGTATTTTGCAGCTCTCAAGCAGGGGATTTTATACATTAAAAACCAAATATAACATCTCTTAGAAACCGTATCCAGTGAAACAATCACAAATACCAACTGTCTTAGTCAGGGTTCTCTAGAGTCACAGAACGTATGGATAGTCCCTATATAGTTAGGAAATTTGTCGATGACTTCCAGCTTGTAGTTCAACTCCCCAACAATAGTCAGCAGTACTTGTGGATGGAAGTCCAAGGATCTAGCAGTTGCTCCATCCCACGAGGCAGGCCAGGAAAAGCCAGAGTGAATCTTCCTTCTTCCAAAGTCCTTATATAGGTCTCCAGCAGAGGGTGTGGCCCAGATTAAAGGTGTGTGCCACCACACCTTTAATCCAGATGACCTTGAACCTTCCAGAAAATGCTCCAAGCCTTGCAACTGCCCTTGTAGGATAATATAATTCATAATTTGGGAGATTTTGTTTTTAATGATTTGGTTTTTTGTTTGTCAGTTGAGACAAGCAACCCAGGCTGACCACTAGTCACACAGTGTAGTGGTGGAGATGGACCCCAAAGGTTTCATGCATTCTAGGTAAGGCCTGCCATACCAACTGTGCTACAGTGCCAGCCCCTTTGTGATGTTTTTATTTGTTTTGTTTTAGAAAAGTGTAACAATTTCACTGTGTATCCCAGTCTGGCTTGAAACTTGCTGTGTATAACCAGGCTGGCCTGGAATTCACAGTCTTCTTACCTCAACATCCCAAGTGCTGGGATTACATGTGTGCACTTCTGTATATGGTCTGTGTATTTAGAATGTTAGGTAGAAAAAGGAACAAAAGATCATGAGCACTTCCTTCCCAAGTGAACAGTCTGTGGTAGCCCCACTGGGGATGAATGAAGGCAAAAGTCAGGGCTTAGGAACTAAGTACAGGTAGTGAAAAAGCACAGCCCCTTTACATGTCTGTTTCATATTCTGATATTCTGTGAGCATCAAGTACAGTGGGAAGCACTAAACTGAACAGCAAGTTGCAAGCACTTTAGGATACAGAATCTGGGAATGTCTAGGACACTGTCACATGGTGCTATAAGTTCATCCCTATTCATGTCATATGTACAAAGAAGTTTCATTTCTCTGATACCTGCACCTAGAGTGGTGCTACAGGCCTTATGGGAATTCTTTTTTAAATAACTTTTTATTTTTATTTTTTTAAAGATTTATTTATTTATTATATATAAGTACACTATAGCTGTCTTCAGACACACCAGAAGAGGGCATTAGATCTCATTACAGATGGTTGTGAGCTACCATGTGGTTGCTAGGATTTGAATTCATGACCTCTGGAAGAGCAATCAGTGCTTTTAACGGCTGAGCCATCTCTCCAGCCCCATAACTTTTTAAAGTTCTCACTAATGGAACAGAATGGTTCTTCCAGCTGGGTATTTTTGTTAATACTTGGCTTTATCTTTCCAATCTGAATCTGTCTATACTCTTACGCAGCCCTCTTCTGGTCAAGCTTTAAGCCATCATGTCAACAGAGCTACATCCAGCCCTCACTGTGACTGTGTGACTTGAACCACTTCAAGCTGACTCAGATTTTTTACTTTTTAAAGGAGCTTGTAGATTTTGACTTACCTAGTTTCAAAATGGCATGACAGTATAGAGTTTTAAAATGTAGGTTTTTAAAGTCAAACTTGGATTCACATCTTTCCTCCTTCACTTTGTGACTTTAGCAGGTAGCTCTGGGATCTCTGAATGTTAACTGTTTCTTCAGAGGAGAAGATAACACCTCACACCTTCCAGGAGCCCAGATGGGTTTGCACAGTAGGATCTGAAGCAGCTGTCTGCTGTTTCCAGTTTGCTCTTTTTTTTTTTTTTTTTGTTGTTGTTGTTGTTTTGTTTTTTTTTTTGTTTTTTTTTTTTTTTTTTTTCGAGACAGGATTTCTCTGTGTAGCCCTGGCTGTCCTGGAACTCACTTTGCAGACCAGGCTGGCCTCGAACTCAGAAATCCTCCTGCCTCTGCCTCCCAAGTGCTGGGATTAAAGGCGTGCGCCACCACCGCCCGGCTCCAGTTTGCTCTTTGATCACATGAACCATATTTAATTCCCAATAAAACTTCTTAGCTATCTTTTGGGTTTTGGGTTTTTTTTTTTTTCCAAGACAGGTTTCACTATGTAACTGTGACTGTCCTGGAACCTACTATGTAGACCAACTAGCCTTGACCTCACAGTGATCTACTACCTCTAACTCCCAAGTGCTGGGATTAAAGTCATGATTCACTATACCCAACGCCCCATAGTATATCAACACTAGAAAGTATGTGCATGGGCTCTGATTCAAGAGGTCGTGGTGCAGCCCTGTCACCATGCACCCCACTAGACATCACCACCCTGTTTCCTTCCCAGCTCCAGTTAGTGATCATGGCCCAAGAATTACTTGGGCTTTTGATGTTGGGTTGTACCCAGAGCTCACTAAATACATATTACCACTGAGCTTTACCCCTGCAAGACCAGGAGTTAGTTCCATTTTAAGGGACTGGAGAGATGGCTCAGCAGTTAAGAGCACTGACTGCTCTTCCAGAGATCCTGAGTTCAAATCCCAGCAACCACATGGTGGCTCACAACCATCTGTAATGGGATCCAGTGCCCTCTTCTGGTGTGTCTGAAGATAGCTACGGTGTACTTGTATAAATAAAAGAAATAATAGAATAAAAAAAGAATACTATTTTAAGTTTCAACACCCTTTTGGTAAACAAAGACAATGAAGTAAGCTACACACTCAAAATAGTAGACTATTTTATAGAGCATTTACCTAATATGTGTAAGGCTCTAGGTTCTAGCACACATACCTAACCAAAAAGAAAATAGTTTAAAAACATAGTATATTTGTAAAACCTTACAGTATCTGATGAATTTAAGTCTTAGCAGATCACTTCCATAGCTGACACCTGTTCTAGAATCCCTGAGGAGATGAAAAGAAAAGGCACAGTTCCACAAGCATAGGAGGTGCTGTCCCGTTAATAGCATGAAGGAAAGCGCACAGCAGAGGTTCTGTTGAGGGTAAAGGAGACCTAAATAGGGTTTAGTGACATAATAAAAATGATCAGACTATGACTACTTAATGTTTATTTCTTAAGGAATAGAAGTAAATAGGATATAATTATTGTTTATTATATGATAATTAAAAGGGATAACATTAGAGGATAGAGTTGGTGACTCTGACTAAGAATATTCACTGTGCAAGCTTGAGGAACTGAGTTTGGATCCACAACACCCAAGTGAAAAAGACAGATATAAGGCGCATGCCTTTAATCCCAGCACTCGGGGACTCTGTAAGTTCCAGACCAGACAGTACTATATAGTGAGATGCTGTATCAAGAAAAAAAAATTTTAAAAATAAAAGGCACACTTGACTGCATATATGTCTATCACCCAAGCTCTTCTAGAAACAGAGACAAAAGAATCCCAGAGACTCATTGGTTACCTGTCTAGCTGATTAATGAGCTCCAAGTTCAGTGAGAAACTCCATCTTAAGGGAATAAAGCAGGGAGGAATAGAGTGTAACACCCAATATCTTCCTCTGGCCTTCACACATGTGTTTTCATGGACCGCTTGCATACATACAGACAGACACTCACATACACACATACAAAGATGCAGAGACACAGGGAAACATAGATGCTGCAACATAAAACTACCTTAGAGAAAAGTTTTGTATTCCTTAAAAGTGGATAAACTCAGCCACGCATGGTGATAGATGCCACTAATCCTAGAATTCATAGACAGAGGCAAGAAGATCACAAATTCAAGGCCATCCTGGGCTAAAATGAAAGACAAAACTTTCTACACCTTAGGTGTGATTAGAAAATAAGAGTAAGGTTGTGGCTGTAGCTCAGTAATAGAGGCCTTGCCTGGCGTACAGAGTGATAGCTTCCTTCCCTATATGACCAAAAGAAGAAAGAAGAGAAGGTAAGAGACTAGAGAAAGGGGGGGGGGGAGGGAAGGGAGAAAGGAGAGAGAGAGAAGGAGGGAGGGAGAGAGAGGGAGGGAGGGAGGGAGGGAGGGTGGACAGACAAGAAAAGAAAGGGCAAGGAGGCAGGCACAAAAGGAAAGAAAGGAGTTCTAAATATTTAGTGATACTCTGGCACATATTTTGCTTGGTTGGTTTTAGACTAGCCTAAAACTTATAATGTTCCTACCTCAGCAGCTTCTTTAGCGCCTTCTATTCTAGGGAATGTGCCATACCCTGCTTCCAGCTTTACTTTCATTTTTTAGTAGAAGTTCCCTGAGTTTCACATGTGGTTATGTATTCCCTGTTATGGCATGACCCTGCCCAATTGCCCCATGTCTCAATATTTTTAATATGTAGTCAACAAACATTCTCCTTGAAGACTTTTGGTCCCTAGGACTCTACACACTACCTATCTAATCTATCCTCTTCACCATTACCAAACAACTCATTTCCTTAAACTTTGTCTTTTATGGCCCCCTTCACCAGCTATCCAGAATCCAGTTGTCCAGTTATTCTGTATATTTCTTTCTGAGCATTTTATTCTACCTAGAATCTCTGGTGATCACCCTTAAACCTTGATGTAAAAGAAATGTGTGTACTTACTTACATGTGTGTGCTTGTGTGCACTAGAGATAAGATGGATAAAACTAGCCTTCCTCCCAGGAACATTCTCTATTCTCAATTTGTAGCTTCTCAGGCAGACTCCAGCCCTTACATATGCCAAATATGACAGTTTGAATAGGAATGCCCAACACTGTTTGAATACTTGAATGGTAGGGAGTGGCACTATTGAAAGGTGTAGCCTTGTTGGAGGAAGTGTCACTCTGTGGGGTGGGCAATGAGACCCTCCTCCTAACCAAGTGGGAGCCAGTATTCTCCTGTCTGTCTTCAGATGTAGATGTAGAACTCTCAGCTCCTCCTGCACCATGCCTGCCTGGACGCTGCCATGCCTCTGCCTTGATGATAACGGACTGAACCTTTGAACCTGTAAGCCAGCCCCAATTAAATGTTGTCTTTATAAGGACTGCCTTGGTCATGGTTTCTCTTCACAGCAATAGAAACCCAAACTAAGACACTTAGGATTTTATTGCTGTGAAGAGATACCATAACCAAGGCAACTCTTATAAAGGAAAACATTTAATTGGGGCTGGCTTATAGGCTCACAGGTTAAGTCTGTTATTGTCATGGTGGGAAACATGGTGGCATGCAGGCAGACATGATACTAAAGGAGGAGCTGAGAGTTCTACATTCTGATCTGCGTACAATAGAAAGGAATGCCATATCTGGCCTAGCTTGAGCATACATGAGATCTGAAAGCCCACCTCCACAGTGACACACCTCCTTCAACAAAGCCACACCTACTCCAACAGGGCCATGATTCCAAATAGTGCCATTCCCTGGCCCCCATAGGCTAGTTCAAACACATGAGTCTATGGGGGCTATACCTACCCACAGCATAATAAAAAATATATTTAGTCCAACTTCCAAAGTCCCCATAGTCTATAGCAGTCTCAACAATGTTAAAAGTTCAAAGTTTCTTCTGAGATTCATGCAATCTCTTAACTATAATCCCCAAAGCAAGATAGAAAACCAGCTGGGCAAACTCCAAACTCTGCATCTCCATGTCTGATGTCAAAGCAGCCTTCAGATCTCTAGCTCCTTTTTCATCTTTGTTGACTACAACAAACTTCTTTCTCCTGGGCTGGTTCCACTCCCTGTTAGTAAGCTTTCCTCAGCAGGTATCCCATGGTTCTAGCATCTTGAACATCTTGGGGTCTCCAAGGCAACTTCAATGTTACAGCTTCTTGTTCCAATGTCTGGGATCCACACATGATCTTCTGGGCACCTCCAAAGGGCTGGAGTCACTTCTCCAGCTCTGCTCTCTGTAGCACTCTAAGCTCAGGTTGATCCATTCCACTGCTGCTGCTGTTCTTGGTGGTCATCCTATGGTACTGGCATCTGTAATACATTGATGTCTTCAAT
This sequence comes from Tokudaia tokunoshimensis, assembly GCA_036184795.1. NCBI lineage: Eukaryota > Metazoa > Chordata > Mammalia > Rodentia > Muridae > Tokudaia > Tokudaia tokunoshimensis. Next base: position 137,247,049 of record BTHU01000002.1, on the reverse strand, counting down.
TGCAACTAGGCTTCACCAAAGCAGCTTTATGATGCCAAGCCAAACTTCTTTTCATGACCCCTTCATGGGTAGTTGTTGGTGGCTACATCTTCACCAATGGCCTTCCCTAGCCTCTCACAGTGCCAAGCCTCAGCTGTTCTCCATGACCCCTTCCTACCTTCAAAACCAGTTCCACTAGGGTGACTCTTACACATTACAGAGTCCAGCTGTAGCACAAGGTACAACCTTGGCTATCTCTGGAACACAGCTTCTTTGTGCTCTCAGAAAACACTTCCCAGAAGATTTCACCTCGGTGATACTGGTCTCTTCCTTTTTCTTTTCTTTTCTTTTTTTTTAAATTTATTTATTCTTCATTTACATTTCAAATGTTATACCCTTTCCAGGTTCCCCCTCCCCAGAAAACTCCTGATCCATCCTCTCACCCCTTCCACTCAACCCACTCCCACCTACCCCCCCCCCAATTTCCCCATGATGGGGGCATCTATCGAGTCTTAATAGGACCAAGGACCTCTCCTCCCACTGAAGCCCAACAAGGCATTCCTATGCCACACTTTTGGCTGGAACTATGTGTACCACTTGGTTGATGACTTAGTCCCTAGGAGCCCTGGGGCATCTGGTTGGCCAACATTGTCGTTCTTCCCATGGGGCTGCAAACCCCTTTAGCTCCTCCAGATCTCCCTCCAACTCCTCTATTGGGGACCCCTCGCTCAGTCCAATGGTTGGCTGCTAGCATCTGCCTCTGTATGTGTAAGGCTCTGGCAGGGCCTCTCAAGAGACAACCATAACAAGCTCCTTTCAGCACACACTTATTGTCATCCATAATAGTGTCAGGGTTTGGTGACTGTTTGTAGGATGAATCCCCAGGTAGGACAGTCTCTGGGTGACCTTTCCTTCAGCATCTGCTCTACACTTTGTCTCCATACTTGCTTCTGTGAGTATTTTGTTCCCTTTCTCAGAAAAATCAAAGCACCCACACTTTGGTCTTCCTTCTTCTTGAGCTTCCTGTGGTCTGTGAATTGTAACTTGTTTATTTTGAGCTTTTGGACTAATATCCACTTATCAGTGAGTGCATACCATGTGTGTTCTTTTGTGATTGGGTTATCTCACTTAGGATGATACTTTCTAGTTACTGGTCTCTTCTTAATCACCACTAATTTCTTAGCTTCAGCTAACTAGTATCAATTGTCCCTTTTATTTTTGACTCTAAAGCCAGAGCAACATGGCTGGAGCTGCTGAGTTCTGCCCCTTGCTGGAGCTGGAGCATAGCCCCCTTGTTCTATTACATTTATCACCAGTTTTCTGTTTTCTAACTCCTTCACTGCCTAAGCTTGACTGTTCTGGAACTTGCTCTGTAGACTGACCTTGAACTCAGAGATCTGCATAGCTCTGTCTCCTGAATTCTGGGATTAAAGGTGTGTACTACCATGCCTGGGCCTAAATTTTTCATTGTTACATCCTCAAGATCTGGATCACAAGTGTACCCTCCATTTCTGGATTGTAGTTAATTCCAGATTAAAAGTCCAAACTATTCATTGTTCAACTGCAAACACAAACAAATAAGCTTAGCTGGATGATCACAGCTCACTTATTGTCTTTGTCTCCTTGAACACAGAACTCAGCCCTATTTTTCTTCCTGGTGTCCCTTTATTATTACTTGAACCATACATTTTGTATTTTTTCTTTTTAAGCTTGTTATGCTTGATCAAAGTGCTCTTCATGAGACTAAACCAGAGAACAAAGTCTCTGTTGGGCTTTTTTTTGAGATTTCCTTTGTCAATGCAATTAATATAAATCTCTATACCTTAGCCTCAGATAGACTCTTCAGATAAGGGCAAAAAGCAGTCATATTCTTCACCAAAATACCACAAAAATAGTCTCTAGGCCACATACTGAAATTCTTCTCCACTGAAACCTCTTGGGCCAAGTCTGGACAGTTCAAATCACTTTAAGCAACAAGTCTTCCATATTCCTACTAGAATTGCTCACTAAGCCCCACTTAAAGCATTCCACTGCTTTCCAAATCCAGAATCCCAAAATCCACATTTTTCCAAACAAAATCATTGTCGGGCTTATCACAGCAATACCCCAGTCCCTGGTACCAACTTCTGTCTTAGGGTTTCTATTGCTGTGAAGAAACACCATAACCAAGGCAACCCTGATAAAGACAACATTTAATTGGGGTTGACTTACAGGTTCAGAGGTTTAGTCCATTATCATCAATTCCAGTGCATGGCAGCATCCAGGCAGGCATGGTGCAGGCAGAGCTGAGAGTTCTACATCTTCATCTGAAGGGTGCTAGTGGAGGACTGACTTTCTTACAGCTAGAATGAGAGTCTTATAACCGACACCCACAGTGACACACCTACTCCAACAAGGCCATACCTTTAAATAGTCCCACTTCCTGGACCAAGTATATTCAAATCACCACACTAAGTAAGACACCAACCTCATTCCTAAATTAACAAGTTTGTACTTCTTTTCCTTCTGAGTAAGGTCCTTTCTTGCACTTCTTCAGTCTCCTCAACTTCCAAGCTTCTGTTTCTATCATTCAGGCTTTCTCTCTCATTCTTAAAGAGAGTTAAGAAGTCTTTCCTGACCCTCCACTAGGCATTACCATATCTCCCTGCCAATCTTGGCTACATGAAATCCTATTGATGTTTTTCTGTCTCCCCTTTCCCTGTAGAATGAAGGAAAGGCAGATGCTTTCTCTTGCTTACCACAGTGTCCCAGTACTTTGAATATGCCTAGCATGCAGCAGACTCTCAATAAATGGATTGACAGTTGTCCCAAGCACTGCTTGGTCCTGATGATGATGGACCCCACTGGCTCTGGCTTTCTGGGGCTCCAAATCACAAACATCTGGGTGAGTAAGTTATCTAGTGTTGAAATAAGTTACTGCTAATAGTGAGAAGGTCCATTTCCATTTGTTCACTGATTCTCTCCCAATGAGATTTCCTTAATGAGTTTCTGCTTCTCCCACACTCAGCAGAATAAGAACTGCTTCAGCATCACAGGTGTACAGAGCTAACCAGGGTCATGGAGAAAACTGGAAAATCATGATGCTGTAGGATGGCTTTCTGGAGACTGAAAGCTACAGTTGCTGGCACACAGTAGCCTGGGCTTGCTCTAGCTCTGGGCTTCTGTTTTCTTTTGTAAAAAGGATTTGGGGATTGATCTAAATTGTATCAGGGAGGATGCAGAATGTTTAAAACGCCAACCTTTCTTCCTTTCTTAGATGTGAACGACTAGAAGAGCAACTGAATGACCTGACAGAGCTCCACCAGAATGAGATCCTGAACTTAAAGCAGGAGTTGGCCAGCATGGAAGAGAAAATCGCCTATCAGTCATATGAACGGGCCCGGGATATCCAGGTTAGCATGAACAATAAATAAGAAACAAGAAAGGAAGAAAATGGGCAAAGACAGGAGTCTGGAGAGTAAAGAAAAGCTCCTGTCAGTTGCAGCACACCTGACTTGACCCAGTAAAGTCCATGCCATTTGGGAGGTATAGCTCTAGATACTGACAGATGTCGTAGGGACAGAGCAGTCTCTGTCTGAGAAAATCCAGAACATCTCATCATTGGTTGCTGCCCTGGAGCTGTTCAGACAGTGCTTCTGACCATCTTGCCTATCTTCTGCTTCTGTGTAAAGGGCTTTTGTCCCTACTTTCTAACAGGTGGCTTATCACATGGCTTGTGAGAATCCTCCATTGTTTGTTGTAGGTTTGTGAGAAACCCTAGCAGTGAAGTTGAAGGTAAACACTCAGTTGATTTCACTTCTCCATGGGGAGAAGTGAAACATTGGGGTTTCTGTTTTCTATGAAGATTCTCTCAGAGGTCATGGTGGGTTTTATGAGGCACCTTGAAAGAAGCTAGTGTGGAGAAGAGGAACTTGTAGAACACCCACCCATAGGAACCAAGGTACTGTTCCAACTGCCCAGCCGACATATTTTTTATGTTCTTGAATTCTATTTACATTTTTTCATCCCAAGTTAATTCTGGAGTGAGTAGCATCCATTATCCATTCTTGAGCTAACTACAGCCTGATGCTATCTGGACCTTACCTTACATCCTAGGAAACCAGAAACCATTGGAAGTCAAGGCTGGAAAAATCCCATGGTTTTAACCACTAGTTGTCTTGGGAGGATGTCTGTCCTTACTAGGGGAAAAGGTTTGGTTCCTTGAGTGGTAGAATGTAATTTACATAAGGCCTTAGGGAGAGCAGGTCACTTTAAAGCCCTCTGTAGAGTGTGACCATAATATCTATCCATCTCAGAGATTGACCTGAAAAGGAAATGTGCCCTTCTTATAGCAGGGTCACAGTTCCCTTTCTCAATCATGGATCATTTTTGACCTAAAAACATCAGGTAATGTGCTAGTGAAGCACACTACATCATTGTTAGAGTGGAAAAAAAATCAGAAAAAAAATCCTTCAGAGGGACTTAACTGGTAAAGTATGACATACCCATACTATGAAATATTGCATAGTAGCTAAAAAGAATAAGCTAGAGCTGGGGAGATGGCTCAGTTGGCAAAGTATCTTATTCATAAGTTCAGATCCCAGAAGCTTCATAAAGAGTCAGATGTGGGGAGCCAGTTAGAAGGCACAGCATATAAAGGGTACCTACCATGTAAGCCTGACAGCTGAGTTCAACCCCCAGCACCTGGTAAAGGTAGAAGGCGAGAACCAATCCTCAGATTTGCCCTCTAAACTCTACACTTATGCCATGGCGCAAACACACACATGCGATGATGATGATGATGATGATAAAATTTAAAGCCAGGCATGGTGTCATGCACTTGTAATCCCAGCAATGTCAAGATAAGACAGGCAAATTCTTGGAGCTTGTCTATCCTGTGTGGCAAAGTTGTAGCTAGTGAGAGGTCCTGTCAGAAACAAATGGTAGAAGGTACTGAGGACCAACAGCCACAATTGTCTTCTGACCTTCACATGAACATGTACCCATGTCCATGTGCGTGTCTAAACACACAAGAATAAGGTAGATCCATGTATGCTGGACATGGTGTGATCAAGACACACTATTAAGCAAAAAAAGAAAAAAGGAATAACAAGTTATGGATCAATTCGAGTAGAATACTATGCACATTATGGTCAGAAATTCCTGTAATAACCCCATGCTAGGCAAATTCACATATACAGTAAATACAGGTAAAGAGTAAACACACTCAGTGTAATGGTGCTACCACAGCAGCAGAGACTAGAACTGAGAACACTGAGAGGCTGTGTTTAAAGCTTAACACATGGATATGTCTTGTGTACCTTAGACTCACAATTTCTAAAGGATAAAACACATATAATTGAGGTCTCCTCATTAAAATGTTCTAGGCCACTCAGGAATGATGGCACATGCCTATGCTCTCAGCATTCAGGAGATGGAGGCAGAAGAATCAGAAGCTCAAGAGGTCATCTCAGCTATATAGAGAGTATGAGGCCAGTCTGAGATACAAGATAAATAAACAAATAAACAAGTTAAGTAAGTAAATTCTAGGCAAAATAAATCCAAGTATGTCCCCTGCTCCCCATAGTTGTTCTCCTAGGAGTGCAGTAGACGGAATGGGAACGATGCCACCTGTGAGTACTGTGCATCTGGCTTTTCATATCCAGGGCTTGTAGCAATTGATATCCTTGCCATGGCTCAGGATGCACCTGGCTCCCAGAGTGTGCCCAGCTGTACTTGTGAGAGGAGAAGCCTAATCATCCCCTGTTTGGCCCACAGGAGGCTCTGGAGGCCTGTCAAACCCGCATTTCCAAGATGGAGCTGCAGCAGCAACAGCAGCAGGTGGTGCAACTGGAAGGGCTGGAGAATGCCACTGCCCGAAACCTTCTGGGCAAACTCATCAATATCCTCCTTGCTGTCATGGCAGTCCTCTTGGTCTTTGTGTCCACAGTAGCCAACTGTGTGGTCCCCCTCATGAAGACACGCAACAGGACGTTCAGCACTTTATTCCTTGTGGCTTTCATTGCCTTTCTTTGGAAGCACTGGGATGCCCTCTTCAGCTACGTGGACCGGCTCTTCTCACCCCCCAGATGATGCTGGCACAGAAAGCAGTGCTCCTCACCGTCTGGCGAGTGCATGCCAAGAGAGCTAGACAGCAGCATTACCCACTCTGAAGTTTTCTACAAGAGAGTTGAGTGAATCTGTTTACATTTAGAATAATGTTTTTTTCTTCAAGAGACGCAATTGCAATAGTATTTTTTAGATTTTATCCAAGAAGTTTTTTGGGCAAAAATCTTGGATCATTTTTATGTAGCATGATTTTCCTTGGGATGCAAATCTGAAACAGTCCTTTAACATGAACAATCTGCAACACACTGAAGGGCATTCTGAATTGAAGCTTGGAGAACTGCACTAAACCCACTAAACACATGCAAAAACCTGACCAGGCCCAACACCCACCCTGCCTGGGTTCCTCTCCTCATCCAGACTAACTCTACTGTGAAGTCCCACCACATTCCAGGTTGGAATTTTAGATTCAGGGTGGATTTTCCCTGCCATGGAAGAACACAGGCATCTCCCTAGCTTTCTCATGCTAACCCTGAAGTATGATCACTTCTGAACCTGCTCCTTTCTTAACTGCCGGGATTGGAAGCAAGAGCATCAAGCCCATAGGATGACTGCGCAATCCTGTTCAGTATTGTGAAGTAGCCCTTAATCTTAACTTTTAAGCAAAATCCCTTGGCCGCACTTTTAAGGTTTGGTTGTTTTTTTATATATATATGTGTGTATAGTTACCAACTTAAAAATAAAAAATCCGAACAACATACTTGAAGAATGTAATACTCAAACTCTCAGTGCTTCCTTATAATTTCTAATAGAATTTTTTATTATTGTTATTATTATTGGGGTTTTTTTGGTTGGTTGGTTGTTGGTTGGTTGGTTGGTTGGTTGGTTGGGGCTTTTTTTGGGGGGGGGGTGGGGTTGGAGGGACTGGGTTGGGAGGGTCTTTTATTTTTTCCTCTGAAATAAAGCAGTGATGTTTTCAAATGAAGCCGTGTGGATATTTCAGTGTGCTGCTCCCTGTTGTCTTGAAACAGTTGAGTTGGAGACTGTTGCCAGTGCTGCCCTCTGCCACCCTGTGGCTGCCCCGGCTCTCTAGTCTCTATCACCTACACAGCACTATCTCCCCGGCTTGGCTTGGTTAGAATGGTGAGGGGTTTACAGGGTAAGGGGACTAAACTACACAGACTAGCCTGGTAGGACTGGATTTTGTTTTCTCCCCAAGTAAATGTTCACCCTATGACCTTGGGCTGGGGATTCTCTTTAGGAAAAAAGGCTATTACTATGTTATGAGAATCAAAAATAACTCCTTGTGTTTGCTTAATTTATTGTTTAACACCCCCTAACTGCCGAAACCAAAGTGATACGGAGTCTTCTTGTCTGCATTTTGGCCTCAGCATCATTAACGTCAAAGCTTTATTCTGTTTGCCTGAGAGGATCCATTGAAGATGATTCTCCCAAAAAGCAGAAAAGGAAATGTCAGGTTAGAAGGACCCAAGTTCTAGGTGCACACTTTTGCAAGCTTCCTACTAACCCAAACTGACTTACACTAATCTAGCTGCTCAGTGACTGTTCAGAGACACTTTAGGAAGATAAGCTGAGCTTGATCCTCATCCTATAGCCAGTTCCATCACTCAGGAGGAGCCTGATTTATCTCATATCATTGGAGGTCACAAATGCCATTTCCAGTGGCCTCTTTCTGTGTACCCACATGATGCAAAGGGGTCATGTACTATGCCCTGGACAAAGAAGTATATTTTGCCTATGTCCCCATACCAGGACCTTCTTTCAGAACTAGGGTAGTATTGCCCTGTCTGTTGGAAAGCATGGTTTACATAGCAGCTCCAGCCTCCTGCTTTGGCCAGTTGGCCTTCTTACTTTGATAGTTTAACTCAGGTACCCAGTCTTCACTCCATCCCCAGAGGCTTGTTCACCTCATAATGAGCACCTAGAGCAAGGACCAAAAGAAGAAGAAAAACTAATTTAAACCAATGCATGTTCATGCCAAAACAAATGGTCCCCAAGCCTGTTTAAAAGGTTAACTTTGCCTGAAAAGAATTGCAGCAGCTTCAGGCCAGAGTGCCACAGGACACTATGACCTTGCTGGGCTAGCATTTGCTGCTGTAATTTAGTTGTCTGGTATAAAAGAGAACCCCATGGGGCTGTGGGAGAGACAATCCAGTGGCAGCCCACTGGCTTCTCTAACCATTCCACAGGAACCCTATTCCCCCCCCCCCAAAAAAAAATGCCACTGTGATCCATAAGCTGAAGTTGTTTCTAATTGCCTAACGGTAATTTCTGTTGAAGGAAGAGTCTGGAGCTTCAAAGAGACAGGCAGACCTGCACTGATTCCCCATCTTCCTCTAGCAGACTGTCTTGGGAAGGACCTTCAGTCCAGGACAGGCCCTGTCATGGCTTCTTGCTGTCTTACCCCTGCTTGCTCACCAGGCCCACAGTTGTCTGCACTCAGTGCTATTTGTAACACATCTGTTATCCTGCCTACTTGTACTTTTTGCTGCCCATCCCTGTTGCCTTTGAGTTTCATGGAATTGTGGCTGTCCTCAGAATCTCTTCTATTCACAGCCCTTCTATAGCCTTGCTCTGATGGTTTAGCACTTGGTCTGAGAGAAGTTTGCCCATAATTTAATGCTTCTTTTCCTTAAAGAACAAAAATAAAAAATGACTTAAGTGAAGCATTTCTTGATTCCCTTGTCCTTGCTGGTGCCTAGCCCGGGTGAGTGCGGCTGGCTGCGTTGTCCTGGGTGACTGGTGGTTGTAGAGTTGGCCATCACTCTGCACTGTTGATAGCTGTCTGCTCCGGTTTCAGGTTCTTGGTATACTCAACATGGCCCAGCAGTGAAGGCTTTCTACTCCTTAAGAGGTGCAGTTGGATCCATCACTGATGGTGTTTCTTTACCCCCATCCCAATTGGCATAAAACATTTGTCACCAGAACAGTGAGGTAAAGCCTTCCTCGACAGCCATGTCTGCCAGTGAGCATGCTTTGGTGCGGTCTTCACTGTGTTTGGTTTTGTTTCTGATCTTGTGTTCTAAGGTACTCAATGAATCCTGGATTCTGAGTAAGTTCCAGTATTCTGGCCTTGAAGCCTTGGACAATACACATTTTCAAACAAAACCAAATGCTGGTGTCGAGCCAGCACAAGCAAAGTGATGGTCTCCACAGCACCCAATAAAACTGGGACTTTGAATGCGGTTCTACAAGTGAATTATCTCTGTGTGTTGTGTATGCTAGGTGATACCCTCAGAAGGGACTGACTACTAGACTGTAAGTGTGTTTTATACAAGTGTGTAAGACTAAGACTCACGTGCACGAATCAAAGAGTAAAGAGACGATACTTGTGAATGTGTGAGTGTTAACACTGTAGTTGCTAGATCTTAAGCTGCTAATTGTGGAGAGAGAATTCAGTTATGTTCTGTCTGGCTGCTGTGGCTTCTCAGCAGCACTTTTGCTGTACATAAAATGGAAATAAAGACCTCAGCTAGAAACCTGCCAATTGACTTGGGTTTGCTTTGATTTTTTTTATTTGTGCATGCCCCATTTCCAATGCAGGTGCATCTATCTGGAAATTTTGGTTGTGGGTTGGAGTGGGAGAGATCATCACTCAAATACTGTGAAACTATAACCAACAACCAGAAAGTTGTCACAACCTCCACGGGCCTTAACAGCATCATTCCAGGTTGGCACGTCCCCTGTGATTCCTTGAGGCTAGTAGTTAAGATTATGCTTTAAGGGCTGGGAAAGCAGCTCAGTTAGTAAACTGCTTGGTGCACAAACACAAGTGTGGACCCCCAGCCTCCTTGATGAAGTCAGATATGCTCATGTACATCTATAATTTCAGTGCTGGAGAGAGGGAGAGAGACATATCCCTGGTGAGGGTAGAACCCAGGGCATCGCTCATGCTGGCCAAGCCCTTAGCCACTGCGTCACAGCCCAGCTCCAGAATGTTTTGTTGTGGTGTTGCTTTGCTGACACCATGTGTTTGTACACTTGTTATGGTGCACATGTAGAGATCAGAAGACAATGGAAGCTGGTGCTCTCCTGCCACGTGTTTGCAGGTACCAAATTCAGATAAGGTTTAGTAGCTGTTCCCGGTACCCACCAGAGACAAGGATTTTTCATTAGGACTTTTGCCATAGCTCAGAGGCTCTAGAGATGTAGAAGTTCTGAACACAGGACACCCCGCAGGTGGATGACTTCATCCTTACTTACTAGACCTGTATATCCTAACCCACTTGTGAGCTAACAGCATCACACCCAGCCTCAACTGGATGTTGTGACAGGAAGGGACATCTTTTATGACAGCTTTAAAGATGCTAGGGGGGCATACATACCCTTAGCTTACTATGGGCTAGCCTACTATGTGTAGAATTGTAGACTGCACCTTGAGAGCCTGTGCACATCACACTCTAGGGTTGCACAGTGCAGAAGGACTGATTTTAAAATCTGATTTATTACAGTCTATTAAAATCTTTAGCAGGTCAAATGTAGTAGTATACTCCTTTAACCCTAACACTGGGTGTTTGGGGAGCAAAAGCAGATGGAGCTCAGTGAGTCTGAGGCCAACCTGATCTACATAACGAGAGACCCTATCTCAAAAATAAATAAATGACTTAGAAAGCCAGCCAGGTCAACATGGGACACATGAGTCCTTGTCTCTGAACAACAACAAAAATAGAACAAAACTTCAGAGGGTATGAAAACATATCTGAGAAGCTAGGATACAGAAAACAGATTGGGGCAGCAAATGGGGAGGGTGCAGCTAGAGGTCTGACTCACCTGAAGGATTCAAATGTGTTGTCTTTAAACTGTGGGTTAAACTAACTAGCTGGCACTCTTGTAAGGCCTCATTGCTTAGTCAAGAGCAGCTGACATGGAAGAAGTGCCAGTCCCCATGCAGGTTCCTCAGTTATGTCCTAGGTATGGAACTTGAAGGTGGAGTTGGTTACATGGCTATCCAAGTATGGCTCACATTTGTAATCCCAGCATCCAAGAGAATGAGTTTGAAAGCAACCTGAGCTACATAGTTCCAAGATGCCCTGAGCTATACATAATGATAATCCATTAGGGAAGGAAAAACAAAACAAACAAAAAATGAAGGATGTAGCTTAGTGCTGGAACACTTGCCTAGCAAGTGTAGTGGCACACATGTGTAACCCCAGCACTGTGGAGTGGAAATGGGAAGCTCCCTGGGGCTTGCTGGCCAGACAGGCTCACATGCCTCACAGAGTTGGCAAGCTCCAGGCCAGTGAGAGGCCATCAAAAAATAAGGTTGAATGGCCCCGAGGAACAACATGTGGGGAGGATGGTCATCTGGCCTGTGCACACACACACAAACACACGCACGTACACACAGTAGAAAAGGAGGCAAAGGTTGTGAACAAATGGTTCACAGAAAAAGATGCAGTAAGCATTCCAGAAAAAAGTTTAGCTTCCTATACAATCTGTATGAAGTGAAAACAGCCAGTTGGTGAACTGTATTGATTCCCATTTGTGTTGAGAAATGTTTTATTTATACAAATTTGTAAATGAATAGAAGCTCCACATTACACTGCTTCCAGCTGTTGTTTGAAGAGTGCTGGTAAAGCACCTCCAGGATTGGCTCGTGTATGAGTCTATAACACTTTTTGAAGGTTGGTTTTCAGTTATCTATGTATGTCTGGGTAGGATATGTAAAGTGAGCTCAGAGCCAAAAGCCACAGAAGCGAGAAAAGGGCATCGAGTCACTAGAAACTGAAGTCACAGGCAGGTGTGGCAGAGCTGGTGTCCTCGGTGAGAGCAGTATATACTCTTACCTACTAAGCCCTCTCTAGAGCTGAGCATGACCTTTTTAAGAGAGCATGTTTCTTCTCTTGTGTCAAACTTTCAAGACAGGGTTTCACTGTGCATCCTAGGTTAGACACTCCAGCTAGCTGTGAAGGACCCAACTGTGTACCTCCTGGGTGCACTAAGACAAGTTCAGAACTTCTCCATCTCAGAGCCTCTGAGCCATGGCAAAAGTCTGAGTGAAAAATGACAATCTCAGGACCTGTGGGTGCAGACACCTGCCACTAAGGCTGATGATCTGAGTTCAGTTCCGAGAAAACACTTGATAGGAGGAAAGCACTAAGTCCCACAAGTTGCCCTGTGACTGCCACACATACACAATGGCAAGTGTGCAGATACACACAGAGTATATGAGTAAATATAAAAACATTGATAAACACACATATAACACACAGAAGGTATAAGCAAATATAAGCACACGTAGAAAACTGCCTCGAGTGCTGGAATTATAGGCATCTGCTGCTGCCCCTGGCTTTACCTATTTTAAAAAAAAAATGGCGCAGATGAGATGGCTTAGCCAGTGCTTCCCACACAAGCTTGACAACCCACGGTAGGAGGAGAGAGAACCCAACTTCTAAAAGTTGTTCTCTAACTTTCATGTGTTTGGCACAGAAATGAGCAAATATACATGCACACATTTTTTAAAGGAAGAAAGGCCCATGACAGACAGTGAGAAAAGACTTCACAGTGTCCTATGCTAGGTTGTGCTGGACCATGTCTGAGGTTGTCTGAGGCAGGATCTGAATGGGTTTGGACCCTTTGAGCTCTTCCAGCCTGGGAGTGTAGGTCCGGGAAGCAGGGACAGTTGTGATATCAGCATAGTGTCCTCTGACCCCACAGCTACAGAGCAATCTGTGCGAGAACGGCCTGCAGCAGGTCTGATGATCTTGTGCTGATGTCAAGACAGGAGTTGTACTGAGCCGAAGCTACCTGTGGGAGGGGGAAGGAAGACTCCGCTCACCAGCTGAGAGACTGAGAGATGATGGCATGCTGTGTGGTTCATGCTGTGTGGTTCGCAGTTTGGTTTTCGACCCCTTTTAGGAGTGGATATAAGAGGCTGAAGATCAAGGTTCCACACATGCTAGGCCAGCACTTGAGCACCGAGCTACACAGCAGCCTGAGGAGCTGGGGTTTAGATGGGCCAAAATGGCTTAGGAGGATGTGTAAATTAGAGGAACTGTGTCAGCAAACCACAGCCTGGAGGGTGGGGATGGGGTGGAGGTGGGGGGAGCCAAGATGAAGAGCTTGAGCAAATGCCTGTCAAGTGAAAAGCCATAGCAGGAACCAAGCTGCACGGAATGGTGACAGCCACCTGGGATGGTAGCTCATGGTTGGTGCTGACCAGGATGCACAAGGCCTTGGGTCCATCCCTAGTACTGAAAAAATAAATAAAACTTAAAAACTAGACACTGAACGCCATGCTCCAGGCTTATCTACCTGGCCACAAGAGAAGCCACTGACAATTGCCTTTGAAAGGCAATTATAGCCTTTCAAAGGGAACCAGTAACCAGTTTTTCAAGTCATCCAAATCCGCAGTATGGTTGCAAAATGCTGCATGCAGGCTTTGGCCCTGCCCCCTGTGAATACCAGAAGGAAGGGAGGTAAAAATTTGCCACTTCCTCCTCCTTGCCTTCCAAACAAGGAAGTAGCAGTCATTGTAAGAAAACAATTCACATGTTTTAAAGATAATGAAACCTTAGCTATCTCAGGCTGGCTTCAAACTCACTCTGAAGCTGAGGACGGCCTTGAACTCCTGAGCTTCCAGCTTCCCCTCTCCCTGTGCTGGGATCACAAGTGTCCACTACTACATCATCTGGCTTTAGAATCCAATTTTTTTTCAAGACAGGCATAGAGGCACACATTCATAAACCCAGCATTCTGGAAGCAGAGACAGATCTCTCTGAGTTTGAGTCTAGCCTACTCTACATAGCAAATTCCACAGCCAGAATTACAGAGTAGGACCATGACTTAAAAAAAAAAAAAAAAAACAAATAAAAAGATTTGGGCTGGAGAGATGGCTCAGCGGTGAGAGAGAGAGAGAGAGATTGAAGAAAGAAGAGTCACCCAGGGAGAGTGGCATACACCTATAACCCCATCACTAAGGGGCCAACTCTGGAGGATTGCAGGTTTGAGGACAGCTTGGGTTGTGTAGTAAGAACCTGTGTGAAAACACAAACAAAAAGCCCAGTTTCATTTGACATAATCCATTTTATCTAGAATGTTCTTACATTTCAGGAGGGCTTAAGTCAGGAGTGACGGAGCCTACTAAGAAGTGCAGCAAGTCATGAGCAACAGTAGCTGCCTCCCTCATGGAAGGCTAAGTCCCATGTCACAAGCCGCCTACTCCAGCACCTGACAAGAGGCTTCTTATTAGAAGACCTTGTGGTCAGATGCCCCGATGTCACTCACTGTCACTCCGCAATGTGTCCTCTGTCATTGTCCCCACAAAAGACCAAATACTCAAGATATGGGCTTTCCCTGAGCAGCCTGGCTCTTGAGTGAGTCTGCCCCCCCCCCCCCCAAAATCTGTATATGTCAGAAAAGTCTGGCCATAGTGATAGCAAAAGAACTTCCCAGCCACAAAGGACAAAAAGTTGCTAATAAATACACATGGGCTCAACTGGCTCTGAGGCATTGTCTTTTGTGGCTCTGCCCCCAGTGTGTAAAGCAGTGTGCAGCACACAGTAGGGGCTCATTCAAGAGGAGGACTTAAAAGTCCACTGTTTATCAAATTTGCTTGATCTACTTCTGAGTCTGCAGGGGCTGATGATGCTCTGCCTGCTCGCCTCCGCCTCCGTGGACAAAGCGCTGCCCTAGGACACGGTTGGTGGTTTGACTCTCAGATACCTGCATTTCTGCTGTCCCATCGGGGCCAGATAAGGAATCAGGATTTGTTATCAGACTGGGGAGATGGTTCAGTGAACCCACTTGAAGCTGGGCTCTGTATCTTTACACACACACACACACACACACACACACACATACACACCCATAATTCCAAGGATGCTGAGGTAGACACAGGAGACTCCCTGGGGCTCCCTAGCACTTGCTGGTCAGTCAGTCTAGCCCAGTCATGGAGCTCCAAGTTCAGTAAAAGCTGACTCAAAAAAAAAAAGAAAGAAAGGAAAGAAAAGAAAGGGGGGATCGATTAAAAAGACCCCATCATGATTTGAAATGTAAATAAAAAAAAAAAACTTAGAAAATAAGGAAAAAAAAAAAGACCCCATCTGTGAGAATGTGGCCACAAAGCCTTGGCCCAGCAGCCTGCCTCCCTGGGCAAGGGGACTGAGCATGGGGAGGGGAGTGCATGGGGGGCACAGAGAGGCTTGGCCAGAGTAAGCCAGGAGCCTGCACTGGGCTTCTACATACACACACACACACAAACAAACAATTCTAGGACTTCAAAACCAATATTGACATCTATTAATTTTGAGGGAGGGTTTCTTTCTGTAGCTCCAACTGGTGCCACACTCATAGTGGTCCTCCTGCCTCAACCTCCCAAGTGCTGGGGTTGCAGGTATGCAGAGAAACCAATGTGAAGTGAGAACACACCAGGTCTTTCTTTCATGGGCAAAGGCTCCTTCCCAAAATCCCAAAATGAGAGTAGCTGTCTCCAGGGTCTTGGGTTATGCTAAGCCATTGCCCTACCTCTGAGCTAAATCCCCAGACCTGCCCCTTAGAATTCATATGTGCAATATTAAAGTTTAAATCAGCCCAAGAAACTTCAGTAAGTTGAATTAAACCTGAAAAAAAATTTTAAAAACAACAACAAAAAAGGTAACATCTAAATGACAGTTTCAGAACTTCCCGACTGGGGCAAAAACACTATGAAACACACCACAGGAACTCCTTGGTTGAGAGTGGGGTTTGGTAAGTCTAATAGAAGTGTTGTCATGGTCAAGCCATGCTACAGATTACCCGTACAATTTGCCTGCATCACCTAAGGGAAGCTTGCATGTTGTTGGTGAGTGGGAGTGGCAGAACGTTAGCATAGGATGGGTTTGATGTAAGGTGATTCCGGAGTTGTGGGAATTACTCTCTAAACTTTCCTAACTTTGAAATTATTAAAAACAAAAGACAAATCTGGTCTCTGTCGCCATCTTGTGGCTATGTATGGGAATGCACCTTCTGAGACAGTCACAAGGATTGACCCTATCTTTAAGCATGTCTACCACAACCCATTCCTATAGGGCTCCTTCATCCTGTAGGCTCTGCAAGACACACACTCCCATTTATGAAGCTGAAACTTAATGAGCAATCCTGTAATCCCAGCACTTGGGAGGTAGAGGTGGGAAGATCAGATATGCAGGGTCAGGGTCACCTTTAGCTATATTGGAAGTTCAAGACCAGCCTGGGCTGCCTGTGACCCCAATCTCAAACCAAACTAAACCTAACCAAACCAAATCATCTTTATGAGCACTGACCTGTTTCTACCCACGCCTTCTCACCAGAGTGGAAAAACTATCTCAGTGGTTCACCTATGTGACAAATGCCAAGATGCCCCAATGTCCCACAAAGCCAAGCATAGACCACACACACACACACACACACACACACACACACACAAGCTTCAAGTGAGTAAAAACTGGAGAGCACAGGAGTCTGCTGGGAGCAGTGGCTCCCTCAACCACCCCAGAGAAGAAGCACTGAGGCTACAAACACTACTGCCAGGGAACCAGAAGCACCTCCCTCCCTCCCTCCCTCCCACAGGGAAACCAGGACTCCAGCCCCAGTCAGCAAACTTCAAGGCTATCTTTACCAGTTGACTCAATGTGCTGTACAGACAACCAGAGAGCCCCCTCTAAGTCCACCCTAGGGCCCAGCCCAGAGGGAACAATGGGTGGGAACAGTCCTGGAATTTAAGAACAGTGACTGCAGACCTTCTGACCAGCCACTTACCTCACTGCCTGCCTCCCTGGGCATGAGTCACCAGCAGGGCTGGAAAGGAGTGGCCACAGTGTGCCTGGCTGAAAGGTGCCCCTGCCGCCCTGCCTGCTGTTTCCTTTTCCTCCCATTGTGTGACTCTCTTCCTTTGTCTGTCTGCTCACCAGCGCTTCTCAGTTACCCTGGGACATTCATGTCCAGGTGGGGTTGACTTGGATTTCCATGCCATTCCCACACATAGCTTTAAGGTTGCTGAGTTGCCTAAATCTGAATGTGCATGTGTGTGGATGTGAGCCCACATGTTCGTGACAATCAGAGGAAACCCCTCCCTGGGCTCCTTTTCTTTGAGACGGTCTCTCAGTGGCCTGGAACTTTCACCACCATGTAACTAGGTTAGTTAGCCATGAACTCCAGAGACACACCACCTCTGCCTGTCCTTCCCGTTACTGGCCTCACAGGCATGTGCTGCCACTCCCAGATTTGGGCCTTTTATCAGTCCTGGGATTTGAACTCCACGTCCACACTTGTGTAGCGAGATTTTACCATCTGAGCCATCTCTCCTGCCTGGTTCACTGTTATAAAAAGAAACTGCTAAACTTTTTGAGACGGGGTCCTGGGGCTGTGGTTCAACCACTGAGAGCCCTTACTGCTCCTCCAGAGGACCTGGGTTCAGATCAAGTAACTCTAGTTCCCACTCAACACTCCCTTCTGGTCTCCGTGGGCACCAGACATTCATGTGATGCCTATACATACATGAAGACACAGCACATTCATAAAATAAAAGCAATTCCTAAAAAGAAAGAAAGACAGGCCCACCATGGCAGACCACACCGCTCACCTAGCAGCAAGCAGAGGTCCCGCCATGTTTGACGTAGGTTTGCTAGAACCTAGTGGTGTCTTTTCTCCCCTTACTTGTCTCTGTGTGTCTGCCGTATGCTTTCAGGTACCTGCAGAAGCCAGAAAAATGCTTTGGATTCCCTGGAGCTGGAGTGAAAGGTGATTGTGAGCCACCTGCTGTGGGTGCTGGGATCTGAACTCGGGGCCTGTACAGCCTCACCAGCTGGGCCACAGCACCGTTGGGTTTGGTTCGTTTGAGAAGGTCATCTTAAACTTGCTGTATATCCAGGAATGACCCTGGCCTCCTGAGGCTCTCGCCTTCACCTGAGTACTAGGATAACAGGCGTGTACCAGGCCAGGCTTGCCAGAGAGTGCCGACTTCTCACAAACCCAGAGGCCCCCCCCTCCTAGAAGCCCACAGATCTTCTCCTTGCGGGTCAGCAGGGAAGTCTCAAGCCAAGGATATGGTTTCCACCAGCTCAGGAGGCCTGGTCTGACCTGTCCCTGCCTGCTTTGTTTCCAACCTCCCTCCCAGACAGGGGGTCTTTAGATGAATTCCGGGGAGGGAGGCAGGAGGATAGCAGGGTGAACCACTAGGTGTGTAAAAGACCAAGTGTACAGCGGGACAAGCCTGGCCAGCAGGGGGCCTCCTGGCTCAACTAGAAGCCAGCTCTACCTCTGACTCCTGGTGATTCCGCCTTGTGGAGGATGAGAGGCAAATCTTGGCTGCACCTACTGTGTGCCAGGCCTTCAGGCACCCTCCAGTGGGAAAGACAGACCAAAACCCCAGCGACACTTTGGTCAGGGAGGGCCTCTTTAAAAGGGATGTTTGAACAGAGTCCAGAGCCAGGCCGCAAAAGGCCGCAGCCTGGGGAGGTCTGGAGTAGAGCGGGCAGAGAGAGGAGGTGATGGGACCTGGATGGCAGGGGCTGGAGGAGGGGCAGGTGTGCTGCAGGGTGGAGGGCAAAGGGGCAGTGTCAGAGGCGCCTAAGGCAGAGATGCCAGGGGGATGTGCGGGCGGGAGGGGGGTTAGGGGTGTGCGCGCGGGGTGGGGGGAGGCGGTGTCCCTCGTCATGGCTGCCTGGGTGAGTCTGCAGCAGTAAGGTGTTCTTCAGTTCTAGAGGCCCAAGGTCAAGGTGCCCCAGTTTTCTTCCCAGGCCCTCTCCCGGGCATGCAGAAGACCACCTTCTCACAGTCCTAACCACCTCGGTAATGGCCTGTCCCCAGATGCAGTCACACTCCGATATGCTGAATCTGAATCATAATGTAACAATTGAGCCAGTCCCACACTGCTTTGTCTGAGAGAGGCAAGGGCCTTGGCTAGGGGAGGGAGAAGGGGAGCGGTCGGGGAAGGGGGTAGGGGTGGGGCTAGAGTCCAAGAAAGAATACCCCACCCCAGGGAGGCAATGGCTGCTAACGGGATGCGGGATGTGGATGCGGGATGCTTGCTCAGCTGGCCATGGAGAAGTGGTGCTGCGGGACTTAGGCTCAGCCCCAAGCTCTCAGGGCGACGCCAGCTTCCTAACTTTCATTCTGCATTCTGCAAGCGCCTACTGTGTGCAGCCTGCCTCCACGGGTGAGGGAGGCAAGTATAGGTCTAGTGTGCTGACTCGGCCGGTTCCTCCCGCCCTCTTTCTTCCTCCCTTGTGGGGAACCTGACTCCCACTTGGACAAACATCTTGTGGCTATTTCCGCCTCGCCTGCCCGGAGCCCTGCCCGGCCTGAACAAACACTCAGGGCCCGTGTTTCCTGCCTTGGCTCTGGGAAAAGCCCAGCTGGGGCTGCTGAGGTCAGCCTTGGAGGGAAGGGGAAGGAGGGGGCAACCTCCAGGGCCTGCCAGCACAGAACCCTGGGCTTCGGGGTCTCCTCTGAGCACGGGTCTCTGTGGGAAGATACAGAACCCCCTCTGCCACCAAGCCGGCTGCTGGGTGTGGCTGGAAGAAGGCTCACAGCCCCTTAGGACTCTGGGGCCAGTCCTCAGGCTTCTTGCCTGTGCACTTAGCACTTGTTTTGGCTCTCCTAGTGCAGTCCCTCGTGCATGCTGGATAGTGACAGGCCCCTGTCCCCCTGGAGTGACCTCAGATGGCTAAGCTAAGGCTAGAACTGGTCCAGGTGAACCAGCACCATCTGAGGATTGAATAGAGAGGCTCACTGTGTGTGTGTTCACGTGTGTGTGTGTGTGTGTGCTGGTGCCATGGAAGATGGTACCAAGCCCAAATAAGAGCTGGAGGCCATTTGAGGTGGCTGGGGGTGGGGGGGCTCCAATGTCCCTTGAGCAGTTGCCTCCTGTCCTGTCCCCGGACACTGGAGGACCTTCTGGTCTCCATTGTTTTCCATTAGGAATAGGTGGAGTAGGAGATTTGAACATGCCACACGATAGGAGAGAAGGGCTAGAAGACAGGAGTGCCAGCTCAAGTGAGTTATGTGGCTACACAGGGTGACCCTGCTTGAACCCCTCTTCTCTAGAGACCCCTGGATGTAGTTAGAGCCAGGCTAGCTGGCAGGCCTGGAATGGGAGTCTGGACCGGCCAGGATCTAGGGGCAACACTTGGTGATCACCCGCCTCCCCCAGGGTAAAGGGGCATGGCGGCAGGGCCTCCTCCTAGGCAAGCCTAGTGCCTTGCCAGAGAAAACCTTCCCAGCTGCAGTGTGAGTTTGTTTTTGTTTTTCAAGCAGGATCTGGGAGCAGAGACAATGGGATTAATGTTATTTTTTTTTTTCCTTGCAAGCAGTTTCTCCTCATTTGGGAACTGTGGGGCTAGATTCCCACCTCAGCTTCCTTCCGGCCTGCGGAGGAGGTTAGGACAGACAAGGCAGGAGGAAGGTCCAGGCAGTGTGGGGCTGAGGGAATGAGGGGACTTGTGCTGTTCTCCCTCCCCTCAGCTTGGCATGTGCTAACTGCGCCCCTGAATCTCCTCCCTAAAAGAGCTCCTATGCTTTGAGATGACCGCCTCTCCCAGGAAGCTCTCCCAAACTGCCCAACCATTTACAGATGCAGACGGCAGCATCTTCCCACTGTCCAAAAGCTCTGCACTACCTTGCACTGTGGGCTGGCTTGCTCACACCTAACTCTGTCCTCTGTGTGAGCCCAGATCCAGCACCGTGCCTAAAGATGGATCAGTGGAAAGCCTAACATGGAGAGGGGGCGAGGGGCTCCCCAGGGCTCCCCGGTCTTCAGTACGCATGCTTGCCACAGCACACACATGAAGTTCAGAGGACTGGGTGTGGCAGTTGGGTCTCTCCTTCCACCATATGGGTCCCAGGGATCAAACTCAGGTCAGCAGGTTTGGCGACAAGCACCTTCTTTCTTATCCTCTGAACCATCTTGCCAGCCCTGCCAGTTTATTTTTTAACACAGACAATACACACTATTTGAAGGAAACAGAAAGCTCAGACGTAACTGCCAAACTCCCCATTGAGAGGTCACATCCCAGGGCCATGTCAGGGCTCTGGTCAAGCTGCCTGGCTGTCTAGGATGCCTGTCTTTGGGGACTAGGCCTTTTGGGCACAGCTGAAGCTGCATGCCGTCCAGCCCAAGTCCTGAGACCACGGCTTCCTTCAGAATAAGGGTGACAGGTCCCAGCCAGGGGGAACTGAGACTACAGGAGTAGGGGTGGGTGACATGGACCCAGTGGGGAAGTGAAAGTATCCCAAGTTGGCCTGTCATTCCTAGGCTGCCACAGCTGACGCACACTGCCCACCATCTGGGCTGCAGACTGTTAGCAACTCCCTTTACTCTCAGTGGGATCTACCCTGGGTGCCCCAGGCTGGTACAGGAAGAAAAGGTGGTCTTGGTCTCCAAAGGCCACTATGTGTGTGTGTGTGGGGGGGGGTTTGCAGCTACAGATCTCTGACCTTGGTCCCAGACAGGCCAGCTAAGGTTCATGAGAGGGAAGGGGGGAAACTGAGGCTTGGCAGGAGAGCATTTAACTGGCTGCTTCCAGATAGATGCTGAAACAGCTCTTGCCTGGCCCCACACTTTGCCCCTGGAGCCTGCAGGACATACCCACTTGGAAGATGCATCTGCTTGTGTCCATGTCGCATTGCAGGGACCTGTCTCCTCTTAGGTCTCTAAAAAAAAAACACTCGCTGCAGTAAACCCAGCCTGCAGCAATTCCAGGACAGAGTGAATCGGGGTGGAGGAAGGGGCTGGTAACCACCGTTGTTGTCCCCAAGGGCCCCAGGTGTGGGCAGTTGGTAGAACCAGTGGCACTCCGGGGGCTGCAGGCCTCCTTCCTGCCTTCTGGACTGTGGCTGCCCTTCCGTCAAGGCACATCCATCACACCTGGGGGTGCCGAGCCTACTGGCCCTGCTCTGACCATGACTTATTTCCTGCCTCTAGGGGCTACAAATAGCTCTCCTGGATGCCCTGCCCCTGTTGGGAGCTCCACATGAGACAGACACCCTATACTGTGTTCTAATATAGCCACTGCCCACTTACAGACACAGGAATCCTTACAGCATGCCAGGTCTTGGGGTCTCTGCCCTCTGATATCTCCATACAATGGAATAATCCCCTAAACCGCATGCAGAAGTTCATGTTCAGCAGCTGGCAGGCGTGTGGCAGCACCCATGTGAGACCATCCTGTAGACCAGGGCACCAGGGAGGCACTGGAGTCAATCACATGACCGGAGTGGCGCGGGAGTCATGCACAGAACTGTTGGCAAGAGACCTGGGCCCAGCTTCACCCTAAATGCTTTCACAGTCCTCAAAGTTGGAGAAAAATAACAGGAGCAGATCTGCAGATTGATCACTCCGGAAGGGGGATGGGGGGGTGGCAGTGATGGGTGGAGCCCAGACAGGGTTTGCACAGATGTAATTGTTCCAGGGCAGGAGGTGGGAGACTGATGGACTGACAAGCGGCAGACATTTGGGAGACATCACAGGAGAAGTTACAGGGGGACCTGGAGCCTCCCAGCTCTGCTTCAGGAAGCAGGATGGGGGTGAGCAAGGGAGCTGGGGGTGGACCCTGTTTGGGAGATTTGAGCCTCAGGTCAGGACACCAGAGTTTAAGCTTCTGGCCTGGCTGTGTTCACAGCTCCCCAGGGGGACACAGAACAACACTTCATGAGCAGGAAGTGGTCGGAGATCAGGTATGATAACAAGTGCCTATAATCCTAGCACCCAACTGGTACAGAACCCTGACTCAGGAAGGAAGGAAGGAAGAAAGGAAGGAAGGAAGGAAGGGGAAGGAAGGAAGAGAAAGGAAGGAAGAAGGAAGGAAAGAAAGAGAGAGAAAGAGGAAGAAGAAAGAAAGGAAGGAAGAAGAAAGGAAGGAAGAAGAAAGAAAGGAAGGAAGAAAGAAAGAAAGAGAAAGAAAGAAAAGAAGGAAGGAAAGAAAGAAAAACCTATTCAAGGAAGACAGATCCAGGGAGTCTCCAGGGAGAATGGTACCTCCAAACTGCCACTGCCACCAAGGCGCTGAGACTGGGGGTTGCCCCTTATACCCCTCCAGCCCACTGCTACTGCCTCAGGGATTCCCTGCCTCCACTCCTCTGCTTCCGTGCCTCCACAGTTCCTGCCTCACTGTCATTATGAGGCCCTGCGGGATCTGCCTCTGCTGCCCCTCAGGTCCCACCTTCTGCCCACTATGCCCGAGCAGATGCAGAGCGCCGGTCCAGTGCCTCACAGATTTTGAACATGCCCTTCCCAGACTGAGACACTCTTCCCACAGGTCAAGCTGGATCCCACCTGCTTTCTCCCTTCTCACCTACAGCCACGCCCCTTTCTCTTCCTCCCTTGCACAGAAGCCCACCCTCGAGGCTCCCAGTATATTTTATCTTCTGACTTCTAAGTATAGTGAGAGTGAGCCCCTTGGGGTGGAGATTTTTCACTGCTATATCTAGATCCCGGGCTCTCAGTAGGAACTCAGCAAGTGCATCTAGACTCTAGATACTAGAGGTTGAGGGAATACAGGGTGGGGCCAGTCACATACTAGGTCTGCTCTCTTGCCCATGCCCCCCAAATACCCCATCTGTTCCAAGACGTGGAAAGGGGTGAATGGCTTCCCCTGGGTCCTAGAAGGGCAGCTTCACCCCATGTGCCGTGGGGAAGTAGAGCCTTGGAGAGGTGCTCGAGCTGCCTTGGTCCCCATGATGGAGACGCACAGCTGGAACTGAGCCCAGTGCCTCACAACTGTATCCCCACGGCCTTCAGCGGGTCGAGGAGGGACTGCCACATTGCCAAGTCCTAGGCTGTGGGGTCTTGATCCCTGCCTTGAGAATTGAACAGGAGATGGGGCAGTGCAGGAGGCTGAGGAGAGGGTCTAGGCTGCTTCCCCGTGTTAACCTTCCCTGGGGTCCTGGCAGCTGACCAGAGAACACATGTCATCTTTTAGTCCCTGTGAGCCATCTGAGAATCCAGCTTCCACCTGGTGTGAGGAACATGGGTATGCCTCGAAAGACCTTGTTCTTCAAATGCCTCAGGGTGGTACAACAGCCAGCAGCAGGCAAGGGCACCCGTGATGAGGTATGGAAAAAAAGGTTCACCCAACTTAGGGTTCTAAGTGCAGGGGACCCAAAGGACCAGGGGAGGTGATGGGGACAGTTCAGAGCAAACGGGACTAACAAGCCCTTGGGACTGACATTTTGGAAAGGAATGGAAAAGTCTTGGGGGGAAGTACAAGCAAAAAAAAAAAAAGTCTCATTCTGAGACAGCTAGCTGCGGTCAGCCTTCTCTCAAGTGAGAAGGGATGGTGTCACCCAAAAGTCCCTAAAGGCCTTCGGGAGTTCCTTTGTAGAGGTGACATTCAAGGAACATGTAGGCTGAATTGCTTCAGCTTAAGTGCTAGGCTACTCAAGGTCCAAAGCTAGACCATTCAAGGCCAGTGGTAAGATCAGAGACTATACCAACCAAGGTCAGAGGCTAGACCAAGTTTGTTGGTCATGACCTGTGTCTCACTGGTGACATGTCCTGGCCTACTGTGGAGCTGTATCCTGCTGTAAGATTAGCAGTCTTTTGGCAGATGTTTGAAGAGGGTGGAAGAGGGCCTAACATTGCTTCAGGACACCAGAAAAATCTCAGAAGGGTCATTTAGAAACGACCCTGAGGGATGTCTAGGAGTTCACAAGGACTTCCCAGAGGATGTAACATTTTGGCTGACTCTTAAAGGATAAAGTTCACCAAGAAAGAGAGGAAATATCTTTTCTGGGAACCGGGGTCTCCTTGGGGACTCCTGTAGGCCACTAGCTAGAGATCAAGGCATTAGCCTGGGCTCAGGTCTTTCCTCTGCAGTGTGGGGTAAGGAGAGGACACACCTCAGCTGTTGTCCTGAAAAGGTGACTACTGCTCCAGTTGGTGTGTGAGCTTCATGAGATCTTGGCATCTGGCTGTTGAGTCTGACTCTGTGCCTTGCTGGGGTCCCCTCTGAAGAGTCCCTGGTAAGCACCCCCATGATGCCTCTTCCCCTGGGTGGCAGCTCTTCTCTTGGCCCAATGAGCAGCTCCTGAAGATGTTGAACCTGCAGGTCCCCAATAGCTGAGACTATGTGGTTGAAGTTTGGAGCTGGTAGGGGAGGACCTGATGAAAAACAGCTGCTCACCTGCCTGGCCTCTTGTCACAGCCATGATTCTCCCAGGGACAGGTGCCAGTGTCCACCGTACCCCACCGCTGTGGGAACATTATCAGGTGCTAATGGGCTTCAAACCAGGTATATGACTGATGTTTATAGAAGCTTCTGGGCCCTTGTCATGGAGGCCTTGGATATTCATGTTCATTAAGAGCAAGGTTCCCCTAGCCAGGCGGTGGTGGTGCATATGTTTAATCCAAGTATTAAGGAGGCAGAGGCAGGAGGATCTCTGTGAGTTCAAGGTCAGCCTAGTCTACAGAGTAAGGATCCAGGACAGCCAGGGCTACACAAAGAAACCCTAGAGAGAGAGAGAGAGAGAGAGAGAGAGAGAGAGAGAGAGAGAGAGAGAGAGAGAGAGAGAGAGATTCTCTTTATACCTTATACCAGCTGGAGGATCCCCCCTACATACATACACACCAACTTCTCCACCCCCAAATGGGCATAATGTCACCTTCCATGTGTGTTCTTGTAAATTTAAATTAATCAAGTGCTTAGCGCTGGGCCCACCCCAGAGAAGAGCCAGAGATGTATCTGTTATTTATTCCTGTTTTGTTTTGAAGCCAGTCTCATTCTATAGGCCATGCCTGCCTCGAACTCAGAGCAATCCTCTGCACCTTCCAAAATACTGAGATCACAGTATGCACTGCCGTGTCTGGCTTGACTTATCATTTAGGTTTTTGAGATAGGGTCTCACTAGCTACGTAGCCCAGGCTGGTCAAAAACTTGAAGTGATCTGCTTGTCTCAGTATCCCTGGGACATGCCACACTGTGGGGAGGCTAAGGCTCTGCCCTTGAAGGTCAAGGACACAGGACCCTGAGGCGTGCTCCTTAGGACCAGATTCCAAGGTCAGCTGGGCAGGTCACCCACTGAGGATATAATAATGTCACCAAATGTGTGTGTTTCCTCCCCAGTTCAGAGGCTAGCTGTGTACCCTGTAACTTACTGTCTCCACAGCCCAGAAATGGAGAGACTCTAATGCCTATTTCACAAGTGTGCCAACTAGGGCTAAGAGAAGTGGGGAATTCTGGGTTACACAGACTGGAAGCTTGGGGTGATGGTTCCATGGCCTGATGGGGGATTCATCCCCACCCTATCATCCTGAAGAAGGACTCATGTTATTCAAGTGAGGTCCCAGCTCCACCTGGAACAGTCATGTGGCCCCATGCTGGCCACCTCCCCTATGTACCTCAGTCTCTCCTTCTGTAAGCAAACTTCCTACCCTTGCCTGGTGAGGTAAAGTTCTGGCTGGGACTGCCCAGTGAACCAAGCCCCACACCCTGCCTTGAGAAGCCTGCCTGAGGGCTCCTATTGGCCCAGCTGCCTGTCATCAACTGCTAAGCCTGCCCTCGGGGTGTGGTCACCACAGAGTCTCTAGTAGCAGTCCTTGTAGCAGTCCTGGAACAATCTTAGCCAGACAGGCCAGGCAGACCAGCCTGTCACCTGAGCCTCAGTTTACACAGAGACCATGATTGTCTAGGACCCATCAGGCACACAGTGGGTGTTTAACCTGCCGGCTTGAGCAGTGCCTGCCTGCCTACCAGCTGCTCAGCCTAGCCTAGGCAACAGACACTTGGTAGTGGCCTGCAAATGTGGGTGGGGACCCCCGGGGCAGCCGTGCCCTCATGGCTGCCACTGGACAGAGGCCTCAGTGTAAGCAGACCGGGGGCCTTTCACAAGCCCAGACCCATGACGGGGCGTCTGAGAATGCTGCCATTATCCGATTCATAGAACACAAAGGGGCCACGTGGGGGCTCATATAGGCCAGGCGCCTGCCATGAGCCCATGAGGGCTCGGGGTCTCCACCCTGCCGAGTAAGTCCCCTGACCGCAGAGGTCAAGGACATGCCCAGAGTTAGCAGAAGGCACTGACACAGAGGAATGAGAACCATTTCCTCCAGCCCCACTGGACAACAAAGAAAGAGCAAGCCTCAACCAGATGCCTATGGGGTGGGGCGCCCAGGTAGCAGGGGAGGGACCCTCCAGAGTCCAAGGGAGGGGGGCCTGAAACAGGACAAGTCCTTGTAGGACACCAGGAGCAACTGTGAGCTATGTCTCCTGACAGCTTGATCACTCTGTCCCTTCTGGATGAGGATGTGTGCTGTGTGGCACCAGGAGGCCATCGGAGCCCTCTTGAGCCTTGGCATCCATGAATGGTAACTGTCAACCAGGCCCTGGATGACATCTGGCACATTTGTCTGCTGGGGCCTAGAGGCTTTCCTGAGGGACCAGGGGAGTCAGGACCCCAGTTCCAGAGGTGGCAGGTGGGCGGACACCAGGCTCACTGAAGGCCAGCTGCTCCAACATGTGGCTGGTTTCATCCCTCACAGCAGTCCCCATGCCCCTGTGGTCACCAGGAAGTTAAGGGCAAGGCTGAGGCTGGAACTCAGGGGTGTGAACTCCCAGGTGAAGGGCAGAGGACACAGTGGCTAAGAGCTGAGTTGGGGCACTGAGTAGGCTGTGCATCTCCAGGCATATGGCCCCACCTCTCTGACCCTTCCTGTCGCCCACTCAGGCTCAGTAAGGAAGGACTGGAAGGGCAGAGCCCCAGATGGCTGCAGGGCCCCTCCTGTGTTTCCTCTACTCTGCCTCCAGCACTTTCCTGCCCTCCATTTGTGGTGTGTTAGGGGCACTTCCTGCCGGGTTGGGGGGGAACCTTCTCCTGTCCCCAGACAGAGCCCCTCTTCCCAGCCAGGGTCCCCAGTGTTATTGTTTCCAATTGAAGAAGAAAAACATTTCCTCCCCTCTGTTTCCCCTCCCTTTCCCCCCCTCCCCTCCCCCTCCCCCTGTGCCCTGCATTGCCAGAGGACATTTGCAGGAGGGGGTAAGGGAGCCCTGACCTGGGGGACACACTCATCCCAGTCCCCAGCAGCCTGCGAAAGCTTCCCCCCACCCTTCCTGAATTCCAGCTTCTGCACAGCTGGGCAGTGGCCACTGCCAGAGCCCAGGGATCACTCCTCAAGGGACGAAGGCACACGCCATGCTGGAGACGAAGGCACACGCCATGCTGGAGACCAGCTCCACTAGCTGGAAGCAGGCAGGAACTTAAATGTAAAGAGACGTTCTGAGTAAATTCTAGAAAGCATAAACTTATGGTGCTGACGGAGCTGGAAACCCTCTTTCTCTTAGACAGGGACAGTGACAAATGCTAGATGCTAGAGAGTCATTAAAGACGCGTTAGCCCCAGACCGAGACTTCTCCTTGATGGAATCAGGAGCCAGGAGCAGGAGGGGAAGGGCCCAGTCATCAGTTGCTGGCAGCCGAATGGCTATATGTGGGTATAACTACCTCAGTCAGTGTGCTGGGTACCATCTGCCTGTCTTCCGATGGCTACCCAAACTTATCCTGGGAGGACCCCCAGAATCTCAGCAAGGACTTCCCTCCTCCCTCCCTCCCCACATCTCTGTCCACCCAGGAGTGACCTTGGTCTTAGAGAGAAAGCTGAGTTCCAGTCCTACTGTTGATGCCTTAGTTTACCCATCTATGAAATGGGCTCAGTGACCATCACTTTGTCATCTGGTGCAAGGAAGGTGTGAGATGGTGATAGCAGAACTGTGTGTAGTGTTTGCCCCCAAAATAACTCATTAACTACTATGAGATTCAAGATATAAAACAGGCCAGAACCTTGATCTATTGCCTCCTCCTGCCCCTCCTCCCAGCTTTAGCAGGGGCTGTGGGGCCATGACTCAACCTTGCAGTAGTGTGCTATTATATGGTCCACACCAGGAAACAGGCTCGGAGAGGGCAAGCACCTTGCTGGAGGCCACACTATACTTCCTACCTCAGTTTACGTGAATATATTCAGACCCTAGAATTCAGGTCCCAAATGCTGAAGGTGGGGTGACACAGCAGAGACCTACCGGCTTAGCAGGAAGTTTGTCCACAATACCCAAAACAATCCATCTGGCCAGCTAAACCGAGATGTCATAAAGCGTTATCCTCGAGGCTCAGTTGGGGGAGCTGCAGGATGCGGCAAGAAAGCAAGAAAGGGACAGGAAGGAAGCAATGAGGGGGAGGGGAGAGGACGGGAGTGAGACAGAGACCAGAGATACTGTGTGAAGACTGGAGGGGAGAGAGAGGAAGAGAGACAAAGAAGGAGGGCAGAGGAAGACAGGAGATCGTCAGGAGGCAGAGGAAGACAAGCCCATGGTCTGCGCTGGGGCTGTCCAGGGGAGCGGGGAGGGCCTGTGGCTCACACAGATAGCGCGTGGGCCTTCCCCAAACAGAGATGGAGGCAGGTCCACTGGGTGCTCATTTGGCTGTGGAGGCGACACAAATCTCCAAGGAACACTCCTGACCATCAGAGCCAAGGCCATGAATGGGCTGGACCATGGCAGGCAGGCACAGGGACAGGGACAGGAAGGCTGGGATGGGGGCCAGGGAACCGGGATGGCTGTGCTCTGAGCCCTCAGGCGCAGGGAAAGCCCCTCCCCACCCTTCCTTCCTATTGGGTGGGAGCAAGGTCAGCCTCTGAGAAAGGGCCACCAGGCCTCAAGTGACAGCTGCAAGCTGATAGGAGACCCTGATGGAGAACTTGTAGCTGGGACTGTGGCTTCAAACAGTGGGTCTGTGTCCCACCTTCCCCCTCAGCTGTGTATTTTGGGTTTTACTTCTGGGGCCTCAGTTTCCATGTATGTAAAATGGGTTGAGTATTTCTAAGGAGGTTGGCATTTGGTGTGGCCCTATGTGGCACCCCCATGCTATGGAGAGGATCCCATAGGGTTCTGTGACCTTAGGAAGACTACTACTTGCCTTTATCCCAGGGTCTACCTGTTCCTTTGAAGGTCAAAGCAGCCTGGTGCCCAGTGCCAGCTCATATGTGGAAAGACTTTAGGTTTTCTCAGAACCTTGGACTAAGCGCAAGGTCCCAGGGTCCACGGGGTTGGCTCTATCCAGAAACCAAGGCCCTGTGGTCTGGTGTTCTGCTCAGCCCAGCCCGCCCTTGCAAGAGGGATGTATTTCCTCTCAACAGTTTTCTACTTTTGCTGTGGGATTGTCAAGCTTGTCCCTGGTGCCTGCTGCTTGTGAACTCCTTCTACAGGGCAGTCTGTGGAACAGACCATGGGATCACAGGGGCCTGATACCCCTGGTCTGGCTGGCCTTGGAGTGAGGCTTGGAGAACATACGGGGAGTGGGGCGGTGAGGGCAAGGGGAGTGCGGGGGGCGGGGGGGGGCGATTGTGGCCAGAAGGGGCAGGCCGGATGATGGGAAATGGAGGGCTTTAGGGGCAAGGAGAGGAAAAGAATAGAGAGGGAGAGCTGCGGGAACAGAAAGGAAAAAAAAAAAGGAAACGCAGATGAGGGAGAGGGAGTGACGCGGGAGAGACTGGGCGGAGTTGACAGGATCGGAGTAGGGGAGTCGGAGAGATTGAGAGAGCGAAACTCTGAGCTGCGGCGGAAGGCAAACGGGAGCCCAGAAACAGAAGAGGGAAAGGACTAGAACGAGGAGAAAGAGAGGAAGGATAACAAACAAGCGAGAGGAAGACATTCCAGGTGGTGGCCAGGAACCAGGAAAGAGGCAGGCAACTTACAACTGCCGGACTCCGGACCGCGGGGCGGGGCCCGGGGCGGGGCCCGGGGCGGGGCCCGGGGGCGTGGCCCGGGGCGAAAGGGCGTGGGCCAAGCGTCTGGGGCGGGGAGATGGGCTGGGGGCGTGGCCTCCACGGAGCCGCCCCCGGGCTGAGCGCCGCGCCAGAGTCGGGCCGGGGCGCCGGGGCCGGGGGCGGCGGGCGCGGGCAGGAAGCGCCTCGCGGCCCGGGCCCGCCCCCCGCCTCTCGCCTCCTCCGAGCTCCGGGCTCCCGGCCGCGCCGCGCCCCATGCACTCGCCGCGCTGCGCAGCCCGCGCTCGCCTGGATGGCTCGTCGCGCCGCGGGCGGCGCACCCCCTAGCGCCCGGGCCGCTGCGGCTGTCCCCTTGCCTCCGCGCCCTCACTCTCGGGGCCCTGGTCTGCTGCCGCTGCCTCTGCTATTGCTGCTTGGGGCGGCGCGGGCCGGCGCCCTAGAGATCCAGCGCCGCTTCCCCTCGCCCACGCCCACCAACAACTTCGCCCTGGACGGCACGGCGGGCACCGTGTACTTGGCGGCGGTGAACCGCCTGTACCAGCTGTCGAGTGCCAACTTGAGCCTGGAAGCGGAGGCGACCGTGGGTCCCGTGCCGGACAGCCCGCTGTGTCACGCCCCGCAGCTCCCGCAGGCCTCGTGCGAGCACCCGCGGCGCCTCACGGACAACTACAACAAAATCCTGCAGTTGGACCCGGGCCAGGGTCTGGTGGTCGCATGCGGCTCCATATACCAGGGTCTGTGCCAGCTGAGGCGCCGGGGCAACATCTCAGCCCTGGCCGTGAGCTTTCCGCCGGCCGCGCCGACCGCAGAGCCGGTCACCGTGTTCCCCAGCATGCTCAACGTGGCCGCCAATCACCCCAACGCGTCCACCGTGGGGCTGGTGCTGCCGCCGGCCTCGGGCACGGGGGGCAGCCGTCTGCTCGTGGGCGCCACATACACCGGCTACGGCAGCGCTTTCTTCCCGCGCAACCGTAGCCTAGAAGACCACCGCTTCGAGAACACGCCCGAGATCGCTATCCGCTCCCTGGACGCGCGTGGAGACTTGGCCAAGCTCTTCACCTTCGACCTCAACCCGTCGGACGACAACATCCTGAAGATCAAGCAGGGAGCCAAGGAGCAGCACAAGCTGGGCTTCGTGCGTGCCTTCTTGCACCCGGCAGTGCCACCGCACAACGCGCAGCCCTACGCGTACCTGGCGCTCAACAGCGAGGCGCGTGCGGGCGACAAGGACAGCCAGGCGCGCAGCCTGCTAGCGCGCATCTGCCTGCCCCGCGGCGCGGGTGGCGACGCCAAGAAACTCACCGAGTCCTACATCCAACTGGGTTTGCAGTGCGCGGGCGGCGCGGGCCGCGGCGACCTCTACAGCCGCCTCGTGTCGGTTTTCCCCGCGCGCGAACAGTTCTTCGCCGTCTTCGAGCGTCCCCAGGGCGCCCCAGGTGCCCGCAACGCCCCGGCCGCGCTCTGCGCCTTCCGCTTCGCCGACGTGCAGGCTGCCATTCGTGCAGCGCGCACCGCCTGCTTCGTGGAGCCGGCGCCCGACGTGGTGGCGGTGCTGGACAGCGTGGTGCAGGGCACCGGGCCGGCCTGCGAGAGCAAACGCAACATACAGGTAAGCCATGGACCTGAGGGGCGTGTGCGGGGATACAGTGTGCACGCAGATGTCCCAGAGGGTTGGTTACTGCCAGCAGTGCTGGCCCGGGAGCGTACTGGGTCACAGGTGCGCACACCTAAGTGGGGAGGCCTAGGTTGTCAAGGTACCCAGGTGTTCCCCGAAGACAGCGCACCTACAAATCAGCACTGGAGGTGGGGACCACAGGTGCGTGCTAAGCTGAGAGGGAGTGACACCAGGAGCGTGGTTAGGGAGACCGGAGGTGCCCTTAGGACATACCTCAGCACCCAGGCAGATGTGTGATAGGTGTGGCATCAGGTCCTGAAGATAAAGGGTGGGTGGGTTGGAAAGGCTGAGTATGTAACAGGGACACCCATCGGAGACCCCAAGAGTGTAGACGTGCAGGGATGTAGAGTCCTAGTGGGAGCCTGTGCCCGGGGACACTGGTATTTGGGAAGTGATTGGTTCCCCGGAGAGGCCACCTGGTTGGCAAACAGGTGTGTGCTCAAGGCCACTCCACAAACAGCAGATGAGCAGCTAGCAGGCGGTTTGGCAGACCTGTGATCACAAATACTGTGGACTTTTTACTTAAGCCAGCTAGTCTCAACATGTGGGTTGTGTGTGACCTCCTTGGAGTCAAACAACCCTTTCACGGGGGTTGCATTATCCTGCATATCTGATATTTGCATTGTGATTCATAATGGTAGCAAAATTACAGTTATGAAGTAGTAGCAATGAAATAATTTCATGTTTGGGGGGTTGCAGCATTAGGAGGGTTGAGAACCACAGACTTAGTGTGTCATGTGTCAAGGGTTTTCAACAAATGTTCTCATCCCTTTGTACATACAGATGAAGAAATGGGTGTAAGTTTTACGGGATGCTCAGAGTCAAACAGTTGGAAAGGAGCAGAGGTGGGGCTTGAACGCACGCAGTCTGGCTCCAGCGCGTGTTCATGGTGCCGGGGCTTTGCTGCCTTACAAATGTGGAATGGGGGAGTCCAGGTAGCCCGACCAGACAAATGGAGCCACGGAGGATGGAAAGGAGTCTTTGGCAGGGGCTCTTTGGTGGAGCACTATAGGGCTGAGGGTGAGGTGGGGCCTCAGAGTGGGCAGGTTAGGGGATCCCCAAGTGAATTGGCCTTGGATACAGCCAGTCCCCTCGAAGAATTTCACAACAGAACTCACTTTCTTTCCACCCCAATATGACACACTGAGTTTACAAAGGGCTAAGCCCAGCCCTCTGTGCTCACTGAGGCTCCCTGCCTTGTCTCTTTCTCTGTGGTCCTCAGGGGTAGCAAGACTATATCCCGTGGGCGTGCCCAACACTGGGGCTTTGAACAAGCCCAGATTCCTTCTCTTGGCAAAGACTCGCTTAGCCGCCTACCCCCCTGCCGACTGACCCCTCACAAGAAAGGTCACAGTGGGTGAGAGGCAGACGGACTGTCTGAAGCCTGTAGCGCTGCCACCCGGCAGGGTCAGGCCCTGTGCAGTTCTGGAGTGAGGAAAGCTTCTCTACAGAGCCGCAGCCTTACCATGGTTGTGCCTGGCTGGATCTGAAGGCTGGGAGAGTTGGAAGCTCTGTGGGCAAGGGAAGCAGCCCTTTGTGGGCCCCTAGCTGATGAAGGGTTCTGCGGAATTTCCTCAGGCCGCTTCTCCCCTCCCCCTCCAGTTAGATGTGTCCTGATTCCCACGGTCCTTGGTGCCCCCCTGGGCCGGCACAGTGACTCACCCAGCTGAAGGCAGCTGGATTGTCCTTCTCGCTATGGGGGCAGGGCCTCTACAGGGGAAATAGCCCCAGGGACGTGTAGTTAAGGCCTGCCCCTCACCCCGAGGCCACAGTCTCTCTGCTGAGGCTCTTCTAGATTAGTCTTCGGCCTTCTCCCCAATGCCCAGCTGTGGACCTGCAGCAGGACACAGTGCTGCCAAGCTGTTGCCAGCTCCCCTGCACTGGCTTGAAGTCCCTCTGTCCGTGCCTGGCTGTGTGACCCTGATGGGGCAATAGAACCTTCTGAAGTCATGGTTTGCTCCCTAAAGTTAGGGTAATGCACAGTCTTCCCACAGAGCCATAGGACCATGAACACCGTCTTCCCACAGAGGACCAAATGAGCAAGTTAACCACAAGTCAAGTGCGCAGTGCCTGGCACAGCAGTCATTGGTTGGCTGTGCTGTTCTCCCCCCTGGGGATAGTGTTAGCTCTTAGCCGGGCTCTAGGCTGTCCTGGAGAAGTGTCCTCCTCAGGCCTGCTCTGCAGCTGTAAGACCCCCACCACCTGCACCTGCAGCCCCTTGTGGGTCCCCTGAACATTTACCAAACCCCCTGTGTTAGGAGACCTCTGCTTTCTGGGGACCTTCATGTGACGTCTTGGTTTCTGGCTTCCTGGACAATACAGAGACCTAAAGATGGCCTGGGTCTCATGTAGCACAGGTCAGTTTTAGGCCCACTGAGTGGTGGGTTTAAGGACATGTGCCACCGAGCTCAGTTTGTGTGGCCTTGAGTATTCAACCCAGGGTCTAGGTGAATGCTAGGCAAGTGTGGTACCAACTGAACTACATCCTGTCCCAAATGGAGTCCTCTTCAGAGCGCCTAGGGTCAGTGCGAGCATTGGTACACACTGTCCTTCGCCAAGCACAGGGGTTGGCAATTGTGTGATCTAGAAAGTCCACAATGGCTGGCAAGGAGGAGGGACCCAGAAGGCACAGCAGTCAAGATGTTCGGGGTAAGATATTCTCCTGTGCTGTCGCCACAGGGCAACAGGCTGGACCTGTGCCTCTGCTGTGACCAGCCAGAACCCTCAAGGGCTGCCGTGGCCAGCACCAGGTAGAAGGAGAGGAGGTAGTTAGGTGGGGCTTCCTTCCTCACACCACAGTGTGTTTGAAGGGAAAGCATGTTGGGTGAGAAACTGAGGCAGGGAATGGCAAGGTAGAGCTGGCTGGATGCGACTCCTTTCTCTGAATCTCTTGCCTGTAAATGACCGTGATGTGTGTGTGTGTACTTTAGTTGCAGGGCAGCACAGCCAATGTCGAGTCTGCTTATTTTTTTCCCAAGGTGTCTTTTTATAGTAATGGCAGGCAAAAAAAAAAACCCAGGCAGTTTTTAAAGTAGGAGTACAGTGGGTGGCACGCGGCTCAGGAAGGTATTTTCTACACCAATTTCAGGGCTGAGATTGCAGGTGGTGGCAGCGGAGGGAGAGAGCTTCCAAGACAGGCTTTAGGTGTGGGAAAGGGTTTGAAGTCAGCACCCTGTGTCAAGGAGGCAAAGAGAGACCCTTGTAGGACTTAGGAGAGGGCCTGGCTGGGATACCCTCCCCTGGAAAGACAGCTGGGGCCACTCTGAGAATGTCTAGCTCCCATGTCCCCAGGGCCAAAGTTGACAGAGCTCTGCCCTGCCCTGCCCATATGCTGTGTAACCCAGGGCCAGCCCATTACCCTCTCTGTGCCTCCTGCTTCCTTGCTCTAATGGAAAGTCTGTATCTCCTTTCAAAGATGTGGGTCAAAAAAAAAATTCCCATATGCTGCACCCAGGAAATGGCAGGTGCAGGTACTGGGGGAGGAAATACATCTGAGCACAGCATGCTGGTGTGTGCACAGACAGCAGGTGCTCAGAAGAGGGTGGGCTGGGCCCTTGCAGCTGATGAGCTCACACCAGGCTCTGAGGGAGTGGGGCTGAAGGAGAGAACTGTGTGAGCGAGCAGGCAGGCCCTATCCCCAGAGGAGCTCGGTGGGGGGTGCGGACTGAAAGCTAGCCGGGCCAGTGCCTGCTGTGCACCAACTCAGGAGGCTGGGGCAGCCAAGGAAGCTGAGGCCTCTCTGTTTGTTTTGTGGGGTGCGTTGGGCAGACCCAGAACCTGATGCCTGCTGCTGGGGAGGTGCTTGCCACTGCCTTGTTATCCCTGCCCACACTCAGTCCTCCCATGGTGAGGCTTATGGTGGGGGAAACTACAAGAAACCCACACAGGTCAAGGGACTTGCCCAGGGTCATACAGCTACTCTGTGGGCTCCAGGTGACCAGATGCGGGCTGGTTTTGGGCTCCCTGTGACTAGCCTTCAGGGAAGGATGGCTGGTCAGCTGAGAGCTCTGGGCTCAGTGTGCCTGGGTTGCCCCATGACTGGAATGAGGTCATTTGGGCAATTCCCTGGTGGGGGCTGGGCATCACAGCTCCTGAGAGATGGGTGGGGTGAAGGCACTGAGCATGTGCAGAAGGGCTGGGTGCTCAAGGGCACAGAGGAGGCCTGAGAGCATCTGGCTGTACTTAACTCTGAAAATGCAGCGTCTTAGCCAGTGAGATTCCCAACACTCGGGAGGCCGAAACAGTAGGGTTGTAAGTTAGAGGCCAGCCTGAACTGTGTAGGGAGACCTTGTCCTAAACCAAAACCAAAACCAAAAGTAAAGGAACAAGAACATCCCTTCTCTGGAAATGGGTGAGGGTCCCAGCTCCTGGGAGTATGTAAATGTGTTTACTGGACTGTAGAAACACAGACTAGGCAGGTTTCTTTTGTTTTTTTTTCCAGTGGGGTCCTGGGTCACTTGTGTTGGGGACAGACTGGAGAGACTACTCAGGGAAGTGTAGATGGATTTCATGGCCCAGGACACAGTCCCAGCAGATACCATCTCTACTTGGCAGGCTGGGTAGCCTTGTTCATGAAGTTTAGGGAGCAAGTGTGTGGCTCGCTTCTAGTGGTCGCTGAGGGATCTGAGCTAGACCATGTCTTGACAGAGTCCCTCATTCAGCCACCCAAAATGCAGATGTCTCTTTGTAATTAGTGTGGTTTCTTGAGAGTTTGTTTTGTGCCAGGCATTTGCAAAGCACGGTAAAATCCAACTCTCCCTGCCCAAAGCAATAAGATGGTGTTATCTCCATCTACATTGATAACACTCGCTTGTGGAAGCCACAGGTCAGTGTCCTGTGTCTGCCTCTGTCTCTCTGAGACAGGGTCTCTCACTGAGCTAGGGGTTTATTCGCCTAGACTGGCTGACAGTGAGCTCCAAGTTTTCTCCTGCCTCAGCTTCTCAGTGCTGAGATTATAGGTACAAGCAGCCATACCCAGCTTTTCATGTGGGTGCAGCCATACCCAACTTTTCATGTGGGTGCTGGGGATCTGAACTTAGAGCTTGTACTTGTGCATTGAGCACGTTAAAAAAATGAATCCATTTTAAAGGTGGGAAAATTGAGCCTAAGAATGGCCTGAGATGGCAGTGAGTACTCCCAGGAGGCCTACAGAATTGCCCCAGTCTAGCGTCAGAACCTTTCAGCCACTCTCAGATGTGGGGCTTCTGCCCCTCCCTTGGGCTGCCATCTTTGGTGGCTTGTTGCATCCAACATCTTAACTCCTAGAGGCATCCCTTAGGGAGGGGACTAGGCTTGTTGCATGGCTCAAAGAGAGAAGGTATAGATCCTGCCCCAGAATCCCAGAAAACTGAGGACCACTGTCCTGTGCTGAGCCTCATCCAAGAATAGGAGGGCTCCCTGGAGGTGGTGGCTCTGGACAGCACCTGGAGGATGGCTAGACAGGGAAGGAAGGAACCATGACAGGAACAAGGTGGTGGTGTGGTGGCTGATTTAGCCAGCAGGGCTGAGACTGAGAACATAAGGTCTTGTCTGTGGACCAAGTTCTGAGGTACCATTTTGCTGGCCCCGAGGAGCCGGTGTGGCCTTGGAGGAGGAGGACACATGGCTTGTTTGGCTCTGCAAAAGCTCTAGCTGCTACCAGGTGCTGGCCACTTTCCCTCAGGATGGCTGCACCAGGTGATTCCCAAGGTCCTTCCAGCTCCTGACAATGGTGTGAGCATTGCCATGGAAACCAGCTGTCCCTGAGTGGGGACAACCCCAAGAGTATCTCTGAGCACCAGAACAGGAACCAAGCTACCCCAGAACATAGCTTTCTCTTGTCAAAGTCCATGTTGGGGCCACCCAGGTGGGCGTCTGGTGGCCCCACTGAAGTGGCTGCCTCTGGTGCTAACACGTGATGTCACCAAGCTCCCGGCAGCCAGACCCTTGCTTTCCCAATGCACTGTCCTCAGCTCAAAACCCCATAAATCACATAAGATGGAGGAAGGAAGCCGGCGGCTCTAGTCCAAGGTCTGTGCAGCCCCAGAGGGCCGATCACAGCAGCACTTTAGGCCCAATCAGTAAATAACAGAGTTGCGGGGAGTAACCTTGAGTGGAGGCCGCAGGCCGGAGCCTGCTGGGCGCTGGCTAGCTGCCCGAATGGGTCATCTCAGCCTTGTTTGTGCGCTATGTTGCAATGCAGTGGGCCTCAGTTTCTCCGCCTGGCTCCGAGTGGCTGTGATGGTGGCAGCTGTTGGGAGCCACGGACTGTAGAACCAGCTGACCTGCCTGGAGCCTAGGGACCCCCAAGTGTGTCAGTA
This sequence comes from Tokudaia tokunoshimensis, assembly GCA_036184795.1. Lineage (NCBI taxonomy): Eukaryota > Metazoa > Chordata > Mammalia > Rodentia > Muridae > Tokudaia > Tokudaia tokunoshimensis. Next base: position 137,208,367 of record BTHU01000002.1, on the reverse strand, counting down.
CCCAAGGGACAGGGCGACTACAGAGGGCCAGAGAGGAGGGAGGCTGTGCTGTAGAGGAGGTGTGAGACTCAGGCTGTTCCCAGCCCTCAAGGGACCCGATAGTGACCAGCCCAGGAGACACAGCTGGTCCCCTGCAGTGAGGAAGAAGCAGAAAGCCATCTAGCTGGAGGAGGCCTGCCTACTGGAGGAGCTGGGGGGGGGGCAGGGCCTTGGGCTGGGGAGAAACAGTGCTACTTAGACTACACTACACTGTGTTCCTGGGGGACAAGTTGTGGTGGTGGTGTGTGTGTGGGGGCATTGCTGGGGACTGGGCTAGGCCAGGGAATGAGAAGCAGCTTGGAGAAGCGGGGAGCTGAGAGACTGACTGGCTGTGGCCAGCTAGTCAAACAACTGCCATCTGAGTAAGCCCTGCAGGGTCCAAGCAGAGCCGCTCAGGCCAAACCCGGACTGTGCAGGATGATGAAGAATCCATGCAGACACCTGACTGCTGTTGGTACCCAGCGGTCAGCTGGCAGGGCTTCTCCATTCTTGGGCACCCTGACTCTGCCGATGTCCCCAAAGCCACCTGGGAACATTTACTAAGCAGCTGTGAGCTTAGCACCTCTAGTAGTCCTGTGTGGCAGGTGATGTTGCTGTCCCAGTCTCACAGATAAGGAAGCCAGCCAAGGGCTGGGCTGTGTGTCTCAAGGAAGCCCCTGCCCGCCTCTGTGCTAGGTATCTCCGGCCGGCAGCTCCTGGAGGTATCTTGATGGCCTTGGGAGGTGCATGGGCTTCTGGGCAGGAACTTCCCTCTGAGAGAACCTTCCAGAACTGAGTCTGTCATGTCCCTTGGCCAGATACGTAGTAGGTTTAAGGAATCTCTGTGCCTCAGTTTGCCCTCAAGTGAGGCATTGCTTATGTGGAGCCACCAGGGTCCAAAGGGCAGCACGTGCTGAAGCTGGGGGTGGGGCTTAAGGCTGGATTTCTTGGAGGTGAAGTTCTGTTTCTGATCCCAGACAATTTCTTTTATTCCTGAGACAAATATCAACGCCAAGGGCAACGGGCCCCAGCTGGCTGGGCTCTGCAGGAAGCCCTAGGCTCCTGGGCCTGCCACCCCCACGTCCTCAGGAGAACCCTGCTCCATCCGGCCTGGATCCTTCTCCTTCTCCAGAGATCAGGGCTTCAGAGTCTAGGAGGTGTGGCTTCACGTGGGGCAGAGATGAGGGAGGAGTTGCCCAGAACACAGATCTCAGACCAGCCACAGGTCAGGGTCGCTTTGAGCAAGCCCTGGATGGCTCATGTGTATACTGACTGGAATGGAGGCTGTCACACTGCAGAGAGGTCACAGCCTACTCTACAGCTGTGTGCGTCTGGGTGTGTGTGTGTGTGTGTGTGTGTGTGTTAAGCATCGTATTTGAACTCATTTTCAACTTATAGGACTATAAGTTATGAAGGCAGGAAGGGTAGTTTTCCCCTGCATCCGTCTCCCCAAGTCTCCTTTGCTAGCATCCCACACTACCACATTACCACACAGTATTGGGGGGGCTCTGACTCTCAGCCAAGCTGCAGAAGCTCTCCGTGGGATGGGGCGTGGCTCTCACAGAGCCCCATCTAACAGACCCCACCCCGGAACAGCAGAGAAAAAACTCTCCCATTGGCTGCTGTCAGGGTGGTTAAGAGGGGAGTTCTGGACAGCTTAGTAGCCTTTGGCATCCCCCAGTCAGCTATGCAACACTTGTGAGCAATTGGAAACCTTCCATTCTGGGCCTCAGACAGGAAGGTGTCCCTAGGCCAGGGCCGCCTGCACAGTAGGCACCTGGGATGGAACCTGGTGACCACGGTCGCCACGTCTCATCCTCCTCTGAGTGGCTGCCGTGGAGGTGTAGAGGTCTGACAGGGTCTGTGGGCAGGATATGGCAGGCGTACTGTGAGCCCTCATGTAGCTGGCTTCCTGGGAGAGAAGAGCTGTATTCAGCTGCAATTACTGAAGGAGTGGAATCAATAGGGCAGCCCTTTAATGGAGAGCGGGCAGCACTGAGCGCGGCCTCAGGAGGCAGCTGGCTCAATAGGGAGGAGCTGTGTGCTCTCAAGGAAGAGCTGAAATTAGTGGCCATCACCCACCCCATTTCAGAGAGGGACAAACTAAGGCTCTTACTGAAAACAGAGCTAGCTGCTAGATTTTGTCTTGCCCCCAAACACCTGCCTGCCCTGTGCTCCCCACACAATAGGCAGACCGTGAACTATATTCTTTCCTTGCTCTCCCAGCACGCCATGACTATATCGCCTTCCATCGCTCTGCTTAGAAAGGAAGCAGCTGAATGTAATCTTTACACCTTAGTCAAAATTAATTTCCTTTCTTTAGTAAGTATTCACCGATGAGCACTCCAGAGGGACCCATCATGGCCGTTACAGTATTGTCACGCACACGCTCGCGCGCGCTCTCTCTCTCTCTCTCTCTCTCTCTCTCTCTCTCTCTCTCTCTCTCTCTCTCTCTCTCTCTCTCTCTCTCTCTCTCTCTCTCTCTCTCTCTCTCACACACACACACACACAGAGAGAGAGAGACAGAGACAGAGAGACAGAGAGAGCGCTAGCGCATGAGAATGTGTGTCCACACACACATATGGGACGGATGTACACAGCATGTGGAGCCCAGAGGACCTTGGATGGCGTCCTCACGGCTCCTCAACGTAGGCTAGGCTCGCTGGCCAGTGAGCTGCAAGGATCTGCATGCCACTGCCACCGCCTCCACCTCCCTGAGTTTTGGGAGTCTAAGCCTCTGCCACCAAACGCATTGCTTTTTGTTTGTTTTAATCATGGTTTCTGGGGATTAAGCTCGGGTCCTGATTTCTTCAGAGCAAGCACTTGTCCAGCGGAGCCATCTTCTCGTCCCTGGACTTAGTTTTTTAAAGAGTCTCATATTGATTGACTAGAGCTGGGTTACCTGGAGAGGAAGCATGGTGGAGCTGGGGCCTGAGGGCCCAGACACTGGTTGCTAAGGGCAGGACCAGTAGAGGGGTGTGGGGCATGGGTGGGATGTTTCAAGAACTGCAGAGAAACGGTGCGGTTGGCCTTAAGTATAGGTAATGAGCAGAATGGAGGGGGGCCTGAGCACCCGGCGGGGTGTAATCCCTCTGCACACAGCGAGGACAGTACAGCTTGTCTTGGGGACGGTGGCCCATTGAGCTAGGAATAGGTTGGGGTTGTGTGGGCCACTTTAGTGAATGAGGTGCTAGGGGAGAAATTCCAGGCTGCAGGGCCCATGCCCCTGATCACCATGTTCCTTCCGCAAGACCACCCTCAGGGCCTCTGTGGGTGTCCCAGCCCTACTTCTGCTTGAGTCACTTGTAGTCTGAGGGTTTCTGGCCCAGGCAGGCAGCTTCCCTCCACATAGATCATTCCAGCCCCGTTGTGCTCACGTCTCCTTTAAAAAAAAAAAAGCCTTTTTTTTTTTGAGATTTTATTTTTAGGATAAGAGAAAAAAAAGGTTGGGGGAAAGGCTTTTTCGAAAATTCCTTCGGCACAGAATTAATGGCTTGTGAACGTCAGGGCAGGCTGCCGGAGTCAGTTCCCAGCCTTTCCACAGGCTCCCCTCTCACCGCGGCCCACAAATCACCCCCAGCCCAGCATTGGCTTTGCCTTTCCCAGGACCCGCACCCTGGCTGGACAGCCGGGCAGAGCTCAGCAGAGCGCCTAGAGCCAACTCCAGGGGTCTCGCAGAGCTCACATCCCACAGCAGGGCTTTACAATTCTAATTTAAAAAACAACTTATTTAATGACGCAAGTAAGTAATCTGTATTCAGTGGACGTTATGTAAGTTGTGGGAGACCATGGTCTCAGTGGGATGGGACAGCTGTAGCCCTTGTGGCGCTCCAGGACAGCTGCGGAGAAGCCAGGCTGGGGCACAACTCAGCACCCACGTCTAAGGTCATCTCAACTCACACACATCCAGGACAAAGGCAAGTGGGTTGGGGCCGCAGCTCAGGTCAGGATTCAGAGTGCACAGTGACTCTGTTTGCACAGTCTCACTTTCAGTCAGCCAAGGTTTAAGAATATTAAATGGAAAATTCCAGAAATAAACAATTCATGATCTTGAAATTGCTTGCTGTGCTGAGTACCACGATGAAGTCTTGTGTTGTCCATCCCTACCCTGCATCTGAATCTGGGCTCCGTCCAGCCTTTCCACCCTGCCTAAGCTACCCACCTGGTAGTTGCTCAGTAGTCATGGCTATGATGTCCTGTCCCCAAATGCCAGAGCTTTGTTTCATGACCCTTATATAAATACACGGCGGTGGCAATTTGATACGTCACAAAAAGCCATGACGTGCCTGCCTTGAGAAAGGGTGGAAATTCTTGACTTGAGGCTGCCGAGGGAGGTCCGTGGTGCAGTAAGACTGCGCGCCAGAGCCTATACTTAACTGCGGTATCCTGCGACTGTTCCATCATTTCTTCTCTCACAGAGACTGATAAACTCCTATAGGGAGAGACTATGGGACCAAACTGTGTATATAGGAGCATGTGCTTTCTTACGGTCCCCAGAGGACGTGGGACGTGTTCCTGTCAGGCCCCGAGGCAGGACCGGCTTGTAAGGTACAGATTCAGGTTAGATAGCTGGAATGGAGACCCCAGGAAGCTGAGGCCTGGGGTCAGAGAAGCCCCATTGAGGAGGACAAGGCCACAAGCTTAGGAGAAGGCAGCTTCTGAGTGCAGGGCAGTTACTCTGCCACTGAACTTACCACAGCATCTCAGACGCCACCCAGGTAGGAGCACGTGTCTCGGGGTCAGCACGTGTTTCAGGAGTCTGTTCTCGACTTCCACTCTGAGGAAGTGACTCTCCTGTTGCTGATGTGAAGTTGGGTTGAGTCTCCTGTCTCTGCCCACTATCTCTCCATAAGAGTACTGGGGTTACAGACACACTCGGGTCATTAGGCCTGTGTGACAAGCACCTGTACCCGATGCACCATCTCACCAGACACCAGCCCCTCCCCCACCCCTCTCACCTTTCTTTTTTCATTTTTTTAGTTTTTATTTTTAAATATTTTATTTAGATTAATTTCATACAAAATAATTCTTTCCCCTCCCACATTCCTCCCAGATCCTCCTAATCTCTCTATCTGCCCGGTCTTCTCTCTCCCTAGCTTGGCCCACCAAGCAGCCATGATGGCTGGCTGGTAGTTCCCAGGGAAGCGCCTGTCTGCTCCTTCAGCACTGTGATCCCATGAGTCAACACTGGGTCAGGCTTTCACACTCTGCTCATCTTGCTTGCGTGGCAAGCACTTTACAGACTGAGCCTTCCAGTCTACTCTGTTATTGGGTTAGCACCAGTCACATCTGAGACCCGATGGTGTCTGCTTTAGTCTGTCCCAGCACCAGCTTGACCTTGACCTCTGCACACTCAGTTCACCAACACCCCAAGGGCAAGTATGTGCACAAGCCCATTTTATAGCTGAGTAAACTGAGGCTCAGAAAAGTAAAGTGACATGCCAGGGACAGCGTGTGTCCTCCAGGACACAATTTGCCCATAGGTTTGGGCAAAAACCTCAGCCCCAACCTGTATCTGGATGGGGGTTTGCCCTACTCCAAAATTGTCCCAAGAAACTAGGGGACAGGAACAGATGCTAGAACTGTGAGGAAACACAGTGGAGATGGGAGGGACGCTTCTTCAGTAGTGAACTAAGGCAAGGATGACCTCAATGACCAAATATGGGCTCTTCCGGCCTTTCTGCTATGTCTGGCCAGGAGGAATGATGTGGCCAGGTATGTGGCTGCGCTGTATGGCTCAGGGTGGTCTGAAATTCCCAGGGCCAGCTACTCTCCTGCCTCAGCTTCCCTAGTGTCTGGGACTTCGAGTGTGCACCCCTGTGCCTTTAGTCTCTTAAAAGCCAAAGTGACCAGTCCCTTGGCCAGCCTGTCTTCCCTCCCTTCCTCCCTCCCTTCCCCACACCCAGTCTAGTCCCTACACACCTTAAACACCGGCCATATCCTAGGAGTAGCTGTGTCACCCAAGGTCAAGGCTAGACCCGGGTAACATCTGGGGATCTATTTAGCCGGGCCTCCGCTTGGGTCAGGCAGGGTCTGAGAGCTGAGATCTGCCTGTGTGAACAAGCAGGGAGCCAGGGAAGGTTCCAGAGCGGAGTCTAACCTGCCTGTCTCCACAGCTGCAGCCGGAGCAGCTGGATTGCGGCGCGGCCCACCTGCAGCACCCACTGACCATCCTGCAGCCGCTGAGGGCATCGCCCGTGGTCCGTGCTCCAGGGCTCACGGCCGTGGCTGTGGCCAGCGCTAACAACTACACGGCCGTCTTTCTGGGCACTGCCACGGGGAGGCTCCTCAAGGTAAGCACGCTCTGCAGGAGCTCCCCGGGGAGGGCCACAGAGGGCCAGAGTCACTCTGCTTTTTTCAGTCTTCCCTCTAGGCCTCCACGGTGGCCTGTCATGGAGGGAGGAACTGGCCTGAGCGATGTCTGCGTCTGCTTTCGCATCTCCCAGCCTAGGGGCCTGGGGCCTGCCTGCAGCGTCTTGACTTATGCAATGCACATGCTTCCTCTGGGCCTCTGTTTCCCTCCTGGCTGCAGTTGTTGGAGGACTTCCATGAGGGAGGCAACAGCGGGGCTGGTCACCACCTCAGGGGTCCAGTTTCCGGATTAACCATGAGGCCTACCACCCTGCAAGTTCCAGAGCTAAGGGAGGACAAGGAGCTGCTTCTCTTACCTCAGAGCAGATGGACACTCCTGCCCACTGCCTCTCCACTTCTCTGTGGGGAAAAGTCAGTCATCTAGCCAGGCCCAGCCTAATTGACTCAGAGTCCATAATCTAATTCCCTTTGGCAGCTGCCTGAGTGGGATGGGGGTGGGACTTGGACCCCACAGGCCTCGAACCACCTGTGGTGCCCAGGGAGAATGCAGGGCCCCAGTGCCTGCCGTTTACTCATCTTCAACCCACCTACCCACCCCTACCCACCCGGGCTCAAATTTGTGGTCAGCTGAGTGCCTTTAACTGCTGCTACTCGCTGTGTGTCCTGAGGACATAGCTTGTCTCCTCTGAACTCCAGGCTCTCTATCCATTGAGGAGAAATGAGGCAGAGCAGGACTGTGGTCCGAGCCTTCTCCCCACAAAGCTGTAGTCATTAGGCACCTGATGTTTACCCTGTACCTCAGGGTACATCACAGGCACCAAGTCCTTTAGCTCTCATATCGAGCCCAGGATTCTATTCCACAGAAGCAGGCCACTGAGGTCCTTCAACAGAGGTGACGACCCCCAGTGTGACCAGATAGCTAGAGATGGGGCCGCTGCTTTTCATTTTTAATTGTTTTCTATGTGCCATGCTTAGAATGGAATACAGGATCTTAGTGATGGACAGCTTGGTGTCTCTCCAGCCAACCCTTTCTCTGTTTGGACCGTTCTATCTTAATTCCCAACCAGGGCAGCAGGACTCAGTGAACACTGAGGAGGTGGAAATGAGTTGGGTCTGTTTGGTGTCTGGGGTAGGCGGGCGTGGTGTAAACCATGGTCAAGCCCCTCCCAGCATCCCAAGAGGCTTCCTGGCAACATCTCAGAGGCCGAGCCTGAGCCTGGGGGGCCCTGGGGAGGGCACAGTGTTGACCTGGCACACCCCAGAATGGAAAGGAGGATAGAGGTACTGTCAGGAAGATATGGAGCAAAAGTGAGGCAGGCCTGGCTGGGCAAGGTGTATAATGTATAAGAGCCGGAGCAAAGTGAGAAAGAGGTGGGGGTGTGGCTAGGGGTGTGGTTGGGGTGTGGCTAGGTGGATCCTCAAGGCATCGAATGCTGCAGCCAGTTTCTTCCTGCAGGAAACATCTGCAGGTTTTAGAAACCCACAGGAAGGTGACTGGGCGGCCTCAAAGGTATCCAGACCACTAGCCTTTACCCTCCAATTAGTGTCTGGGAGCCTTGAGCACCCGGCCTGTGAGAATGAGAGGGGAACACTGACAGCAGAGCTTTGCCAGTCCTTGGAGAGCCACGCAGAGGGGCCTGGGACCTTGCCCAGAATTCTGCTTGTCTTATCTCTCTTATCCCCACAGCCCTGTGGAATGACGGCCATCTTACTCACTGGGGAAACTGAGGCTCAGGGAGGGAAAACAACTCATTTGGATTGTACATGAGTGCATGTCAGAAATAGAATTCAAGCTGTGCTATTAGCCATGACACCTAGCAGCGCCCCAGAGAATGGTTTGGGAAACTACAGCCCACAGATACCTGGGGGACATGCAGGAAGGGAGAGTGAGAATATGGTGCAGGCGCACTCCACCTAGGAACCCCGTTTTCCCTTTCACCCCGGATCATCTGAGCAGGAGGGCGGAGGAGACCCCAGCCCAGCCTGACCTCATGGGTGGCAGTCCTGGGCACCAGTAGGTGATGATGGCTTTCCCTTCCACAGATCAGCCTGAATGAGAGCATGCAGGTAGTAAGCAGGCGGGTGCTGACTGTGGCCTATGGGGAGCCCGTGCACCACGTCATGCAGTTTGATCCCATGGATCCTGGCTACCTGTACCTGATGACATCCCACCAGGTGAGGAACTGTAGCCAGCCAGCTTTGGTGCAGGGCCTTAGCACATGCTGACCCTCCTGTCGGGGACACCTCCTTCCCCACCTCCATCTTTGCTCGCTCATGTCTGGGACAGGCTGCTTCAAGGAGGCTCTGTTTCCCCCACATACCCTCTATTAATGCCTCCAGAGTTAGCTACCCTAACCTCACGAGAGGGCTCCCTGCTCAGCTGGGCCCCCTCTACCTGCAGATGGCCCGGGTGAAGGTGGCGGCGTGTGAGGTACACTCCACCTGTGGGGACTGCGTGGGCGCAGCTGATGCCTACTGCGGCTGGTGCACTCTGGAGACCCGGTGAGGCCCCTGACATGATGACAGGGCAGGGAGGCCTGGGGGGCAGTGGCCCTGGCCTGGGCCCTGACCCCACGGTGCCTGCAGGTGTACACTCCAGCAGGATTGCGCCAACTCCAGCCAGCCGCATTTCTGGACCAGTGCCAGTGAGGGCCCCAGCCGTTGCCCTGCCATGACAGTACTGCCCTCTGAGATCGATGTGCACCGGGACTACACAGTGAGTGGAGCCACACCAGCATAAAGCCTGCGGGCACAAGCGGCGACAGTCAGGCTTTAGGAAGCTCACAGCGAGGGCCAGGCACCATCTCCATGGCTGGGCCACCTCTCCAAGGTTCTGCCATGGACTCTTGGTGGACCTAGTCAACAGTTAGGACCATGCCACCTGAGTGCACAGCAGTCCACAGGGCCACTGCTGACATTTAAAGGGCAGTTTCTGAATACACCGACGGGGACACCTAGATAGAGAATAAACCCTTCTTGTCTCCTTTCTGGGAGTGTTAGTGGCCGTCACTTATCCTGATATGGGACAGACGGGTGGTGGCTAGTGTCAAGAGAGCCATGCCTGCAGCAAGGTGGATGCCCCAGCAGCCTGGGTCCTTCCCAGCTCCCTCCTCACTGACTCCTCTAAGGACAGGGCCCTCCTATGTCAACCGAGGGGTTCCAGTTGTCCAGATCACATATCGGTCCTGCCCTGGCCTCATCCCTGGGCAGCCTGGAGTAGGCACGGCCATTCATCCCCTTGTCCATTCACATCGTACTGTGCACTTCCTGGGGGCCATGCATGTACATACTCTGGAGACCCACCCTTGACCTGGGAGGAGCTGCTGTGCTCTTGGAAGGAGAGAATAAGTGTAGAGGTGGAACTGCACGCAGAACAGAGTGGGGTGGGGCACAAGGGAAGGCAGGGAAATGGTGCAGACCGGCCTTGCTCTGGGAGAGGGCGTGGAGTGGGTATGAGGAAGAATAGCTTCATAGGAAACTACAGTCCAGAGGCCCTAAGGTGGGAGTGAGGTCCACGTGTCTGGGGTGGAGAATGGGGTCATAGGAACTGTGTGCTGCAGAGGCCTTCTGTTTTTGAGACACCATAGCCCAGTCCAGCCTTGAATTTGTAGCAATCCTCCTGCCCCAGCTTCCCAAGTGCTGTGATTGCAGGCTGTGTTGCAAAGCCCGGTTGACAGAGCCTGTGTGACCTCTGAGTTGAGGAGCCTCAAATGGAAAAACTAAAGCCCCAGGGTTTCTTATGAGTGGAGAGCCTTGAAGTCCCTCAAGACAAACGGTTTTCTGAGAGACACTCAGGCAGGATCAGACAGATGCTCTTTTGTAGTAGGATTTGTAAAAGGCATGACCTGGGCCTCATCTGAGGGCATCTCTCCCCCAGGGTATGATCTTACAGATCTCAGGAAGCCTGCCCAGCCTCAGTGGTATGGAGATGGCTTGTGACTATGGAAATGGCGTTCGAACGGTGGCCCGAGTACCCGGCCCTGCCTATGATCATCAGATTGCCTATTGCAATCTCCTGCCCAGGGCCCAGTTTCCATCCTTTCCTGCTGGCCAGGGTGAGTGCCTGGCTGCGGTGCCAGCCCAAGGGTGGGACCCTGCCAGCATCACATGTGGGTGAAGACTTTTGTGTCTCTGATCACTTTCCAGACCACGTGACCGTTGAGATGTCTGTACGGGTCAAAGGACACAACATTGTCTCAGCCAATTTCACCATCTACGACTGCAGCCGAATTGGACAAGTCTACCCCCATACAGTGTGAGTGGGCGGCGGGAGGGGGAACAGGCCCCAGCTTGGAGAACAGCTTCAGACCCTGGAACACACAGCAGACAGGATCCCACATCCTTCCCTTGCCTGTAGCAAGCTTTGACCAGCCAGGTCCTGCAGACTGGCACCAGACTGGCAGAGGCAGAGGGAACTGAAGAGTCTGCCTGCTTCTCCCTTGTATACCTCTCATTAGTGGGAAGCTCCCCTCCATGCAAGATGACCCATCTGCCCCCTTTCTCCAAGGCTCATCCTTCTGGGGCCCAGCTAAGGGTAGGCAGCGGGGAACTGAGGGACCCCCTTGTCTTCCAGCTGTACCAGCTGCCTGTCGACACAGTGGCCTTGCTCCTGGTGCATCCAGCTGCACTCATGTGTCTCCAACCAGTCTCGGTGCCAGGACTCACCAAACCCCACGGTAAGCCTTGCCTCGGGCATACCCCCGCCCACGGCTTGAGTACCCACTTCTCTTGTCTTTAAAGTCACCACAGTCCTGGCACTGCATGTTCAGCCAATCCCCTGTGGCTGGACAAGCCAGTTGCCTTTCTTCCTCCTCTGCCTTTGAACCTCTCTGGGTAACTACTCCAGGAAAGCTGGTTCTTAGAGGCGACACCTCAGGGCTACAGTGTGACCTTCTGGAAAGCCTGAGCCAGACTGAAGCTGTGCCCTCGATCCACGGTGGATGCTAAGGGTGGAACATTGTCATCCCATCTTTTCAGTTTCTCAGACACTTCAAACCCTTGTCCCTGTGACTTTGAGAGGAAACCCTTGTCCCTATGGCCTTGAACAAGCCACCTACCTGGGAGGCATAGCCTTGGGCCTTGAACCCAAATCCCTTTGCCTTTCTTTGAAATGTAGAGTTGGGTACTAAGACCCCCTGCCTCTGTTCCCATGGTACATCACCTTCACCCTGGAAGGCTCCTCCCTCTTTCAGGGATCACACATGAAATTTCCAGACCTTGGCAGGTGAATAGCAGCACCTTGAGCTCAGACATACCTCGCCTTGCATTATGTCAGGGCTGTGCACCCTAGGAGGGGCAGCCTTGGCTTCAGCCTGGCCCTCAGAGCAGCCTTCAGCAGCACACAGAAACCACACTGGGCACACAGAGCAGGAGTTCTCACTGACAGGCCCAGGAGTGGCCTATGGTCGTATTGAGAGAAGCTCTGGGTGTTGGAATACAGTTAGTCTAGGCCCATTGTGCCTATGGCTCTGGTGTTGGGGGCATCTGGCTGTGGCATTTTCTTACCCACAACCCTAAGCTGCGTGCACAGCAGGGACTTGGTGACTGCTGAAGACCAGACGTGTCCATTGCGTCTGCCTGGTACATGCCAACCCTGAAGGACCAGAGGCCTCCTCACAGTCCTCCAGCACTCACTGAGTGCTTGTTGTATACTCAAGTCTGTGCTAAGCACTGGAGAAAAGCCAATTAGATGTAGTTCTGTCTTTCCTACCATAGGCTCAAAGCCTTAGCTCTGACCTGTGGCTGTGTGATCGCAGGCCAGCTACTGACCCTTTCAGTGTCTTTCTCCCTGTGTAACATGTGGTCCACAGCAAGGGCCTAGAGTAGAGATCTGGAATTACTCCAGGAGGCACTAACCCTATTCTTGGCACCTAGATGATTTTAGAAGCTCTGGCTACTGTGCATGGGTGCCCAGCAGAGACATTTCTTAAAAGGATTTTGTGTGGGTCTTGACACCTGCATAGGAGCTCAACAACTGGGAAGTGTGTCTGCCGCTGCCGGCCAGCCTGTTCTCCCCAGGTCTGCAGCTCTCCCTCAGGGCAGGAGTGGGCCGGCCCCAGAGGGGCTGTCGTAGAGCATTACTGTAATCTGGCAGGAGAAGAGGCAGCTTCACCAAGGCCTGTGCAAGGTTCTGAACCAGTGCTCGACTTGGCATTTAATTAAGTGCCAGTTAACTGTGGAGGCGCCAGGCCTCCCGGGCAGACGGCAGGCAAGAGGGTCTGCACGTCCTCCGGGACCCCTGGCTCCTGGAAGGGAGGCCCTGAAGGTTGTGCTTGCAGCCACATGCGCGTGGTCCCAGTGGCCCCCAACAGGGCGGCTGCTAGGGCTGGCTCAGGGGTTGGGATGAGAAGAGGCAGCAAGGTGCCATGTGTTCCAGGGCCAGGGTTGCCTCTCAGAGTGCAGCGCCCCCAGGGCAGCCTGGTGACAAGCTTTGGAAGCAGGATGGGAAGTGGTAGCTGGATCAGAGCCTGGCGTGTTCCAAACCACAGGGCGGCACAGTGCCGGAGGCAGTGGCCGAGCGGCTTGATGGGTATTGACAGCCATCACGGACTGTGGGCTGGACCACAGCAAGTGGCAGCAGGCCAGGGGGCCCCGGTCACTGGGTCTGTTGATGCCTGTTGGCTTGGGATGCCAGCGCTTGCCCTCTTGAGCTTGGAGACACTGCAGGAGGTCTGGGCACTCCTGTGGCTGGCTCCATTTTTCCAAGAGCACGTTTGGGATCCTAGCCACCAAGCTTTGTTCCCTGGCAGTTCCAGCTAGGCAAGGAGAGGTCTGTGCCAACCTCTGTGAACTAGGGCAGGCTCTGCACACACCTGCACGATGGTAGCTCCCGACCTCTCCCCTCTCCTGTGCACTCATCCCTGTCCTACGTGTAACCATGCACAGCTTCCCAAGCCTGCAGGTCACGTTAGCAAGTGGGAAAAGCCATCCGAGGCCTAGAAGCCGTCTGATGGCCTGGGTGGAAACAGGAAAGGGAAGCCCATAGGGGAGAAGCCCAGACTGGCTCTGGTCGTTGGAGTTATTCAGCCAATGCTAGTGAACAGTCATCTTCAGGCACCGTTGGATCCAGGAGTTCAGTGGTGGTGTAAGGGGATACTGAGGCTCTGTCTCCAAAGAGAGAGGGCAAGGGGGAGAACAGAGGAAAACCAGTCCCCCAGGAGAAGGTGCCCTTGTCCCAGAGGGTGATCTTATGTACACATGGGTGTCCTAACCCTAATTCTTGCCCTGACAGATGTGACCAGGAGACCCCTGGCTAGACTGGCCTTGGGGTGCATGGCTACCCCTGGTCCCTGTGACCTCTTGCCCCCGTAGGTCAGATCGAGGCACCAATAGGTAGGACTTCAAAGCTCCAGCACAGATATGATCCCAGTATCGTGCTGAGGATTGTGGAGAAATCACAGCCACAGCCCCACCTTCTCTGCCCCTTCCCTGTACAGCTTCTTCTGCACAGTGCGGTACAGTCTCTGAGAGCCACAGAGGCGGTTTTTAACCCAGGTCTGGCCTAGTGTTATGTGACCCGCAAAGCTGAGTCCCAGAGAACCCAGCCACAAAGAACTCTCCACACACAATACCTAGGCACCCTGGGGCTAAGGAGCACATCTCGGAGGAAGACTCCATTTAGAGGGAGCATTTTACCTCTATTTCCTCATCTAGAAAGTGGGGTGCAGGCATTGCTATGGAGACTATTGGCACCCTGGGGAGGCACGACTGTCTGTTGGGGATGGGCTCTGAAACATCCTATTTGACCCCCATCCTGTGTTTGGTCTGCAGAGCCCTCAGGACTGTCCTCAGATCCTGCCCTCACCCCTAGCGCCTGTGCCCACGGGTGGCTCCCAAGACATTCTGGTGCCTCTGACTAAGGCTACCTTCTTCCATGTAAGTAGAGGCTGAGCCGGGTCTTTGTGGGTTTCAGACTATCCCAGCGCCCATAATGGTGGCCCGGCTTTTCTCCCTGAGCCGCGTTCCAGCTGTATAAGACTTGGAGCAGGAAAGCAAGGCTGATGGAGGACAGCAGGCAGCCAGAGCTGCCAAGGGAACCCTGGCCCAGGCCCCGGTACTCCTGCCTGGAGGCTCCCTGACATAGTGGCCCAGCCCCCTGCCTTGCACCACAGTCCATGGGTAGATGAACCCCATGTGGGCTCTGCCTGCCCGGCCCAGGCTGATCAGACCCTGGGTGCTCCAAGCTCTGTGGCATGTACTGCCAGTTCAAGACTCCCATGTCTTTCCCAGGGATGGCCAGAAGAGGCCATGCCCTTAATTCCCATGATCTAGGGGGGACATTGAGGGAGGAAGTGTTCTGGGGGAGGGGATGTGGCCATCTCTGCCCACCCCAGGAGGAGTGTGGCGGGGGAGGGGTGGGGGGCGTTGATGAGTTTTGGAAGGATGCCAGCTTTCCTAATTCCCGGGACATGCCATCTGTCACTGCCACGCGGGAGTTGAGGCCCGTGACGGTTGTCACACGTGGGGGCCACGTGCCAGGCATCTGGGATGTGTCAGGGAGCCTCTATGGGGTAGGGGCTCTTGAGAGCCAGGGTGGAGCTGTCTTCCATCAAAAAGCCTACCCTGCCAAGGCCTGGTGGGTCACAGGAGCAGGGTGGGGAAGCTCTAGCCCCAATTTGGCCCTGGCTGATTCTCTCCAGCTGTGTGGCACTCGTGGCATATTCTCTGTTTTTCCCAGACACAGGGATCCCCGTCCTCCGTGCTACCCCAACCCTGGTGCTGTCCCCTGCTCGCCTCACCCTGACCATTCTAAATCACCGGGGATCGGGACTGGGGCCTGGACACTGGGCTGTTCTGCCACGTGCTTGGGGAGGGGACCCACCTCCAGCTCTGCACACTGGGAACAGAACCAACATCTGGCCCTGTCAGCAGCCTCTTTCCTGTGTTAGCTTCCGGCTAGGACCCCAGGAAGAAGAGGTTGACCTGCTTTTTTCTCAGGGTGTCACATCTGCCAACAGCAAGGACATAAACAGGAAGTACTTGCACACTGCTGCTAGGGGCTTAGTCTGACACATGAATCCCAAGTTTATCACTCAGTAAATATTTATTGATAGGACTCTTGAGGGAGCAAGATGAGACCGAGGAACTAGACCTATCTTAATGTGTTACCATTTATTGAGCACCTCCTGCAAGCACACGTTAGACACCTGTGTATGTAAAATTCTAAAACATAGGATGTTTACTTTGCCCAGAAGACCTATTCACGTACCTGCATGAGGCCACACAGTGAACAAGTAAAGGTGGGATTTAAAGCTAGGCCTATGTGAGGTTGAAGCCAAGCTTTCCACCAACTTCTGCTGGTCTTGGGGGTGTATGAAGGTCCCGCAGTGAGCTAGGACCTTCACCAGTGAGCGAAGAGATAGGTGCAAACAGCCTAAGCCAGCAAACAGGATATTTGACCAGCAGGGCAGGGCAGGCTTTGGGAGTAACATAGTCCCCTCAGCTTACCCCCTTACTGACCCTGGGGGCAGGATCGATCCAAGGGGGGCCTTGACACTGGTGATTCTCACTGGTGGTAAAAAGAGACCAGCCTAGGAGAGGCCTGGCACATGACCAGGCACTCAGTCCAAGGGTCAGGCAAAGTCTCCTGGACCTGGGGCATCAGGAACTTGTTTAGGCCACTGATGGGTGGTAAGGAGGCTGTCAGAGGCCTCTTAGATGACAGCCATCATTCCAAACACAGAGGTGACCCAGGTCCTCACGGCCCAGGCACTGGGAACAGTCAGGACTTCCCACAGCACAACTGTGGACACAGGACAGCATCCATCTGTCTGAGTGAGTCTGAGGAGAGACATCTCTGGAGTCAGCATCCATAAGGTTCTTGGCCAGCTCCCACCTATGCTGCCAGGGTCCCCAGTATCTGTGCAGTCCCTGACATGGTGGCCCGGAAGGAGACTCTGGCAGCAAAAGCCTGGTTGCCTTAGTCAGGGTCTCTATTCCTGCACAAACGTCATGACCAAGAAGCAAGTTGTTCAGCTTACACTTCCATATTGCTGTTCATCACCAAAGGAAGTCAGGACTGGAACTCAAGCAGGTCAGGAAGCAGGAGCTGATGCAGACGCCATGGGGGGATGTTCCTTACTGGCTTGCTTCCCCTGGCTTGCTCAGCTTGCTTTCTTATAGAACCCAAGAATACCAGCCCAGAGGTGGTACCACTCACAAGGGGCCCTCCCCTCTTGATCACCAGACCATGAAAATGCCCCACAGCTGGATCTCATGGAGGCACTTCCCCAACTGAAGCTCTTTCTCTTGTGATAACTCCAGCCTGTGTCAAGTTGACACGCAACCAGCCAGTACACTGGTGGAGTCCCTAGGCCACCTGACAGTGTAGAGGCTGCTGTGTTTTGTTGGAGTTATAGGGAATGGGTGCTAGGAAGTCTCCTCTGCCTGTGTCTGCAGGGTACCTCCCTCGAGTGCAGCTTTGGGCTGGAAGAGAGCTTTGAGGCTGTATGGGTGAATGACTCACTGGTCCGCTGCAACCAAGTGGTGGTAAGTGGTATGGCCCAGCAGGGCAGGAGAAACCCACTCAGCCTCCTCTCTCCTCATCTAGCCTGCTTTTGCCTCTTGGTCTCCTCCCTCTGCTCCCATCCATCTTGGTGACATCCTTGTCCCCTCGAGAGACAGACTCCACCCTTGCCCTTCCTCATTTTGCAGCTGCACACAACCCAGAAGAGCCAGGTGTTTCCACTGAGCCTGAAGCTGAAGGGGCCACCAGATCGATTCCTAGACAGCCCTAACCCCATGACAGGTGAGTGTCCCATCTATCCCACATGGCCAGTGGGAGGGGCCCAGCCTTTGGGGGCTCACTGGCAGCCATAGACACCATACCCCATAGGTGGCCCCACTCACTGAGACACTTGGGCCAGCCCCTCTGCTGTGGCCCGCCTCACACCAGACTGTTGTAACCTCCAGGACTACCTGACAGTGTAGTTCAGTTTCCTCTCTGAACTCTGTTGTCCCTGTGTCAAGTGAGGCCCCAAGCCTTTACCACAAGATTGACCAGGACTCAGTGAGCCAGTCCCTATGAATCTTGTCTATAAAATGGGGGAGTCAGTAATTCCTCCACACACAGTCCCCCTGAGGAGAGGGAGTGTTGATGAATGTGGGGGCTGGACACAGGGCAGCATAGGTAGGATGCTGACTGTAGAGTCGCCTCGCCTCAGGCTCACCATGCTTTACTGTGTTCACAGTTGTGGTCTACAATTGTGCTATGGGCAGCCCTGACTGTTCCCAGTGCCTGGGCCGTGAGGACCTGGGTCACCTCTGTGTTTGGAATGATGGCTGTCGTCTGAGAGGGCCCAAGCAACCACTCCCTGGCACCTGCCCGGCCCCTGAAATCAGAATGGTAAGCACACAGCACGCAGGCACACACAGCATTCTTGGCTCATAGGTTACCTCCCATGGCTAATGTCTTAATGGGCCACAGACACTGGGAGGTGGAGGAAGCTAGGCTTTGATCCATTGATGTTCCACAGCCACCCAGGAAACCTCTGACCTGGTGACAGTTGAGAAGGCCAGCAACTCAGCAGCCTGATTTAGTCGGGGGAAGAAAATCTCAGGGAAGAATTTTGATTGGGTCAGTTTCTGGTTTAGAGGCTGAATTCTGTGGTCAGGCATGGCCACCAGGAGCCACACATGGCATCATCAGCCTCGGAACCCATGTTGCCCCAGGCCTCTGAGCCTCCCTGTCCTCTGCTAAGCAGAGCGTCTGTACAGCCCCACCTCCTGTGGTCACATGTGACAGTGAGAGAGACACCCAGGCTCAGACCTTCCCTTGCCTTGGTCCCCCTCCGGCAGATTGAGCCCCTGAGTGGCCCCTTAGACGGTGGGACCTTGCTGACCATCCGCGGCAGGAACCTGGGCCGTCGGCTCAGCGACGTGGCACATGGTGTGTGGATTGGCAGTGTGGCCTGTGAACCCCTGGCTGACAGATACACAGTTTCAGAGGCGTGAGTGTCAGGCATTGCCAACCTGATCCTTCCCCCCAGCCCTGCCCCCTCCCCCAACAGGGCACATTGCTGTGACTGGGCCTCCCCACTGTCTCTGCCTGGGCCACTCCTTTATCCTGACAGCTCTCTGCTGCCTCCTCTGGGAAGCCCTCGGGGCTCTGCCTCCTGCCACATAAGCCGAGCTTTGATGAGAACCACTTGCTACTAGTAAAGTTTGGGGGTGGAGCTGATGGGGTATAAAGGTCAGGGTGTAACAGCTGCTCCCCCGACAGGGGATGTCTGCAAGAAGGTAATTAGCTTGGCTTCCTGTTGGAAGGCCCTGGGCCAGGCTTGTGGATAAGGGCATCAGGTGGCCAGCTAGGCAAACTGCCTGGTGATCAGAGACCGTGTGAGCCTTGTCTCAGAGCCACCGCTCTGGAGGAAACAGCGGAGCAGCGTGCCTCTCTTGGCCAAACCTACAGTGACCATCTTTGGAGAACATTGTTGGTTCGGCATTCTGGCCCCAGTGGGAATGGGAGGCAGAGTCCGTGGGCAGATACAGGCACTGGCTCACCTTCTGCCCATGTGCCCGCCCGTCCTCAGGATCGTGTGTGCCACAGGGCCCGCCCCAGGAGCCTTCTCAGACGTGGTAACGGTGAACGTCTCCAAGGAAGGCAGGTCTCGGGAACAGTTCTCCTATGTGGTAAGTAGGCCGCCACCACTCACCATCCAGCTCAGTCCCCACAAGCCTGCAGCCAGAGCCTAACCCCTTTCCTTCTCCGCAGCTGCCCATGGTCCACTCGCTGGAGCCGTCCATGGGCCCAAAGGCAGGGGGCACAAGGATCACCATTCACGGCAGTGACCTCAACGTGGGCTCCATGCTCCAAGTCCTGGTGAATGACACAGATCCCTGCACAGACCTCACGTAAGCCGTACCCACAGCCTGTCAGCTGAGCCTGCCTTGCTCTGTCCCTTTCTTGGCTTGGGGTGGATCTGGGAAGGAAGGAGCTGGGCCTGACCCAAGCCAGCACGTGGCAGTGGAGAGGAGAAATTGCACAGAATGAGAAAACACAAGGCTGAGGCACATGCAGTGGGTGAATAACGGGGAAGGGCCACACTCATGTGACCTGCTCATCACCCCCACACACACAGGCGCACGGCCACCAGCATCTCCTGCACTGTGCCAGGGGGTACCCTGCCATCTCCAGTGCCTGTGTGTGTGCGCTTCGAGAGCCGGGGCTGCGTGCACGGAAATCTCACCTTCTGGTACATGCAGAACCCGGTCATCAGAGCCATCAGCCCAGGCCGCAGCCCCGTCAGGTGAGAGCCAGAGCCACCAGTGCCCACTCTGTCTCGCTGTCCAGACTGCAGGGAGCCTGACAGGTCCTACTGTCCCCTCAGTGGCGGCAGGACCATCACTGTGGCTGGCGAACGTTTCCACATGGTGCAGAACGTATCAATGGCTGTGCACCACATTGGCCGGGAGCCCACGGTAAGGGGATGGGGTAAGTGGGGGTGAGGGGGTGCTTTGGGGGTGAGATGGTCCTGTGCAGACGGGGTCCTGAAGTTCCTGCCTCTCCGCTCTACTTGCCTCCTCCATCTCTCTCTCCTTTACCCTCTCCCTTCACTTCTCCACTCCCATGGCTTCATCGTACCCTGTCTTTGCAGTTCTGCAAGGTTCTCAACTCCACGCTCATCACCTGCCCATCTCCTGGCGCCCTGAGCAATGCTTCAGCGCCTGTAGACTTCTTTATCAATGGCCGGGCCTATGCAGACGAGGCGGTCGAGGAGCTTCTCGACCCCGCAGAGGCACAGCGGGGCAGCCGGTTCCGCCTAGACTACCTCCCCAACCCACAGTTCTCCACAGCCAAGAGGGAGAAGTGGATCAAACATCACCCTGGAGAGCCGCTCACCCTCGTCATCCATGTGAGCACCTGACTGGGAGCACGGGTAGTGGGAGGAGGGGACAGCTTACCTGGGAACCCCACCCCCATCCCAGCATCCCCTCCACACCCACAGAAGGAGCAAGACAGCCTGGGGCTCGAGAGCCATGAGTACCTCATCAAGATTGGCCAGGTGTCCTGCGACATCCAGATCATCTCAGACAGAGTCATCCACTGCTCGGTCAATGAGTCGCTAGGCACAGCTGAAGGACAGCTGCCCATCACAGTGAGTGGGTGGGGCTCTGCAGGTGGGCCCGGCTTCTGGGCACAGAAATCGCCAAGCGTTTCATTATTCAGTAACTCTGACCAGCAAAGTAGAGCTTTATATCCTGGACAGATGGAGAAACTGAGGCCCAAATCATTGGTTAGTGCCAGAAGCTATTAGCCAGTTGGCTCCCATGTGTTTTGGTGTCCCACCTATCGTGCAGCCTGCTGGTCATTGTGTAGAATCATGGAGTAGAGCAGAGGCCCAGACGGTGGGGCCTTTCTGTACTACCTCTGCCTTACACCTCCTGCAGCATCACCCCTCACCTGCTCCAGGACAGCATCTCCGAGACCCCTCCTAGGCGGTCATTACCACAGCCCTGTACTGAGTTGGCCTCTGTGCCAGACTCTGGATCACAGTCTTCCTGGCCCTGCCTTGTTGACCAGGGGTCACTGTGGTCATCTGTTGTCTGTGAGGCTCAGAGCACACACCAGGGAGAAGAGCCGAGACAGAGCTCTAGCAAAACCTGATGTGCCGCCCCACCTCCACTGTGCGCAGATCCAGGTGGGGAACTTCAACCAGACCATCGCCACACTGCAACTGGGGGGCAGCGAGACGGCCATTGTGGTGTCCATCGTTATTTGCAGTGTCCTGTTGCTGCTGTCTGTGGTTGGTAGGTAGCCCGTGTTTGGGAGAGTCGGGAGGCCATATCCCAGTCCCTCTGAGAGTGGCAGTGGGTAAGGGGTGGGCACAGTTAGGCACCTTGGGGTGGGACAGGTGGAAGGTGGAAGATATCGGTTGGATCCTCTGTGCTTAGGCTATTGGCTTTGGATGCAAGGCAGAGGAATTTGGGGACTACTGAAGAACTTTGTCCAGGGAAAATGATCCTGCGTGTTTAATGTACTCAATGTGGCATGAAGAGCAGAGCTCCCCTACAGTGCTGCGGGGACAAAGGCACAGTTGTCTCAGGAAATGGCCTGTCAGTTCCTCAAAGCCCTTAGGTTAGGTGTAGGTGGCCCAGTAAATCTACACCTGCGTATCTACTCAAGAGCAAACAAACATGCCCACATAAAATCTCATACACAGAGGTTTGTAGCAATATTACCTACACTAACCAAGAAGTCACAACAGCCCAATGGCCATCAAATGATAAGTGGGTAATTAGGGTGTGGCATAGCCATAAAAGGATGTTTTCAGCCATAGAAAAGAACAAATTGCCAAAACATCCCACAATCTAGATGGGCTTTGAAAACATGGAACATGAAAGAGATAGTTGCAAAAGGATGCCCAACTGTTTTGTTTGTAGTTTATAGACTAGGCAAAGCCACAGAGACAGACCCATTAGTGGTCGTCTGGGCAAGGGAGGGAATGAGATCAGCTACCTACCGGGCAAGGATCTCCCCTGGGCAGTAAGAACAGTCTAAAGTTCTGTGACGCTGATGGCCACATGTATGTGCGTGAGCTCAGACACCTGGCCTGTAAATGGACGGATTCTAGTGTGTGCATGTGGAGGCCAGAGGTGTCGCACCTCGGCGTCTGCCATCTGTTTTTTGACACAGGATGTCGCACTGGGAGCGGGAGCTCACTGATTCTACCTAGGCTTGCCGGCTGGCCCGCACTGCCGGCATCTGCCTTTCTCTGTCTTCCCAGCACTCAGGTTACAGGCTCATGCCGCCATGCCCTGCTTCTTATGAGTCCTGGGGGGTCTCCAGGTCCTCACGTGTGCACAAGTGATTTACCAAGTGAGCCAGCTCCCCTGCTCCTGTGTCTTGCTTTAATTTAAATTACTATGTTCAATATAAAAAAAGTTATGAGAGAAAACAGGAGGAACACCTTGGATGTTTTGTTCCTAAAAATACTGTTACACATATATCATATATTTGTACATATGTATATATATGATATACACACACATATATACATATGTGTATATATGTATACACACATATATACACACACATATCAATGGATACTACATCCCTTCCAAGAAAGGCAGGTACTGTATACTGCCTTTGAAAAGTTTAACTCACAAGGTACATCAGAGCAGAAGAAGCAAATTGCCCATAATTATTCTACCCAGAGAAAGCTCCCAATGAGTGCTGTTTGTTTGACACTTTTTTTTTTTTGGTTTTTCGAGACAGGGTTTCTCTGTGTAGCCCTGCTGTTGTTCTGGAACTTACTCTGTAGACCAGGCTGGCCTCGAACTCAGAAATCCACCTGCCTCTGCCTCCCAAGTGCTGGGATTAAAGGCATGCCTCACCACACTACCCAGCACCCATTTCTCTAAGAGACATCAGGGTTGTCCTGCTAACTGGCCCCCAAGCCCTGTGTTGTCAGGGCGGGACAGGGGACAGACAGCAGAAAGGCTTAAGGACACCTGCTTACCTCCTCTCCAGAGGCACTGAGGCCAGTGGGTAGAGCCTGTCCCTCCAGGCCCGTAACCTGCGTACAGCAGGTGCCCACTGATGCCTTGTACCTGAGCCGCCCCTCTGCTGCCCACAGCTCTGTTCGTCTTCTGCACCAAGAGCCGCCGTGCCGAGCGCTACTGGCAGAAGACCCTGCTGCAGATGGAAGAGATGGAGTCCCAGATCCGAGAGGAGATCCGCAAAGGTAACTGCCAGGGCTGGGCGGCGCTGCGCATGGCTGGGCAGGATCACTCACAGTCACTGGTCTGTCCCATAGGCTTTGCGGAGCTGCAGACAGACATGACGGATCTCACCAAGGAGCTGAACCGCAGCCAGGGCATCCCCTTCTTGGAGTACAAGCACTTTGTGACTCGTACCTTCTTCCCCAAGGTACACAGCCTCCCCCATGCGCAGGTCACCACAGGGAGTTTGAATCCAAGCACCTTTCAGAGTCTGCTCTCCTGTCCACAGCCATCCTGGTTCCCTTTTGCTCCCACTTTCTCTCTCTGCTTATTTGATGTTCAGCTTTCTAAATGGAAAGCCGCTGTCCTGGCCTCCATGTTGACCTGCCTCTCCCCTCACTGAGGGAGCTGAGGAGGGGCCAGGGCTCTCCAGGTTCCTGCCAGACTTCTTGGTCTCCACATTCCCTTTTCCTCTCGGTAGTCCAGGACCTGAGGACTGACCGTCCACTGTGCCCAAGGAAATATGTGGCTCTACCATTTAAAGATCCCGCCCCCAACCCTCTAGCTTTTCCTAACCTCAGAACACAGCAGCTTGCCTTCCTCAGTCTCCCCTGCCACATGTTCAGTGGTCCTTGTTCACCCCTGAGCCTCTGGTCCCTTGCTATGCTATACAATGGTCTGTGCCCCTCTAAGGCCCTGCCACACTACTCCATGCGGGGCGACTCCAGGTGCCAGGCAGTCTGCAGTGTGTCAGCAGTGGTCTCTCTCCACAGTGCTCTTCCCTCTATGAGGAGCGGTATGTGCTGCCCTCGAAGACCCTCAACTCCCAAGGCGGCTCCCCGCCACAGGAAACCCACCCACTCCTGGGAGAGTGGAACGTGAGTATCCTGGCCCCAAGGGCCTCCACGCATCCTGTGATCTGAATCATTAGAAGGTAGTTACCTTCCCTTCTAGGAGACGTTCACTCAGTCGTTCAGGGCACTACCCCCCCCACACACACACACTCAGACCAGGCAGAGAGCACAGGCACCCAACCTCATGTCACCATGTGCTGGTTACAGATAGAAAGTGGTGCGGAGTGAATATGGGGTTCCCTGCCGCTGTCCTTGTGGCCGTTTGTCACCCTGCTGCCCCACTGGCACTCCAGCACGAGAGGTTAAGGGGGCACACATCGTGGCAGGTAGTGAATGCCGTATTCCAGGAGGCGTCTACACAGCCAGCATGGGCACTGGGGCCTCCCGAGACACAAGCCATCAGGTGCTTCCTTCCACCTGCACAGATCCCCGAGCACTGCCGGCCCAGCATGGAGGAGGGGATCAGCCTGTTCTCCTCACTGCTCAACAACAAGCACTTCCTTATTGTCTTCGTTCATGCTCTGGAGCAGCAGAAGGACTTTGCCGTGCGTGACAGGTCAGGCCAAGAAAGACTGTGTTGGACACAGGGGTCCCCAGCTGTCACCCACTGAAAGCCAAACTGCAGGCTCTGGGACCCCCAGGCGTTCCTCGTTGCCCCACATAGGCTCCCAATGGAGGCAGAGTTTTCTGGCCGTCTGTGGGAGCCGCCATGGAAGGCCACCGTGGTCCAGCGGGAGGCGGCTCAGCCTTCCCAACACTGTGCCTGCAGGTGCAGCCTGGCATCCCTGCTGACCATTGCGCTGCACGGCAAGCTGGAGTACTACACTAGCATCATGAAGGAGCTGCTGGTGGATCTCATCGACGCCTCGGCCGCCAAGAACCCCAAGCTCATGTTGCGGCGCACGGAGTCTGTGGTAGAGAAGATGCTTACCAACTGGATGTCCATCTGCATGTATGGCTGCCTGAGGGTGAGGCCCCTCTCTGCCCAGAAGCCCCACCCACACTGGAAAACCTAATTTCATTAAGGCCCACGCGTTAGGGAGGGGTCACATCTTGCTAATGGGCCCCTCTGGACAGGTGGGAAACTGAAGCTTGGAGATCTGGCTAGCTGCTGCAGGGGCTCACAGCACTTCCAGGGCAAGCTGGAGGCTGGGTCTCATCCTGTAGCATTACTCCTCACACTCTCGGGGCGGGGTCTCTGGAGGAGCATCAGGTCCCTGCAGTCCTGAGCTTTCCTCTCCTTAGGAAAGGGACGCAGAAGTAAAACCTCAGTAGAACAGAGCTTGGTCCAGTCTGACTGGCTGGAAGGTGACTCACCCTGAGCCCCAAGGGAGCAGTGGAAAGGAGATAAGAGTTCAGGGCCAACGAGACAGTCCAGATGTAGGGTACATTGTGGGCACAGATCAGGACAAGGAGACATCACAGAGTTTTCAGCAGCTGGGGCCTCTCTCTGGAGTTAGGCCAGTCGGGACAACATGAAGGGCCTGCTCAATAGTAACAGAGGGTCCAGTGGTCACCTAGGAATCCTCCGAGAAAGGCAGAGGCCCGAGGTAGGACCCAAAACCAGAGTCTTAACTGTTCTGGGTTTGTGACTAGTCTTTGCTGCAACCTGGCTGTGTGGTTCTGGGCAAGTTATTACCCTCTCTGGTCCTTAGTCTCATTCTGTCAAATGAGGGACAGTCAGAGTAGAAATGGGGATCCTAGGAGAGAAGCCATATTCTGAGCTCTCAGGGACCACAGGGACCACTGTAGACTCTGGACCCAGGTTTCTCAGCCACTGTGGGTGACCTCAGCCTGGCCTTTCCCTGCCAGACAATGGGGTGCTGGTGACTCCAGGCCAGACCACCACAGCAGGAAGCAGGGCGGGCAGCTGCCTTGACACCGCTGCCAAAGCAGCCTGATGTTATTACGAACTTAATTTTTCCTCCAAGCCAATTCACCACGGGTCATTCCGTACCCCATCCACAGAACAGCTGGGCACCGCTCTAGAGTGATGGGCAGGGCTAGCTTGGGGCTGCAGTGATGGTAGTGGTCACGGCAGAAGGTCGGATGCGAAGCCTGGCTGGGCCCACACTCCCTAGAGGCATCCATCTTGGGCTTCCTGGAGGCTTCTTCTCGGGCCTGCTTCCACTCAGCTATATCTGGGCAGACTCCAACTTTGTAGAAAGGCTCCATCTCAGGCATAGGAGCCCATGGGTCGAGTCCCATGTTACTTGTTCCTTCTGTGCATTGCTGTGCAGGGTGCTTGCCTTCTCTGAGCCTCAGTGACAAGGGCTGGTCCCTGGGTGTGTGGCTGCGATGGCAGTGGAGACACCCTGGAGTGGGCGTGGGTGTCAGCATCTGTAGGAGGGAATATGGGGGGACACCAGCAGGCCAGGGCTTGGAGGCTGGAACACAGGGGAGAGTGGTGAGATGAGGTCCTGACCCCTGACCCCTGCTCACAGGAAACAGTAGGTGAGCCGTTCTTCCTGCTGTTATGCGCCATCAAGCAGCAGATCAACAAAGGCTCCATCGACGCCATCACAGGCAAAGCCCGCTACACACTTAATGAGGAGTGGCTGCTGAGGGAGAACATTGAGGCCAAGCCCCGGGTGAGCCACGGGCAGGGCACTGGTCCAGCAGTGGGAGGGTGCTCTGAGCTGGGCCATCCTGAGCCTCCCCAGCCGGATCACCAGGCCTCACCATGACCATGGCCCTCAGCTGACACCCCCTCTCTTGCGCAGAACCTGAACGTGTCCTTCCAGGGCTGTGGTGTGGATTCCCTGAGCGTGCGGGCCATGGACACCGACACACTGACGCAGGTGAAGGAGAAGATCCTGGAAGCCTTCTGCAAGAATGTACCCTACTCACAGTGGCCGCGGGCGGAGGACGTGGACCTCGGTGGGCAAGGGCGGGCACCGTGCCCAGCAGCTGGCTGCAGCAGCCTCTTTCCCTGTGTTAGTCAAGGCCCCAGGGTTCCCCATGAGGAATAAACCCTTGTTCTGCAGCTGTGGGCAACAGCACAAAGCAATCAAGAAAAGCTTCTCAAAGAGGGCTTGGGGGTTGGGGTTTTGAAGGATGTGTAGGAGTCACAGACCGGTTACCAGAAACTGTTCCTAAAGTTCACCCTGAACCAGGCCCTGCCCTGTACTCTGGACAGTTGGGGTGAGCAGCCAGGATCCCAGAGGGGTGTGGCTTGCCTCTGATTCTAGGAGAATGGGAAGTCTCTTTTGCTGTGGCCCAGGCTAATGGCTGGCTCTGGGGCCACCTGTTCTGTAGCCCTGATGCCCCCTTTTCTCCTCCAGAATGGTTTGCCTCAAGCACCCAGAGCTACGTGCTCCGTGACCTGGATGACACGTCAGTGGTGGAGGACGGCCGTAAGAAACTGAACACGCTGGCCCACTACAAGGTGCATAAGCTGACCCAGCCCTTCACCACCTCTCCTCTAACCTCTGACCTCTAACCTCTGACCTCTAAACTCATCACTGCTCCTCTGCCAGATACCTGAGGGCGCCTCCCTAGCCATGAGCCTCACAGACAAGAAGGACAGTACCCTGGGCCGAGGTATGGCTGGAGCTGGGGAGGTAATCCAGGCATGGTGTGAGGGAGCTCCCTTCTTGGGTCCTTTCTGAGCTGTGCTGGGGGCAACTGAGGTTTGGGGAGGGGGTTCCCACCTCCCTGCAGCTGGAGCAGAGCTGCTTGCTTTCAGCAACTACAGCAAGGCCCCAGGAGGGCACGTGCCCTTCCCAGAGGCCTGGTGACCGGTGGGCTCCAGGCCACACCCCTGCCTCCAACTCTAGACCATGTCCTTACGGGCCCTGGGCCCAGATGCATGGGGGTCCCAGGGTCCATCCTGAAGTAGAAACTCAGATCTTGGCTCTCCCCCCAGTCTTCCCCTCTCACCTCCCCCCACTTGGGTTACCTTCCCCACCCCCCTCATTTGTTTATCCTGTGTTTCCCTTTTGCAGTGAAAGACTTGGACACAGAAAAGTATTTCCATTTGGTGAGTGCCCAGCCTCGGGCCCTGGGGAGACAGGCTGTGCTGGGCGGGGCTTTGGCTTCCTGCCTCCCTGAGCCTCCAGGAAAGCGCTCCTAGGCCCTGGGAAAAGCCAGAGTGGGTGAGGGAATGGGGTGGGCCCGGTGCCAGGTAGCACAGGGCAGACATCCATAGGAGGACCGAGGCGGGTGCCGCTGGGTACCAACCCTGCCCACCGCGTTGCAGGTGCTGCCTACGGATGAGCTGGTGGAGCCTAAGAAAGCTCACCGGCAGAGCCACCGCAAGAAAGTGTTGCCGGAGATCTACCTGACCCGCCTGCTGTCCACCAAGGTGGGCCCAGCCTCCCTGTCCACCCTGCAGGGGCTTAAAGGGGGCCTGCGCTCCAAGGAGAAGTCTGCGTGTTCTTCCCACCACTCAGTAGGCAGCAGAGGACCCGGGGTACTTCCATAGCCTCAGGTCACAAGACTCAGACCTACACCCAGAGGCCACATGCTGAGCCCTGCCTCCCTGCTACCCAAGTCCTCCCCAGCCCTCCAAGAGAGCACCACTGACAACCCAGTCAAGAATCCTGAGGCTCAGAGGTGTTCCGAGGCTGGGCTGATGTCACACATCTTCCCTGCAGGGCACGTTACAGAAGTTCCTGGATGACCTGTTTAAGGCTATCCTGAGTATCCGAGAGGACAAACCCCCGCTGGCTGTCAAGTATTTCTTTGACTTCTTAGAGGAACAGGCGGAGAAGAGAGGCATCTCTGACCCTGACACCCTGCACATCTGGAAGACCAACAGGTGGTGGCCGGGTCGGGGAGGCACCGGGTGGGGGGTGTCTTAGGGCACCAATAGTATGATGGCATCAGGGCATCCGAGACACCAGGGCAGTGATGGCGTTACTTGGCCAAGGCAGAGCCTGGCCTGAGTGCTTCCTGTCTAGAACCAGCTCCTACTTGACCATTTCCCCACTGTGTGGTCTCCGGTGAGAGACTTCGCTCTCGGTGCTGCAGTTTCTCCTGCCTTTGCTCCCCACTAATGCCCCATCTTACAGAGAGGAAGGAAAGCCCATAGAGCAGCAGTCATCCAGGCCCAGGGGCACACACTGGAAAGTGGCAGTGCACATTGGCTGTGACTCCCACGCCTAATTTGTAGCTTCCTTTGAGGCCCATCTTAGCTTTCTGGGGTCACATACCATCCCACCAAGAAGGTCCCAGAACTCTTAGCCTGGCCCTCAGAGAAATGCCTGTGCAAATTCAGGTGCAGTTTCTCTCTGCTTGGGGTGGGGTTGGGGGGAGCAGGCACCCCAGGCTCTGCAGGGCTGAGCAGGGGGTTGTCCCCAACCCTCTCTGGCCTCCTGAGGACAGTCAGCCCTGCCTTCTTCGTGCAAGGCTGAGTGGGGGAGGAGCACGCATGCAGGCAGCAGGGTGGGGGCTTCTAATGAGAACCAGGAGTCTAGTGTGCGTGCGTGCATGTGAAGGGGAGGAAGGCTCTCTGGGGCGAGGGTTGGCCCCTAGCTGGCAGGGGAAGGACGAGATGCCCAGGGGCTGTGAGGATCAGCACTGTCTACCTCCCCAGCCCTCCACTGAGCTCCCGCACCCCACTGTCCCTGTCCCCACAGCCTTCCCCTCCGATTCTGGGTGAACATCTTAAAAAATCCCCAGTTTGTCTTCGACATAGAGAAGACAGACCACATCGACGCCTGCCTGTCCGTCATCGCTCAGGCCTTCATCGACGCCTGCTCCATCTCTGACCTGCAGCTGGGCAAGGTTAGCTATTCTAGCTCCTCCCGAATGGGAAGGGGGTGGAGGTGCCTGAGCCCTACAAGTCATTCAAGATGGGCAGAGAGCAGATGGCAGGCCAGAGGGAGTTCCACAGGCTCCTGCCAAGGGCAGAGGACGTGCTGGTTCAGTGGCTAGAAGCCATAAAGGCCTTCTGAGAAGAGAGGTGACCTAGGTAGGCTGGAACTCTGAGGCCGTGAGCACCCGTGCGATCACAGAGCTAGGCTGGCTCTGTGGGGTGAGGGCAGGGCCCAGGAGTCTTTCAGCCCACAAGGGAAATGAAATGTCACCACTTCACACATGCATTCCCGTGACAACAGAGAGTTGCCAGCATGTGTCTTAGCACATGGTGCTTTTGGGGTGTTGGAAGTGCAGGGTGGGAACCATTCCCGCAGCCAGGAACTAGCTTCCAACCATCTCAGCCACCAAATCCTATCACCCTAATAAGGGAGTAAACAAGACAGGCTGCGGGCTGCGTGCAGCAGAGGACTGCTGGCACACAGCCTAGGAGCTCTTCCCGGCAAATGAAAGTCCCCATGTGGGTCACCATCCTGACAGCCCCAGCCTCATGGGGCAGAGCCTCCGTGCAAGAGGGAGGGCGGGCCAGAAGAGACCAAGAGACCCTGGTCCAAAGTCTGACTGAATGGGGGTTGTTTAGCCACAATTGAGGATCCACCAAGGCCCTCTAGGTGGCAGTGGGGACAAGTCCCATCTTTCAGCCGCCCAAACTGCCGGGGTCTCCCTGCCCAGGACTCACCCACCAACAAGCTTCTATACGCTAAGGAGATCCCTGAGTACCGGAAGATTGTACAGCGCTATTACAAACAGATCCAGGACATGACGCCACTCAGCGAGCAGGAAATGAACGCACACCTGGCTGAGGAGTCTCGGGTAGGTGGCCTTTGGGGCCTAGGCCAGGAAATAGTAACGATATCCTTGGCCTTGAGGGGTAACCCAAACCAGGACCATCAGGATGCGGCAGGAGGACAGTAGGGATTTGGGGGCAGTCTCTGTTGCCCACCTTTGCCTACACCTTCATTACAATGTATTTTCTAAAGTCCAAGGATGAGATGGAGTGTGCTCCTGAAGATGAGAGAGGTTAGAATCCTGGGTCCAGAAAGCCAGTGTGTCCCCATGTCAGGGGGGGGCTAGATGTATTCTATCAATGGGTTGTGGGAGTGAGCAGGCTGGATCCTCATCTGTAGGATTAAACCTCCCCTTTTGCTGGTTGGTGGTGGCACACACCTTTAATCCCAGCACTTGGGAGGCAGAAGTGGGGCCGATCTCTGAGTCTGGGGCCAGCCCGGTCTACAGAAAAAGTTTCAGGACAGCCAGGGCTATGCAGAGAAACCCTGCCTCAAACAAACAAAAACACCTCCCCATTTTTCTTGCACCACTTTTATAGAAATACCAGAATGAGTTCAACACAAACGTGGCCATGGCTGAGATCTATAAATATGCTAAGAGGTATCGCCCACAGGTGAGTTCCCCCTCCCAAGATTTGCCCATTTCAGCCCATAAAAATGAACTCCCTGCTTTAGATTTGTCTGGGGTGTCGGCGCTTTGATGATGTCGCTGGTGGGTGGCCTTCCAGGCTCTCAGGCACAGCACAACTGACTCACTGCAACTGTCCTCAGATCATGGCTGCCCTGGAGGCCAACCCCACTGCCCGCAGAACCCAGCTACAGCACAAGTTTGAACAGGTGGTGGCTCTGATGGAAAACAATATCTATGAGTGTTACAGCGAGGCCTGACGCCGACGAGTGACCAGGAGCTACGGCCAGGGAGCCGGTGCGCAAGCTGCTGGGGCCTCCTCTTGGTTTCTTCCCCACACCTCTCACTTGGGCTGGGAACTGACAAAGAG
Organism: Tokudaia tokunoshimensis; assembly: GCA_036184795.1. Lineage (NCBI taxonomy): Eukaryota > Metazoa > Chordata > Mammalia > Rodentia > Muridae > Tokudaia > Tokudaia tokunoshimensis. The sequence goes on along the minus strand of BTHU01000002.1, from coordinate 137,176,915 downwards.
AAGCCTGCTGGGCTAGGAGTGGGGACACCAGGCTCTCAGTGCCCAGCTGCAGGGCTCTCAGCCTTGTCCCCTGGGGCATCTCTGTCCCCTCCACCTGCCCAAGTCCCGACTCTGGGATGAAGGCCTTGAATATCGATGGCTGCCAGTCCCTGATAAGACTTTCCCTGCCAACCAGGACAGCCTGGACCTTGCCTGCTCTCTCAGCTGCAGGCTACTCAGCACACGTTGAGCGGTGGCCATATCCCAGAACACTACCTCATCCACCTGGCAGAGGGGATTTCTGCTTCAGCCACCAAGCAATTGTCTATGTCCCTCATTCAGAGGGGGCCCTGGCCACCAATAGTTCCAAGCAGGGTCAGCTGTTTGCTGTCCCATCAGCCAGCGGCGGCATGGGCAGTGCCCATTGCCCACAGAATGGTGGAAAGAGGGGGACAGGCTGGGGGGGTCCCTGGTCCCCAGGAAAGGGAGGAAGGTGAGGATGCAGGGCTGTAGCTGGACTACTCGATCTTCTGGAAGTGTTTCTAAAGAGCACCACTTTTTTGTTTTTTAAGAAAAAAAATCTTTTATATATTAAAACAAAAACTTACGCACCAACTGTGAATAGCTGCCGCTTGTGCAGATCCCCAGGGGCTCCCGGTGACACACTGGAAATGACTGTTCCAGGGGACAGAAAATACTCCTCTGTCCCCAGCACAGCCCCCCCCCCCAATAGCTGCTGGGACTGGCTCACAGCCCAAGGGGGCTGGGCTGGAGGGGAGGGCTGGGACTCTCTGGAACATTCTTTGTAATAAAAGCCTGCCGGGAAAACCTACTATGGGCTTCAGCCTTTGTCCTGAGATGGCCGAGGAGGGGAGAGAGGGCTGTCTCTTCACCCCGTTGTGGTAGAGAGGAAGTGCAGAGCCTGACCTGACACCCTGCCTTGGACACGGCCTAAGGGAAGACCTCCCAGGAGTTTGCAGCTGCACCCTGTGGACACACATCTTCATGGACAGTCCTGACAACTAGGAGGATGTCAGCACCTCATGTACTTCCCAGTGGGTGCCCTGACATGTGTGCTATGCGGAGCATGGAACCCAGAGCCCTGTGCTGTCTTAAGCATACACTCTCCTCTGAGCCACACCCAGCCCCCACACCCTTGTCTGTATTCGAACCTAAGAGAAGCAGACATTTTGTCCTTGCTTTGCAGACAGTGTCAAGGGGACTAAAGGGGTTCAAGAGGTCACACAGCCAAGAAGGACAAAATGGGGACCAGACAGCTGGGTCATCTTCTCTCAGCCCAAGCTCCTCCAGGCAAGTCTGTACCTTCAAAATGGAAGGGGTTCCAAACTGACCATACTCATACCCCCAAATCCTTCATCTAAGGACATACACCCCATGTTTCAGACAAGGAAACTCAGTTTCTCCAAGACCAGCTATGGCCTGCACACTTCTCAAAGCAGAGTCAGTACCTGACCACAGCACATCTGACCTGAGGTGACACCCACTGTCCCGCCTGGGGCCCCAGTTTCTCAAGGCTGAGTCAGCGAGGTTCTCCCCAGAAGCAGGATGTGGCAGAGCCAGCCTGAATGATGGCTACTCACGTGTCCCTCCAAGAAGGAAAGTCCCATCGTGCTGGCCAAAAGTGATCCAGGACCAAAATTCCCAACAACTAAATCCAAGACCTAACCTAGAATTCACCAGCTCAAAAAAAAGTGAGCAATCTCTCCAAAAATAGCTTTCCCCTGTGCGGGGCTGCGGGCGGAGAAGCCATCTTAATCTCTCAGATCTCTGCTGCCGAGGCTTCTTATTAAGGAGCAGATTTGCTAATTTCAATTATTGGCAGATTTGATGGTTTGGATTTTTTTTTTCTTGATGAGGTGTGACTCCAGAATGGATTCGCAAAACCCTGAAAAATCCAACTGCAAAAAAAGCCCGAGAGAATAAAAGCCTAATGTGCTTTTGGGGACACTCACACAAGGTGCTGGCCACACACAAGGCCAGGGTACCTTTGCCTCAGTGGAGCCAGGAGTGAAGATGAATCAGTCCACATTCCCTTCTAAAACCTGACTTTTCCCTTGCACAACAATATGTCAGGAACATCTTTCTAAGTCATTAAGTATTCCACAGTCTGGCTACATGTCTCATTAACATACAGCTCCTCGCTGACATTCAGAAGGGGGTGTGTGCATAGATCTAGATTCCAGGGGCACTAGCGTTGCCAGGTGGGCAACCTCCATGAACTGCAGTCCTTTCGTGGGGCCCCAAAGACATGCCTGGCAGCCATGGGTACCCAGGCAAGGACCTGGATGGAGCATCTTCAAGCTAAGATTGCAAAGTGGGAGAAACCGACACAGCTGAGGGCTGGTCTCCCAAGTCTCTAAGATGGTGCTAGGTCTATTCCCACCCTGTCACGGGGCAGGGCTGATGGGTCCCTAGCTCCTGGAGGCGAGAGGCTAAAGGCCCTTCCCCAGCCTCAGGCCTCACCATGCAGGAACAGAGGCAAGAGCCAAGCCTCTGCTTGAGAAATGCCAGGCTGCCATCTGCTGGGTGCCCCTCGGGGCCTGCTGACAGGCACATTATAGACACCCCGGGGAGCCAGCAGAACTAGACATAGCTTCCTAGGGGACTCCAGAGAGAAGCCGTGGACAGCATAGAGGCCTGAGCCCATACTGGGCACTTGGTTTCCCTGATGCTGTCTGGTCCCTTCCCAAGCATACACACACACACACCCCATTGAGAATACCACTCAGATGCACCCATTCCTCAGAATCTCTCTCTTGGCCTTGGCAGAGTCCCCACCTCACCAAGCACACTCAGAACTGTGGACATATCTTTGACCCCTTTCTCCATCGGGCTACCACCAAGCCTCTCCTACCATATTGAAGGCCACCTCTTCCCTCATCTGCGCTACAACAGGAGAGCTCTGGTGGGCTACATTCATCAACCATGCTCCTAGGGCCCCTCCCTCCTCCTTTGATCTCTCCGTACAACCGTGACAGTAAACCCCCAGAGCCCATCCTTTGTGACGTCCTTTGTGGTACAGTGCCTGCCAGCAAGCCTGTCCTGTGAGTCCAGTCACATCATTCCAATGTTCCGATGCCAAGAGCAGCACAAGCAGTCTGCTTAGGCCTTTGTCATGGGGACACTGTCCCTCTCTACCAGGTGCCAGCCAGCAGGGAGAGTTGGAGGGTGGTGCATGCCCGTGGCAGCAGTGACCGGAAGCTCATCAGGACTGAATTGGGTGCCTTGGCTCTCGGTGTGAGCTTCCCTACAGCTTGAGGGATGTCTGTGAAAATACAAGAACCTCCAAGTGTGTGTGTGTGTGTACACTTAAGCTATTTGTGCATGTGTGGAGTCCAGAGATGGACACAGGTGGCTTCCTCAATCACTTCACCTTGTTTGCATCCCAGTAGGCACACATGTGGGGGTTACATGTGCAGGCCCAAGGTTGATGTTGAGAATCATCAATAGCTTTCTCCTTATTCACCAAGGCAGTCTTAATCAAATGCAGAGCTTCTGATAGGAGTAGTCTTTTTAACCAGCCTGCTCTGGTTAACTTCTCATCAAAGTTGAGGTTTCTATTGCTGTGATGAAACACCATACCAAAAGCAACTTGTGGAGAAAGGCTGTATTCCAGCTTCCAGCTCTCCAGTTTGTCACTGAAGGAAGTGAGGGCAGGAACTCAAGGCAGGAACTGAAGCAGAGGCCATGGAGGAAATCTCATTGCCTTGCTCAGTCTGCTTCCTTATACAACCTAGGACCACCAGCCCAGGAGTAGTACTGTCCACAGAGATCTGGGGCCACCCTCCCATATCGCTCATTATTCAAGAAAATTGCCCACAGGCTAATCTGGTAGGGATGTTCTCTGAACTGAGTTTTCTCAGGTGACTCTAGCTTGAACTTATGTCAATGTGACCAAAGCTAAAAAAAACGGAGTCCTACAAGCCAAGGACACAGTCTCCACCTGCTGAGGCTGAAATTAATGGTCTCATACACAGCAAGTGCTTTTGCTATAACCACTGAACCACCTTTTCAGCCCTCTACCCTTCCTTCCCCCCCCCCCAAGACCTTTGAGTCTTTCACCTGTAGCTTGTTTCAGCCTAGGCTATTTGAGTAGTGAGCCCTGGGGATTGATCCTCCTGTCTCCACCACCCGACATGGGGATTATACACATGCACCACTGCACCCAGCTTTTTATGTGAATAGTGGGGATTTGAACTCTAGTCCTTGTGCCTATGTAGCCAACACTTTACCCACTGAGCCATCCTGCCTCCTCTGAAGCTGAAGTCTCAGCTTTGTCCTGACATTGCCACTGCCCTCTGATCAAGCAGTGCAGAGCTCAGACTCAGGGCGAGGGAACCAACTCCACCCATCCACGGAAAGTGTCTGATGATTTTAAAGCAGTGCAGACTTTATCCCCATGACTTGTCTCACTCTTTGGCCACATAAGGTGTGCAAAATGTATCCCTGCCCTAGGGTCACTGGTGGATTACCAACTTGACCAGCTTTGGAATCGCCTAGGGACACCCCACCAGTTGTGTCTATGAGGCCATTTCCTTCCAGAGACGTTTAAGTGGGTGGAGAACTGTGGTGGAACCATCTCGTGGGCTGGAGTCCCGCACAGAGTAAAGAGAAGGAGTTGAGCCAACCACCACCACCCGTTCATCTCTGTCCCCTGACTAAAGCCGGCAGCTCGCACTCCTGCTGCTGGGCCTTTTCTGTCGTGTTGGACTATGTCCCTTGAAGCCATGAGCTAAAATAAACCCTCCTGTGCTTCACTCTGCCGTCCGGTATTTGATCATAGCCACATGGACGGTAACCAATGCAGGGCCTCTGTGCCGTCGCCTTCTCTGGATGTTTCCATCCAGACCTGGGGTCCTGCTCACCAGCTCTCCCGGGCTCACTGGACAAAGGTGCTTGCTGCCAAACTCGATACTCCAAATTCCATCAGAACTCACAAAGTGGAAGGAGAGGACCCTTTCAGATTGTCTGACCTCCACACATACACCATGACACATGTACACGTATACATACTAAATAAACTACAGTTGCAGCCAGCACTGTGCCCCTTGGCAGACAATATGCTGGTTCCCCAAGCCGTAGTCTGTCTGCCTCTCTGAGCTGAGGCTTGATGGTCAGGCTCAGGAAGCTTACAGTGGTCTCTGGCCCCTCAAGTCCTCCATCCCTCCTGCAGGCAGGAGGCTCTTTGTAAAGACATCAGCTACACCACAGTCTGCACTGCTCCCAAGTGCTCAAAACCCACCTGCCTTCCTGCCCCACAGTCCAGTGTCCAACATACCAGCAGTGTGTGAATACAAAGAGAAGTCTTTATTGATAAATAATGATTTAACATTATGACAGTCTGTTAGAGAATAAAAGCTTCAGAGTTGCCATTGTCCCAACCCCGGCCTGGCCCTAGCTACTAGCCTCAGCCTTCTTTGCTGGGAGCCTTGGATGAGGTCTTGGAGGGTAACTCAGGCCTTTTGGTGTTCTCAGGGGTCTTTGTCTTCCTGACCCTAGGAGTGGGTTGTGCCTTGTGTTCCATGTCCTGGGAAGGAGTGGGCGCTTTGGTCTTCTGTACTGTCTTAGCCCCCTGAACAACTGTCTCAGTGTGGGCCACGCCTGCCATCTTCCTTTTGGTGAGGGAAGCAGCACTATTCTGGACCTGTAAGAAGGCCCAGGTGGGGGGCAGCTCAGTTGGCAGCACGCACCTCACAAGCACAAAGGCACGAGCTTACTAACCAGAGCCCACGCAAGCCAGGAAGGACTTGAGACACAGCGGACAACAGGCACCTACCTACCTTGCTGGCCAAGGGCTTTGTTTTCTCACACACATCTTTGGTTTTCCCATGGGCATCTGCTTCTGCAAGACAGACGGAATAGTGAGGGGCAAAGGGGCTACAGGCTCTAGAGTTCTCAGCCTGCCTAGATCCCTGGTTGTCACCTGGACACCTGAAGGCCATGTGACCTGGGTCAGCTGTTTTACCCTAAGTCTCAGGCCCCAATTTGCAAATCAGACAAGATGTTCTCTTTGCACAACATGGGAACGTCAGCTTGGTTGCCTACCTGCCAATGCATATACATATATATATAATATATATTATATATAATATATGTATATATTATATATGTATGTGTATATATATATATTTTTTTCTTTTCAGGAGGATAGGGTTGTTTGAGACAAAGTCTCATGTGACCCAGGCTGATTTCAAGCTCTGTATAAAGGTAGAGATGTTGCCTTGAACTTCTGATCTTCTTGCCTCTCATTCCCAAGTGCTTAGGATTATGGGTGTGTACCAGCTTCCGTGACTGTCTTAAAACCGTCACTCATGGCTCCCTGACAGAACCCTCTCGTGGCTGCTTACTGCCCTAGGATGAGCCTAGACTCCTCTTTGCAAAACCCCCTTGGATTTCTTCTGACCCCCAGACAGAGACACACCCACTGGCAGCTCTTCGGCCTTTTTGCTCAGATGCATCTGAGATGCCTCCTCCAAGAAGCCTTCCCTGACCCTGTTTCAAGGCTGCTATGGGCTCTCCATTCCTTTATCCAGGTCTTACACTCAAGGCCCACTTCCCAGGGAGGGAGGGCACTCCCATCCTACCCCGGTGGCTGCTGGGGACCCTGTCCCTGTCACCCATTCACATACCTACCTTGCCTACCCCCACTGGGTTTGACCTTCTGGCCCACATTGGCAGCGAGAGGGGCCCCTGCAGCTTTGTCTTGTTTTAGGGGGGCCTTTCTGACCTCTTCCGGTTTTGTCTTGACTTTCTTAGGCACCATCTCCAATGTGGCCGCTGAGCGAGGATAAGCCTTCCTCTTCTGCCCTGGTTTTGGAGCCACTTTCTCCATCTTGGCCTTGCCAACTTGGTCTTTCTTCAACAATCCAGATTTCTTGGGGCCTGTCTCCTTGGCACCTGCAGCTCCCCTGAGGGCTTTTGGGACACAGGCTTTCTTTTTCTTAGGCTTAGGAGCCAGCTAAAGACAAGAGTATGGGGTTGGGGTGAGAACAGGAGCTCTGGATATCCCTATACCCCACATGGACACCAAAGAGGCCATACTCCCAACAACAGGGTTAAGAGGAGGAGAGGAGAGAGGAGACACATCCACCCCTGTGGTCCTCATTGCATTTTCACCTGGTGTTAGTCTCTCATCTCCTTCAAGTGCCCTGCTGCTCACTTCTAAGGATCTGGATGTGTCTGCCCTCTGCCTTTCACCCTCTTAGCCTCAAGCCTCACTCTGTCCCTGCTCCCTGAAGTCCCACCTCTTCTTAATGTCTCCAAGAATACAGGCTGAGAGGAGAGATGACCAATTTCCCAGTTTCCCACAGGCCTATAAATCGAGGCTTTATTGAAACCCCCAATTCCAACTAGACCCCAGTAGTGTCCCCTAGGCCCTAGCAGAGCTCCCCAGTATTGGGACTTCCTGAGATGGGCACCCCAGTAACCACAGCACCATGTGAAGTTAGTAGAGACTGCCCTGCAGTGCCATTGCCCCCAGAAGCTGTGGGTCAGTAGTTATGTGGTGGACACAGGCAAGAAGCCACACACAGACCCTGATACTGTGCGGGCTCCCCACACCGCACAATATGGGTCAGTAGAGGGCTGTGGAGATGTGGGCTGTGGTGAGAAGCAATATGTGCAAGGGTCTATGTCTAAAGCTTGCACCAAGGCCTCCCTCTCCTTGTCTGTAGCTCACTTTGAAGCTGCCAGTGGCACCCTTGGCCTTGGAGTTGGCAGGCCTGGTGAGGAGCCCTCGACGGATGCCAGTTTCCAGGGCCTGCTTCAACAGGTACTTGAAGCGGGTGGTGCCCACTGTTGGGTACTTATGTTGGATATAGACCTTGATGGCTACAACTGATGTGCCCTGGCGCTTCTCCCTGGCCTTTAGAGCCTCTAGCACCATGCGTAGCATTGGTGGATTTCGTGGGCCTGCTTGGATTCTGCTGCATCTTGGACCTGTGGGACAGACATAGAAGGGCATCACCCAGACTGCCCTCTGCCCAGGTCAAGGCCCGCTTTGGTTGGGCAGAGCACACACTGAGAACGAACTTGCTGTGAACATCACCGGCTGCCAGTCTGCAAGCCTTACACAGACCGCTGTCCCTACAGGGCTCAGCAAGTTCCCTCCTTTTGAAGACTATTCTCTTCAAGAGGCAATCCTGGGTAGGTGAGCTGCCTGCGGGTGTCTACAGCTGTAGCTGTATTGTACTCAAAGAAGTAAGGCAAGAAGCTCAACGAGGCCCACGATGGCTTCTCCTACACACAAGTTACCTCAGAGAAGGCACCGAAGACCCTGGGCACAAAAACAGAGAAAGCAACATCTGATAAATGTCACATGGCCCTGTTCAGACTCAGAAGGACTCAAAACCACAACCCTGGAAATTCAAGCACAGGGGAGACATACCTGTTACCCTAGCACCCCAGACACTGATGTGGAAAGATTGTTATCTCCAGACCAGCCTGGGACTATAGAACAAGATGATACCTCAAAAATAGGATATACACAAATTCAAAATCCAACTGGACAAAGAAATAAGCAAATATTCATAGACACTGGGAGGAAAAGGACAGCACTGAAGATGGTTTTTGTTTGGTTGGCTTTTTTTGTTTTGTTTTGTTTTTGTACTGCTCATGACCCAATGACCCAGCCTAAGGGTTTGTGCACACATGCCAGGCAAGTCGTCTAGAACTGAGCTGCACCCCAGGCCTGGCAGCACTTTCTTAAAGGTTCGTATCTTTGGAAATCAACCCTGGACTATTTCCAGCTGAAATGCTGGGCCTGGCATGTGTCTGAGATAAGCCGGTGGGTAAGCAAAAGCAGCCGCAGCTGAGGACGGCTGGGCCTGATGGGCACAGGGGAGGGACTCAGCTGCCCCCAGCCTGATTTCCTCAGTCTCGGAAGGTTTCCTAACAAGATGTTAGCATCATCTGTGGATCCTAGACTTTGTAGCTATAAAGTCTGTGTCCAGAGCTGGAAGGAAAGTAGAAGTGAAACTCTCTGGGGAGCAAAGGGGTGAGGAAGGGGAGGGGAGGAAGATTTGGAGGAATATGCTCACGCTCAAATTACATTATATACGTGCTTGAAGAAGGCCTCATGTGCAGAGTAATAAAGGTAAAAATAAAAGAGCCTTACTACATAGCTCTCACCAGCCTGGAATTCACTCTGTAGACCTGGTTGGCCCTGAACTCAAGAGATCCTCCTGTCTCTGCCTCTCAAGTGTGAGGCATCATGCCCAGCCCAAAATGTTTAAAAGACACTTATCTGGGGAAAAGTAAAAGTAAAAACAGTCACATTCCTAGAAACATGTCCCCCCCCCATCTGCTGCCAGAAGTGAAAATGCAAGCAACCGCATGAGGAGGGCGAAAGAGCCCTGGGGTTGCTGAGCGAGTGAGTGGAGCGCCTGAGGCACTGGGCTCCAGTCCTAGCCCCACCCGCCACGTGCACAGCCCAAATGCCTGTGACCTACATGACACACTCACACAATGGAATACTGCTTGGCCATAAAGGACTGAAATGTAAGAGGCTACAACGCGGAGTACTTCTAAATATAAGCCAAAAAAAAGGCCAATCACAAAGCCTCATATGAAATGAGAGCCCACAGAACAGGTGGAGTGAGGCTGGGGAGTGATTGTTAACAGCACAAGTCAGCTTTTCTTCTCAGGAAATGACTCAATTCTGAAACAGATTGTGGCGCTGGACACACATGATGACATACTAAAGCTCACCGCACACTGAAGTTGGGGGAGCAATGCCATATAGGAATGTTTTGAGATGGGCTGTTACTTTTGAAAGACAGCAAGAAAAAGGAGGATTTGGGGGAGAGGAATGGGAGAACCTGTCAGCCACAGGTGCATGGTTTAAACTCAGAGTGATGCCATCAGAATTATTTGCAAAAATTCAGACTCAAAAGTAAGAGAAGGTTTTAAGTAGAAAGAAAAAGTCATAGGCTGGAGAGATGGTTCGGTGGTTAAGAGTACTGTCTGTTTTTCCAGAGGACCCAGGTTCAATTCCCATCACCCACATGGCAGTTCATAACCGTCTGAACTCCAGTTCTCTGTAATCCTAGTTCCATTGGGTCCAACACCCACGGACATATGTGCAGGCAAAATACCAATGCATGTAAAAGAAAAAAGAAAAAGCCATACGAAACTACGAGCCTAAGCGAGTCCTATAGCAGGGCCACGGCAGCCTGTACCTGACTGAAGTCTTCATTGTGAGTCCCAAACCTGGAAATGAGCTCATCCGGCTTTAACCCCCTCTAGGACTGGGTCTCCTCTTCCGATCTGAGTGGCAGGAACCAGCCTTTACAGTCGCACACCTTTCTCAGCTGTTGTCACCGGGTTTCCAGGGACCTGGACCTAGACTCAGAATTCCACTCCCATGCTTACCTGGCTTGTCGGCCCCAGGGAGCCCACAGGATCCAGAAGGTGATGTGTCCCTGGAGGGAAAAGAGGAAGAGGAGGAAGAAACACTGGAGACACTCCCAGGAGCCATGGCACAGGCAGCGGCAGGCCAGGCCAGTGGTCACTCAGGTGGCGGTGGCCTCCAATCCTCCCGCCTTAAATAGCTCCCAATGGCATTTAACCAATGACCAACAGCCCTTCCACCTGAGCAGCTGAAAGCTGCCAATCGGCCCTTGAGGGGAAGACTCACTCTGAACACAGTGCCCACCTCAACCCTGTGGGACCTGAGGCCATGGAAAAAGTAGGGAGGCAGAGTCACTGTGTCCTACCTAGCTAATAGATCTGGCATCTAATGGGAGACAACTGAGTTGGGGTGCTCACAAGGGCCCCCTCACAAGGGCAGGGCTCTGTCTGTCCTGTTTCAGACTACTGCTAGACTACTGTCCTTAGTTTTCCACAAAGTAGCAACTGTGCCCAAGGGAGTGGGGGTTTGGAGGCAATGGTCTCTCCTGAGCCAGGATGACTCTCAGATCTCTTCCTTCTGTGTCATTTTGATGTTTTAGATTGTACTGCAGTTTGAGGTGCCAGGGTCTTTATCTGGCCTTGACTGATGGCCACTGTCTTCAGTCCTTGGCATTCAAAGGCACAGTGGGACAGACATAAGTCATTGTTTTCCATCACACACCCAACACTGGAACTGGCTAGGGTGAGAGAGCCAGCCGGCTGCCCCAACAGGGCTATGACTTGGGAAGGAATCTCCCGAGCCTGGCCGTTCCACCTCTTTCTGAGGAAGGGCTGCGTCATTGAGATGAAAGACAGAAGTGACTTCTCAGTGAACCACATGGGCCTGAGTAGATTACTCCATCGCTGTAAAACACGCCACAGCATAAATGTCAGGGTCTGATAAAGACCTAGTGGCTTGTTCTTGTTCCTACACTGGGGAAACTGAGTCGGGAGGCTAGGGCGTGGAGGCTAGCCTGGACTGCAGACCCCTGACTTAAAAAGAGTCAAATCAAATAGAAACAAAGCAGGATGGATTACAACAAGCTGAATCTCTCTCCTGGCTGAATGTCAGTATTGCTTATGAACTATAAGACAGGCATTTCTCGTAGTGACTGTCAAGGATGTATGGAAATCATGGAGGCCGGGAGAGCTGACAGGCCGGCCACCTTAGAGGCAATTCAACATTTTGTGGAGCAAAGATGAACTTGCTGCATGGCAGCCATCTCTCCCTGGGGAGAAACAGGAACTAACAAACAGGAACTTTGCCCCAGTATCAGCAGAAATTCAAGGCAAACTAAAAACTTGTCGGGATAGAAGCAGGCTAAGTCAATTGTTGCCTGTTCGCAGTGAGATGGAACCCAGCTGCGAGAATGGGGAGGCCAGCACCGATCAGGCCTTCCTCTCTCCCATAGGCAAGCTTTGCTCAGGAATGCCGCCCTTACAGTAACGCGCTGCCTGAAGGTCCCTGACTCTTGAGCTCAGGTCTACCAGGACTCTCACCAGGGTGGTAGCAGCAATTGCTTTGGGAAAGGTGGAGCTTGATGCCTTACAGGAGACTTACAGGCTTCTCCCCTCTGTGTGTGATCCCTTCATTTTCTGGAATTTTCCCAGAGAACTCACCATCCATCTTAGGTCTGGTTTGAGAAAGTCTGTGGGCCCTCAAAGTTCTTTGCAGTGAAGCAGATCTCACTCCGTTTCTAGAGTCTCCCGTGGCTCCCTGCCTCCTTTGGGGGAAGTTTGAGATATTCCCTCAGGCTCACGGTGCTTTCCTCTCTCCGGAATTCCACAATTTAACCACACTACAGGTGGGACTCAGGGTTGTGGCTCAGTGGCTGAATGAGGCCTTAGCATCTCTGAGTTTAGTTTAATACTAAACTTTTAAAAACTCACACCATGTGACCTTTGATTGAACCATAGCTAATACCAGGATGTCGCACAAATTAATGTGCAGATGGTTCAGACTTCCCATCTCTGCCCAAATATCTACGTGCACATTCAATGAGGCTTTGTTGATCTCAGTCTTAGATCTGTGGTAGCCGTGTGCTGTGAGCTACCGCAGGAATGGTGCTATCGTGATCCCATTGTCATGGGAGCAAGCCCTGGCTAGTCTGTTAGATGCTGAGACCCATGGTCCAGTCACTTGTTACCCAGCCAACATCCAGGCAACCGGCTGGTCATCAGCTAGTCCTTCACTTGACCATGGATGCTTGAAGCAGGCCAGCTGAGATGGTCCAAGCTGGATCCCAGTCAGCAGCATCACCGAGCTAGTCCCTGGAGCTGGAAGAAATGGCATGTGGTCTGTTGTTTTAAACTGTAAATTCTGAGAGTGTTTGTCACACAGCACAAGGTTGCTACTACACCAGACCTAGAAAGCCTTCTATTCCAACCTACCTTCTCTAGCATATGTCTTTCTCTCTCATGTAGGTAAGGTTTGCTCAGGAATGCCACAGCACTGCCTTACAGGTCACTGACTCTTGAGCTCTGTGGTGGATCAAGGCTGTCTCTGGCACCCAGCCCAACACTAGCACACAGTAGGCCTTCCAGACTTGTTGTGGTGCTATGGTTCCAAGGCGTGAACAGAGACCTGCAAATGCATGATGGAGAAGGCGCTACGGGAGGCAAAGAGGCAAACGGGAGCTGGCACACACGGGGGCCGTAATTTTGATCCATTTGTGGGGCGTTTCCAAGAACTGAGAAACGCAGAGACTCTGTGGTGTAAACATTCCCACGAGCTTTGCTGAAACCCTGCTCCCAGGCTGTGCCAGGATCGAGTTTTATGTTGGGAAGGGAGTTTGGGAAAAACTCAGAGATCTAAAAATTCTCAGAGGGGTTTGCCACTTGACAGGGAGATGATAGCAAGTTAGGGAGATGCTGGCAGAAGCGTGCCCTCTGCCAGCCTCCTGACTTCTCTGTGGGGCCGGAGGGGGGTGTTGCTGTCTTCCTTCTGGAATCTTCTCCTGCCACCCTAAGACATGCTCCATTTTCAGAGACAAATGTCCCAAACTCTGAGATGATCAGAGAATTTCTGCTTTGTATGGTGCCAGCTCCTGTGCCATCATGACATTGGGACATTGATTTTCTAATGAGTGCATCATGGTGGAGTGAAACTGCAGCCACTGGCATGCCTGTATAAACCGTATGAGTGATATTATACAATTGTATAAATTGGCATCTTCATCACTCTACACATGAAGAGGCTGGCGTCCAGAAGCGTGGCTCGCCCCACACTTGGATCCTGGGCTGCATCCTGGAAGCCCTCTGTACTGAAGAAGAGTGTGGTGACCCCACAGCCATTCCCTCTTGATGCCTTCCCTTCAGAACTCCTTAAGTCGCCCTGGCTGGTGAGAATACAACTTGTCAAAGTAGCCCTGGGGGAGCCAGACCCTGTCTTTGCTTTGACTTGCTGCAGCTCCAGTCACTGCAGTCACATTCCAGCCAACAAGGAAAGCAGAGGAAAGTGGAGGCCCTTCTGGTCTCTGAAATCCACAGCCCAGAGTCCGCACGCTTCTGAGCCATCTCGGATGAGAAGGCAATAGTGGCATGTCGTCAGGTGCTCAGAATTTAGGAGGACATCACCAACAGAAAGGAAGAAAAGCAAAGTCGAGGCACCCAACACTCTTCCTCCTTTCTTGGGTCCTCATTAAGCTCATCTCTGCACGTGCCCCTCCTCCACCTGGGCGGCTGCTTCTAACCCTGGCCTCATCCCTGGGTTGCCGTCTGAAGTGCCGTCCATACTGACGTCTTCTTGATCCTTCAGACGCTATTTCTTAGGTTCTGGGTTATGAGTCCACACAGGGCACTACCTCTGAATTTGGGGGGTGATAGAAACTTTGGGAACAGTAAAAAGTTTCTGAACATACAAAGATCAAGAAGTAATAGAGGATGAGGCAAGATGACTCATGTGGAAAGGCATTTGCTGGCAACCGGATGACCCAAGTTCCATCCCTGGGACCCATGTGGCAGAAGGGAGCTGACTTCCAAAAGCTGCTCTCTGGTGTCTACATTCACCCTGTGGCACACATGTGTTCCCTCTCCTCTGATAAGTGCAATAAACAAAATGTAATATAATTTTTTTTACATCAATTCAAAGTCAAACAATGAATCTGAGGTGTTTTGGGCAGTGCTCACTGGTGTTGAATCATGTGACTCCATAAAGCCTTGGTTCTGCACATACTTAATGCACTTTGGATTGTACATGCCTTCGTACCACACAGTGCCAACAAACTGCCTGAATGACAGCTCAGATTACAGAGTATTAGATGTTGTGAACTACAGTATTTGGTTTGGTTGGCTGGTTTGGTTGTACATACAAAGTTTTCTGTGTTATTGGAACAATAAGAGTTGAATTGTGGAAAACAAAAACTTTCAATATTTTCTCACCATCACTCCTCAGCATGTAAGGATTAAATTAGTATGTTTTTTGGTTGCATTGTGTTAGAATGTTTGGTCTTTAAAATTGCTGCTTGAATGGCTGACTTGAGTTTCAGATGTAAATCATTTGCTTTGGAGCTGGGATGATAATATTAATTAGGATCACTTGCTGTACAAGAATGAGGACCTGAGTCTGGAACCCCAGCACGCGTGGAAAAGCTGGGTGTGACCCCATCTGTAACCTCAGCTTCTCCACTTTCATATACACAGGTGACAGCACCTCCATAAATGGACACACAGGCATATGCAGATATGCCTGTATATACACATACCACATACACTCACACTCACACACACACACACACACACACACGCACTGTTCAGTGAATTTTGGATTAGGATAATGAAACAATTTCCAACAATTTCTAAATGGCCTAGACATACTTCTTCATGTTATACTATGTATTTATGCGAAGAGGCATTCTCGGCATTGATGATTATAATATCAAAATATCAACTCTAACGAACGTTGTATATGCTGTGTCCTACATCATTAAATATTCAGCTAAGATCTATTCCTTGTGAAAAAGCAAGCAGATCCATCTCATTAGAATGCAAATTTATTTTAATCTTTCATCAATTGTAAAATTGCATATATATCAAAGACTTATTTTACATTAGGTTTCTTTATGATTATCAGTAGGTGTTTGACTTGTGCTCCTATTTAATTCCCTATATATCTGGGGTCACACTCAATGTTCTCAGAGGTAAAGTGACCATGGGTGGAAACAAGTACAGAAATAAACCCTCCACCAGCTAAGATGTCTCTCACTTTCAGCTCGAAGCCATGGCCTGTGTAGTCCAGGGACTTACCCTGGGACTGGTACTCTGTTTCTCTGGGGCACCTCAGGCTACCTGATACCCCCAGGTGTCTCTTTATTGGCTGACAGCCCTGTCTGCCCTGTGATTGGCTGAGTGTATTTTATACTCCACAGATGCTGCTTGCTTGGAGCCTGGCAGGTGGCCCTGTGGGGACTCCAGATCCCAGCTCAGGTCAGGAGATCTTCCGTTTACACTCACAGTGACTGCCATGGGAGGCTGACAAGCGCATTCTGATTCTAAAGGAATATTTTTCCTGGACAGAAGGCAGGGGTAAAAGTGACACTCCACAGGACAAATGAACTGGGCATGGAGGAGTGAGGTAGGACAAGGCCAGGCAGCTAAAGTAGCCTACCAACAGCCACTCCTGGCCCATAAAGCATGAGAAACAACCAGAGGTGTGGCAGCCATGGAATCCCCTTCATCCATGACACCCAGGAGCCTTGTCTAGCACACCCCAGTCCCCACCCCTCAGGGCTGGTCCTGATCCTATTCCCCTGGTTTCTTTGGGGGAACACATCCTACAGACTCCTTAACTATGTGGAGTCAACTTTATCTTGTAGTGTAGGAACATATGACAAATGAGGGAGCCCTATATCAGACATAGTGGTTGGCTTAGAGGTGATCAGGTGACCCAGGTCTAACTAATTAGAAGATGAATCTCCATCTCAGGCCTGTTGATTGACTTAGAGGTAATCAAGTGACTCAGCCCTGGCCAATCAAATGAATCTCTATCTTAGATATGATTGGCTTAAGGATAGCTAGGTAACCTAGATCTGCCCAATAAGAACCTGACCTGTCACAATTATAAAGGGAAGGAAAGCCACTTTCTGGAGGGATTTCTGGCCCTGGGACTGCTGCAGACAATTCTGCCACCTCTGAGGATAGGCCTGTGAATATAGTCAACACAGAAGAGAGACACAAAGGGTCACAGGTCTGAGTTTTTAATTTAGCCAGCCTGAAGTGGAGGAGAGTGGAGTTTCATGTCTATAAGCCAATAGTCACCCTCTGTTTCAGCAAGTGGGGTGAGTTTCTTTTCACTTGTGACCAAATGAAACCTCATCACTCATGGAAAGAGCAAGCAAATAACCCCTTGCTGTCACCTGCCCTTGCCCAACGTAGCACCAAAAGGTTTTCATCCCAGACCCTAGCACCCTTTCCTCCTTGGAAGATGGTGTCACTCCACATCTGAGGCTCTATCTCATTCTTTTGCTAAGTGGCGGTGTCCTGATAAAGGCAGCTCTGAGCCAAGGTCTAGAATACTAGAGTATGCCAATGTCTCCAGCATGCCAGGAAGTAGGCTGGCCACATAAGTCCCTTAAATTTCATATAATCCCCTCAAGGGCAGGTCTAAGCTCCTCTTTGCAGATACAGAAGCTTAGAGAGGTCACCATGTCTCTATACTGCTCAAGTTGGGTTTCTAAACTTGATGGAGCTGCTCTATCACATTCCCCAGGGACTCTGGAATGCTCGTCCCCACACAGTCTAGTCTTCCCTAGCCAGGGGTCAGGGAAGCTTCCCAGTTTCCATTCATTTTGAAAGAGCTTGAGAGCAACAGACCACCACTGCCACCAACTGTTGGAGCTGAGCTTTTAATGCCTCTGTCCCCATGCAGAGTTGGGCCTGCTGAGGGCCCAGCTGTGTGTCTATAGTGGAGGGATGCAGACTGAGGCTGCTCAATTCTGGCACCCCATAGTTCCTGTTGGCCTTAAAGCCAAAACTCTCTGGGATAAAGACCAAAGCCAAGGAAAACAGCATATCTAACAAGGGAGATGAATCCATGATCATCCTAGGGGTGAGGCCTGGTCAGGTCTTGCACTGTTTCCGAGCTCTTCAGAACAAGGTGGTATCAAGGACTCAGCTGCTCCCTGAAGGTGGGTATATTGGCATGGCTTCTAAAACTCTAAAACTCCATACTGGCCTGGAACTGTTGCCACTTGGTTGCTGGTGTAGAAGAGCAAATGTATCTAGAAGCCAAGAGGAAGGGCTGGGTCTCCACAGGCCAAGTAGGCTGAGAGACATGAGGCAAGGTTTCCATACTGAAGGGAGGACCTAGGCCTTGCCTGAGATCCCTGATCTCAATGCTTTCTCAGTCCTAAGGACTGCAGCCCACACTTCTGTCCCTGTCATTTATCTCTGTAATCCAGCTCTAGCCCTGCACAGGCCTGAAGGCCTGGGTCATTTGCAAAAGCCTACTGAGACTGAGAGAAATACCTTATCTGAGTGCTTGGGCCCTGCCCAATTCCCAAGCAGTCACTAACAAGCAGAGACTGTTAGGATAGTTAATTGATTATATTAGTTGGTGTTACTTGTAACACAACTACCATCTGTACTCTTTATATACAAAGTGTTTACACACACACACACACACACACACACACACACACACATTCTCTCTCTGTGTCTCCCTCCCTCTCTCCCTCCCCCCTCCCTCCCCTCATCTCTCTGTCTTTGAAGCAGCCACATTCTGTCAGGGTCCTGAATTTGGGAGATTCATCTCGGGTAGGGGTGGGGGGCAGAGAAAACCAGGGCAGGTATGTAAAACTGCTTGTAGATTCCAGCCAAACATGTCTGGATCTGCCAGGTTGGGCACCTGAGGATAACCAGGTTCCCTTCCATTAATCCCTTCATTCATATATCCACTCATTCAGTCACTCATTCCTCCCTTCATCCAGCTAGCATTTATTAATCAGCTACTGTGTATTCCATTAGCCCTAAGCTGGGACACTTGTCATGTTCCTGAAAGACAAGCTGAGGGGAGGGGTACAGATCCCGCCCGGGATTTGGGGACTCCAGGTTGGGGGTCTTGGTAGATGGATGTCCTTTGTCAGGCTGTCCCTGTTGAGGGGAGCCTCATTTTGCTTTCATGAATTCATTAAAAACAAAAAGAATACTGAGGGAGCCTGCATGACCTCATTCCAACGGGTGCTGCTCCTGGTGGGGGCTGTGGCTGGGGTGTGTGGGGACAGGAGACTCCTACAGTCAGCCACAGTCTCTGGCCAGGCTTAGGCTGGAGCCACCTGGCTGGTCTCCGTCTTGGAGGCAGTGGCAGAGGCCTCGTCGTCTCCCAGTGGATTCTTGCCACAGCAGAGCGTAGTGAGCATGCAGTTCCGGAACTGGAAGACAGGAGGCGCCAGTCAGAACAGGCCCTACCACTTGCCTAGCCTCAACCTTGCCTCCAGCATGTCCCCTCACTACGTTTGGCTCCCTGGGAGAACTTGCTAAATATATGTTGCCCTTCAACCTGAGATGCGGGGTACACAGACAGCACAGGGGGTTTTGTCAAATGACATTCCATGTGTCCTGTGGATGCATAGGACGTTCTGTGAATGATCTCATCTAGTTTGTGATTTGGCCCTTCCTATAAGTAGGAAAACCAAAGTCCAGATGGGGAGATATCTGACTCACTCAAGGTCATAGAGCCTGAATGTGGCAGAACTGGAACTTGAACCCAGGGTCTAGGTCCAGAGACCACATCCTTTTCTGCAGAGAAACTGTGGCTTTTACCAGTGGCTTAATCTCTGACTTCCCAGAACTAGCATTTTTAGCAATTTCTTCAGCTTTACAGTGAGACCATACTATTTCCAGTCTTGGAACTACTTGATATTTTCTGGTTGCTTCTTGAGACAGAGTCTCATGTAGCCCAGGTTGGCCCCCAAATCACTTTATGGCCAAAGATAGCTTTGAATTTCTAATCTGCCTACTTCAGCCTCCTGAATGCTGAGATATAGCAGTGTACTACCATAGCCTGCTTTGGGAGAAGGCAGGGACACATCCACTATTTAGCCCAGACTGACCTGGAGCTCAAGATCCTCCTGCCTCGGTATTAAGATTACAAACTTTTGAGCCGGGCAGTGGTAGTGCACACCTTTAATCCTAGCACTTGGGAGGCAGAGGCAGGCAGATTTCTGAGTTTGAGGCCAGCCTGGACTACAGAGTGAGTTCCAGGACAGCCAGGGCTACACAGAAAAACCCTGTCTCGAAAAAAAAAAAAACAAAAAACAGATTACAAACATGTGCTATTGCACCTGGCTTCTAGCCGACTTCCAGAACCATTTGGTCAGCTGTATCTCACAGGAGTGGATTGCAGGCCACCTGGAGGACTTACTCCTGTTGCCAGCCTGAGAGCTCATGGCCTGCAAGCAGTCTGAGTGGAACACCTTTCCTGCTCCATCCTCCCCGTCCCATTCTCCCCCCAATTCTCCACACGCCCAGGCACCTG
Organism: Tokudaia tokunoshimensis; assembly: GCA_036184795.1. NCBI lineage: Eukaryota > Metazoa > Chordata > Mammalia > Rodentia > Muridae > Tokudaia > Tokudaia tokunoshimensis. Next base: position 137,157,054 of record BTHU01000002.1, on the reverse strand, counting down.
CTTGTTCAACATGATGTAGATGACTGGGTTATAGATGGAAGAGCTCTTAGCAAAGAAAGCCGGCAGGGTCATGAAGATGGGGCCGAAGTTGGAGCCCTGGTGGGTAAAGATGTACATGGCCACACTCGCGTAAGGCAGCCAACAGATCAGGAAGAAGATGACCATGATGATGACCATGCGGGTGACTTCTTTCTCTGCCTTCTGAGTGGTGGCTGACTCCTGCTGTTGGGCAGCGGCCTGCAGGGGTACAGACCTGTGTCCAGCCCACAGTGTCCATACAAACCCTGGCACCCAGCTCTGGACACCCAGTGTGGGGCTGGGGCAGCCTCCCGCTCATACCTCCTTGACTGTGAAGACCAGCTGCCCATAGCAGAAGAAGATGACAATCATAGGGATGGTGAAGTGGACCACGAACATGTAGATGACGAAGGACTCGTTGTTGACCTCGGGCTTGAGTGTGTAGTAGTCAATCCCGCATGAACACTGCATGCCCTCAGGGATGTACCTGAGGGTCAGTTCGAGGGACGATAAAGCAGGAAGAAAACACATGCCCAGCAGGACATAAGCGTGGGGTCCCTGCTGGCCCCATCACCGTGCAAGACTTATCCGTCTCTGCCCTTGGACAATTCTTTTATTTTTTTATTGGATATTTTCTTTATTTACATTTCAAATGTTATCCCCTTTCCTGGCTCCCCCCTCTTCCTGGAAACCCCCTATCCCATCCCCGCTCCCCTGCTTCTATAAGGGTGTTCCTCCACCCACCCACCCACTCCCACTTCCCCACCCTCGATTCCCCTACACTAGGGCATCTACGAGCCTTCATAAGACCAAGGACCTCTCCTCCCATTGATGCCTGACGAGGGCGTCCTCTGCTACATATGCAGCTGGAGCCATGTGTACCCTTGGACAATTCTTAAGCTCCCTGCCACTTGACCACACAGCTCTCCCCCACCAGCCAGCTGCCCTTTGGTGGTAGGCAGAGGATGCTGGAGAGGGGAGCTGAGGCCTTCCCTGTGACTGCTGCAGTTCGTGCACGTGGGTCTCTTAGCAACAGCAATGCTTTCTACAATAAGGGTGGGCTCGTTGCTAGCATCAGAGCCTCGTGCAGCTTCTAGGAATGAGGATGTTGTGATGATATCTGAGGACAGTGACACTGGGCCGCACTCAGAATCCTGAGAGTCCACTGAGTGTGTCTGTAGCGGCCTGTCAAGCCAGGTGAGTGAAGGTGAGGGAAGAGGTCAGAGAGGAGTGAGGGCCTCTGGGTGGGCTCCCGGGATGGGGAGGACATGTGGGCAGAGAATGGAGATTCTCTGAGGCTCTGTGTACCTCATAGCCTGTCCAGGTGTCCAAACCACTGTCCCTACCCTCTCTTGTCTCATTTAGATATGGTGGCCTGGAGACTGGATGGGACCCAGTTCCTGGAGCTACAATGTCACCAGGCATGTTGGGAAGGTTCAGTTTCTCCAGGGGCTAAGGTCCAAGGTCAGAGAGAGAGAAAGAGAAAGAACTGCCCATACCCAGAACTCAACCAAAGAGGATTGTGGTTTGGCCTTGGCTTAGCCGAGGATTAGGGACTTGGCCAAGGTGAAGGGGTTGGGATGTCCAGGGTTCTCCTTGCTATGGGGCTCAGAGATGGAATCAGACTCATTGGACCACTACAGTCCCTCTCTTCTCCCTTGCCTTAGACCTTAGCCTGGGCAAGTCACCAGGATGGGTTTAGGAGGCAAGATCACGTTACATTATGCCTGGGACCAATCCAAGGACTCTGTGTTCTGAATGGGAATCCCACAAAGACCTTGCGAGGCCCACGACTCAGTGCCATTACCTGGACCAGCCAACGAGTGGGGGAGCAGCACAGGCCAATGCCATGACCCAGGTGAAGGCCACACCCATAATGGCATGATTCTCCCCGAAGCGGAAGTTGCTCATAGGCTTGCAGACCACCACATAGCGCTCAATGGCCAGGACCACCAGGGACCACAGGGCGATTTCACCTGTAAGGCAGTTAGTAGCCATCAGTCCTCCAGCTCTGACCTCACACCAGAGAGAACAAACACCAGAGAGGACAGGGTAGTATGGAAGCTTCTGGTTTGAGACTTGAGCCAGGCCTTAGAGATTGCAGTGAGTTTGGGCTGGTCAGGAGGGAGGGAGTGGGTGAAGAACCCTTGTGCCAGAGGAAGAGAACAGAGGGACAGAACCGAAGCTCTTCTGTTCGGTTAGAGCTTTAGGCTCCTGAGAGAATGCCTCAGAGTGACTGGAGCTGTGGCGTAGGGCCACACCCTGCTAGCGCTTTAGCAGGGAAAAAGATGGGTAAAGAGGGGGCTCTAAGCACCAGTCCACATGTCACCCTCAGAAGCCCAGTATGGGAAAGACCCACATAACAAACTTCTGAATAACAGGAGTGCTACCAACAAGAATCCTGGATGGCAGGTGTGGCCGGGGCCTGACCCCGCAGAGACAAGCTCACCAGCATGGTACCTCAGCTTCTGTCCAAAGACTGGGGGATGCGATCACAGAAGGTAACAGAGATGCCCAACAGTGCTACCAAGGCAGTACCCTGGCCATGGGAGATAAGACAGCACCCTTGGGACTCATGGAAGCTAAACCCACCCACCATCCTGGCTTTGAGCTTTGTTACATCCACTTCTGTTTCCTCCTACATCTACTGGAAACATCTCTGGGTCCTGGCCAGGAGACCCTGGCTCTGGTCCTGGCCCTCCCATATCTCTAAATGTGATTTTTGCCTGCTCCCTGCCTCAGTTTTCTCAGCTAAAGAGGCTCCAGGGTTCCTCGAGGCAGCCTCACGGATTTTCCAGTTGAGTGAGAGAAAACGTTTGGAATCACCTGGTGCAGAATAGTGGTCTATGCCTGGGATCACAGCACTTGAGACGCTGAGGCAGGAGGATCACGAGTTCAAGTACATTCTCAGCAGTATAATTTAAGGCCAGTGTGGACTGGACTATGTGAGACTGTGCCCCACTCCAAAAGTAGGAAAAGAAACAACTGAATCCTTTGAGATCCCTGGTGTTTGGAGCAGGCGCTATGGTGGAAGCTCACAGGGCTGGCCAGGCAGTTAGATAGGCAGTCACTGAGCCAGTTCTCACCTGGGCCAGGGACAGTCCTGAAGGGCCTAGACCCACGTGTCTTTTCTAGCTCACTCCTGGGGCTCAGTCTGTCTGCTCAGCTCAGCTGCCTCAGAGGACACCCCCACACAGTGACTCCCCAGTGAGTGCTTAGCCTCTCTGAACCCATGTTTCTTGCATTACTCAAAATGAGATAGATGAACGTTCAGTGCCTGCTTCCGACAACAGCCTAGCTCAGGGTCACAGTGTTTGTCAATGAATAAACTAGGCCTTTAGATGATACCGATTAAAGAGACCCATTAAGCTGCTGGTCTCAAGCTGCAGACCCTCTCCAGGCCCTTTCACACCCCCTTGGCTCCCATGCCACACCCCAGGCTCTCTGCTCATACCTCCAAGTGTGGCAAAGAAGCCCTCGAGGTCGCAACCTGTGGGCCCAAAGACGAAGTAGCCATGCAGTGAGGTGTAGAGGGTGGTGGTGAATCCTCCGAAGACCATGAAGAGGTCAGCCACAGCCAAGTTGAGCAGGATGTAGTTGAGCGGTGTGCGCAGCTTCTTGTGCTGTACGGTGACGTAGAGCGTGAGGAAGTTGATGGGGAAGCCCAGCACGATGAGCAAGAACATGTAAGCTGCCAGCATGGAGAACTGCCATGGCTCGGCCAGGTAGTACTGCGGCTGCTCGAAGGGGCTGCGCACCACGCCCGTGATGTTGGAGAAGGGCACATAAAAATTGGGGCCCTCTGTGCCGTTCATGGCTGCGGCCCTCGAGGCTGCCCCACGGGCTGTTCGTAGATAGAGACCAAGGCTGCCTGACGAGCTCAGCCACCTATGGCTCCCACAGCACAACTCCAGGTACTGACCCCGCCCCCAGACCCTTATAAAGTGACCTTCTCTCCCTAAGCTAGAGGCTGATTCAGCATCCGGGAGATATCATACTAATACTAATCCCACTGCTGCCACTGGGGCCTAATTGGCTTGCAGAGGGGCCAAGGTGACATCGGGTGGAGGGCCTTAGGTAAAGAAAGGGTGTCTCATCTTGTCTGCCCCAGAGTCCCCCAGGAATTCCTCCCCATGTCAGTCTGGTGGCCTCAGGCCATGACTGGAATCTTTGGGCCCTAAGTTCCCTTCCCCAGATTGCTCCAGTTGACAGTGTCTCCTCCTGAACTCACCTATCCCATCTCTTCCCAGGATACCCCCTGACTTATCCAGTCCCCAGGCCCTGACCATAGCTCACTTGACCGATCTGAGTTTTGTGTACAGTCAGCTCAGTCCATCGCCTCCAGTCTTACTCACCCCACCCCCAGCCCAGCAGCTCGATAACTATTTGTTGCGTTCAATTGGAATTTGCTCACTCACTCACTTGTACATTAAACATTCATGAGCCACCTGGGAGATGGAGGAGGCGCCCATGGCCCTACTCAGAGCGCTGCTAGCTTGAGCAAGACTCAGTCACAGGAGGAAAAACATTCCAGTCCAGGGAGGGATGACCATGGGCTATGGAGATGGGATGGCGTGCTGGGTGCGGCAGGACACCATTCCTGCACGAGGGAGCAGGCTGCCAGGTTATTCAGGTGAGAATGTGGGGCCTGAAGGGCATAAGAAGTTCTGCCTTACCTACAAGGCAATGGGCATACAGCTGGGTGAATCTCAGGGGCAGAGAAGATGACCAGGGACCTGGGGCTCTGAGGCTTCAGAACTCTGTGTAGGCTGAGAGATGATCCTACTGGCCTGCTAGGGATGCCAGTCTAAGGAAGAGGAAGAGGTCCTGGACGAGACCTGGTGTCTAAGGATGTGAGGCCAGCATCTCTACGTGCAGCTGTGATGCCCCCTGTGTAGGATGCTCCAGGATGGCTGTCAGGCTAATACATGGGTGGAACATCCACTGAGTTCCAGAGGGATTTGATTCTGGGGGCCTGTGGGAGACAAGAAAGCACTGGATGCAAGAAGCCAGCACCCTATGAGAAAGATGGTTCTGAGTAGTAGTTACAGGGCTAGACAGGGAACAAAAGAAAAGTCCCCACTGTGTAGTTACTCTGCACAGCCTTTCTGAGAAGGGAAGGTTGAGCTAAGAGCGGATGGCGGGAGAAAATGCCGTGCCCCTGATCACATAGGTATCCAGGCAGTACGAAGACCCTGGAGCCAAGACACAAGGCCGACCAGGGAAGTGTTCCTCTCTGAGCCTCGAGGTCCTTAAGCACTCCCTTGCTTAGTCTCCTCACACTGCACCTTAGAAAAGCAACCCCCTTCCATACAAGAGTCCTGTTTGAGAAAAGGGACACAGGGCAGGTATGTGTGTCAGGGGCTGGGAGTTGGCCTCTAGAAGTTTAAGGAGCTTGGCTTGGTGATTAAGACCAGTTAATGAGGTCAAGGTGGAGGTTCTGATTCTGACATGACCCTGGTGGTCATGCCCAGATCTACCCTGCCCCTCCCCACCTTCCCCAGCTCAGCAGCCCCAGCAGCCCCAGGAGCCTCTGCAGCTAGCCTGTACTCGAGACAGCTCCGAAGCTTCATCATGGTCTCCTCGGGGACTTTGCCCATCTCCTAGGCTCTAATGTGAGCCTGCAGGGTGGACTGGGTGTACAGCAGGTAAACACCTGCTGGTCCAGCGAGAGAGTGGGCAAGCGAGGTCACCTCTGGGAGCACTGCCCCTCTCTACCTTGGGTAACAGAGGCAGCACCACAGGTTGAAAGCTATCACTGAGCTGAGGGGACACTGGAGTCTGTACGGGGTGTTGGCTCAGTGAGATATCCTAAGTGTTGTTAGAAGCCAACAGCTGATTGGCGCTGTGTATCTGCACTTATAGGGACTGAGGCCTAGAGTCTTCAATGGGTCACCAAGGTCACAGAATTAGCTAGCAACAGCCAGGGTTATAACCACACAGTCAACGGAATTCTATTGCCATCTGCCTCATCCCCTGTCAAAACATAGTTCTTAGGAGAGGGCTGCCTGTCTGCCTCATCAAAGCAACAGTCACTAGAGGACAGGGCCTAGACTGAGTCACATGGACTCAGATGGGGCAGTGAGGACCCAAGGCAGATTCTAGCCTGTGTCTCTGAATCACCCTGATACCCTGGAAAGCTCCACTTCCCACTCTGGGCCTCTGTCTGCTGGGTCTGGGAAATCTAGAGCATCACAACCTGCCCCTGCCAGTGCAATTAAAGCGCCACGGCTCCTTTGCATGACTTGATGTCCCACGCAGGCCCAGAGCCAGTGCAGTGGCACCCCTTCCCTTCCTCTGCAGGCTGATAAAGCTCATTACCTCCGTCCCTCTGCTTCTCCCTTCAGGTCTCCAAGGAGAGCTGATCCCACCACCCTCCACATCAGCCCCAGTCCCACTGCGGGTATTGTTCACTAACTACGGTGACCCCACCCAGACCATTTTGTTGCCCTCCTGATCCACACTCATTTGTGTATCAGGCAGCTGGTCAGCTGTTTCTCTGTGTGTCGTTCAGCTCTTGGTCCTTAGCAGCAGATATTCAAGACACACTGTCCCTGTGGGCTAAAACCCTCAGCAGAGAGAAGTCTGCACAGGCTAGCTGACCTGCAGTTTGAGTTCTCATCAAGTCAGGGGCATTGGAAAGACCAGTGCTGCACAGGAGTGTGGTCAGTGAAGAACTGTGAGGGGCTTGGATGCTGGGGCCCTGAGAAGCTGACTCTGAGGCTAGCTGCATGTCGGCCCTTCAGAAGCAGGGGCAGTTGCAGGGCATTGAATGGAGGATTAGGGACTTAGTCACCTATGCTAATAGCTCTTAAGCCTCAAAAGGAAAAAGTGCTGCTGGGTCAGCAGACCCCCTCCTTTCTCCTCACCTGTGGCTTAGTCCTCTTGGTTGTGTCACCACAGACTTGCTGAAGACGTCAAGGGACGTCACTCCTTTCCTTCCTTACAGGCCTAATGTTTGCTATACATACCCTTATTATATTAAGTGCTGTGGCGTCTCAGGGCAGCAGACAGACAAGAGAGAAGCAGCAGTTAGCTCCTAGGGGCGCTGCCCTGCTCAGCCCTGCTTTCAGTGTAGAAACGGAGCTAGCGAAGAGGCGTGGCCAAGGAACACTAACTCTGAGGCAGAGCTTGGGGCCTTCTGGCCTCAGCAACCTTTCAGGAAGAATCTATGGAAATGTAAGTTTCACAGGAGCCTAGGTGGTCAGGAGGGCACCAGCAGACCTCAGACAGGTCACTCCAGGACCTTGTGGGCAGGCCCATGAGCCTGGGGGCTGTCCGGCTGGCACTGAGGAGCTGCAGTGGGTCCCAGGACAGGGAGGGTGCACAACTGCACCTGCGCTCTAGACAGACGCTTGAACTCTGGTGAAGGATGGGGGAGCAGATGGGTTAGAGCCTCGCCTGGTGGTGTCTCGATACCCCATCACCTCAGCCATGTAAACCCCAGGCCAGGGAAGAGGCATAAGAGAGGGGTGTCAAACCTCTGAGGCAGGGCAGAGGCGGGGTGAGGCTCCTAGCTTCAGCAGCTATAGAGGTTAGGACACAAAGACCCACAAGGACATGTCACTCACTGGTTTTGGCCCAGCCAGTCATCTCCCATCTTCCTCTTCCTTACTGTGGGCATGGCATGCAACATCAGGACACAGGCCCTGACTAGTCTTACCAAGCTGTGTGCTCCAGCAGTCAACCTGTCCCTGGTCTCAGCCTCTTCCTGCCAAAACTCCAGAAAAATCCCTGTCCTAACCCCCTCTAGTCAGTGTCACTGCGCTCCATCCATAGGCGCTGGCTATAGCTGAAAACGCTGTGTGTGAGCTGAAGGCCTTGTGTGCGGAGTCCAGGTGGGGAAGAGAACAGATCATGGTGCATGGTGGTCTGCACACGGGTGTGGGGCCAACATGGTTCAGCATGTATGCAGTCACTGAGCCTCAGTTTCACTATCTGTAAAAGGGTACCTCTAGAAGCTACTCAGACCGGACATGATGATTCATCAGCAGATATTGGAGCTGTGGCCAGGCTCAGCCTCAGGGCCTTGGCTCCCAGCAGGAGTTACCTGAACTTCTGCGATGTGGGCTGAGAGGATGCATGCCGGCATCTCAGACAGCCCCTGCCTCCAGCCAGCGACCATCTGATCTGTCGCTGTGATTGACGCTGTTGGGTAGCACTGTTTCCTCCCTCGCCCCACTTTTTCCCACCATATGCAAATGATTTCAGTTCAAGGCACGCGCTAATGGAAATCCTAACACATTAATAAATGTTTAGTGGGAGAGAGAGCATGCATGATCATAAGCAATTAGACACTCGACGGAAGAGTTGTGTTGGCACAACTGTCTGGCTCCCTCCTTCATCCCCCATCATCTCCACAGAGGCAGAGGGGGTGGGGAGGGCCTGGACCTTGCCTGGCCTCTGCCACTCACTCTGCCCTCATCTTGTCATCCCAGCAGTTGGCACGCTACCACCAGCCTCACACGGGGGTCCTCAGATGGCTCCGTCTCCCTGCTTCTGCCTGTCAATATAGTGGAGGAAGGGTGCTGTGTGCTGTCTGTCCCTGGGCAGGTGGCATGCGGAGGACTCTAGGGATTACAAGTCTAGGTGCCCTCCTCATGGCTGGAAGCCCGTGGGCCCTGGCACCCGCTGCTCTTCTAGTCATAACCAGCACAGGAGCTGTGGCAGAACAGTTTCCCAGCGCATGTGCGTTCTCCTTCTAGATTCTTCCTGAGGCCCACAGCAATCTGTGGGTCCCAACTGGAGCCCCCATGCTTCATGCCCTGGAGAAAAGGAAAGGGGCCACAAGGCTGAGTACCCCGTGGGAACGCTCCCGGGGCTCTAGGGACGAGACCGGCAAGATGGATCCTCATTAAACCAAAATAAATAAACAACAACAAAACCACCCATGCCCCTGCCCCTTCACATGGTGCCATTTGATTAGATTACATTTTAAGAGCACGCAAAAGCAATGTTCCTTTCGGATCAAATTAGAAACAGGTGCACTTTTGCATAAGGAAATTAAGTTGCAGACAATATGAGGATTTGCTAAAACGCAGACACTGATGAAAACGAGTAGCCCTTTTATTGTCGTTATTGAGGCAATCTGTTGGCAAAGTGTGCACGGTAACGGTCTGACAGATCGACGGACTCCAGCAGGCTGCTATGAACGCATGAGCCCTTCTAAAAGTAACACATTTTTTTTTCTTAGAAAATATATGTGCGTTCTCTTCCCCGTCTCCTGGTGCTATTTACAAGGAATGAAATGCCATAAATAGGAAATCTGTGGTTACACAAGGCAAGGCCCCTCCCCAACATACAAACTTCATCTGGGCAGGAGACATGTTCTGAGGGTTTAATTCTTTCTTTCCAACAGTCTGGGGATAGCAAGGAGACCATGGGAGCAGGTGGTCCCAGAGACCGTTACTGCTCACGGGCCAGTGTCGTCGATGCGCCTCCGGCAGTAAGGGCAGCAGGCATGCTGGAGCACCAGCAGCTCATAGTCCTCTGAATGGAACATCTGAGGAGAGACAGCCCATGCATGACACAGGGAAGCAGGCCAGGTGCCCCTCAAGCCCTGAGCCTGGGCTGGGACATGCTGCCCTGAGGGAAGCAGCTAAGGAGTTGCAGCAGCAACCACAGACCTGCAGTATGCTGACCTGCAGTGTGCTGACCTGAGGACTGGAGGGCTCTTTATCTGAAGTGAGGTCCACACATACAGCATCCCTCATTCAGGGGAGTGCAGAGCAGGAACCAGCTAGGGTCTGCTGCAGCCAGCCGGGCAGATGCTAGTGTGAGGGCAGGCTGTGGACAGCTCACAATTCCCCCTATACACCCAGCTTCCCAAGGGGGATGCGGAGAATGGAGGGCAGGAGAGACCACCTGAGTGGAGGGGCTGTAGGCTGGGTACCTGAAAGCAGGAGGGGCACATGGTGATGGAGGCGTCAGGCAAGAGTGAGCGGAAATACTGCCAGTGCAGCGGCGGGGGCCAGCGCTTGATGAGAACATCCCTTCGGCTCATGGAGCGTAGTACCGACCGGTTCACCACCACAGGCACAAACTCAGAGCTACCTTGCTGTGAGGGGTGGGGGATGTACATGGGTGCTATGCCCTTGGCCTGATCCCAGGATCCTTGGTGGCCAAAGAGACACTCCCACATCTTAGCTCCAGGCATCCCTAGTGGCACACCACTGCCAGCACTGAAGTGGCCTCAGAACCACCCAGTCATTACAGAAAGCCATCTCGTTCTCTTTCTCACTGCCATGTCTGAGGCAGTGGCTAACACTGCCACACTAACTGAGGGCCCCTGTGCCTGAGAAAAGCACTGGTTTTATTCCACCAGGTCTCACAGCACGCACCACTCTTGAGGCATTGTCTCACCTCAAAGCTCAACTTGGCTGTAAATGGGTCATCTTCTCCTATGGAGTCCATGGTCTCATCCAGTCTCAGTGTCTGGGAATCTGGAGGGCTCCGGTCAAGGAAGGAGCTAGAAGTCCAGTAAGGTACAGGTGCCAACCAACAACCTTCCAGCCCACACATTGACTCCCTGGTGCTCAGCTAGGTGTTGCCTCTCACAGACTTGGGGGGAGTGGTACAGAGGCTGGGAGAGGCCTCCAGATAGAAAAAGGGAGAGAGGGAGGGAGGGAAAGGGAGAGAGAGGGTGGGAGAGGGAGGGAGAGGGAGAGGGAGAGAGAGAGGGAGAGAGGAGGAGAGGCGAGGAGAGGAGAGGCGAGGAGAGGAGAGGAGAGGAGAGGGGAGGGGAGAGGAGAGGAGAGGAGAGGAGAGGAGAGGAGAGGAGAGGAGAGGAGAGGAGAGGAGAGGAGAGGAGAGGAGAGGAGAGGAGAGAAGGGGATCACAGGAAGTGTCCATCCAAGGGTCCTTCCTGAGTGGGTGGAGACCATAGGCCTAGAGCTGCCCCTTGAGAAACTCAGCAGTCACAGCCATGGCGTGAAGGGCAAGAACCATCCCGGAACCAAGTCCTATCAGCCTTCCCTCTGCCCGGTGGTGATGGGGCCAGCTGAAGCATGGGCAGGAGAGCCTCATGTAGGGATTAGGTGGGTGTGGCCAATTATCCATTGAGGACCACAGGTATTGAAATACCGCCTGTGTAGAGCCTCAGCCATATCACCGGAGTCCACCTCTGTAACTGCTATGGAGGTGGGATGAACGACCCAAGGAAAGCAGGACCAAGGGGATGTAGAGGTCACCAGGACAGTGGATGGGCACCTGGGAGCTTCACACTCTAATTTCCTCAGCCTGAGTACTGGTTGCTGCCACTGCATGAGAAAGTTACCTGAGCAGAGAGCTAGGGATCCCCCAAGTATATATACTACAGCTTCTGCTTAGCTGTGGGCCAGAAGCATGACCAGTGCCTTCAGGAGCAGGGTAGAGAGTCCTCACAGGAAGATGAAGGTGCCACTCTCCTTGTGCCCGCAAGCTCCGGCCAGCTCTCTGCCCACCTCTGATGTTGGTCCTCGCTGTGTGGGGACCTCAGCCTTATTTGATCTTATCCTTTTGTCCCTGCCTGCTGCCACAGCCCATGCTGCGTCCCCTCCCTGCCTTCCCGCCCCTGTCTGGATACTGTTGCTTGAGGTCTCCCGCCATTTGCCCTCCCTCTTGTGTCTTGGTGCCTCCAAATCGATGAGGGCAACAGCTTCTTCGTCAGTGATCCCCTCTTCCAGGTAGAACTCCACCAGGTGCAGCACCTCTGGGGGGACAGGGAAGGGCTGGGGGATGGCTTCAGGAGAGCTCTGAGACTCACTCACACCAGGCAGTGTGTGAGCAGGGAGAACAGCCAGAGCATGTCCCCTTTCCCAAGCAGCCTCTACGCAGGCAAGGCACATAGTGCATGTGAGAGGACCAGTCTCCAGCAGCCCCTCCCACGGTGGCTGTTTTGAAAGAGGTGGGCCAGGGCTGCTCCCTCGGCCTCTCAGACTGGGCAGTGGACCCAGCTGAGAGCAGGGCTTCTGGTTGGGGACATGCTGGGCCTTGCCTCTATGGATTCTGACAGCAATTCTGCATCTAAGGCATGGTGGCATCACCTTCTGCACAACGCCACGTGCCTGTAAAGCAGAGGGAAGGCTCACCATAGGAAGAGGCAGAGAAGATGAAGGGCTGGCGGCAGTTGATGCAGACGTTGCCAAGGTTGTTCAGCAGTGGGTTGTTGGTAGAACAGCGGTAGCACAAGGGTACCAGCTCCTGTAAAACAAGGACACATCTGCCCAGGCTGAACCAGAAGTGTGAGCACCTCCACCTCCTCCCAGGGCCAAAGACTGCATGCTGTGCGGAGGCCGGCCAATTGAAGACTACACCTGAGGCTCACTAGCCCAGACACCTCCTCTATGCCAGGCCTCAGCGGGACGCTATCTCCATAGGAACAACTGTAGCCACCGTCAATTCCTACCACTCACCAGGTTCTAGGCACTGGGTCAGGCACATTTTATGCTGCACAAGCACCTCCTACGACCTGTGGGGAAGGGCTTATACATACCCACCTGATAGAGCAGGAAACTGAGGCACTAAAAGTCTAAGGCACAGCTAGGAAGCGATGGACCTGGGATTTGAAGTGCACTGGCAGGGGAGCCAAGAACACAGCAGCCATCTTCCAGCAGAAGCAGACTAGGTTCAAAGGTATGCCCTTACCTCACTGTCATGGAAGGGCTTGGAGCGGATGGTCAGGGTGCCCAGCTCAATGGACTTCTGGATCCTGGCGGGAATCTGCAGCCCACGTAGCTTGTCATAGGCATGTCGGGCCAGCTTGTAAGCACCCAGAGCCTTGCTCTGCTTAGCCAGTGTGAAGAGTGTATTCCTGCCATTGGCAAGGTTAAGGACAAAAGCGGTGTGACCCGGAGCCAACACTACCCACCCCTGGGCTAGAAAGCATCTTGTGTCAGTGGTCACTTCTGTGTTTCTATTGGCTAGCACCAGGGGAGGCTCAGCACCCAAGTTAACCAACCTGTAAATCAACAGTACTTTTGGGACAAGTTAGACTCAGGAACCAAGGGTAGCAGGGATGGCTACGGTGGCTTCTTGGGTGAGTCTGACCTGTCAGTGAAAGGCCATTTGTTTGAGGTGTTTCCCCTGAGGAGTAAATAATGGGTCTGGACCATCCAGGAAATGAGTTCTTAATGGTGAACTAGGGGTGCTTTTCTGGGGCGGATTCCTACAGGAGGCAGGCAGGTCAGCCAGATGAGAACAAGGAAATGAAATTACTTTCAGGCTTGTGAAATGTTGGACTATTTCTCCACTGTGCTTCTGACCCTTCTGTTGCTCTCACTAGCAGAGTAGACTCACAGGACTTGAAGTAACCCACACAGGAGCTGGGCTTGTCCACATCCACCTCATGGGGCCTCTCTAGACCACCCACCTATCTACAGTCTTCCCTGCTGCCTTAGTCTGGAGCATGGAGGTCACCTCCTCTGGATAGCTGTCCCTCACTAGACCCAGCCTTACCCTCATCTTACTTTTGGGCACAGGGTACATATCTCTGAAATAGGTCTTGCCTCTCATCAACCCTACTAGATGACAGCTTTGTCACCTTAGTTGACATGGTCCCAGATCCAGAGGGCTTCCTGGTTTTAGTCCCATCCTCCTTTGTGGGTTTCTGGAGGCCTGGGACAGGTGCTGGCTAGAATTGCAGGCCGGCGCAGCCAGGCAATCCTGGAAGCCCAGCTCCCCTTGGCACTGGCTGCCCACTCCCCAGTGACTGCTGAGAGAGGGAGCTTCTGCCAGTAAAGTGCTCTGTGGAGAACCGAGGCCATTAGACAGAGGGCAGGGAGGGTGGGTGGGGGAGGATACACTTTGGAGATGCCCAAGGGGGTGGCCTTGGTCAGACTATGCAGCAAGAACTTGGAGATGTTGAAGAGGGTTTCAGGGAGATCAAAGCTGAATGGCTCCTCCTGCAGCAAAAGAACAGGTATAACATTCCCCACTGGAAGGAATGGGGGCACACTGAGCACCTACTGTGTGCTGGCCATCACAGCTGGCCCCACTGGCTTTTAACACAGGCTTGTGGACAATTACTTTCAGTCACACTGTGCCAAAGAGGAATGTGAGGCCCTGATACAGGACAGCCCATGCTACCCGAAGAATAGGGCAGAGTGGAGATTCAAACCCAGAGTTAATCCCTCAACCCTGAAGAATGTGCTTCTCTCAGCTACAGTGACCCTGGGGATGCTCTACTTCCTGATCTCAAGACCTTTATGGGAATGAGGACATGACCTAGTGGGGAGCTTACCATGGCAAGTCTCTTCTTTATTCTTCAACAGCTACTGAAGCAAAATGTGCCACCAAATGCACACAATACCCAGGCTGGCCCAAGTTCTAACAGGTCTCCATGACCACTGGACATGAACAGACCTGTACTCAGGGGCGGCCAGCAGTACAGCGCAACCCATCAGGGAAGGCTTGCTCATGGTAAAAATCTGCTTTGAGGGAGTCTGATACTGCAATTCAGCTATAAGTGCAAACCACACTTCAGATGTTGACAGGCTGGCCAGCTCTCCTCCCACTGAAAGCTCTCCCTAAAAGTTGAGTCAGGACCTCCATAACAGCCACCAGGATAGGCCCTTGTGAGACCCAGAGCTGAGAGAAGAGACTTTCTACTTTGGTTCAGAGCCCAGTGACTTATCCTGAATTCCTAATTACATTTCTTTGTTTGTTTGTTTGTTTGCTTTTGTTTTGTTTTTTTTCCTTTTCTTCCTTTTTGTTTTTGAGAAAAGGTCTTTAGCTTAGGTTGACCTTAATTTCCTTAGGTAGCCAGGATGATCCTCCTACCTCTACCTCCTGAGGGCTGGGATTCCTGTGTGTGCTACCACGATGGTTCACCTATTTACATTTTTACTGCTTCTGTTGGCTCCAGGAATTGAGAGAAACCTGAGACTCATGCTCTCCTGGGTGTGAGCTGGAAGAGTCCAGGGCGAGGTAAGCAATAGTCCAGATCACCAGCACTTCTCTAGGAAAGCAGCCATGAGCCTCAGCAAGAATCTGTGCTTCTCTCTGCCTCTTAGGACCGGCTCCCACTTGGCCCCGATGCCAGCTCCTCAATTCTGCTGGCCACCAGGCCTTTGCCAGACCACAGCCTGCCTACCACAAATCCTTTCCCCTCCCCTTCTTCATTTGTGCCCCTCTTTGGTGGAGGGATCATCTCCTCTCAAAGCCACCTCAAAGCTTTTCCCATGAGGTGCTGCCCTGCTTACTATGAGGAGGTAGGGGTGGTTCCTCATGGCAGGGGCTATGTCTTGCTTACCATTGTGTCCCAGGCCTCATCACAGGGACTATCATCACACAGAGACACTGGCTGGGGGGATAGCCCAAGAAAGTAGCTTTGGTCTAGATGCCAGCCTGGGTCCCATGGTGGCCCCTATCTCAGTACCATGTGCATCAGGAACAGAGCTCAGCTGTTAGGTGAGGAGACTCCTGCACAGACACAGTGAGCAGGGAGAAGCAGGAGATCTGGGATTCAGGAGCCCAGGGCTAGGCACCCAAGGCAGCTCAGCACACCCAGCCTAGGCTGGACTGCCTCCAACACCAGCGCCCATCTTCTTAGCTTCTCAGCTGTTTGAGACAAGGGGCCTGAATGAAAGACAGGTCTACTTGGGCCCATGGATGCTGCAGGCAAAGAGATGTTACCAGGGCTGAGGATAGGCCCAAGTGGGACCTAATGTTTCCCAGAGACTTGGACAGTGCAGAGAAAACACAGACAAGGGGCAAGACACCCGGGAAAAGCAGGGCCTCTGAGAGCCAGAGAGTTGACACTGGACTGAGGTGAGTGGTCTCCTATAGAAGCTGCTATGAAACCTCTACCTGAGGTATAATGGGGACTAGAGTCACATTTCCAAAGTGAATGCACTGGGCCCTCTGAGATACCCCAGCTACCATCTCCATTCCATAGAGATGGAGACTAGGCCCAGAAGTGTGGGACACGAGGCACCCAGAGATAGCTTGCGACCCCACATCCTAGAGGCTGAGAGCACAGACTCAAGTCCAGGCTCTGCCACTTACTAATGGCCCGTGGGTCAGTGGGGCACTATGGATCTTCTCTGTGTGGCACTGGCCTTCCTCATCTGCAGATGCACATATCTCATAGTGTGGCTGAAGAATTAAATCGGTCCATACGACAAAGCCACGACACAGAGCAGGAACTTGCTAATGGAGGTGGGTGTGGGGGGCAGGGGACACTGGTGTAGCCCAGTTTGTTATCACAGGATAAGTTCACAGTGTGGGTTAATCAAGCCTGGATGGCTGAGGAGACACAGGATGAGGTAGATGGTAACTCATTTAACAAGGCCTTATCAAAAGAACCATGGAATGGCGCTGGGTAGTAGTGGCACACACCTTAGCACTAGGGAGGCAGAGGCAGACAGATCTCTGTGAGTTTGAGGTCAGCCTGGTCTACAGAGCAAGTTCTAAAACAGCTAGGGTTGTTACACAGAAAAACCCTGTCTCAAAGAAAATTAAAAAACAAAACAATACCAGAAACAAAACAAACATCAGGGAACGATCTTAACTAATTATGTGTCTTTGGAGATCAGGCCGACCCTCTTGTTTTATAGAGGAGACTGAGGGCCAGAACCTTTACTGATCTAGAGAGGCATCAAATACTGAAACTGGAAAGACTCAGCCCTGTACTGTAATTCCAAGCCCCAAGGTTTGCTTCATGTCCAAAAAAAAGTGGCAGGCAGGCAAGGGAGAAGCACCTCCCTTCCCGAGGAGGGCAGGGCTTGTCACATATCCCATCTCTCTGAGGCCCTTGCTGAGCACATGAAGCCAAAGGTGCCTCACCAATCTCCTTGACCCTTACCGTGTATCGGTGAATGGTTTGATAGCCGTGGTACAGCTCAGCCAGGTGCTGGAAATGGTGAAACTTCTCAAGCATCGCATCCTTCTGGGCAGGATCTACTGTGAGGGAGGGGCGCAGGAGGGGAGGAGCGCAGAGGGGAAATATGTCAATGGTATCTTTTCTTCCTATGCTGCTCAGAGGGCCAAGAGGACAGCGATAGACAAGTGCCCTGCTTAGGAGAGTCCATCCTGGATGGTAAGTCTTAGTTGGGCAGAGCTTCTGGCCAGGAAACACCTAAGGATAGATCCCTTCCAGCCCTGTCCACTGGGTCAGCAGCTGTCATGTCCAGCGGGGGAGGAGGCCTACAGTCCAGACACACTGAAGGAGCCTGGTGGGATGGGCAGATGGCATCTTCACTGGCTCTCTGTGCTCACATTGCACCGAGGCTTGTCAGCTGAGATGCACATCAACGGTCAGGACAGAAAAACCCCACCCGGCACCTAGGCCCGAGGGCTGTGACTGGGAGCTGACAACTGTGACTCAGGGCAGAGCAGCAGCTCAGGAGCACACTGTCGCCCTGCACGCTGCATCCAGTGCGCTTCCACAACTGCACAGAGTCTTGGGTACAGCTACTTCCTTCTGTCTACTTCAGAACTCCTCAGGGGATCATGGGAAGCCACATGAATGAATGCAAGTCTGAAACTGCTCTCCTCCCTAGGATGAGGGAGATTCTGGAGTGAGTTATTGTAAGGTGATCTCTTCATCTTTTCATTTAATTAAAAAAAAATTTTTTTTAAAGCCAGGGCTCACTTGGGCGCAGCTCCAGGCTCCCAGGTAGCAAGAAAGGGAGATGCTCGGAATTAGCACTGCAGGGTGGGACCTCCTACCCAGAAGACAGACTGCCAGCAAGTCCTACTTACAGGCAAACTTGAAAGAGATGACAGGCCAGATTATGCCATTGCAAGGCAGGCTCGGGGACAAAACACTCAATAAACAAGCCCAGTGCTTTAATGAAACAGTCCTGCTCTTCTGATTTTATCTGATGCCAGAGAGGGGCCAGGGAAGAGGCCAGCCGGCTGTCGCCCACTCACCTTGAGCCATGTCGAGGCACTGCATGGACAGCATCCAGTAATAATAGGCAGCGTCGTTAAACCTGCTCTCCACCACAGCGTTGTGCGTGAGCTGCTCCAGCACCCGGACTGCTTCTCCCTGCCTCCCGGCCTTGTGGAAGGCTAAGGGCCATGAAAGCATATGCATGTCATAGGGAGTCAGCATGGAGCAGGGGGATTGCTCGAGAGGCAGGCCACTCATCGGAGCATCTGTGATGCCGCCTTGCTGAGATGTGCCTCTCAGGCCGCAGGCTATAAATAACCAAGGCTACATCCTGAAATAAGCACAGGGAGATACACTCCTTTTGGCTGGGAAATGGCAACCTACTTTAGCAAGGCACCGACTGCAGAGAGAAAACCTGAAGCACCAAAGCCTGGCACCTCGCACAGGGAACTTGACTCCACTCCACTCCAGACTGAGACTTTATGACTCCCGGGTAGCACTAGCAGGTCCTACTATACTGTGGAGCTTGGCGGTTCACAAAATACCTTCACTATTAATTACACATTAAACCCTCAGAACAAAATTCTTGAGATGGAGAACCAGCCCTTCCCCCACCCCCCTTTAAATGAGAACGATGGGCTTTGCCAGGCAGAGACAAACCATCATGCCCAAGGTCAAAGACCAGAAGTCAGCCCAGTACTGAACCCATCTTAAGCTGAGTGCTTTCAGGTACCAACCTTGAAAGAGCCGGCTCAGCTCGCAAAACCAGACACTTATACAAACAAGCCTATGTCTAACAGAAATTTCCTGGCCCCTCACTAACATGTGGCCATCTTCTGGGGACCCTGGGGCTGCCAGAAGACTCGGAGCCCTGACTCCTGACCACGTGTTAGCATCCGAATGACCCACATCGTCAACCTGCAGAGAAGGCAAGGTCTGGCCTTGGTTCATTCTCATCTTCTATCTCTTGTCGGAGAACCAAGTTACTATGGCGATGGATTCTTGGAAGGGCGACACAGACAGATGGATAGGTTGATGTGTTTTGCCCAAACATGCAGACACTTCAGCAACTGGGTGCTCTGTGAATGCTGAGGCGGTAGAGAACGCTGTCCTTCACAGGGGCTTTTAACCGAGGAGCTCCAACAGGGGACATTTGCTCTGCGTGTGTCAGGAGGTGCTAGTAACTGCTACCATACACAAGTGTAAATGAGATGCTATGGAATACGGCCCACCCACTTCAATTAGGAGACTTTCTAAACAGGCGGAAGAATTAGGCTCCCAGCTGGACAGATCTGATTCAATTCCGGCTCTGCTGCTCCTGCGCTTCACACAGCACATGTAGCCTCTGCATCTCTGCAGGGCTGTTGGCAAGATTCAAGGTTATGCAGGTTAAGTGCCCAGCCAGCACCTGCCACAGCGAAGGCGGTCATATCGCTAACTGATGATGAACGTTCTCAGTTAATGTGCCATACTCGCCTTGGCTTCTATTTCAGATGCCGTCACACCCTGTGTACGGCTCATTTCACCAACAGAAGCACCAAGGGGCAGAGAGCTGCTTGGCTTGCCTGAGTTAGAAACAAAGCCCATTTCTTTCTCAGTAGAGGAAAATGAAGGTGAGACTATGCTAGACACCGAGGGCTGTCCTTTCACTTTGTCCTGACATGTATGCCTTGGCTCAAGTAACATCTCTGCAGCTTCCCAGCTAGAGGACTACAGGCAAATTCTTTTATCTCCTTCAACATCAGTTTCCTCATTGGCAAAATGTAAATAGCTGTGGTGCCCATGCCAGAGAGCATCCTGAAGGTTAAAGGGAAGGCAGGTGCAGGAGCTTTGCAAGGTTAACAGGGAGCTGCTAAAGAGCAAGGACCTGTCTGGGGTCCAGGAACAGGTCATGCATTGGGCCCAGGGGGCGTGGCTTCAATGTCCCCTGTCCTTGTCCTAAAGTCTTTCACCAGCAAACACATCATGAGCTAGGATGAAGGTACCTGTCCTGGGACCTGCTGAGGAAGGGGCCAGGCAGCCTCTGTACCATGTCTCAGTAGCCCTCCCCACCCCTTTTACACAGTGTGGTCTGTGTGGCCTACCTTTCTGGGCTTCCTCAAAGCGGTCATTCTCCGCTAGCCACTGCGCATAGGGCACGTAGATGTCATCCTTGAACTCAGGGTGCTTCTCACCTAAAGCAAAGGCCTAGAAGAAGGAGTTGAGGCATTCTTAATGAAGCAGCCCCTCACAACCCCTGAGAATGTGGCACTTGGCTG
Organism: Tokudaia tokunoshimensis; assembly: GCA_036184795.1. Taxonomy (NCBI): domain Eukaryota; kingdom Metazoa; phylum Chordata; class Mammalia; order Rodentia; family Muridae; genus Tokudaia; species Tokudaia tokunoshimensis. The sequence goes on along the minus strand of BTHU01000002.1, from coordinate 137,136,963 downwards.
AATCTGTTAAGGATGTCATATTTTGCCAGCCTGACAACTCAGAGGGGGAGAGCGTCTCCCCCTCCAACCACCCCCAGCAACACAAAAACAAACCAGCTCTTTGAAAACAAAAGGCAATTAACGGCAATATGCAACTGACTGGATTCAATAACAACACAGTCTGTTTCTGGACCACAGAAGCAGCACAAAATCGGAAACATTTTATTTTGAGGGTTTGCGTGGGCTCCTGTAGCGTGGCAAACAGATTTCTTTTAATTGTAGGCGACACCTAAGGAAACAGGATTGACAGTATCGTCATCACTGCTTACTAGCTGTCGGAGAGGACTGAGGACAGTGCTGCATGGGACTCAGTGACTGCTTCATTAAAGCCCTAAACCACCTGCCCGGCTAGGAGAGCAGTAGACAAGGCACGGGAGGGTCTAAGACATCTAACTGCCACGGCTGGATAACCTTTACCTTGAGGAGCCATTACTGCTTCCAACCTAGCCTGTTTTTCTTGTCAGTGACCTGTCACCTCAGGAAGTGGAGCCACATGGAGGGCAGACAGGAGCCAGGCTGCTTTTACTTAGGTAGTGCCTTGCAATAGCTCTATAAGAAGACTGTCATGGTGGATGGACATGACTAATTCTCTTCAGGTAATGCTCTCTCCAGGCACAGTCACAGGCATAGGCACAGAAGGGCTCTGCACTAGCTGCCTAGCCAGCCTTGGTGCCAGGACAGCTGTCTCTCTGATTTGCCTGGCTGACTCTTTTCTCCGGTCCTCTCACACAGCAGTCAAGACTGGGAAGAGGACAAGGACAGGGAGCAGCTGCCCTAGAAACAGCTCTGCTAGGTTGTATCTAAAAAATATGGTTGGCATTTTCTGCCAAAATGCCACACAGGATTTTATGCCACACTGGTGTGTCCCTTCTTCAGAGGTGAGCCTGAGGCTGTGCTGGTCAGGGGCGGCTCAGAGCAGCAGCAGGTGCTGGAGCTGTCATGTTATCACATCCCTCGTGCCTGTCATGGGGCTGGCCTAGAGCTGGCAGTCTGTGTCAGTTTTCCTGAATGAATGAAGAAACAAATGGGAAGTCTGGTGAAAAGGCCCTCCAAGGTATTCTGGCTCAGAGACTTTGAGACAAAATCTGATTGCCAGGCAGTGGCCTTCATCATGAGGGCAGCTTCTCTCCATCTTAGTCCCTTCTGCTCAGCACCCATTGGCCTGTGGCCAGGGGCTCAGCAAGTGTACTCTCTCACCTCATCCCAGCGCTTAGTGTCCACATACAGCTGCACCAGGGACTTCAGGTCCCCGATCTTCAGGTAGGTCTCAGCAGCATAGCCAGGACTGTCGAGCTTCTTAAAGTAGCTGGCACACATGAGCAGGGGCTCCCGCTCAGCCTTGTCCAGCTTCCGAGCAATGTCGATCAACCTGGAGAGGCAGGGAGGACAGCTGTGAGGCCTCTGGTACTCTCAAGGACAGGCAGGCTCTGTGCCAGTTCATCCTGCTCTACCCCATGCTAACAATATGCTATGGCCCCTGGGAGGGGTTCCAGAGGCAGATATGGAGAGAACAGATGCACCATCCAAAAGCAATGGCAGAGCCAAGAGTAACTGCAACTGGGGACACTGCCCATGCCACACGCCTCTTGCACCAGTTATAAAGCTTTGAGTAAGACCTGGGATCTGCTCCAGATACTGAGATGGACTCATGAGATTCCGTATCATCTTCCTCACCCTCCCACCATCCCAAAAGGTGAGATGACTTGAGTTTGAGTCTATGTAAGGGTAGCCCAAGACTCCACAGCAGGAAGGGCCAGAGTGCCTGTCCCAGCGCTGTCAGGAATTCCCACAGGAAAGTAGAGGCTGGGGCATGAGGCTGCCTTAGCGACTGACAGTCTGGAGGAAGTGACAAATGTGAAGCCTCTCCTGGGCCAGAAGCCCCGACAGTGTCCTCACTCCAGGGAAGGTCCCCAAGGCCCAGTCACTCAGATCTTCCCAGTAATGATCACCTTCCTATTGCTCGATGGCAAATGGCTGGATTCAATGTGGGTCTAGCCAGCCCAGGGTTTGGAGTAAAGCAGCCCTTTCAGGGTAAGGACTCTACCCAGCCTGCTTTATATGAGAACAGAAGAGACTGTAACAGATCCTAATCTCAGACAGGGGGGCTCAGGGAGGCCTGTCAGTCTGCACTAAGAATAATAATGGCACCTAAAAATAACCCTGCTTAGCAGAAAAAGGACGGGTTTTTAGGGAAAGGTAGCACAGGCCCCCCAGAGCCTCAGCCCTACCCACCAAACTGACATCCCTGGGGAGGTACCTGTAGCAGCCAGAAGAGGGACAGAACAGACTTGATGTCTCTTCCTTGAACTTGTTAAGTGTCCCCAGGGGGAACTTAATACATAGCATTTGCAAATGAAAGTGACACGAAAAACTAGTGGGAAAAGTAGAGACCATGAGCCTGCCTGACTCCCTTAGCACCACCCCTTGGTGTAGAGAGATTTCTTGGGGGCACAATCTAAGATCTTGGTGTGTGTCTTTCTGATTCTATTCCTAGACAGCGGAAGGTTGGAGGCGGGTTAGCCACTTGAGGTCCCTTGGTGAGCAGCCCACACACCTGCCTCTCCTCTTCCCCAGGGCCTGACTGTGCCACTGGCTAATGTATGAGGACCACACGGTAGCCCCCAAGGCAACCAGTGGCCTTTGTTTTGTAAGCTCCGTCACCTCAGTTGCCCCTTGCTCAGTGTCACCTGGAGGATGGTGCCAAGTCCTAAGATGGAGCCATCATGTGGCCTGTCCCATCCTCCATTCTTCTGTGTCTAGCTTCCTCTGTTCCAGCTCCTCCATGCTCCCTTGGGACCACAAGCCATCACCATCCCTGCTGGCCTACTGTGTCTTCCCCCTTCTAACTGTCTCTACTTGAAGGTTCAGCAAGGCCACTTCATGGAAGGACTTAAGATACCATGGTTCCTCCCAGAGAGCTGGTGACCCTGATGGACTAAGGGCTCTTCTTGTGCTCCTTTGGTACTCTCATGCTGTGTTAGGAGCACTGAAACCACCCATGTCAGTCTAAAGCTTAGTCCTACAACTCCCCGGACGCTTGGTCCTTGAGGACACATTGGTCCCCTTGAGGCTTGATTTCCTCATTTACCAGATGAATGTAGAGATACTGATCTGGAGGCACAAGGGATAATTAGAGGCTGGTAAGGTCAACACAGTGCCTGAGGGGCATCTGTGTGTGTTCCCTAGGTCCCTATGACCCCCTTTCATACTCCTCAAAGGCAGTGCTACCTTGTCCAAGTTCTTCATCTCCTGAGAACCTAGTCATTTTCATGTTTGGTACAGATATTTAGAGACACAATTTTTCTCTTGTCAGTCAAAAACGCAGGAGTTAACACACTGCCCAGTGTTGCCAGGCAAGGGCTGCACCTACATGTCAACCCAGCCATGGCTGCCGCTGATTTCTATGGCCTTGGCGTGCTCGCCGGCTGAGATGTACATTTCGACGGCAGCTTTGGGCTCGTTGATGTTCCGGGCCCAGTCGGCCTGCTTGGTAATGAGCAGCCTTGTCTCCTTAGGGTCTCCAGATCCGAGGAAATCCTGAGGAAGCACAACAAACAAAGCCATGCCGGATTAGGACTTCCTGTGCCAGCATTACGTCAGCTCCAGAGAGTAGAGTAGGGAAGGGCTTCACGTGGTTGTGCAAAGGAGCAGGATGCACGAGAGCCCAGCTCTGTTTATTGTGTGTGGGTTAGTGCCAGGTGTCCAGGAAGGGAGTGTGCACAGGCCATCCAACAGTGCTTCTGGGGCCCAGGGACATGTCAAGGGCTGCGCCCTCCATGTCTCCTTCCCTTTGCACTTGTTCTAAACACCTCAGAGACTCTGCAGAGAAGGGGCTGGGAGTGGTTAATTTGTGACCTCCACACAGTTGGATAGAAACATGACAGGCTGTGAAATTACAAATACTAATCCTATAATCACTAGTCACACTGAGATGACACCAGGCGCCCCAGACTGGTACTGAGCACATGGTTCTAAACTTAAGCACACACAGTGATGCAGAGTTCTGGAGTTGGTTCCTTGTGCCCTCCTTCGCTGCCACACTAAAGTGCTTTTCTCAGATGTTCTGTGGCCTGAACTTGGCTTATTCTGTTAGCTTTGCCCCTAAGACATATCTAGGACTCATAGCTGACAAAACACTCCTTGGCTTATCCACCCCCCCAAACTTTTTTTTTAAGTAGGGTCTCACTGTGTTTCTCTGGCTGGCCTGGAACTCAGAGAGATCTGCCTGCCTCCCAGTGCTGCCCAGTGGTTCATTTCTTAACTGAGTGACATCAGATCTCTCTTGAGGTTAGATCTGCAGAAGTAGGACTATGACCTATGAAGGGACGGCAGGAGCCACAGATGAAGGAAATAGTCCTTTCTGGGGGTTCAGAGATTGTGCAAGGCCTGAGGTCCTTTTAGCCCAATGACTGGGGTGTTGCTGAGGTCACGACCAGCTTCTCTAACTCACCACCAAAGTGCACCAGAAACAGCCTCAGAATATTACCTTTTTCCAGGACAGAGCTGCCACTGTTGAAGCTGCCTCAGTGCTGACACTTTTCAAGGTGGGGCTTTTCAAAATGGGGAACTGAGAGACATAAAGCGCAGATCTGCATTGCTAGTGAGAAGTGGTTTGTCTTAGGAGAACGTACCCTACAGAGAGTGCTCTGTGTCAACCTCCTCACTAAGTATAAAAAAAGCACTCCTTTCCTTGAGATTAATACTCATTTGTCAGGAAAGTGCAGTCAATGCATGCAGAAACCCACTTGAACAATTAGCTCATTTCTTTTTCCATTTGCTTTCAGGGTAATTATGTAGCCCCTAAAACCATATATTAGGTTGGTCTAGGACAACCAAATAATTCAGGAAGGGGAGGAAGGGCATCTTTTACCTGTTACAGAACAAATAAAGATAGGGTCGCCTACAGCTGTCCTCTGCCTCCCCTTGGGGCACCCAGGGATGAGGCTGGAGCAGCCACTGAGGACATGAGCTTGGGCTATTACAAACACACTTCCCTCCTGGCAGTTTTGATGACATCAACACACAAAGCTCTCCTGCTCAGCTAGCTGCATGAGGTTAGCAACAGAGACAGGCATTATAAAAGCACAGAAATGTCCTTCAAAGGGACTTTGGCAAATGAGTGCTCAGTGAGATAACAGAGGGAAAAGGCCAAAAGCTAGGCTAGGGGGCCACGATGTGAGGGGCTCCCCAAGGGAACCATGTGGGCACACAGCTCACTGGGACGGGGAGCGGGGGGGGGGGGGGGGGGGGGGGGGAGGGCACACCTCCTCCATCCCAGCAGCCAATGCAGAGGCTGTGATTTAACTCAAGCTGAGTCTAAACAGTTCCTTCAAAGCTCAACCAAGTGAGTTTTCAAAGGCTTTTTGGTTCTGTAAAGCCAATTTACACGTTATCTGGGGGCCACAGCAAAGACTCTGTCCTGGAGTGGACAGAAGAGGCCGTGCCGAGTGATGAATGAGACTGAACAGGGTTCTCATGCTCAGTGCTCCTGATAAGGACACACTATACAAGAGTTAAGAGCATTATAATCCCTTTATCACCACATAAACATGTCACTTGTCCGGAAAGCATACAATTTATTTGTACGTGGGAATGTAATTTTAAAATTTTCCAAAAACCAGATTGAATCTTGGGAAGCAATTTCAAGTAAACAAAAACATGCCATGTTAATAAGCACTGTATCTCCCACCCCAACATAATGTGTGTGTGTGTGTGCACACATTTCCCAAATGCAGACTACCAAGCCAGGGGGGGGGTGTGGGGTGTGTGTGTGTGTGTGTGTGTGTGTGTGTACGATTGCAGGCTTGAGTTGGAACCAACATACTGGGAACTGTGATCAAAAATTAAAATCAAAACAATCCCAGAGTATTTACCTTTGTGGAGAGTCATACCAGATGGAGTGTATGAATAGGCTGCACTGCTGGGTAGGAGGCCACGGGTGCAGGAAGTGCAGGTGACCATGAACGGAGCCAAAGGGGAGGGGGGGTGGCCAGAGGGAGGTCTAAAGGCATCCACCCTGGAGTCAAACCTAGCTCTCCCACTTTCCTAATTTATTTGTTTGTTTGTTTGTTTATTATGTATTTGTGTGTGTGTGTGCTCTCGAGCACACATGTATACACACACACACATGTACGCAATGCATGAAGTACTGGGATTGAACCCAGGGTTCTACTACACCAAGGCACATCCTTGGATATGGACTTGTAATTTAATTCTGTCACACTTCTCATCTTTCTTCCTGTTTTCATATTTTATTTTATTTGACAGGGTCTCTCTATGTGGCCCTGACTCTCCTGCAACTCCCTCTTGTAGACCAGGCTGGCCTTGAACTCAGAGATCTGCCTGCCTCTGCCTCCCGAATGCTGAGATTGAAGGCGTGCACTTTCATGCCCAGCTACTCCTCACTACAGCATGGCATGTTAGGGTTTTGCATTGTCCTACCCAATGCTCAGAACTACACTGAGCTATCGCTTTGCTATGCTCTCAGGAAGCAACAGCAGCTTGGTTATGTGAGTCTTCACCCACTGGTGACGTGTGGGTTCCATAATCACACTTCACTCTGGCATTTTCAGCTGCACCACACCACAGTGGCCCACCAGAAGCTCTGAGGGCTTAGTCTCAAGGAACAACCAGGGCTGGCTGGCTGAGGTACCTAAATTCTACCCCTAGAATCTGTCCCTTTTAGATGGAAAGAGCATTTCATGTAATGCTGGATGTGTATGGGTGGGAGTATGGAGGAGGCTAAGGAAGCCTGAAGCCCAGATCTGAGGTGTGAAAGGGAGGAACCAGGAGAAGCCCAGGGTTCATTCTTATATGAAGGAGCCACAGGATCTCACAGATGGGTAGGAAGACTTGCTGTGGTTAGGCACAGACACAGACAGGACTGGGAAGCTGTCCTACTTGGGACTTGTAAGCTAGGTGATTAGCAGTAATAACCACTGAATGGCTGTGGCTAGGACTTGAAGACTCCATGGGAGTTTGAGAGCTTCAAAGCCCCTTTGTGGAAGAGCCTCACTGTTTCACACCTAGGCTTTAAGCCTTGCTGGAGGCTAAGCTGTTGACACCTGGAGAACTCTGGCTCTTTAGTGGGGCTCCCCTGTCTAGGAAGCTCCTTCAAAAGTCTAGAGTACCTAGGGACTAACCTTGAGGGGCCACCCTTCAGATACAAAAGGGGACCTTCCCGAACACTCTGTCTCAGTGAGGCACTCTACACTCTAGCTGCTCAGAGCAGGCTTCCTGGGGAGTGCTGGCTTCAGGGATTCACAGCATCCTGCCTTGTCGGATCAGCTCGTCACTTAGTACACTAAACCTTGGTGGCTCCTGACCCAGGTCTGAGGGAGTCTGTGGAGACTTCCCTAAGCCCTCAGTACCAGGTGACAGCACCATGCTGGCATACTCAAAGCCCACGGCTGTTGTGGACAGGTACTCTGAATGTGCTGTCCCTCTGACACCCAGCTTCAGGTCCCGTTTATTAATCTGCCCACCCTTTTCCTGACGTCATTCCCATTTCAATATATTTTATTAACTAATTTATCTATTATTTACTTTTGGGTTTTTAAAACAAGGTTTCTTTTGTATTCCTAGCTGTAGTCACTCTGTAGACTGGGCAGGCCTCAAACTCACAGACATCCACCTGCCTGCCTCCTGAGGCTGGGATTAGAGGTGTGCACCACCCCCACCCAGACTTATCCCATTTTCTGTCTCTATCATTTCTTGGATACATGACGTAAAGCAACTGTGGGTCAGAGCCTTGGGAACTGCTGGGAGCAGGCTGGGCCCAGAACATGGTGGGTTACCTTGGCATACTCAAACATGCAGAGGTCAGTATACATGTCAAGGGCGAGGTTCTCATGCCCGCTCCTCTTGTACAGTTTGGCGGCTTCATGGAACTTCCCCTGGTAGGAAAACACATCTGCCAGAAACAGGTCATTGTTGGTCTCTCCCCTCTTCTTCCTCTCCTGGAAAAATTAGAAGCACAGGAAATGGCCTTTACAGCCACGGCAGGAAGCAGCCTGTACAAAGGCTAGCTGCGGCTATTTTGGGTCTTCCTACTGGAGCCTACACTTGACTCCTGGGCTGCTATGTCTCTCACCTATGTCTCTATTGGGAATGTTCAACAACAAAAGCAGATTTTTTTCTTTTTTCAGACCACTGAAGATCAAACAAGAGGCAAACCTTTGTTTGCTCAGTGGAAATTCCACAGGACTGTTTTCCTGTACGCTAGCCCAAGGCAACCACTGGATAACTTGAATAGTGTGCACTGTCAGAGTTGGGGACAGCCCCTGCATGCTCAAACTCTCCAAAAGCCTCAGGCCCTGGGTGCAGAGCTGTGACCCAGGGTGACGACAAACAAGGACAAAGTGTGGGATTTTCAACCAAGATGGAAGCCATAAAACAGGAGCACAAATCTAACTATGCTCCTGTTTCTAAGACTTGAAGAGACAGTCTGTGAGCTGGCTCGTCTAATTTCAACTTGACACAAGCTCCTCAATTGAGAAAATGACCCCACCAGATTAGCCTGTGGGTAAGCCTGTGGCGTGTCTCTTGATTGATGTGGGGAAGTCCAGCTCACTGTGGGCAGTGCTACCCCTGGGCTGGTGGTCCTGGTGCTGTAAGAAAGCAAGCTGAGCAAGCCAAAGGAGTAAGTCAGTGAGTAGCATCCTTCGTGGTCTTTGTTGCAGCTTCTATCTCCAGATTCCTACCCCGACTTTCTTCATTGATGGGCTGTGGTGTGGAAATTTAAGCTGAAGTAAATCCTTTCCTTTCCAAATTGCTTTTGGAATTGCTTTTATCACAGCAGCAGAAACTCTAACTAAGACACTGTGTGCCACTAATGTCTTCTTCATACAGGAGAACTCGACTGCTTTGTGACCCCAGCACCACCAAGCATTGCAGAGAATGAAGGTAAGATGCAAATCAGGTACAGTCAAGGTCACACAGAGCTCACTCTTCATAACCCATGATTCCACCTTCTGAAGCATAGTTCCTAACACACACCTGGTGTGCACATACATGTGTACATGCAAGTGTGTGCATACTGAAGCACGCACCACCCCTTCCTCCTGTGTTAGTCTAAAGCTCCAGTATTTGTACACACTTGCCAGCACTCAGCCCCTCAGCCCCAGCAGTTGCTGTTTGCTTGTTTTCTATCAAGTACATCACACTGGAGGAAGATGAGACATGGAATCAAACTTCTCGACAAGCTGGTAGAAGTTTCAGCAGCTGGAGACAACATGCCTTACCAGTGACAGAAATAATTTTTAAACCTTCACACAGTGCAAGCTAATCAACCAAGTAAGCTGACATCTAAAACTAAAGAGTGAATTAAACTCTTATAGTGAGACAGGTGTCAGTTGGTGGGGAATGTGGGCCACAGAAGAACATGTTTGTAAAGAACTGTCAATATGGACAGATTATTCTGCCACCATTATGCTATCATCCCAGGTATTCAACAGGAACCCACTGAGGCACACAGCTCCCTGGTGAATGCTGGCTACCCAGAATCCAGAAGGTGAGGCCTCAGGACAGTCACAAGAGATCAATTGAGTGCTCTCTGCTTTTCCCCAGAGATAGTTCCTTAAGCACAATTCTCAGCTCACAGATCATAAGCAGAGGGAGATGGTTTGAACTAACATGACAAGTGATAAGTGTCAGCTTCCTCTCTGGCCAGTTACTTTTGTGCAAAGAAAAGTGATGTTCTGCAGCTTTGGATGAAGATTCCAAGGGTCCCAATGGCTAACACCAAGCAGCATCCCTGAGAGCTGGAAGCGTAAGACAATGGCACCCAACTAGCCCTTGCCCACCCATGTGGGAAGAGACTGACAACCAGTGATCTGCTGGGTAGAGGGGGCAGGGAGGGCTTACAAGGCAAAAGTAGCCAAACTTAGGGAAAGCAAGGGAACTGCCTGGGTTCCCCTGAGGGTTAGACCATGAGGATGTGCCCCACCCTCTCCTAACTTTCCTTTCTCCCCACTGAACAGGGCTGACAACACCGCCTGGTCCATCACACTAAGGACCTTGTATGTGTCGCTCATTCTTTGGTTGTACACGAACAGACTCAATGAACAACAGCTACCATACTGCAGTCTCCCTTGGCTCAGCTCTGCTTGCTGCCCCTGCCCTCCCCCACACAGGGCTGAGGCCCACGATAAGCGTTTACTCTGCTGAACTGAGTTAGAGGGGCAAGACATTTTCAATTTCTTCACTGCTTCCATCTGGGAGCTCCAATGTGTCTCACATTCCCTTAGCCTCACAATAAATCTGTTCGGGAGAAAGAAATATGTATGCCTTTTTTATCGACAGTCAGACAGCACTGAGATACACAGAAATTAAAAATAGCATCTTCCATCACCCATAAATGGTGCAGTCAGACCAAATTCTTTAGCCTACCGTAGGCCTTCTGGGCAGGAGGACTCCCTAGTAAACCATGTTGGAGACATTTGGGAAATGCTTTGTTTCCTGGCAGATTACTTGAGTCTAGGAGAATGGCCACAGCTACTCATTCCAGAGGGGTATACCAGGCTCTAAGAGTCTAACTCTGTCTTACAGCAGTACCAGAGAAGGATAGACCCGCATATTGGATTTTTGCAACAAGGTTTCTGTGTAGCCCTGGCTGTCCTGGAACTCACTCTGTAGCCCAGGCTAGCCTTGAACTCAGAGATCCCTGTCTCTGCCTCCTGAGTACTGGAATGAAAGGTGAGCGTCACCACTGCCTAGCGTAGAGATTCCGTCTTAGGAACAAGGAGCCAAAGCTTAGAGAGACCCAACCCTTCTGCCTCATTCAACTACCAAGTGACTAATCGGGTGTTGCCTCTATGTGGACACTACCCTCCAGAACAGACTATAGGGCCTGCATCCACATGTCCTCGTGAATACTGGCCACTGCATCCTGGGACGGAAGATGCTTTCATCAGTTACCTCAATACTGCTGATCAGTTCTAGGTATCGAAGGTCCTGGACTCTGGTGAAGGCCTATGGGAAAGGAATAAGAATAGAGTCAGCTGCCTTCTTGTTCTCCACAGGCTGATGGGGGTGGGACATACCAAGCTCTAGAAAGAGAGCCAGCAAGCAGGGGGGTGAGGGGAAGCTCGATTCATCATTGTGTGCTTGGGAGGTGTGCCACCCGGAGAGGCTCAGCCTGTCTTCATCTCAAGGATTAGTCCTTACAAAGAACTGTAAAGAAGTCCTGGGACTATCAATCATTTTGGGATTAGGTAAAACAGAACTATGATCCTGTAGTCTACAGTGGAACCCCTTGCCAGACACTGCTCATAATGGAAAGGCAGACCCGGCTGATTCCAATCAATGGCATCTGCAGAGTAGGCAAGACACAGAGACAGCGCCTGCACGCTTCTCCCCTTGATTTGGACGGGAAGCAGTAGACAGCTCTGCTAACTCAATGGTGCTATACACACAGGGCACATAGGGAGAGGAGGAAAAGGCTCGGGAAAGAGCAGTTCTGAAGGAGGATGGTAGGGAATAATCTCCTGGTCTCTAGAAAGTAAACTTCCATATTAATCCTGAATGTGCATCCTTTGCTTGGACTCCCAGTCAGGGTAGAGACCTCTGAGGCATGGATTGTGAGGGTCAGGCCGACTGGTGCCAGTGAAGTGCCTTTTGCTGCTCTCGGGTACCACGAGGGACTTAGGCGAACTGAACCTCTGTGCCCTGCTGTGCTTTCTGTGTTGTCCATGTGAGATGGACTGACACACGCCCAGAGCAGCAGTTTCTGAGCCATTGTGGTTTAGAATGCACAGCCCTTGGTCACTGCTAGGCACCTTCTATGCTGGAAGAATGGGGAAAGTGATCAAGTCATCCAGTTTCCGGCTGCTTCACAGATGGCCGCAGGCTGATTTCATCCTATTTTACAGGGCCAGGATCTATTCAAAGACTGGGGACACAGGAATTTCACTTGGCCTCTGTCCCCTTCCCTAGTTCAGGGGTTCACAGTGGAAAGGGGAAGCTTGGCAGATTAAACAGAGAGCTAAATCTCCCTGAGCCAAGAGCTACACAAGTATGAGGCAGATACCCTAGGGAGGACACTTCCTGTCTGAGCATGAGCAGTGGCAGACGGCAGGATTAGGCAAAGCACTGCCCAGGAGGGACCTGGCAAGTGGCTTTCTTTCTGAAACAGGGACTTACTATGTTGCCTAGGCTGACTTGAATGGCTGCGCTCACGGAATCTTCCTGCCGCAGCCTGCTAAGAAGCTGAGGTGACAGGCACATTGCACAGGACCCAGGACTTGGCTGTTTTTGAGGAACTGGTAAAAGGGTCAATCAGGCAATGTGAACAAAAGGAAAAGCTGCCTTCCTGATTTGTGTTTCTTGAGCCATGTACACAGTAGGTCCCTGGTAATGGGCAGAGTAGGAAAAAGACTCAGGTCTCAGCCCAACAGGACCTTGAGCTATTTCTTCCCTATGAATGGACGCCAGCAACCTTCTCTGTGGTCAGGCAAGCAAGTGACGCCTCTCCAATGGTCTCTCTGGTTCTGGGCACTGGATTCTTGAATTTGATAAGTCTGTCACTGACATCTTTCAGCCCTGATATACCGCAGAGTCAGGGTGCTATTTGGGGTGGTCAGTCACAAGACTGAATAACTTCCACAGAGGGACGTGGGAAGCAGGGGACAGATGCAGCTGGCAGCACTAAGCAGCTCTCCTGTGCCATCTAGTGGGGTACCCTTCTAGGCCAGGCCCCTCCTTCCACAAGTCTGAGTCCTGAATGACTGGTACCCAGGGGAGAGGAAAGCCAAGGATCCAGGATGAAGACAAAACATCAGTCAAGGTCTATGTTCAAGGCTCCATCACTTTTCTAAATATCATGCTACCCACAAGAAATATACACACAATTTTCATTTGCCAAGTAAAATAACTAAAGAAATACCACTGTAACAAAGAACCCAGTGCTTTGATATGACCAGGTCTATTCTCAAGTGTTCTAGAGTGCACGGTAGGGCATGAAATGAATAGAAGGTTATATCCCTGCTTCAGTTCCCTTTATCTGGACATGTGCTCAGTGACTTACAGAGGTCACATGCTCTATTGCAGGGCACTAACACAGGCTGGCTCTTAGACTCTGGGTGTGAAGGGGTAACTATCTAGAGGGAATGTAACTATTTCTAGCTATAGACCAGAGACATCCTGAAAACCTTTTGGTATTCCTGACAGGTTTGCATTTCTAGGTGGGGCAGGAGAAGGAACTCCCCCTCTCTCCTGAATTCCTAAAAAAAAAAAAAAAAAAAAAGCCCTACTTTAATACTTCCCAATGCTTATCTGATCTAAAAATGTAGGTAATTATTGGGTAGCTTTACTCTTCTTCATGTGCTGTGTATTGAAACAGGGCCTTGTGCATGCTAGCCAGTGCTCTACCACTGAGCAGGGACACCCCCAACTCTGTGTGGCATGGTTGGCATTTGCACAGCTACTCCAATCTCCTCTTTACCAGGCCTGGGGTGGTCTCGTGGTGAGTACAAAATAGAGGAAGAGCGCTATGCATTTTAGAAGCAGGGGTAGAGAAGCCAGGCTGAGAGAAAGGCTGGGGAAAAGCCCAGCTCTTAAGTGTGCTCTGGCTCAACGGTCTGTTTGACAGGAGGCAGGCACCACATTTGTCTGCAGGTACTTCAGTATCGGTAGCCTGGGCAAAGGAAGACTCTCCACTTGGCTATGGGAGAGAAAGCAGGGAAAGAGGACAGGAAAGGCTGGAAGCCATTCCTTCTTCTCCCTTGATCTATCAGATGGGCACTCCTAAGTCTAGGAAGGGTTAAATGTTTTTGACCATTTCTTTAGCTTTTTTGGCTAAACTGGAAGTAACACTATGAGTCATGCCAAGAGGGTGTGGGACACTGCCACACCGAGTGCTGTGGGAACCAGAGAGCCTGACCATCTCCTTTGCACTAAGCCAGTGCTAAGAACAATGGTGGTGTGAGAAATGGCTGGTGTTCAACCCAGCCTGAGACACTTGAGTAATAAATGGCTGCCACATACAGGCTTTATCTAGGTTCTTTACATAAATGATTGCTACCAAGACTGACAGCCAGAACCAATCAGATGTTTTACTGGCATTATCTGCTTAGATCTTCTCAGCTTCCTGAGAACAGGGCCTAGTCTGCTAGAAACCTTCAGAGAAACAACCCTGGGAAGGGTGTTACCACCACTGTGGAAGGGGTGACTGAGGAGACTTCAGAGCCCATTATAGTCTGTTTCTACCCCTTTGGTGTTACCTTCTGCCTCAAGGAACTCTTCCAAGGACCAAATTCTGGCTCACACTACTAAACACATACCTTCTTTGCAGTTTCAAACTCTAGCCCTTCTAGGGCTTCCATGGCCAGTTCACGCCAATCAGTGTCTGTCACTCCCAAGCAAGCGATCTGGTATGCTTCTTTGAACATCTTCCTATCAAGGTACTGGTACATCGGAGCAGACTGCAGGGTTTCAGGGAGAAAGAGAATAGTCTGTTCAGAGTAGTGGAAGAGTCAGATTACAAGCAGATGTTCACAGTGACATCACCAGAAACACCTATCTCAAACTTCATCAATCAGCATCTTTGCAGCCTCGCCCTGACCTACCTGGGTACCTTCTTTTCTGCCTCCCCTCCTGCTGAGCTCTCATCACACACTTTTGGCTGTCATCTGTCTTCCTCTTCCCTAGGTCTACATAACCCTAATATGTCACCTTCTCTGGGAAGATCTGCCCTGCCCACCCTCCCACCCCCCATGGAAAATGCCTACTTGGCTTTTTAAAGCTCTGTTAACAGGTCCCTCTTGGAAGCTCTCCTTGTGTCTCAAGAGAATGAGTCTAAGCTGTCCTTGGACTCTGTGTAGATAAATCTTGTGCTGTGCTCCATGTGGGTCTCTGGGGTGAAGCCCTGCCCAGTCTGTGGCAATAGTAGGGCTCTAGTCGCTCCCAGCAGTCCCTCCACCCAGGCCAGAGGAACAAGTTACTCGACCAGAAGGGAGAGATCTGGGATGGCCTCTTCTCAAAGAGACTATGTCTGAACAGGGCACAGATATGGAGTTTGCTCCAGACAGCCCAGGAAGCTCTGAGGACAAGGCTCTGAGGACTCTTGTGCTGAAGACCAACTCTCCCCTCAAGATCAAGCTGCCAAGCTAAGAATATTTACAAGTATTCCCTAATGACTTCTTTTTTTAAGACTACAAAGACTGTTGCAGTTGTCCAAATAGTCCTGTGTATGGAGGTATTATAACCCTTGATAACATCCCAGGAGAAGACACCTGGAGGAGACCTGACTTGCCTGAGGACACAGACCTAACAAATTAAGAGCCTGAGGCTAGAGCAAGAGGTGACCTGATATTCTTGGTCCTGTGCTCCCTTTTGTTGTGTGTGTGTGTGCGCGCGTGCGTGCGCGTGTGCGTGTGTGTGTGTGTGTGTGTGTGTGTGTGTGCGCGCACGCGCCTGTTGTCTTTAGCAGTAAAGACCCTGTCTTGATTTGAGGCCAGTCAATATGCTTCGGGGACCCTTGTCTCTCTTCTGGATTCCTGGGCAGTAAAGATCAATCAGCCAGTACCTCTGTACTAACGGTTCCCAAATGTGAAACTGGAAGTGCTCTTTTCTCCATTTGAGGCCTTTATCTTGGAAATTTCCGGTCCTTTTTTGCCCCCTTCAGAATTAAAAGAAACCTTTTTCCTTTCAAGCTGATCTACCCTCTGACAGCAAGACTCAGCTGTTCCCAGGGGCTTGTTTTTCCTGCGGTAACACACCATACACTTCCCCTCTTACTGTAGGGAGGCAGCTGGCCAGACTAGGAGCAGCTGAGCTGGCATCCAGGCCTGGCTCAGCCACATCCTATCCAGGTGCCTTCTGTTCAGAGACTCTGCCCAGGCCAGGCTTCTGTGGGCCGAAGCAGAACTTTGAAAAGGGCAAAGTACCCATCTTCCTGGACACGGGTTCCATCATCTCCTTAAGCTTTTCCAAGTGCCACCCACTCTGCCCTCCAATGAGCTCTCTTCTCTAGACTGCTCTGGTCCACTTTAGTTCTGTTTTGTGGCTTTTGATATTTCATGACTGTCTGTAATAAGAAGGAATAATAACAGGAATTGGGGCAGGCAAAACCTGAAACTGGGTGTAATTAACCCCATTTCATGGTGGCAAAGCCTGGAGTCTCAGCTGCTCTGGGGAGGATCACTTCAGCTCTGGAGTTCAGGACTAGTGTGAGCAACATGGCAAGTGCCTATCTCAAACAAAACAAAAACAAAAACCAATGATCCTATTATACAGAAAAGAAATGAGGCCTCAAAGAGGGAAATATGGTGTTCAGGATGCAGTTGGATCAGGTTACAGAATCAGAATCCAAAACCAGGGCTCCTTTTCCTAACCTGCAGAACTTCCTGTGACAACTGACTCCCTGATGACAAGGAAACATTAAAATGCCATACAAGATGAGCTGATTGTACAGCAGAGAGGTACAACCTTAATGAGGATTTGAAAAACATACTAGCCGGGCAGTGGTGGTGCACGCCTTTAATCCCAGCACTTGGGAGGCAGAGGCAGGTGAATTCCTGAGTTCGAGGCCAGCCTGGTCTATAGAGTGAGTTCCAGGATAGCCAAGGCTATACAGAGAAACCCTGTCTCGAAAAACCAAAAAAACAAAACAAAACAAAACAAAAAACCAAAAAACCATACTAATGAACCGGTCCCCTCTGAGCAAGCCCTTATCTGGCTGCTGTATTCCAAGCATGACTTCATGGAGCACGACTCAGGTTTATTGCCCTACTTGGCAGCTCGGACACACCAGTTCTTGCACAAGATGATACAAATTTCGAAAGGAAACCAAAAATCCCAAGAGCAAAACTGGGTTTTTTGCCTGGTCTGGAGGCCCAAACCACAAGAAGACCAGAGGCAGGGTGACAGATAAACAGCCTCTGTCTCCAGAGCGCCTTTCCCAATGCTTGGCAGCTCTGGCCTGCTGCATCAGCAGGAAGGCCGGCTGCAACCAACAGAGACTTTGGCTACTGACTCTTGAGGCCCTGGCAGAATGAGCCCCAGCAGCCCCTCTGGCTCCTCTTGGCTGGCCAGAATCAGGGAGCGGCAACTGCATCTATTTTTGAGGTTAGAATGGCAGTCTGGGGAGAAAACCTTTTAATAAGCAAAGCCTGTTTGGCACAGATGAGGAAGAGTGGGCTCCCAGTAGATGTGGTGCCTGGGTTTAGGATGCTGCTGGGGAGCAGATAAGGACAGCGAGGAAAGAGTCAAGCAGCAGGCTGTCCTCAGCTGCTGCCACACATCGCCCTGTTCCCATCTCTCGTGCTCTCTCTTTTTCCACTGTTCACTCCCATCAGAACTCACTGCCATTGCTTGACTATTCAGTATGGAGCAGGAGCTGATGTGGACACTGCTGCAGTAAACCCCTGCAGCAACAAGTAACAAGGGCTTCCATAGCTCCAGGGAAGAAGGCAGAGTCTGTAGGCCAGGTGTACGTAGGCAGGCAGACTAACAGAGCATTCTAGAGGAAAGGTAATCTAGAATGCATGAACATCTTTCAATGCATAAGGCCTCTGGCCCAGCAACTTCAATTCTTGGAATTTATACTAAGTTAGGACATACACAAGGAAGATCCCCACTATTTGAAGAGCAAAGGCTATGGGCATGGACTATCATGTGATAGAAGAGCTGCACTCATTACAAACAAAGCTGGGTACACAGCAGGGAGGGCACGAGAGCTCGAGACAGGAAGGTACTCCAGACTGCACGGTGGAGCAAAGGAACAACTACATTAGAGTCTTGCACATTACTACCTAAAGGGAATTGAGTGACATACACAAGAAGTCACTTGTCATTTCTCACACATAGAGGTGAGCCGACAACTGTCTTACTGTTTGAAAATTCTGGTCAAGTGTACTCACTGACATGGCGCAGCATTTTCAGTAGACCACTGAGCAAAGAGCCGGATTAGTAAGCGGGGTGTTTGGTTTTGGCAACTGTTTTTATTGTTAATGGGGTTTGCTTTGGGTTTTTTTGTTTCTTTGTTTTAAGAAAAAGTATTGTGATGTATTCTAGGCTGCCCTTTACACTTGAACTCCTCTTGCTGCCACCTCCAAGTGTTGAGATTATAGGGATGAACCACACTGCTAGGTCAGATCGCTAGTCAGTAATTAGTCACTGGGGTGGGCCTTTAACATACTTTAAAACAGAAGGTGGCACAAAGTGATAAGAAGCTCCATTCTCTTGCTTTTGGTCCATAGTCAGTACAGTCAGTACAATAACATGTCTGGGGTCTGGAGGGATGGTTCCATGGTTAAGAGAGGACCCAAATTGAATTCTCAGCGCCCACGTGAGGTGGGTCGCAACACCCTGAAACTCCAGCTCCAGTCAATCTGATGCCCTCTTCTGTCCACCATGTGCACAACACCTATGTATATATGCACATATGTACACATTTTAAAAAAAAAAATAAAATATCCTCTTAAAGATAGGATGTTGTGCTTCAAGTTTCTCCTTAGTGTTTGCCTTGTTTTTATGACAGTTCTATAGAGAATGTCTCTCACTTTAGGGACAAGCGGACAGGCAGCTAGAGCAGCTATAACTAGGTCAGCTACCAGAGGTGCTGTCTGGGTTCTCCTGTATATTTCTCCCTTCCCTATCCTGTGGCTTCTAGCTGGCCTCCTCTGTCTTCAGGAGACTATGCAGGACCCCCTGTGCCATTCTGGGTTCCACTCCTCAGTGCCCACTCTACCTATTCTCCTCTCACACAGCATTACCACTCACACACTTACGCATCCACCTGTCGAACTTTCCACCCACACAGTACTGAATACTGCTAACACGGTGCAGCAGGAAAGGGATCAGAAAGAAAAGAGGGCCAATACGAGTGTTTGTCTAGGTTTATGTCAACTCGGCACAAAACTATAGTCACCTGAGAGGAGGAAACCTCCATTGAAAAAGATGCCTCTATAAAATCAGGCCTGTAGAGCATTTCTTAATTAATAATTGATGGGAGGAGGGCAGCTAGCCTTTAAGAAGCACCCCTCCACAGTTCCAGCCTCCAGGTTCCTTCCTGGTTTGAGTTCCTGTCCTGACTTCCTTTAGTGATGGACTTCAATGTGGAACCATAAACCGAATAAACCCTCTCCTCCCCAGCTTGCTTTTTTGGTCATGGTTATTCATCACAACAATAGAAACCCTAAGACAATGGGACTGATCTTTTTGTTCAGAAACACATGGCTATACACAAACACCCAAGTCCATAGCACCTTGAGATATCAGATTCCATACTTCCCTTCTCCTCCTCCTCCTCCTCCTCCTCCTTTCTGCTCATAGCACCAGTTTGAGTGCCTGATCATTCTGTTTTGTGTGTCCTAGGGTTACCTGTGGCACCTCCACAGCAGACATAGAGAAGACATGAAGGCAGAAGATCTTGGAGCCATTGTAGCCAACCACGAAGCCCTGCAGCTTCTGCTGGTGCACTGGGAAGGTGCTGGCCTTGATGTTGAGGTAGCCTCCTCCGGAGAAGCAGAGCATGTCCTCACACTGGGTGTTCCAGGCCACACTGTTGGCGTTGGGTTCCTGAGGGACAGAGGTCTGTGAGGTCCTACACCACTCCCACTTTTCACTCCCATCCATTCTTAAAGCCTGGGTGGCCCTGAAGTACAGACAGCAGAAGGAACAGAAAGAGGGAAAGGGGTCAGAAAAGAAGGGATGAGGCAACCTCCTCTATGTACTGGTAGAGTGACAGAATTTTTGGATACGTGCTATTTTCAAAATAAGTTATTACCCCCCCCGCCCCATATTTTAATCACTCTATAGTAGGTGGAAATGTAGCAAGGTGGACTCCATTTCTATTAAAGGAAGCGGTGGGCGCTGCTCTGTGGTAGGGGGCTAGCATGTGTAAGAGCCTGGGTTTCTTCCCAGCAGGAGTATGTGTGCAGACACACCTCCATACACTCCTGCCTACCTGAAGGAAGCTGAAGTGTCACCCTGAAGATTAACAATGACTGCTTTGGGGCGAGTGGAATTGTGAGGGATTTCTATTTTCTTTCTTTCTTTCTTTTTTTTTTTTTTCTTGTTGCTTGTCTGGTTTCTTTGGTCATGAACTTCCATTGTTTTTTATAATAAGCAAAAGAATCGGGAGTTCTTTTCAAAATTAGGAAATAACACATTGTCTCTGCAAGTATAACTCCTACACTAAAACCACAATCACACCAGGAGGTACCCTCTCTACCAGGATTCTTTTTATTTTTATTAGATATATTCTTTATTTACATTTCAAATGTTGCCCCCTTTCCTGGTTCCTCCCTCCCCCGAAAATCCCATAAGTCATTTCCCCTTCCCCAATCAGCCCTCCCCCACTTCCCTGTCCTGGTATTCCTCTACACTACGGCATCAAGTCTTTCCACGACCAAAGGCCTCTCCTCCCTTTGGTGTCTAACAAGGCCATCCTCGGCTGCCTATGTGTCAGGAGCCATGGGTAACTCCATGTGTACTATCTGGTTGATGGTTTTGTCCCTGGGAGCTCTGGGAGTACTGGGTGACTCATATTGTTGTTCCTCCTGTGGCACTGCAAACCCCTTCAGCTCCTTGGGTCCTTTCTCTAGCTCCCCCATTGGGGACCCTGTGCTCAGATCAATGGCTGGCTGAGAGTGTCCCCCTCTGTATTTGTCATGCACTGGCAGAGCCTCCCAGGTGACAGCTATATCCGGCTCCGGTCAGCCAGCACTTGTTCTACCAGGATTCTGATCACCTCTAGAGACCTGGGACCAGCAGAGCCTCAGTCGTCCCTGCCCTGAGTCTTCTACCCTCAGCGGAGACTATGTTGTAATGAAGAATACTGGTACTTCCCATGTGAAGGGGCAAATGCAGTGGATGACAGACTAGGAAGGTTGTGTCTCCTGGCAAGACCTGAGAGCCACCTTTGCCACTTCTCCAGAGAAGCCGCAGTAAGGGCCATGTACCTTTCCAACCTCCACACAGGACACACTGAGGGCCTTCTAACCACCTCCAGGTCCAGGCAGTGGCAGTGCTGAGGCTGAAGAGAAGGGCGACATTAGGGCTAATTATGCCTAGCACTGCGCACTCAGAAGCATCCTGTTTGCTCCTGGGTTGTTCCTGAGGCAGTTCTGTGAGAATGTAACTTCTAGCTTCATGTTAGCATGGGGAAAGAATATGGTTTAGTTAGCATGCCAAAGGTCCTGGGCTTGATCTCAGCATAATATAACATCTCTAGCCCCAGTACTTAGGAAGTGGAGATAAGGATCATCCGAAAGTTCATCCTCACCTGGAGGCTAGCCTGAGCTATGGAGAGATCCTGTCTCAAAGAAAAAAAAAAAGCCAGGCACTTCTACCCTGATGGTTCTGTTGCCAAGAACAAGGAGGGCCTTGGAAGAGGACCCATGCCTATCTATGACATTGGGAAATCATGCAGGAGAAACCAGAGAGCAGAGGCTCCAGTCTCAGGGGGTCCTCACTTCACATAAAGTAGCTCTGATGGCTCACAATGCCCCAGAGAGGCCAAGAATAGCCCTAGCGTGGCAGAAAGCCTGCCAGGTGAGGAGTACAGTCTTTGGACTACTCAGTGACACAGTTCTTTTAGCCACAGGACCAAAGACTGTGGAAACAATGCCCATTCCCAGTCATCCATGCAGCTACTGTGCTGTAGTATCCTGTGAGTAAGCTTAGGTGAGCTTCTACATGTCCCTCCTAGTGCCTTAGGCGGTAGCAACTAGCAGTCCTGGGTAAAGGACTCACAGACTTCAAGAGTCATCACCACACATTAACTTGACCACCAGACTTGTTACCGTCTACTCAAGTGCTACTTATGGCTATGTGAAACCGGGGTTACTTGCCCATCTTCCCGACAAGGAAACCAGTACTCAAGAGGCTGGCCCAGCTACCTCCTCCCTGGGGCTTTTCCTACACCTGGGCTGGGTCCCAGGCCCTTGTTGTTCCTCCCAGACATGGCTGGGTGCCTCCTTGCACAACTGGGAAGCTCAAGGCGGCTCCCTATTCCAAGGACTGGGTCTCCATCTAGGACTCCACCTGGAAAAGCAGCTCCTTCGTGTGGATGTCATACACCAGGCATGTGTCATTTTCATCCACCACAGCCAGCTTGTTCCGGGAGGCACTCATGTCCAAGCAGCGCACGGCTGTGGCCTGCTTCAGCAGGACAATAGCAAAGAGATTGTCCACAAAGATCTTCAGAATCTGGCGAAATTTCAGAGAAATAAGTGTGAGTTACCACGGCAACCAGACCCTGGACCACTGCCAGACTCTTGGCATCCCATGTGTTCTACAAGAACAACACCCACTAACTCCTCCAGAAGCTGCATGCAGAGAAAAGACTCATTAAACAAAGCAGGGGGTGGGGTGGGGGAGGTGGGTACCATCCTTAAGAGTCCAAAAGCACGGTTCATAGGAGGTCACTGGAGCAACAACAGGCCTGAGACATGCCAAACTCACTCTAATGTCTGTGCGAACTGGGGACATTTTTAATGATACTGCTTAAACTGCAGGGTAGAGGAGTCATACACTAACACAGGAAGGGCTACTGTAAACACAGGGGAGACATCTGGTATAAAGTAATAATGACGGTGCTGATGGTGACAGCTGCCATTCACTGACATCCCTGTTTCTGACGGCCCTGGGAAGAAACGGTATTGTCCTTATTTGGACAACTTGAGCCTCAGAGAGACAAACTCATCTGCCCAGGGCCATACAGCCAGTGAGAAGGAATATGGTCCCAGGTTAACCTGACCCCAAAGTCATGCTCTCAGCCTCCCATGAGACCTGACAGCTGACTGAGGAAGTTGCAGATTCTCCCCCACTTGGGTGCTGCTGCTTGACAGCTCCTACTGATCTCATGCTCCGCAACTTCCGTCCCCAGCAAAGACCTGACAGGCTTCAGCCACAGCCATCTGCTACACAGCTTGGCTCTCAGGCTAATGCAGTTATATTTTCACTTTCAAATTTCTATGTAGCCCACATAGAACTTTCTTATTTTAAGCAAAGAATGTAGATGAACACACCGAGAATCTGTTCAACTTTGTGTAGCCTAGATTTCCTAATCGGTTTGTCCAAACAGTCCATTCTTTTAGGTTCTAGTAACGCCCTAAGGACCAGCACCATCTAGGCCCCAGACAGGAATACTGATTAATCCACGCACTGCCTAATAAGGCTCTGACCTCGAGAAAAATCTCCGCCTGCCTCTCCAGCAATCCACTAAAGCTGCGTCTCCAACAAATCCCACCTCCGGGGTGACCTTAAGCACACTGATCCCTGCTACGTGCAGCTTGAAAGCCAGGCCACCAACTCTGTCGGGTGGGAGCCTCCTGCCAGTCTGAGAGCCACAGCACTATGGCCCAAAGCTGTCTTTACAAAAGCAAACTCCAGGCTGTCTACAACCCATCTCGCATCATCCCAGACAGGAACCCGTGCGTGCCTGGATAGCAAGCTCGAGGGTAGCACAGGAAGACTCACCTGGCCGTTTTTCAGGCCTACCAACAGACCTTCTCTTCCAGCAGGGCCACCGATCACCTTGATGTAGCGAATGAGAGACTCCATCTGCCATTCCCTCTCCTTCACTCCACTGAAGGACAGGCACTGTAGCCGCTTCTCCTAGGAAGCAACCCAAGCTCAGGATGGGGAAGAGCCAGGGTGAGATTACCACTGATGGAGTAAGACGGTTTCCCCAAGAGGGCTACAAGCACTCTTTCTCAGTGGTAATCTCACCCTGGCTCTTCCCCATCCTGCCATTGCTAATCCACCACGGGCTTCCTCAGGGGCCATCTTCAATGTGGCCCTCCAGAGTCGGCAGTAGCAGGCCACCGGCCTGCCACAACTATTCTCTAACTTGCGGTAGCCCTATGTGGCAGGAGGCCTGAGACTCTCACACAGGTTTTGATACTAGTTTTACACTAGAATGGCTCCTAAACAATTTCTTCCTCTTTATCTTTTCTAACAGGCCTGGGCAAGATCAGGTCTACCCACAGCAGGCTTTTTTCAAAGTCGTCCCAAAACTCCTCGTGGCACTGACCTAGGGACTTTTAGAGATCTACTGGGGTAAATTTTTTCTTTTGAAAAACCAAATCAAACCAAACAAAAACCCTCTTAGAGTAGTGGTTCTCAACATGTGGGTGATGACCCCTTTGAAGGTTACATATCCTGCATACCAGATATTTACACTGTGATTCATAACAGTAGTAGAATTGGTTGGGGGGTCCCAGCATTAGGAAGGTTGAGAACCACTGCCTTAGAGCCTTTTTTTTGGTGGTACAGATCTATAGTTCCAAGTACTCTGGAGGCTGCGGCAGGCGCATTGCAAGCTCAAGGCTTGTCTGGGCTACAGAGTGAGTTCAAGGACAGCCTGGTAAACTTCGTAAAACCTAGTCTTAAAAAAGGTGGTAGAGAGAGAAGACTGGGGATATGGTTCCATTGTAGAGGACTTTCCTATTGTAAGCAAGGCTCTGGGTCCAATTCCTAATGCCTCAAGAGAAAAAAGAAAGAAAGAAAAGAATTCTCTTAAGAGGTAAAACTTCCACTTATAAAAATTTACCCTAGATGGGTGTGCCACATGCCTTCAACTCAGCACTCAGGAGGTAACCTGGGACCATGAGTTTGAGGCCAGCTTGAGCAACTTAGTAAAACACTGTCTCAAAACAAAACAAAGCTGTGTTGTAAGACACTTTACCATACATCTAATCCCAGTGTGCCAACATGCCCCACAGTCCAAAATCATCCCAGCCATAGACTTCATCTCGATGCCAAGGGCCGGCCCTGAGTCAGGACCATCGTTTTCCCTGGGGAGGAGGGATGAGCTGCCCACCTGGCACAGGATGATGTGGTCAGCACACACCACCAGTAGGTTGCACTCAAACTTCTTGACAATCTTCTCCTTTACCCGGTAGTGCATGTCTGCCGAGTCATCAGAGTACAGCTCATAGATGAGGATCTTCTCTGGCAGCTGGATAGCTAATCGATTTTTGTAGATGGCAATTTTCTTGACAAGCTCTCTGCATTTAATCCGAACTGTCAACAGAAGGAAAGAGACTCTAGCAAAAGGTTGTTAAGTAAGGTGAAAGGCAGAGAAATTAAAAGCCATCATTTATTTATTTAATGCTCCTGACAAAGTGACACACTCTCATTACAAAAATCTTTAACGGGGGCTGGAGAGAGACAGCTCAGTGTTTAAGGGCACTGCTCTCTGAAGACTTAGGTTTGATTCCCAGTATCCATCTTAACTCCAGTTCCTGGGGAATCTGTTGCCCTCTTCTGGCCTCCTCAGGTACTGCACACACATGGCACACAGGCATATGCAGGCACTCAGACATACACCATTTGCTAAACACTAACTCCAGAGCACCTGCCGTGTGCAGGCAGCAGTGTTGAGTGGGGTGCAGAGCTACATATGCTCCCATTTCATGGAGAAATAGAGAGATCAAGCAGTCAATGCTACCGACACTTGCCCTACATGTCTGAGTATACTCCTTACTCTGAACATGACACGTTTCATAGTCGGCCACACCCCCGCAACTTCCTGGCCACAGGGACTTCCATGCAGTAGGCTCTACCTCTCTACAGACCAAGTGGGGTAAACAACACAAAGAGGACTTGCTGAGCTGCCCCAGTGGTTACATTCCTGCCACCTAGATGGAATTTTCAAAACAGATCTACCCTGGCAGGGAGAAAAGCAGCCACCCTGAATCTACAGGATGGTCCATAACTGGGGCCTCTATGCAAGGACACCTGGCCATATCTGGTCAGCAGCCTCCAGATAGCATATGTGCTCAGAGTGGAACCTGACCCCCTGAACCAGCAGAGCTACTTACGTGAACAGAAGGGAACTCTCAGAGTTTAGACTGTGAGAGGCTGGATCCCTGATCCTCTGACCAAGCCTGAGCCACTGCCCCTATGGGTCTAGTAGAAGGAGAAGTCTGCCAGAGTGGCTCTGACCAGAGATGGTAATGTCCAAAGCCCCATGCAGGTCAGCCATGGCAGCTCTGACTTGTCAGCCTCTGTGTCTCACGGAGTCCATTTACGCCGTGGATCATTTTTAAATGTAAAGAGTTGATGCTTTAAAAAACAACCCAGGATTATTGCTTGTGCTGGATCCTCAGAGAAATCTTCATCTTCCTTCTACTGCTGGAAGCTACAGTCAGGCCAGGGGAGGCACTGCCTATTATCCTATCGCATGCTGCCACCCTTTTTGCTAGTGTCTACAAGCAAGGGCAAGCTTGCCTCTCACCTTTCTGCTCCGTGATCAGGTGTTGCACGATGACATCTGTCATGCTGTCCCTGTAGGCATACCGATCCTTGTAGAGCCCATGGACTGTGCTGAAGATAAGCTGGTAGAAGGAAATGGTGCCATCCTGACAACCAACCACCTGCACAGAAGAGAGCTGTCAATCTAGGCTGAGGGGACAAGCAGTCTCCCTCCACCTGACAGGAGCAATGGCCGAGAATCCAAGTGGCTGACATGATGCATGCTCAGGGCCTCCTCTAACACTGCTCTGCAGGATGAACTTCCTCTACTCACCACATAATTGGAGTCAGGTTTCACTCTACAGGTCCACACCCAGGAGTTCTGCTCCCCAACGGTCCCCAGTCGCACTCCGTCCTTGGTGAAAAGAGATACCTGCTTGTCTGAACCCCCCACCAAAATGTACTCTCCTTTAGTGAAGTAGCTGATGCAACAGGGGTCAAAGTTCAGTGGGCGATCCTTCCCAATCTGAGGAAAGAGAACATACACCAAGTGAAAGAAAGACTAGTCCACAACCACAATCAGTAAGGGCTCCCTCACCAACATTAGCCGGGTGGGGAGAATGTTAGGAAGGCAAGGGGGGCTGCCTAGCCTTATCTCCTGAGCTACTCCATTTCCTACACAGGCCTCTCCACCTCTGGAACCCACTCCTCCCCTCAACTCAGCCAAACCCTTGGCCCCTAAAGTCTGCCATGCCTGACCTAAATGTTGGGAAGTTAGCCAGACCTCCTCAGCCAAGCTGGAGGCCAGGGAGTCTTTTCCTCGTTCGCCCACCTCACACAAGGTCAGCAGCTCACCTCAGCTTCTTTTCTCTGTTTATTCTCTGAGCTTGTTCACTTGAAAAGACTGCCCTTTATTCTTTATTCAATTTAAGAAAAATAACCCTAAAAACCTAGTTTTTTGCTTTAAGGCTTAGGGTCAAGTTACAAATGTTTTCCTATTTATAAATCTAGTAAAAGTGAGCAGTCAATTGATGCTGACAGTTTAATGAATGCAATTTGAACATATAAAACCACTGAAGTAGTCAGCTCCAATTTCAACTTAGTTAATTCCCTTCAACTAATTTAAACTGCAATTATAAATTTAGTATGTTCACTTTTCTTTCCTTTTTAGGAATTTCAAATGCCTAACAACCGAAAGCTTCCCTCCTACCTCCCAATGCTACAAAATCCAAGAAGACGACTCCAGCACCTGTCATGACACAGGGCTGAAGCTGCCGGCTGAGGCTTAGGACTCCTCTTCCAAGTAACAACCATCAGCTCTAGACTAACTACAAGGACCAGCTGAAGGCAGAAGTGACCAAAGCAGACAGAAACTGAGCAAGGGGAACAGCCTCAGGCAAGGGTCTCTCAACACAGCTCCTTTTTGGATGGGATGCTGTAGGTGAGGTGGGGTACGGTAGAAAGGAAGGCCGGAAGGAAGTCATTCTGCACCCGAGCTCTGCTCACCATCATGACTCACAAGTGAAGCCAAAGACCGGCACTAGGATCTCGGCTGCTGACCACTGAAAACATGGAGCAGAGCACAGCAAGGCCAACTACCTCATCTCCCTCCCTCTCTCTATCCCTTTCTCCCTTCCCCACCCTCCAACACTTGCCATCAGGGGAACCTGAGAGAAATTAGTTTCTATGGTGTACAATTTCCAATTCCCAGAATATAATTCAGTTTTTCAAAAAGCAGGACAATATGAGGCTGGAGGGAAGGTTCAGAGGTTAAGAGCATTGGTTGCTCTTGCAGAGGATCTGGGTTTGGTTCTCAGCACCTACAAAGTAGCTTACTGGAGTCTGTAACTCCTGTTCCAGGAATCTAATGCTCTGTTGGCTGCTGTGAGCACTGCACACAGGAGGTGCATAGATGCATGCAGGCAAAACATCCATACACATAAAAATGAAAATAAGATATTTCTAAGTAGGAAAATGGGAATCTTATTTGAGAAAAGACAATCAGCAAAGCCAGACCCTGGTGGCCCAGATACTGGAACGAGCAGATGAGAACTCTAAACCATCTGGATAACATGTTCACAATATTAAGGAAGGGCTGGAGATGACACATGGACTGAGAGCATGGACTGCGCTTGCAGACGGCTTGAACTGGGTTCCCACAGGGAACTGGAAAGTGTAGTGACTAAAATCACTCACTGAATGAACTTATCAGACATGGAGAGATTATGGAGAGTCAAGTAAGCACCTGGAAGCTGAAGGAATAGAAAGAATGAAGAGAAAGTATCTGAAGAATGAAGGTCAACGTTTTATCACCTTTTAATTTTTTTAAAATTTTTATTTTTTTAGAATTTTTTTAAGATATATTTATTTTATTTATATGAGTACACCGTATATGTCTTCAGACAAACCAGAAGAGGGCACTGGATCCCATTAGAGACGGTTGTGAGCCACCATGTGGTTGCTGGGAATTGAACTCAGGACCTCTGGAAGAGCAGTCAGTGCTCTTAACCTCTGAGTCATCTCTCCAGCCCAATGTTTTTTACCCTTCCCTTCATCATGCTTTTTAAAAGAAAAAATATATAGTTTTTTTGTTGTTGTTGTTGTTTTTTAAGTCTGGTGAATCCCAAGCAGGAAAATATAATGAATCTCTTTAAAGTCTAATATTGCTTAAGCACCTAATTAAAAATTTTTGTCTTTCCATTGAAAATCATTTACATAAAAATCAGGGCTTTTGTTTGTTCATTTGTTTTTGGTTTTTGTGTGTGTGTGTTTTTGGATACAAGGTTTCTTTGCGTAGCCTGGGCTATCCTGGAACTCAAGAGATTTGCCTGCCTCTGCCTCTGCCTCTGCCTCTGCTTCCTGAGTGCTGGGATTAAAGGTGTGTGCCACAACCGCCTGCTTTTAATTCAATTTTACCTTTTAAATAGTCATCACTAGACTAATTTGATGGACTTCTAGCATCTGTCTGGTCAGGTCCCAAACTAGCTGTGGCCACATACAAAACCGTGTCCTTGAGGCCAGCGACCTCTCCAGACCTCGACTTTCTTACATGTTCAGCTATGGTGGTAGCGGCTTCTCTGAGTAATCTGAGGACTAAAAGAGCTAGTCCTGTAAACAGCTTAACAGTGTCTGCACCAAGGAATACCTGCTGTGGTACTAAACCACGGCCTCATTAAACACTACAAATGTCTGAAAGGTCACAATTACACAAATGTTACCTAAGCCTGACAAAAACTTTGGCTTTGTTTTAGCAATCCTTATTCTATATTTAATCCCCAAATCACTCCAGAGTTGAAAAGATACTTCAAAACCAAGAAATAACTTCACTGTCCCAAACAAGTTGGAGTTACCATCTGTACCATGGTTTGGACTTTAAACGACTTTCAGAAACTCTGTGTCAAAGGCTCAGTCCTCAGCCAATAGCATTATGGAAAGGAAGATAAAGTTTAAGGGGTGGGACCTAGTTGAAAGAAACATGTCACTGGACATGTCCTCTTAAAAGCATATTGTTAATTCTCAGAGAACTAGTAATCCAATCTGGGCTCCGATCTCACCGTCTACCATTTTTCAACTGTGTAGTACTTACTGCTCTGGTCTTGGTCTCCCATTTCTAAAACTACATAATTAAAGTCTCTTTTCACAGTGCTGAACTGTTGATGAAGACAAAGTATTGGGCACAGGACCTGAAGTCAAGCTCAATATGCAGATACTAACAATGATCGAGTGTAGTCACTAATAACCATCTCAGAAACACACTATCAAAGTGTGCTACAGTTGACATGTGTAACTGGGTTTGCATGGTGCTACATACCTGTTTTCCACTCAGCTGGTAGAAGGAAAGTTTCTGTCCCCAGTCAGCTACAGCCAGGATGTCATTATGTTCCTCTCTAATCAACAGAAGACAAAAGAGGTTATAAGGGGGCACAGCCTGCTGATGACTGTGGCTAGGGGCTCAAAAAACAACAGGAAAAAGAAAGCCCTGGCCAGGCTGTCAGGAAGCCAAGTATTACACAGCCATACTGAGGCCAGCATTACAATCAGGCCAAGCATCAATCAGCCCAGAGAGGGGTTTGGCCCTCCTGGGATCTGCTATTGCACTGACTCCTAGCCGTGAATGGTCTGGGCTAGGACATGGCTATAGAGGCCTATAGATCTGTCCCATGGAACGGGACTTCAGGACCAGAACCTAGGAGAGAGGCCTCAGATGGGAAGCCAACAACTCAGAATGCAGACAGAGAGGTTTCCCAGGCTTAAGGCTGGAACAAAATCCTCCCCAAGTGGCTGAGCCTCTATTAACGCCTGCTTCCCTAAGCCCAGGATCTGACAGTCACCTGGCAGCACCAGTAGCCACATAAGCATGCTCTGTGCAGCACGGTCTGTAAAAACCAGCCAGGACTGTGGCAAGGGAAACGTCACAGACATTAATTCAGAACTCAGAAAAGGGGGGAAGGTAAAGAAGACGCTAGCAGAAGGCTTACAGATGAACTGAGCTTCCTGACTCTGAAGTCCAAACCCTAGCCACCAGTGAAGGAGGGCCCTGTGGAGAGGCTGCATGTGGCGCTGGGTTAGGCTAAGCTGCTAGCCACTACACCAGGAGTTTCCAATCAAGCCCATAATGGTGGGCAGTGGGCTTTACCAAAACACCCATGTTGATCATCAAATAGGGC
Source organism: Tokudaia tokunoshimensis (assembly GCA_036184795.1). Taxonomy (NCBI): domain Eukaryota; kingdom Metazoa; phylum Chordata; class Mammalia; order Rodentia; family Muridae; genus Tokudaia; species Tokudaia tokunoshimensis. The sequence continues at coordinate 137,106,112 of BTHU01000002.1, read as the reverse complement.
TGACGCTCAGATGGGAACCTGAGAGCCATCCTTCTTCCTTTCTTTGCCCCCACTTTCCACCCCGCAAACCTGGATTCCTGTAATGAGTCTTGGGTGTCAGGGGTACAGTGAGGAGGGTCCCAAGCTGGACCATGACTGCCCAGTCACAACACCCTGGCTGCCTCAGCTTCTCCCACTCCACCGGAAGATTTCCCTTACAGATCACATCAACTGAGAGAAGAGAGACTGCCCAGCAGTCAGGACTCTGAGTGTGTAATGGGGTGAAAGTGAAGGGCTTCCCTTTGTCTATGTCCTAGCCAATGCAAGGCAAAGTACAGTGGGAATAGGCCAAGAAAACCATCCAGTAACTAAAAGCATCAGGTGAATGGTGGTCCTGCCAGGGCATTGTAAGTCAAGCTTCTCGGGGAATGTCTAATGTTGCTGGAAGGGGCTCGCTCAGACGTTAACTTGAGAAGCCGGGCATGGAAGTCAGAGGGGACATACACAGGTGTTAGGAGTCTATTCAGAGACGGCAGTTTACAGAGGTGTGTCCTCCTCTGTGCTACCCAGTTTCTCCTCCTTTCTCAGAGGATTGCTCTATCTGCCACCCACACATGCTTCTCAGGGAAGCACCCCTTTGTGAGTGCGGGGGAACACCAACAATCCCCCGGCCCCTGTTCTGCTGCCCTTGGCCAAGAAGTTTCTCAGCAGCATTTGCTTCAGCAGGTCTGTGGGGGCCTGGGCCCTCCCGAGGGTCCTCACTCTGTGGGACACACTCACGAGTTGCCGTCCCTGGGACTGTCGTCCTCTTCCTCTTGCTCTTCCTCCTCTGCCTCACTACCCTGACTACTGTACACTGTTGACTTCAGAATGGAAGGGATTTCCTGAAAATATCTGTTGACAATGACATCCTCTGCATCCTCGTTCTCTCTGCTCATCCAGATATTCTCCCATCGGCTGTAGACAGTAAGGGGATGTTCACAATCACATTACCTAGGACTACACTGAAGCTATAATTTCAAAACCTGCCAAGGAGCCCCTGGACCCTGCCCGGAAGAGGACAGTCACCAGGTACACTGGGCATCCTGCTTCTCATGAATTAAAAATGGTAGCTTGAAGCCACAAAGTCATCTATGGCCACAAAATCAAACAGCAGGAACTCTGGGGTAGGCTAATGGCCTCTGAAGGCATTCTATACATATGGAAGGCCTCCGCTGGACAGAATTATTCAGGAAGAATTATAATAACCTGTTGTAAGAAAGGCAACGGAATTAAACAGCCTCCTCAATCAAGTGGGCGCCCACCTGTAAAATAACACTGGGACAGTAAACAACTGAGCCCTTTAATTTACCCTCAGAGAACTCCATGGGGATAGATTTAATAATATTATAGAATTACACAAAGAGCCGGGAGAGCTTTTAGTCCACCCTCAAAGTCACATGGCATAAAAGAAAAGTATGTGTGAGGTTTGAGCAGGTAGTGCCAACTGTCTGCAGACCTTTAGGTTTTAGGAGCATTTGTAGGCTTAATTTTAACTTTTTGGTAAGGAAAATTTAAAAAAAAAAAACAAAAAACACTCAAGAGAGTGCCATTCTGTTAAGAGTGTAACAGGCAGGTGGGTGCACGCTCCTGGTGTGAGGGAAGGGCCGATGAACAAGAAGAGAAGCGCAGGGAGATGGGAACAATTAGTTCATGAAGACGTCTCTCTCTCCTCTCTCTCTCTCTCTCTCTCTCTCTCTCTCTCTCTCTCTCTCTCTCTCTCTCTCTCTCTCCTGGCCTAGATAGTTCATCTGCTTGGCTAAATCTCTGGGATTCATTCCAAAATTCAAATAGGCTCTTTTAAAACTTCATTTATAAAAAGCAGGTTCCAAACAGACCAGGCAAGTGAGGAGAGAGGACTTTAAACTACAAAGACGTCAGGAACAGAAAAGAGCTCAGAAGGCTTCTTCTAATAGTGCCAGTCAGGAGAAACACAGCCATGGGTACCTTGAAGGGTTCCAGCAGATGGACCATATTGGGGAGAGGGAGCCCCCAGGGCGCTCGATCTTCACTTTCTCTTCGCCATTTTTGTTCCGGATGCTGATGATGCCATTGGCCATCCCCAGAGCCAGGTACTGACCATCGTTTGTCCAGCTGCACACAGCCAGTGGAGGGCATGGGAGGTAGAAAAGAGCACAGAAGGTAGAGCCTGTGAGGCGCAGCCGGCTGTGGCTTCATCGCTCCCACTTATCCCTAACACAGACCCAGCTTAGACCGCCACTTACATCTGGAATCAGGGAGACCCTAAGGCAGGGACGTCTGTTTCAGACAGCATCTACCCCTGACTCTGGGCACACATCTCTATGGCAGCCTGCACTCCAGACTAGGCCCTGTTTTCTGCTTTACAGTTCAACTCCCTCCTGATCCAAGGGCTCCCAGTAAACAGACTGTCTTGTGCCTTTTTAGCCTTAAAACAGGGCTTGACATGTCATTCAACAAATGTTGAATCACAGAGTACCTTCAAAAGCTGCTCAGTTACAGAGTGCCTAGGCCCGCTGGTGCTGTATTTCCGGAAATTGTTATCACCATTGCTCCATGATTTAGTAACCACCCTAAGGTCACAGGCCTATCAGTGACAGGATGCAGATTCTGGTCTGAGTGTAGCACCAGCATCAGAGGTTCCTGCCTGACTTTCCCAGCGAAGACTCCCATGCCAGCTCAGCACACTAAGGTTATCAAAGGCACCAGTCTTTCCCATCAAGGAGACAAGAGAAGGAAAAAGGGAAACACAGAAGCCTATCCCAACTGGCCAACACTACACTTTCCCTGTAGGTGAAATTAGAGGCTTGTGGGAGTCTGCTGGGAGAGAAAGGAGCACAATGCCTGTTGTCAGAGCCTCCCTAACTTACCTGCAACAGGTGATCTTGCTGCTGGATTTGTGCTTGGAGACAGACTTCTGCTCAGGAGACCACAACCCTTCAGTATCAGGCCATACAAAAGAGAGCAGGACTATTCAGCAATGGAGAGGACTAAACTATCCATTCATACAAAACTCAAATCTGCAGGGACTTATGCTGAGTTAAGAAAAAGAAAAAGCCAACTTCCAAAGGCTTGACACCATAAAAGCCCATGTATACAACATAGTGAATGACAACCACGCACCTACAGAATACATCTATGGCTACTGGGATTGCGGGTACCCAAGGGGCAGGCACTGGTATGGGACTGGGATCCTGAGTTACAGTGGTCATACAGTGCCACACATGATTGAAGGACAGAACTAAACCACTGTGCCCCCTCCTCCCTGGCTCCTGTACTGCCCATTAGGTGCCCACTGGGTACCCACTAGGAGAACAAGGTGAAGACTACACCACACCGCTCTGTACTGTCTGAAATGTACTGAGAATCTACAATTGTTTTTTTAAAAAGGAAAAAAAAAGGTAGATGGTGAAGTTCTAGCCAAGTTCTTCACGACTTAAATCCCAAGGAAAAGGACAACTTAGCTACTCATAGCTAGGGTGTGGCCACCAGAGACCAACTCAGCATTAAAATGTAAGTTAAGGAAGTGGGAAGTGCAGAAGTGAAGCTGCGAGGCTTCCCATTGATGACCCAGACTCAGACAGACAGACAGACAGACACCGAGTGTTCTTCTCACTGACATGACCCAGTCTCAGACAGACACCTTGTGTCCTCATGCCTAGCCTTTAGTGTTTGTAAATAAGGGATGTGACAGTGGGTACAGACAATGAAGTGAGTAGGAAACTATGAGAGGGAACAAGAGGCTTGGGGGAGGGGGATGGTAACAGACATGAAAGTGGGAGGAGGACACCAGGAAGAGGACGGGGATGAGGCAGAGAGGTGGGGAGAAACAACAAAACAAAGTCTGTTTGACAGTGCCACCGTGGAACCTAACTCTTTGTTAAGCTAATAAAAGTAAAATAAGTAACAAATGAGCTTTTTGGAGAGCCTGCTTTCTAGGCCTCTGTCCCTGCACATGACTGCGCATGGCATACTAGTCAGTCCAGGCTTGCTCCCTCCAATCCCCAGAGGTGGTCCAGTGCCCTAAACAACAGACAACAAAGCAAATCCTACCCCGCCTGGGCCATGAAGTACAGCCACATGAAATACAGAGCACATATAACTTCACATGGCCAAGGGCATCCATAGAGAGCAGAGGAAGCCATGAGTACGTGATGGAGTCCTCTTGAGTGAATGTGCTCCCACATGGCTTCATGGCAAGGACCTCACAACTGCAGACCCAGAGCAAAGGCAAAGTCTTTTCCCTTGTGGTGAGGCCTGGGGCGATGGCAAAACCTTCCCTTTCTGCTCCGTGTGGATACTGGCAATGCATGCAGAAAATGTCCACCACAGCTTTCCTCCCAGATATTTATGGCTTGAAGACTGTGCCCTACAGAGACTGGTCTGATGGAGACTAGCTAAACCTGTCTCCTTGATCCAGCTGTATAGAACCCTGCCTTCTTATTTGTAATAACCTGCCTCCTTGACTCAGCTGTAAGCAAAAACCCCTGCCTCTATGTTCAACTCTATACAATCAACACACTGGGCTTCCGGAGAGTTGTGGTCCACACAATCCCAGTTTTCCCAACTGGGTCTTATCTTTTCTTCATTCTCTGCTGTCCCAGTCACATGAGATCCCAGAGTCCCTGTATCTAAGCAAGGTTTAAAAGGGAAATGTCTGTAAACGCCTGAGTCATCCCCTCCCTTCTTTCAAACATTTCCACCCCACCCATGCATTCTGTCTGTGCTCCATTGCAAGTGCAGGAACCCTTCAGCTGCAGGAACCCCTCCTGCCCAGCCTCCCTCAGGAATATTTGCACTCAAGCTCTGCACATAGTGGCCCAGACTGGGCCTCAACCCTACTCCTCCAGTGTTGGCTAAGTGACTGCCAGAGACCCTGGAAGCATATTGAGGCCCTGTATTCTCTCCTTCACCAGGAGAGTAGGAATGAGTGAAGCACGGCTTCAGGAGTTGGCACGGAGCTCAGATTCTTTTTAATGGTTCTCAAACCACAAGAATTCTCTTTTTAAAAAATTCATTGTAAATTATCAGCACAGTGCCAGTAAAATGCTGTAGGTATGGCTGCATGTGTATGCATGGTGGTGCTGGGTGTGGGGATGCTCACCCTGGGAAGTAGAAGCTGATGGTGAGATGTCTTTCTCTATCCCTCTCTATTTTTTAGACAGAGTTTCTCATTGAATCTAGCGCTCTTCATCTGGGCCATCTGTCCAGCAAGCCCTGGGACCTGGCACTGGGGCTGCAGACAGAGCGCCACAGCTGGCTTGCACGAGGGTACTTGAGATCTGAACTCAAGCACTTTACCCACTGAGCCACTTCCCCAGCCCAACTACTTTTACTTGGTAAGATGTTTTTACAAATCCCACCTCCCTCTGCCATCAGTTTGGGAACAGGAGTACCTTATCCCACAAACAGGCACACAGAGCAGCAAAGGCAGATATGCTAGGGGTTTTTAGACAAACGGCAGTGCTTCAAGAGAAAACCAGTCCCTGCTGGGGTGAGCCAGAGTCTTCTGTGCCCTCCCTCCATCACACCATCTCTTCCCTAGGACCTTACAGCTCATCTGTCTCAAATGGCTTACCATCCTCAAGGCCATCACCTCTCACTGTCTCTCTGCAATTTTTTTTTTTTAAGACAGGGGTTCTCTGTGTAGCTCCAGTTGTTCTGGAGCTAAGTAGTCCAGGCTGGCCTCAAACTCACAAAGATCTGCCTGCCTCTGCCTCCCAACCTCTAGGATTAAAAGCATGTGCCACCACTGCCAGTTCTTTCTGCAAACTTAAAGGATCAACCTCCCTTGGCTGCTGGAGGTGGAGAAGAGGCCTCACTTTCTAAGGACAGACCAGCAGAGTGTGTGTGTGTGTGTGTGTGTGTGTGTGTGTGTGTGTGTGTGTGTGTGTGTCTGTCTGTCTGTCTGTCTGTCTGTCTTAGCACTCTCCACTAGAGGTGCTGGAAATTTAAACTTACCAAAGTCACTGGAGGAACATGATGCCAGCTGGTGGGTAACAGGATTGTAGGAGACACATTGTATAGAATCATTGTGCCTGGAAGTTGAAGAACTGAAGATTATTCCACAACAAATCACAAATGTCTCAGGAGCTACAAATGGAGATTCAAAGCAGGCTTGAAGGGGCTGGAGAGATGGCTCACCAGTTAAGAGCACTTACTACTCTTCCAGAGGACCAGAATTCAATCTCAGTACCCAAACAACAGCTCACAGCTGTCTATAACTCCAGTTCCAAAGGATCTGATGCCCTCTTCTAACCTCTACAGGCAAAATACCTATACACATAAAATAAATTTAAAAACAAAAACAAAACAAAACAAACAAAAAAGAACAACCCCAAGGCTTAAGCCTCTGGCAATACACTGCAAGCCCTTCCTTCTCTAGGGGACCAACAGCACAAGGCCTCACTTACAGGACTGCTCTCAACAACAGTTTCCACCCACCCAGCATCCCACCCAACTCAAACTCCTCCTCCAGGGCTCTCTTCCTGATACCTCCAGTTTGTAAAAAGACAGAGAACATAGTGTGAGGTGCAGACAGCATGCTTTACTTGTGGCTCCAATTGACAATTTCTGGTGCCGAGAAATAAACAGTGAAGTGTGATGACTACAGTGCAGGCCAGGGCCTGGAAACATGGCAAATGCTGAGGTAACTCCATGGCAGCTCAGCCCAGTTCTAGCCTTTCACTTCTTGGTAACACTGTATGCATGGTCTCACTCACTGTTCATCTAAACTTTGCTTGTGTTCAGAGCAGCATCGTTCACAGTAGGCAACAGGCGGGAGCAACCCAAGTGTTCACTAGCTGACGATCAAGCCAAATGAAATATACACACAATGGCGGATTACTCAATCATGAGGACATTACATGAAATAAGCTGTGGTGGTTTGAATATGCTTGGCCCAAAGAGTGGTACCATTAGGAGGTATGGCCTTTGTTGGAAGAAGTGCGTCACTGTAGGGGTGGGCTTAGAGACCTTCCTAGGCGCATGGGAGCCAGTTTTCTCCTGGCTATCTTCTGATCAAGGTGTAGTAGAACTCTCAGCTCCTCTAGCACCATGACACTGCCTAGACATTGCCATGCTTCCTGGCATGATGATAATGAACAGAACCTCTGAACCTGTAAGTCAGCTTCAATTAAATGTTATCCTTTGTAAGAGCTGCCTTGGTCAAGTGTTTCTCTACAACAATGGAAACCCTAAGACAGAAGTCAATCACAAAATGCCAAATAGTATATGATCCCACTTATATGAGGCACCTAGAGAAGCCAAACTCCTCAGAAAAGACAATGACAGGGCTGAGACAAGGCAGAACGGAAGATGTTAAGCACTGAGTTTAAAGTTTGGGAAGATGAAAGGGTCTAAAGACTTTACTTGCCAAAATTTAGCTGCACAACAGTGTTAATATACCTAACACCTGGTGGCAATGGCACAGTTTACATCTGGGCTGTTTTTCTATAATTGAAAACAACAAAAGTTGTTTGTCAAGTACTTCCTGTGGACCAGGTATGGTGCTAGGTGCCAGAAATATAAGCATGTAAAAACAGGGATAGTGTCTACCTTCCAGAGCCCACAGGCCAGTGGGTGACATTAATCCGAGTCTGGGTGGTAGGAGTGGGCTGGCACAGAGGCCGCTACAGCTGAGCCCTATGGATGGGGAGGGGAGGGGAGGGGCTGGCTTGTAGAGGGAGAGATCTGAGCATGGCCCCCAAGGACCAGGAAACTTACAGCACACTGGCCTGTCTAGCTTTTGACACTGGGTAGATGCAAAGCCATTCGAAGGGGCAGAGACACTGAAGGGGACAGGCTTGGTGAGAGGGGATGACAGTTATCTGAGATGTCAGATTAGCTGAAATACATTACATGAGACACAGCTCAATGCTAGCTGAGCTGGTTGCTGACCACTCCCTACCGACCCATGCCCATGCTTAATTCAAGTTGGTCTTGGAGAGCAAAGCTCTTCCACACATTCTCTCCACGAGGGTGTGGCTACAGTGAATAACAGTCAGAGCAGAGTTAGGTGTGGTCGATGGGTAGGTAGCCCTTGTAAACCAGCTACCTGAGACTGAAGCAGGAAGGTTATAAGCTTGAGGCCTGCCTTACAGAGGGAAACCTGTCTCAAGCAAACAAAACAGCTGTCACCCATGGGGTCACTCACGTGTACTTCAGAATGCCTTCCAGTTTTGAGGTCCAGATAATGATGCTCTTGTCGGCAGATCCAGATGCAAAGCGCTTGCCTAAAGGGTTTTTAAAAAGAAAATCCTCACATGTATTTTAAACCAGAATTTTCCAGATAGAGTGTCCAAAAGAATTAATTCTTCGTACTCAGCTAGAAATGTAGTTCAGTTGACAGAGTAGCTATCTAGTATATATGAGGCCCAGGTTCAAATGGTGCCATGCTCTTTAGTAAGGACTGGGCAGGGATTCAGACATTTAAGCTTCATTTCCATGGTGTCTAGTCCAAGAAGCAGACATTAAGTTTATCCAACACAGATACAATATGGGAGGGGGTGAGTTCTATGAAAGAGAGTAACTGGGGGAACTAACATTAAAATATTTTTTTAAAAATTTTACTTATTTTTATTTTATGTGTATGGGTGTTTGTTTACATGTCTGTGTACTATCTACATGCCTGGTGACTGAATAGGCCAAAAGATGACATCAGATTTCCTGAAACTAGAGTCAGAATCCCTAATGATGTCACTGAGCAGCTGTGTGACCGGAACTAGCTCCTGGACACCTCCAGGGTTTCATTTCCGCATGTGAAAATGGACATTAATAGGATTTACCTCTTAGTTGATGGGAGGAAAGAGCATGCATATGCACACACACACACACAAATGTTCAGAGCAATGCCTAGAACAAAACTGTGCTAAAGATACAGCTACTGCTACCTTCTTCATGCTGGTTTACGCTGTTCTTGAACAAGGGGACTCCTCTATCTTTCACACCTTTAATCATGGTAGCTCATTAATTACTTAGGAAACTTCAGAAGTCAGAAACATGCAGGCCTAAAGAGCAAAACCAACCACAATCTGTATATCTCAATTTTCAGATCTAAGGGTGTAGACAAGTTTGGAGGAACTAAAACTTCCTAATCATTATGTGTCACAAAAAGCATGATACACCAGGAAGACCCAGGCACAGTAGAGAACATCAGTCAGGCTCTGTAATTGCTCCAGGCCTGTTTGCCCCTCTGCCAGAGGGAGTAAGAGTGCCTTTGCTTTGTGCTTCAGAGGGTTACAAGAAGGGTCCCATAGATTGACATGTGTGACAGAGTTCTACAGAGCACTGACAAATGCCACTGCTCACAGGGCTACAGGCCACAGGGCCACTCTCACACTCAGGAAACCCAGCAGTCTCTGCACCTATGTACAAATAATTCAGCTACCCAGGCAGCCTGCCACTGTTCTCCTTGGAACATCACTCTCAACTTGAACTCAAACTGTCACAGCACAGACACCTGAACATGAAGCAAGAAATGTGTGCTGTCTCACTAACTTGTCCCAGGACTTATCCATTAAGTGTTCTCCCAAAGTGAATCAAGGAGGCTGTCAGGCTAGAGCTGGAGACGCCGTATATACATGAAGTACATTTACCTGCAGAGCAACCTGCAGCATTCACCTAATTCTCAAAGAAGTCCTCCATCCAAAGGAATTACAGACCTGGGTCTCAGGCTCATCTAAGCTTTGTACCCTTGGATATAGGGACTCCAACTGCAGTCAGAGAATCATCTCAGCCCCACATCTGACACAGAAAGTAGCAGAGACGATCATGGGCTCAAAGTCAGGGCTGGGACCAGAAGTTGGTTCAGCAGGTAAAGGTACTTGCCACACAAGCTTGATAACCGGAGCTCAGTCCCCAGAGTCCAAGAAAAGGTGGACAGAGAGAACAGTCTCCATAAAGTTCTCCTCTAACTTCTACATGTGTGCCATGAAAACATGTCCATGTGTGTGAGAACACATAACAATAATACATTAAATTAGATATTTTAATATCTAATTTAGATATTTTAACTTAGGTATTTTATTTTGTGTGTGAATGTGTATGTGTGTGGACTTAGGCACTCCACAGTATACATTTGGAGGTTAAAGGACAACTTGCAAGAGTAAGTTTTCACCATGTGGTTAGCAGGGATATAACTCAAATCAGGCTCATTGCATATGCCTTACTCTGGTGAGTCATCTCCAATAAATTGGAGACTGTTCCAATAAATTAACAAAAGAAAGACAGCTTTTGGGTTGGGCTAAGGTTAGAACTTCCATGGCATAGCACTCTGTCTGTCTATATACCTACTACCTACTTACCTACCATCTGTCTGTCTATATACCTACCTACCTACCTACCATCTGTCTGTCTATATACCTACCTACCTACCTACCATCTGTCTATATACCTACCTACCTACCTACTTACCTACCATCTGTCTATATACCTACTACCTACCTACCTACCTACTTACCTACCATCTGTCTGTCTATATACCTACTACCTACCGACCTACTTACCTACCATCTGTCTGTCTATATACCTACCTACCTACCTACCTACTTACCTACCATCTGTCTGTCTATAAACCTACTACCTACCTACCTACCTACTTACCTACCATCTGTCTGTCTATATACCTACCTACCTACCATCAGTTTTTCTTCATTTCACTTCAATTTTTGTAGTGCTGTGGAAGGAACTCAGGGCCTTGAGCACAAGAATGCTAGACAAGTATTCTACCACTCAGCTACATTCCCAGTCCACATGAATTTAAGTCACAATCTCAATTTCACACAGCGGTTCTCTGACCAACTCTGCTCCCAGCCTTTCAGGTTCCCCAGTATAATAATCCCTCGAGCCCATAAGAGCCCACCTCCTCTCCTCCACCCGACTTCCCTTCCAGCCCATCTCCACTCATTTCGAAGTCACTGCTTAGGACTGTGCATCCTCTCTGCTCTGCTCTCACTCACCCTGCCTATAAAACTGCTCCTCAGACTAAATCCACCTCTTCTCCTCCTACCACCATGCAGCCCAGAGTGGCTGGAGAAGACAAGCCACATAAAATGATGTCACCTGCCATTCCTGACCACCGACTTCAAGTGCATCCTCTGGTCCCTGGAGGTCTCACTGCATCCCCAAGTTTATTCATTCTCCCACTCTCTGAGGTTGCCATTTTCCCCCTTTTTCTTCAACTCTCAAGTACTTCTTCCTTCCCAGTCCTCACTCTCAGTGCCGGTGGCTTCTCCTTACACTAAAACCATGGAAGACGCAGTGAGATCCTTTAGATCCCTACCTTCACAGGCCGCGCCTGCCACTGCTCCTTTCTGAAGCAAAGCCCTACTGTGTCCTAGGTCTCAAATTCTTGCCACTCAATGCACTGCAGCCATCGTCTGCCCTCTTTCCTACATCAGCCTTCCACAGTGGAAATGTGCACCTCAACTTTGGATCTTCCACTGCAACTGCCCCACTGGCAACAGCACCCACAATGGTGGAGGGTAACTCCATCATTCAGTCCTTCAGGTCAAAAGCTGGGGGCTGCCTGCAATGTTCACCCCCATATCCAACCTGCCAGGAAGTCCCATCTGCTCCACACTCAAAGCATATCCAGAACCTGACTGCTTCTTGCCACTTCTCTGGCCACTGTCACCCCTGTCATGAAAGATGCTTGTCACTCTACTTCCTGAACCCCTCATCTTTGGTAAGCTATTCCCAAGGCAAATATAAAATAGAAACCTGATCAGTCCCTGCTCTGCTCAGACCCACCAACAGTGCACTCTTTTCATTAAGGATCAAAACCAGTGTTCTGACAATGTTGACACCATCTGGCCACCCCAGACCTGTTCTTTTCTATCCCCTCTCCTACTTCTCCCCAATTCTTTCTGCCCTAGCTCCTGAGAGGTGCATTTCCACCCAAGGGCTTCTGCAATGGCTCTTCCATCTTTGAGAAGCTCTCTTTTCCCAAATGTCTGATGCTAATATCTCTCTTATCTCAGGCAGGCAAGTCTTTGTTCAGCTGCCCTATCTGAGTGGGCCCATCTCACAATCAAACTGGAGAATGCACCAGACCTCTGTCCTGTCCAACACCCCCAATTCTCATAGTCTGTCCATCTTACTGCCTATCAGCCTAGCGCTTGGTTATCTTATTGACTATGTCTTGCTATGTGTTGCTTGCTCCCTCCTTCCTTCCTCTCCAGCTTCCCAACAAGCCCTTCTCTTATTTTATTCTCTGAAATAACCTAAGCACTTAAGACAGCGCCTGACACACAGATACCTAAGGCCTAGAGTTGTAACTCAGTGGCAGTGCATTTATCTGGTGTGCTCAACGCCCTGGGCTTAGTCCCCAGCACCACAAGAAACAAACTTGTTTCAGTGAGTAACTAAAGTCTAAGTTATTTCATATCCTCTGAACACACAGGTTGTTATTTTAAAAATAATTACAGAGTTCCTAAGTAGAAAGCTGAGCAGCTACAAGGCCATCACAGAGACCAGAACCCAGAGAAGCCTCTTACCATCCTTTGCATACGCCACACAGTACACAGTGTCTTTGTGTCCCTTCAGGGGCTGAAGTAAGGTGCCATCAGAGGTGTCATAAACCTGTCAAAAGGGGTAAAAATATCGATTATCTGTGTGACATCCATTATTCAGAATTCCTGCAGGGTGCTACTGCTGCTATTTTTGTCTTTATAACACAACAGTTGTTGATTTGCTAAATTGGTATCGAGTAGAGACAGCTCTGCATAACAAGAATGACTACGTCTTAATGCAGGGCAGGCAGGAAGTGGCGGTCCAGCTTATGCTGTGTGGCCTGCCTCATACCATCAATGCTGGAGAAATGGCAACTACACTGATTCTCACTCCAGGGAAAGTTCTGCAAGCTTCACCCATTTTCCCCACCCCCTTGCCTCCCCACCCAGGACTGGGAACTGAATCTGGGGCACTGTACAATGCCAGACAAGCCCTCGGCTTCTGAACTGTTCCCAGCCTTCTCTCTTAGTTTTTATTTTGAAACAGTGTTTGACTAAGTTGCCCAGGCTGGCTCTGAATTCCTTCTGCAGCCCAGGCTTGCCTTGAACCTTTGATCCTTCTGCCTCCACCTCTCAAGTAGCTGAGATTATGAGCCTGCAAAACCAGGCCCCAGTACATTTCACTCATTCTTACAGGGGCTTGGATGAATGATCCACCAAGGCAGGCCCTCATTAACAAAGCCAGCACCTACAAAGAGCTGATGGACACCATGGTTAACTGTCAGGGACAACACTGACACTAGTGTCAGCACACATAGATATGTCATACTTGCTACCATGGCCTGAAAGTCACAGATCTAACAAACGTGGGGTTTGCAAGTGGGAGGGAGTGTCATAAAACCCAGCTGCAATGTGCATTTAGAATAGTTTATAGTTGTGCAACATGGCCAAATATGTGGAGATGTAAAAAACACAGCATCTGAGAAATGAGGACAGAGCTCTCCCACACAGGCAGAAGACTGGAGAAGGAAACCAGGACAGGGAGTGAAAAGGATCTATGCTGTTTACCCTGGAGAGAAGTCTGCAGAACAACCCAACCACAATTGTAAGACTATGCAGTTAGCACACAGACATCAGTCTGTGTATCTGGACACACACAGAACATGGACATCAGACAGTCTGTGTATCTGGACACACACAGAACATGGACATCAGACAGTCTGTGTATCTGGACACAGCAGAGAGGAGTACCATGTCTTAGGGGAGGAAGAGCTATCACAGAGGTTTTAGGTCAAACAGAAAGGTGTCTCTGAAGATTACTCTTATATACTAGGATAGGTTCCAGAGGGCTCTGGTGGCTTTTGAAACTATGAACAATAGCAGAGCATTCATATGGAATTGTTTAGGGGCAGCAGAGTCCAGAAGTGGAGGTCAGGCCTTCTGACTTCTCATGGAGGGACAGCCTTTAGCCTTGCTGATTCACTTTGGTCCAACAAAACAAAATATGAACTGACACCCACTCAGTTTCAAAGGCATTTTGATTAATTGTCTGCAACCATTTCATGAGTGTCTCAAAGGGGAAAGATAAATGACTCCAAAGGAGGCATTGTTCATGGGTTCCTATCTGATAGACAGTTTACTTACCTGTTTTAAATAGACCATTTCCTTCCTTATTAAAAAGTAATGGCTGGTTTTTCCGCCCTTGCCTTTTTTATCTCAAAAAAAGGGGGTCAAATTTCAGAGTACTTACAATAGGGAGGGAGAAAAAAAGCACTCAGAATGGAAATGCAGAAAAAATCCTACCAGCAATCTGTTTCCTGCAGCCAGAATCAGTTGAGTTCCATCAGGCTTAAACGCGAGGTCGTAGATACTAACGGAGACAAGACAAAAAGACAATTAGGAACCGAAACGATGAGGTCTGCTAATGGCCAAGAAAGCAAACTTTATTTCCATTACGAAACACTATGTGTGTGCTGGGGGAAAAATAATGGCTAAAAAATGCATCTGGTTGCAAATTCCACTCAACCACCACACCTTGGCAGCCCATTCAATCATGATCTGCTCAGCAGACAGCTCAGCCCTGGTTTTCTCTCCTCCAGAAGCCAGAAATGATTCATAGGGTCAACAGCTGAGGGCACAGGCTCTTCTAATCATGCCATGGAAAGGCAGGGCACTCCAGCTAGAGTGTGAGGCAGGACAGCTACACAGATATTTACCAATTACCTGTTAGGTATAGGGCACCAACACAGTGAAGGGGAGAGGGCTTGGCAGTGTGTCTCTCTGCCTCTACAAATTTCTACTTGAGTGGGAAACTATAAAGCAGACACATTGGCCATGGACTCCCATGGTACCAAGTTTAAGGAATATCCTTTTCACCTTTAAAAAAAAAAGATTTATTTATCTTATGAGCACACTGTAGCTGTCTTCATACACACCAGAAGAGGGCATCGGATCCCATTACAGATGGTTGTGAGCCACCAGGTGGTTGCTGGGAATTGAACTCAGGACCTCTGGAAGAGCAGTCAGTGCTCTTAACCACTGAGCCATCTCTCCAGCCCCTCCTTTTCACCTTTTAATCTTTCTGAGTTTTCAATGTTCTTCTACGTGTCAGAGAAGTACGGCTGTATCTTGCTTGCTTGCCTGCCTGCTTGCTTGCTTGCTTGCATGCATGCTTTCACGCTGATGTGCATGTAACGATCTGAATACTGAGACCGCTGGGGGAGCTGCGCGGAACTGTGCTGCTTTGCTCCATTCAAGGCAGAGCCGCACTCTGACCTGGGGAAGAGGAGAAGCTCCACGAAGAACAGCACAGCATCAGAACGCACGGCAACTCTGAGCTGTGCGGACGAGTGGCGAGTACAGCTCTTAGGAAAGGACATCAAGCAAAGAAGTGGAGACAGCAAGGAATGTAAATAATGAAACTAGACTGAACCCTCAGACTATGTCCAAGGTGGTGCTGTGGGGACTATCAAACCAGAATCTCTGAGATTCTCGAATGTCCCAACCAGAAGAGTCACTATTGAAGAGAATAGTGACAAGGCAGTGAGTGTCCGCTGTGAAAATATGGCTGGAATAAACCACATGGACTTGTCAGCAGTCTGAAAACATACACTTTTCATATTATCATAGCCCTTCTTCAAACACAATTTTATTTCATTTTCACAATAAACCTATCGGGCAAGGATGATTAAAGTCAACCTTCTGTCCAGTGGACTCTACATCTATGAATTCAAATAACTGTTGATCAAAAATACTTTTAAATTTTTAAATATTTTTTAAAAATCTCAGCACTCAGAAGGCAAAGGCAGATCTCTGTGAGTTCAAGGCCAACCTGGTCTACATAGTGAGGTCTAGGTCAGCTAGAGTTACACAATCAGACCCTGTGGGTGTACACACACAGACACACACACACACTCATGTATGTATGTATACATACATATATGCACATACACAAGCATGCACACACGCACTCTTAAGGAAAAACCATGTCTGTAGTGAGAACATGCACTTTCCCGTTATCCTTATTCTGTAACAGCAGAGTATGAGGTGATTTCTGCAGCACTCCCATGCTCTCCTGAGGGGACTTACAGCAGAGCGGCAGCTCTAGGCTCTGCAAATCTCTATACAGACATTATGCCGACTGAGAGGACTTGAACATCTGTCAGTCTGGTGTCTTTGGGGTTTCTGAAACAACTCTACCATGATCATGAAAGAACACAGTAGGCTCTGCTTTATAGACAACAGCATGGTTCAGGCTGGAAGCCGCCTCACACACACTGCAAGTAAAAGGGCCTCTTAAGTCTGGGATCCTAACCACCCTACTACACTGCCTCTACTCACTTGGATTATTGCCAGGTATGTTCAATATTTTTCTGAATGCTTTTCCAGTGGCTGACATTTATTAAGTACATTTGTTACTGTGTACAGGATACAGTTTAAATGCTCAATTGTATAAATTCTCTCAACCTCACAACTCTAAGCCTATCTTGCAGATAAGAAAACTACAAAGTTAAACAACCTGCCTGAAAGTTAACTGCTGCAAAGAGGTAACGCCAGGACTCTGGTCCCAGCAGTCTAGCCCGAAAGCCCATGTGTCAACCCTCAGGCTGTGTAGCCCTCATTATTGCTACTGGCATATATCAGGGTTGATGAAGCAATTCATAATAGCTTTCTTGCCTTCTGAAAATCACCCCCACCAAAAAAAAAAAAAAAAGAGAAAGTATTATCATTTACTCAAGGCATTCCATGTAGAATTTGGAAAATAACTGAAAAATAATAATTGTGTATATTTATGGGGTACACATGATGTATATAAACATGATGTATATAAACATGATGTTTATATAGCATATAAATATACATTGCAAAAAGCTAATTAACATGTTTATCACCTCAAAGACATTGTTTACTGCAATGAGATATTAAAAAATCTATCCATAGCCATTTTGAAATATACAATATATAGCTGTGGCCCTCATGAGACTGCTGAAATGTATTCCTCCACTCTGAAGCCTAGTGCCCTCTGGTCACCACCTCCCTTCCCCCATCCTCTTTTCTATAGATTTAGTACTATTTTATTTACTTCCTGTGTCTTTGTGTAGGAGTCACATGGAGAGTCAGAGAAGACTCCTAGAAGATTCCTTGAATAAAAACTCTTCACACTTGCAAACAGTTGAGAACTGTGACAGGGAAACTGTCTGCTAACCCCACATGCACGTACCACAGAACGATCGAGTAGGCAGGGCGGGCCCACTGAGGAAATGAAAGGGTATACAGCGGCTGATGGAGATGAGCCAAGGTAAGCCTGTCTGGCTTTCCAGCTCAGCATACTGCATTCTGTATCAAATCCTGGCCCAAATTCTGCCTTGCCCTTCTTCACTGTTTTGTGGTAACAGGCCTGGGCTTCCTTGACATGTTTCACATTCAAAAAAGCAAGTGGTAGGCTAAGGTAGGGGGGAACTGGGGTCAGAAAAGCTGACCTATCTGAATTTCACCCTCACTATAAAACAAGATAGAGAGCTGCCTCCTAATGCCAGGGGCCAGGGGCCTGCCTTGTGTAAAGTGCCTGGCATCTGTGTGTCTTCATGCTGAGACATTAGCCTGGAATGGATTTGCACCTTTCATCTAGTCCTTGGTATGGTTTCTTCCTGCCTGTACACATCTGGACCAGTCATGATGATTCTCAGACCTCTTCTCCAAGAGCTGACAGTGGTTGAGTTAGTTCTACTTGTATTTGTTTGTTGAGGCAGGGTCTTACTCTGGCCCGGGCTAATCTGAGACTCTCTTGTAGCCTAGGCTGGCCTTGAACTGTATAGTACTCCTCCCAAATGCTGAAATTACAGATGTAAACCACTTCACCTGGCATTTTTTTGTTGTTGCTTTTTACACAGTCTCATGTGTAAAATGGTCTGGTCCCAGACTCTCCATGTAGTTGATATATCAGAGGATGACCTTGAACTTCTGATCCTCCTACCTCTACTACTCAAGTGCTAGGATTATAGGCATGAGCCACCACTCTTGGCTTCAGTTCATTTTTCTTTTACATTTATCTATTTATTTTAGGAGACAAATGAATGGTGGGTGCATGTGTGATCAGAGAACAACTAGCAGGAGTTGGTTCTCTCTGGAGTATCGTGTTGGTCCCAGGGATCAAACTCAAGTCATCTGACTTAGTAGGAAGGACCTTTACCTACTAAGCCATCTCCATGTTTGGTGTTTTATTTGGGCTAAGCCTGAACAATCTTCTCAAATGTGAAAGTTCACTTTCTGGATGTCCTGAAATGTACTTTCTTAAATTACAACATACATATCTAATTTGTGATGATGCATCGCCCAACATGGGTGCTAGGGATCAAACCTGGGACCACTGAAACGAAGAACAGAAAGCACTCTGCTGCCCCAATTTAACTCTTGTTGTACTTGGAATCTAAACAGTTCAGTTTCGCTCTCAAGCACCTAGTCTTCTGTATCTGATTGTTTCATAACATGCCTCCTTAATACACGTGTCTTCAGCCTGAGGTCAACAACCAAGTTTTATATGTTAGACCAGGGGCCTGATGCACTGATCCTAACTGGCAACCTGCCAGGATTTTATGTTTAAACCCCACCCCCCCGGGCTTTAATGATATCATAACATCATAGAACCCCCAAATTGGAAAGGATGCAGACTTTATCATGGAATCTAATACCCCACCCTGGGCAAATGCTCCCTCCACATGACCATCTAGCCTCAGCCAGCATACTCTAGGGCTAGAGACTTGCTCCCCTCTGGCAGTCTGTGCTACCATGGCAGGCTCTCTCCCAACTTGTCCTCTGAGAGATGAGAGGTGAGCCCTGCCAACTGTCCTCTGCATACTGAAGTCCCAAGGTGCCCTTCAAACTCACTACAAGTCACACACACTACTCTGCTTACTCTCTGTTGTCCTCCGCCGACAACTCCAAGAGTGAAGCCCAAGACTTCCCTCTCCTTTTTCTAAGACGAGCCCTCTCCTAGGCTGAAGATCTACTCTTAGCCTCTAAGTAGCAGGGATTTGCAATCTCAGACAAATTATATCACTTCATTAAATTTTTAATGTGGTGCTAAGAATTCTGGGCTTCATACACACTGGGCAAGCCCTCTACCACTGAACCATACCCCTAGCTTCCTCCATCAATCCCAATATCTAGCTAGCCTGCCTGGAAGAAGGTGGGCTAGCCTAAAAAGGCACTGTGGTTGACATGAACCTACAGCAGCATATGGAAGGAAGGAAGGAAGAAAGGAAGGAAGGAAGGAAGGAAGGAAGATAAAAGATCAGAAAGAAAAAATAAAGAGAGAAAGCACTTAGAGGTCAGGAGATAGCTCAGTGGGTAAAGGGTTGGCTCTACAAGCAAGCATGAAGACCTAAGTTTAGATCTCCAGTATTCCATGGAAAGTCTGGGCACAACAAGTCATACCTGTGACCCCAGCGATTGAAATGTAGAAACATGCAGGTCCCAGGGGCCTGATGGCTAACCAGTCTAGTTTAAATGGTAAATTCAAATTCACTGTTGAAACCTAATCTCAAAAAAAAAAATAAATAAGGTTGGGGTCTAGAAGGATAGCACAGCATTTAAGAGTACTCTCTGTCTTGTAAAGGACATGGGTTCCCAGCTCCTACTGGCTCACAACTGTCTGTAACAGGGAATCTGATTATCTCTTTTGGCATCTGCAGGTACCAGGCACTCAGGTGGTGCACAGACATACATGCAGGCAGAACACCTATATACATAACATCAAAAATAAGTAATAAAATAAGGTGGACAGAAACAGAGGAAGATACCAATGTCAACCTCTGACCTACTCATGCCCATGCACAGTCAAGTTCATCTGCATACACACATGCGTGTACATCACACACACAGACAGAGAGAGAGAGAGAGAGAGAGAGAGAGAGAGAGAGAGAGAGAGAGAGAGAACAAAAGAGGAAGAGGGGGAGGAAGAGAAGAGATGGAAAAAAATCAGTTAAGAAGTATTTTCAGGTAGGAAAATGGAGTCTTTGGCTAAGGTCCAAAACATAATCTAAATGTTAGCAGCCTAGAGGCAAGAAGGTCAGGGGGACCACCCAGCAAAGGACATGAAAGGGGTCCCTCTGGGTTGATGAGGAGCAGAGCAACAGAATCGCAGTAACAGGTCCTGAGTGAGTTCTTTTGCTGGGTGAAGAACAGACCAGAAGCAAAAGCACAGAGCAGGAGCCTGTGGCTGACTGGGGAGGGGCCTAGTCAAGGGCATCTGGGACTGCTGGTTCTATCTAGGTGTGAATTTTGTTCTGTTTTGTTCCATTACATCAGCTGGCATATGTGGCTATCATCTGGCTGCTGGCCTACAGAATCTCTGCACCTCCTACTCTGGTTGTTTCAAATCTGTAAGAGCCCTAAAAGCAGATAACCAGTCTTCACTGGTCATTCATTCACTTTATTATTCCTCCATGAACACACACATCTACTAACAGGCTCCAGAAACATTTGGAAATAGAATACAGCCATTGCTTTTACAAGGTTTCTAGACTTCTGGGATAAACAGATTAAAAAATAACTCTTACACCCAACAGACTCTTAAGTACCACAAGAGCGGAATGAACAAAATTCTGTGCCAGGGGTTGAGAACAGAGCAGATCAGGCTGCATTTGACCAGCAAATGTTTTGTTTGGCTCACATGGTGTTTTACTTTGTTTTTTCTAATTAGGTGCCAACATTTAAAAATTAGGACATTTCACACTTAAAACGCAGATTCCTAACTTCTAGTAAAAATAGGAAGATCTGCACACACCAGGCCAAATTTCTACCCATGATACTTGGCAGGAGCAGAGCAGCAGCTGCCCCTTTCATGCAGAGTGGGAGCCTTCCAGTTTGCCACAGTCCTTGTTACTCTCTATTGCTCTCTGACATGGAAGCCAATGCTTGGTTGCCAGTTATTGCCAGCTTGTGCAGTGGGTGCTCTTGTTTGTTTAGTTGGTCGGAGGTCGCATTATGTACCCCTGGCTATGCTGGAACTCACTATGTAGACCAGGCTGGCCTCAAACTTAGAGATCCAACTGTGTCTGCCTCCTGAGTGCTGGGATAAAAGGCACGCACTACCACCCCTGACTGTGGGTAATCTTATACTAGAATGAAGAGAGAAAAGTAATAAAACTATGTTATTATCTCAGCACTGCTGAGGTTGAGGCTGGAGGACCAGAAGCCCAAGGCCAGCTGGGCTACATGAGACCCTGTCTCAAAAAAGTAACATCAAGACTTTTTTTTTCTAATGTTGAATTATTTATTGGGAAGTGTGTACCAAGGAGCACTTTTGGAGGTCAGAGGACAACTTGGTTCTCTCCTTTCATCATGTGAGCCCTAGGGCTCAAACTCAGAACATTATGCTTGGCAGTGGCTACCTTCAACTGCTGAGCCGCCTACTGCTAACCTCCACAAAGTTGTTTATTAAAATGAAAGATGCTGGCAAGGTGACATGTTTCAAGCGGGATGCAGGAGAATGTCCTGCAAGTAACAGAAATCCCTTCTATTTAATACGCAAGTAAGGGCTGCCTATTCACATTCCTCACCTAACTGAAATCAGAGCTGAGAGAACTGGTTTTGGAACAGGGCGGCCTGAGCTTGCAAGCTGGCTCCACCACACACAGACAGGTATGCCTATCTCCCCTCTCTGTAAGTGGGCTTTCTCGTCTGTAAAGTGGAGATAATTACAGTTCCTACCTGGAGCTGCTGTGAAGGGACGATGAGGTAAAGAACACAAGTCCTTAGCCAGTGTCTGAATCATGTCAGCATTAGCTGTTATGTGTGCAAGTTCCTCCAAAGCCAGCCTTGAGGGGCGTTTAGGATCTCAGTGTTACACAAGGAAAGGTCTCAGGACAGACAGAGTGGTGTGAAGCAGAACAGACCATCTAGGAAGACTCTGAGTCAAGCTGAGAATTATTCAAGCCAGAATTTCCTGAAACGAGTTCCTGGCTGGTGGATTTTAGTGACAAAATAAAATAGGCCATCAAATCATATTGAATTAATTAAGATGACAAAGCCATTCTACTGTCATTCTCTCTTTTTAAAACATTTTGATTTTTTTTTAAGAATTATTTATCATATATACAGCATTCTTCCTGCATGTACACCTGCAGGCACCAGAAGAGGGCACTAGAACTCATTATAGATGGTTGTGAGTCATCATGTGGTTGCTGGGAATTGAACTCAGGACCTCTGGAATAGCAGACAGTTCTCTCAACCTCTGAGCCTTCTCTCCAGCCCAATATTTTTTTTACTATATTTTTTTTCTTTTTCTTTTTTGGGTTTTTGTTTTTTTGAGACAGGGTTTCTTTGTGTAGACTTGACTGTCCTAGAACTCACTTTGTAGGCCAGGCTGGCCTCACACTCAGAGATCTGCCTGCCTCTGCTTCTGCCTCCAGAGTGCTGGGATTAAAGATATGTGCACCATGCCTGGCCTCTTTGTTTTTTTTACTATTTATGTGTAGCACTGTGTGTGTGTGTAAATGATATGGGGTACACACGCCATGGAACTGGTATGAAGGTCAGAGGACAACTTTATGGAACTGGTTTTCTTCTACCAGGTGTCATCACTGGGTAGCAAGTGCTTTTGTCTGATAAGGCATTTTCCCATCCAGTTTCTTTTGGGTTTGTTTTTTTTTGAGACATGGTGTCGCAAAGCCTAGGTTGGCTTTGAACTCCATTATGTAGCTGAGAACTCCAGATCCTCCAGCTTCCTCCCACAGGTGTGCAGGGATTACAGGCTTGGTTCCAGCTTTCTTTCCATCTGTTTTCAAACTATTTTTACTTGCTTGTGTGTAATGTGTGTGTATGTGCATGAATATACATGTGTGTGTACATGTATTCCGAAGAGGCCAGAGGGCATCAGGTGTCCACCCACCTCTCCTCTTCTGACTTGCTCCTCTGAGGCAGGGTCCTCCCCCTTAACTTTGAGTCTCCCTCTTTTTGGCTAAGTTGGTGGCCAGCAAACCCTATTAATTATCCTGTCTCAACAACCCTCTGTACCACCATTACAGGCTTACACAGGACGACACCAGGCTTTTATGTAGGCGGTGGAATCAGAACTCTGGTACTTAAGCTTACTCAAAGTGCTCTTAAATAAATCCTCAGTATTTTAATTTAAGTATTAAATTAAGCTCACTCTTTTTTTAAAGATTTATTTATTATGTGAATACACTGTAGCTGTCTTCAGACACAACAGAAGAGGGCGTCGGATCTCATTACGGATGGTTGTGAGCCACCATGTGGTTGCTGGGACTTGAACTCAGGACTTTCAGAAGAGCAGTCAGTGCTCTTAACTGCTGAAGCATCTCTCCAGTCCCAATTAAGCTCACTCTTAAGTACTAATTTTGAAAATACTCCTCAGACTTTCTAATCAGGAGATGTCTTGATTTGGTGTGCATCTTACATGTTTCTCTGACCTTACATGGAAACGTCCTGCTTCAGACACGGTAGATCGCAGCTCAAGTGGAAATGCTCAGTACCTAGACGCAAGTTATTCACACTGTTTTGTCTGTTCCTGCTTGAAAGTTTTTAATCCCAGCACTGGGGAGGCAAAAGCAGATGTTATCTCTGTGAGTTCAATGCCAGCTTGGTTAACATAGTGAATTCCAGACCAACCAGAGCTTTAAAGTGAGACTTTATCTCAAAAACAAACAAACAAAAACAGAAGAAACTTAAAGAATGTCAGATAAACAAAAGTATAGGCACTTTGACGATGGTTAGGAAACTGAGAAAACACTGATGGATGAGAGAAGAGGGATTTTCAGAAGAGAGAAGCGAAACTGGATGATGACGACGTATAAACTGCTCTAGCGGACCGCCACCCTCAGATGGACCCTAACCCCCTCCAGGAATCTCGGTTTCTCTTCCATTGGGGAGTTGAAGGCACGGAATCAGCGTCCTCAGCCCAGGCCGTAGGCCCGTTGCCATGGCAACGCGCCGGTTCCCGTCGCCTCCCCCGCCATCCCCGAGGTTCCCGTTCCTCACCACTGCTCCGCTTTGTCTCTCCACGTCAACACGGCCCTCATCGCCGTTTCCCTCACGCCTCGGGCCCCTCCTCCCAGCCTCGGCAGCAACAGCCTTCTCTCCACAAACCACTTCAGCTACCCGCGCTACCCTTAGCAACGCACATGCGCAATGGACCGCGCGTGTTTCCCAAAGCTCCAAGTGCGCATGTCCAAAAGGAAGCCCGATTCCTCTGCAGCAGCAAGGAGCGCGTAGGGACGCAGGGGGCGGAAGCGTAAGTGTGACACTAGCGATTGGTCAGGGAAGGTGAGTGGGGCGGGGAGTCTTGACGACCGAGGGTTTGATTGGCGGGACCCCCGCGCTGTGGCATCTGTGGCTGAAGCCGTGGCGGGAAGGTTGTTGTGTGGATTGACTGACTTTCTTGTCAGTGTTTGGATTCGGCCCAGTGTTTTGAGTTGTGTTTTACTCCACCTCTCGGCCTGGAGCTGCAGCTGCGCCCCAGTGGACCAAAGCCGCAGGGATGGAGAGCCCAGACCTTGGGGACAAGGAAGGCCCCTCTGTCACCGCTGGAGAGAGCCTAGTTCCAGACCCGCCTTGGGATCGCTGGCAAGTTTTTAAACCTCTCTCGGGCCTCAGAGGAGTCGCTCTTGTGTGGGTCTTCCTAACCTTCAACACAAGGTGACGGATGCCTAGAGCTGTCGCCCTGTGGAAACACATTAGGGTGTACCCGATTCCTTGGCCGAACTGACTGGGGAGCTTGGAGGACAAGGGAGATTTTGTAATACAAGCAGGTAGCCTGGGCCGGAAGGGCCCCTCAGAAATAGCCCTATGAAAAGTCACAGAGGAAGAAGCTACTGTTGTGTCCGGGCTAAAATGATAACACTTATTTGCATGCCCCAAAATTTGGTCACTCAAACAGTTTTAAGGTCTGGGTATTTAACTAACTTGGTAGTGTTCACGTAGTAAACAAAGCCGTGGGTTCGAGTGTCAGCACCGAATATCCAGGCTTGGCGTCGTATGCCAGTGGAGGCTGGAGGATCAGAAGTTGAAGATGAGTCTCTGGTACGTCATGGGTTCAAAGCTAGCCTGCGGTGCATAAGATCCTGTCTCAAAAGCAAACAACAACAAAACTTTTTTTTTTTTTAAATGTTACTTCCTTTTTACAGATGGAGAAAGGAGATTTTGAGCTCAAAGTGACTTCCTCTTTGGAAGCTCGGCTAATAATAAATAGCGGTGCTGGGATTTTGACCCGTTTTGTTAACCTAGAGTTTGTAGTGATTCCCTAAAGGTTTCAGTTACCTTGTCTCCCTATAAGATCCTTCTAGCTGATACTTAACACCAAATTCCATCGAAGAATGCCATGTTTCTAATTGTGGTTAGTCTCTAGGTCTTGCTTAGTTTCCCTATTTGTAGAAAGTAGATTGGGTTAGAAGGTCTCTCTAGAGACTCACTTTTATTTATGTATGTGTTTGTATATGTACATGGATGTTGGTGGAGACCAGAGGTGTCAGATTGACTGGAGCTGGAGTTGCAAGCTGTTAGAAGCTGCCTGATGTGGGTGCTGGGGTCCTCTGGAATATGTGCTCTTAACCATCACTGAGCTATCTCTCTAGCCCCTCACTCACCTTTTAAAATGTATAGTTTAGTGATTAAAATATGCTGTACTAAAAGCTGGAGAGATAGTTCAATAGTTAAAGCACTTATTGCTCTTCTGTAGGACCTGGGTTTGGTTCCCAGCACCCACAACAGAGGCTCAAAACCATCTCTAACTCAGCTCCAGGGGATCTAGTCCCTTCAGGCCTCAGCACCTGCATGGTGCACATAAATAAGAATAAATAAATTCCTTTAAAGGGGGAAGAGATCCACTGCACTGAAGGTGTTGTGGGAACTATTCCCTTCATAACAGTATGGGAGAAGTATTAGGTCAGCCTAGATTTTGGGATCCACTCTGCAGGTGATTTGATTTTGTTGTCACATGATTTGTCAATAAGAGTAAAAAAAAATTTAGAGATTTGTTATATATACATATATATAATGAATAAATTATGTGTGTATGTGTGTGTGTGTGTGTTTTGTCTTGCATACCAGAAGAGAGCATCAGGTCCCATGTGATAACAGAAAATTGTGAACTATCGTGTGGATACCGGAAATAGAACTCAGGACCTCTAAAAGAGCAGCTAGTGTTCTTAACATCTCTTTAGCACCCAATGGGAGTAAATTTTAACCTCACAAAGTGATGAGAATCAAGATTGAAAGAGATTCAGAAGTTCTTATCAGAAATTATGTATCTTTTGGAAGGCTACACCATTTTATGAAAGTGGTAGTTGTTGTTTCTCAAAAATGCACACATATGTGAAATGTTCCCCTTACATGTTTGCAGGAGAGAAGGGTGATTCATTTAAGCAGTTTGGCTGATCTCAGACGAAAAGTTGTTACTGGCTCATATCTCACACTTCCAACAACTGTTATCAGAATCCTTTATAATAACCTTATAGTGTGAATTAAAAAAAAGTTTAGCAGGTATCTTCAACTCAACTGTTACTGTGCAGAGATTCCTAACATTTAAAAACCCATATTGAGCCAGGCAGTGGTGGTACATGCCTTTCTTCCCAACATCTGGGAGGCAGAGGCAAGTGAATTTCTGTGAGTTCAAGGCCAGCCTGGTCTACAGAGCGAGTTCCAGGACAGTCAAGGCTATGCAGAGAAACCCTGTCTTGAAAATCAAGGTGGAGGAGGACACCCATGTTGAAGGACGAGAAGTTGTCATCAGAGATGGGACAATACTCATGGCACAAGACTAGCTCACTGACTTTAATCTGTATTTTATACAGTCCCATATTGCTGTGGGTAGAAATTGAGGAAGCAGGGTAAAAGAAATTTTAAATGAGTTCATCACTTGGGTTTTGTTTTTCCAGCAAGGAGGATGTTGCTGTTGGACTGGGAGGTGTGAGAGAAGATGGAAAGGACATGGTGATAAGCAGTGAGAGCAGCTCCCTTCTCCAGAACACTGCTTCTCCTCTGTCTAGTTGCACTGCAGCGACAGACTGCCAAAAGCCTGTCCCGTGTGGATGGGAAAGAGTTGTGAAGCAGAGGTTATCTGGGAAAACTGCAGGAAAATTTGATGTATACTTTATCAGGTAAGCATTTGGGAAGGAAAATAACAATACAGCCAAGTGATTTTTGTCCGTAATGGAAAAGGATAGCAAGAATCTGAGGTTTAGGGGCTGAGGAAATGACTCAGGGAATAAAGCATTTGTCATTGCAAGCATGAGGACCAGAGTTCAGAGCCCCAGAATCCGTCTGCAGAGCAGTGGGGGCAGCAGCTGCCTGTAATCCTGGCTCTCAGGAGCCTGAGATGGGATCCTCAGGGAAAACTGGCTAGCTAGACCAGCTGGACTTAGTGACTTCCGGGCTCGGTGAGAAATACGGTCTCAATAAAGAAAGTGAGCGCAGACACCGATTTTAACCTGAGGCTTCCATGTGCAGGTACACATGAGGACACTCATATACACATGCATATACCACACACATTAAAAAATGTATTATAAAATCATTACTGTTCCTTCAGTGTCACTGATTGTATCAAGTGATTTGGGGACAGTCACATATTCATTCAGTGTTGATCCTGTTCTCAATGGTAATGAGATGTTTGGATTTAAGCTACATTTGTACGTTGATTTTATACTATCATAGAAGAATCTATTGAAAAGGGCCATTTATCACTTTTTGTTGCTTTAAAATGCCAAACATCTTTGGTGACATTTAGATATTATTAATTGGAATTCTAAAATGTGGTCCAGTTCTTTTTAAAAGTCACTCTTTTTTTTTTGTAGCCCACAAGGATTGAAGTTTAGATCAAAACGTTCACTTGCTAATTATCTTCTCAAAAATGGAGAGACTTTTCTTAAGCCTGAAGATTTTGATTTTACTGTACTTGCTAAAAGGAGCATCAATCCAGGTTATAAACACCAAAGTTTGGCAGCTCTGACTTCTTCCCCGCAGCCAAATGAAACTGACATTTCAAAGCAGAACCTCAGGACACGAAGCAAGAGGAAAACTGATGTGTTGCCTCTGCCCAGTGGTAATTCAGAGTCGCCAGATAGCAGCAGACTGTCTAACTCTAACTCTGCTCACTTGCTATTGAAAGAACATGAGGGCATTCAGGATACTGACTCCGGGGAGAGCAGAAAGCCCAAAAGAAAGGTGACTGTTTTGAAAGGAGTTGCAAGTCAGAAAACCAAACAAAGGTGCAGGAAGAGTCTCTTAGATTCTACTCGAAGAAACAGAAAAAGAGGATCTGTGGTTCAGAAAGTGGGTGCTGATAGCGAGCTGGTTCCACAGGAAAGTCAACTCAACAGAACCCTCTGCCCTGCAGATGCCTGTGCAAGGGAGATGGTCAGCCTGGCTGGGGAAGAAAAGGGCCTGGGACAAGAAAAATCACCAAGCCCAGGGTCGGCTCTTTGTTTCATACGAGTGACTCCTGGCACCACAAACAAATTACATTCAGCTGAAGCAGCAGGTGAAGCAAAACCTGAGCAGACTTTTTTAGCATCAGAGGAAATCAGCTCGAAGGGAGACAAAGAGGGGGGGTCACATTTGCATGTCGACGGTTTACAGGATGGCTCTGAAATGCCCAGCTGCTCTCAAGCCGAGAAACCCTTTACTTCTGAGACATTTCAAGGTACTCAGTTCATGAAAGTTCTGTTAGCCGTGTGGTGAATTGTCTGTTCTCCCGGATCTTGTATTTCATGCCTGGATGTGGTTGAGATATAGTGAAGAAGAGTCACGCGTCAGATATATTTTCCCAGTATCTGCCCTAAGTGATTTTTGAGAGCAGGGTTTCTTGTATCCCAGCTAGCCTGGGTCTCACTGTGTAGCTGAAGATACTTTTGAAGTTGTATCCTTCTGATTCTGCTGCCTGGGTGCTGAAATTAAAGGCATGTGCCACACTATACAAGTTTATGTGATGCTGGGCACAGAACCCAGGGCTTAATGTGAGGCAGACAAGCACTCTTATCAACTGAGTCACATCTCCATCCAGTAACTGATCTTTGAGCTTAGTCATCAAGCCCTTAATTATGGCAGAGAGGTACTCAGCGGGCTACAGCCAGGATGCTCAGCAAAGGAAGACTGGTGTGTCAGGGCTGCGGCCACCTCTCCCTGGACAGCAGCTGACAAGTGGAGCTTTCCGCACCTGCTATCTTCTTTTTTGGCAGCAATTCTAAGACCATAAGGAAAATTCTCTGTGAAGAATGTAGATAAGACTCCTTTTATAAACTGACCAAGAATAGTCAGCATCTTCCTGCCCCTCCTGCGCTGCTGCTGTGTGACTCCCAATTTAATTTCATCTGTATTACATTCTTTTTTTTTCTTCTGTTACAGCCTGATGCTTCTCTAAAAGGCCTTGGAGCCTTCAATAATTCAAAAGTATAATCGCTTAGTTCATGTATTATTTGTACTGTGCTCTTCACACAAGAGCCCCGGGCTTGGCAGTTTTGCCTATACAATGCCTCAGTGAATAATGGATAAAAAGATCTGAGCAGCTCTGGGTTATTCATTATACTGTTATGGCATAATGAATATCTCCCTTAAAGAAGAATAGTAATTTTAATTTTACTTAGATTCCTTTGGGAACATAGCCTGCACAGATTGGTGGAACCAGGGTAACACTTGATTTCTGCTTCCAGTCCCATCCATAATTGTGCATCTTCTCTGTGCCTGGGATTGATTCTTTATCAGATGGCCACATATACCTAGGAAATGGATAAGAATTCCTCAGTGTATGTCCTTTGAGCTTCTTAAAGCATTGGATTGTATAGATATACTGCAATTATAATGGGTAGGTTAAATATTAAAAGCATCTTCTCTTGACTAATATGGAAGTATCCAGCTCATCCTATACTGAAGTCTAGTTCTCGGTGTAAGAGGAAATGCTGTGGGGTACTAGGTGCCCGGTGGAATGATCATTGCTTGGCTAGAAAGGATCAAGCCAACAAGTAATGAAGGAAGCTGGTTAGTTAGTTAGTGTGGGAACCCATGAAAAACATCAAGTACCCCTAAGATCAGTTTCCTTTGTTCTGCTTCATGCTTTCTTCTGGGCTTTCCCTGCCCAGACTAGAATAGCAAAAGCCACTGACATCATTATGTGGAGACCTGGATACTTGTTGCAATGTTTATTCAACTCTGGTATCATTTTCTGGCAACTACTTTAAGCTTTAGTTTCTGAAAATTAAAGGAATATCCCAAATGAGTTCTGTTTTTCATATCAAGACAAAAGGCAGCTAGAGAGATGGCTCAGCAGTTAAGACCACTTCCTGCTCTTCCAGAAAACCAAAGTTCAGTCCCACGCACCCACGTCGTCAGGTGGCTCATAACTGCCTATAACTCCAGCTCCAAGGGATCTAATGCCTTCTGCTGGCCTCCACAGATATCTACACACATGTAACACATGCATAAATTAAAATTAAACAATTTTATTATAAGGTAGCTGAATATGGTGTTACATGTCTATAGTCCCAACACTTGGGAGTTAAATGTAGAAAGATCATGAGTTCAAGGCCATCCTCAGCAACATGGTAAGTTTGAGGTGAGCCTGGACTACATGAGACATTGTCTCAAAACAATAACAAGATAATTGTGAGGTTTGATAATATGGGTTAGGATTTTTATTTTGTATATGTGAGTGACTAGGTGGGTATCCACAGAAGGCAGAAAAGGGTATTAGATTCCCTAAAGCTGGAGTTACAGGCAGTTGTGAGCCACTCAACATTGGTATTGCGAAGTGAACTTAGGCCCTCTGGAAGAATAGCAAGTACCCTTAGTACTGAGCAGTCTCTCCAGAAGCTTGTTGGGTAGCCCAGGCTGGCATCAAGCTCACAGCTCTTCCTCAACTTCTCCTGTGTGCCTCCTTTTTAGTAAATACAACTGGAGAACCTTTCAAATGTGTGGGGAAATTACAGAAGAAAAGAAATAGTACCACTTCTAACAACCACTGTACCATCAGAATTCTATTCTTAGTATCTCTATGTGTGTGCATACATACACATATAAATTCATGTTTATAAAATTGAGATCATTTATAGAATCTTGCTTCTTTTTTCCTATTTGAAGTAAATGTCAATAGAAAATATTCATGATAGAGTCTCAACATTTTAATGACCACATTGTACAAATATATTACAATATTCAGACTGAGCCGGGCAGTAGTGGAACATGCCTTTAATCCCAGCACTTGGGAGGCAGAGGCAGGCGGGATTTCTGAGTTGGAGGCCAGCCTGGTCTACAGAGTGAGTTCCAGGCTTAGGGCTATACATAGGGCGCCAGTAAAGGGTATGGGCTCTTGAGCTAGCCTGCCTGGATTTCCACTGTAACTCTGACATTAACTGTGTGACCTGGGACTCATTTAGCTTCTCTGTGCCTCAATTTCCTTATGGATAAAGTGGAGATAATGCCTAACTGCTGGGATATTAGTGGAATTAGGGTAATTTATGTAGCCTAGGCTAGCCCCAGCATTCCTTAAGCCATAGATTATAAACTGTTTTTGCTTTTCAGAAGACAGCATCCCACGAACACAAGTAGAAAAAAGGAAAACAAGCCTGTATTTTTCTAGCAAGTACAACAATGAAGGTACCCACCTTTCCCCAAGCAGAAAGGGGGGGGGGAGGTTGTGAGGGGAGAGGTTCCAAGTCTTTTATGAGAACAACTTTGACAACCCTGTGTTTTTGTAGCTCTTAGCCCCCCAAGACGCAAAGCCTTCAAGAAATGGACCCCTCCTCGGTCACCTTTTAATCTTGTTCAAGAAATACTTTTCCATGATCCATGGAAACTCCTCATTGCGACTATATTTCTCAATCGGACCTCAGGTTTGTGGGTCATTGTCATCTTATCCTGGTTAAAAGGGAAATACCCAAGCTAGTTAAAAGGCCCAAGTTCAAGGTACATTTTGAGTTTGTGATGTCGGACAAGACTTTTCCCTTTTAGCACTCAGAACTCTTTACCTATACAAACATTAAACTGGATAACAGCCAACATTCTTTTTAATACTGAGGGCCCGGTGGTGGTTGATTTCCTACTAACTGATTATCTTTGGTTATCAGTGGAGGAGCAGTTAATATTTTTTCCTCTGTCCTGGTTGGGACTTCCCTGTGTTCATTGGGTGCTTATAGTGGTTATCTAGTAAGCTGATTATTTGAAAACTAGCCAGCTTCAGTATGATTTGGACTAACAACCAGTAGTGTAACAGTGTTGGTATTTGGTTCTGTAAGTGGCTGCTGGTTCGGGTAGTGACTTGACAGTAGTTAAACAAGCACGGCTGGGGATATAGCTCAGTACCCTAACTTCATTCCCAGCACCACAAGCACAGTAACAGGAATGCCACTACCTGAAGTTTCTAGATGTAAAACTACCTAAACAAGAAGTCAGCCTTTCCCAGACAAGTGTCTGCCATTGTTTATACTCCCCAGGCAAGATGGCCATCCCTGTGCTGTGGGAGTTTCTAGAGAAGTACCCTTCAGCTGAAGTGGCCCGAACTGCTGACTGGAGGGACGTGTCAGAGCTTCTTAAGCCTCTCGGTCTCTATGATCTCCGTGCAAAAACCATTATCAAATTCTCAGGTATGTTCCCCAAGCCCCAATGGAAAGAACAAATTGTGCCCATTGAAGGCAGCCACACCTGAAACCTTAATGCCCTGGGATGCTATATTAATTGAGATCATTTAGCTCAAGCACCAAAGACATTTAAAACAGGCCGCTTGCCCCATACCACAGACTCCTATTGACCCAAACCATAAATCTTTGCCCAACACTGAATAGCCCTATGCATGGAACAGGAGTATTTCCTCTGTCTATTTGGCAAAGCACAGAAGAGTGCTGAGGAAGAGGCAGATGATAAGCACATTACGGAATTGAGGCTACAGTCTGCTGCTTCAGAGGGAGGGGTCATCCTGCCCCATCACAGCTGTAAGGAAGGTGACTTTCTCAGGCTGACCACGTGTTGGATGTGTATCCCCCAGATGAATATCTGACAAAGCAGTGGAGGTATCCGATTGAGCTTCATGGGATTGGTAAATATGGCAACGACTCCTACCGGATCTTCTGTGTCAACGAATGGAAGCAGGTGAGCCCACCACTGGCCATATCAACATAAGCCAACATATCCAGCACATTTGCCTCTAGGGCTAAATCAGTCCACCAATATGCCTGATCTATGAGAGAGAAGCCCTGTTGTAGTCCCAACCAGATTTGCCCTCATCCAAAGAGCAGCAGGGGCATGGAGTTATGAACTGTAGTTATAAACTCTTGAGGTGCTGCCCTAGTCCCTGTGCTGTGGCCTCCCACTGCCTTGAGCTGTCTATCACTCCTAACCCTATTACCCATCTGTGTTTTGTGTAATACTGACAGGGTTTCTTCCTGCTAAAAAAGGAGCCCCTAGTGCTGAGAGGAGATGGCTTACTTTGTAAAGTGTTTGCCATAAGACTTGAATTCAGGGCTGGAGAGATGGCTCAGCGGTTAAGAGCACTGACTGCTCTTCCAGAGGTCCTGAGTTCAAATCCCAGCAACTACATGGTGACTCACAACCATCCGTAATGAGATCAGACGTCCTCTTGTGGTGTGTCTAAAGACAGCTACAGTGTACTTACATATAATAAAAAACAAATCTTTAAAAAAAAAAAAGACTTGAATTCAGATCCCTAGGACTCAGAGAAGAGCCAGGCACAGCAGCACACACCTTCTGCCTAGTAGTCCCAGCTCTGTGGGGTAGAAACAGGAGGAAGCTGCTGGATAGCCTGTCTGAGCTTGTATACCAGATAGCCTAGCCTACGTGGTCAAAGCTCCAGGCCAGCGAGAGACCCTTTCTCAACAAAAAAGTGTATTATGAGCCAGGGAGATGGCTCAGGGTGTAAAGGGGCTGCGCAAGCCTGGTGAGCCGAGTTCCATTCCTGGAACCACATAAAGGTGGAAGAAAAGAACTGACTAAAAAAAATTGTACTTCATAAGCATGCCTCAGTGTACGCACATATACAACTAATAAAATTAATTTTTTTCTGAAGGTAGAAGGTGCCTGAGTCCTCTGGCTACACACATGCACCAAAAATAGACAAGTGCTTATACAGGCACAGGCATCCCCCAAACAGGATCCTCCTAAAAGAGGAAATATTTGGACTTAGAGTGTCTAATTGTCAGAATTCTCATATCGCAAGACTGGAATGTGGCATCTGGGTCCTCTTACAACTACCCATTCCATTGTTTCTGCCCAGCACTGGGGCATTTTGATGGCAGCCTGACAGCTGAAGGATATCTTGGCACACTGCCTCCTCACAATATGGCCCTGTATTAAGTCAGTGAGGGGCCACAGTTCTGCCCCTTCACCACCAGAGCCATTGGTTAGCTTCACAGAGTCTCCAATCATCACTGCCTTCTGCTCCAGGTCTGGGTTAGTTCTGAACTGGAGAGCACCTTGTAAACTGTAGGGTTTCTGTTATATAAGGTATAATTATATACAGTCTTGGTTGCTGCTGGGTTCAATGTCCCTGTTTATCTCAGATATGTTGTCATGATGAACTCCCTCACCAAACCTTTAAATGTGTCTATGGCTGATATGTTGCATTTCTTCCAGGTGCACCCTGAAGACCACAAGTTAAATAAATACCATGACTGGCTTTGGGAAAATCATGAAAAATTAAGTCTATCTTAAAGCCAGATGTTTGAACTTTCTCATGCATCACTTTGTGCTTCCATTTCTAAGGGCCCTGTTGTGTACAGTGAGCTCCCTTTCCGGCATGTAGATTTCTTTCAGTTTGTTAGAAACTAGTGTGTGTCTTAAGCCTCTGCCAAAAAAAAAAAAGTTGGATAATGATCCTAAAAGTGTGTTCAGTTTAGTTTTTCCAATAATGAAATTCAACACGACAATGCTCAAAGCCAGTGACCAGCACTCCTGTTGAGGAAAGGCTAAACATGTATTCTCTTTCTGTACAAAGTGATACTGTCATGTGCGGAAAGACTGCCATTCTTATGGGTATTGCAGTATTATAGTTTAAATAGAGAGGCATTTACTTTAGAAAGATATCACTAAATAAAAAACAAATTGACCTACACATGGCAGCACACATCTGTAATCCCAGCACTCAGGAGACTGCGGGAGAAGCATGGAAAGCTGAGGGGCTGCCTGTACTGTATAGAGAGAGACTCTGCCTCAAACGCAAACAGGGCAGGGCCAGTGAAATGGCCCAGTAAATGAAGTCACTTGCTGCCAATCATGATGATCTCAATTCCATCCCTGGAACCCACTCCTGAAGGTTGACCTCTTACCTTCACTTGAACCCACACATACATGTTACAAAGTACATAAATTTTTCAGAAATAGTCTGGAAAGAGATGGTTCAATGGATTAGTATGCTTGCTGCTTTTACAGAGGACCTGAGTTCATATTTTAGCACCCACATCAGGCAGCTCACAACTGCTTGTAACAACAGCTCCTGAGGATCTGACACCTCCTTTTGGCTTCATTGCGTACCTTAGCACATGTGGCATATATGTACATAAACATAAAAAAAAATTAAGTCTTAATTACTTAACACTTTTAAGATGTAGTTTGAAAATTTTCTCTTCCTCAAGGCAACATCCACTCAAAATGCCTAATATTCCATCCCATTTTTCATTAACAAAATGTTTTGATATATTCACCCATGCCAGTCATGGTGGTACATTACTATAATCCTAACACTTGGGAGTCTGGAAAGAATCATGATCAAGGCCAGCCTGGGCTACAGGGTAAGACCCTATACAAAAAAAAAAAATCCACTAGTAGCACACACACAGACAATGAACAGATGGGCATTATAATGTTTATGTGATGAAAATACATATACAGTACTTGGGACGCTGAGGCAAGAGGACCACTGTGAACTCAAAGCAGCCTGGCTCATGAGAGTATGAAGGCAGCTTTAGTTACACAGCAAAACCTATACAAAAAAATACAAGCCAAGCTTGTTGGACTAAATAAGCTATGTCTGGAGAAGTGTCTGTCTGTCTTGTATAATGGAATTCTTAAGATCCTAATATTCTGTGAAACCTATCACTTGGTATCAGGTAGTTAATAAAATATTTTTATTAAAAAGGGGGGTCCCTTTGGCATTGTGTTCTTGACTACTTGCTCTGGCTCTTAGGAATGTTAGGTTTGGCTTCAATATCCCTGTGAGAGTGTGGCTTATGGCTCCACTGCAACTCTTTAACCCTGGTCCTTCATGAAACCCCATCTCTCCCAATGTTTGGTGCCATTTTTATGACAGGTGTTAATACCATCATGGTTCCAATCCCAAAGATCAATTGTCATTCTAAGGTTTGGTTTGAAAATTAAATCAAATGAAGGCAAAGTGACCCAACTGTCAGGAAGCTGTCTGTCGTAGGAGAGCGAGTGGGTCTGGGCAGATGTGCTACGATGCAGGCTAATTGATTTTTCCCTCTGGTGAACGAGTGGTAGCTGTTACAAAGTGCGATGCTGGAACTGGAGAGATAACTGGTGACAGAGTAGTCAGGTTCATTCCTAGCATCTCTATGGAGGATCACAGCTCCAGGGGATTTGTTGCCCTCTGGGCTCGCAGTGTGTATACATACATGTGAAATAATAAGTACACATAGGTGTAGAGAGAGATGTGGCAGGAAAGCTGGCCACACCTCCCACTTCACAATAACCCATATTTTCAGACATCATAGGAACACCCATAAGTGCAGAGCCCTGGGCTGGGAAGAGGCAAAAAGATGAAAAGGCTCCATAGAGAACTCCCAGAAAGAACAGTGCTAACAGTATGGCAGAGAAGAGTGAGGATAGACATCCAGACACAAGCAGCTCAGAGTCCAGAGAAATCTCTGGATCCCTGGGCCGCAGCCACAGTTAGGTGATAGAGCAAATTTCCCAAATGTCAGCTATGAGGTAAGGCTACAGGCAGGACAGGGCCACTTACAAACCCCCTCTCCCTGGTCGCCTTGAAGGGGAGCTCTGCCTGGCCGATGGCTGCAGTTCCAAGGCGCCTCTTCCCTTTCAGGAAGGGCAGAAAGGGAGGTTGCCTGACCTCCATGCCTTCCCTTGCATCTCAGTGAAATCATGTTGCCTTGTCATGGTTTTGTAAGTGTTCAAAGGCTGTGGCTCAGAAGGTCCAGTAGAAGTGAGTGCCTCAGGTTGTAGGGAGTCAGGAAGATGCTAAATCTGGTGAAGATGGTCCCCAGCACAAAGAACTTGTTCAAATATTGATCTTTATTTTGTGACATAAAGTTTAAAATTTTAGGATCAGACTTGTAGTTCAACAGTTGAGTTTGCTTGGCATGCACAAGGCTTAGGACTCAGTGCCAGCAGTACAAATTTTTTTTATTTTTTATTTTATTTATTTATTTTTTGGAGACAGGGTCTTTTTACATAGACCAGGCTGACCTCCAATTCGCAGAGATCCTCTTGTGTACTACCATACCTGGCCAGAATAAATTTTTAAGTGTTCAATTAAATGGTTTTGGTTTGTGTTTAACACATTTACAACCACTAACACTGGCTAACTCCAGGACATTTCTGTCACCCAAAAAGGAAACCCCATTTTAGTTAATAGTCTTTTCTCATCACTCATCTCTGGTCACCAGCAGCTGACTATGTTGTAGATTTACCTATTCTGGGCATTTCGTATAATAGAACCATTCAGTGTGAGACCTGAGTCTGGATTCTTTCGTTTACTAGGCTCCTCCATGTAGTGTGGGTCATGTGTCTTTCCATGCACACCCCAAATTTCACCTATTAGTGGATATTTCAAAGGTGGTTCAAACCTCTGTTTCTGGCTTGGATTTTTAAAGATAAGCTCTCACTGTGTAGCTCGGGTTGGCCTGGGACTTATTTAACACAAGCTGGCTTCAAACTTAATGTCTATCTTCCTGCCCATCTCAGCGCTGGGATACAAGTGGTTGCCACCATAACTGTTGATTCCAGACCATAACACCCAGTCATAGCACCAAATACCTGTCTTTTATTTGACCTTGACTGATTAGGATTCTCAGAACCCAGTGTAGAGTATGATACTTTTTTTTTTAAATGAGAAAAGTGAAACCTAAAGATGAGATCTATGAAGATCCTGCAGCTTACAATAGGAAACTTTTTTCTTCAGAAGCAGGGGCCATGGGAAGGCTAGGACATAGGAATGATTTCCCAAAGTAGGTACCAGCCAGAGCTAAGCAAATCTCTGCCGCTCCTGGCTTCCGGAGTTTTGGGGGGTGGGAGGGGAAAAGGGTTCTCCCTCCTCCTTCCTACAAGTGGAAGCGCTCAGCCAATCAGTGTAGGGCATTTGTAGTTATGGCAACAGAGGCTTACTCTTAGCAGGTTAAGCTACCTGTTTGCAAAATGAAGCTGATTTGCACCAAATGGCTAAACCGGAGGGGTACGGGGCATACTCCATAACGCCATCTACAGGAAACCTCCGGCGCCTGGCGGTGGAACCATTGGAGAGCGTCAGGATAGGCTGGAAGCCTCATTGTGCCGTTTCCATTGCGGAATGTGGGTTGCCAGGAGTTCCAGAAGGTCACAAACGTCCTGGATTCCTATGCCGGGACCTAGCTAGAGAACCAGACTGAGTCACGTGACTTGGAATTTAAGCCCGGCTCTTGTGCCTGTGAGCCTGCATATTTCTCAGGCGACAATGCGTTCTATATTGAAAAAGAGACCTGGAGAAGAGACAGACAGCTGTCTGTCCCCAAACAAGTTCTTGGCAAAGGGCTGCAATTTGAGAGGTGGAGGCCAGAAGACCCATGCTCTCGGAAAGCCTCCTCCCCACCCATCTGGTGCTCCCCAGAGGACTGCTGGTCCCCCTAGCCACCTTTCCTCAGCACACAATCAGAATGTGGCAGAAACCCTGGCCAAACATAGTGGGAAGCAAAAGAAAGCATCCAGGTTATGGGAGTCCCAGAAAGCCGAGGGGAAAAAAAGGAGTCGTGTGACATTCAGCTTGGCATTAACAGACCTCGGTAAGTGAGGGTGCTTTTCATGGAGGTGGAAGGTGCTAGAGGACCTGGTTAGATGAGACTGGAACCAGGGGACACCTAAGACCCTGTAAACTATAGAAATGAGATATTTTCAGAACAACTGAGATGCATGGTTGTGCTAGGATAGGGTTGCTGGGATAGGGTTACTCGGCACGGAGGTGAGTGGGAGTCGCTGTCTGGTGTAAAGTGTTGACACTTAGGAGTGACCAGGACAACAGGAACCCAGGATGATGTCCAGAAAGGAAGGCAGCAGCTGAGACGTGAGTCAGAAAAGGAGAACAAGTGTGTTTTCTGAGACAAGTGAGGACCTCAGGCAGATGCTCCTGGGAAACACATGTGGGTCAGTAAATGGGGTCATAGCCAGCATTCGAGGCCCACAGTGAAGTTTTCTGTGTTCCTGGGAATGTACAAACAGAAGCAAAGCCAGCCAGTGGCAGCCATTGACATCAGAGTGTACCTGTCCTGTGCAGGAGTGGACATTTGGCGCTTTCCCTTCCAATTCTAATGACAGGGTGGTAGCCTCAGCCTGTCACTACAGGAGACCACCTACCGTGCATAGCCATAGTCCTGAAGAGCACTAGAAAGAAGTGCCGTGGAGAGGGAGTGGGTGTGAGTAAACCACCTGCATGCAGGAGGGTGGCCGGGATGACACCTGATCGGCTAGTCACTGTTCTTTGCTGTGAAGAGAGACAATGCTTCAAGGCAACTCTTATGAAAGACAAACTTTTTTGTTTGTTTGTTTGTTTGTTTGTTTTTTGAGAGAGAGGGTTTCTCTGTATGGTCCTGACTATCCTGGAACTTGCTCTGTAGACCAGGCTAGCCTTGAACTCAGAAACCCACCAACCTCTGCCTCCCAAGTGCTGGGATTAAAGGCATGCGCCACCACTGCCCAGTGAAAGACAACATTTAATTGGGGGTCTTGCTTATAGTTTCAGAGGCTTAGTCCATTATCATCATGACAGGAAGTATGGCATGGAAAACTAACTGAGATTTATACCCTGATACACAAGCTGAGAGAGCAGAAGCGAGAGTGCACCTGATATGGGCTTTTAAAACCTCAAAGCCACTAGGCAGTGGTTGTGTTAGCCTTTAATCCCAGCACTCAAGAGACAGAAGCAAGCAGATCTCTGAGTTCAAGACCAGCCTAGTCTACAGAGTTAGTTCTAGGACAGCTAGGGCCATACAAAGAAACCCTGTCTTAAGAATGTACAACTAAGGGGCTGGAGAGATGGCTCAGCGGTTAAGAGCACCAACTGCTCTTCTGAAGGTCCTAAATTCAATCCTAAATTCAAATCCCAGCACCCGCATGGTGGCTCACAACCATCTGTAACAAGATCTGATGCCCTCTTCTGGTGTATCTGAAGACAGCTACAGTGTACTTACATATAATAAATAAATAAATCTTTAAAAAAAAAAGAATGTACAACTAAAACTCAAAGCCCACCCCCAGTGACACATTTCCTGCAACAAGCCCCCCTCCTCCTCTTCCTCCTCATCTTTTCAAACAATTAAACTTCCCGGAGACTGAAAGTATTTAAACATATGAGCTTATGGGAACCATTCTTATTCAAATTACCACACCCTTACTGTGAGCCACAGAAAGGGAAGGGCTGGAAGAGAAGCTTCAAGGAATACCATGCCCTTGGGAGCACACAGCAACTGGGTAAATGGAACCCAAGGGCCAGGTAAGGAGCAAGGAAACATGATTGAGCAGAAAGAAGCAATGTGCCAGGCAGTGGTGGTGCATGCCTTTAATCCCAGCACTTGGGAGGCAGAGGCAGTTGGATTTCTGAGTTCGAGGCCAGCCTGGTAAACAGAGTGAGTTCCAGGACAGCCAGAGTTATACAGAGAAACCCTGTCTGGAGGGGGTGGGGGGGGGT
The DNA here is from genome assembly GCA_036184795.1 of Tokudaia tokunoshimensis. Lineage (NCBI taxonomy): Eukaryota > Metazoa > Chordata > Mammalia > Rodentia > Muridae > Tokudaia > Tokudaia tokunoshimensis. The sequence continues at coordinate 137,065,297 of BTHU01000002.1, read as the reverse complement.
GGGGAAGAAATGTAGAAAAGAGGACAAGGTGGGTATGAGATCTCATGAGAGAAGAGGGACAAAGAGCTTTAGGCCATGGCAGGAGGCATGTTAACTCCTTGAGCACCAAGAAGCCAGCTGTTTAGGGTTTTACTGCTGTGAACAGACTCTATGACTAAGGCAACTCTTACAAGGACATTTTATTAGGGCTGGCTTACAAGTTCAGAGGTTCAGTCCATCATCAAGGCAGGAGCATGGTGCAGGAGGAGCTGAGAGTTCTACATTGTCATCTGAAAGCCCCTAGGAGAAGACTGGCTGCCACAAGGTTAGGAGGAGGCTCTTAAAGCCCACACCTACAGTGACACACTTCCTCCAATGAGGACACATCTCCAAGTAGTGCCACTCCCTGAACCAAATCTACTCAAACCATCACATTCCACTCCCTGGCCCCCATAGGCTTGCTCAAATATATGAGCCTATAGGGGCCAAACATAAACATAGCAGAATGAAAAATACATTTAGTCCAACTTTCAAGGTCTCTGTAGTCTATAGGAGTCTCAACAATATTAAAAGTTCAAAGTCTCTTCTGAGATTCATTCAGTCACTTAACTGTAATCCTTAAAGCTAGACAGGAAACCATCTGGGCAAACTCCAAACTCTGCATCTCAGGCTAGCCTTAAACTCAGAGATCTACTTGGCTTTAATCTCCTGGGATTAAAGTTGTGTATCACCATGCCTGAACCTAAATTTAGCTGGGTGGGATCTTGCCCCAGAGTCCCACTCCCTTAATCTGTTATCTCCTAGAACATAGCATTCAGCTCCATTCCACTTCCTGGTGCTTCTTTAATACTTGAACCATATATTTTGTATTTTTCCTTTCTCAGCTTGCTCATTTTCATTAAAACGTTTTTCATAAGAGTGAACTTTAGTAACCACTTATACCAGGCTGTTTTGAGACTTCCTTTTTCAAAGCAATTAATTTAAATCTCTTCACCTTAGCCTCAAGCAGACTCTTAGGACAATGGCAAAAGGCAGCCACATACTTCACCAAAATACCACAAAAACAGTCTCTAGCCCACATTCTGAAATTCTTCTCTACTGAAACATCTTGGGCAAGGTCTACACAGTTCACATCACTCTCAGCAACAAAGTCCTCCATATTTCTACTAGGATACCCCATTAAGCCCCACATAAAGGAGTCCACTGCTTTCCAAACCAAAGTCCCCAAATGCATTCTTCCAAACAAAAGTATGTTCAGGCCTATCACATCAATACCCCACTCCTGGTACCGATTTCTGTCTTAAAAGGGTTTTACTGCTGTGAACAGACACTATGACCAAGGCATCTTTTATAAGGACAACATTTAATTGGGGCTGGCTTACAAGTTCAGAGGTTCAGTCCATTATCATCAAGGCAGGAGCATGGTACTGGAGGAGCTGAGAGTTCTACATCTTCATCTGAAGGCCACTGGGAGAAGACTGGCTCCCACATGTTAGAAGAAGGGTCTTAAAGCTCACAGCCACAGTGGCACACTTCCTTCAACAAGGCCACACCTACTCCAACAAGGCCACACCTCCAAATAGTGACACTCCCTGGACCAAGCCTATTCAAACCACCATACCAGCCTTGGTGGTGAAAGCCTGTCATCCCATAATTTGGAAAAGAAAGGCATTCTGGCCTACCTGGTGAGACCCAGTCTCAAACCATGCTATGGTGGGACTAAATGTAGGAGGGACTGTAGGGGACCCGGGGTGGGGGGTGGAAAAGAAGAGCTGGGAAAATTTCAAGGGATAGTGATCCCTGAGCTGGGTCTGAAAAGTAAGTTAGAGATAATTGGATGAAGGGGTGGGGGGTAGTATGAGTGAGCTGGGCTGCCTGTGTAGTACACCAGGCTGATCTATTGGTACAAATATAGGTAAGGGGCCAGTTACATTGCCCTGTCCAATCGCCAGCACAGGGATGGGGAGATTGATGGTGGCACAAACTATTTAGAGATATGAAGATCAAGTGACAGTCGAGTAACAGCAAATAGTTGAGAGCTTGGCTCTGGGGCTGGAGAGATGGCTCAGTGGTTAAGGTCACTGCCCTTGCAGAGGTCTCAGATTCAGTTCCCAGCAACCACATGAAGGCTCACAACCAGTTATCACTCCAGTTTTGTGTAATTCAACACCTTCTGACCTCTGTGGGTACTGTACACATGTAGTACACATACATACGTTCAGGCAAAACATTTATACACACAAATTAAAAAGAAATCCTAAAACAAAAGTACTTGTCTATGGGACTAATTAAGCTCTGCTAATAATCAACTCAGTGACTTTGGGTCTCTCAGGGCCTCAGTGTCTGTATCTGAAAAAGGTGCCCAGTCATAGCACCAACCCCATGTCTACATCTGTCATTCATGAACTGTTTACTGAGTTCCCATTACAGGTAAGCACCATGGTGGAGCCAAGATTGCAGAAGAGAATAAGACAGACATAGGCAAGGGCATGGTCTTCACGGAGCTTTTTCCTAGAGAAACACCCAAGGCATTGGACCAGGAGTCGCAAACAGGGGCAGCTATTAAATGAACAGAGTTTAGCTAGTAGAGAAAGTGGGGAGGTACTGCAAGCTAGAGAGGCCCTGCCCCAGGCTACAGCACTGCAACTGGAGACCTTTTAAGTAAAGTGTCCAACAGTGTGAGAGCTACCAGTGTGCAGCCCAGACTGCATGAAATGATGTCTTACTTTTCTATTACTGTGCGAAAACACCATGACCAACTTGGGAAGGAAAGGATTTATTTCATCTTACAGTTTGAATTCTATCATACAGGGAAGTCAGGGCAGGAGCTCATGCAAAGGTCATGGAAGGGTGCTGCTTACTGGCTTGCTCCTGGCAGCTTGCTCAGCCTGCTTTGTTATATCACCCAGGTCAACCAGCCCAGGAGTGGCACCGCCCACAGTGAGCTGGGTCCTCCCATATCAATCATTAGTCAGGAAAACAGCCCAGCCTGGTCAGGACATGTTCTCAGTTGAGGTTCCCTCTACAAAAAGGGCTCTAGCTTGTGTCAGGTTGACATAAAACAAGCCAGCACAGATGGTGATAGCAGCATGGAGGAACATATGGGTCAAGGTATGCAGAGTTGCCCTGCAGAGGGAGCAGCAGGTGGCAAAACCTTAGACAGGATGGGGCTTCCTTCCATCACAGAGGGGACAGAAGGGGCCTAATGAGCCTGTGCCACTGGAAGGAGAAACCGGATTGCCAGTAAGTCTGTGTGGGAGAAGATAAGGGAGCTCTTGTCCTGAGGACTGCAGCTGTCAGGATTCATGATGAGTAAGCAGATTTTGTCACCAGGTATTCAGATCTGTAACCTGTTGCCTGAGCCCCCCTGTATTCCAAAGTAAGTTAAGAAAGAAACAACCCAGTAAGAAAAAAATGGGTTTATTTACAAGTTAGCCAAACTGGAAAGAGGAAATACCTATATACCTATTTCTCTCTCTCTCTCTCTCTCTCTCTCTCTCGGGTTCAAGTCTTAGTACCAAAGAGAACTTATATGTAGTGAATGTAAATGTGTATATGTATGTGTGTATGTGGACACATATAACAGCACACACTGACTACAAAAAAGCTTCTAATAAATACCTCCATCACCTGATAAATTAGGTAGCTCTTATCCCCATCTTATGGAAGAAACTGAAACACTGGCTAAGCAGGAAGCAGTGTTGAGGTTTGGTCTTTTGCTATGTATTATAATGCCCTATGTAATGTAATGTAATGTAATACTGGCCCCCAATGCCTGGTTGCTCCCATGGATAAGAGAATCCAAGTGTACAATGTGACTCTGCCCCTTAATTTAAAACTATTGGTTAAATAAAGATGCTGACAGTCAATAGTTGGACAGAAGAGACACAGGCGGGGTTTGGGGTTCCTGGGCGTAGTGTCAGAGGAGAACCACAGTGAGAGAGAGAGAGAGAGAGAGAGAGAGAGAGAGAGAGAGAGAGAGAAGAGAGGAGGAGGAAGCTGCCTTGGGGTAGGTGAATCATGAACACATAGCCATGAGGGCCAGCCAATTGGAGTCAAGAACTGCCCAGATGGAACATGGCAAATTACGACTTGGGGTTACTGAAAGGGAAAGTAGATTCTGATAGCATCGAGGGGATATCTGCCTGGTTCTAGTGCTAACTGAGGCATTATAAATATAAAAGTTGTGTTTCTTTTATCTGGGAACAGAATAATCAAAGGTGGGGTAGAAGCCCCTGATTGAGATTAAATACTTTCTCCAACAGCAGACCCCCCCCCCATCTCTGGCTCAGTGCCTTTGCTCCCACCAGAGGGTGCTGTGATGCCCAGTATGGTCAGAGAGGATGAGGTAGATTCTCCACCAGAGGGTGCTGTGATGCCCAGGACGGTCAGACAGGATGAGGTAGTTTCTTTGGAGCACATGCACAGTGTAATAGGAATCAGACTGTGGAAAGCCCTTTGCTTCCTATCTTCTGATGGTGTCTGCAGGTGATGTTAGCTAATACCGTTTTCCTTACCATTGTGATGCAGTGATACAGTCAGGCCAGGGACCAGGCACCGTGATACACAATGAGTTCCTACAACAGCCCCTTCCCTGATTCTTCTTAGCTCTCTTCAAAAAAGTAACTCACTCTGTAACCCTTTTCTCCCAAGGGGCCTACCAGTCTTTCACCTCCATAGATGATGACTTAGATGAAACCACCAGCAAGGTTCCCGTCTTCAAACCTGAGCTAGTCACTGCCCACTGCTTCAGGCGATTGAAAGAGAAAGACTTCCACCTGCCAAAGAGCCGCCGGAGGATCATCATTGTGCCTGGCACAAAGGACCAAGTGCCAGCGCAGCCTACAATCCCTCCTCAAGCTCCCCTCCCACTCATGCCTAGCTTCAACATTCTGGATACTGGAGACACCCAAGAGCCACCGGTGGACATGAAGGTCTGGCTGAGTCAGAGGGCAAAGCAGCGGAGACAGCTGGGAACATTTGGTGACGTCAAGACATGGCTGAAGAATAAGCCCTCCATCACGTCATCAGAGGCCAAGGTTCTGTCCGTGATTCGCCAGGAGCAGAAAGCCCCAAAACATACCTTGATTTCAATCAGGAGACCCAAGGTGAGAAGCCCTAATGGCCTGAAGGTGTTGAAGGCTTCAGGAGTGTTGTTGTCATTTTGTTTCCTTGGATTAGACATGACAAGGTAGTTTGCCCCATTTTACAGAGGAGCAAAACTGAGTCCCCCAATGGACGGTATATGAGTGATCTATTACTGCATAACAAATACTCCAGAGTGACTTAAAAAAAACAAATGATTATCCTTCTACACAGCTGTGTCTGTGACTCTGGACTCTAGCTGAGAGGCTTTGTCTCCATATCACGAGACTGCAGTGCAATACAGAGGACAGCCTCTGACCTGACCAAGGCAGGAAAGCAGACCGCCTTCCAAACTTGTTCAAATGGCTGTTGACCAGAGGTTTCAATGACTCCCTCAGGGATCCAGAGTATTCACAGTAAGAAGGCCAGCGGCCCACAAAGTGAGCCTTCCAGAATGGAGAGGAAGGAAGTCAGTGCTGTTATACTCTCGGCTTTGGTCTTGTTACTGCACCATATCAGAATGAGCCACTGAGTACTGTCTGCACCATGGGAATGGAAAGGAGAGTCCATCTTGGCAGGGGGCAAGTCAGAGACCACGTGGATGTGCTTTGAAAGCACCCTAGCTGGGGCACACTAGCAGTCTGTCTTGACGATGGACACCTGTCTGCTGCAGTGGACAGGTGATAAACCTAAAGATCAAGATCATGAGGTCAGGGAGAGGAGGAAGGCCACCTGTGATGGCATTACCCAACTTGGAACCATGGTTTGTACCTGAGACTCGAAGGTCAGTCAGCCACCCTCAATATGCCAATTAAGGTACTCTAATAAATAAGAACAGAATAAATGAGATTTATTCAGTATGGTCACATTGAGAACAGGGCAAATATATACATAGTACATCCTGCCCTCCCGACCATCTTTGGGCTTTGAAGTGAGATTGAACTTTAACAAGAGGGCTAGGGATATGCACATCTAAGCGTTCCTCCTCATTCATCTGCCCCACTCTTGCCTCTTCTAGAGCAAAGCTCTCAAATATGTCCACCTAACTGCACCCCAGCTGCGACTGCCTAAGCCCTCTGTCCTGTCTGACATGTATGCCTTCCTGCGTAGTCGAAAGATCAAGATCCTGGAGATATTTAGCAAGGGGGATCAGGGTGAGAACCAGCGCATCACCAGAGAGGAATTTCTCATGGCTCTCAAGGCAGTAAGTATGAGCTTCTCAACGGGGCTTGGGGTATGGTCCTCCCTCCCTCCCCTTGGCTCTGCAGTCCTGGGGGGCAGCCTCATATTTGCAGAACCACACTAGGAAACATAGCACAATCTACAGTCAGATCACAGCCTTAAAACAACCTCTGCACTAGGCTGACCTGCAGAGATGGCTCAGGGGTTATGAGCCTGGGCAGAGGACCCAGGTTCAGTTCTGAGCCACCTACATGGCCACTGCCAATCACCTCTGACTCCATCTGCAGAGGATCTGATATCCTATTCTGGCTTCCAAGTGCACTGCATGCACATGCTGCATAGATATACATGCAAGCAAAACATTCATATACACACCCAAGATAAGCTGTGCATACATTCTTAACTGCTGACCCATCCCTTTAGCCCACAGCTGTCTCTCCAACTGGGACTTGAACTCAGGACCTTGCATACACCAGCAAGCTCTCTACTACTGAACTATATATCCAGACTTATACTTTCAATTAATCAATTTCTAAACATTTTTATGAAATACAATTATGTGAACATTCAAAACATTTTTAAAAAGTAAATGTCTTCAACTACTAAAACAAAAAAAAAGTTTAAATATTAAATCCTGGGCCAGGAGAGGTGGCTTAGCAGTTAAGAGCACTTACTGTTCTTGCAGAGGGCTGAAGTTTGGTTCACAGCACCCACTGACAGCTCACACTCCCCTGTACTCCAGTTCCAGGGTATCTGTCACCTTCTTTGAACCTCTGGATATACTAGGCATGTTTGTGGTACACTTACATACAGCCAAGACACTCATACACATAAAATAAAAATGTATCTTTTTAAAATGTTTAAATATGAAGTTCTTTAGCACCAGGATGGTTCTGAGCTGATCCAAGGACAGTTAAGCAGTGACTGATGTTTAAAGAGACTGAAGAGATAATTATATTCATAATTATGTTTCCTTTCAAACTTATCTTTATGAACATTCGATGTTTCTTGGTAAGTACTGCATATCTCTAAAATTGTCTATTGCCCTTTGTATTAGTCCGGGTTCTCTAGAGAAACAGAACTGATAGAAAAATGTATGTATGTATGTATGTATGTATGTATGTATGTATGTATGGTATTTATTAGAGCAGCTTACAGGTTATGGTCCAACTAGTCCAACAGTGGTTGTATCCTGATAGAAGGTCCAACAATCCAATAGTTGTTCAGTCTAGATGTCTCAGCTGGTCTCAGTATAGGCTGGAATCCCAAAGAAGAAGTAGGCTTTAATGCCAGTGAAAGAATGGGTTTGTCAGTGAGAGCAAAGGCAAGCAGGGAAAGGGTAAATGCTTCCTCCTTCCAGTCCTTCATGTAGGCTTCCAGCAGAAGGTGTGGCCCAGATTAAAGAAAAACCTCTCAGCAGGTATACCCAGCTACTTGGAGTTTAGTTAATTCCAGATGTAGTCAAGTTGACAACCAAGAACAGCCATCACATCCTTTAAAAAAATGTATGGATTTCTAATACTTTAGTCGAGGAGGGCATACTTGTTCCTCATGTATACTGATGGATGTATGACTTTCTTCCTAGCTAGAATGATCATCAACTGAAATAGACCGTGTAAAGATAGAGGCTTATCTGGCCTGAGGTTTTGTTTTTTTTTTTTTGAGTTATTTATTTATTATATGTAAGTACACTGTAGCTGTCTTCAGACACTCCAGAAGAGGACATCAGATCTCGTTATGGGTGGTTGTGAGCCACCATGTGGTTGCTGGGAATTGAACTCAGGACCTTCAGAAAAGCAGTCAGTGCTCTTAACCGCTGAGCCATCTCTCCAGCCCTGGCCTGAGTTTTTAAGGAGGGATAGGAGTTTTTCAGGCAGAAAGAGGGAGCAGCCTGTGCAAAAGCCAGGTGTGATAAATTCCAGCATGCCGCAAGGGCCTGACAAGGGTTCTGCACTACATAGCACAGAGTTAAAGAGTTGAGCTTGCCAAGTCTGCTCAAGGGGAGGTAGGCCTCAGTAACTCTTGTGCCTCCTCAGATCGGAGTTCCTCTGAAGAGCCAGGAGCTGGAGGACATCATCATCTACCTTGGCTCCCTTGGGAAGCAGAATGCCATCACCACAGAAGCCCTGGCCAATACCTACAAGCAGTGGTCACTGGTCCAGCAGAAAAGCACCATACCTACTGCCAAGGAGTGTGCGTGCCCCACCCCCCTACCCCACTCCACCCCACCCCTGCCCTGGGATCCAGCCTGGCTTTCTCCAGCACTATATCCTCAAGTGGCTCTTCCTTCTCTGACTTGCTATAGGTTTGCCAAGTTCTGGAGTTTCCAGACATAGAGACAATGAGGAAGCAGATATTTTCTCAAAGGCCCAGCTGCCCTTTTGTCTATTCAAAGATGAAGTCCAGCCCCTGTCCTTAGAGTGTCATAAACTATAGATTTAAAATGAAACTGAGGGCTGGGCATGTAGAGAAGTTGGCAGAGTGCTCGTCTAGCATGTTGGAAACCCTGGATTCTATTCCCTGCAGTGCATAAACTAGGCTTAGTGTTGCACATCTTCAGGATGGAGGTGGGACATCCTTGGCTGTGTAGAGAGTTTAAAGTCAGTGTGGGATACAGGAGAGAGGGAGGGTGGAAGTCTAACTAAAATCTCTTGCTCAGAAACTGAACATGTTTGGAGTTAGCTGCTTCAGGCTTTCTGTCATCACGGATATTATAAGGGATGCTGTGAACAGCTGTGTAGGTTATACACAGCTCACATTATGTTTGCCCTCGTGCTTGTGGGGCTACAAAAAGCAGCAAGAAGAGGCAAACTAGAAAGGACTCTCTAACATGTGGGCTATGAATTTACTGCACAAGCCTGTATCTTTCTTTGAATTGTTTGAGAGAGGGCCTCTCTACATAGCTCTGGCTGTCCTAGAACTCACTGTGTAGATCAGGCCTACCTCAAACTCACAGAGCTCCCCCTTCCTCTGTCTCCTGAGTGCTGGGATTACAGGTGTACGCCTCTATGCCTAGTTTTGGGTAGTGCTTACATTGAACTCTTGCGTTCGGTGCTTTAGGCGAGCATTCCACCAACTGAGCTACACCCCCCTCAGCCTCTCTGTCTTTTCTTTTTAAAATTTATTATTGTTATAGGAAGAGAAAAAAAAAACCAAACAGCTGCAGCACTCCCCATCCCAGCTCCCATTCAAATAGAGCAACATCATTATTTCTTTAAGTGGAATGAATGAGTCTTGCTCTGCCCCTCTCCACCAGGCTGGCAGGAAATTAACTTCAGAAAAATTTTAGGGAAGGGTGGGGTTCTCTCTCTTTTAAGATGAAATAAAAAGTTGCCAGGAAGCAGTGGACGGGTTTTCTTGCAGGGGTGCCAAGCTAAAGCAGGGTTTCTAGAGTCAGGGTGAATGGCCACACCAAGAGTGTGTAGCATCCTCCCTGGTATGGTGTCTTAGGCAGCTCCTGCATGGTGTGTATTCCTCAGCTCTAGATGTCAGGCTTCCTGTCTGTGGCTGTTCTGCAGACACACTGGCACCCAAGCCCAGCCCACTCCTATGAGGGTCCCTGACACATCAGAACCCCAAAACCCCAAACACCATCACAGTTCCGATGGCCCAGGATCAGCACCTTGTAGATTGCACTTTTCCCTTCTGCTCCTCCCATAATCTCACGAATGCCCAGAGCTGCTGTGATCTCACAGCTGGCTGGAGTCACTAGGGCACAGTTCCTCTTATCTTGATTTGAAGTCAGGCTGCAGTTATTTCAGCATTGTCAGATGCCACCCTAGAGGGTGGCAATTGATAAGACAGATATACTTGGGGAGTCTTTCAGTTTGTCTAAAGGAGCAAGCATCTGGGGCCCTGGAATCAGAGGAAAGGAGGACCATGTGGCAGCATGAGCTTCTTGTCTGGAGTCTAGGAGGAGGTGAGGCCAAGATTTCACCTCAGCATGAGGCTGCCACCAGGACCATGGCAAGGTGACAGAATTCTTCCATTGGTCCCCATTTGGCAGTATCTTCCAAATAGGCCCAGTTATAGGAACTGGGAGACTGCAGTGGACTAGCTCAAGCCTGGCCTCCATCAGCTTACACATGATAAGGTGATTGTCTACAGAGATGGTTGCCTTGGGGTCAGTTGGCTGGAGTACCAGGATGGTAGTCAGGCAAAACCCCTGAGCCAACCCTTCAGTGACTGGTGCACAGCCAGTGTCTGGAAAGGCCATCCAAGGCAGGTGGACCTGCTAAAGACTTTTGCGATACAGTAGATGAGGATGGCATGGAGGAGGGGTGACTAGTGGGATGACAGCTGAAGCAGATTTCCACAGTGCTTTCGGTCCAGGGAAAGGAGTCTGTTTTTAGTGTGTGTTCCCTGGGAAGTCAGGAACGTTAATGAGTTGATCTTGTTTACATTTTTTTGTTTGTTTTTATTTTTCAAGACAGGGTTTCTCTGTGGGACAGTCCTGGCTGTCCTGGAACTCACTTTGTAGACCAGGCTGGCCCTGAACTCACAGAGATCTGCCTGCCTCTGCCTCCAGAGTGCTGGGATCAAAGGTGTGCGCCACCATTTCCAGCTGCCATTTTATAAGAGTTCTCTTTGCTGCTTGATGGGAACATGGTAACAGAGGATGGGAAAGGTGCAGGAAAGGTGTGTGGGCTGTGCAGATGCGGTGCTTCATAGCAATGGAGGAGACAAACTCAGTGCCCCTCAGACGGATACTGGCTGGACATATGGCAGAGGAGCAGAAGGGCAAGCTGGCATCTGCCCACAGACATCAGTTGAGTTCCACAGCTTGGTTGCCCTCTTAGTCCCTCCTTCATCTTTTCCTCCCACTCTAGATTACAATTTGTCTACAAAGAAAACTTCCCGGAAGCAAAGCCCTAAAAAGCAGCAGGCTATCTCATCCCCACAGCCTCCCGAGATAGACCTGCTGAAGGTGCCTGAGGTTGATACAAAGATGGAGGGGCGGCCCATGTCAGTGGAAGACATGGAGGATGTGGGCAGACGGTACCGCGAGAGGCGGAGGCAGTACAAGGTACCTCTCGAGCACAGGCTTGGGGGCTGGGCAAGCCAGGGTTTAGGACTTGGCACTGACACCTGCTAGCTGAGGAGCCCTCAGGAAGGTGTCACCTCCCTCAGTCCTTGTCTGACATCTGTACAGTCAGCTCAGTGTGCCGAAACACCACCATAATCCCACCACTCAGGAAGTCCAGTTAAAAGGATTATGAGTTTGAGACCAGCCTGGGCTACATAGAAAGACTCTGTCTCAAAAAAACACACACACCTTTAATCCCAGTACTTGGGATGCAGAGGCAGGTAGATCTTTGTGAGTTTGAAACCAGCCTGGTCTACATAGTTAGCTCCAAACCATTAGAGCTACACAGCAAGAGTCTGTCTCAAAACAAGCAAACAAACACAAAAAAAAACAAAACAGCCCACATACACAAACAAACCAAACAACAACAAAACAAAACCAAAAAACAAAACAAAAACAAAACACCCCTCAGCAGCCAGTGGTGACACTTCTCAGCCCCTCTGCGCTGCAATGTAGGTTCAACTCGGGATTCCACACAAATGGCTATACCTGATTTAGAGTCCCCCTGCAGCCAAAGACTCAAATATCATTTTACAACAGGACGCCTCTGGAGCATTGACGGCTACTGTGTCTTTTTATAGATATTACACATTAGAGAGTACATGAGCACGCCCAGTATCGGTGTGTTCTGAGGATTCACGAGTCAAGTGCTCAGAGCCCCTGAGGGGGTAACATTGACCTCGATGCTTGCTCCTCTAAGCTGTTAGCTTTGGAACCTGAATTGCAGCCCCACTACGCACACATTATTCTTCATGGGGGCCTCTTTGAGGAGGTAGGGAAGGTGCTATGCTGCCTTCTAGCCAAAACAAATGTCAAAAAGACACAAGATATCTTCTGTTCTCTCTGCAGCTCTCTCTCCCCTCCATCCAATACGTGGAGAACTGCCGGCTGGTTCGATCTGGGACAAAAGAGTTTGACAACCACTGCCTGCCATCCACCATTTCTGGAGAGATGGAGGAGCTGCTCAATGTGACCCGCAGGGATAACTTCCTAGTCTACCTGCAGTGCTGGGAACTCTGTGAGGCCTATGGTCTCCCACTGACTGAAGATATCCTCATGAGAGGTAGGGGCTTGCTTCAAGGGAGAGCCTTGGCTAATGTGGAGTTGACCCTGATACTGGCTACCCTATACATGGACCTAACCAAGCTACCATGACCTTGGGTGGGAACACTGGGAAGGAGGAAGAAGAAAGGCAGACAGTCTGACTGCTAGGTAAGTTTCCTAGGACACAGGCTCTGAGACATGGGCTTCTTAGGTGAGATTTGGGAGATCTGGGTTCTGAAGCTCTGCCTTCACATACATGTATTCACCTACCCATATGTCCACTCCAGATGAACACCCCCCTCCACTTCTATGAGACAAATTCAAACCAATGAGAAAACCACATTCAAAATAGTTGAAGTAAGCCCCTACCTCTCATCAAAGTAGTTCTAAGGGCTGGGAGTGGTGCTCCGTGGGAAACTCTTGCTTATCAAATATGATGTCTTGACTTCATACTTAGCATGCATACACACACACACACACACACACACACACACACACATTCATGCAGGCACACACACTAATTAACCTAGTGAAGTCTAGTTGAATCTTCCCACCTCCAACCTAAGCTTGCTAAGTAGCTCCATCCAAATTTGCCATTACAAATGAATCTCCCTCCTCTGGCCCCTGGTGAGCAGGGTTATCCAAGGTCCTTTTTGATACTGAGCTACAGCTGTATGCCATGTTGCATTATGAGGAACTGTGAGAGAGTTCAGGAGAACTTTATATCCTATTATATTTTGCAATTTCCAAAGAACCTGCCACCAACTAAAAATAAGAAGTAGGGCTGGCAAGATGGCTCAGCAGACAAGGGCCGTTGCTGCCAAGCTTAATGACCCAAGTTCAATCCCTGGGACTCATGTAGTGGAAAAGGAACCAACCAACATATTTATAGAGTTTGGAGTGAGATGGTTCAATGGATAAAGGCACTTTCCACCAAGCCTGATGACCTAAGTTCAATACCCAGAATCCACATAAATGCAGAGAGAACAGACTCCACAAAGTTATATTCTAGCCCCCACATATGCACTTTGCCACTCTACCTGCCAAGCCATCTTGATAGCTCAGAAAAAAAAATCTTTTAAACAGAAGTGAGAATTTTTTAAATAGTTTCCACGTGACCCTAAGTAAGTAACTTTGGCTAATGGACTCTGCGGTCTTCCTTGCTGCCCACAGCACTACTGTATCCAGGAGACAAGATAATTACTCTGAAAGAAGAAGTCCGCCCAATCCGGCAGCCTGGAGGCTATTATATAGACCAGAGGATTGTCCACAGCCTGGCTGGATTCAGGGACCTCCAAAAGCACGGGGAAAAGAAGCGAGACAAGCTGAGTGTCAAGTTGTCCCTTCAGTGGCTGGGGCTGGGACACTGGCATGCTTACACCAGTATCTGTGTCCCTACCTCGTCACATCTGGCTAGCCAGTTCACAATGTCACCCTTAGTGCATATCTTAGGTTCACACAACCACAGGCTTACATAATCATAAGGCCCGTGGGAAAGAGCCAAAGAGGGTGTTTGTTATCTTACCCTGCATCAGAAGTTGAGGAACTCTGCAAAGGACAAGGACTAATTCCTTCCCTGTACTGCCACCTTGTGGCAGGCACACTCATTCTCCAACAAGAGGCAGGCTGGTAGCCCCTGGGAAAACAAAATGTTGCCCTAACCATTAGAGTATCCTCCTTTGAAGTGACCCAAAGCCAATTCCCCTTCCATTCCCACTGGATGTGGGCCAATCAGGAGGCAACTACTGATAGTAGCATCAGTAGTGACTGCCAAGGGGAGAATGAGAATCCCTGCAGATGGTCGGGTGGTGTGATGTGACAGAATGCAGGCTGCACTACAGCACAGTGGATGTTGTCCGGTCAAGAGGCGAGTCACCGCATTCTGATTGAATGCAGCATTTTCATGTATGAAGTGGACAGGGCACTCATAACACACAGAGGGCTTGACAAGGGCCACAGGTTGTTCTCAGCACGACCAGTGTGGCTGTCGCTTTTCCTGGCGCCTGTCCTGATGTTTCTGAGTACAGGGGCAGTCTAGGCCCGCAGCAGTTGTGGCTGGTAAAGTGCTGAGTGTGACCCAGCCAAGTAGTAGCTTAGAGGGCCTCTGAAATATGCCTTCTAACCTGTGGCTAGCTGGTGTCAATTACTAAACCATGAACCCAGAAAGTGGGTTTGAGGACTGAGTTGTCAAACACATAAGCCTGTCGGGTACATAGAAAAGGAGCACACTGGTGAATGATCAGGCAGCTCACTGCTGCAGCTCTGGGGTTCACTGCTGGAAAACGGCTCAGAGAGAGTTGGACAGGACCCTGTGCATGCCAAGTATCCAGGAAGAGATTTTTCCTTGTGTTTAACCAGTCACATCTGTAAAAGAGAAAGGAGGGACATTGGCTCTCTCTCTCACCTCTAGGGACACACCAGGGGTGGGTCTTGCTGTGTGGAGACACAGGTAGGGCCTCCACAAAAGAAAAACATTCAGAGCTCTGCTCTGAGACTCAGAAATGCATCTCTTAATAGCCTCTGCCTCCTCGAAGCCCACTTTTCCTGATGTTTTTTATGTTTGTTTGGTTTGTTGTTGTTTTGTTTTTTTGAGACAGGGTTTCTCTGTGTATATCTGGCTGCCATGGAACTCACTCTGTAGACCAGGCTGGCCTCCAACTCACAAGAGATCCACCTGCCCCTGCCTCTGCCTCCCAAGTGCTGGAATTAGAGGCACATGCCACCACTGCCCAGATCCTGGAGTTTATCTTTCCTAACAATGCCTCTTTCTATTCCCTGGTAGGAAAACATCAAAGAAAATGAAGAAAATGCACTTTCAAGATTTCGAGAAATTTACTGGGTTTGTAGTGGTACTTCGGGTCTGCTAGGAGGGCAGGAGATGAGGATGGGAGGGCTGGCCTCTCCCCTACTCAGAAGCAGCTCGGGGACTATGCATATTGAACAAATTCCTGGCCTTGTTGTGGGGCTCCATGCCCAGGGCCTAAGGGGCAGCAGAAGAGTGTTCAGAGAGCTCCAGGCTCGGCTGCTCTGGAGCCTTCCATGAGTGGACTCAACTACACTGTCACCAACAAGCCTGAGTTACTCTAGACGTATGGCTTATAGGAGAGGACACTGACACACAGTCCCACGTCTGAAGCAGAACCAAGTGAGGCTGGCCCCAGAAGCTAGATTCCAGACCTGATAACCAAATGCTTCCGGATGGGGCTGGGCTGTAGCTTAGCAGCCGGATATTAGCCTAGAGCATGTGAGGCTCTGGATTCTATCCCCAGCACCAAAAAGACCAGGCGAAGTGGGGGGAGGAGCAAGTCCTCTAGAGCAGTGATTCTTAACCTATGGGGCGTGACCCTTTGGGAGTTGACTGTCCTTTTCACAGGGGTCACCTGAGATCATTGGAAAATAGATATTTACATACAATTCATAACGGTAGCGAAATTACAGTTATGAAGTAGGAACAAAAATAATTTTATGGTTGGGGGGGGTCACCACAACATGAACTGTATTAAAGTGTCAAAGGGTCGCAGCATTAGGAAAGTTGAGAGCCACTACTCCAGAGCTAGAATGGCACAAGTCTAAGTTTGGGTTTAAGAAGCAGTGCCTAGCCGGGCAGTGGTGGCGCACGCCTTTAATCCCAGCACTTGGGAGGCAGAGGCAGGAGGATTTCTGAGTTCGAGGTCAGCCTGGTCTACAAAGTGAGTATCAGGACAGCCAGGGCTACACAGAGAAACCCTGTCTCGAAAAACCAAAAAAAAAAAAAGGAAGCAGTGCCGAGGGGCTGGAGAGATGGCTCAGCGGTTATGAGCACTAACTGCTCTTCCAGAGGTCCTAAGTTCAAATCCCAGCTCACAGCCATCTGTAATAGGATCTGATGCCCTCTTCTGAGGTGCACTCATATACAATAAAATAAATAGGCTGGAGAGAGTGGGGCTGGAGGGGGCCCGGATTAAAAAAAAAAGAAGAAGGGGCAGTGCCTTGGCACTTAGCCACTCATTCACTGTATGATCTTGATCTCTGGAGGTGTTTAGTGAACACTGGACAGTGTGGTCACAGCTTATGTTCTCTGCTGAGAAGGAGCCCTAGGCCTGGTCTCTCTGCCACAGCAGCCTTCCCTATGTCTTTTCCTTTTCTAGGAAGCTGAAGTTGAAGAGGCTAAGCGGTCCCTCATGCACCCACCCCAATTACTTCTGGCCCGGTCACCTTCTGGACAAGCTGAGGCTCTACCTGCCCACTGTGGCCAGGGACCAGAGCCTGGCGATCTTCAGCTGTGTAGAGCACAAGCCCCTTGTTTACCCTGCCATCTACCACTCTAAGGACTGGTGGCCCATGAAAAACTTTGCTTATGTGACCCATGCCTATTATGATGCAAACAAGGTGTACTCCATCAACTAGAGTGGCCTGAAGGATGCTGGGCCAGAAGACTGTGCAGCCAGAAGCCCACAGCTGCAGACGTGAGATACCAAAGAGCTATACAAAAGAAACGTTCCCGGGGAAGGTCTGGGGATGTGTCCCCTGATGCCACAGTGTCCAATGGAGTGTGGATGTGTCCACATAAACACACACACACACACACACACACACACGCTGTGTTTTCTTCTCTGTCATGACCTCTGCCCTTTTGAAATAAACCACGTTAGAGCTGACCTGTAACATAGCTCATGTGATTTCCTGCTTAAGGGCTAGAAAACTTGAAGGTGTGGGTATGTAAGAGATAGATTCCCCAGGACACCTCCCACCTCCCATCCTGGAACATTAATACTTACAGGGATGCAACAGACCGTAAGAGTGTCCTCTGTTAAATGAGGTAGCCTATCCTCAGCAGGGGAGACCCTTAGACTGAGGCCCCCAACCCCTGTGAGTCTTCAGAAATCAGAGCCATACTCTCTAGTTCATGGGCCTTCTGTATGATTTACCCACTTGCCTTTCTCTTCATGTAATGTACTCTATAAGGTGCCATTAGCCACACACTTCCATGTTCCTTTGGCCTTCATATAGCTTGTAGGCCAAGCAGCACTGGGGAAGGGTGAGCAAGCCACAGACACAGGAAAGCGACAGTCCTGCCCTGATGCTTGCCAACCAGCCATCTCAGACAAAACACTATACTTATCTGGGTCTCTACTCCCCCTTTACAGCAAGCACAAGGGTTGGGGCAGCATAACCAATTCAGCATTTGTCCCCACCTTCTGGAGCCACTGTCAAGATCACCAGTGGTATCTCTTGTGTTTGAGTTTGTAGAATCAAGGTTTTAAAATTTTTTAATTTATTCTGCTGGGCAGTGGTGACACATATCTTTAATCCCAGCACTTGGGAGGCAGAGCCAGGCAGATTTCCAAGTTTGAGGCCAGGGTTACACAGAGAAGCCCTGTCTTAAAAAACAAGCCAGGCAGTGGTGGCTCATGCCTTTAATCACAGCACTTGGGAGGCAGAGGCAGGTGGATTTCTGAGTTCAAGGCCAGCCTGGTCTACAGAGTTCAGCCAGGGCTATGCAGAGAAATCCTGTCTCAGAAGAAAAAAAAAAAAAAACAAACCACACCAAAACCCAAAACAAAACAAAACAAAAACGGGGCGGGGTGTAGGGAGGGGTGGGTTTGGAGAGATGACTCAGTGGTTTAGAGCACTGATTGTTCTTCCAGAGGTCCTGAGTTCAATTTCTAACCATATGGTGACTCACAACCATCTGTAATGGGATCTAATACCCTCTTCTGGTGTGTCTAAAGACAGCTACGGTGTACTCATAAATTTTTTAAAAAATGGGATTTATTCTATGTGCTTGAGTGTTTTTCCTGCAAGTATGAGTATGTACTACATGCATGCCCTACAGAAAAGGGCATCTGATCCCCTAGGGCTGGTGTTACAAGGTTGTAAGGCAACACCTGGTTCCTGGGAACTAAACGCCAATCCTCTTCAAGAGCAACAGTGCTCTACCAAGTCACCTCTCCAGCTCTGATTTGGTTTTATTTCCTTCTAAAATTAGAGTTTTCACAATGATCTGAAAAATAAAAGTTAAGCAAAATAGACTAAACTCTGCCTGCCTCTACTTCCCAAGTGTTGTGATTAAAAGTCGTGCACCACCACACCCAGCCAATAGACTATTTTCTTAGCAATATTATCAACCTATCATTTATTAATATATTGCTCTAGGTACATACCATAAGTAGAGAAGATTTAAGCATACAGAAGACGCGAGAAGTCTCGGTAGCACTTCATAATACAGGGGTTTGCGCATCTGTATATTCTGAAGTTTTAGGGCATTTGCTCAACCAACCCCCTAAGGATCTCTGTTTTGCTACCTCCAGCCACAAGGAGGCACACTCGGGAACGAACAGTTTAAAAAGCTATTGGGCTTCCACTTAGGGCGGAAATAAATGCCCACCTAGCAGGTCTTAGCTCAGAGAATCCCAGATTTCTTAAGTAGTCCCAAGAGAAAAATACATTTTAGTTCATGCGAAGATATTCATGTCTACTCTAGAACTAGTATACTAGGATTTTTTTCAGCACTATTTCTCAGGCACATCTTAGTTTTCTTTAGAGGACCCAGAGCCGGAAGTGCTTCCCTTTTCTCGGCCAGGACCTAAGACTCTGTCCCATCATCCCTTGCGCGCCGCCGCCTCTTCCTTCTTCCTCGGCGCTGCCTACGAGGTGGCTGCCATCTGATTTGCGGTGAGTCTGCATCGGCGGCCATCCGCCGTCTGCGGGTTCGGTGCGACCCAGTCTCCGGGTGGGGAGGCCTCGGCGTCGGCCTCCGCGCTGCCATCGTAGTGGCGAGCACGCACGGGCCTGGCCACTGGCGCTGCTTCGGAGCCCTCCCGGGACCAGGCATCGGCCAGGGCGGGTTTGCTGCCATGCGGCCCGTGGGTTTCGGATGGCCCTCGCCGCTTTCTAATTAGCCTACTAGCAGCCCTCTTTTTTTGTAGCGAGTACGAAATTCTGAGTCAGAAAGTTGCCGCCGCTCGCCGGCAAGCAGAGATGCTTTCTGAACATGAGCCTGTTGGGTACCCAGGGCAAGCCCGGCAAAGCAGGTTGTCTGGAGGGAACAGAGAAGGCACCCTTTGGTTGGTGCTCTGAGACGATCCGGGAGGGACCGGTAGTCTGGTGGCGTGTTAGAAGTACATGGTGGTTTTGCGTATTTAAGGGCGCAACACTGAAAACGTAACGAAGCTTAGGGGAGTGGGATTTGCTGCTGCTTCTCCGCTAGAAAGGCCTGGTTCGGGTTGTATAGGTCAGTTGCCGTTCTTTGAGGTTCAGAGTGGGTGAGATGACCCACTGACCTCTTGGGATCGCGTCTGGAGAGTGACTAGTATTCTGCCAGCTTCGGAAGCAGGAGGGAGAACAAGTCTAGCAGAGGTACCCATTCCATTCCCAGTTTGCTCGGTAGCTGGTGATTGGAAGACACTCTGCAACATCACTGGAGGTCTGAGACACGCAGCCCCACCTCCCAGTTTCTTTACTAACGTGGGTCTGACTTTTGTAAAAGGCATCATGGCTGCCCTCCGGCCTCTGGTGAAGCCCAAGATCGTCAAAAAGAGGACCAAGAAGTTCATCAGGCACCAGTCAGACCGATATGTGAAAATTAAGGTAAGTGGTGCTGGGGTGGAGATTGAGTGTTGGGGTTAAGATCTCAGCACACATTTCTGGTATCACTTACAGTCGGTTGACTAAAAGTTCCTTTTTTAAAATGACACTTTGTATTTTATATGTGTGAAGGGCAGGGGACTTAGGTCAGACTCAGGTTGTCTGACAGCAGACACTTTAAGCCATCTCTGCACCCTGATCCTGTATTTTAAGAGCTCTTTGGGTTTTTGTCTGCATGTATGTCTGCACACCAGGCACATGCATGCATGGAATTGAACTTAGGACCTCTGGAAGAGCAGCCAGTGCTCTCAACTGCTAAGACTTACGCCTGGTGATTTTTGTGCCCAGAAATCACCAGTTGGCTGGATGGGCATGCAATCCCAGAAGTTAACTGATCCCTCCTCCCTGCCCCTTTTATGAAACTTAATTGCAATGGAAATTGAAATTCCAGTCCCAAGTGCTAGCGAAGGAACCCAGCAGGGCCAAACGTTCGTTCTTCGATCTGAGCTACACCCTCAGCCTTTGGTGTGTGTTTTTAATTGGGCAGAAATCTTGGGTACTAAGAACAGTGCGGACACGATATTGTACTGTGTACAGTCCCCTCTAATCCCCACCCGTGTGATCAGAATCTGTGGTCAGGTAGGAAGGCTTGGTTTTGTTGGGAGATTTTTACAGTGAACCACGATTTTGGGACTTTTTTTTCCTCTGTAAAAATGAAGTAGGAAGTTACATTACCCAAGAGTAACTCCTGTATGATAACGGCCCTTCCTGTCGAGGAAGAGCTGGCAATTTGCACAGGGACTAACTTGCCTGTGTGTCTTTAGCGAAACTGGCGGAAACCCAGAGGCATTGACAACAGGGTGCGGAGAAGGTTCAAGGGCCAGATCCTGATGCCCAACATTGGTTACGGGAGCAACAAGAAAACCAAGCACATGCTGCCCAGTGGCTTCCGGAAGTTTCTGGTCCACAATGTCAAGGAGCTGGAAGTGCTGCTGATGTGCAACAAGTGAGTTGGGCCCCTGGTTAGGAGCCGCCTGCCTCCTGTGAGACTGGGGGCGCGGCAGTAGGCACGCTTGTGAGGAAAGGGGAAATGTTGCCTTGCTTGAGACGGGGCATTTGCACTCAGAAGGATTGAAACCTGAGACTGGAGAAGAGGGAGGTCTTCGTTTTATACAGTGGGTGTTCAGGTTCCTTTATGGTCCTGTCTGGAACACTGCTATACTGTCATGAGACTGCCGGGGGCTGTGTCTAATCGGGGACCTACGCTGTGCTTGGCTCTGCTCTGACAGGTGGATTTGCAGAGCAGCTCAGGCCTGTTGGGGTTGAGGTAGAGAAAGGCTCCAGGCACAGCTGTAGAGAGAAGGTTGTGGGGTGTTCTGGGTACTTTGAGCAAGTTACACCCCGTGGTGATCTCTGAGATGCAAAACCAAGGCCTCCCAGAAAATACTCTGGACATTGGATATGAGAATGTGGTAGGAACAGTTTATTTTTCCCAAGTAAACTAGGACTGCAGAGAGTGACACATGAGGGCTGCAGAGGGTGTGTGTGTTTATAAGACTCTGTTTTCTGAGGTGGTTGTAATGCAGATGGAGGGGAGATGATGATGTGTGCTTTAACCAAACCTTGACTGAGGTGCTGGAAGGGCGGATGCAAGAATGTCTGTGTGTGCAGGAGCAGCAGTCCATGTAGCAGTGTTGTTGGTGCTGCATTTCTAGTGAGTTCCCACCCCAAAGAGCTGCTTGGCATTGTCAAACCCTGCAGGTGCGCCTCCTCCCTGAGTTCTTTCTCTGGCCATTTTCCCCTGTATAACTGAGGAGCAGGGGAAGTGAAAGGTAGTTAGAGAAAAGCCATTGGTAGTAAGTAGTTCCTGAGTGGTAAGAGTCCTGGGGTGGGATATGGCTGCACATGACTTGTAAATAAATGTGTGCTAGGTACAGCTATAGATGCATGTGGCCGGGGATATGGTCTTCATGTTAGAAAGTGATGAAATCTGTTGTTGCCGATGTCTCTGTAAAGTGAGGGTTTAGTCAGTACTTGGTGTTTGCCGTTTGTGTCCTTTCCATAGCTCTGCCGTCCTGCTTCTCTAAGAGTTTTTCCTCAGCTCCCTGTCTATGGCTTCACAGTCCTCTCCGTACTGGGAATGTTCATTAGGACAATTTCTCAACACTTTGAGGGAACACGGGCAGTGTTTGTTCACTCTATTTGAACTGTGTACTTTACAGTGATTGAACTGGAAACCTTTGGCTCCTGTGGAAGAATTCTGGGTTACTCTGAGTATGAGGAGAAATCTCTCTTCCCCTGTGGATTAGTGCCTTAGTCACTACCATAGACCACTGCAGGAGCCTTGGTGCCAGGGTCCTCAGGATTTGAGCCTTTAATGCTCATTAAACCATTTCCCTGGTGACCTTTCTTGGTTTGCTTCTCTTTCAGATCTTACTGTGCTGAGATTGCTCACAATGTGTCCTCTAAGAACCGAAAAGCCATCGTAGAAAGAGCAGCACAGCTGGCCATCAGAGTCACCAATCCCAACGCCAGGCTACGCAGCGAAGAAAATGAATAGATGGCTTGTGTGCAAGTTTTGTGTTTTAATAAAAATCACAAAAACTGCCATCTTGGTATTTTCTCTTTTTGGTAACTGGAAGTTGTTCTTGGCCGTGTGTTCCCCAGTGGGACCTTCAGCTGGAGGCAGCAGGGCTCAGAATCCCTTACTAGCCTTGGCTCCCTGCAGGTGGTTTGAGGAAGAGGGGAAAGGGCTTGGCCCTCTACAGTGTAGGTACACAACATTAGGAATCTGGGGCCAGGCTAATCTCTGCTCTTACCCTGTTCTAGCTGCTAGCATGGACTACCCTAAGGCACTTTTCTGAGGAAGCTTATAGTTTCATGGAATTGGCCTAACTCAACTTCATGAACCGGTGAATAGTTCTGCCACATGACATGCTACAAGGGCAGTGAGTGCCTTCTGTATCACAGGCCAGTCTCTGGCTCTCCACTCTTTTGAAACAGTAATGAAGTTCAGAAGGGTTGTATTGTCACAAGTGACAGATGACTGGACAGGAAGACATCCCAGCCTTTTTAATTATTAAGCTTTTGTTCTCATTGTAGAAATGAGGTTTTATTTTCTTGCTGTAGCGGTGGGGGTTTACTTACTCTAAAGTGATGTGTGTTAGGCAAGTGCTCTACAACTGAGCTATTTAAACTTTTGTGGTTTTCTGAAGGCATGTCTGCCCCGAGGGCATTGGATCCTTTAGAACAGGACTTAGAGTTGTTGCTACCAGGAAGGCTGGGACCCACGAAGAACAGCCTGTCACTGTTGCTTTTAGATATGATCTTAAAAAGTTGCTCACTACAACCTGAGTGCGTAATCCAGCCTCAGTCTCCTAAGGAACTTGGATAATAGGTCTATGCCATTGGCCTTGATATTTCCAGGACTGAATCAATCTGGATAAGAATTATGTGAGGAGAGCTTTGTATGTCTTTTATTAACTCAGATAACTGGCCTCAGCTGGCTTTAATCCTAGGCAGGTGGATCTGAATTTGGGCCATCTGTGGCTATAAAGAGATGATGTCTTTAAAAAAAATCAAAACCCTGGTCTGTCATATACTTAAATTTTCAGTACTAACAACTACACACACGTGAAGAGCACAAACCAACTGTTACTTGCCTGGGTGATGAGATTAGGGATGTTTCAATCAATGGACCTATACCTAGCCAATGATCTACACTATCTTCCCTGTAAACAGTTCTTACTCTGCTAATTAATGAGGTGTTAAGTATAAATTGGTTCTCTTGAGCCCAGACCTAGAGCTTGCATGAGCTCTACATAGCCCTACCCATGGCTAGGCTTGGGGTGCTGACATTTGGAATCCAGAGCAAGTGAAGTAGGAAGTCAACCCCCTGCTTGCCTTCTCGTCATATGCACAGGCCAATGCTGGCTTCTAAGAGAATGGAGGGGTGCAGTGTAAAGGTGGTGGGACATCACCCTTGTGAATGAATGTCCTGAGTTGATGGGCCCGGCTGTGAGCAGGGGGCCCTAGCAAAGGCACTGAGGCTGACAGGGAAGGACGGGAGAGGCCAAGGCCTATAAGGGAGGCTTGGCTTGTATTAGGGACAGCTAGCTGAGTTCCATAGAGTCCATGCTGGGGCCAGAGGCTGTGTCCTTTTGGATGCTCTCGAAGAGGGCGGTGAGTTCTGGGTTGGATCGGATCTGGGCAGAAAAGTCAGCCACACTGGGGCTCTTGCGCACCTCAGGGTTGGTCAGCAGGGCAGCCACTGCCCGCATTGCTGAGCGCTTCAGCTCTTCATGCTTCTCCAGCTCCTGCTTCACAGAGCCAGCCTTGACCTGCAGAGGGAGACCGTGTCCTTACTGAGCCTGGGTTACCCGTTTTAAACATAGGTTTCAGTTTAATAAAGGCCTAATTTCAATCTGACTCACATCAGATTTCATTT
The DNA here is from genome assembly GCA_036184795.1 of Tokudaia tokunoshimensis. Taxonomy (NCBI): domain Eukaryota; kingdom Metazoa; phylum Chordata; class Mammalia; order Rodentia; family Muridae; genus Tokudaia; species Tokudaia tokunoshimensis. The sequence continues at coordinate 137,040,908 of BTHU01000002.1, read as the reverse complement.
TTTTTCTTCTAATGTGCTGCTATTTGAAGACCACAACTTTGGGGCTGGGTACGTGACTCAGTTGGTAGAGTGTTTCACCTGGCATGCACAAAGTCCTGAGTTAGATGCCCACATCTGAGTAGGGAAAAGGGGACCAGCCCTAGCACCACACCAACTCTGCTGTAGTACACAGCTGGTAATCCCAACACTTGGGGGCAAGGGCATCAGGGCCAGAAACTCAAGTCACCTTTGGCTGTACACTGAGTTTAAGGCCAGCCTGGGCTACCGGAGTGTCTGTGTTTTGTCTCATCCCCCCACCGCCCCAATATTTCCTACATACACACAAAGAAAGTGAAAAATAACAGTATGTGCCTCAATGCACAAACCTGAAGTCCCAGCTACATAAAAAGCAAGACAGGAGGAAGGAATCACTTGAGATCAGGAATTTGATGCCAACCTGGAGAACATAGGTTGGTTTTTTTTTTTTAAAGATAACAAAACCACTATTCTGAGTCTTGCCTAAAGACTGAAATTCTTGGTCCTCTGAGTAAATCTTATCCTTAAAACTCCAATAGGGGACTAGGGAGATGGTTCAGTTGAGGAAGTACTTACTGTACAACCTAAGTTCAGATCCCACATAAGAGCTGGATGTGGAAGTTTGTGGGTGCAGGCAGATTCCTGAGGCTCACGGTCACCCAGCCAAACTGAACCCACGAGCCCAGGTTAGCAACAGTGGGGCACACCTTTAATAGGCAGAGGCAGTCAAATCTCAGGTCCAGACCAGACTGTCTATAAAGTGAGTTCCAGGACAGCCAGGGTTACACAGAGAAACCATGTCTGGGAAGCAGGGACAGGGAGGAAGATGGCAGAGATCAAGGAAGACCACTGAAGTCAACCTCTGGCCTCCATAGATACACAAGACATGTGCAATACATAAACACACACACACAAACACACACTGTTCTTTCATTCAACAGGTCTCCACTAGGACCCCGAGTGTGCCAGGCTGTTCCCAACACTACAATGTTCATAATGCATTCACCCAGCTCTCCCTCGAGCCCTGTGTGAGCAGGGCTCTGCCTGCCAATCAGTCAGAGGAGCCAGGCCCAGCTCCAGCTGGGATCTGCATGGACTGAGTGGGGAAGCTAGCACGGGAGCATTACACCCCGGGTTCCTCTCCCAGGCCAGCACCCAGGAAGTATTTAATGAAGGAATCTCACAGCCTGGGAAGCTGTGTAGACTGGGGCAACAGCCAGCCCACCCCACTGCAGTGTACACAGTACAGTGAGTGGTGACTAAAGCCAACAGACACTCCAGGGTCCAGGCAGGGCAGGACTTACCTTGGCAGTACAGGTGGCTCTGAGCGGCTCGATGAGCCGGTCCACCCTCTGTAGGACAGGTGCAGGACAAAGAGTGGCCAGGCGGGCCAGCATGATGAAGGTCAGCATCTGCCCAAGGAAGCAGATGGAACTCATGGTGAAACCGCACCCAGACAGAGCGCTAGACCCAATGCAAGCTCTGACCTGCACCCCACAAACCCACAACCAAGTCCCTCCAGGGCCCCCTGCCCAAGGTTCCCACTTCTCTGCATCTCAGTTTCCTAGTATAGATGTACACCACGGTGCTGAATCTTGCCAGCTACTCTTAGCTGTGTGAGGATGGTTGGATAACAACAGGTCTAGGGAGGGCCAGTGCATGCTCACACGCCTCTGGCACAGGCCTGGGAAGAAGCACAGCAGCTCCTCAGCTCCACTGACACCGGCTTGGACATGCTGCAGTTGAGATACAACTTGAGTGTGTATCACAAAAGCCTGTGTGCTGGAAGCTTGATCCCCACTGTAGCAGTGCCGAGGTGGCTAGGACAGGAGGTGGCTAGGACACTGGAGGTGGTACACTGGAAGGGGTTAGTTCAGGTCTCAGAGGGCCTCAGTTCCCACAAAAGTGAATGATAAAGTGAACATGCCTCCATCTTTAATCCCAGCAGCACTTGGGAGGCAGAGGCAGGCGGATTTCTGAGTTCAAAGCCAGCCTGATCTACAAAGTGAGTCCAGGATAGCCAGGGCTACACAGAGAAACCCTGTTTCGGAAAACAAAAACAAAAAACCCAAAGCAAGAGTTGGAAAGATGGCTCAGTGGTTAAGAGCACTAGAGGCTCTTCCAGAGGTCCTGAGTTCAATTCCCAGCAACCACATGGTGGCTCACAACCATTTGTAATGAGATCTGATGCCCTCTTCTGGTGTGTCAGCAACAGTGTACTCATGTGGGAATCCCAGATGTGGACATGCCCATAAAATAAATAAATACATAAAAATAAATAAAAACAAAGCAAAATGAAATAATAACAATAACCAGAAAACAGACTAATATAATGGCAATGTGGAAATTTACCTAGCATTATGGGTTGTTTTCAAAAGAAATACTATTTTTCATATAAAATCTCTTTAATTTTTAAATGTTGGTAACATTTAAAACAAATTAATGCAAAGCAAAAATGTCATAAGCCATTTCAATACTACAATAGCCTTGGACCCAGTGTGCCCCGAGTGCACACTCTGAGAAACGTCTAAGACCTGGTTCCTTGTTCTTTTTTTAAGACAGGGTTTCTCTGTATAGCCCTGGCTGTCCTGGAACTCACTCTGTAAACCAGGCTGGCCTACAACTCAGAGATCCTCCTGTCTCTGCCTCACGGGTACTGGAATTAAAGGTGTGCGACACCACCCAGCCGGTTCCTTGTCCTTGACAGAAAGCACAGCTGCTTTCATGGGGTGCCAGAAGGGTTTCAATTTCAGCAGGGGCCTAATGTCGCCTGTTCCCTTGCTCTGAGCTGTGCTTGCACTGGCATGGTGCTACCTACCCGGATGTCATAATGGTCCTTCAGCCCATCCTCCACGTGGTTCAGAAACTCGCAGATGTCCAGCTGGCCCAGGCAGCTCTCCAGCAGTGAGTACATGCACTCGAAGGCAGCTTTCCTCACGTCCAGCCCATCGTCTACAGTATGCTTGAAGGGCCCCATCTCCACCTGCAGGAAGGAAGGACACAGAGGGCTTTGGAATATAAAGCCCCTTCCCACAACTCACCCCACCTGCTCAGCACTGCATCCTGGCCCCAAGTCACAGCCCATGCGCCCAGGCCTCAGGTCTCAACTCAGCTTGCAGCATTCGCTCTCTAGACTGTCATACTTGTTAAGCAGGCAGAGTGTCAGGGTGTGTGTGTGTGCGTGTGTAGGACCTCAAGCACACTGAGCACATGTTCTGTAACTGAGCTACAACTTTTGCCTGATAGACAACATCTTATTTGAGTACTAAAGACCTTGGGAAGGTCTGGGCATATGCCTTAGAGGGTAGAGTGCTTGCCTAGTACACACAAAGACCCAGGTTTGATCTCTGGCACTGAATAAACGTGATGGCATGTGTCTGTAACCCAGCACTCAGGTGATGGAAGCAGGTCAGAGTTTAACCTAGACTACACAAGATTCTGTCTCAAGAAAAAATGAAAACCTTAGGAATAAGGTGCTATTATCAATCCTACTCAACATCGCACTAAGGTTCAGAGAGGTAAACTGACATGCTCGAGGACACACAGCTGGTAAGTCACAGAACCATACTCAAAGAACCAAGTCTTCTGAAGCTTTTTTTTTCTTTCTTTGAGACAGGGGTTTCTCTGTGTAGCCATGGCTGTCTTGGAACTCACTCTGTAGACCAGGCTGGCCTCGAACTCAGAAATCCACCTGCCTCTGCCTCCCAAGTGCTGGGATTAAAGGCATGTGCCACCACTGCCTGACCCCTCTGAAGCTTTTAACCATGAGATCTGGGTTCTAAGTAAAGTTTGAGCCTCAAAACCCAACTGAAGAGATTACTACAGATTAAAAAGAAAGCTTTGTGGTAGACAGAGCTTCATGTAACGGCACCACCTGCCACGTAATGTTGGTGGCCACAGGAACTGCAAGAGGCAGTATAAATGCCCTGTGGACACCCTGGTTTTAGCTCAGGGGTACAGATCTTAGACTTTTGGCCTCCAGAGCCAGATCTGAAACCAGGTACAGTAGCTCACACCTTTGATCCCAGCACTCAAGAGGTAGAGGCAAGAGGATAAATCCCTGTGAGTTTGAGGGCCAGCCTGGTCTACATAGTGAGTTCCAGGATAGCCAGGACCACACAGAGAAACCCTATCTCAAAAACAAAAAACAAAAAAACTTCAAATGTCCTTCTTTTAGAAACTTTCCCAACCCCTCTCAAGAGCATTGCTTCCTTCTCAGACCTCCATGAGGAGCTGTAGGGTGACTTGGCTGTCAATCTCAACCCCCTCTGCCCCTTTAGCTCTCTCCAACCTGACTCTCCTAACCACCGCTCTCCTGGAGGCCAGGTTTCGAGTCTTGGTGGCAGAAGCCAGGTATCGTAGGGCTAAGAATCCCGGGACTTGAGACTCTGGCTAAGTGACAACAGTTGCTGACACTGTAGTCCAATCCCACATGCCTGAGACCTGAGGTTCAGGAGATGGCATTTGTTTGGATTGTGGATTTTAGAATGTTTGCATATGCAAAGAGATGTACCGGGGAAGGGACCCACGTCTAAATACAGAGCCCATGTATGTCCAATAAGCATTCTTCTTCATATGCCTGAAGGTAGTTTGAGATAGTCTTTATAGGGTGCCTGCATTTTAAATAGGGCCTGTCACAGGGCATCACATCTGGGGACTGGGACACTCATGCTGGACATGAGCCACTAAGCCCCAGTGCTTAGGGCCTTGTGGTACAGGCATGGTGACTCTCCTCACTTAGCTCCAGGAAAAGTTGAAGCTAACGGGCACTGGGTTGTCCAGTCTGCGCCCCAGCTGGGGAGTAGAGAGGCATGACATGATTAGGGCTATGTGGCCCTGCTGCCTGTGTAGGCTTCATTCCTAGTCTTCACTGAGCCTGGCCAGTGAGGCACAGAAGGCTCAACAAGGGCTAGGCCATCCTGGGTGACCCACACTGCCTCCTACCTCACGGATGAGGTCCCGGCGGACCTTGGTCTCCTGGTAGAGGAGGGGTAGGATGTCACCCAGCAGGTCCCGGACCAGTGATGGCTTGTTGTGCACAGCTGAATTGAAGAAGGTGAGTGTGGCCCGGCGCACGTTCAGGTCTGGGTCCTGCAGGCTCTCCATGAACTCTGCTGCAGAGCGACAAGACAAAGGGCATAGAAGCAGAACACAAAGCCACCTCCATGCCATGCCTGGTGACCTGGGCTCTGTGAGTCATGCAGAATGAAGGGCAGACATGTCCTGAACCTTAAGCCAGACACAATACCCTCCCAGTCCACATGAGAATGCCTAGCTTCCCACTAACTTTGGGTTCTCGCAGCCTTGACCTTCTACAGGGCTTTTAGGAGCACGACATGAAAGCAGCTGTGATGCACTGGGCTGAGAACCGGCACAGAAGACTGCTTTGTTCTGAGACAGGTCCTCACTGAATAGCACCAGTTCTGTGATCTTCCTGCCTTAGCCTCTTGAGTGTAGGATAACAAGTGAAGGCCACTTACAGGACCAGGTCTGAAGGGCCAACCCGACACGGTTGCTCTGAGTAGCCTTTTTGAGAGGTTTAACTTGGGAAATTGGAATAGTGCTGAGGATGGGACCCAGGGCCTCGCACGTGCTGAGCATATATACTACCACTGAGCAGCAGCCTCATCTAGAAAAATAAGACACAGAAACTTGAGTGTCCACTGAGACCACATGACCAGAGTGACCATCAGCACCCTAGGGTGTGCTACTGTCATGTGACACCTAATTCCCCTGCACTGGGAAGAACTGCAGTCTTCCAGCAGATCAGGACTCAACCACACTGGGACCTAGGGCCCTTCTCACAGTGTACGCTGGTTCTTAGAGTCCTGCTTCTGTGAGGACACAACCTAGGAATAGGACAAGTCTGAAACCTCTCTTGGGACCAGTGTCCTTTAACAGGCTGGGGCTATTACAATTAACTGATGAGCTTTATCAAAGGGCATCTCATGGTGTCCATCTTAGGGAGCTTAGAACTGAGGATCAAACATGCTAAAGGTGGTGGCACATGCCTGTAATCTCAGTACTTGGGAGATAAAGGCAAGATCAGGAGTTCAAGGTCATCTTCAGCTATATAGGGTGAGTTTGAGTCCAGCCTGGGCTATACAGATTCTGTTTCTAAAAACAAACCAGCCTTGGGAGCTGGAGAGATGGGTCAGCAGTTAAGAGCAGTGACTGCTCTTGCAGACAGCCCGAGTTTGGGTCTCAGCACCATGTGGTAGCTCATAATCATCCATAATCCCAGTTCCAGGGGATCCAATGTCGTCTTCTGATCTCTACAGGCACCAGGAACGCATATAGTGCACAAACATGTTCAAGTGAAACACTAATACACATAAAACAAATCTTAAACACACACACACACACACACACACACACACACACACACACACACAAGCTAATAAAAACAAACCATGAAGCAAATCCAAGACACCACTGTTGGGCCCCTGGACATGCAACCACAGCAACTCATCAGGGCTAGACATCTGCCGGGGGCCATCCAGGCCAGTCCAGACTGTGACAACGATACAGTTTCCAATTCACTGCTCTTTGTACAGTGCCTTTGCATGTGTCACCACCCCATTTTATAGTTGAGATTGAAATGGCCTACCCACGCTTCTAAGTCAGTATTCAAGGCCAAAGGCGGGGAACTCCAGTCTCCTCCACATTCCATAGGGCTGCCTTCTTCGAGAAGAGGGCTGAGATTCTGGTGTGGCCCCCTGAGAAGATTCTGGCACTGGGCTTTGAAGGCAAGAAGTCTGGTCCTGCAGGAGGCTTCAAGGGAGGGCCTAGCCTACCCTATGAGAGCTCCTCCTGCCAAGGCTCCCTCAGACTTGGTCAAGTGGGTGCTTGCCAGCTTGCTTTTCATCCTCAGAGCCTGTGCCTTTAAAGAGCATCTCCCACCCTATTAGCAGTTTCCAAGAGAATGTTCTCCAGAAATGTCTCATAACCATTTGACAGACAAAGAAGCAAAACTCATCAGTAGGGGCATGTGAAGGCCACCAGAGCCTTGGTGGTGACCTAGGGGTTTGAAGGCATATCTCCTCACTCAAGAGTCTGACCTTGCTGCCCATTACAGAGTCTGACTCCCTTGATTAATTTGTAAGATGTCCTAGCCATGCTCCAGACCCAGGGTGAGAGGTACTAGTTGTGCCTACCAATGAAGCTCTTCAGGAGAGGGTCGATGGAGTGTGGCTGGTCGGAGATGAGGAACTTGACTGCAGTGATGACTGTGCTCCGAGTATACGGCTGACCTGCAAGACAGGAGGCGATAGTGTGGGGCAGGGGACTACCTGGAGACCCAGAAAAACACAGTACACTCTTTCCCTACTTGAGAAACAACTCCCTCCCAGGAAGTCCATATGACTGTTCCCCATGGCAGCCTTGAATCTGCCCAGTTCTTCCTCCTGTTGCTAGGAGAGTAAGTGGCTGGGTCTTGGCAAGTCCAAACAGAACACTAGGACCCCAGGGAAAGTCCTGCCCTCAGACTGAAACTACACTGCACTTTCAGACATCCTCTCCATTCAAACTCACATAATAACAAAATGTTAATTAAAACAAGGAAGCTGGTGAGGTAGTGCAAACCTGTCATACTAAGGTTCCAGGAGTATCTTCAGGAGTTCATAGCCAGCCTAGGCTACAGAGTGATACTTGTCTCAAAAACAAACAAAACTATGAAGGACTAGTAATCTGTGTTTTACACAGGAAAGAGGGATTCAGAAAGGCCACGCTCATGTTTAAGGCCACAGAGAAGAGGCCAGGGAGCTTTTGGCAGGCTGCAGGCCAATGGGATTCCCCCAGAACTCAGGTCCTCAAGCCAGTGTCATGAAGGACTCATTTCCTGGAGAAAGGAGGAGCTCACCCAGACCCTAAGGACGGAGGGGTCATGCCAGGGCATGGTCACAAATGTCCAGCTTGGCCCTCACCTGGACGCTGGTCGAGCATCTTTGGAACTGGGGCCCAGCAGACAGAAGTAGGCCACAGAAGGTGAGCCTTGATGGTTACGCTTGCCTTTGATTCCAGCCTAAACTGTGTCCTGATCCACCAAGGTGTGAACTAGCCACTCCGCAGGTTCCTGCTGCCATGACTGCTCACACCAGGCCTTCCCATCCATGGCTGACTGCTCCCTCTAAGTGGGGTCCTCTCTAAGTGGGGTCCTCTCTAAGTGGGGTCCTCTCTAAGTGGGGTCCATCAGGCATTTTGTCACAGCAGTAAGAAAATAACCACTGCAGATCATGACCCTATATTATGGCAGATTATGAAAATGACATCACATGGTTTTATTTCTATGGTTTCTCTATAGAAGCCTTGGAACTCAATATATAACCTAAGCTGGTCTGTATTTCAGAGTTCCTCCTGCCTCTGCCTCCTTGAGTGCTGAGATTAAGGTGTACACTACCACGTCCAGCTCTATTTCACCTCTTATTTGTATAAGATGGTAGGAATGGAACCCAGGGTCTCATGTGTCATAAGCAAACATTCTACCACCAAGCAACAGCTCCAGTCCCAGCCCCTTATTTATTTACTTAGAGTTAGAGTCTCACTAAATTGCATAGGAAGGCCTTCAATATCTGTAAGCACATAGACTTTGAAGTAATCCTTCTGCCTCCTAGTTATAGTTATATATTTCTAATCCTGTGTGCCTAATGCCATCGTGAAACTTTACACTGTATTTTTACCCCTTAGTATCTTCAGAGGACAGGATCCAGGATCTCTTTGTCTACTAAGACCAAAGACTCCAAGCCCAGCCCCTTCCATAAAACAGCATTGTATTTACACAGAACCTATACATGTATTTCAATCTTCTTTATGTTATTTACATTAAACATGTCAACAGCAGTTAAATCTAGACTGTTTAGGGAGAAAAAGGCTTGTAAGATGGTTCTTGCTATACAAGTAGTTATTACCAAGCCTGGTGACCTGAGTTCAAGTCCTTGGGATCCACATGACAGGAGAGAACTGACACCCATAGTTGTCTTATGATCTCTCTATATGCATGCCATGGCAAACATACATACAAATTTCAAAAAGGAAATAAAGACAAGAAAAGTTTTCACATGTTAAGTATAGACACAATATTTTCTTGGGTTAGTTCTGATCCAAGTGAGTTGAACCTATGATGTAGTCCCCTTCAGTAAGAGGTCTGACTGAAATAGGGGCACATCAAAAACCCTGTCCTCTTGGACTGGAGAGAAGGCTAAGCAATTGAAAGCACTGACCACTCTTGCAGAGGACCTAGGCTTATTTACAAGCACCCACGTGGCAACTCACAGTTATGTAACCCCAGTTCCAGGGCATCTGATGCCTTTTTTCGGCCTCTGAGGATACTGCCTGTATATAGTACACATACATATATGTAGGGAAAACACCCATACACATAAAGTAAAATAAAATTTAAAGAATCCCCTGAAAAAAAAAAAACCAAAAAACAAAAAAACTTGTCCCTCTCCCCCAGAGTCCACCAGGAGGAAGCCTGTACATTGTTTGACTGGCTTCCATTCCTTGATTAACACACATGTGACTCTCATCTTCAATGATCTGCGTGAGTTGTGTGGATGCTTGTGAGGACCAAGTACCCGCCTCGTGCTTGGCCAACCTGGGCCACTGTACTCTTACCTGCAGCGAGCTGCTTCCGGAATCGAGGCAGGAGGAAGGGAGGGTTCACAAACACTAGCTTGGCGATGCACTCAGCCACCACACACCGAGTGCCTTCCTCAGGGCTCTCACAGCGCTGGAAGAGCAGTGCCCACACATCCTCAACATAGGGCTTCAGGTTGTCAGGCTGAGCAGCCCCCAGGGCCTCCTTGAGAGCATGTAGCAGCAGGTACTGTCGCCGGGGCTGGGCCTCGATTTGTGCCAGCAGGAAGGGCAGGAAGTCAGGCAGGTTGCCAGCACCCACACGGCCCAGGGCATATGCGGCTGCAGCCCTCACGTCCTCACTGGGAGACCCCAAGGCTTCCAGAAGCACAGTCTTCAGCTCCCTCTGGGGGCCTGGCCCAGCCACCTGGCCCACCTCAGCCAGTGACAGGAATGCCAAGACTTTGACCCCTGTGCTTGAGTGGGGTGACCTGGCGTCACAGACCAGGCGACTGGCAGTGCCTGCCGCCTCCTGGGGGCAGGCAGCCGAGAGGGCAGCTACACACCGGGCCAGTGAGTGGAACACCTGCTTGTGCAGGCCGGGTCCTCCATCCCCAACCTGGTTATAGACGGGTGCAGTGAGCAGGCTAATGAGCTCCGAGTACTCCACACATGGAGGGCGGGTCCCCACCAGTGCCTGCAGGAAGCCTTCAGTGGCTGCCAGCACCCCAGCAGGCAGCAAGGGAGAGTGCAGCAACTGCAGAAGCTCCTCCAGAACAGGTCCACTGACCTCAACCAGAGAGGTGGGCTGGGTCTGGGTCACTGTGGTGAGGAAGTCAACAGCCAGCTGGGCCACATGCATATCATTCTCGCTGACCAGTGCAGGCAGCTCAGCTAGCACCGTCCGCACGGCAGGCGGAGGCAGGCCAAGGCCCTGACTCTGAGCCAGGGCATCCAGGGCAGCCAGTGTGGCCAGCCGCAGGGCCCGTTGATTCTTGCGCAGAAATGAAGCCAGGATGGGCAGTGCCTCGGCGAGGATGGGCTGCAGGTCAAGTTGCAATGGGGACACAGCCACCAGTGTCAGTGCCTTGACAGCAGGCAACCGGGTGATCTCATTCCGCAGGCGATCCAGGAGGAGCATAAGTGTGGGTTCTAGGTCATCCCCAAGTCGATCGCCAAGGTGACCCACAAGGTGGCCCACACAAGAGATGGCCCGTTCCTTCACCTCCTGGTCCAGGTCAGTGGCTCGGAGTCGTGACAGGGTAGCTGTGGACATCTCTCCAACGTATGGCTCAGGGTCCAGCAGCCGAGGCCTGTCCAGTGGCCACAGGGTCCGCACCAGCTCCTGGAGCACCAGTAAGGCCTCAGCTGCCACCTTGTAGAAAGGGTCAGCCACACAAGCCATCACAGGTGGTAGGAGGGTAGGCAAGTGTGGGTGGAAGGACTCAGCTGGCTCTGTCCCCAGAAGCCCCTGCAGGAAGGCCAGGGCATCCATCCGTATGGTGGAGGAGCTGGAGTAGTCAGTCAGTGAAAAGACAATGCCTGCAGGTGGGACCCAAGGTTAGGGGCTCTTAGCCTGGCTCAGTCTGGGGCTGTAGTGACCAATGCATTTGTACCAAACCAAGCATCCAAAGCTCCCAGAAGCCACCAGAGCTGAGGGAAACAAGGCCAGAACTCACCTGAAGCTTAGATGCAGCCTTGTTCTCCCCATGGCCGGGGGTGGGGGTGGGGCACAACACACGCCCTCCATGGGTCATCATCACACAGGGCAAGCCCAAGAATACTGCTGGGCTCTCAGGGATTGAGGGCTCAAGATAGGGTAGGGGGTCTCTATTCTGGAAGAGGCCCAAAGAGAAGAGAGCCAGCTGAAGCCCTGCGTACCTGACACCAACACAGCCATGTGCCCTGCCAGGCTGCCAGGGAGGACGCCTGCCAGTTCGGTGAAGAGGGAGAAGCAGCCTTGGCGGGTCCGAACATTCCGGTCTTTAAGCTGTCGCTGCAGGGCCTTCATCACCAGGGGCACCTGTGAGCGGGCAGGGGAGACCTGAACCAGCTAGGAAGTCACCCCAGGGGAGATTCCAACAGACAGGACACCTGAGTGCCCATCAGTCCCTACTAGTCACCTGATTCAGACTCTGCAGACAGAGTGACAGCTACCTCCATCTTATAAATGTGCACAAGAAACTGGCTCAAGGTGACCCAGCAGCCTGGCTGTCACCTGTCTCTATGAAAGGAAAACAGCTTAGCTGTCTTCAGCACATGGCCCCTTCTTCCTTTACCTATATACTCTCCCCAGATAGTCCTGAATCCAAGGGCACTAGTACCACCCTGATGTGTATCTCTGATCCAGCTTGCACATTTTCTGCCCACCTAAGTGGCTCAACCTAGGCATCTGCTACAGTCTACATAAAGTTTGTGCCCCACAAGGATTCACATATTGGAAGCTTGGTCCCCAGTATGGTGGTGAAACTCAGAAGAGGAGGGACCTTTAAAAGGTGGCATTATCGAGAAGTCACTAAAAAGGATGAAATGGTTCTATTGGACAGGTTTATTATAAAATGGGGGCTTAGTCCTCACCGTTCTGGCCTGGTGTCTTGGGCTCGGTTTTGTATATTCATGCTACCTGCAAAAATGTCACACAGCTAGGGCAAGCCACACCAGGGCATGGACCATGATTTTAGGACTCTGTGTTTCAAACTTGAGCTAATTAAGCCTCTTTTCTTAGTAGGGACCCAGCCTCTGTTTTTTTTTTTTATTATACTAACAGAAAATTCACTACTTAAAGCCGATGAGTACTACAACCATAAATGTACAAAGATGTAGATATCCCCTCCTCCTCAGTGTCCCCTGTCGCAGGAAGCCAAGACGTCAACTGATACCTGCCTATCCCAGACACAAGCAACCTATTCCCAGCAAGATCCAGCCCAGTTCTCAACACCATTCCTTTCAATTCCTCTGCCTTCTGAGTCAGAGGCACCATCTCTTGTCACCTGACACAGTTACAATGTCCTCCTGTTGGTCCCCAGCCATGACTCTTGTCCTGTCACAATCCATTCCCCACCCAGCAGCCAGAAGAAGTGATTTTAAAGTGAAGCAAACTAAAGTCTCCTGGCTCCTGCAAGCCCTACTTATGTTGCTGCTGTCAGTGTCCCACCCTGCACCGCGCAGACCATGGATGAGGCAGGGCTCCATCTGAACACCCAGGCTGGGCACAGAGAGGCGCTCACACCACATCCCTCAGCAAGTGAAGAGATGAAGGCAGAAAGGAAGAACAGAGAGTGGGTAAGGACACAGCCTACCTGTGCTCGAAGCATATTGAGGTTTCTGCCAGTCTGGGTGGGCTCCTCCACAGCCTCCAGCCATCCTTTAGGGGGCCGTGTGTGTCGCAGCAACATGATGTAAGCCCCGAAGATGTCTGCCTTGACGTTCTCCTCCCGCTCCTTGAAGCGGCGGATGAGCGCAGGGGCCAGCGTGCAGTGGAAGTCGGGTAAGAGGTCAGGCCGAGAGCTGATCAGGGCTGCCATGCACTTGGCTGCGGCTCGGCGTACCTTCCAGCTCATGTCGTCATCATCACTGTACTCATCCTCACTCTCTGGGGCAGGAGGAAGACACACAGAGCTGTGTCTCTCAGCTCAGGGAAGGAGGCAGTGGAAGCCCTGCCCTGGGCTTCACATTTTGACGATCAGTATTCAGCCCACTGGGAATGCCACTACTCTTAGTGAACACCCGTGGCACGCTCAGGATGGTACCCACGGCTTTGATCCACAATCTCTCCTGTGGACAAGGACCATTCTCCATCACAGAGAAGAAAACAAACCAAGAGACAAGAAGTAGCTTGATTCACTGTACAATTGTCTGCACTTCAGCCACAGCCTATAGTCAGATCCTGTCTGACTACACAGGGAAGAAATGGGCTGATATGCTGACACAGGCCTGTAAATCCTAGTACTGGTGAGGTGGGGTGGGAAGGTCATGAGTTCAAGGCCAGCCTGGAATACTTAGTGAAACACTGCCCTCTTCCAAAATAGAATGACAAGGCATCCAGGTTTGTAATAGAGGCACAGAGAAGCTTTCTGGGGCTCAGGCACATCCTCTGGGTCAGGTTTGGCCCGTTAACCTACTGGGATTCCAAAGAGAAAGGCAGACTTCCTGCGCCCTCAGATCTCAGAGGTGTTCAGAGAGACAAACACCAAAGAAAGAATAGGTGTGTGAGGCTCTCTGCTGACAGGCCTGAGAGTCAGCAGATAAACAACTCCACAAGGACAAAGGGACTACTGGCCCATTGTACAGATGTTAAGGTCAAGGTTCAGAGAGGGTGAGAGACCTTCTCAGGGAACATAGTTAGGAAAATGCAGGGCAGAGATTTACTCCACCTATCTCACTAGGGTAGAATGTAAGAATCAGAGGTGTTCCTACTGAATGACTGTTGACAACTACAATTCGAATGGCGAAGAAATCTGGACCAGCTGCAATGGGCCATGGCCACTGGTCAGCTCAGCACGCATCTCCTTTAATGAGCCCCGTGCCACCCCTCAAGAAATATCCCTAGCCCTCTATTACTGGCAAGAAAATGACCAACTCTTCGCTCAGCATTCAAGGCCCCAGGATGCCCGTCTCATTTTGTTTCAAGTCCCTAGTCTCTATGTGCATCCCACGTGTAGGAAATCTGAGTGATGGAGAGGACCTGAAGCTACGAGGGAAGAAGCCACTGAGCCCCCATCTGGACTAGTCTCTTCCAAATGCCCACCATTCTCCCTCTAGCTTTGGCGCTGGGCTAAAAGCATTATCTTGAAAACTATTTATAAAACTGGTAGCTTAAAGGTGGAAAGTCTATCAGAACTCACCCAAGTCCTAGCAAGGTCACTTCTGGATGTTTCCTTGGTTCCTGTCTGAAATATGAGTATGATCCCCCTAGGTTTTAGGGTCACTATGAGGAATATGAGGGAAGAGCTTAGAATACCAGTGGATACTCAGGAAGTGATGATTAGAGTTGTCCCTTGGGACCTGTGGGAGCCTGGATGCCAGTATCTGAGGGTAGTCACATATACCCTACACACCCCACTGCCAGCCTTAAGTCACCACTAAATATTTATAACATCGGATACAGCATAAACACCCTGACACCCGCTGTCACATCACTGTCTATGTATGAATACAGACTAACTTCTTTCCCAGGTATGTTTGATCTGGGCTGTTTAACAGGGCAGGCAGGAAGATGGCTGCATTGCCTTCCCTACAGCTAGAGAAGAGCAGCATCCAGCCAGGCCTGCCTGGCTGTAGCCCCTGCATTGGCCGCGGTGCCCTGCTCTCCCTCAAACAGGTTGTCCATCTACCTTGCTCACTGAATTCACTGTCCTCGGTCTCCATCTGCTCCTCTTCATCACTGTCATGGTCATAGTTGGGGTCATGCTTCATGTACTGCAGGCAGAGGCTGGTTACATTGGGTACATGAGGATCCATCTCCTTGGGGCACCTGAGGGACAAGAAGGGGAGGCCCCACTGGAACTCAGCATGGAAGAGCAGGGGTGGGGCCCCAAAACAAGTTGAGAGCTGTCTCCCCATCCCTGCCAACTTCCCATGGAGCTCCCGCCTGTTGTCTGGCATAACTTACTTTCTTAGGAAAGCCTCAAAGGCCTGGAGGCAGGACTCTCTCAGCTCATCGTCATCCAGGTTGCAGAACTCCTCCACCATGGGCACCAGGCGGTCCAGGTGGGCCCCTGCAGAGCCAAAGAATCACCGAAGTAGCCAACCTTCCCTGTCTCCAGCTTGAAGCCTCAGCCCAACCTTGCTTTTGTAGGGCAGATTCATCTTAGAAGCTTTAAAGGCAAGCTGACTGGGGTCTAGCCTGGTTGCTATGTGTTATGGGAGGCTGCGGGCCATTTGCAAAGACTTCCTGACTCAGTCTACTGATGGTGATGGTGTGGAAATCAGTGAACCACACTGCAGGTAGAGCTGAGCTCTGGTCTCTGCAGATCGGGCACATGTGGTTGAGGCACAGGGCTGTGCCTTATTCCTACTCGAGGGTGTGATCTGCTGATGGGAGAGCAAGAGGGTCCTATGCCTGGTTCCCACCTACCACCTTGTGGTGACTGCCAGCCATAAAATTTCATTGCTACTTCATAACTATAATTTTGCTAGATATGAATCATAATGTAAATATTTGTTTTCCAATGATCTTAGGTAACCCCTGTGAAAGAGTCATTTGACCCCCAAAGGGGTCTCAACCCCCAGGCTTTAGAGGAGGATCTATTAGCCCTCTTCCAGACGTACCCTTCCCACTGTGCAAGAAGGAAGATGCTAAGCTGGAGATCCTCAAATAGCCCTTCCAAATGTATTTGTATGTGTGTGTGTGTGTGAGTCGCCTGCAGAGACCAAATGAGGGTGTCAGATCTGTTGGAACTGAAATTACAGGCATTTGTTGGCAGCCTGATACTGGTGTTAGAATCTGAACTCTGGTCCTCGTGACTGAGCAGCAAACACACGTAACCACTGAGCCATCTCTCCATCCCTAGACAGTCCTTTATAAACTTTTTAGGATCCTTCGGAACTCAGTTTCCTGCCCAACCAAACATGAGCCCTGGGCTGAGCCTCTCCAGCCTCCTTCCCAGATCCACACTCTGAGGGTACCAGGAGCAGCTGCTGAAGTCCCCTGGCTCATGCTGCCTCCACTCACACTGTCTTGTTCTGATTTACAACACCTAAGGTGTCGGTGGCTAACAGCTTACCTGATGAAGCCTGAGATGATCTGAGGAGAGACTGAGATGGAAATGGGAGGATGGTGGGAATGTTGAGTGGGTTTCTTTTTCTTTCTTTTTAATTTTATGTCCATTGGTGTTTTGCCTGCATGTATGTCTGTGTGAGGGTGTCAGGTCCCCTGGAATTGAAGTTACAGACAGTTGTGAGCCACCATGTAGTTGCTGGAAATTGAATCTGGGTCCTCTGGAAGAACAGCTACTGAGCCATCTCTCCAGCCTAATGATGAGTGTTTTGACTGTGATGTGAGTTTACAACTGTATCCTGGTGTACACTTTAAATAGTGTGGCTTCTGTAGACCTATTATTCTCAGTAAAAGCTGAATGATTCCAAACCTGGCTCACAAGATGTGCCTATCAAAGCAGAAGACTGGAACACATTCTGAATAAGGGTTTGATATCATGATTTGCAAGGACTATCCCTAAGCCTTCAGGCCACAGAAGTCAGTCCCAGAAGACCACACAAGAGACATAAGACTCAAAAAGGAAAGCCAGTTTATGCTCCTGCTAGGAGCATATCCCCACCCCCACCCACCAGCGCTTTAGCCCTGCCCCCTCACCCAGGCGATGGCCTGCCTGACGGCCCACGCTGCCCAAGCACTGGATCAGGGTTCGAATGGCTGCAGGGCTGGCAGGTGCCCGTGGCCCAGGCAGCCGGTCCACCAGGTGGTCAGCAAGCTCCACGAAGAGGTCGGTGCTGCAGGCGGCTGCCAGATGACCAAGGGCGACAACAGTGCGCTTGCGCACAGCCAGGCGCGGGCTACTCAGCTGGGGCAATAGGCAGTGCAGCAGGCTTGCATGGAAGGTGCCTAAAGGCGCACCTAGCCTGGGGACAGGATAGGAGGGAGTGTCAGGCCAGGCACTGCACTCAGTCAGTTAGGATCCACATCCCCATCCTCTCTGTACCTCTTACTCACGATATTCAAAGACCCTTGGAAAGTGAGAAGGTACCTTTCCAACCGTGGGGAGTGACTTATCTGCTTATTATAGGGCAGCCATTGGAATGAGACTGCTTTTTGAAGGCTTCGAATCAACAGTGTAAGTCCATGACCTAAGCCCAGGTGTCCAATCTCTTAGCTCAGGGAGGAGTGCAGTAGGTATGGGGGCTCTGGTGAGGATGTTCTGGACTCTTGGGAGCCTGAGGTTTGCCTCTATACCCATCCCTGCAAGTCTATCCTCCTTACTGAGGCTCGAGGGGAATAAAACCTAACAGACTTGATCACTCCTCTGCTTAATCCTGCCATGGCTCCCCAGTGTCCTCTGGATAAGCTGAGCTCTGAACTCAAGACAAGCAGCAGCCCTCACCTCCACCGGTGGAACCTGGCTCTCAGTGGCCCCAGCTCCTCTCCCACAGTCAAACAGCTCTGGGTGACTTTGACCCCAGTGTCCCTGTCTTCCTGCTCTGCTGCCCTCCATGACTTCACTCTCCTGTGTCCAGCCCAGGTCACTCTGCTATAGCCTTTACCTACTTATTCACCTACTAGGTCACAGGTTCTATGCTGGAAGTTGGGCCATAAGGACAGACTTTGGCCCCTGAAGCCCATGATTAAGGGGTGCCTTCCAAGCTCCACAAACTCAACATGCCCAAATGGAACATATCACCTCCTACTGTACCCCTTTGCTCCTGGGGCACCCCCACCCCAATCATCTCATCTCCTGGTTCCTAAAACACACTTGCAGGGTCATCCTCTAGTCTCTCCACTCCAGATCCTGTGGAGTCCACCTCTTCAGACAATCCATGGAAGCCAAGCCAGGCTTAAGGGCACAGGCCTATAATCTCACCCGCTGGGAAGGCCAAAGTGAAGGATTACAGGCTTAAGGCCAGTCTGGGTTACAGAGTGAGTTCAAAGCCTGCCTGAGCAACTCTGAGAGATGAAGACTCGAAAATAAAACATGACAAGGGTTAGAGACATAGCTCAGTGGTAGAGTTCTTCCCCAGTATGAGTGAAACCTTGGGTCCAATCCTACCATAAATGTAAAAACAAAGACACTCCTATACAGCCCTGCTTGTCCAGACTACAGAAGGAAAGAGCAAAGGAAGACAGGGCTGTGTCCTGGGCTCCTGCCCAGCCCTCCAGCCTCACTGTTGCACACCAGCTTTTACAATCAGCTCACCATACACAAGCCCTGGGCTCAAGTCTGTTAGGAGCCAAAGCAGAGATTGCTTAAGTCATGATTACATGCTGTTGACACTGTATTAGGTACCAGACTAACCCCTATATGTTGCAAACACATTCATCAATGGGCCCCTCTTCCCCTGAAGGTCACCCCTTCCTCCAAATACAAGAATCCTTCCCTGACCC
Organism: Tokudaia tokunoshimensis; assembly: GCA_036184795.1. Taxonomy (NCBI): domain Eukaryota; kingdom Metazoa; phylum Chordata; class Mammalia; order Rodentia; family Muridae; genus Tokudaia; species Tokudaia tokunoshimensis. Next base: position 137,022,262 of record BTHU01000002.1, on the reverse strand, counting down.
CTGCCATCCTGGATCAGAGATGGCTTAATTACAAGCACCAATTAAGAATGGTTATCACCCACGTGCTGTGGAACCTCTCAACTCCTCTGAAACCTTTAAGGGACCCAACCTTGACACAGAGGCCTAAACTTTGCTTAGAGCCCACCATGTTGGGTCTCCCCGTCCTGTCCAAGATAGGGTTTCTCTGTGTAACAACGCTGTCTGTCCTAGAACTTTCTTTGTTGCTGGCCTAGAACTCATAGAGATCTTCCTGCCTCTGCCTCTGGAGTACTGGGACTAAAGGTGTGTACCACCACACCTGGCCCTTCTAATCTTTTAATCAAAAAGACAATCTGCATCAGTGTCCCCTTGAGCCCCAAACCTGAACCCTTTCACCATCCTCTCCTGCCTCTGCCCTCTGTGATGCCCTTAGACCTGCTGGGCCTATGAAGACTCAGCTCCAGTGAGATGCCCTTGTCCAGGAGCTGGGCTGGGCCTTTTGAGCTTGGGCCCTGTACTTGACCTAATCAACCTGGTCCAAGAGCTGGGCTGGGCCTTTTGAGCTTGGGCCCTGTACTTGACCTAATCAACCTTGTCCAGGAGCTGGGCTGGGCCCTTTTAAGCTTGGGCCCTGTACTTGACCTAATCAATCTTCTATTATATTTAGCTGACCACCTGCCTGTGAGTTCCTCCTCAGGGACAATGCAGACTCACCAATATGTTTTCCTGCCCCCAGAACAAATGCACAAGTCACCTGAGGTTTACTGACTGTGTGACCTTGGAGCTAACGACCTCCCAGAGCCTGTTCCATAATATGACACTGTTGCTTTCTTTGCAAGGCTGCTGGGTGACTAAGGAGTCCTAAGCACAGGACCTGGCATACAGGCCACTTATCTCAATCTTGCCTGTCCCCTTCTTTCTTGCCTAAAGTGGTCTCACTCACCTGCTCAGCATGTCAGAGAGGATGTCCAGGGCTTCCAGCTGCACAGCCACATCCTCCTGCTGGGCGATGGCACTGGTGAGCTGGCCTGTGATCTTGCGGCACACATTGATAGCCAGCCCTGAGCCTGTGCAGGGTACAAGTAGAAGGATAAGGCCCTGGGTTGGGAAGGCAGCTCCAACTCTGACCTGCTTGTGCTTTTGAACCCATATCCCCAGATGTCTGTGGTTTAGGAAAGCCTGGGCTTCAGTAGTCCAAGGTTGACCCAAGTCTTAATGAACAACTACAGGGATCAGCTCTAAGGAAGGTGACAAACCAATGGCTGAGCTGCTGGCTGGCTCACACACTAGGGAGGGAGATAAACATTTCTTTTCCTAGTCCCTTGCTACTAGCAATGGCCAGGTGTCTCACCTCTGGCCAGTGCAATCCTTTGGGAAAATGTGTCTCTTCTTACAAAGGGGAGAGAACAGGGATAAAGAATGTGACCCTGTCAGACTGAGTTACAGAACCACTATGAGAATGGGCGGGAGTAGCTGGGCCTAGCATATCTAAGCCCCTGCATTTAGTCTTCAGCACTACCACCAGAACAAAGGAGAGGGGAAGAGGAGAAAGAGGAGGAGCAGTGGAGGAGAAGATTGGCAGCAGCAGTCATCCCTCCAGAGAGACCACAGCAGGTCTTTAAGCTGCCATGACTTCGAGCTCTTTCCTTGTGGCTGGAAGCATTCCTGACAAACAGGCAGCCATAGTTTAAACTGATTTGTGTCTGAATTCTTTACTACTGAGGGACCCAAGTAGGTCTTTTTACTTTTCTGAGCCCTCTCTCTTTTTAAATTTGAGACAAGGTCTCACTATTTAGCCCTGGCTGTCCTGGATCTATGTACATCAGGCTGACCTCAAGTTCACACTGATCCACCGCCTCTACCTCCAGAATGCTCTAGGATTAAAGGCATGGGCCACTACTTACTAAAGATACTTAGTATAGGTGTAAGCACTGGGTGAGGAGAAACAGACACACAGAAGGCACACTGTGAAGACAGGTGTGGGCTTCCCAGAGGAGTCGCCTGACCTTAGTATCTGAGACATAGGTGGGCTGAGGAGCACCAGGCCTGGGTACCTGTGGCAGCGGGAGGCAGCTCTGAAAGCACAGTCTTCAGGCCAATGCCAGCGATGTCCCGGAGCTGCTCCTTGTCTGACCGCATGTTGGCACAGAGGGTGTCCACAATGTTCTCCACTTGGTACTCCTTCACCTTGCCCACCAGGGGACCCAGGCTGAGACAGACAGAGGAAGGGAAAAGGGTCCAAAAACTGCAGACATGGCTTGAGCCAGACTGCCTGCTTCATTCCTCTCAATCTTGCAGGGACACACATGCTGAGGAAAGACCTCAGCTCAACAGGAAACCCTTTCTTGCTAGGAAAGTGGTTCACCCCCGAGCCTGTGATTTTCATCTTATCCTGGGGTCCCACAGTGCCCCAAAGCCTCACACCTGAGCTGGTGTCACATCTCCCAGAGGATTACTAAACAGTTGCTGAGCCGCCCAGAGGGTCTAGGTGGGGCCTCCCAATGCATGTCAAACCAGTTTCCACTTTCTGATGCTGGTCATCAACCTGAGGTCTGGAGCCTCCTTTCTCAAAGCCTGGTCCAGATCATTATCTGGGGACCTCTCAAGGCTACAGAACTCCCTCCCATCTCTTCTTCCCAATTTCCCTTCCTATTCCCTGGATCGCCTCCCACAGAACTTAGATCTGAACTCTTGTCATAGGGTCAACCTCTGAGAATGCTGGCTGAGCCACCATCTGAACCTACTATGGGCCCAAGAACTGCCTGATGATTCTCACAGGCTGCATCCTGGGGGCAGTGACCTCCCCTAAGTCACCCCCACTCACTCACCACTTGACGGCCAGGTTTTGCACCTCTCCACTCCTGTCCTCCAGGAGCCGCAGGAGCGTCCTCACCACCTTACGCTCGCTGTCCTCATCCAGCTGGATGGAGTCTTTCTGCAACTCTGACATCAGGTCACTGGTAGCCATGAACCTGGTGTAGCGGCAGGGGAAAAAGAGGGCTGTCCAGCAGCGTCAAGGTCCTGATAATTTGATGTACTATCTCAGAGTTCCCCAGAAGTAAACCTCAGGGCAACGACTCAAAGGCAGGTGGGTAATCAGGACTGCGGGCAGGGCTGAGCCACCTCAACTAGACCACGTGCCACAAGGTGGGAGACTAAGACAGGAGGACTGGCTAAATCATGATTTAACCTTCCTAGTGCTGCAACCCTTTAATATAATATGTTCCTCATGTTATGGTGATCCCCAATCATAAAATTATTTCATTGCTACTTCATAACCGTAATGGTGCTAATATTGTGAATCGTAATGAAATATAATATCTGATATGCAGGATATCTGATAGCGACCTCCGAAGGGATCAAGACCCACTTTGAGAACCACTGGGTTGGAAGCTCATGGTCTGGGGACTGGGGGCTCCTGCCACTGCCACTTCAAAGAGGGTAAGTCACTTACCCTCCCTAATCCTTGGCTTATCTGTTTGAAAGATGGGAATGAGGGGCCGGAGGTGGTTCAGCGTTTAAGAGCACTTGCCAGCCAGGCAGTGGTGGTATACACCTTTGATCCCAGCACTTGGGAGGCAGAAGCAGGCAGATCTCTAGGTTCAAGGCCAGCTTGATCTACACACTGAGTTCCAGGACAGCCAGGGCTACACAGAGAAACCCTGTCTTAAAAGCCAAAAGCAAAAAACAAAAAGAGAAACAAAACCTACAAACACATAATACTCTTGCAGAAAACCTGGGTTTGGTGCCTAGCATCCGTATCAGGTGAGTCACAACCACCTGTAACTCCAGTTCCAGGGTCCTGACCTTCTCTTCTGGCCTCCAGGAACACTGGATGTATGGCATAAGCACTACTACACAGAAAATAAAAGTAAAGAAATCTTTTTAAAATATCTTTTTAAATTGAGGGTGAAAATGTGAATTAGACTTGGGCTCTGATAATAGAGTTGTAGGGTCCACGACACACACTCAGTAGCTGTCATTCTTGCCTCACTCTACCAGGTGGCTCGTGAACATCTGCCTGTGAGATAGACAACTTCACGGCAGAGTCAGGCGTGGGGCAGAGGCACCTCTAGATGCAGAGACGCACCTTGTTCAGAACTGCCCTGAGCAAGTATCTGAACCTGTGCCCCTCATCCAAGGGGCTTGTTCATCACAGCTAGGCCCAGCCCAGTTTCTCAGCCCACGGGTAGAGGCTCTAATCTAAAAACACATTTCCAAGTTCTTAGCTGGTGTTCAGGGACACAAACCTGTCTGTTTGGGTTTTTGTTTGTTTTGTTTTGTGAGACAGGTTTCACTATGTAGACTGTCCTGGAACTCACTCTGTAAGCCAGGCTAGACTCAAATTCATAGAAACCCCCCTGCCTCTGCCTCCTAAGATCTAGAATTAAAGTCACAGGCCACTATGCCTGGCTGGTCATGAACACTTCTAAAAACATGCATATTTTGGAGACCAGAGCTAACAGTTGACCTTGAGGCCTTCTTAAAAAGGCCTGCTGCTACAAAAAAAAAAAAAAAAAAAACACAAACAAACAACCACCACCACCACCAACAAACAAACAAACAACAAAACGGGCTCTTGGGAGGCAGAGGCAGGTAGATTTCTGAGTTCAAGGCCAGCCTGGTCTACAGAGTGAATTTCAGGGCAGCCAGGGCTACACAGAGAAACCCTGTCTCAAAACAAACAAAAAACAAACAAACAAAGGTCTGCTGCTATCCTGAGCATCTGGCTTGCACTGGGAGTTCAAGTCAGAAGGTAACAAGGCAACAGAGAATGGGAATGAAGGGGCCTCATGAGACATCATTCTTGCTAAAATGAAGAGGGCAAAGTAGAGGACCTAGCTGGTTGCCCTCAGCTGTGTGTGGCTTACAAATATGTTTTCCCATGGGTAAATTACTCATCAATATCTGAACACCATTAGAGTATTCTTCTAACTCCCAGAAACAGAAGATCTAAATGTGACTGGGCCTCTACCTAGTGCACTAACTGAAGACTTCTCCAGTACACCTATTCCCACAGGCCACCAAGCTTGCTAGCTCCTGCCAGCACACGAATGGGGACTTGAGTGGACATGAGCCAGAGCAGGAGAGATGCTATAAAGGAGTCCGGAGAAAGCCTGCTTCCTGGGGTAAAATCCGTCACCACTAGAGTGAAGTCCCAGCCCTCACACTGCGGGCCCAAGCTTGCTGTTTAATATCATGGCAGCCCACAGAGCCTGGAGGGACCCCGTCCATACCACCATTTCTTAATTCTAATAGCTAGATCAGCCTGAAGATGCAGAGAAAAGGCAGGAAGCTGAGCTGAAGGAAGGGAGGGTTCTGTTGCTATCCCATCTACCACCCAGGCACTTTACGGTAAAGGATGTCTGCCTTTGAAGCTTGCTGAACTTCTGCTGCACGGGGCCCCGATGGGCCTGCCAAACTCCCATTCACTCACTGTCTCAGTTAAGGTTTCTATTGCTATGAGAAAGACCACAACCAAAGCAACTTAGGAAGAAAAGGGTTTATTTCAGCTTACACTTCCACACCACAGTCCATCACTGAAAGCCTGGAAGCAGGAACTGAGACAGAGGCCATGGAGGAATGCTGCTTACTGACTTAGAGTCATGACTCTTCCGACTTGCTTTCTTATATACCCCTGGACCATCTGCCCAGGGTTGGCATCACTCACAGCAGGCTGTGCACTCCCTAATCAACCACACTAATTTAAAAAAATGTACCACAGTCTATCTCTAGGCCAATCTTATGGAGCCATTTTCTCAATTATGGTTCCTTCCTCTCAGGTAACTTTAGCTTGTGTCAATCTGATGAAAAACCAACTGGCGCGCCCATCAAGAGTTTGATGCAACATGTTTCTCTTTCAGGGATGATCCTGATCACTGTGAGCGACACACACCGAAGCATTACTGTTTCCCTAGACAGGTCATTTCAGGACTTTGCACCCCTCCTTGACAGCACTTTTCTCCTGTGTAGCAATGAATGTATGAGAACACTTCATCAGACTTTCACACACACACACACACACCCTCACATATACACATACATATAAGACCCCCTCATACCATGACACAGACACATACATATATGAATACATATACTCCATACATGTAGACACAAACATACACAAATATATACACATACATCTTGCGCACACATCAACACATGTGCATGCACATATACCCTTGCTCAGCAAGTTCACATTTGACACTCCAAGCTTAGCAACAGGTCTGACAACGGAGTAGGGTGAGGGCAAAAGAGTCTGGGCTCAACAGACCTTAGAGCAGAGGTGTGGACTGAGACCCCTTTTTGGGGAGGGGGTTCACATATCAGATATCCTACATCAAATATCTACATTACAATAACAGTAGCAAAATTACAGTTATGAGGTAGCAACCAAATAATGTTATGGTTGGGGGTCACCACATTATGAGGAACTGTATTAAAGGTGTGCAGTGTTAGGAAGGCTGAGAGCCACTGGCTTAGAGCCAAGCAGCCTCGTGGAAACCCGAATCCAGAAGTCAACATTCGCAAATAAACCTCAGCATTTCAAACACCTCAGGTCTGCAGACACCACTCTCAGAGGAAACATCATGATGCTGGGGTGGTGGTGATAATAATTTGACAAGCTAGAGAGAGGTTTGAGGTAAACATACTTATCAGTGAAGTAAAATTTGGCCAGGTGCCTCCTTAACCCTGAGTCTCAGTCTTTCCATGAATAAAATGGAGATTTTCTTTGTCCCTCTCCCACAGCATCCTTGATGGGTTTTTTAAAAGATATTTTTAAAAAAGATTTATTTATTATATGTAAGTATACTGTCACTGTCTTCAAACACACCAGAAGAGGGCGTCAGATCCCATTACAGATGGTTGTGAGCCACCATGTGGGTGTTAGGAATTGAACTCAGGACTTCTGGAAGAGCAGTCAGTGCTCTTAACCGCTGAGCCATCTCTCCAGCCCCCTTGAGGGTTTTAATAGGTCAATCTGAGACAAGTAGGCTCAGAGAGGTTATGAATCACCAGCGTGAGGTAGGTCACCTGAATCCTCACACAGCACTGTCACTGAAAAAGGATTTGGAGATCCCTGCCATATCTCTCAAGTTCCTGGCTTTACCTGTCAGAGTCTGATCCCCAAATAAAACTGGGAACCAAGGCTTGCTGTGCCTTGCCTGGAACCCCAGTCAGCCATCCCCCTCTGGGAACCATAAGCCATGGCCTCCTGTCACGTGAGAGGCAGCACCATAGGACACTAGGACACATGGTGCCTGGACAGCTGGTAGGGGGTGGGGAGAGGCTCAGCCTCCTGGTATTCAGACTTTTAAAAATAGATACAATTCTCATATGCTCAGGGTGGTTTTAGGTGTCCTCAAGGCTGCTGGCAGGGACAGATTTAAAGGGCTTCTCAGGCCCTGGATGACAGGGCCAACTCCCTAATAAGCCCAGGGGTCATTCCCTCAGCTCTGCCATGCTATATGACTTTGAGTAAGCCAAGGCCCCCTCCAGACTTCTTGAGAACAGGAAGACCCTGGGCCCAAAGAACACCCTACCAGGACCTACCCCGTTTCCCTGCACAGAGTCAGGACAACCATTCACAAAGCACCTACCTGTTACCTAAAGCACAGACAGTACCTAAGGATTGGAGGGGATGGAGTATTTGCCCATCACTCACAGATCTAGTCAGTGACGGCTGCCAAGATCTGAAGCTGGGGCAAAGGATCCAAAGCCCCACGACCACCATGGGCTTGGGACTGCAGAGAGATTTTTGAGGAATGTATTTACAGGACACAGTAAGAGTCAGATCACACAAACAGGCTTCTGGCCCCTCCTGACTGGCTAGATTCAGAACCCCACTGACATCTCCATCTCTGCTCATCCTACTTTTAGCATTGTACCCAGACCCTTCATGTCCCCGAATCTCAGTTTCCCTGTTTGTAAAAGGAGGGATAACTAATGTGACAGAAGACTCAGAGTGGGTGCAGTGTCCTGCCAACTTGAGGGTACAGAACTGAATATAGGTTCCTGGGACAACCCTCTTTTGTCACTGAACCTCAGTTTCCCCTGCAAGATGAGGGGCTACACCAGATATTCCCATCCTTCTTGGCAGCTCTGTTCCTGTGTTTCTGTGGTGTTTGGAGAGAAGGGTAGGAAAAGAGAATGGGGGAGTGAGGTAGCCCTCACCCCAACCTTTGCTTCTAAACCATGCTTAACCTAACATCTTGGGAGAGGAGGAGAATGAAGAAGATGGGGTTGTGATGAGGGGCCAGGGAGAGAGGGATGGGATGAAGGGAAAGAGATGAAAGAACGTAAAGTTAGGGTTAGGAGGCCCGGTAGGGCTACAGGGTGCGGGGGATGGGGTAACCTAGAGACCGGGCAGAAGCGTGGGTCTCGGATGGAGCCTTGGATGGAGGTTGTGCAGGGAAGGGGCCTGTTTCAATGAGAGTCAGAAGAGGACTGCACTGGGTTCCAAGGAGAGGCCGACGGGGACTTCATTGAGGGGCCTGGGGGGCGCCCAGTGTGGGGGACTTGGAAGGCCAGCACAGCAAAGGCGGGAAGAGGCTGGGGGCGGGGCTGCTGCGCCGGGCAGCAGGCCCAGCCAGGCTCAGGCGAAGAGGACGGGGGCTCCCACAGGGGTCTGCAGGGGGGCGGCCGGGACAGGCTGAGACCCCTGAAAACGAATCCCGAGCCGCCGTAGGGCGCACCTGAAGTCTTTGTCGCTGGACGTCATCTTCTCCAGCAGGCTGGAGATGTAGAAGGCACCGGTACTCATGCTGGCTGCGCCGCGGGTTGCGGGTCGAATCGAATATGGCGGCGCAGCCTCCCCACCCCTCAACCACGCCCCCTCCCCACCGGCCACGCCCCTCCGCTCTCCCTCACCCCTCCTGTCCCGAGAAGGACTGAAGTAAAGGGCCTGGCCCCCTCTCCTGGAGAGCTCTGCTCAGCATGGGCTTGCACACTCAGAGACAGCAGCTCACCACCGAGCTCTGACCACACTTTCTCCTGGTTGTGCCTTGAGGACTCCTTGACCTTGCTCAATGGCGCTCATGCATACATGGACATGGGATGACAGTTCTAGATTCTACCAGGTTCCACACAGCCAAAGAACCTGGGATGAATTAAAGATGGACTTCAGGTTCCTAAAGCCGAGAGCAATAGTCCTTCCCTAAAGTTGATCACAGTTTTCCCCAGTTAGGAGGAGCGTGTGTGTGTGTGTGTGTGTGTGTGTGTGTGTGTGTGTGTGTGTGTAGATCTTTAGGAGGACTCTTTAAACTGGATAGGAAGTGTGGCTTCAAATCTCTGCTACCTGACTTGGTGGCCTTGGGAGAGTCACACTGTTGGGACACAACCTCTCTTGGCTATTTTTAGATACTCGAAGGAATAAAAGAAACCTTTATCTTTTTTGCTGTGTTTTGTTTTTTCAAGACAGAGTTTCTCTGTATAGCACTTACTGTCCTGAAACTCACTTTGTAGACCAGGCTAGTCTCAAACTCAGATCTGTCAGCCTCCAGATATTGAGATTAAAGGTATGCAGCACCACACCTGGTTTTGTTACTTCTCTACCACAGAGCCACACCCTAAGGTTAGTAAAAGGAAATCTGGGGGGTTGGGGTGGCTCATACCTGCATTTCCAGAACATGGCAGGTGAAGGCAGGAGGATCATAATTTCAACCTTGGCTACATAGATCCTGTCTTTAAAAAAAGAGAAAGAAAAAGAAAAAGAAAAGAAGAATTTCAGTGAGACATCTGCTACATCTTTGATTTTGATCTTAATACAATCTCTACTCCTCCAAATGACTGAACAGTGGCTACAAAGTCCCAAACCTTGGGGACTCGGGGACCTCTACATTTCTCCTAGTCTCCTTCATCCTGTCTCACTCACACCTATGTGGCCATCTCAGAAGAAGGTCATTTTTTTCAAGAGTGGGAAGGGGAGACAGCCAGCCCTTCAGGTGACTGTGAATACTCTCGGGGAGGAATATAGCAATCACCTGGCTCCTTAGGTAGTTATTTAGTAAATGACAGTGGAGCCAAAATTGGGTTTGTTAAAACATTTTATTGTTATTATTTATTTGTATATTGTATGTAGGAGTGTCTTGCCTACACACATATGTATCTATACCATAGGTTGCAGTACCCATGGAAGACAGAAGAGGGCAATAGAATCCAAGAAATTGTAGTTACCAATGGTTGTGAGCTGTCACATGCATGCTGGGAATGGGACCCCAGGACCTGTGCAAGAACACTAAATGGTTTTAACTCCTGAGCCATCTCTCCAGCCCTCTTTTTCATTTTTTATAACATTAGACTGATTTGGATAAAGGTTCATCTTCACTCCTCTGGTTTACAGTTCAGCACTTCAGATCCTGCTCCGTGAGCACTTGGTGGGACTATGGAAGCCTGCATGTGTTGGACAAAAGCATGTGTTTTCTAACTGTAGAGGAGTGCATCATCTTACATCGTATTTCAATCAAACTTTTTAAAATAATTTAAAGACTTGTTTTATGTATATGAATGTTTTGTTCACATGTGTCTGTGTACCATGTGCATGCAGTACCCAAAGAGGACAGAAGAGGGCATCAGATCCCCTGGAACTAGAGTAATAGACGGTTGTGAGCCACCATATAGGTGTTGAGAATCAAACCCAGGTCCTCTGCAAGAATAATAAGTGCTCTGAACCACTGAGTCATCCTTCCACCCCAGCCTTATTTAAAAAAATACAATCAAGATTTATTTTTTTAATAATTAATTAACTAGTTAATTTTGGTTTCTCAAGACAGGGTTTCTCTGTATATCCTTGGCTGTGCTCTACTCTATAGGCTAGGCTGGAGTCAGACTCAGAGATCTGCCTGCCTCCGCCTCCGCCTCCGCCTCCGCCTCCGGAGTGCTGGGCTTAGAGGCATGTAGCACCACCATCCTACAGTAAAATCTATTCATTTTATGTGTTACAAAATTTAAGTTTCCATCATCGTTCGTCCTTCCAAACTGTTCTTAATGGAACTTCTGGGTGTTCAATAGCCATGCTTAAAGGCTGAAATCAATAGTTTAAAGAGACACAAAGGACAGCCAGTATTCAGCCCCTGCCCTCCAAGGTCTTGAGGATGAGAGAGGGTATGACACCTCAAAGAGGGTTCTAAATAAAACACCAGTAAGTGTGCTGCTTTGAATGAGAAGTGTCCCCATGGCCTCGGGCACTTATACACTAGGTCCCCAGTTGGTGACCTGCTTGGGGAAGCTTAGGAGGTGCAGCCTTGATGGAGACAGTATATCCGGAGGGGTGGACTCTGACAGAGTGTAGTCTTGTCCTATGTTCAGTGATGTGATCGCTGAACTTCTGCTGCTCTTGCCAGACCTGCCACTTGCTGCCACTTTCCGGCCAGGATGAACTCTTGTCCCTCTGAAACCGTAAACCCATATATAAACTCTTTTAAAAAAAAGATTTATTTATTTTTATTTCATGTATGTGGGTGCACTGTGACTATCTTCAGTCACACCAGAAGATGATACTAGATGCCCATTACAGATGGTTGTGAGCCACCATGTGGTTGCTGGGATTTGAACTCAGGACCTCTGGAAGAGCAGTAGGTGCTTGTAACCACTGAGTCATCTCTCCAGCCTGGATATGGTGTTTTAACACAGCAACAGAGACCTAATTAAGATCAAGGTCACATGGCTGAGCCTACAACTGGAGACTCTGGGGATCAAACTGTATCCAACAGCAGGTGACTGCATCTGACCTGTGGGGAAGTCAGAAACTCATCCTCCTGGAACTACTTTTCATTCTTCGTTGCCTGTGTGGAGACACCACGACGAGTGCTGTAGAACTTGCAGGTGAACAGGTATGCTCCCACCCCTGATGGCTCAACCCTGCAGATTTCAAACTTCCTGTTGGCGAAAGGCACACATGGAGCCTAGAGTTTTGAGGCACAAGAAGGAGTTATTGAAAGAGGTCTGTTAGCCCAAGGACCAGGGGGCCTCTGGAATCGGAACATGGTCCTCAGCCTGCTTCTGGCCCAGGCTGCACCTGAAGAAACTTGCTAGCCATCGGGGAATGCGTTCCAGAATGATTACAGTCCATCATGTCAGCAGGAGTCTATCAGGAAGCAAAGAGGTCACACTTGATATGCACAGGAAGCAGAGAGCGCTCTCCTCCTTTTCAATAACCGAGGTTCTATGGTGGATTCAAAGGTGCCTTTCATGTAATTACAATCTGAAAAAGTAAAACCAGGAGCCACTAGGGTTCCACAAGGGATTCAGGCCATGTCTTTTACAGTAAAAAAAGGTTTCTGCTGTTGTTATTCCTACAAAACTAGATTTATGAAAGACCTCCTTAGGGGACTTAAGGGACACACTGAGGTGGATTGTCCTCTTGGTTAAGAAGTTTATTAGAAGAGTTATTTATGCTATGGACATACAGACAGATAGACAGCATGGCAGAAGCTCTGATGAGATTTCTGGCCCAGGAGGCCAAGTGTGTGAATCTTATAGGTCTCAGAGAAAGAGGCCAGGTTTCACAGGCTCTCCCTGATTCCTAATCCGCAAGGGAAGGGAGGAGTGGGCTGCTCTGATGTGCGGGAGGAGGGGCACACCTAGATGAGGTGTTTTCATCCTATAGATGGTGGTGTGCTAGGCCAGGGATGTGCAATAGCTCTCTGAAACCTCCCGGTCTGGCAGCTTGAGGTCCGCGTTTACACTTCCTTGTGGAAGTGCAGTTGGGACCTGTCATTCTCCTGGAATCTGGGCAGCTCTGGCGTCTGTTTACAGACTCACAGACAGGATCTTGGAACAGGCCTTGTCATTTCCCTTACAGTAGCTACAAGAAAGCGGCTGCTGCGAGTGGGCATGACCTGATAAGGCCCTAGCCTCAAGCCTAACTGTAGGGTTCACAAGATGGCTCCATTGGTAAAAGTTCTCCTGTGCAAGCCGGCAACCTGAGTCCAACCCTGGAGCCCATGTGTGGTTGTTTGAATGAGAAATGTCCCCCATTATTTTAAATAAAATAAATAGGCTCGCGTATTTAAGCACTTGGTCTCCTGTTGGTGGTCCTGTGTGGGGAGGTTATGGAAAATTTTTTAAAGATTTTAATTTATTGTATTTTATGTGCTTAAGTGTTTTACCCACACATCTACCACCTGAATGTCTGATGTCTAAGGATGTCAGAAGAAAGCACCAGACCCTTGGGAATTAGAGTTATGGATGGTTCTGAGACACCATAGGATTGCTGGCAACTGAGCCCGGGCCCCAGCGTGTGCTCTTTCCTGCTAAGCCATCTCTCAGGGTAGATCAGGGAACTGTTAGGACATGGAGCTTGGCTGGAGGAAGTGCGCCAATGGGCCAGGCTTTGAGGATTTACATAAGGTCTTGTGTTATTTCAGATGCTCTCTTTGCTTCCTTTGTGCTACCTGGATGTGATCTGCCAGCTTCCTGCTCTGCACACTTACTACCATGACTCCCCAGTCATTGTGATATATATGTGGGGGTCAAAGGGCAACTTCCAGGAGGCAGTTCTCTTTTTTTCTACAGTGCATAGCCTTACGAATTGAATGCAGTGATCAGCCCGGAGAATAAGTGCACCTATTAGCGGAATCATTATCACCAATCAGAATTCCATTTGTTTATTTGTTTATCTTGAGACAGAGTTTTACCTTGTAGCCCTAGTTGTCCTGGAACTTACTCTGTAGACCAGGCTGACCTCAAACTTATGAAGATCTGCCTTCCTCTGCCTCCAAATGCTGGGGTCAAAGATGTGTACCACCATGCCCAGTGTCTCAGTTTTCTATTCCTGTTAAGAGACACCATGGCCAAGGCAACTTATAAAAGAAAATATTTACTGAGACTCACAGTTCCAGAGGACGAGTCCATGATCATCACGGTAGAGAACACGGCAGCAGGCAGGCAGGGAGGCAGGCATGAAGCTGGAACAGTACCTTAGAGCTTACGTCCTGATCCACAGGCATGAGGCAGAGAGTACTTACTAGGTCAGACCTAGGCTTTTGAAATCTCAAAACCCAGCCTCAGTGATACCTCATCCCCAAGGCCATACTTCTGAATCTATTCCAAACGTCCCACCAACAAGGGACTGAGCCTGTGGGGAACATCCTCATCCCATCCACCATATCCAGCTTTATTTTATTGTTTTAGAGTTACATTTCTTTAAGGCTGGAGAGATGTTCAGAAGTTAAGAATAGTATTGCCCTTGCAGAGGACCAGGGTTCAGTTCCCAGCACCATACAGTAGCTCACCACTCTAGTTCCAGGAGTTCAAACTCCTTCTTCTGAAACTTTGCAGACTTCTGCGATATGCACAAATAAGCAGGCATGTGCATGCGTGCACACAAAAGTTTAAGACATTTTAATTCAATTAGCTCATTTATTGTGGCGTTCTGGGGGGGGTGCATGTGGGTGTGTGGGTGCAAAGACACACACCGTTGGAGATCAGAAGACCTCCTCCAAGGGTCACATCTCTCTCTACCGTAGAGAACCTAAGGATGGAATTATGTCATCAGGTGTGGTGGCAGGTCCTCTCACCTGCTGAGCCATCTTACCAACCCTTCTATATTATTTTTTAAGACAAGGTCTCTCACTGAACTTAGAGTTCAGTGACTGGCTAACTAGCTGGCTAGTGAGCCCAGGCAACCTCCTGTCTTAGCCTTACTCTTAAGCTTGTCCTGGCCTGTTTTTGTTTAGGGACAAAGTCTCCCTATGTATCCATGACTGGCTCTAGAACTCTATGAGTACCAGACAGACCTTGAACTCACTTGAGATTCTCCTACCACTGACTCTCTGAGTGCTGGGCTTAGAGTTGTATACTGGTTTACCTGGCTCTGGCTTAGTTTTAAGGCTAGCATTAGGAATCCAAACTCAAGTCCTCATGTTTGAGAAGTAAGCGCTTTACCACACTCCACCCCTATCCCACCCATGTCCCCAGCATCACCTTTCTGTGTTTATTGTAGAATATTTTCTCTTCTGGCATCTTGAAACCAGAGAAGCTGTAACTATCCTCACAAGATCAGGTCTGATAAGACAGGACAAATGTGGAATGTTAGACTCACTTGAGATTCCAGCCCCTCCCTCCCTCCCTCCCTCTCTCCTTCCCTCCCTCATAATATGCTAGCTGCAGTGTGTCTTGGGAGGCACTGTAGTGTTCTGAAGGTAGGAGGTTAGCTGAGGAGAGAATGCAATTTAGGCAGCTTACAGGAGGTAGTCACCCTGGCTGGAGTGGGTATGGTGGCAATGCAGCTGTCTGGGGTGGTCACCATGCTCCTTTAAATAAGCCCAATAAACTCATTGGTTCTTTCGACTGGAGCTGGGTGGATCTTCAATTTGTCATGAGTATCCATCCTATTGTAGGGTGAATTGATGTACGTTTGTGTCTTCCTAGGAAAAGTCACACAACCATTTACCTCTATGATCTATTAGCTCCTTTCTGTGGAAAGCAGAGACTCAAGCCAGGACAAGGCACTGGGAGGAGGACAAGAGGCACACTTAGGAGAAGGATTCCACAGGCTTACACCTCAAACCCTCCCTGGCTCCCACACCACGGGAAGGTGTAGGCTGCCTGTCCTGGCTTGGGCTGAGCTGAGACATGCACCGCTTCTAACCGAGTCGCTTCCGGAGTTATAGGGAGGACCTCAGGGCTAGAAGCAGGATCTGGCTATGGAGATAACCTCTGTCCAAATACCTCATCGCAAAATATTCTTAAGGAATTTTTTCATGACTGGTGGGACAGCCCAGCCAGTGCTTGCAGTCAAACCTGAGAACCTGAGTTCGATCCCTGGAAACCACATGGTAAAGGGGACGACTGACTCCTGCAAGTTTTCCTCTGACCTCCACACAGGCATTGTGGCCCTTCCCCAATAAATGAATGTAATGGAACTTTAAAGAATGTTCTTTTGATTTTCCTTCCTCCCTCCCTGCTCCCTTCCTTTTATTCTAACTTTTTTCCTTCCTCCTCTTAATCGAAAATTTAAAAAAGCATTAATGTATGTATGTGTATATGTGTATGTCATTTGGGTCCTTGGAGGCCAGAAGATGGTGCTGGACCCCCTGGAGGTGGAGTCACCCTACCTGGGTGCTAGGAACTGAACTTGAGTCCTCTGGAAGATCAAGTAGGAGTTCTTAACCATTGAGCCATCTCTCCAGCCCATCCCCCTTTCTACTTGTCAGAAAAGGACCACGTCCATCCCGGATGGAACTCAAGATCCCTCAAATTTTAGGCTCAGGCTCTACCACTAAGCCCCAGGCCACTCCCAGGGGGTTCTTTATTCCTGGTGATTGTCAGGCATCTTCTAAGAAGCAGAACTGTCCCAGCAGATTCCCCCTCCCCCAGCCTCATTGTTTTGCTTCACTTCCTTCCTGCACTGGGAGGCAGAGCCCCTTTAATGTGTGTGTGTGTGTGGGGGGGGAGGACACGGACATGGTGGACCACGTGATGCCGTTGGGCTCTGACTTTCATTCAAACACCTTGTCTGGTTTTGCAGCTGCAGTGAGGGCTGCAGAGACAAGAGCTGTGCGAGAGGGAACCAGCACTGGTGACTGGGATTGTCCCTTAGCACTGCTGTTCTGTCTCCTGGGAGACCAAGTGCTGTGACCTCTGCAGAACTATAGGGTTCAGAAGAGTCTAAGTTGCTTCCACATTGGGAGTGCAGGGTTCCTATTGGCACCCAGTCCCTAGACAAACACATCTTACAGTCTCACAGGATTTTTCTTCATTTCATCACCCCAATTTTTGCAGTATCTCATGTAGCCCAGGTTGGCCTCAAACTTACTGTGTAGCAGAGGCATAGAACTCTCCTATCTCGAGCTCCGGCATACTGGGATTATGTGCATGCACAGTTACAGCTGGTTCTCTGCTCCATCTTTTACCTACAAGTTGAAGTCTTAAAGCCCTGAAGGCCTGTAACCTGGATATAGCTCCTGACCATTCCCTCCCCAGTTTAAAATAAGATTAAAACTGATGATTTGAGAATGGGAGTGGTGCCATGGTGTGTGTAGGGAGGATAGAGGACCACTTTATGGAGTTGGTTTTCTTTTGTCTTCACATGGGTTCTAGGGAATGAACTAAAGTCTCTAGACATTCCTGGCAAGTGCCTTCACCGGCCTGGCCACCTCAGCAGCCTTCCCTGCCCCTGCACTTCCTGCACTGGTCCCCAGGAAAGAGGGCCTCTGCATGGCTGTCCCTATTGTCTTTCCCCTCTCCTGAAACCCAAACATCGGTCCTTCCCAGACCTATCAGATACATTTGACTGCTCTCTGATCTTGGCTCTTCAGGACCTATACTCTCAATCAGATACATTTGCTCTCTATTTTCCTTCCCCTATAGAAAGTCAGTGTTTGTGCCAGACGGAGGAAGCCACAGTAAGCTTGGTTAACTGAAACCTCCAATTTCTTTTTTGTTGTTGTTATTTGAATTAAGACAAGGTCTTGATATATTATTCAGGCTGGGTTCAAAGGCACTGTCCTCTTGCCTCAACCTCCTCCATGCTAACTTTGGGGGCTTGCTCCACCACATATGTTTCTAAACCTCCAAAACGTACTGGTTATGGCTGTGTGACCTCAAATAAATTACTTAATCACGGGCTTCGGGGTCTCCCTAAAGTTCATTTGCTCAGGGGTCTTACCATTCCCTCTTCTGGAGGAGGAAGGCGTTTCCTCAAATGGGTTATTTTGGAAGTTGGTCCTTCCCCGCCATAGTGGCCTCTCTGTCTTCTCTTGCTTTGACAATATGGGCTAGACATGGAGCTGCTGTGCAGTGCACATCTGTCTGAGGTGAGAGAGAAGAACAAGAAAAGTGTCTTCTTCCACAGAGAGCCCATGAGGTCTTCCCTGAAGGGCAGAGTATCTGGCTTGTGGTCCTACCTTTGCCCTCAAAGTCCTTGGCATCCAGAGGCAATGCCCTTCGACCTCTAGGCCTAGACTTTCTCAGCTATAAAATGAGTTTAAGGATGACTGTTCAAGGGTCAGCCATGGTGACCCACACCTTTAATCCCAGCACTTCAAAGGCAGAGACAGGAGAATCTCTGTGAGTTGGTGTCCAAAATACTTCCATCCATAGCTACATAGTGAGACTTTGTTTTGAAAAAGAATGACTATTCAGGAGCTGGAGACTTGACTCGCCCACAGAGCTCTTGCCCAGCACCCACCAGTGAGGTGCTAGGCTCAGGGTGTGGCTCAGCAGTACCCTTGCCTGGTACGCAGGAGGCCTACATTCTATTCACTGCTGGGGGGTGGGGTGGGGGTTGAATCCAAACCACTAAAAACTGTTCATTCAGTCTGCTTTGCTACTGTGAATAGACAAGGGAATGGCTATTCAGCACTTTCAGAGAGTGGCCTGTGGACACAGAAAGTATCTGCCCACCAGGAGCTGACAGAGGATCTGAACCTTCCATTAACTCTGCAGCAAAGGCAAGAGCAAGCAGAAAGCAGGCCAGAGGCATGGACTGACACCTCAGCAAGAGAAAGGTAAGTAAGTGTGTGGAGTGATGTCCAGCACGGTTAGCCGTCATGGGAAGGAGATCAATGGCTGGGGGCGTGGTTCAGTGATGGGGGCTTGCACAAGGCCCCCAGTTTGGTCCCCAACACCACAGAGGAGGAAGAGAAAGAATAGGAGGAGGGAGAGAAGGAAGGGGGGAGGACGGGAGTGGGAGGGGGAAGAGAAGGGGGAAGAAGAGGAGCAAGAGAAGGGGGAAGAAGGAGGAAGAGAAGGAAGAGGAGGAGGAGAAGAAGGAGGAAGAAGAGAAGGAAGAGGAGGAGAAGGAGGAGGAGGAGGAGGGGGAAGCTCAGGTTTCAGTTGTAGATTTGAATAGCATAAACTGAAACTGTATAAGCCTGTGGATTAACTTGGAGTTTCTCCATGGAGGAGTGGGAAGGGTTGGGGTTTCAAGACAAGGAGACCTTGGTGCCAATTTCAGCCCAGCCTCGTAACTTTGAGAAAAACAATTTCATCTCACTTTCCATATCCACGAAATGGACATAATACTCTTTGATTTAGAATTGTTTGTGTGTGCTTAGTTTAACTAAACTAATTAATTTTTAAAGATAAAATCTCCCTATGTAGACCAAGTTGATCTTAAACTCACAGAAATCCTCCTGCTTCAGCTTCTTGAGTACTGGGAGTACAAGTGTGAGCCATTACTCCTGGCCTTGGAGAATTCATTTCACAGGCAATTTCAGATAGAAAAGATAGGACCTGCCATTCCAGACATCCTTCTAGAAGGAGTGTAACTGGCCAGACCCCTGGGGCTCACAGCAGGGGAGAGTACTTTTCTTTTCCTTCTACACCTACAGGCATATGTGTCAGGTCTAACAAGTCACTGGGGGCTTCTTCAAGAATCCTATGGTCTAATTCCCAAAACACTAAGGCATAGCAAAAGCTGGGTGTCATTGGCCAGCAGACATAAGCACCCTTGTCATGTGTAGGGAGCAGCTGCCTCATCACTTTAACAAATGGGGAAACTGAGGCTGGGCTGTCAGACTGCTGTCTGTGGGGTACACATGCCTGCTGAGTCAGGAGCCTGGGTGGCAGTTCTGGAATGCGGGAAAGCTGTAAGTCAAGGTCAGCTGCTGTGCTGACTCCCCAGGGGCTGTCAGCTGTGCTCCATCAAGGTGGGAGGCTGTTCTGTGAATCATGCACACTCTGGACTCTGATGTCACCTGGGTGGAGCTAAGCTGGGGCGGGGAATCCTTGACACCTCAGACAGGTCTGCCCTGACTATGACATCTTCCCACGAGGAGATACCTCTGTCAGGCTCCAGGTAAAAATGTCCAAGCAGGTGCTACAGGAGAGGCAGAGAGGGAAACTGAGGTGCAGGAAGGGAAGTGCCTCAGGACAGAGTTGGAGGATTCCTCTGGGGAGGTACTTTCTGTGTGCCAGGCACTTAAGCCTTCAGACGGCAGAAAACATTCAGGCTGGTGGGTCTCTGGCATGAGCAGGTGTCAGCACAGATGTGCTAGGGTAGCCTGGGGATTCCACAACTTCTGACTAATCGTGGCTGGGAAGGGGCCCGGGGGCTTAGCAATTTCTAGGAGGTTTCCAGGTGACTTTGTCTCTTGCTCATCTAGTGAAGTGAGTACATTATGAGAATAAATAAGGTTTTTTGTTTGTTTGTTTGTTTGTTTGTTTTTCCGAGACAGAAGCTCTCTATGAAGCCCAGGCTAGATCATCTTGATTCAACTTGCTGAGTGCCAGGATTATAAAGTGAACCACTGCTGAGCAATGGTGGTATATGCCTTTAATCCCAGCACTCGGGATGGAAGAGGCAGGTGGATTTCTGTAGGTTCAAGGCCAGCCTGGACTACAAGAGAGGAAACCCTGTCTCAAAAACAACAAAAAAAAGTTCACCCTCCTCTTACCAGCTTACTAGGGGTCCTGACATTTCTTCTTATATACACCCCTCAGGAAGAGGGCTCATTGCCTTTCCTACCAACCTATTCATTTCTAGCAAACTCTCATTTGGAAGATGGGTCTTTTCATGTGTGCTGTGTTGAGGTGAAAGCTGTCCATCAGGGTCTCCCCTGCGGCTTCTGAACTACACAGTCTCATCAGAAAGGATTTACTTGGGAAGGGAGAGAGTTAGAGTTAGACTGAGGTTCTCCCTCACCTCTACTTCCTTACCCCTATATTACAGAGACCTGTGGGCTATACTCTCAACCCCATCAAACACTGTACTACTAAACTTTTCAGTGACTACATAAAACATAGTTAAAGTTGTAATAACATACTTTATTAACCAAGTCTAACTGACAATAGCACATTTTGATATCATCAATATGCACAACAGAAGAAGAATGAGCAGGGTGTGGTGGTGCATGCTTTTAATAATAGCACTTGGGAGGCATAGACAGGCGGATCTCTGTGAGTTCCAGGCCAGCCATAACTACACAGTGAGACTGTGTCTCAAAAAGAATTATTCTCTATTTTCCATTGAGTATGCACTTTACATACCCTGCACATCTCGGTTCACCCAGCCACAGACCCCAGGTTCTGTCACATCCATAGCTGGCAGGCACTGTCCTCAACGTAGCCCAGAACTTCCCATGACCCTGCCCCTTAGTCCCCTGACTCCCTATTCCTCAAGACATCTTTGTCAGTCCACATCAAAGCTTCCAGGGCTGTTTACCCTGGAACAGCCCTGACAGTGTGGTGCCCCACTGTCCTCAGATCCCCATGCATCTCCTTGGTGTGGCTTCGGAGCTCCTGCCTAGGTGACTTCCTCTCTCTGGATCTTTTGGCTCCAAGGACCCCACTCATACCATATGGAGTGATGTATGAAACGTGCCCTCCACCCTCCCCACCACCACCACACACATCAGGCTAACCTTTCAGATCTCTTTCTCATCCAGCAAAATTGACTGAATGCCTTCTGCATATTGATCCCTGTTGCAGATCCTAGAGCACATGCTTAATGAAGGAATCTGTGCCAGGAAATAATGTGTGGAGTGTGGAACAGTGAGGCAGGCTGAGGAGGAGAAAGAGCTGGGGCTTCTGTTTTAGCAGGCTGATCCTGACAGACCCCCTGCGGAGGTAACATTTGAATAGAGACCTAAAAAGTGAAGGAAGAAGCCTTTCTAAGGGAGAGAGTTCTGAATGGGACAGCCAGTGCAAAGGTCCTGAGGTCGGTGCCTCTCTGGGATATTTGGAGCCTTTTCTGGTACGGCACTGGCTGAGGGAGAGAAGCTGTCATAGAGTTAAGGTCAAAACAAGAGGCATGGGGCAGATGAACTTTGAGAATGGGCTGTGCCCTGAGAACTGACAGTTATGCATAGCGGGTATGGAGCTGAATTGGCTGCCCAGCTAGACAGCAATGGAGGGGGGGCAGGGCAGAAGCAGGGGAAGAGTGGTGGTGGGGTAAGACCCACGTGGTGGCTGTGGAAGTGAATTGGGGGGTGGGGTGGGGATTGGGGACAAATCAGAGGCAAGCCTGTAGGACTTGCTTCACAGGTTAAGCGTATGCTGAGCTTGAGCGACCAGTCATGGGTCAGGCCTGAGCTTAGGATGAGCAGGGCTGCTTTTCCAGGAAGTTCCTGCCCTGCCTCTTACCCCTGCTGGCAGGCACTGCCATGGACAGTGGCAGCAAACATTTCCTGTCCTGCTGCTCAAGGTGACTGATGAGTGAGCACAGAGCAGAGGTGGTAACTGTATGAGGCGACCCTCGGTTTCCTGTGAGGTGACCCTCGGTTTCCTGCCTCTTGAGTGCCTACCCATCCTCCACAGGTGGCTGCGCTCTGAACCTGTCTCCTTGCTTTGACCCAGTTCCCTTCCCAGGGGAAGCACTGTGTAGCTTCTCAGCCCCTCTCCATGGTCCTTGAGCTCCCTCCACTTCTACATAGGCCATTGGTATCCAGGAGCAGGGAACATGACAGCATCTTCTAACTTGCAGGGCAGGTTGGGACGCATGGCTGGAGCCTGAATCAACCTCCTGAGCAAGGAGGGGGAGCCCAAGACAAACCCTCAACTCCTCCCTTCCTGGAGCATGTCACAGCCTGGGGAGGCCCAACATGGTTGCCACTGGGGGGCTTGAGGTCACGGTGTGATCCCCGGGGTCTGCAGGGGTGTGATTGCCACCATCTTCCCCTCTTAGGATTCTGGGGGAAGAGGCAAGTCAAACAGGAAGGCCTGGGGGCTGATAGCACCACAGGAAGGAATGCCACAGCACGGGGTGAGCTGGCGGGGCCCAGGGGCAACGTCATGGTTGCCCCGCCCACTGCTGTCGCGGTGCCATGGCCTCTCCTTCCCCAGCCTGGCCACATTCACAATCCACACACAGCTCACCTTGCTGCTCACATGAGCTCGGGGACTCCAGGTAATGGGGCATGGAGCATGGGACATGGGACATAGGACTGGGCAAGCAGGGGCAGGGGGTGGGGAGGTGTATGTGGGGTGGTTTCAGGAGGATTGGGAGAAATGGTTGATCCCTAGGCTTGGATCTGTGTGCTTCCTTGTGGACCTGGGATGGAAGCCCAGCTCTGCACCTTCCTGGCTTGCTGAGGCCCCTCACTCCATCTCCATTGTGGATGAAATTGGGGCAGGATGAACCATTTGCCCCTTGTAGTTGTTTTGACACTTCCATAGCTTAGACAGTCCATGACCAGCTCTGACTTTTATCACTGGCTTGCTGTGGACTTTTAGAAATCCCTAACCTCACTGAACCTCAGTTTCCCTGTTTGGAAATGAAGGATTTGGCTATTTGGAGACTTTTCTCAGCCTGTTGTGGTAGAACCCAGAAGCATAGGAATTCAAAGGGTCTCAGCCTCTGCCTCTGGCTTAGCTCAGATAAAGCCACCACCTTCCCTCGCCAGGTTGGGAGACTTAGGAGAACCTATGCTGAAGGGCACCTGTAGAGTGAACTTGGTAAAGACAGCAGGGTGGGGTGGGGGTGGGGACAGATGCTGCTACCTGGCATAACCTCTGGGGAGAGGGTGCTGACAGACCCCAGGGAGCCCCGCTCAGCCCTCTTTGGTTTACTTCTCCCCATGACAGCCATCCTGACCCAGTGGTCTCTGCTCAGAGTATCCCGGTCCTCAAGCCTCCAACAGGTCTTTTAAAGGGGACGGAAAGGCTATCCAAGAGTGCTTATTATTCTCGTTTGTTCTGTTTAAAACTGCCCTAAATAATCCAGGCTCTACCTAGAGGGTGAGAGCATGTGTTAGGGGAGGCATGGTGAAAAATAATGTGTGTGTGTGTGTGTGTGTGTGTGTGTGTGTGACCCTGTTTAGGTTAAGGAAGCAGGTCGGTAAGGAGTAGGACCAGAACCCAGAACTCAGGGTGATGTGGCCTCTGCAACACTAACCCATCTGGCTCTAAAAGTCTCCTAAAACTGCTTTCTCAGCTATGTCTGTTATCCTTCCCCCAACCCCCACCCCACCTCGTGAGTGAGTGTATGTGTGTGTGCATGTGTGTATATGTCGTGTGTGTGTGTGTGTGTGTGTGTGTGTTTCTGCCTCTGTTCCTGTCCCCTTCTCTCTATCTGAAACAGCTTTGTTGAACCAGACTGACAACAGACATATACGTGTAATCCCAGCACTTGGGAGATGGGGTAAGGAGAATCAGGAGTTCAAAGTCATCCTCAACTATACAATAAGTTCAAGGCTAGCCTGAGCTACATGAGACCCTGTCTCACCTGCCTCCTGCCAAGCAAAACTACTTTATTGACAGATGGGCTTTATTTGCCATAATCTTACAATCCAGAGGTTTCCCATATACTCCCTGAGTTATACAACCTTGACTATCAAATTTTAAACAGTTCTCATCCCAGGATAGAGCTGGTCCCACATAATGGGCACTTCCCCCACAGGAACTAGCTGCTTTAACCCCATGGATGTAGCTAAGCATTTCAGAACCTGCAAAAATGTGTTTATTTAGTATGTGGATGTGTATGGAATACATGTGTGTGCATGCTATGACATAAATGTGGAGATCAGAAGACAACTTTTGAGAGCCAGTTCTCTCCTGCTATATGAATGACAACGGGAAACTGAACTCAGGGTGTCAGGTTTGGGGTCAAGTGCCTTTACCCACAGAGCCACCTCACCATCCCTGGCTGTGCAATTCATATGCTTGCAGTATTTGGTCCCTTCTGACTTGGGTGCTCATCCACATGGTACCAGATCACTGTGCCTCCCCGACGTGGCTGGATAGCTGTTTATCCCTTTTCTGGGTATCCATTTACCAGTTGACAGAGACTTCTGTTGCTACCACTTTCTGGCTATTTTGAATGGTGCTGCCACAACTGTTCAGGCACTGGTCTCTGTATACATATGGGGTTTCACTTCTTTTTAAATTTTCTTTTAAAATTATACTTATTTAGTGTGTGGGTGGGTATGTTTGTGTTCATGTGCACATACCATGGTTCATGTGTAGAGGTCAGATTACAACTTGCTGGAGTTGGTTTTCTCCTATTGTTAAGTCCAGGGGATTGAACTCAGGTTGTCAGACTTGGTGGCAAGCACCTTTACCCATTGAGCCATCTTAGCGGCCCAGAATTCAATTCTTTTGAGTATATACCTAGCAGTGAAATCCTGGATCAGCTGATAACTACGATTAGCATTTTGAGGGACTGCAAACCAGTTCTCTAGAGCAGGCTACACAGTCTTACCTTGCTTCCACAACTCTAAGGGCGCTCTCTGGTGTCTTCTCATTCTTGTCAACACTTGTTCCTAACTGTCTCAGTTTAACCATGCTAGTGGGAGTGAAGTGGAATCTCATTGTGGTTTTGATTTGTGTTTCGCTGATGAATGATGGTGTGGAGATCAATTGGCCACATGTATGAGAAACTTCTATTCATATACTTGGCCCACTTTTAAACTGGGCTAGAGGTCATTTGATTATCACACACACATACACACCAGCAATAACACTAACCAGCCTTTGCTCTTTAGGCATCCAGAGCAAGTGCTAGTCCAGGCCTGAAGATAGAACAACCATCTCCAGATCAGCCACTCGATGAACACACAGCACTCAGTGTGCCGAGCCGCCGAGCGGCTGGCTAGGCACAAATGCGTTTACAATGTACCTTCAACTTACAGTGTGTTATCAGGAACCGATCCCACTGTAAGCTCGTAACTATCAGGGTCTATCCATTAGGTGCCATGCACTGGTGTCCTGAGGCCTGGAATCCACAGGGAGTGAAGTTGATCACTGAAGGGGAAAAGACACTTATTTTTTTAAGCTCTCTTCTTGTTATTAATTGCCAATAACCAATTTGGCACAGGTGAAAGCTGCGCATCCTCAGTGGGAATGAGGTTGGGAGAGGGCTTGGGAGAGCAGTGCTGGGCGGGCTGCACTTTTCCTGTTTTTGTACTTCCACGATTAGTGCTATCTCCATCCGCGGTTTCTTTCTGGTGACTCTGGAGTCACTTCTTCACCCTTGGGACTGACTCAGTGACAGCTGTGTCGTCTCAGCCTCACGTTCACCCAGTGGGGTTCCTGCATACTGCTTGCACCCCAACCTGTACAGTGGGGCTCTCCACTGGCCTTGGGGACACTGCACATGGACACTTGCACCCTGCTTAACATGGGCCAAGGGTGCACATAAGGACTGTGCTATTATCTGTTTTTTCATTAGAAAGTACAATAGAAAAAGAATCCCATATGGGAACACACACCTTTAATCTCAGTACTCAGGAGTCAAGTGTATCTCTCTAAGTTCAAAGCCAGCCTGCTTCACAGTGAGTTCCAGGACAGCCAGGGCTACACAATGAGACCCTGGCTCAAAAAAAAAAAAAAGTAGGAAAAGACAAGCAGATCTTCCGTTTCTGCTCTGGAGATGTTTGTTCCAGGGAGAACAGATTCTGGGCTATGACGTGGTCACTAGCTGTTACTCCTGACAAACTTCATTCCACACTTGATTGTTGTGTTCAGGGTCACCCAAAAGCAGTTGTTTTGAGAAAATGACTTCATGGACTGAGCAGGATGGTTTCACAGTCCTATGGGTCCTGCTCAGGAGTGAACCTGCACTGACCTGATACCTGGGTAGCAGCCTGGGACTGTTCAGATTGTGTTCAAACCCAGACTGAGTCCCTGCTTCTCCAGGATTTCTCCTGGATGGAGTCTCAGGACCCTACACTCTCTGGGTTCCGTTGGTCTTTCCAGATCCTGTTCTGTGCAGAGCATAACCCCAGGATGAAGGCTGGGGAGGTGTGGGTTGTCTTCCTCATTGTAGACGCTGCTTCTGTTGGTGTGACCTATGGCTCTGTGCTCTTACCGCCATGTCTGCCTATACCGCCACTTGAGCTTGCCTTGGTTGCCTACCTACTATGTGTTGCACACCATGCTAGATGCTTACCTCTCAAGTTATCTTTTAATAATCTTAGCTTTTCAGGAGTTCAAGGCCAGACAGCTACATGAAATCCATTCTCAAACAAGACCTAATCCTGGTGTAGTGGTACAGATCTGTAATTCCCAGCACCTGAAAGGCTGAGATAGGAAGGTTATAAATTGGAGGCCAGCCTGGGCTACCTGTGGAGACCTTGTCTCAGAAGAAAAGAGAAACATTCCTGAGATGCTTAATCTGATTGTTAACTTGACAGATTTAGAATCACCATCGAAACATACCCCTGAGGATGTATGCAGAAAGGTTTAATGGAGAGAAGACCCACCCTGAAAGTGGGTGGAACAACAACTTCATAGGCGGGGGTGGGGGTGGGGTGGGTTAAAAAAAAATCAAGCTGAGCACCAAGTATTCTCTCTCTGCTTCCTGACTCAGGGGCGATGTGAGCAGAAGCCTCGAGCTCCTGCCTCCATGCCTTCCCCACGGTGGTGGGGTATATCAAACCATGAGCTAAAGAAATCCGTCCTTCCTTAGAAAATGAAACAAAGCAAACAACAAAAAATAAACCCATCATCTTTAAGCTGGCTGGCCACCCTTCTCCACTTAACTGTAACCAGGGGCGTCACCTTCTGTGGTCCCTTTCATCGTTTCTCCGTTCGTTCTTCCACAGCCACAGGTCCATCTAGTCTGCAACGTTGGTTAGATGGTGTGGTTTGTCACCCCTCATTCAATCCCCCGACCTGACATGGGACAAAGCAAGTAGAAACTGAAAGGCCTTCCTTCTTTCCCTTGGGACACTCTGTACCAGTCAGCTTTCTGTCACTGTAATAAAACACCTGAGTGAAGCTACTTACACAGAGAAGGTTTGCCAGGCATGTAGCACATGCTTATAATCCCAGCACTGAGAAGACTGAGGCAGGAGGTGACCAGCCTGCACTACACAGCAAGACCTTATCTCTAAAACAAAACAGTAACAACAAAACCAGACTGGGGCTGGCTCACTAGGTAGAGTACTTGCCTAGTGGGCACAAGGACCGCCTTTGGTTTCCTGCCCTGTAAACACCATGCCCTGGAAGCCCTGATCCCAGCACTGGAGAGGTGGGAGCCGGATGGTCAGAAGTTCAAGGTCATTGTTTTCAGATGTTGAAAAAATAGTCGAGGGCAGGCCTGAAGCAACAATGGGAAAAAGTGCAAGTGCTGTGGAAGGAGGGAAGGTTTTAGCTCCTGAGCAACTCGATTTGGGCCTGTGGTCCAGAGGTGCGACAAGGCAGAAGCAAGGAGCGTGCAGGAGAGTGAGGCCAGAGAGAAGGGGTTCCACAGTCTCCTTCAAGGGCCTGCCTCCCAGTCTTCCCACTAGGCCCCTCCTACTAGGAAGCTAAGGAATATTGCAGGCCTGCTTTTTAAAGCAAACAAAACAGTAGAAAAAAAATTTTTTTTTTTTTTTTGGTTTTTTGAGACAGGGTTTCTCTGTGTAGCCCTGGCTGTCCTGATACTCACTTTGTAGACCAGGCTGGCCTCGAACTCAGAAATCCGCCTGCCTCTGCCTCCCAAGTGCTGGGATTAAAGGCGTGCGCCACCACCGCCCGGCCAGTAGAAAATATTTTAAATACATTTATTTATATATCTGTGTGCATGCACACTTGTGTGTGTGTGTGCGTGTGTGCGTGTGAGCACACACGCACACGCAAGTGCATGCTTTCTCATACTTGCACTTGTGCAAGTATTTTGAGGCATGTATGTGGAGGGTGGAGGCCAACTTGCCAGTCCTGAGGACCGAACTCAGGTCGGCAGGCTTTGCAGCAGGTTCCTTTACCCACTGAGCTGCCTCACCAGCTTAACCCTGTTTTCTTTTCTTTTTTTTTTTTCAGTTTTGTGTGTGTTTGCACATGTGCACATAGGCCTGTGTGCATGTGGAGGCCAGAGCACAAGCTCAGGTCTTCTTCCTTGGGGATCTTTTTTTTTTTTTGGTTTTTCGAGACAGGGTTTCTCTGTATAGCCCTGGCTGTCCTGGAACTCGCTCTGTAGACCAGGCTGGCCTCGAAATCAGAAATCCGCCTGCCTCTGCCTCCCAAGTGCTAGGATTAAAGGCGTGCGCCACCACCGCCCGGCACGATCTTTTAAATTCTTATTTTTGTTTTCTTATGCTTATGGGTGTCCTGTCTGCTCGGGATTGCCTAGTGACCTCAGAGGCCAGAGGTGGGCGTTGGATCCCCTGGGATTAGAGTTTCAGATGATTGGGTGCTTCCGTGTAGATAGTAGGATTCGAACCCAGGTCCTCTGGAAGAACAGAGGCTGCTCTTAGCTACCGAGCCACGATCCCAGCCACCCAGCCACCCTGTTGCTTGAGGCAGGATCTTTTACTGGTACTGGGGCTTCAAGATTAGGTGAGGCTGACCGGTCATCGGCTCGAGGGATCTGACTGTCTCTGGAGGCCTCTCCTGCCTTGAGGTGACAAGGTGTGACCTAGGCCTGGCTGTTGTATAGATTCCAGGCATTGGCATCGTGTCCTCATGCTTGCGAGGTGAAGTTCAGAACTGCTTTTGAAGAAGCACTTTCTATACGTGGGAAACACATGGTCCCCACTCACAGGAGCTCGGAGACCTTGTTAGCTCAGTTGGCATAGCAGCCCTTGCGACATAATGGCACCAACCATCTCACACAGCGGGGACAGGCTTGCAAAGGTGAAGTGGCAGAGGAGGAGTGAAATGGGGACTCACTTGGGCTTTATGTGCCCTGTCCCTGCCAGGCAAGTGACAGGCCCACTAGGGGCTGACTCAGTTTTCTCTGTAGCTCTTGCCCAGTAGTCCTGCTCTGGGGCAGGCTCTGAAGGTCACACTTCGGGTTCTGCTGCTGGTGAAATGTCTCTGGGGTCTGTGTCCCGAGGCCACGCAGGTCATGTTTGATCCTGTGTACCCCAGCAGTTCTGACTGATGGGTCCACAGTGGGCAGGGACAGTGGGCAGGCTTGGATTCCAGGGGAGGCGGGGTTGTGTGGAAAGCACTGGACTGCATCCTGGGCTTCTTGCATAGTCTAGGAGAGAGACCAGATGGAATCAAAGTGAAGGAGTGTTCTCTCTTGCTGACCTCAGAGCCTTTAATATTCAAATTGCACAAGCCTCAATAGCCACCCAAGCACATGCACCCTGTTAAAGAACTGCTGTCCTCACAGGATTATTAAAGATTGTTCTAGTTTCTCTGACAGGTCCCATCATGCCTGAGTCCCATGGTTCTTGTGATGGGACAGGTTAACCCTGAAGGCTTTATCTAGAAGGCCTGTAGAGTGCCAGAGCAGGGAGGGTATTGCAGCAATGGAGAAACAGGTCCAAAGCAATCCAGCAGTGTTTGGAGAGGGGAGGTTGGAAGCAGACCAGCCATATGGTTCTGGTAGTGGGCTACAGTCTGTCTACAAGTGAAGAACAATTAGATAACCACATTCTCACCTAATTTTGCTCCTGACGTTGGATCCCTGACTTAAAAACCTCCAGGAAGTCTCAGGAATTCCTGGTCACCATGCTCCCATGAAACCAGATCATTAGTTAATTTGGAAGACATTGTGTCTGGAAGGGAGGGGCCATAGTGTATCTTGAAGGTAGGGGGCTTGTGTTTTATACGCAATATTTTAGCTTTATAATTTCATTCCCAGCCGGGCAGTGGTGGCACATGCCTTTAATCCCAGCACTTGGAAGGCAGAGGCAGGGAGGTTTCTGAGTTCGAGGTCAGCCTGGTCTACAGAGTGAGTTCCAGGACAGTCAGAGCTACACAGAGAAACCCTGTCTAGAAAAACAAACAAACAAACAAACAAACAAACAAACAAACAAATTTCATTCCCGTGGTGTTCTGAACAACAGAGGTTAGCATCCCATTGGCCAGGTGGGGAAACTGAGGTTAGCATAATCTGGAATGAACAGTTCTGAAGCTTGTTCCCCTTCCAGGTAAGGTTTGGTGGACCAGGACTTCTGGGGGTCTTCTCAGGCTTTGGCTGGTTAGTGAGGAGGGAAGTACTTTTGATTTTCCTGACCTTAGAATTTGGGTTTCCAGGGGCATGATGGACTCAGAGAGGAGACTTGGAGGGCAGGGAGATGACTCAGCAGGCAAAGTAGTTGTTACTTAAACAATAGGATCTGGGTTCTGATCCCCGACACTCACATAAAAACCTAGGCTTGCTGGCATGGGTCAGAGCTGGGAGAGTGGAGATGGATGGACCCTAGGGACTTGACGGCTAAGCATTATAGCCTAACTGGGGAGTGCCAGGTTCTGTGGAAGCCCCCGTCTCAAAAAAGTGAAATGGAGCAATATAGACAGATCTGACTGTCAACCTCTGTATCTAAACATATATATGCAGGCAAGCACATCTGTATGCACACGCATAACATACACACACACACACACACACACACACACACACACACACACACACGGTACCTGGATTTGGAAGAAGTTTTGCAGCTAGTACAGATGAGTCGCTCCTTAGGACTGAAGAGATGACTCAGTACTAAGAACCGTGTGCAGTTCTTGTAGAAGACCTGAATTCCCATGCCTCCCAACAGCCAGTTCCAGGGGAACTGACACCTCTGGCCCCCATGGGAACTGTATGTAAGAGTACATACCCACAAAAACATAATTTAAAGTAAATATTGTTTAAAAAAAAACAAACCCAAAACAGGTTAAGTAGGTCCTCTACAGTGCCCACATTTAAATAACCAGGCCAGGTTGATGGCAACTGGGATTTAGTACTGCTTGAGTCAGGGGTGGTGGTACATTCCTTTAGTCCCAGGAAGCTGGGCCCAGGAGCTCTAGGCTCTGGTGTGCTATGCTGATTAGATATTTTCAGTGTTTATCATCAATATAGTAACCTCCCAAAAGCAGGGACCACTAGATTGCCAAAGAGTTTGGAGTCAACCCAGGCTGGAAATGGAGCAAGTCAAACCCCAGAGCTGATCAGTAATGGGATCGCCCATGAATAGCCACTGCATGCCAGCCTGGGACAGAGTTTCATGTGGAATGAAGATTACTCATCAGATAACCTTGATGTAGGGTGATCTGAGTATGCCTAGTGTGCCCATAAGGGTCCTTAACAGTAGACAATAGGGGGCAGCAAGGGAAGGTCAGAGTAAGGCTATACAGAGACTTGAGCTGACACTGTAAATCCTAAAGGCAAAAGGCTGCTCGGAGGAGTCTAGAGACGGGATGGGGCATGAGGACAGAGGATGGAGGGAATTGCTCCAAATGATACTTAAAAACAATGAAAACAAACAGAAGCTGGGCATGGTGGGCCTGGTGGACATGGTGACATGGTGGGCATGGTGGACATGGTGACATGGTGGGCATGGTGGACATGGTGACATGGTGGGCATGGTGACATAGTGACATGGTGGACATGGTGGGCATGGTGACATAGTGGCATGGTGGACATGGTGGACATGGTGACATGGTGGGCATGGTGACATGGTGACATGGTGGGCATGGTGACGTGGTGGCATGGTGGACATGGTGGACATGGTGACATGGTGGGCATGGTGACATGGTGGCATGGTGGACATGGTGACATGGTGGCATGGTGGACATGGTGGGCATGGTGGACATGGTGGGAATGATGGGCATGGTGACATGGTCACATGGTGGACATGGTGCTATGTGCTTGTAATCTTAGGACTTGGGATATGGAGTCAAGAGAATCAGGAGTTCAATGACCAGCCCTGACTGCATAGCAAGTTCAAGACCAGTTTGGGCTACATAAGATCTTGTTTCAGTACATGAAAAAGGAGGAGGAGGAGGAAAAGAAGGAGGAGGAAGAAAGAAAGAAAGAAAGAAAGAAAGAAAGAAAGAAAGAAAGAAAGAAGGAAGGAAAGAAGGAAAGGAAGGAAGGAAGAAAGAAAGTCTTCAGGACAACCTTTGTAGCCCTAACTACATCTAGTTTTAGCCTGGGAATATCCATTTTATACCTGGCTGTACCCCCTCTTTCTCTGCACACAAACATATAAATTAATAAAGTGAAAACAGGATCGAAGATGCGGGCTCAGTAGATGCTTGCCCAGCATGCTGAAGTCCTGGTTCAGCCCCCAGCACTGAAATAAAAGAAAAGCCTATGTTGATCTTCTACTGTGAGCTACTAAATGTATTGTGTTGTGAGCCACCATAAGTATGGACATTTCCTGCAGAAGCCATACAAAATACTCAAGGGGCTGAAACAGATCCTGGGTGGTATGATTTTGTAAAGCCTATTTGATTTTCCTGCATTCCTAAAATCCCTGATTCCTCCAAGGCTCCTGAGCCTTTGCATCCTATTGAGTATTGGGAGAATAGCTAGCTGGGCATTGGAAGCTGTGGAGAGCTCCAGAAGAAAACAAGGTAAGATTAGAGACTGAGGCATTCATCCAGGGCTTGGAGGAGTGACTGAGGGCCGCCAAGGCCAGTCACACCTACATACTGAAGCCTCGTGGGTGAACTTACAAGGATGGCACACTACAAGGATGTGCACTTATTTGTGAGCACAAAGACCTCTGTGCCTGCTAATGGGCGCGGGGAGGGTGGTAGCGACAGACTTGCTTTGTTTTTGTTTTGTTTCTATTGCTCTTTGCTTAAGACAGATTCTCATGTAGCCCAGGCTGGCTTCAGCTCTCTATGAAGCCAAAGATGATCTTAAATCCTGGAATCTTCTGCCTCTATCTCCCCAGGTCTTGGATTACAGACTTGTGCCACCATAAATATTTTATATGATGCTGGAGGTGAACCCAGGGTCTTTTGCATGCAAAGTGAAAACACTGAGCGACAGTCCCCTTTTCTTTTTCCTTCCTTCCTTCCTTCCTTTCTTCCTTCCTTCCTCCATCCCTCCCTCCCTCCTTCCTTCCTCTTTTTTCTTTCTTTGAGACAGTTCTCACAATGTAGCTCTGGCTGTCCTAAAATACACTATGTAGAGCAGGCTGGCCCCAAACTCACATATATGTACTTGCTTCTGCCTCCTGAGTGCTGGGACTACAGGCTTGCACCACCAAGCCTGCAAACTTGTTTTTACAAGTCACCCTAATGACCAGGGCAGATCCTCAGGGTTTGATCTCGTCCTGTTAGAACTTTCCCAACACTGTTGCTTTGAGATGAAGTTTCCCAGTGAACCTCTGCCGGCACATTCAGACCACAGCAGTGGCCTCAATACAGGTTTCTTTATTTCCTGGCCTCAACTTCCCCTCTGTGAAATAGAATCCTGTGACACTTGCCTCCTGAGTGGCACGACAGTGGTGTGGAAGGAGCAAGTTATGAGGCTGAGAGGGCTTGTTAGAGTCATTACTCCCCCATGGACCTTGGGGGACCTGTGACAGCTGGAGCTGGAGGGGAAATCCAGTCCTGCCCAGATACCCTGGTGACAAAGATGAGAACATTGGAAGAGAAAGGTCTGAATGCTGGAGAGATGGCTCAGATGCTAACAGCACTGTTGCTCTTGCAGAAGACCTGAGTTTGGTTTCCTGCGCAAACATAGTGGTTCACAATCAATCCTGGAACTAGTTCCAAGGGACCAAATGCTATCCTATCTCTGTGATGGTTCCATCTGTCTCCTCCTGATAGGTCAGATGCTCCAAACACTCCAGGCTGTGGCCTGTGCATCTGCATTCCTGTCAGGAAGGATGCCTTTAGCTCAGGGGTAAAACCAGCCTGGGAAACTCAGCAAGACACTGTCTCAGAGAGCAAATGAAAATGAAGATGTACTGGGCACTTTGGAAAGAAGGTGCCCAAGAGGAAGATGTGCCATGTCCTTTTAGGGTCAGCCTCAGAGGAGGGGTCATCTCAGGGGCTGAGATCCTCTAGCCAGGACAGGTGGTGATTGGAAGTGGGTTTCTCTGTAGGGGAGGGAGTGGGCCCAAGTATGAATTGGAGACCTTGGACAGGCTATTCCATTTACCTGAACCTCAGTTTCCTCCTGTGCAAAATAGTCTTATATCTAATTAAATAAGATTGAAGAAACTAGGCATGATGCATGCTTGTAATTGTAGCACTCAGGAGTGAGAGGTAGGAGAATTGTAATTTTTAGGTTAGCCTGAGCTATGTAATAAGACCTTAATTGAACATACAACAGCAGCAAAACAGACGTGGTGTGGTGGTGCACGTCTTTGGTCCCAGCACTTAAGCAGGGGTAGATAGAGCTCTGTGAGTTCTTGACTAGCCTGGTCTACATAGTGAGGTCCAGACCAGCCAGGGCTGGTCTCAAAACTACACTAAACCAAACAGGAATGAGGGTGCAAGTAGGGTCTGGGGTTGTTCCTCTTAGTAGAGAGCCTTCTTAGCATGTCCTGGGTTTGAGCTCCATTACAACAAATCAAAACACAACACAACACGCCTCAGCTCAGCCTTGCAGGTACAGAACATGCTGTGTTCTCTTTCCTCCTTTCTCTCTCTTTGCTTTTCTTTTTCTCACCTCCCAATGTCCTTTTAAGCTCAGAGGAAATCACGTGTTACATGGTTTGGTTTCTGTGGTACTGGTGAGGAACCCAGGTTCTTGCCTACTCTACCCCTGAGCCACACTTTCGCCCAGGTCATGGTCTGAACCTGAGAATTGAGAGGCTCCTCCCAGCAAGCTCTGTGTGGTGCTGCATGCCTCTTGGTAAACTCACGTCCCTGTGTGTTGGGCAGTGCCCTGCAGATAAAATCTTGGCTGTGAAATTTTAAAAACTATGTATGCTTTCTTGTAGTTGAAAAGTATATAGGGGAAGAATGGGACCAAGATATCAAAAGAGGAAGGGCCATCTCAGGCCCTACCCCTCCTGATGGGTCAGTGTCATACTGCCCAAGAAGGCTGGGTTTGGTCTGTGCACCCCAACCCCAGCTGTACCCCAGCTACTCAGAGGGGACGATGACTTGAGCTCAGCAGTATGAGTGTAGAGGGGAATTGTTAATCTACTTTGAGATCCCTCTCAGTGGGTGATCATGCTTCTAGCCACCTGCCTCTGGATTTGTGAATGTGTGTGTGTGAGAGAGAGAGAGAGAGAGAGAGAGAGAGAGAGAGAGAGAGAGAGAGAGAGAGAGAGAGAGAGAGAGAGAGAGAGATTTTTTAATATGCCTTACTAGCTCAATGGTTGGGCTAGCACACACAACCCCCTCCAGTATTCCTGAGTTAACATTTTCTAAATCCATATTTTATCTTTGCGGCCCTGCTTCCTTCTGGGCAGCCCTACCATAGGGCAGCTTACCCTTTGTACCTACATTTCAATCGTCTCACCCTCCTCTCCTTCACAGCACAGTCAGTCCTACACCCTTCCCATAGCGGAATCCCTCTTCCTTTCTCTTGAGTTTCTTTCCCTCCTCTTTCACATTGCCCATCCATCAGTTCTTTATTGGTTAATCAAAAACCAATTGGGAACAGGGACCCTCAGCGTCTGGACATGCATGTTCCCGTGTGATTATGAAAGCTGAATTAAGACAAAGCATTAGAACGAATCCCCAACATGTAAGACTAGTCTGGGTAAGACTTGCAAGCCCCCATCTCTGAAAAAAAAAATGAAAACATTGCCCTCAGAAAACATGGCTGTGGAAGGCCATGAGGACACTCACTCCAGTGTCCAGAGTGACTAGATCTAAGCCAGGTCAACAAAATCTCATAAGCTTCTAGTGACTGTTTATGGCTTCTTTCCTGATGCTAATGACAGGCTTTGGGGATGTGTTAGATGTGCTCTAATCTCTCAACCCAGACAGAACAGCAGTCCTGTTCAGTCCCCTTCAAGTTATGTGTGCCTGGCAAGTTCCTCAGCTTCTCAGTGCTTTGGCATTCTTACCTATAAAATGGGTATAGTCACAATGAGCCCTTATTGGGTAGAGGTGGCTGTTAGAACATTGCCCAGCAGGTGCTGAACTCTGAGAGTTGTCTCATTATCTCCATAGTCCTTGTCATTCTCGTCATCCTTTGCTCTATGCCTCATCCTATTCATGTAGGGAATGGGAATCAGATACATCAGAATGGGAAGCAGACTGAGTTTCTGCCTCCCTCCTCTCGGTTCATGATCTTGTGGGGATGTAAGGCCTTCAGAGAAGCCCTACCTGAAATATGAAGTATAGGGGTGTGGAAGTTATGTGCTTTTATGTCAATAACACTTATGTGCGCACACATACAACACACATACACACATATACACACACACACAAAATACACTCACTCACACACACCATACATACTACACACACACTCACATAACACTCTCTCTCACATACACACACACACACCATACACACCTACATACACCACACACACATACACCACACACACACCACATATACACTCACACCACCCACATGTACACCACATACACACCACATACACCACACATACACACACTACATAGAAACCACACACTCACACATACCACGTGTACATACGCCACACATCCACATATACACTCACACCATACACACACACATCGCACACACACCACACAGAAACACATAACCACACACACCACACACAGGTTTGCATTACCTCTTTATCCACAACCACTAAAGATTTCCCATCAGGCCACTACATCTGCTCCTATCCACTAGCAATGAAACACATGGCTATACCCAACTTAAAGGGATCCTGGAAAATGTAGTCTCCAGGTTGTAGTTTTCTGACCATCTAAAATCAGGCTATTGGACCCAGTCATATCCCTCATACTCCAAAAATCTGCTCTTCCAGACATTGGGATTTTCTGAGTCCCCCACCTGCAGGCACACCTCTGGTGACCCCTAGTGACTTCTCAGAAGCTCTGGAAAGCAGAGCATGGACTCAGTTCTGAACTCCTGGTCTGGTCTTCACCAGCTTTACCCATAAACATTCTGACCCGCCTCCACGGTGACCCATGAGCTAGTTTGTGTCCCCGGTCACTGTTTTCAGGTGTGATTGGTGGAATTTGAGCTCTGCAGTCCCAGCAAGACCATCATCTCTGTGAGTCAACACTCCCTCGTATAGCTGGAGAGCACAGCTGACCCTGCAGGATCATTGTAAGGGTCAGACCATCTTTCAAAAGATCTTTTGTATTTCTTTTTTTTTTTTTTTTGGTTTTTCGAGACAGGGTTTCTCTGTGTAGCCTTGGCTGTCCCGGAACTCACTTTGTAGACCAGGCTGGCCTCGAACTCAGAAATCCTCCTGCCTCTGCCTCCCAAGTGCTGGGATTAAAGGCGTCAAAAGATCTTTATTGTATGGAAATGAAGATTCACAGGTCAGGGCTGATCCTGGTGGGTGTGCCACCAGTGCACAGGGACTCATGGACACATGCCCTTTGTAAAATGACTGACACAACACACATGCAAGGTGGAATTTTTTTTTAAAAAAATTATTTGTTGTTATGTGTTTAGGTGTTTTGTCTGCATGTATGTCTGTGCACTGTGTGTATCTTAGGAGTTCTACTGCTGTGACGAGACACCATGACCAAGGCAACTCTTATAAGGGAAAACATTTAATTGGGGCTGGCTTATAGTTCAGAGGTTTAGTCCATTATAATCATGGCAGGAAACGTGGCAGCATGTAGGCAGACAGGGTGCTGGAGAAGGAACTGAGAGTTCTACACCAGGATCTGCAGACAGTAGGAAGGGAACTGTGAAACACTTGCTCCAACAAAACCACATCCACTCCAACAAGGTCACACCCACTCCAGCAAGGCCACACCTCCTAATAGTGCCACTCCCTGTGAGTGCCATTTTCTTTCAAACAACCACACTGTGCCTACAGTGCCCTCCAAGGCTATAGTAGGATCTCATGGAACTGGAGCTTGG
Source organism: Tokudaia tokunoshimensis (assembly GCA_036184795.1). NCBI lineage: Eukaryota > Metazoa > Chordata > Mammalia > Rodentia > Muridae > Tokudaia > Tokudaia tokunoshimensis. The sequence continues at coordinate 136,983,796 of BTHU01000002.1, read as the reverse complement.
GCCATTGTGAGGCACCACATGGGCTCTGGGAATGGATCCCAGGCTGTCTGCAAGAGTAGCTAGTACTCTTTGCTCATTTGGTTTTGTGTTTTGCTTTGTTTTCCTCCTTCCTTCCTTCCTTCCTTTCTTCCTTCCTTCCTTCCTTCCTTCCTTTCTTTCTTTCTTTCTTTCTTTCTTTCTTTCTTTCTTTCTTTCTTCCTTTCTTTCTTTCTTTTTTGGAGACAGGAATTCACTATGTAGCTGGCCTAGAACTCCCTATGTAGACCAGGCCAGACTTAAAGGCAAACATCTGGCCTCTGCCTCCCAGCTACTGGGTACCACCATGCCCAGCCGCATCAAGTACTCATAACGCTGATCCATCTCTCCAATGCCTGTTGTTTTTCTTTCTTTACATAAAAAAAAAATCTTAATTTTTTTTAAAGCAAAAAATAAAGATGTAAGAAGGATCAGAAGGCTAAAGCAGCAGACTTGCCATTAGTTTGAGGGTAACCTGGACTACATAGCAAGCAAACAAACAGGCTAGTTAGATGACTCTGGGGGTAAAAATACTTGATGCCAAGCCTAAGGATATGAGTTCGATTCCCAGGGTTGGCATGGTGGAAGAGTGAATCAATTCTTGAAAGCTGTTCTCTGACCTCTGACCTCTACTCCCACGTATCCACATATACTCGCATAAGTAATAGTGTTAAAAGCAACGGAACAAACAACAACAACAAAACCTGCCGGGTAAGTGGCACACACCTTAAATCCCAGCACTCAGGAGGCAGAGGCAATCAGATCTCTGTGAATTGCAGGCCAACCTGGTCTACATAGCAAGACTTGCCAGGGTTATGCAGCGAGATCTTGACTTTAAAAAACAAAATAAAACCAAATCCTAATACTAACACAAGCATCACACCTTCTAAAGGGTTTTGTTGTTGTAGCTTTTGAGAGTCTTGCACTCTGCTTCATAGGCTGGGGTCAAGCTCCTGACCTCAAACAGTGCTTCTGCCCTTAGCCTCCCAGAAAGTGGGAACTGTGGGCATTTGCCGCTCTGCCCAACTCGGACAAGCTCCGTGTGTTCGCAGGCAGCATGTGGGGTGGGAGGGCAGAGGCACATGTGGGGTGGGAGGGCAGAGGCACCTTACCTGTTGATCCTTGCCTTCTGTCTTGTTTGAGACAGGGAGTCTCTGCTGTTCAGTGCTGGGTGTGCTGTGCTAGCTGGTCTACAATTCAGCAATTCTCACTCCTCCCACTTTCCTACCATAGGGGTACACTAGGACTACAGAGATTCAAATTGCCTTTACATGGACTCTAGGGATCTGAGTTTAGGCTATCAGGCTTAAAAGGTTAGTCAGCCATATCTCCAGCCTCTAAAAGACTTTAGTGTTATCAAAAGATGATCAATATCCAAATTCTCCTACGGTATATTTGTTTGTTTGTTTGTTTTTGTTTCATTTATTTGAGACAACATATTGACGTGTGTATCTCTGGTCTCCTCTTTTTTTCTAAATTGTTTTCCTGGGCCTGGTGAGGTGGCTTAGTGAGTAAGGGCACCTGCTGTGAATCGTGATGTTTAACCCTTGAGAGGAAGATGGTGAAAGAGAATCGATTCCACAAGTTGTCCTGTGGCCTCCATACATGCTATGCATTTAAAGGCAACATATTAAATAAACCAACAAATAAGTATGTTTTAAAAATAAAAATGGTTCTGGGAATGGTGGCACATGCTTTCAGTCCTTGCACTCGGGAGGCAGAGGCAGGCAGATCTTTATGAGTTCAAAGCTAGCCTGCTCTACATAGCAAATTCCAGGCCAGCCATAGCTACATGGAAAGACTCTGCCTTAAAAAAAAAAATCCTTATAATGTCAAATGTTTGATGTTTTCCTTCCTCTCCTTATTTATTTGTCAAGCTCTTTACATATGAAGAACATTAACTAAAGTGAAGTTAACAACTCATTGTTCTTCCTCTAGGGAAAGCGATGGAAGCTTCGGGATCTTCTTCCCAATCTCAAGACAGCAGTGGAGTTCACAGGGAAACAGAAGATCTACACCGTAAGTTTGCCTCCTCAGACCGTGAGCATAGCCTCCTCAGGGAGACTGCGCATGGGTCGAGGCAGTCCTCAAAGACCCTGCTAGGTTACATGGCATGATAGCCACGGCAAAGCCGTAGCAGAGAAACGATCTTCCATGCACGTACTTGCTCCCGCCTGTTCCCCACACTTCCTAGTCCGGCAGGTCCTCAGCCACTCCCCAGATTTCGAGATGTTTCTGGGCACCTTGTGTTGGAAATGGGGAGAGTCTCTAGAAGGCGGGAAGGGTCTCATGCTCCTGCGTTGAAGGGAGAGTTTAGGGCTTGGTCATAGGCTGCCTCTGTGCGACTTAGAGAACCTTGAATCGGAGCCTGCTCTGAGTCTGAAGGTCTCTGAGTTGGGTAGGATGCAGGGCTTAGAAGCCTCTGCTCTAGAGTCTGTATGCAGAAGAATGTTTGCCTTGGGCTGTCATTGACTCCCCCACCCTTACCTAAGGGTCTCTGAGAACCTTGAATCTTATACACCTTCCATCAGCCTTGGATTTTCGGGAGAGTAGTCCTCCCTCTTGGCTTGATGAGTGCTCCCTGAAGTGGCTGTACTGGTGCCAGGGATGGGGTGAGGGGCAAGAGAAACTCATCACCTTCCCTGTGTGCCTCCAGACCAAGAGACAGAGTTCCACAAGCAACGTGGGAAGGCCCGGGAGAGATATGAGAGAGACAAGTCTTCCTCCTCATCTTCATCCTCCTCTTCCTTCTCTTCCTCCTCCTCTTCTTCCTCCTCCTCAGGTATAGCAAACATTCTTAGGACTGGAATGTGAATTGATGGTACAGTGCTTGCCTTGTAAATAAAGAGCCCTGGGTTCCATCTCCCCATCTCCAGCAACCCCATCCCCACACTAATTAAAATAAATTTAGTAGCTGGGCAGTGCTTTAATCCCAGCATTTAGGAGGCAGAGGCAAGCAGATCTCTGAGTTCAATGCCAGCCTGGTCTACAGAGTAAACTCCATGACAGCCAGAAACCCTGTCTTGAAAAAACAAAAAATAAAAAATAAAAATAAAATTTTAGAAAACATATAGGGCTGAGTTTATAACAACAAGGCTATCATTCAATGAGTGCTTGTGTAAACCAGACACTCTTCCAATTACTTTGTACATAAGAACTCAACCAATAGTTCTAGGACCCCATTGAAGAAGATGTAATACTTTTGTTAGTCTCATTTTATAGGTGAGGCACACGGAGGCTGTGTTGCCTGCATTCAGAAGGAAGGCTCGGTAACAAACTTGAGAGTCCTTTCAGGGACCTGGCGGTGTATGGGAGCGGCCTCTCTGCCTGTTCAAATGGAGCTTCAGCACTGGGGTCTAGTTTATGTGGTGGGCCTGAGCTTGCAATTTTATTTGCTGAAAGATTCCTAGTCTTGGGCTGGTTCCTTTTTAGCAGAGCACAACAACCACAGCACAACACAGACAACCACAGCACAGCATAGCACAGCACAGACAACCACAGCACAACACAGCACAGCACAAACAATCATAGGACAGCACAGCACAGCACAGACAACCACAGCACAGAACAACACAGCACAGACAACCACAGCACAGCACAGACAACCACAGCACAGAACAACACAACACAGACAACCACAGCACAGCACAGACAACTACAGCACAGCAAAACCACAGCACAGCACAGGCAACCACAGCACAGCACAGACAACTACAGCACAGCACAGCACAGCACAGACAACCACAGCACAGCACAGACAACCACAGCACAGCACAACCACAGCACAGCACAGGCAACCACAGCACAGCACAGACAACCACAGCACAGCACAACCACAGCACAGCACAGCACAGCACAGAAAACCACAGAACAGAACAACACAGCACAGACAACCACAGTGCAGACAACCACAGCACAGCACAGCACAGCACAAACCTGGTATAGTGACACAGATCTATAATCCTACCACCTAGGAAATAGAGGCAGGAGGATCAGAAGTGCATGGTCATCCTTAGCTAGCCTGGACTACATGAATGAATAACTACTAAATAAAGCCAAGGATGGTGGTATACACTTATATTGCACTTGGAAGGCAGAGACAGAAAGATGAACAGGCTTTTCCAGACAAGCCTGGCTTACATAGGAAACCTGCCCAAGGCAAGCAAAAATAAAACCAACAAACCATCTAAAACCCAAATTTATGTTATGAATAAATCCTAGGCAAAGCCTAAATAGTGTCAGTCACTTGCTGATGGATGTTGCCCCTGGTTGATAGAAGCTGGAGTAAGTTTTATTTTATTTATATTTTCTTTGTTGTTTGATATTTTGCAGTGAAGATACTTTTTCCTTCTCACTGATGTATAGATATAAAATAGAGAAAAAAGAGAAATAGTTGGGCCTCGTGACACATGACTGTGATTCCAGCACTCTGGAGACAGACTGCCACAAATCCAAGGCCATTCTGGTCAACATCATGAGTTCTAGACCAGCCAGGACTACATAGTGAGACCCTGTCCCAAAAGTAAAAAGGGGTGGGAATAAAGTCACTCAAAGTCTTATTCATTAAGATAAACGTACGCTTGAACATTCTTCCCCCTACATAATAAATATTTTTAAAATTAAGAAAAATTACACAAGAGGACATGTACAGTTTCTACGCAAACACCACACTGTTGTGTGTACGGGACTGGCATGGCTGTGGATTTTGGTATGTGTGGCAAGTCTTAGAACCTTCTCCCCATGGATACTGAGGGACACCTGTACTACCAGACAGCTCTTCCTCTGTGTCAGGTGAAATTACAAGAACATTGACTTAGAAGCATGGCTAACTTGATTTCCTGTATTATTTTTTAATGAATATACAATTGACCAGGCAGTCCCCGAGCATATTGAGGGAACTCATTTAGAGCCATCTTGGTAGTCCTGGGAGAAAGCCCTGTAGCCAGAAACTCCTGGCTCTGAATTCTCAGTCCACTGACTAGTCTAAGGTGTACAGGACTCAAGCATGCTCTCCTTCCCCCCAGACTCCTGCTCCAGGCTAGGCAGCCTGGGGCAATGGATGATGAAGACTGTGACCTTCTGGAGCATAGGTGGTTGGACAGACATCACCCAGCCATCATGGTGACTGACTCAAGGCAGGGAGGACAAAGTCAGTGAGGGGTTAAGCAATATGATTAGGGTTTCTATAGGATGTGTGACATCAGCTTAACTTCATAATCAAGGAGACAAGTTGAAAAGACATTCCAGGCAAGTAGAACACATGGCAGACACCTAGGGTCATATGACGTCATGAAGACAGAGATAATATAGCATTGTGCTTGGTGGACTCCAGAAGATGATGCGTCATGGAACTTGGTTGCTTTCTCAGGAAAGCCTCTCTAGGCAGAGCAGAGGTAGGGCTCAGTCACAAAACACAGAGAGGACAGAAAGTTAGAGGCCACTGTCCTAACCCGCAGCCAGGCCGAGCTCCCTCCTCTATAGTGTGGGAACCTTGAGAATGTCCACCAAAGCCATTGTGGTGGCAGCTCCTTCTGACTGAAACCCTACAGCTGTGTTTGCTCCTCACAGACAGCAGCGATGAGGACCAGCACTCCAGAGGTCCCAGGAAACACAGACGGAAGGCCCGCAGGGACAGCTCTCCTGGTAGGTTTGCTTCCTACATTACTGCTGAGCTTCTCAGTGGGGCCCTGTGAAGAGGTGCCTCACAGTGTTTCGTCCTACAGGATGAAAGGGAAATGGCCTATTCCACACACTACAATAGCCAAACCACCAGACAGAAGTAGAAAGCTGGGCTTTGTCTTGGTGATAGACATGGTTGTTGTGTTTTTGTTTTGAGGCAGGGTATCACTGTGTGGCCTTGGCTATCCTAGAACTCTCCATGTACCATCACACCCTGCTTTGAGTGCTTCTCTAGCTCTGACGTGATAGGTGCCAAGTCAAAGAACTCAGCAGGTCTCATATGTATTTGTAAAAAAGTCATACAGAGGGCTGGAAAGATGGCTCAGTGGTTAAGAGCACTGACTGCTCTTCTAAAGGTCCTGAGTTCAATTCCCAGCAACCACATGGCAGCTGACAACCATCTATAATTGGATTTGATGCCCTCTTCTGGTGTGTCTGAAGACAGCTGTAGTGTATTCATATACATACATACATACATACATACATACATCTTTTTTTAAAAAAAATTCATACAGAGAACAGGAAGAAAGGGACTGGTGAGATACTTAGTGGGTTAAAGGCACCTGCTGCCAAATTTGATCCCCTGAGCTAGATGCCTGGGATGCTCCCTCCCCCCCCCCAAAAGAAAGTTGACTTCCAAAACTTGCTATCCTCTGACCTCCACATGTGCGCTGTGGCGCAAGCTTCATGCCCCATGCAAACAGATAAATATTACAAAAAGAACAGTTTACAAAAGAGAAGAACATAAAATATTAATAGTAATTGTGATGGTGAAGTTGTGAGTTATATCGATGTGTTTATTTATTTGTGGTACCCAGAGCTTGTTCTCCCACTGAGCTGCAATGAGCTACAACCTCAACCCCGCCCCCTTCAGAAACCATATCACTGTGTGTGTGAGTGTTTTGCCTGCATGTATGTATGTGTACCCTGTGCATGGATGGTGCCCATGAAGGCCAGACAAAGGTATCTGATCCCAAGGAACTGGAGTCATAGATTGTTCTGAGACAACTTGTGGGTGGGGGCTGGGAATCTGGGTCCTCTGCAAGAGTAGCCAGAGCTCTTAAGGTTCGAGCCATCTGTTCAGTCCTGGAAATCACTTTTGCCTAAACGGATAAATAAATTTTGTGAGAACGTCATGGAGAGAATGGGAATTAACGAATGAATGTCTAGTGCAGAGCCTGGTATACACAAAGTGCTTAATAAATGCTGCCTATGATGCTGGAGTTGAGCCTGGGTTTTATTTTTAGGGATATAACTAGCTGGGGGATCTGGGTCTAGCTCAATGTGTAAAGTCTGTGCTTAGCATGCAGAAACCCTGTGTTCAAAGCCCAGTGCCAAAGATGATGATGACCATGGTGGTGATGACGATGGTAGTGGTGACGGTGGTGACGGTTGTGGTGATGATGATGATGAATAAATGAATACAATAAAACAACTACAAATAAAAAAATCAGGAATGCAGGTTTTATGAGAGACCTGTAGAGTCACCTTCCTTACTGTGTAAGTTTGGTAGAATCATTTTTATTTTTTTTCCTCCATCACCCACATCCCTGTACTGGGACCAGATCAGTCCCTGTACAGGCCGGGCAAGCTCTCTCCCACTATGCTGTTCCTGAGCTCTAAGTGAACTTTTGAGCCTCAGCTGCCTTGCCTGCATAATGGGTCGGCGGCATGCATTGGTGTCTTCTCCATGCTCTTTCTATGAGAACCAAATGGAAACATCACATACAAATCACCCAGGACATCGCTCCGCACCATAATAAATGGCACCTACTCTTTTTATATGAAAATGTAAAGGCTTATTTATGTGCATGGGTGTTTTGCCTACCTGAACGTGTGTATGCCACATACATGCCTGTGCCCACGGATGCCAGAAGACGGCGTAAGGTCACCTGAAACTGGCAATTGTTTGTTGCCCTGTGGGTGCTAGAAACTGAGCCTGGGTCCTCTGGAAGAGCAGCCAGTGCTCTCAGCCTCTGAGCCATCTCTCCAGCCCCCTCCCATAACTACTCTTAACTGAGACCCACGTCCTGTCAGATCTGCAGTTTCTTCTCAGGAAGGGAACATAGCAACCTATAGGGCCACCGAGGGCAGGCGTGAGGAGCACTGCTTTGCCTTTTGGAGACTTCAGATGTAGGGAGATGAAGGCGGTCCTCAGACGCTGGAGGGACTCAACCGAGGTTTGTCTCCGCCCAGGTGCTGACCATGGGGAACTGGAGGTGCTGAGGGACGAGCTTCAGCTCTATGGAGGTAACTACTTGTCTCCTGACCTTGGAGAAGAGAAACGTGAGGGCCGAGAGCCCAGAGGGCACACAAGGGGTAGAGTCTCATGATCCGAAGGCTCCCAGGCAGATAGAGATGTGGTAGTGAGGCTGTAGCCACTCGGGTGGGACTTGGTCCCCTCTATCACGATTGCAATGGATCAAGGGCTGTCAGCCTTCCCTGCCGACTAAAACCCCGACTTTCAGCATGGTCTTGACTGGTCACAAAAAAACAACTGGTCCTCAGTTTTGCTAGCAGAAAGATGGGTTGCGATCCATTCCATTATCTTGAAACCTTGCACTGTTTAAGAGTGGCTCAGATCCCCTGTCCGCATTTAGGAACTGTTTCCAAGAGCGCTGTATGGTGGTGAGGAGAGAGAGAACACAGAGATGAAGTGTAAATGACAGAACTTCTGTCAGTAGCACAGCAAAGAACAAAGAAGGAGAGTCCACAGAGAGCCAGGGAGATACACACTACCCGGTGAGAGAGATGGGACCCCAGTATCCACCCACTGCTCCAACTCGGGTAAAGACCCAAGGAAACAGCAAGAACACAGGCGCATTCAGAGCAGGAAGACCGTGCAGCGCACGTGTCTGCCTCTGGGCGCTGGCATTGTGGGTGATCTTGATGTTGTTCCATTTGCTTATCTAAATTTATTTACTCATTTATTTTAGTCCTAGAGATTGAACTCAAGGCTTGTTTCTTTGGTTATTTCATTTTGTTTTGTTCTTGATATTGGCTTTACTTTAATTGTTTTAAAGATTTGTTTATTTTATGTGTATGAGTGTTTTTACCTGCCTGTGTGTCTGTGTACCATTGTGCATGCCTGTAGAGGCTGCAGAGGGGGTCAGCTCTCCTAGACTTAAGAGTTACAAACAGATGTGAGCTGGCATGAGGGTGGGGATCGAACCCAGGTCCTCTGAAAGAGGAACAAGAGGAGCTATTTCTTATGCCCCCTAATTTTATATGTGTGTGTCTGAATGTTTATGCATAAGTGCAGTGCCAGAAGAGGCCAGAAGAGGGCATCAGATTCCCCCGAAGCCGGAGCTCCGGGAGCTTGTGGGCTTCTAGTACTACTCAGCCATCTCTCCAGCCCAGTTCATTTTTGTTTTAAAAAAAAAATTACCGACTTCCCATAGCTTGTGGTGGGGACTGACTTCCCGGTAGATGTGGTAGATGTAGCAGGATCCTTCCAGCCTGCTCCAGTCCCTGCTCAGCCTACATACACCCTATCAGTGCAAGTCTCCAGGTAGGCCCTACCCTCTTCCCTAGTCCCCCTTCTAAGGAGGGCACCAATCATGTGTGTGCTCACTGATTCTCCTTCCCATGCAGGCGCTGCTGGGGAAATGGTGCTTGCTGGGGAGTCGGGTGAGTACCCAGAAAGGGGAGGGAGTCAAGGATTCTGGAGTTCAGTGGGGTCTGAGCATTGTCCTGGTGGAGCACTCTCAGGGTCACAGCCATGAGACGAGGCAACTCCTGGCCCACTTAGGGACCTGACTGCACAAACAGACAGGAGGAGGGTTGTGGGACGTGGAAATGGAGGTCCAGGCAAGAGGAAGCAGATATCAACCAGTTAGGAAAGATCCCTTGGATCCCATGGCTGGAACATTACCTAGAGAAGGGGACCACAATCTGTGTCTCAATGACTTTGGGGGAGTCACATATCAGATATCCTGTATATCAGATATTTACATTATGGTTCATAGCAATAGCAAAATTATAGGTATGAAGTAGCAATTAAATAATTTTATGGTTGGGGGGTCGCCACAACATGAGGGACTATTTTAAAGGGTCGCAGCATTAGGACGGTTGAAAACCACTGTCTTAGAGCCTCTTCTTAGTCACCTGTGGCCTCTCCCCTGGGCAAAAGCACCTGGCAAGGAGCCTTGGTGGACCTGGCACTAACACTGAGTTTCTCATTTCCAGGACTCCGAAGGAGAGGTTCCGGCTCAGCAGGGGGTAAATACATACACACTCCAAGGACAGCAGGAAACTGTCTGTCCAGGGGCCAGAGGGGACCACCAATGACCTGAGACCAGTTCTGCCAGGGATGTCAACACATGCATGATTCCGAAGGAAGTCTCCATCATAGGAGAGATGGAAGAACAGGGCTAGGCCTTTGGAGGGATGAGGAAGTCGGGGAGGGTCCCGGGGACCTTGTTGCTCCTGCTGTAAGCACCCTCTGACCCACAGACGAACACCCAGTGATCAAGTCTCTAAGTGGGAAGCCGCAATCTCCAAAACACATCTTTCTGTCTTTCGTTCTTAAGGGGAAGTGGAGGCCTCTCAGTTAAGGAGACTGAACATAAAGAAGGATGGTAAGTGTTCAAGAGGTGTCCTCACCTGGCTGGCCCCGATTTCTGTGGATGCAAGATGGCTGGTGGCTGGAATGATAGCAACCCTAGCCACCTCTGTCAGGTGTCCCATAGTCAGCAGAGTCCTTTAGCTCTAATCATCTTGGTGAGGGGACAAGCAAGGACATCTACCTTTCCATGTAGGAACTGAAGTCCAGTTGGACTTCATGGCCTGGGTTTGGCACCCCACCTAAGCTCCTTTCGATGTATGTGAAAGCACCGTGAGATAAATGCTTCTCAAGCTCTGTGGCGGGACATAGTTAAGGTGTGGGGTTTATGGAGTTCCCCTGAAGAAGCGATGAGAGCTTCTAGGTCTTCCTTTGCTCCAAGTCTGGACTCCACGAGGACTTCCGGAAAGACTGTGAGGGTAGGAAAGAGAGAACTTGGGTTTTTGTTCATTTATTTAGTTTTTTGAGACACAGCTTCTCTGTGTAGGTCTGACTTTCATGGAACTAGTTCTATAGACCAGGCTGCCCTCAAACTTAGGGTCCTTTTCCTCAGCATCCCCAGGACTGGGATTGCAGGAGTGCACCCCAAACTTCCCTTAAACTCTCTTGTATTCCCCTTGACTGAGAAAGAAGAGAGACCCTGCTGTTGATCCCGGTGACATCTCTTTAAGAAGCACCTGGAGATCCAGCCTCTTGAGCCTGAGCCTCAGAACTTCCCGCTTGGCACATTTGCATGTTTTTTGGTTTTTGGTTTTTTTAAAAAAAGTATCTATTTTATTTATATGAATACACTATAGCTGTTTCCAGACACACCAGAAGAGGGCATCAGATCCCTTTACAGATGGTTGTGAGCCACCATGTGGTTGCTGGGAATTGAACTCAGGACCTCTGGAAGAGCGGTCGGTACTCTTAACCCCATCTCTCCAGCCCACCTTTGCATGTTTTAATGCTCATGCAACAAACTAATTCTTGAGCACGGCTGTGGGGCTCCTCTAGCTGTTCAGTCTCCTCTGATGGGAGCTGACTGGGATCCTCTATCTCCAAGACTTAGAGGCAGGAAGGAGGGAATCGATAAACTCAGAAATAAAACACAAGTAGAGTGGCTGTATACTTTCCAAAAATAAAGAGGAGAGATAGGGCTGGAAGGGGGGCTCCTGGGTGCTGTTTAACACTGGCTGGTCAGGAGCAGGAGCACTGTCTTTGGATCACAGCACCTGTATCAGGTCCCCCACAGATGCCTGTAACTCCAGCTCCAAGGCATCTAATGTCCCCTTCAGGTGTCTGTGGGTACTTTCTTGATGTACATGTGCAAGCATATGTACATCACACACACACACACACACACACACACACACACAATACACACACACACCATAAAATAAAAAAGAGTAGTTGGGCATGGTGGTGCACATCTTTGATCCCAGCACTATGCTGGTAGAGGCAGTTGGATCACCAGCCAACATTATATAGTGAAATCCTGGCTCAAATAAATAAATAAATAAATAAATAAATAGGTATGGTAGCACATGTTTTTAATCTTAGTACTCTAGAGGCAGAGGCAGGTAGATATCTGTGAAATCAAGGCCAGTTTGGTCCTACACAGAGAGTTTCCAGTCACTCAAGGCTACATAGTAACACACACACACACACACACACACACACACACACACACACACACACGAGAAACCAGGCATGCCAGGCATGGCATTATGACACACACCTGTAGCTCTAGTGTTCTGAAGGTTGAGGCAGAAGAATCCTAATTTGAAGGTCACCTTGGGCTTCGTAGAGACCCTGCCTGGAAAAACAGCAAAAAATAAAAACAAGAGGGTTTTGGAGCGAGAAAGAGCGAGAAAGAGAGAGAGAGAGAGAGAGAGAGAGAGAGAGAGAGAGAGAGAGAGAGAGAGAGAGAGGAGAGGAGAGGGGGGAGGAAGCGGGAGGGAAGGAGAGAGAGGGAGAGAGAGAGAGAGAGAGAGACATCCGCCATCCTTTCTTGCAGATGAGTTTTTCCATTTTGTCCTTCTCTGCTTTGCCATTGGAGCCTTGCTGGTGTGTTACCACTACTATTCAGGTGAGGCCTGCCTGCTGGGGACCTGGGGGAGGGCCTGTGTGGGAGGACAGGAGCCAACCTACAGCCCTACAATGGCTGATTATTGTCTCCTGGCTGCCCTTGAAGACTGGTTCATGTCCCTCGGGGTTGGCCTGCTCACCTTCGCTTCTCTGGAGACCATTGGCATCTACTTCGGGCTGGGTAAGTAATTCTGTCAAAAAGCTACACAGCCCCGCAGGCTCCTGGCGGGGTGGCAGCTGGACGGGCCTCACACTCTCCGTTGGCTAAGAGTCACAATCTAAAGTTTTTTTTAAAAGTAAATTCCTTATGTTTGTATTTTCTTCCTGACCGCTTGAGAAGTCAAAGGGAGGTCATTGGCAAAACCTTGTGGGGAAAAAGAAGGTAGCTCCACAAAAACAGCTTAAAGTGGCGAACACGCATAGCTCCTCAGACTCTGAAAACAGCGAGCAGAGCCAGGCTTCGAGGTCGCGGGGTTTCCTGCCCCTGTTATTACTGCCTGTGACTTGTTTGCCATGTAATGACTGCAGCAGTGTCATTGACGTTAGCCTGAAATTGCATGTTAGGGCTCTGTTTGCGTGGGGTGAGCTTTGGATCTGGGACATCGGGCAGTGAGCCTGACCCTGGGACCCTTGAGGGGCCACCTTCCTTACCAACATTTCCTTGTTTCTGAGCAGTATACCGGATCCACAGCGTACTCCAGGGCTTCATCCCCCTCCTTCAGAAGTTCAGGCTGCCAGGTAATGGTTCGGAACATTTCCCCATCCTAAACACTCTCACAACTGGGACTTTCTTCTTGGAAAAAGATCTGTCATCTATGGAAAGCCCTGGAGTCAGGAGACTCGGGTTCAAGTTCTGCCTCTGTTCCGTGACCCCAGATAGCCTTTTTCTGTGCTGAGAATGGAACCCGAGACCTGTAGCATGCTAGGCGAGCCACAGTCCGGCCATCTGTAGCGTCTTTGAGCCTCAGGTTTCTCAGCTGGTAAACTGGTGTATTTCTTACTGCACAGACAGCCCATCAAGTGAGAAAGCATGCAGAGGGGTGTCAGCATTGAAGAAAAGCAAGGAACTCTGTAGTCCCAAACGCTGCCTCCTCCTTGTCTGTATTAAGTAACTTTGTAGTTGCCTTTGAGATAGCCTGGGCTAAAATAGAGAAGTAGAATCCCTATGAATGTGTGTATGTGTGAGTGTGTGTGTGTGTGTGTGTGTGTGTGTGAGTGTGTGAGTGAGTGAGTGTGTGTGTGTGTGTGTGTGTGTGTGTTGCTAGGATAGAACCCAAGGCTTCACACATGCTAAGAAATTGCTCTACTGCAGAGCCATACCCCACACATTGTCTTTGACCAGCAGTCCGGCAGCTTTGTACTTGATGGTATCGTGCCTCAGAGCCTAGAAGCCAGGGATGGTGTGTTTTTGTGCTGGAGATGGGAGTGGTAATCTCTCCACAACTGTGAAGCGTGGGGACCCACAGTGCCTTCAAGAAGAGTCCTTTGAGGCCATCCTTGTGATATCTGTGCATTTGAAGTAGTGATCAGTAGTGGTCAGAGCAAGACTTGGCTGCCTACAGAATCCTATGTCATCTCCTGACTTTGCCTTCCAGGGTTCAGGAGAACCAACTGAGATCACTGCCTGATGGCCACTGAGCCAGTCCCCAATGTGACCACTGTAACCACAGCCATGCCTGAGCCCAGAAGACAGAAGGACATGCTGGAAGACACCAGTAGGCCACACAATAAAGAGCTCTTTCCTTCCATGTGATCTGAGTGTTGGCCCCAGTGGGCAGACTCTTGCTCTGCAGAGTAGCACCCAGTCTCCAGGGGGAAGAGAGGAGGGACAGCATCTGGGTCAGCCGGATCTGGGATACCATTGCTCTGAGGGCAGCCTGAGTGCTGGGCCCGGCAGGCTGGCGTCTGTGGGCTTCCTCAGGCCATGCCCATGAGCTCACAGTTCCTGCAGAGGCACCTGGAGACAGCATCCTGAGGCAAGGGGCTACCAGGCTGGGTTGCCCAGGGGAACCTGTTGCAGGTAAGACACTGGGGACCAAAGCTGTGGACCCATCACCCAGTGACCAACCCTGTTGTCCTTGGACTCCTAAAACCCAAATAAATATTCTGTTTCTGTGTGCTAAAAAGAGTCTACTAAATATTCCTTTAGATTTCTGCCCCTCCTTTTTTTTTTAAAGAATTTTTAAAAAAAATACAGGCTTCCATATAGTCCATGCTGGCCTCAAACTCTCTATGCAGCCAAGACTAATGTTGAATTCCTGATCCTCCTGCCTCCAACTCCTGAATGCTGAAATCATAGGTATGTGCTACTGTGCTAGGCGCCTAGAACCCTGTGCCTCGTGCCTGGTAGGTGAGCATGTTACCAGCTGAGCTAAATATCGTTAGCATTCCTTTAGGTCTCTTGAGCATGAGAACACATCTGGGTACTCCTTTAAATCCATCTAGATGGGGTGAGCACTTATTCAATTGCATAGAGTATAAACAAGAATGTACATATAGTGACTCGCAGACTTGCACAGGTGAGAATGGAAAGAAGAGGATAGCGAACATTCTTGTAAAAAAAGATGCATGTGTGTGTGTGTGTGTGTGTGTGTGTGTGTGTGTGTGTATGTGTGTATACACTAGAGGCCTGGTTCAGTTAGAGCACTTGCCTCGAGTTCACAAAGCTCTGAATGTATTCCCAGTACCACATAAACTGAGCATGGTTCTGCATTCTGGTAATCCTAGCACTTTGGAGCTGGAGGCAGGAGCGTCAGGAGTTTAAAGCCAGCCTCAGCTACATAGGGAGTTCAGGAACACTCTAGGTTAACAAGATCCTATGTCAAAAAATAACTGGGAGGGGGGAATTTAGTATGGTCAGCTCAACTAAAGGAAAATATAGCCCCCTGCCTGACCAAGCTCTTACTAATAGACCAGGCTGGCCTGGAACTCATAAAGATCCACCTGCCTCTGTGTCTTGGGTGCTGGGATGGAGGGGGATCAACCTCAGGTATGTAAGCCTGACCCTGTGCCTTCTTACTGACTCAGCTCTAGACTTTATATCAAGGGCAACAGTGGTAAGCTAGAGAACCCTCAAAGAAACCGCACATGTTATCATGTGCCTGTAACCCCAGTACTCAGGAGGTAAAAGCAGGAGGGTCACTGAAAGCCTGGTCTACATAGGACATTCTAAACTGGAAATGGCTACGTAATGAGATTTTCTTTTTCCTTCTTAGGAGTTTAAAAAAAATGATGCTGGAACCTATTTCTTTGTAATCTAAGTTGAAAAGTTAGTTAAAAACACCACAGAACGTAAGATCAGAGTAAGACTATAAAAAAATGATTGAGGGGCAGGAAAGATGACTCAGTAGTTAAAGGAACAGGCTACTTTTGCAGAGGAGCTGGGTTCAGTTCCTACTGTGGTAATTTGAATGACAATGGCCCCTATAAACTCATTCAAGGCCCCTATAAGTCTAATGTTTTGTTTCCAGTTGGTCGGGCTGCTTGAAAAGGATAAGGTGTGGTCTTATGGGAAGAGATGTGTCACTGGGTGGTAGGGAGGGGCTTGATGTTTCAAAAGACTGGCACCTTTCCCACTGTGCTTTTCTCTGCCTCTTACTGGGACATGAGCTCTCAGTGGTTCCTGCCACCACAGCCTTTGCTCCACCATCATGGACTCTAATCCTCTGAAAGTGTAAGCTCAAATTAAACACTTTCTTTTATAAATTGTCTTGGGACTGGCATCTTATTACAGGAATAAGAAAGTAACTAAGAACCCTGCCCAGTAACTAAGGTAGTTCCCGTCACCGATATGGTAGCTCACAACTGTTATAACTTCAGTTTCAGGGGATCCAGTGTCTTCTGGTTTGCATGAACACTGTCACATAAATCAGAATGGAAAAAAAAGACTTTAAAAATAAAATAGGGTTGGAGAGATGGCCCAACAGTTAAGAGTACTTGGTGTTCTTTTTTTCTTTTTTTCTTTTCTTTCTTTTTTTTTTTTTTTTTTTTTTTTTTGGTTTTTCGAGACAGGGTTTCTCTGTGTAGCCCTGGCTGGCCTGGAACTCATTCTGTAGACCAGGTTGGCCTCGAACTCAGAAATCCTCCTGCCTCTGCCTCCCAAGTGCTGGGATTAAAGGCGTGCGCCACCATCGCCCGGCATACTTGGTGTTCTTGCATAAGACCTGGGTTCAGTTCTCAGCACTCAATGTTGCTTACAGACATTTATAACTCCAGTTCCAGGAGATCTGATGCCATCTGCTGGCCTCTTTGGGCACTGCACAATGTAATCTGTAATCTCCAAGGATATGAGGCACACATGTGGTACATAGACATACATTCAGACAAAGCACTCATACACATAAAACAAATATATCTAAAAAATAATAAAATCTTTATTTCTTTAAATCTTTTATTAAAATCTAAAAAGGAATAAAATAAGAATTTAAGATAGGATTACCATATGACCCAGAAGCTTCACTTCTGGGAATATATACAAAAGATATTTTAAGAGCGATTTGGACACCTGCATTCACAACAGAAATGTTCATAATAGGCTAGTTGTCAGAACAGGCCTGTAGTCAGCCCGACAGAAATGGGCCCTAGACAGATAATTCTCAAAAGGGGCCACTCAGGCAAGTGGGGCAAGGAGTGAACTTGAAATGACTATCAGATCAGCGCCAGGGGGCCCAGTCAGAGAGCTAGCCTGAGATAACCATCAATCCAGAACCACACTGGTCTGGGTTTGGGAAGACCATGTCCAAGAGGACCCCTGGCCAGAATCATAATGCACAGAGCACTCTTTAGGTTTGTTTGTTTGTTTTGAGACAGGGTTTCTCTGTATAGTCCTGGCTGTCCTGGAACTTCCTTTGTAGACCAGGCTGGCCTCGAACTCAGAAATCTTCCTGCCTCTGCCTCCCAAGTGCTGGGATTAAAGGCGTGTACCACCACTGCCCGGCTTCACAGAGCACTCTTGAGACCACTCCTGCGATAATCCCAGACACTCAGAGACCCTGGGTACCACTAAGAGGAGCAAGTAAGTGTGGAGAAATGGAGGAGAAAGAGAAACAGGAAGATGTGGACACACTGAAGGGGCAGAACTGGAGACTCGAGGATACGGAAGAACAGCCTGATATGAGGTGATACCACCTGGGACCATGGTGGGGTCCTGGCCTGTGCAGCCACCAGGGACCACGTCTGGGTCCATCAACCTGCGGCAGCAGGGGTCTGTAATCACCAAAGGTCAAGCAGATGTCCCTGGTCCAGGCTGCCACTAGGGACATGTTGATGTCTGAGAGCTGTGCAGAATTGGCCCTACTCCTCACTTGGGCATTGTGGGAAAGCTGGCCATGGGGATATGAGATTAGGACAGCTGACCCTATTCCTACCTAGCTGCAGTAATGGGGAGAGTGGACGCCACACATTACAAGAGTTTCGGTAAGCCAGCCCAGTGTGAGCGTGGAAGATCTGGCCCTACCACTCATCTCCCATTGCTGGCATGGGTGCAGGAGAGACACCCTCCTCCCCACTTGTCCTTCACCACCTTCGGCAGGCAGGAGGAGCCTAGCCCCGGGGTCATGAGATCTGGAGAGCAGTCCTTGGCCCTCACCAGTTGCAGCACTAAGAGAGAGGATCCTGCACTTCCTCTGGGCAGCCAGGTGACCCTGGTGGCAGAGGCAGGGATGAGGCAGCCCTGAGGATGTGAAAGCAGATCCAGGGCTTTGAATTGGCCCACCCCAACACCTACCCCATTGATGAGCGCTGGGTGCGTGAAGGAGCTGATCCTACAGATCCAAAACTACAGATCTCCATGACACAGGCGACAGCAGGCTATTCAAGAGAAGTCCTAGTGAGGATCCAGCATTGCTGGAGTAGCAGAAGCCAGAGGCCTCATACCAGACCAATGAATCATTGCAATGAACATTTGCTCTCAGTGTGGACAGAAGGGTTGTTTACTGTGGGACACATTGTAATACACTTCAACTTCCACAACGAGGAGACTTTTCTTTTTCTCTGTTGGTGGGCAAGTTGCAAGAGTGGGAAGCAGGTATGAGGGGAGGGGAAGATGAGTGAGATTGGGGTGCATAATGTGAAATCACAACGAACTAATAAAAAGTTAAAGAAAGGAGGAAAGAAAGAGAGAGGGAGGGAGAGAGAGAGAGAGAGACTAAGAAGGATTTTTTTTAAAGATATGATCTCTCTGATATGAAGCTCGGCCTCTAGCATGCAGCACACAGATGCCACCACACAAGCACACATGTGTAAACCAAACCAAGCAAACATCAAACAATCAAAAACCCCACAGAGAAGAACTCAATATAGAGCACACTGCTCTTGAACTCAAGAGATCCTCCTGCCTCAGCCTCCTGAGTGCTCCAGTTAAAGGTGTGCACCACAACCACACCCAGTATGCTGACTGGTTTCATGTCTTGTTTGGTTCAAGACAGGGCTTCTCTGTGTAGTCCTTACCATCCTGAAACCAGGCTGGCCTCGAACTCAGAGATTAGCTTGCTTCTGTCTCTTGAGTGCTGAGATTAAAGGTGAGCGCCACCACTACCCAGCTAGTATTAAGTCAACGTAACACAAGCTAGAGTTATCTGAAAGGAGGGAACCTCAGTTGAGAAAATGCCTCCATAAGATCCAGTTGTAGGACATTGTCTTAATTAGAGGTCCCAGCCCACTGTGGGTGGTGCTTTTCTTGGACTGGTCACTCTGGATTCTATAAGAAAGCAGACTGAGTAAGCCATAGGGAGCAAGTCAGTAAGCAGCACCCCTCCATAACTTCTGCATCAGCTCCTGCGTCCAGGTTCCTGTCCTGTTTGAGTTCCTGTCTTGACTTCTTTCTATGTTGAGCAGTGATGTGGAAGTGTAAGCTGAATAAACCCTTTCCTCCTCACCTGGCTGTTTGGTCATGGTGTTCTGTGATAGGATTAGAAACCCTAAGACACCCAGCAAATAAAAAATTTAAAACTAAATAAAGCTGGCATGGCAGTGTGGACCTGTGATTTCTGGGAAGGCAGGGGCAGGCAGATCTCTGTGTGTTCAGGGTATAGAGAGACCCTGTCAGAAACAAACTGAAAAGGTAGAAAGCAAGAAAGGGGAATGCCCTGCCTCTAGCCTGCACATGCAGCACACAGATGCCACCACACAAGCACACATGTGTAAACCAAACCAACCAAACATCAATCAGTCAAAAACCCCACAGAGAAAAACAACGAAAATTAATAAGCACCTTTTTTGAGACTAGGTCTCACTATGTGCACCAGGCTGGCCTCTAATTCACAGAGATCTGCCTCTCTCTGCCTCCAGTGTGGGGTTACCATACTTGGCAAACTAATTTTTATGCACTTAAACAATGTTCCTTGATTCATTTTTTTTTTTGCTGTTTTGTTTATTTTTGGTTTTGTGTGCAATTTTGCCTTTTCTTTTCAGAGCTGGTGACTGCATCCAGGTCCTTGTACTTGCTAGGCAATTGATCTGTCATTAAGGTTAACTTCCGACTCTTGATGGACATTTCAGTTCAGATGAAAGTCAGGTAACTGATAAGCGTGTGAAGGCATGCTGTGGTGGTTTGAATAGGTTTGGCCCCTATAGGCTCATGTATTTGAATGTTTGGTCATAGTGAGTGGCACTATCAGGAGGTGTGGCCTTGTTGGAGGAAGTATGTCACTGTGGGGGTGAGGGTTTTGAGGTTATATATGCTCAAGTTCTGCCCAGTGTGGAAGACAGTCTTTCTGCTGCCTTCAGATCAGGATGTAGGACTCTCGGCTCCACCAGCACCATATCTGCCTGCACACTGCCATACTTTCTACTAGGATGATAAGGGACTAAACCTCTGAAACTGTAAGCCAGTCCCAATTGCCTTGGTCATGGTGTCTCTTCACAACAGTAAGACTCTAAGACACATACTTAATAAAATGTATTATAAGGAATCCTTAAAATGACTATGGGCTACACAACCTCAAGACCGATGACAATTACTATCTGGTGATATAAAATGTTGCTGAATGGAACAGTAGGAATGAGCGGTCTGCTGGACAGGAATAGCCAGGCATTTGTTCAGGTTCTTCGGAAAACTCTCTGGCATTATCTAGTACAGCCAGAGATACACTGTCACACAGGTATCTGAGAGAGAGGCACAGCTTCATGCAGCACAGCCTAAGAACAGTTAGAACATTCAAAGCAGTGCTGTGCAAGCCAGCCCCAATCTGAAAGTAGTCCATATGTCCATGAGCAGAATGAAGGAGAAACTATTGTACAGTCATATACTGAAATATTATGCAGCAATGCAAATAAATTATCAGGGCCAGTGAAATGACTTAGCAGGTAAGAGAACTTAGCACCCAGGACTAGCAAACTGAATTCCATCCCCGGGAACCACATGGTGGAAGGAGAGAACCAACCCCATAGCATAGTCCTCTGACCTCCATGTCTACACTGTGGCATATAAAGCTGAACCCCCACAACATACTCACTAATAATTAATTTTAAAAGAAAACACATTTTCATGCAATAGCGTTGATGAACCTCACAAACATGATTTGGAAGATCATTTTAATTTTTTAAAATTATGTGTATGTGTCTGCGTGTGAGTATGTGTACATGAGTGCCTGGTACCTTCAGAAGCCAGAAGAGGGTGTGGGATCCACTGGTGGGTCCTGGGGGTTGTACCCTGGGCCTCTGCAAGATCAGTAATCATTTTCAATGACTGAGCCTTCTTTCCAGTGCCCATAAACATAATATTGAGTGAAAATGTGTGACTTTATTTATACTAACTTCCTATTTTGTTTAAAGATACCTAGTCTGATGATTAAACACGGAGCAAAAAGACACAGGCACACCCCTGCAGTTACAGGAGATGGATGATTGCCTGGGCAGTCAATGTCTGATTGAATAAGGTCTTGGCAAAGGCCTCTTTGTTTGTTTGTTTGTTTAGGTTTTTCAAGACAGGGTTTCTCTGGGTAACAAAGCCCTGATTGTCCTGGACTCAATTTATAGACTAGGCTGCCCTTGAACTCACAGAGGCCCACCTGCTTCTGCCTCCCAAGGGCCACCACACCTGGCTTATTTCTTTGGTTTTTAAGATACAGTATTTACAGGTAGCACAGATTGTCCTCAGACTCAAATCCTCTTGTCTCTGAAACCTGAGTGCTGGGATTAAAGGGATGTGCCACGCCAGACTTCTTGATACCTTTCTATGTATTCCTTGATAAAAATTAAGGGCTGGAAGTAGAGAGATGGGCTAGTGATTAAGTGTGCATATTCCTCTTCCAGGGAACCCAGGTTCTATTCCCCACACCTACATTGGGCAGCTCACAATGACCTGTAAGTCCAGCTCCAGGGAGGTCCAACAGGTCTGGTCTCTGAGGCCACCTGCCTCTGCATATTTGCACACATAACAGCGCAAAGATACACACATACACATAGTGAAAAATAGGACCTTAAAAAATAAGGCCTGAGGATGTTGTCCAGCGTACATAGATTCCTGGATTGGATTCCCAGCACCAAACACAAAAATAGTTAAATCATGCATTAAAGTTTTAAGTGTGTGTGTGTGTGTGTGTGAAAGTCAGAGAGGAAGAGAGACAGAGGGAGATGAGAGAGAAAAGAGCGGGGAGAGAGGGAGGAAGGAAAGTGGGGGAGGAAGTCTGAAACCATGAACTTTGCTCTTCTGGACACAAGAGGGGGTGCTAACCAGTGACCAGCCAAGGAAACCAGGTTTCCTAGCAACAGAGAAAAACATTGACCGGGCAGTTTCTGAGACTCAGCTGATGGGTTTCAGCTCTGCACCTGCTTGGGGCAGGACTCCTGGCACCTGGAGCCGTCTGTTGAGTCTTGAGTGTCCTTGACCTTTTGTGGGAAAGTGGAATTCTCCTGAACAGGAGGTCAGAGCGGCAGAGCTGGGGTGCTGAGTCCTGGCTCTCCTTTCTTCCCTGGTCTTTTCTGTAGGACTCCAAGCCCCCTAGTGTTTCCCTCAAATGCAGAGGCAATTAAGGCATGGAAAGGAGGGAGTTTGCTTGGAGCACGCTGTGACTTCAAGATGTAAAAACAGAAAGACTGCGGGGCAATGGTGGCACATGCCTTTAATCCCAGCACTTGGGAGGCAGAGGCAGGTGGATTTCTGAGTTCAAAGCCAGCCTGGTCTACAGAGTGAGTTCTAGGACAGCCAGGACTACGCAGAGAAACCCTGTCTTGGAGAAAGAAAAAAAAAAGGCAGAAAGATTTGGGTTGCAATGACCATTCTCAGGTTTGTTATTTTAACAGCTAAGTAGTGGGTAAATAAGTATTAGGTAAATCCTGTGGAATAATAATAACACAGGAAGAATCCACTGTAAAGGGACTGGGCTGGGGCTCCATGACTGAATGTGCTGGCATTCTGTCTGGATCTTGGCTGGCCCTGTGGCACTAGCAGGAGGTGCGGGGCCCTTTAAGAGGCGGGGCCTACCTGGATAGATGTTAGCTCATTGAGTGCATGTCCTTGAAGGGACTAGTTGGACCAGTCCTTGTGTGTGGCAGACTTTTCCTGGGGAGACACAACACACACACACACACACACACACACACACACACACACACACACACACACACACACACACACATCTATTCTCTCAGAAAGAGATCCCCATGACAGAGCTAAGAAACATCCACACCAAGGTCCAGCTTGGTTAACCTAATGAGGTTTTATTGGTTTGCTAACAGGAGTGTGGGTGAGGGGTTACTTACAGTACCAGGTGTGACTCAAAAACAGCTGCATCACCAAAATGACCCAAGAGGGTGACGACTCACAAAAGCTGCAACCCTGGAGCTCTCTGTACAACATGCAGGCAGCTGACAGATCCGAGATAGCGCCTCTCTGCAGCTGGGCTGCTCAGAGTCTCCTCCGACAGCTGCTTCTTCCTTCTGGAAGACTGGAGAAGGACCTTCCAGATTCTTGCAAGTTTCCACTTTCCCAGAATGTGACGTCTTGTTTACCTCCGTGATCTCCCAAGGGCCCCCGACCCTGGAAGGAAAGTTTGGATTCTGAGGAATCGGCGGCCCAGCACCAGCTCTTTCCTGCCTCTCTTGTACCTACTCTGCAACCGGCCTCCTTTGGCTCCAGCTTCAACGTTTGTCCTCACCACAAACCCATATGTCCAAAACCATGAGCCAGAATGAAGCTTTCCTCTTTTTAATTTGGGTCTCTACAGA
Source organism: Tokudaia tokunoshimensis (assembly GCA_036184795.1). Taxonomy (NCBI): domain Eukaryota; kingdom Metazoa; phylum Chordata; class Mammalia; order Rodentia; family Muridae; genus Tokudaia; species Tokudaia tokunoshimensis. The sequence goes on along the minus strand of BTHU01000002.1, from coordinate 136,960,302 downwards.
ACTGTCAAAGTAGCAGAAATCTGGCTAACCAATGGAGAAAGAAATTGAGAGAGGGCTCACAGTTAAACCGCACAGGACTGCTGTTGGATTCCCAGCACACACCCACAGTACAGTTCACAGCGGCCTGTAACACCAGCTTCGGAGAGTCAGTGCCCTTTTTTGGCCTCTGAAGGGACTGCATGGATGCCCACTGTTAGCATTCTGTCTAAGTTCTGCCCCACAGTTACCTGGCAACAGTCAGGTATGCCTGACTCACTATAAATGGGGCTGGTTGCTCTCTCTCTCTCTCTGTCTCTGTTTCTCTGTCTCTTTGTGTGTCTCTGTCTCTTTGTCTCTCTCTGTTTCTGTCTCTGTCTCTGTCTCTCTCTCTCTCTCTCTCTCTTTCCTCTCCCCCTTTCTCAGCCTCTACTACCCTCTTAACTCCCCTCCTCATTCCCTGAATAAACTATTCTCTCCTATGGCGCTATGACAGGTCCCTCAGGGGGAAGGGGGAAGGGACGCCTCAGCAGGGGCCCGCTCACTCCTTCCCCCATACCTTACCACACATCCGTAAAACATATCCCCCCCACCCCTTATCTTCTTATAAACACATCACCCACCACAAGGATGTCTCCACTCCCCTACATGTTGGTCTACATATATATAATTAAAAACAAAATAAGTCTGTAAGAGAGAGAGAGGAGAGAGAGAGAGAGAGAGAGAGAGAGAGAGAGAGAAGAAAAAACACCTCAGACTCATGGAGACTAAACAGAATGACATGCAAATTGCTTCCCTGATCCAATTTATAAAGAAATATTTAAAACTATATTTTAATTTATTTTATTTTTTGAGACAGAGTCTTAGTTTTATAGTTCTGACTGGTCTGACTAGCCTGGAACACACTGTGTAGACCTGGCTAGCCTTGAATTCACAGAGACCTGCCGGCTTCTGTCTCCTGAGTGCTGGGATTAAAGGTGTGCCGAACCTATCATCATTTTTATTCTTATTTTAAAAGTTTATTTTTAAAGGTAAGCAGCTGATTATTGTCTCTAATAACCAGTTGTGTTGGGGCCTCACTTGGAGAAAGCAGTCTGGCTACGACTCACAGGAGCCATAACATGACCCTCCTAGACAGTGTGGTGACGTGTGCCTGTAATCCCCGCACTTGGTAGGTGAAGACAAGAGGCAGAAGTTCAAGGCTACCCTCAGCATCAAATCAAGTCTGAAGTCTGCTGGACTTCCAGGAGAACCCATCTCCAAACATCCTTCTCTGATCCAGCATCTGTGCTCCTGGGAACCAAGACTCCAGACATAATTTGAAATTTGGCAAAAGGTACACATGACAATATTGGTGCCAGTTTTATGTATGATGTCTGTCCCCTGTCCTGAAGTGGGGGTGGGGGGTGGGTGGAGGGCAGGGCAGAGGAGAAACGGGCAGTAAAGGAAGTAGTTCTTTTTTTTGTTTAAAGATTTATTTATTATATGTAAGTACACTGTTGCTGTCTTCAGACACTCCAGAAGAGGTCGTTGGATCCCATTACAGATGGTTGTGAGCCACCATGTGGTTGCTGGGAATTGAATTCAGGACCTCTGGAAGAACAGTCGGTGCTCTTAACCACTGAGCCATCTCTCCAGCCCCAAGGAAGTAGTTCTTGGGTAACATTAATGTCTCCAGTAAGGAATGACCTTAAGGAGGAGCCCATCTCAGGGGTTCAGAGTCCATACTGGGGCTGGAGAGATGGCTCAGTGGTTAAGAGCACTGACTGCTCTTCTGGAGGTCCTGAGTTCAAATCCCAGCAATCACATGGTGGCTCACAACCATCTCTAATGGGATCTGACTCCCTCTTCTGTTGTGTCTGAAAACAACTACAGTGTACTTACATATAATAAATAAATAAATCTTAAAAATTAAAAAGAGTCCATACTGATGTTTGGCCGTGGGTCTCCAGAGTCAACTAACCAGGGCCCATGGCGGCTCACAGAGACTAAACTACCAACCAAACAGCATGCAGGTGCTGAAACAGGACCCTGACACATTTGTAGCAGACATGCAGCTAGGTCTTCATGTGGGTCCCCTAACAATTAGAGAGGAGCTTGTGTCTGTTGCCTGCCACTGGATCCCCTTCCTGAACTGCCTGGCTGGGTCTCAGTGGGAGAGGATGGGCTTAGGCCTACTGGGACTGGATATCCCAGCCTGGGGTACCCCATGGGGGCTTCCCCTTTTCTGAGGAGAGGGGGTAGTGGGGGAAGGGATTTGGAAGGGTGGGGAGAGGAGTGAGGGGGGCTCAAGATCAGTATGTAAAATGAATAAAAAAAGAAGAGTCCATACTGTTCTCGTAGAACTGTTGCAGAAACTTTCCTGTCCAATTTCCTCAGTACAGTGATTGAATGGGGAGATAGGGGGCGAAGCTAGGAGTTGTAGAGGAGGGAGCACAGGCACAGGAGGAGAGACACAGGGAGGGGGGGGAGGTCGCGGCAGGAGTGTTGAACACCATGGCTTGGGACATCTTTCATTGTATTGGCATCTTGAATTTGTGTTTTAAATATTGACAAATCTGATTGGCAAATAATTGAGTGTTGAGAGTCTGTTCTACCGGGTAATTTGGGACACCACAGTCGGGGAACCAAAGGACCTGGCAGCCCGTGGGTAGTGTGGCATGTATGGAATGTGGGCAGAGGGAGAGCGCAGCTGAGATGCTGAGGAAGCTAGCTAGAAGAGATCAGCTCATCTGCAACAGTGAGAGCCACGCTGAGCGGGACCTGCCGGGACTTGGTGCCGAGGCCTGGCAGGGTGGACATTATTAATCAATTAACACTACATAGAACCAGAGTTCGGTTCCCAGAAGCCATGTTGGGCAGGCTCATCAGTTCCTCTAACTACAGCTCCAGGAGTTCCCGCAGGCCTCTGTGGGCGCCTGCATACACACGGCACACCCAGAGTCGCATAAATAAAGATCCATCTTTACAAATCAGATACATCTTTTAAGTTATCTTGGGTGATGTGTTTATAAAAAGATAAAGAGGTAAAGAATATGTTCTATGGGATGTGTGGTGAGGTGTGGGGGGACGGGAGTGCCTTAGCGGGTCCATGCCGAGGCATCCATTCCCCCAGAGGGACCACACACACACACACACACACACACACACACACACACACACACACACACACCACCGGTATAGTATAGAATAGAGTTTATTTAGGGCATGGGGAGGGGAGCTAAGGGGGTAGTAGAGGCAGAGAAAAGCAGAGAGGAGGAGAGAGGAGAGAAGTAGAGGTCGGCCATGACCACGTGGAGAGAGCGGGGAAGGGAATGGGGATTGAGGAGAGCCCAAGAATGCAAGAGGCAAGAGAAAGGGACAAGAGAGTGAGAGAGAAGGGCGGGGGGGGGGGGGCAAGAAACTCCTTTTATAGTAGGCCTGGCCTACCTGGATGTTGCCAGGTAACTGTGGGGAGGGGCATACCTGGCTGTTGCCAGGTAACTGTGGGGTGGAGTTTAGACAGAATCCTAACGTTGGGGCCTAGGGAAGTGGTTTGTGGGCTTGGTTCCTGAAGCTCTGGGTTTAATTCCCAGCACCATGTGGCAGTTCACAACCATCCCTAACTCTCCAGTTCCAGGGGATCTGACATTCTCTTCTCTCTCTCTATGGGCACCAAGAATTTATGTGACACAGGTAAAACATATTCATACACATAAAAAGAATCTTTTAAAATATTTTAAAAGTCTTTTTAAAAATCAGCTTACTAGGTGGTTGTGCTGGATCAAGCTGGGGCAGTATGCCGAAGGGGTCGAGTCAGGAGAACGGGCTACACCTTTTCAGGCCTGGCAAAGTGTTTTTTTTTACATGTATTTTCTATTAGGGTCCGGAGTCAGTTCTCTTCTTCTACCGTGTGGGTCTGGGGCATCTCACTCAGGTCTTCAGCAGTAAACGCCTTTTACCACTGAGCACAACACCCATCAGTTTAATTTCCAGACAATCTTCTGTGTTGCCTAGACTGGCCCATTTCTCAGCCCCGCCCCCCTCTGCTTCAGGTCAGGGGACATCATAAATAAAACTGGCACCAATACTGTCATGTGTACTTTTTGACAACCCATCTGCCTCAACCACTGAGTGCTAGGATTACAAGCACAAAAACAAAACAAAAACCAAACCAAAACATTAAAAAGAATCCATATTTTCTTTGATAAGGAAATGCTCTAGAAATACTGTAGGGCTTGTGGTCTTTGACCTTGGACCCAATCACAATCACCTTATTAAAAGAAAACATGTATAAACCATTTTTTAAAACCATTTATTTGCTTATTTATTTATGTGTGTGTTTCTGATGTGTGTGTGTGTGTGTGTGTGTGTGTGTATATACACTTGCCACACACAGCTCAATGGTCAGAGGACAACTTTCTTGCCCTAAAAGCAAGTCTTAACCTGGGAGCAGTGGCTTACGTCTAGTATCTAATCACATCAGAGGGCTGAGGTAGCCTGAGCTATACTGTGAACCGCCATCCCAGTCTGGGCTAAATAGTGAGGCCCTCTCTCAAAAGAAACAAAGACAAATTAAGATGATGGCCCAGTCAGTACTGTGCTTGTGAGGGAGGCACCAAGGCCTGCCTGACCATCCCCAGCCTTCAGGTGTGGCCATGGTGTTGATATCTGTGACCCCAGCACTGACGATGCAGAGACAGGAGGATGGCTCACTGGCTACCCAGCCTCCAGGAACCAAGGAGCTGCAGGCTCAGTCAGAGCCCTCCACCTCAAAGACTGAAGTCCAAGGAGAAAACTTGACACTAGTTTCTGGCCTCCATACAAAGCACTGCGTTGATAAGCATGTACATGCACATATGCTAAACACAAAAATATTTTAAAAGTTCGAATTACATTTTTTTTTCGAGACAGTGTTTCTCTGTGTAGCTCTGGCTGTCCTGGAACTCACTCTGTAGACCAGGCTGGCCTTGAACTCAGAAATCCACCTGCCTCTGCCTCCCAAGTGCTGGGATTAAAGGCGTGCACCACCACTGCCTGGCCCGATTTACATTTTTAACACATTCTCAAGTAGCATTGATACTGCTATTCCCAGACCCACTTTGAGGACCGTTCCCTAGCGCATCATCTAAAGAGTCTCTCTGTGGGCTGAGGTCGTAGCCCAATTTGTAGCTTGCGTTCAGGAAGCTCTGAATAAAACTGTGGTGATGGTCCACTCAGGAGATGGACGCCAGAGGACCAGGAGTTCAGGGTCATCCTCAGCCACATAAGATTGGAGGCCAGCCTGGGCTACATAAGGCATCTTTTACCACCACCCTCACCATGTGTGACTTTCTGTGTACTACACACATAGACTCCTCACCCTCAAAAGATAGGCACTTGTCTTTCCAGTGGCACCCTTACGTCTAAATTGTTGGTGTGTCCTCAATTACCTATCACCTGAATAAGATTATCATAATTGTTCATTTATTCCCTTAATTACCTAAATTATTACTATTGTTTTCAATTCTACAAGTAGAGCTGTTGAGTCAGGAGACAGGCATGAGCTGGGTGTGGTGGCACATGTTGTGAGCCCAGCACTAGGGAGGCTGGGGTAGGAGGATTACTGCCAATTTGAGGCAAGCCTGGGCTACACAGTGAGTTCCAAAGCCAGCCTGGGTTTATAAGTGAGACCTTGTTGGGGTGGGAGAGATAGGAATGGTTTTCAAACCCTGGAATATGATTGCCATGCACTGTGGGCTGTATGTGTCATCTTATTTAATACTCAAAAGTCACTGATTAATTAATGCAGTCTGTACTTGTCAAATGATACATTGTATCAAGTACTTTGGAGTTTCAGGGTTGAGCAAGATGTAGGGGTTAGGTACCATTGCTATGCCCATTGTACAGATGAGGAAACTGAGTTCTGGGAGGTGACTTGCCTGAGAATTGCTAGTGACTGATCCCTCACTGGTACATCTAAACTGAAGATGGTGATGCTTGCATATAATACTAGCAGAGGATTACAGCCAGGAGAGGCTAAGTCAGGAGGAGTTGGAGTTCAAGTCTAGTCTGGACTACATAGCTAGTTCTAGGCTTGCCTGGGCTATATATGCACAGGGAGAACCTGCCTGAGTGAGGGAAAATGTTATTGTTATGAGCCTCCAGACGCCTCAGGATGATCTGACTTTGGGGGAAGTAGGTGTTTTCATTTGGGGTACAACTTATTTTCTGCCCCTTTGATGACATCCTCTTTCTCCTTTCCAGTACAGTTCTGGAATCAAATCAAATAATGAAATGTACTGCCATATAGCGTGGGAGAACGAGCCTGGCCAAACCCCGCCAGGAGCAAAGGCTAACACTTTCTACAATGACTTTCATTTCCCACTTCTAAGGAATATTTATTAACTTGTATTTCTGTGTATTTGTCTGCAGGTGTCCATGGAGGCTGAAAGAGGGCGCCATGCCTCCTGAAGACGGACTACAGGGGTTGAAAGCTGCCACAGGAGGTGAATGCTGGGAACCAAACCTGGGTCTGCTAGAAGAGCTATGTGTGCTCTTAACTGCTGAGCCGTCCCTCTACTCCTGAGTTACTGCGTTTTAGAACTAGGCTGAGGGGGCTGGAGAGATATTTTAGCAGTTAAGAGCACTGGCTGCTCTTCTAGGGAACCCAAGTTCAAGTCCCAGCGCCCATGGGGTGACTCACAACCACCCGTAACTCCAGTTCCAGGGAGATAAGATGCCCACTTCTGGCCTCTACTGGCACTGCACACATGTAGGCATATAAAATAAAAATAGCTTTGTTTGTTTTTTAAAGTTCAAGCGCACACTTTTAGTCCCAGCACTCAGAAGGCAGAGGCAGATGGAACTCTGAGTTCAAGGCCAATCTGGCCTATACAGAGAGTTCCAAGACAGCTGGAGCTACATAGAGAGAGCCTGTCTCAAAATATATGAGTAAATAATTAAATTAAATTAAAAAGCACAGCAGATGTGTATGGACGTGAGCAGACAGGGTGTTCTCTCTGAAGGATTGGACCAGTGACCATTCCCGTGCCTCCCTTGGAAGAAAACACCACCCATGGACATCTTCAGGGTCCAGGGTCAGCACACTTTGTTCTCAGAAATACAGTCAACCTGTTACATCTATGAGTTCCACATTCCTGAATTCAGTGAACCACAGATTGAAAGGCAACGTTTGTATCTGATCAGGCGTGGCAGCTCATACCTGTGATTCCAGCACTCAGGAATCTGAAGCAGGACCTCTGTGAGTTCAATGCTAACCTGGGTCTGTATAAAACATGTACACATTTTTCCCTATTCCAATGCCTAAACATTCCCATATAATAACTATTTATGTGCCATTTACATTGGATGCATTATACAATCTTCTAAAGCAGCAGGCTGTTACCCCTTTGAGGAGTTGAACGACCTTTTCACAGGGTCTCCTAAGATCATTCAGAAACACATATATTTATGATTCATAACAATAGCCAAGTTACAGTTATAAAGTAGTAATGAGAAATACTAACTTAATGGTTGGATATCATTACAACATGAGGAACTGTATTAAAGGGTCACAGCATAGGGAAAGTTGAGAACCACTGCTCTAAAGCTTTAAGGCATATGAAACTTTATGCCCAGGTGACATTCAAACGGTGCTCTGTTTTATATGATGATCTTGACTGAATGAGGCTTTGGACCTCTCTGGCAATCCTGGAAGCAGTCCATACATACTGAGGGGTGACCTATTCCTGAAATTAATTTTCTGAGCAATAAGGGTTTTGAGCAGATCCCAGAGCAAACAAGAGCTCTGCTGTCACTCCAGGCTTTGGTATAAGCAGCTCTTCATGTCATCTCGGAGACTGGGTGCTATCAGAGTGTTGCAGTGAACCTGCAATGCCCCTCTTCCCACAGCTCCCATTTGTTCCATGTTGGGAGGTTGTGGGAGCAACAGGGCATAGGACCTCACTGATGGAAGGAGATCTGTATGGGTGGGTCTTGCCTCTGAAGAGAATAGCCCAGGCTTTGGCTCTGGCTTGGCCTTTTTGTTACTGGTCCACTGTGATGTGAGCAGCCTTAGACACACACTCCCATCCACCACCGTTGAGCTGTTCCTTATTCCCTTCCCAGCTGTGATGGACTGAAACCCCCTAAAACAGTGAACCGAGATAAGTCTTTCTTCCCATACATTGTTTTGTCACAGTGAGCTCTGTGGTGTGACAGACACTGTCCACATCTCTAGAGTTCTGAGCAAGGCCATTCAGTCTGTGGCAAAAATAATTGCCAGTTGAGGAACTTCTCAGTGCTGGGAAGATGGCTCAGCAGTCAAGAGCACTTGCTGCTCTTGCAGAGGACCCAGGTTCAGTTCCTAGCACCCACGTTGCAGCTCACAACTGAATATAACTCCAGTTCTAGGGGATCTGATGCCTTCTCTTCTAGGAACACATAAAAATAACGAATAAATAAGATTTCAAGAAAAAAAGGCAGAGAGACTTCTCCTAGTGTTGGACCCTCAGAGACATGGACATCTGACCATAGGTTTTAACTGTCCCTTCAGCCTGTCACAGGCCTAGAGGAATTATATCATGTAGCCTTACAGTATTCTATAGTAAGACAGTACAGGTGAGATCAGGCTCGAGCAGGGTCTCAGGGCACAAGAAAGCTTCCCAAGACTATCGAAGTAGCCTCATCTCCCGGATCAGCGCCATGTCAGTATGTCTCCCCCAGCCACCGTGGCTACAGTAGGGTCTCCTCACACTGGCAGCCAGCGAGGGCCTCGTTGGACTCACAGATGAGTGTGTGTGGTATGAGTGTGCAAACTGAGACCAGACAAGATGCTGAAGTAACCCATCAAGAGAAAAACAAGTGATTGAACCAACAGGCTCAGCTTCGGGGCAGTGTGCACGAACTCCTGGGGCAAGAGGGGTGCCAGTGGTGGGAACAGGAAGGGTTAAGCAGGCAAGACGGCTCGGGAGGTAAAGGCACCAAACTCAAGAGCCTGAATTCAGTTGCTGAGCCCCACATGATGGAGAGAAAGAACCAACTCCATGCTAATCCTCTGCCCTACACATCCGTGTGGCTGTATGCCCCCTGCCACATCCATAAATAGATGTAATAAAAGAAATAGACAAAATCTAAAGAGAAATGTAATAGAACCAGAGAGGAGGAGGTGTGGGCAGACCTGTGAATGGGTTTGCTGTCGTTTGGGTGTGGAGGCTGGGTCTGAATTGTGAGGATGGAGTCTTGTGAATGGAATAGTGTTGTTGTCCAGGGTCTCAGTTATTTCCAGAGTGGGTTGTTGTAGACACGCACAGCTCCGTCCCCACTCTCTTCCTGGATTACTTTTCTCCTTCATTTTCTACCTGCTTGTAAGGCCGAGGCTGTATGCTTGATCCAGCATCACACCCTTGGGCTGCCCTGTCTCCATCATTTTGTGCAGAACTCCTTTACTTTATAAATTACTCAGTCCATGGTACTCTGATATAGCCATAGAAACTGAACCGTGGCAGACAAAGTGTGAAAATGTTTGCATCCCGGGTCTATGTCACTAGAAAGCATCCATAACTGGTTGGAACCACCTAAGCAAGCTGACTTAGTGAGTCAGCCTGTGCTCAAACAGGCCTCTGTCACTGGCCACACTGGTGGGCTCATGAACAGGAACCACACGGCAGGGTTAGAGGTTCTGAATTCACTAAAATGTCTTGGTACTGCCAGTGGGAATGTCTGATTTACCAATAACAAAGGTTGAAACGGATCACTCAGAATGGCTTCCATCCTTCAAGGAAGACCACAGCACTGGGTGACTAAGTAATGATGGGAGATCTTTTTTTAACCTAGAAGGATAAGTAAGTCATCTTGACATGAACTGATGTATATTTGGGGTGTGGGTTTACCTTTCCGGGATGCACAGGCTCAGTCAATCTGTGCTGGTCAGTTTATGTCAACTTGTTCCAAACTAGAATCACTTTAGAAGAGAGAGCTTCAACTGGGGAATTGCCTCCATCAGATGGGCCTGTAGGGATGTCTGTAGGGAATTTTCTTGATTAACGATTGATGTGGGAGGGCCCAGGCCACAGGAGGCAGTGACACTCCTGGGCAGGTGGTCCTGGATTATAAAAGAAAGTAAGCTAAGCAAGCCATGGAGAACAAGTCAGTTCACACTGTTCCTCCATGGCTCCTGCCTCTGCTCCTACTAGAGTTCCTGCCCTAACTTTTCCCTCAGTGATGGACTGTGATTGGAATGTGGAGGATAAATGGACCTTTACCACCCCAAGTGGATTTTGTTCTCTATCACAGAAACAGAGGACCAAACTAGTACAACCTAAAACTTAGATCTCAGGTAATATCATTGCAGAGCTGAGGCAGCTGAGGTGGTCCATTGGCTTGTGTGTGACTCAGGAACTCATCCCAGAGGCCTTGTGAACTGTAGCCTACGTGCAAGTCACTCATGGGCCTTTGAGCACTCTTTGCTTCTTTTCCTCTTTCTCCTCCCCCCTCCTTCTCCTCTTCCTCCTCCTCCTTCCCCTCCTCCTCTTCTTCTTCCTTCTCTTCCTTCTCTTCTTCCTCCTCCTCCTTCTTGAGGCACTTTTCTAGCCCATCTACCCCACAGATAGGGAAAGAGTGGGTAGTGTAGTTCCTTACTCTTCCTACTTGTGTCCCTGCTTTCTTCCCTGCATATAATCACGTCAGCTGTTGTGCTCCCTGGAACATCCCTGCCCTCAGGTTGCTTCCCACAGGACCTCTGCCTGCCTTGAGGCTTTCACTGTCAGCATCTGGAAGACTCTCGTCCAGCTAAACCAAAGGTTCTGTCGCTCCTTCGCCTATCCTGCAGATCCACTCCAGGTCTCCAGGGTCACAGTGAGAAGTGTAGCAAGAGGAAGGAGACTCAGACTCCATTTCTGTTCATCTTTCTTCTTTCATCTTTCTTCTTTCTCCTCTCTCTCTCTCTCTCTCTTTCTTTCTCTTCTCTTTTCAGCCTAGAAATCCCTTAAAAACTCTATTCTCTACTCAAAAGACATGGCTAACAGAAAGGTGAGGACAGTCCCTTGCCACTCTTTACACATTTCTTCCTTTTCACTGGGTGTGCCTTTTGCTAGAGGCCACGATGACATGCCGAGGTCACCTGGAGTGGCCATTCAGACCCTATGCTTTGGTTGCCTGGGCGTATGCTCTCTTAAGACTCTGTTCTGACTAGGCATGGTGGCACAGGCCTGAACAGCTGAGAAGGTGGAGAGGCAGCCAAGACCAGCTTGAAAACAAAAGAGCAAGTGTGACACTGGCCATGTGTTCTTTGAGACCTCGGTGTGGTCCCCAGAATTCATGGCAAGGAGAGAGAACTGACTCTATTTTCTACATGTGTACTATGACACACTGGTGACCAAACTCACACACATTACACACACACACACACACACATTTAAGAAGCTGTGTTAAATTGTTTTGTGAAGATAGGTCATATTTACCTTGCATGAGGCTGGACTGGAGTGGACACTGTGGCGTGTTGCCTACATCTCAACAGGACCAAGTATTCACTCTTTATCACCTAATGGAAGAGGTTACAGCTTCCTTAGGGCATGCCCTAGCCAATGATGGGCCAATACAGAAATACAAAGTCATGGGTCCTTGAGATGGACAATTTTGATTGTGAACTTTGCTGGACTAAGAAATGCCCAGGCTGTTAGTGAGGCACAATTTGGGGTGCATCTTTGAGAGCCCTTGTAGAGAGGAATAACTGAGTGGGGAAGATCTGCCTCAAAGGTGGGTAGCAGCCGGGCGGTGGTGGTGCACGCCTTTAATCCCAGCACTTGGGAGGCAGAGGCAGGAGGATTTCTGAGTTCGAGGCCAGCCTGGTCTACAGAGTGAGTTCCAGGACAGCCAAGGCTACACAGAGAAACCCTGTCTTGAAAAACCACACACACACACACAAAAAAATCAAATGTGGGTAGCAGCATGACACAGTTGAGGGTCCAGAGTGAATGAGGAAGTAAAAGGAAGATAGCAGCTGGTCATGGTCAGTCCTGAAATGTGGGCAAACAGCCCTGGCCTCCCACCACTGTGGAACTGCCTGTGTCTTTGCCTTCCCCGACACCATAGACTGTCTCCTCACACTGATAGCCATAATAAATGTGTCTTAGCTTGCTTCATGTCAGGTCACAGTGATCAGAACAGTGACTAAGACACACCCTCAGGGCCATCTCAACAGTAGAATTCTGTTAAAACTTGGAGTTCTTCCTATATGAAACCTCACATTCTCAATTCCTCACTGAGAGTTCTCTTGTGGTGACTTGGATGAGAAATGCCCCTCCTAGGTCCCCAGTCGGCGCTTCTGTTTGGGTAGGTTTAGGAGGTGTGACCTTGCGGAAGGAAGGCTGTCACTTGAGGGTGGGCTTTATGATTTCAAAGTCACTTGCCATTCCCAGTTAACTGTCTCTGCTCCATGGTTGTGGGTCAAGATGTGATCTTTCAGCTTGTGTCTTCCTGCCAGTATGGACTCATCGCTCTGAAACCATAAGCCAAGCAAACCTTTCCTTCTATAAGTCCAGCCCAGTCTCCTAATCTCTGTCCTGCAGTCAGCATTACAGACAGCTCTGAGCTGCCACTTGGGTGCTGAGACTGAACCCAGTTCCTCTGGAAGAGCAACCAATGTTCTTCACCACTGAGCTATCTCTCTACCTTGTACCACCTTCTCTTAAGCCTTATGCTTAAGCCTATGTTAATTAATTTTTATTATACTTATTTATTGTGTGTATATGTACATATGTGTAAAGGCACATATAGGAGGTCAGAGGTCATCCAGGAGTCCTTTCTCTCCTTCCACCATGTAGCTCCTGTAGGTTGAACTCAGGTATTTGGGCTTGGCAGCAAGTGTCTTTACCTGCTGAGCCATCTCTACAGCACCCTGTAATATATCTGTATTTAACCCCATCTCTGCTTTATAAACTGGTTAGTCCTGAAATTTTTTCTGTGTAGAAGCCACCAACCCCTTTGGCCTGAGTTGAGGCCAAAGTTGAGGATGCTAAAAGGTGGTTGTCCAGTGGACAACTGTGCTTCTTATGCCCGAACCCCAGATGCTAGCTATACTGGTGCATATTGATCATGATGTCTGCTGACATCCAAAATGGCAAGGCAGCTGGGGTATAGACCAGGGCTAGAATGCTGCCTGGCATGTGTGAGACTGTTTTGCTTTTTTTTTTTTAATGATTTATGTAGTAGTGGGAATTGAACCAGGACTTTATATATGTTGTACAAGGATTCTACCAAGTGAGCTACATCAGCAGTCTGTGGGCTGTGCACACCTGCACGAATACACAAACAAATAAAACAGATAAACAAATAAAAGGGTATGGGGGTGGCATTGTCACATGTCCACAGTGATTCTAGGCATGTTGACTCAAGCTCTGGCCCTCTTTCTTGGATGACTCTCATTGGTCACTGGTTCTAGGCTCTGGATCTTCCTTCCTGCAAAGAACCCAGCGTCCACTGCACCCTGGTGGCAGAGGACCCTGCACCCACATGGCAGCTTACAACTGACTGTAACTCCAGTTCCAGGACATATGACACCCGTTTTGGCCTCTGCGAGTACCAGTCCTGCAAGTGCAGGCAAATACTTATACAGGTAAATTAAAAGAAGATTGAGCCTGGACAGTGGTGGCACACCCTTTTAATCTCAATGCTTAAGAGTCACAGGCAGGTGGATCTCAGTGAGTTCAAGGCCAACCTGGTCTAAAGGTCTAGTTCTAGGACATCTAGGGCTATGCAGAGAAACCCTGTCTCAGAAAAACCAAAAATAGATGATAGATAGATAGATAGATAGATAGATAGATAGATAGATAGATAGATGATAGATAGATAGATAGATAGATAGATAGATAGATAGATAGATAGATAGATAGATAGATAGATAAAATTGTCTGGGCTGGATAGATGGCTCCAGAGTACTTGCTACTCTTGCAGAGGATCTTTTGACCTTCTTGAGCACACCCACTGTTAGGACCTAGGTAAAGTATGAAGGCCTAGACAGAATGTTAGGACCTGGGTAAACTATTAAGGCTTAGATGTAATCTTAAGGCCTTGGTAAAATGTTAAGTCTTAGGTGACAGTTACCTTGTTAGCCTGCCATTATAAGGAAACTTTCTCATATGTTTCTGCTATTACTAGGAAACTTTCTAATGCCAAGATTGATTACATATTCAGCTATGTTCTATGTCCTTGGAAACCAATCATGATAGAAGCCAGTAGAACTGTTTTGTATAGTTACCCACAATAAGCTTGGACCCGAACCAACCACCCAACAACACTTCCTGCAGCGGTGTATAAGCTTTTATGGCATAAGCTGCCCCTGGGATGGACATAATAAAGATACTTGCACCAATATAAGAAACTATTTGGAATAAGACTTCCATTTTGAGTAGTAGTAAAAGTTTAAGTTCCCAAGACCTCCCTGGGAACTGATATCCTACTTGGCAGAAAGAGACATGTATGTGGGTAACTGACTTCCTGGTTGGCAAGTTAAGACATGTATGTTAGACAAGTCAAGTCCCATCCTGATTGACAAGTTAAGACATGAATATTAGACAAGGCAAGTCCTCTGCCACAGTTGAATCCCCTACCAATGGGAACAGGATAAATGTACAACAAAAACATGTTCCTAAGGAAATCCCCTATCCTTAAATCCTGATTGGTGAAAAAACTTGGCACAGGTGTTTGTGGATTTTTGAGCTAAAAAACTCTGTAGGATAGCTGGAGAGATGGCTCAGCAATTAAGAGCACTGACTGCTCTTCCAGAGGTCCTGAGTTCAATTCCCAGCAACCACACGGTAGTTTACAACCATCTGTAATGGGATCCAATGTCCTCTTCTGGTGTGTCTGAAGACAGTGACAGCATACTCATATACATACGATAAAATAAATAAATCTTAAAAAAAACCCCAAAACCCAGAAAACAACCACCCCCTAAAAAGACAAACCAAACCAAACAAACAAAAGACAAAATCCCCATAGGATATTAACTCTGGGTCATGGTTCAGTTTCTGAATCTGGACCATGGCCCTGGTGGATCAGTCCTGGCATATGCTCAATAACTATCCTTGTCTGCCTGAGATTGATGTTCATGAGGTTTGTGAGGCGATTCCTAGACCCCAACACAAACATTTTGCATATAACATATACATACATGCAAGCAAAACACTCTTACACAGAAAATAGAATTAATCTTAAAAGAATGTTAAAATGAAAAATCTTTACTAAAACTAGAGAAAAGAAGATAAAAGTGTAAACATAAAAATGTTTTTTTTTAAAAAAACCACTCATTTCTATATTTAAAAAAACATCTGTGTGTTTCTTATGTGTGGCACTAAGATCAGTTCCAATAGAGCTACACTTAGACTGGAGTTACAGGTCACCTCTATCATCCCAGGAGTTAAGATGCTAAGGCAGAAGGATTGCCATGAATTCAAGGCTAACCAGAGCTCCATAGCAAACCTGGTATCATAAATAAAATAAAATAAAATAAAATAAAACCACACTTTACATCACTTGCTGGGCCCTTGTCTGCTCTGGGCTGGGTGATGTATGTACATGGGCACTTAGAGAGCATGCAGGAGCCTCAGTGGTCTTCATGATGATCAATGAGGTGTCCGAGGATAGGCTGGGCTCAGTTCCAGTCCATGCTGGTAGGGACAGATGCATGCGTCTTAACTGGCCCGGAATGCCCGACTCGGCTCATACTCATAACTGAGACCTTGGTGGAGACAGCTGGAATCCTGAGCTCAGCTGAGACAATGGGGCATGGGGCCTCTCCCTTTGGCTTTCCCATGCATTCTTTCCTGGTGGATTCTTGAAGTAGGTAGGAAGATTGAGGTCAAGTTTTGCAAATGCTCCGGCCTAGGTGTGGCCCATCCTTCAATTCTCTCCTGAGAAGGTGCCAACCCCTTTTCTTCCTTATTTAGAGTCATTTACCTATGTGCTGTGCTGAGCCCCACAGTGGGAACTTGACATTTATTTTCTCTCTGTACTGGCTTTTTTTTTTTGTAGTGGTTCACACACATTTATTGTTCCCTGCCAACACTTGCTATTTAGGGAACCACGGCAACTGTTTCACAACACACTTCAATTAACTCAAGATGTTCTATTTAGAACCATCTTCCCAAAGCTTTGCAATGCAGGAGGTCACAAGAGCATCAGTGAACTTGCACACAGTCACACAGGGAAATATTTTTTCTTAGCCTTGGAATAAGAGACATAAAGATAAAGCTTCAGGGGGCTGGAGAGATGGCTCAGTGGTTAAGAGCACTGACTGCTCTTCTGGAGGTCTTGAGTTCAAATCCGAGCAACCACATGGTGGTTCACAACCATCCATAATGAGATCTGATGCCCTCTTCCAGTGTGTCTGAAGACAACTACAGCATACTTATATATAATAAATAAACAAATCTTAAAAAAAAAGATAAAGGTTGAGATAAAGGACAAATGCAGACCCTGGATAAATAAGTAAATAAATAAATAAAACAGGAAATGATGGTTTGATTTTACTGAACCTAAGAAAAATTTATACCAGGGTATTACATTTAAAAATATTTATTTTGTTTTTACTTATATGTATGTGTGTGCATCTATGTATGGGTATGTACACCTGACTGCAGTAACCTTGGAGTCCTGAAGAGGGCGTTGGATTCCCTGGAACTAGAGTTACAGAGAATTGTAAGCTGCCCCATGTGGGTGCTGGGAACTGAACTCAAAACCTCTAGAAGAGCAGTAGGCTCTCTTAACCGCTGAAATATCATGCTGGCCTCAAATATTACTTTTCTGTTTGTTTGGCTTTTGTTTTTGAGACAAGGTCTGATTTTGTAGCTTCTATTGACAATCTGGCCTAAAGTCTCTCTCCAGGGTGAGTTCATCACCTCTGGTGGGCGGGATTTCCAGAAGGGATGTGTGACACCGCACTCTTGGAGCAGTCCAGTCAGGGAAGCTCCCTTGCATTGTTCCTAAAGTCTAAAGAGGCATGGTTGGGAGCAGTCCAGTCAGGGAAGCTCCCTTGCATTGTTCCTAAAGTCTAAAGAGGCGTGGTTGGGAGCATTTTTCTGAATGTGTGCACACTCAGCCTGACCAGCACCCAAATGCCAGAAGCTACCTTTCTGTGCCCTCTCCTCCTAGAGACTACCAGCTCGTCTCTCTATAGCCTCCATTTATTTCTCGCTATGCTCACCCGGTGATGGGTATTTGGAGGTTTCTAGATTTCATTGGCTTTGGAATAATCATTTCCCTCTATATGATGCCCCCCAGGTATGTCATATATTACAAACCTTCTCACTCTTTTTTCCTCTGTCCATGGTTCTCTCTCTCTCTCTCTCTCCCTCCCTCCATCCCTCCCTCTCCTTCCCTACTCTCCTCTTCTTCTTTCTCCTCCTCTTCTCCTTCTTTTTAAGATAGGAACTCACTATATAAACCTGGTTGGCTTCAAACTTACAGAGATCTGCCTGCCTTAGCCACTTGACAATTCTTTATATTCCTGGGCATGAGTGTGGCACTCAGTGTAAACATAAATGGATGGCTGGATAGATAGACAGACAGACAGACAGATAAACAAATAAATCACCTTAAGTGAGACCACAGCATACCAACCGTAATTTGCACTAAAATCACACCAGGGAATGCTCTTATTGTACCTCAGGGATAGAGCCCCTGGCTAGCATTTTCTTTTTTCTTTTTTTAGTAAAAAGATTTATTTATTTATAGAACCCCTGCCTAGCATTTTCTTTTTTCTTTTTTTTTTACTAAAAAGATTTATTTATTTTACATGTAAATACGCTGTAGCTGTCTTCAGACACCCCAGAAGAGGGCATCAGACCCCAGAAGAGGGCATCAGATATCATTACGGATGGTTGCAAGCCACCATATGGTTGCTGGGATTTGAACTCAGGACCTCTGGAAGAGCAGTCAGTGTTCTTAACCGCTGAGCCATCTCTCCAGCCCCCTGCTTAGCATTTTCAAGGTCCTGGGTTTAATTCCCTGGTTTGACTCTGCACTCTTAATGAATTATAATGATACTATGAGATGTTGGGGAAATCACTCTATCTCTGAGCCTCAGAGTCCTCATCTGTAAAATGAAGAACAAATCCCGGCCAGACTGCTTAGCACCGCCTCTCCTTAAAGGGCAAGCACCTGGACACTTATTTGCCCCGAGGAGCAGCTAGTGGCTGTCAGGGTTCCTGGAATTAGGAGAATTGAACAAGTGGCACATGAGTGTGTGGCTGAAGCCCAACCCTCTCCCCCCAACACCTGTCCCTTGCATCCCCCTTAGTCTTCTCTTTCAATCTGAGCTACCATGAAACCTTAAAAGGCTTCACAGCACTGGCCTCTCCTCCCAGCACTTTAGCTGCTAGCTGAGTTCCTCACCTGTATGTACATCTCGGCCTTCCCTGGTCTGAGGTTCAGGGAGGGCGGTTTTTGTTTTGTTTTGTTACAGAACTCACCGCGCATGATGACTCAAGCATGCTGACTTCCAGCACTCCGCACTTGAGGCCTCATGCCTGTCCCGTGAGGTCGAAGCTATTGTTAGCCTCTATTCCACGGGTGAGGGAGGGGAGGCATGGAGCCACTCAGCACATGACTCAGGGCCATAGATGAGAAGTGGCAGCCGCTGGATTTACACTCAGGCAGCCTGGCTCCAGAAGTAAGCAACGCATGGCTTACTTTGGGGGAACGTAAGCTTATTCTTACTTTTTGTTGTTGTTGTTGAAAATAAACAAATATTTGTTTTTCTGTATTTAAAATTAACCAAAACAAAAACAAAAACAAACAACGTGTAAGCCGGCTATTTTGGTCCATACTTGTGAGTCCAGCACTCAGGGGTCGAGGCAGGAGGCTTACCACCTCTTAGGAGCGGTAGTAGTGGATACCTGTATTCTCAGTTCTGGTAGAGGCAGGAGGCAGGAGAACCAGCAGTTTCAGGCCAGCCTCATGAGACTCGGTCTCAAGTAACAAGAGGAAAAAAAAAGTAGTGATCTGGCTGAGGTGGCCATCACTGAAGCTAAGCGTGGGGTAAGGCCGGCAGGTCCAGGACCTTCCAAAATGTGGGACAAAGACCGAGCAGGGGAGCCATTCGTGTGTAGGAAAAGGTGAAAGGAGTTGCAAGCTTGTGGCCTGTCCCTAGGAGGCAGAGGATTTTCCTGTGCTCGTCACAGGGCCCCACAGACCCAGCCTGAAACCAACCGCAGTCTCCGCCCTCCCAGTAAATAGGCGTCGCTATTCTAGGCAAGGCCCAGGATAAAAATACTTGCTATGTTCTGCAAGTGTTTTTTTTTTTTTAAGTCATGAAAATAACAGTGCAGTAAGCTGTCTATTTTTGGTTGGTGCCTGTTGGCTCGTGTTCAAAGTCACGGCCCAAATGAGATCTATTTAGAAACAGGTCACTGCACAGTTTGTGGGTGTATTGAGGGGCCTCAGACCTGAGCCTCAAGCAGAGGGAAAGGATTCTAGCCTCTGGTCAGGCCTGAGCATTCCTGAGTGCCCTGCTTCTTAGCCAAGTCCTTAGGGGTGAAGACTCCACTCCAGCCTGAGGAATCCAACCTTAGGGTGGGACTGGGGTGTGGGAATGTTCCCCAACTTCTCTATAAACCAGCTGATCACATGGCCGCATAGCAGTCTGGCAGATTTTCCAGTTGGGGCCCAGCATCTGGTACTGGGCTGGGTTTTTCCAGCCTCAGTGGACAAGAGGTACTCCTGGAGGCTGAGAAAAAAATCATCTTTGTTAGATGGCTTCATGCAGATGTGGAAAGAACCTGCCTAGGCCTGGGTTTCTGTCTTGGCCCTGGGCCTCCTGGGCAGTGTGATGTTAGACAGGTAAACTTCACCTCTCTACCTTTTGCTTTTTTCTTTTAGTAAAAATGGAGATAATAAAGCCAAGCTTAGAAGAAAGTTGGAGGATTGATGTAGATGGTACATTTTGAAGATTCTGGTTCATACGGTGTGGCTTCCATGTCTGGTTTCCTGATTATATGAGCAGGTGTTCTCTTTCTAACCAGACTTTTAGGGTCACCTTTCAGTAACAACAACAACAACAACACAAGTATGTGGTGTTATGTGCTAGGCATTGCTCTAAATACTTTCTTTACACAAACACACCTTTTTGCCATAGCAACCCAAGGAAACAGGCACTGTGTGATCCTCCTCTCACAAACAGGGACAATTGAGGCTCAGAGACTGACCGTTTAGCTTGGTGTTTTGGCCTAAGACTGTAGTCCCAGTCCTTGGGAGCCAAGGGAAGGAGGATCAATAATTCAAGGAATTCGAAGCCAACCTGGGCTACATGAGACCCTGTCTCATAAAAACAGAAACAAACAAGAGGTTAACACTTTACCCACTGTCACACAGGCAGCAGGTGGCAGATCCAGGCCTCAAAACCACAGTCACACGTGGCTAACCACAAGCTATTGGTTCTTTCTTTATAGCTGGTTTCTTGACCCTTCCACAAGGAGAGGACAAGCACAGTCAGGAGAGTTGCAACACTCTGGTACCACAAAGAATCTCAAAAGGTCAGCCAGCCTCTTTGGTTTTAACCCTTTGTCTTTCCCAAGCAACAGTGCACACCTGACTGGATGGGTGTGGTGCAAACCTGTTCCTTTAGCACTTGGAAGATGGAAGCAGAGTGATTAGAAGGAGATTAAGGTCATCCTCAGCTACCTCATGAGTTCAAGGGCAGCCTGAGTTGTTTGAGACCCAGTGTAAAAACAGGCAAAGAAAAAACAGTGGATCTGGAGAGATGGCTGATGGCTCAGTGGCTAAGAGCACTGACTGCCGTTGCAGAGGACCTGGGTTTGATTTCCCACACACCTGGCAGTTGCAGATGAGATGCCCCCTTCTGGCCTCCTTGGGTACTACACACATGTGTTACACACGCAGGCAAAAACAGACATAGAAAGAAATGGATAAATAAGCCCCAACAATGAAGAATACTTTAAAAAGATGGACATGGGGGTCAGTAGAAAGCTGATCTGTCCAGGTCCTGGGTTCCATCTCCAGCACCAAACACAAATGTTCTATTGATGTTGACTTGGAAGCGGGTGGGGGCAGGGAACGGGGTGTGGCCTCAGGGTCTCATGGTGTGTTTTCTCCTGTTATGATGCTGCGGATCTTTTCATGTTTGATAGTTTATGCTCTCTCTGTGACTTTATTCATATCTATGACCTTTCCTTCCCTCACTGCCAGGGGCCTGCCCGCCCTTAGGGGAAGAAGCTGAGGTGGAACAGAGTTGGACAAAGGCCAAAGGACTGATAATCTCTGGCCTTTTAACTCTGACTGAAATGGATACTAGAAACTGATGGCTTCTGGAAACTTAACACTAGCTTGCTTATTCTGTAGCTGAAAACCACTGGCTTCTTTTTTCTTTAACTCTCCGTGCTTTATTTTTACTTTATAACTCTCTGTGCTTTATTTAACCCTGGAGACTTAACTCTTATTGTTTTGTGCTTCAATAAGCTCTAAAACTTAACTTTTTATGCATAAATAAGTGCTGGGGAAACTTAACCTTTATCTCATTACTTGTGGTTAAATAAGCACTAATATCTGGATGTTAACACATGCTGTTTGGTGCATGGGGATAAGTAAAAGGATTTATTTCTAGAGATCCTTTCTCTGGTGAGTCAGCCAGGGGCCGCTTGCTGTTCAGGTGAGAAGCTTGGAGCTAGTTAACTCTTTTTGAACAGAGAGAAAAAGGAAAGGAAAGAAGTCACTCATACGGGCAATACACAAACCAGGTGAAGCAGATAATAGCTACACCACCTTTCTTTATTGCTTTCAGCCTTTTTATAGCTTAAAAAGTTCTCTATGTAAGAAAGAATTACCTCATAGATAAAATGCTAAAAGGGGAATTACAGAAGAATATCAATAATAAGTTCAAATTAGTGTTTCATTCTGTAAGCTCATTATAAGTTCAAAGCAACAGTTTTTACATGGCCTTGCCTTATCATAGTACACACCTGTGGCTTCATCCTTGGACCTGAATGTTTTTCCTTGAACACAAATTTGCCCCAAGCCTATTTCTCTTTTTAGTGTAATTATGAAAGCTCATTGTATTTCTTTTTATGCAGCCTTTACTTGCTATTATGAGGAGTGGGCACATTCTATTCTTTATTCTGACTTTGCTACATCTTTCTAGCAAAACAACTAAAACCATCTCTTAGAACTTTCTTTTTGAGCTGGAGAGATGGCTCAGAGGTTAAGAGCACTGACTGCTCTTCCGAAGGTCCTGAGTTTAAATCCCAGCAACCACATGGTGGCTCTACAACCATCTGTAATGAGATCTGACACCCTCTTCTGGTGTGTCTGAAGACAGCTACAGTGTACTTACATACACTGTATATAAATAAATAAATCTTTAAAGAAAAAAGTTCTTTTTAAGATTATTTGAATCAAATCAGGAATTCTGTAAAATGAGTTAATTCCTCTAAAGAGGATTAGTTGATTCATGAAAGTTCATCTTTATGATTCTCTGCAGGAAATTTGCTCAATAGGGTAGGATAATGCCCAGGTATCCTCAGGCTATATAATAGTGACAGGAAAGGCACACCAGTTGCAAGAAGCAATTCTGAGGTAAAGTCTCTTAAGACCTATCTGTCAGAAATCACTCATCTCAGGCCATGCAAAAAGGTGGATCACCTTTAGTAAGGCCACCTGATAGCCTTGGTCTCTCCTCAATGGTTCCTGCCACCCCACAGCACTGGGTGTTGAACTCAGGCTCAAGATGTCAGGCAACCAAGCTGTCTTCTGGTGAGGTACATTCCCAACCTTGCCTCTTTTTACTATTTTTTTTTCTAGTGGGTTCTGGTTTCTGACTGATATTTGGAGCTCTCCTAGTTAAGGAATGAATCCTTCCTATAGAATTGAACTGCTGCTACTGTTGGTGTGTGTGTGTGTGTGTGTGTGTGTGTGTGTGTTGTTTTGCTTTTTTGATATAGTGTCTCACTATGTAATCCTGGCTGTGCTAAAATTAAATCAGCCTACCTCTCCCCTCTGGAGTAAAGGCATACATCACCACTCCTGGTTCCGGAAATTATTTTTTATTTTGGGGAGAATTTGGGGAACACAGTCCCCCACTACCACAACTATACAGCTGAGTTGAGCCAACTGCAGGGCAGGGGGTCAGCACATCCCAAGTGTGATGGACGGATGAGCTTCTGGCTAGAAAAACCTTATTCATTTATTTTATGGGCACTTGTGTTTAATCTGTATGTATGTCTGTGCATCGTGTGCATATCCTGTACCCGAGGAAGTCAGAAGAGGGTGTTGGATCCCCTGAAACTGAAGTTATTATGGATGCTTGTGAGCCACCATGTGGGAGTTGGGAACTGAACCTGAGTATTCTGCAGGAGCACCAAGTGCTCATAACTGATGAGCCATCTTTCCAGCTCCATACCACATGCTTGACATGGTGTCTCTCTGTTACATATGTTGTATTTTTTAAAAATCCAATTTGGCTTTTGATTGTATTTAAGGTACCTTTTTTTTTTTTTTTTTTTTGTGAGACAGGGTTTCTCTGTGTAGGCCTGGCTGTCCCAGAACTCACTTTGTAGATCAGGCTGGCCTCGAACTCAGAAATCCTCCTGCCTCTGCCTCCCAAGTGCTGGGATTAAAGGCATACGCCATCACTGCCTGGCTGTATTTAAGGTATCTTGAATGTTGACCTCAAAATTAATTTAATTATGTATAAGTATGTATTTAACACTCCAGAGGTACAAGCAGGTAGATTTCTGTGAGTTTGTGGCCAACCTGGGATATATAGAGAGTTGCAGGCAAGCCAGGGAAATATGGTAAGACTTATCTAAAACAAAAACAAAACAAACAACAACACTTTAGTTTTTTATTTTATGGCATCAGTGTTTTACCTGCATGTTTATGCACCACATGCAAGCCTGATACCTACATAGGCCAGAAGACAGCATTAGATCTTCTGGAACTGAATTTACAGATGGTTGTGAATCACAATGTGTGTGCTGGGACTTGATCTTGGGTCCTATGCTGAGCAGTAAGTACACGTAACTGCCTCCAGCCCTCAGAATAAATAAAGAGAGAGGAAAAAAAAAAGACCAAAGATTCCAGTGGGTGAAAGCACCTGCCTATGATCTGAGTTTGATCCCTGAAACCCACACAGTGGAAGGAGAGAATCAAGTCCCACAAGTCATCCTCTGACCTCCACAGGCATGCTGAGACATGCACAAAGGCACACTGAGACACACACACACACACACACACATACGCACACACACACACACACACACACACACACAGAGAGAGAGAGAGAGAGAGAGAGAGAGAGAGAGAGGTAATAATAAAATTGTTTCTAATTCCCCAGTACTGAGGAATTTAGTTTAGTGGTAGAGTGTGCTTGTAGAAAGCAATGTTCCTTCCTCGGTAACAGGGCCTCTCTGTGAGAGGCTGCCCCTTTCAGACAGAGAAATGGCAGAGAGAAGCTGCTCTGCAGAGAGCCGGCAGCTTGCAGAGGCTTCTGTCCTGACTTTCGAACAGAGTTTTCTGAAATCATAGACATAGGCTCTAAGAATGTAAAACAAAAGTTTCAAGCAGACAAAGTGACCAGGCTGAGGTTATGCTGACCAAGTCAGGACAAAATAAGATGTAACAGTTCTCTGAATCACCCCCCTGCCCCTCTTGCTACTGGGTTCCAAATAAGGCCACTAACTGTCAACAATCTTATTACAAAAATCCCTCTTGACCTGTAAATTTAAAAACATATAACTTATAGCATGTCACTCCCATTGCAAGAAGGGTATAAAAGATGTATGCTTTCTTTGTTGGGGTTGCCTCTCCCTGTGAGGATAGGCAACCCCACGTACCATATACGTGGAACATGAAATAATAAACAAACCTCATGCTGTTATAGCAATCGTCTCGTCAAGCTGTGTTCTGAGGGGTTGCGCACCTGAGCAGAGACCCCCAGGGGGTCTCCTGAGTTACAACATGCTTAATCCACGAAAGGGCCGTGTTCAAATTTCCAGCACCCATCCCTTCAAAGTCACAGAGCATAAAACAGTTTAAAGATAAAAAGTCAAACAAAAGACCAAAATAAACATTTGCTACAAACACAGATTATAAGAAGTTAACTCGCTATCACACAAAATATTTCACACGTGTTGATAAGAAAAAACCAGCAACACTCTGTGGGCTAAGGTCACAAACAGATAAGTCCTGAACAGGGAACAAATACATGGGAAAATACCCACTCCCATGACTAATCAGACCTACAACTTAAAACGTGGTAAATAACTTTCTCCTTTTTAAATCAACATTTTTTTTTTTGGTTTTTCGAGACAGGGTTTCTCTGTGTAGCCCTGGAACTCACTCTGTAGACCAGGCTGGCCTCAAACTCAGAAATCCGCCTGCCTCTGCCTCCCAAGTGCTGGGATTAAAGGCGTGCGCCACCACTGCCCGGCCTTAAATCAACATTTCTAATATTTTGGGCTGCCAGCAGTGTTTTGAGACTGGCAGGTTCATGTGCTGTGGGTGGCAATCTGACTGGTACCCTTAAGGAGGCAGGTTAGCAACACAGATCTAAGGCCATAAAAGGGTTTATACCAGTTGATCCAGTTATTCAGCTTCTCTCTTTATTCTACATGGGAAAAAAAAAAGCTGTGGTATGGACAAGCTTTTTGAGAAGGTGGGAGAGGAGCAATTGTGGGGTTCTTCAGGGATGCATCTTATCTCATTTCATTACCTCTACAGATAAGGAAACCAGACCTCTGTGGAGTTAGGTCTTTGTCAGGGTCATGGGGACTTAAAAAAGACCTGGAAGGTCGGGTTACGTGGCTTAGGGCTCTTGCTGTATGGAGGCAGAACATGGAACCATAAACAGCTGATCCATCTGCCAAACTCTGGGATCAAAGATGCTCACAGAGAAGGATCCCTAACTTTTTCTTTTCAGCTCTGAGCTTTGAAGGCTTTTTATTGTTATCCATGAACCTTAGGACATACAAACGGGAATGAGCAGAAATGACACACTTCATTTGCCCCTTAGCCTTGGGGTTTCCAGCCAGGAGTAACTTTTGTTTTGAATTTGTTTCGAGTATATTGGTATTTCCATTATTGTTATCATTGTGGGGAAGCAGTGTTAGTGGAGATCAGAGGATAACCTGTTCAAGCTGGTTCTCTCCTTCTACCTTAGAGGTCTTTGGGATCAGACTCAGGTTGTTAGCCTTGACAGCAAGAGTTTTTACTCACTGAGTCATCTTACTGGTCCAATGATCATTTTGTCTTTGTGTTCTTGTGTGTGTGTATGTGTGTGTGTGTTATATGTGTTGCTGGAAACTGAAACTTAGGCCTTGTATATATTAAGGCAAGTGTATGCCAAGTTTATGAAGTTCTGGGAATCAAATCCAGGACTTGATGAATGTTAGACCAACAGTACAACTGAGCTAAATCCCTAGTTTCCCCTTCCCTCCCTCTTTCTTCCTTTCTTAATTTTTTTATTACTTTTCATTCCTTCTTCTCCTCTTCCTCCCCCTCCTCCTCCTTCTCTTCTCCAAAAGGTACTTAATAAGGGTTCTCAAATGCTTCAACTCCCTTTCTAGCCTACAATCCAAAGGTAGGGGAGAAAAGATGTTAAATAGGACAAGGGGATGTGGATCTGTTTAGAAGTAGTTCTATGTGGCAATTCCAATCTTTTTTGTTAGGATACCAGCAGTCTAGTTCAGTAGTGTCAGGATACCAACAGTACAGTTCAAAGAGTATCATCAAACACAAATCAGCAGTGGCAGCATGATCCAGAAGAAACAGCCAGGCCTCCACCAAATTGGCAGGAGTCATCAGGAGCAACCAGAACCAGCCAGAAAGCCAGAACAAGTTTTCTGCTATAACCTCTTTCAATGAAGTAAAAATCAGCAAAGATTTGAGACCACCAAAGCATTGTACAGTCAGCTAGGCAAGCGCTGCCCTGTTACTATCTGTTGGGTCCTACTTATACTCTATCCAAATATCATGTGCCCTCCCAGGGGTCTTCATGAGTCAGCATCACATGACACAACCAGAAATTTCCACTTCACTGACCCTCTTTGTTTTTAGCCAGAATCTCACTATATTGCCTAGGATGGCCTTGAACTCTTGATCTTCCTAACTCTGCTTTTCTAATGCTGGGATTTTAGACATATGACGAGATACAACATATAGCCAGCCTTCCATGATCGGGTTCTTTGTACAGGCCTCCATTTTCCTTTTTCCCCTCCTCCTCCTCCTCTTCCTTCTTTCTCCTCCTCCTCCTCTTCTTCCTTCTTCTCTTCCTCCACCCCTCCCCCTCCTTCCCCTCCCCCTCCTCTTCCTTCTTCTCTTCCTCCACTCCCTCCCCCTCCTCCTCCTCCTCCTCCTCCTCCTCCTCCTCCTCCTCCTCCTCTTCTTCTTCTTCTTCTTCTTCTTCTTCTTCTTCTTCTTCTTCACAGGACACAGTGAATTGCTGTAGGGCTGGGCATCTCAGCATCTTCAGCAGCTAGTTCAGTCCATGACTTCCAGCATGAAGTCCTTGCTCAGTAAATACCTGCCAAAATTACCTGTGTGGTGGCTATTCCTGGTTGTCAACTTGATTATATCCGGAATGAACTACAATTCAGAATTGGAGGGCACACCTGTGATCCAGATCTTGAGTCTAGAAGACACAAGTTTCTGACCTGGATCTTGACACGGAGATCTTGAGGTATAGGGGCCATGAAAAGCTTAGGTCCAGGCAAGGTAGTACATGCCTTTAATCCCAGGGGACTAAGGCAAGGAGATCTCTGAGTTCAAGGTTAGCCTGTGACAAAGCAAGTCCCAGATCTAGGCATGGTGGTACATACCTGAATTTGGGCCACACTTTCTTCTGGAAGTCTACATTAAGGACATTGGAAAAAAGAAGATTCACTCTTCTTCGCCTGCTTTCACTTACTTGTTAGCATGTCTGTTGGAACCTACTTCTACAGAAGACCAGCTGAAACAACTAGCCTCATGGGACTGAGCAACTACTAGATTTTTGGATTTCCCATCCACAGCTGTCCAACAAATGATAGCTGAATCTCAGAAGAGACCTTGAACTTTGGATTTTTAACATTGTTGAGGCTGTTATAGACTATGAGGGCTTTAGAAGTTGGACTAAATGTATTTTTCATTATGCTATGGCTAGTTATGGTCCCTGTAGAGTCATGTGCTTGAACAAGCCTTTGGAGGCCAGGAAGTGGAATATGATGGTTTGTGTACGCTTGGCCTAGGAGTGGCACTACTAGGATGTGTAGCCTTGTTGGAGTAAGTGTGTCACTGTGGGTGTTGGCTTTAGTACCCTTGTCCTAGCTGCCTGGAAGTGTCTCCTCATAGCAGATTTCAGATGAAGATGTAGAACTCTCAGGTCTGCCTGCACCATGCCTGCCTGGATGCTGCCATGTTCCTGTCTTGATAATGGACTGAACCTCTGAACCTGTAAGCCAGCGCCAATTAAATGTTGTCCTTTATAAGACTTGCCTTGGTCATGGTGTCTGCTCACAGCTTTAAAACCCTAAGACAATCTGGTTCTAGATAATGGAGAGCAGTATGGAGCCAGGTGTGGTGGTGCATACTTGTAACTCCAGCACTTGGGAGGCTGAGGCAGGTGGATGAATACGAGTTCTCCACCAGTCTAGGTTATGTAGAGAGAAACAACCCTACCCCATCTCTAAAAAACAAAACAAAACCTAAACAAAAAGGTCCGAGCTGAAGAGTTTGGCTTGGGGCTTAAGAGCTCTTGAGAGGGCCAGGTTCCATTCCCAGAACCCGCTTAGCAGCTCACACTACTTATTAAACTAGTTCCAGGGGATGCAACGCCATTATCTGGCCTCCTTGGGCACCAGAGATTCACATGGTGCAGGTACATACATGTACACATAAAACAAAAACAAATACATCTTTACAAAAAAAAGAAAGAAAACCACTGTGCTGGTATACACCTGCAATCCCAGAACCTGCAAGGTAAAGGAAGGATTTACCATTCAAGGCCACACCTGGTGGCATAGCCTGCTGGAGGCCAGCCAGGATTGCAGGGTACCATCTCAAAAAAAACAAAAAAATAAAAACAAAAAAAAAAAAACCCTCCTCCTCTAACTCCCAAAGTTCATTGTCTGCAATTTCAGCAAACATCAACACCAGCGTGTCTTTGGCTTTGATTCTCTGGCTTTTGTCCCTGCATAGGAGCAGTCAACTGGAGCTAATGAGGGACCATTTTAGATGTAGATGCTGGATAACAATAACAATGAAGTAACTGGAAAGGACGGTTTTGTCATCCAAGGGTTTAGTCATCCAATAAGCCTTGTTCTGTTAGTATTTCTCACTAATAGAAAAAAGTGCACATTAGGGACCAACTGTATACTCAGTGCTACTCATTCTAGTGCTGAGAGAGGCCCACGACACTTCCTTTTTTTCTTCCTTATTTTATGAAAGATTTATTTATTTATCTTTGTGAGTACACTGTTGCTGTCATCAGACACACCGGAAGAGGGCATCGGATCCCATTACAGATGGTTGTGAGCCACCATGTGGTTGCTGGGAATTGAACTCAGGACCTCTGGAAGAGCAGTCAGTGCTCTTAACCTCTGAGCCATCCCTCTAGCCCTTCTTCCTTTTTAAAAGAAATACCTTGTATACTTTTAAAAATTGTAAGTAGTGGGTATAAAATGATGATGATGATGATGAAAACGTACTTTGTTTTTTGTTGTTTTTGGTTTTAACTTTCATGGTGCTCATGCATACTGAATACATGTACAACCCCTGAGTGCTGCCTTCAGTTCAAGGATGATGCACTCATCATTTAATATTTAACAAAGGAAAACCTTTAAATTCACAATCCCCCCCCTTGCAGCCTAAGGATAATTTGTGATGCTCTTTAAAACTTTTTTTGGAGGTTGTGTTTATTTTTATGTACATGTATGTGCACATTCATGCAGTGTCTACAGAAGCAAGAGGGCATCAGATCCTCTAGAACTGCAGTTACAGGGGCTTTTCAGCTTCCATATTGGTGTTCGAATCAAACCTAGGTTCTCTGGAAGAGCAGCAAGGGTTCTTAACAGAGGAGCCAGCTCTCCAGCCTCTTGGGATGCTTTTTTTTTTTTTAAAAGATTTATTTATTTTATTTGAGTACACTGTCACTCTCTTCAGACACACCAGAAGAGGGCATCAGATTCCCATTACAGATGGTTGTGAGCCACCATGTGGTTGCTGGAATTGAACTCTGGAAGAGCAGTCAGTGCTCTTAACTGCTGAGCCATTTCTCCAGCCCTTTTTTTTCGAGATAAAGAATTTCTTTGAAAATTCCCCTCATACGTATGGCTGACTCTACTTTTCAAAGATAGCTGCAGCCATAGCTCCTGCCCCATAGGAACTTGGCAACTTCACTAGGGAGTTGGTATCTTTGTTTTCTCGTTTTGATACTGGGTATACTTGTGACCATGTTATCCAGTCCAGAGACAGTAGGTGACTAGTTCACAAAGGACCGGGCTGCTTCTGGGCTGTGTGCTGGAGTTCTGTTCTCCCAAGTGACTTCAAACTGACACCACACACTGTGGATGGTTGCACATTCTGGGCCTGAGGGGAAAGGATGCTGGGACAAACATCTGCCCCTCCAAACTTCGGCTTTGCTTTTTTCATTCCCTGCTTCAGGAAGCAATCTCCTACCGGATGACGGTGTGCTGCTCCCCAGTACATCATCTAGCCAGCCACACTATGTTCTTCATTGTTCAGCTCGGCCTCCTGCCTTTCTGGAAAATTCCAATTCATCCTTTGATGAGCCCCACCCGTGTAGGCTTTCCTGAGCCTCGGTAGCAGAGGCCACTCCTCCCTTCCTCCTCTGGTGCCTTCCCACTCACCTGGTGGGGTAACTATTTATTTACATGGCTGTCTCTCTCCCAGCACCCAGCCCAGGCAGGGCCCACACTCCAAACTCATCTGTGACTAAAATTAACCTTACTGGAGAGGCGAGATGGCAAGGAAGGGCCAGGGTGTGGGTGTTGGACTGGTTATGCGTCTGCCCTCTGTCCTCACCTTGCTGGCCTCACCTCCTGGCTCTTAGCTGTCAACATGCTCACCTTTCTCCTGTCTCACATCACGGTCCTTTCAGCCGCTTACAATGGCCTCTTCTCATCCTTAGTGCCTAGCTTTACCAGCATTTAAGGGAGGCTCTCCTGTCCTGAATCTCAGGGTGTACTCTCTTCTCACCTTTCCATCCCCATCCTCGTCTTCACTAACCTAGGCTCATCTCCATTAGCCCCTTTGGGGGACTTTGGCTTGCTCATTGCTGTGAGCTCCTCTGGTGCCCTCCCAGTCACCTGGCTAACACAGGGCTTGGCAGGGCATATACTTGGCATTACATACATATTTAAAATGGAGTTTTCTCTATGTAATCCAGGCTGGTCTCAACTTTTGGTCCTCCTACCTCAGCTTCTCGAGTGTTGAAACTATAGGTATACACCATTATGGCTGGACTTTGCTCAGATCTTTACCTGAATGAAGCAAGGAGAAAGGAATGGGTCCCAAACCTCTTCTCCACCCTTTCCCATCTTTGCATCCTTGTGTTGATTATAGTCTCTGAAGCATCCCCAACTGAGGATGAGGCCTTTCATTGGCTCATCGTCGGAGAGTGTGTGTTGGAGAGTCTGGAAATGTGCATGAAAAATGAGAAGATTTCATAAATGACAGATACTATTTATTTTGCTTCTTTTATCTCAAAAGTAACTCTTTTGGGGCTGGAGAGAGAGCTCAGTGGTTAAGAGCACTGACTGCTCTTCCAGAGGTCCTGAGTTCAATTCCCAGCAACCACATTGTGGCTCACAACCATCTGTAACGGGATCAGATGTCCTCTTCAGGTGTGTCTGAAGACAGTGATAGTGTACTTTTATTATAAATAAAATAAATAAATCTTTTTTTAAAAAGTAACTCTTTTGTATTAATTTTTTTAAAAATTTTATATGTGTGGTACCTGAAGAGGTCAGAAGAGGGTATTGACTCCTCTGGAACTGAGGTTATGGATGTTTCTGAGACACCATTGTTGGTACAGGGATAGTCCAGGTCTTTTACAAGAACAGAAAAAACTCTTTACCTGCTGAGCAGAGTCTCCAGCACCTTAAAACTACTTTTACCAGGCTAAAAGCTTGCGGAGTCTTCTAAAAGAAATTTTATTGAGCTACAATAAAAAAGAGAAAGGTATACTTACCAATTTTCACATCTAAAAACATCAACGTTGCCACTTCTGAACTGGAGAATGTTCTAATAATGGCAAAGTTGGCTTTAGAGGTCCCTCTCCCCTTGCTTCTTCTGAAACATCTCCATTTTCCCACTCCTGATCCAACACCACCTATTCATTTTTCAGGCTATTATCAGCCCCAACCCCACACCACCCCAGCTCCCCTTGCAAGCTTTACCTAACTAACTCTAGCATGCCTACCAACAAACTAGTTCTCCAAGGTAGGGGACATGTAATCCATCAGGACGTGAAATGTTTCCCCAATTCCACTCTTAGATATATACTCCAGAAAATAAAAAAAAATGGGCATCTAGAGAGATGGTTCAGTGGCTAAGGGCCTGAACTTTTCTGGTGGAGGAACTGAGTTCTATTCCTAGCACCCACAGACACAGCTCAAATTGGGCAGCTCACACCACCTGTAAACCTGGCTCCAAGGGATCCAGCATCCTCTTCTAGATCCCATAACTCCTGCACTGACACACACATGCCACTCTCTTACCATATACACATAAGTAAAATTAACCTTAAACAAAACAAGTACTTAGCCAGGAGCACACCTTTAATTCCAGCACTCCAGAAGCAGGGACTGACAAATCTGAGTTTCAGGCCGGCTTGGTTTTCGTAGTGACTTTCAGGCCTGCCAGGACTACAAAGTGAAAGCTTGTCTCAAAAATCAAGTCAAAACCAAACCAAACCAAAAAAAAAAAAAAAAAGCAAGGCAAGTATATACACTCACTCTTTCTAGTACCACCATTCACTATAATGGTGAATACTGACTGCCAATTTCACAGACTCCAGGGGCTGTGGGTCTTGACCCCCTTCTCTTTCACAGGGGCCATCTAAGATCATAAAAAAAAAAAAACCCAAACAAATAAACAAAAAAAACCCAAAAAAACCCCAAACACAGATATTTACACAACCATTCATAACAGTAGCAAAATTATAGTTATGAGGTAGCAACGAAACCAATTTTATGACCGTGGTCACCACAACATGAACTGTTTTAAAGGGTCACAGCATTTGGAAGGTTGAGAGCCACTGCTGTAGCATCACCTAGGAGACACATTTCTGGCCGTGTCTTTGTGGGAACTTCTAGATTGGGTTAACTGATATCAGAAGACCCATGCTGAAAGTAACACGAATCCGTGGGTAGAGGGTTTCAGATGAGAAAAGGAAACAAAATGGAGCAGTGAGCTAAGACCTGCATCTCTGTCCTGACTGCGGGCAGACACAACCATCAGCCTCCATCTCTCGCCATCATGACTTTTCCCACCATGACGGACTGTGTCCTTCAATGGTCAGCCAAAGTAAGAAGCCCTTCTTTTCTTTTATTATTATTATTAATCTTATGTGTATGAACATTTTGCCTGCATGTGTGTCTGTGTACTACGTGTCTGGTACACAGAGAGGTCAGGAAAGGGCATCAGATCCTCTGCAACTGGAGTTATGGGTGGTTGTGACTATCATGTGGGTGTTGAGAATTGAACCTAAGTCCTCTGTAAGAGCAGTCGGTGCTCTAACCACTGCCCAGTGGTTAACTACTGCCCTTTGGGCCTACCTTCCTTTTTTTTTTTTTTAAAACCCTGTATTTGTCCATTATCTTGTCACAGAAACCAGAAAAGTAACCAATACAAAAGCCAAAAGATGAAATCAGACAGTGGTGGCCCATGCCTTTAATCCCAGCACTTGGGAGGCAGAGGCAGGAGGATTTCTAAGTTCGAGGTCAACCTGGTCTACAGAGTGAGTTCTAGGACAGCCAGGGCTATACAGGGAAACCCTATCTTACCCCCCTCCCCGCCCCCTCAAAAAAAGCCAAAAGGTGGAAAGAACCTAAATTTCCATGGTTATCCTAGACAGAAAATCTGGTATAAACTTAATTATCACATATGTATTACAGATGAACTTGGAAACAGACTAAGTGAAAAGACTTAAGTCATAAAAGGCCCCATACTTTATAAATATCCACGCACACAACATAATCTAGAAGTCAAGTCTGTAGTAGCAAAATGAATATTGATGGTTGCTGGGGTTGGGAAGCTAGTGAGAAACTGCTTAGTGGGTAATTTTATTTCAGAGTAATGGAAATGTTTTGGAACTAAAGTTGTGGTTACACAACACTGTGAATGTACTAAATGCCAAGAGATGTTTACTTATAGACTGTTACTTAAAAAAAAATTGTATGAGTATTTGTAAATGCGGTTGCAGGTTGAGCACGTAGCACCGGGTTCGAAATAAGGTCAGAGGATAACTTTCAGGACTCTGTTCGCTCTTCCATCATGGGACCGTCAAGTTTTACTCTGTAAACTTTTTACCCTCTGAGTCACCTTGCAGGTCCTCAAATGGCTACTTTGAAAATACACAGAGGTAGGAGAACCGGAGTCTGAGGTCAGCCTCAAGAGGGAATCTGGTGCATACCTTTAATTCCAGCGCTCAAGAGGCAGAAGTAGACCGATCTCTTTGAGTTCGAGGCCAGTCTGGTTTACAAAGAGAGTTCCAGGACAGGGCTGTTAGACAAAGAGACCCTGTCTCCACAAACCACAAAAATAAATAAAAAAAAATTGAGAACCTATTTCAATGAGAGAAAAAAAAGCACATTGACAATAATTGCCCTTCAGGTGTCTATTCCACTGGGGCTGTACGAAGGCGCACAACGGGCTTCAGTTTACCGTGGGCCATAATCGATTTTAATTTTTTATCTTTTTTTTTTTTCCTGAGACAGGGTATCATGCAGCTCAGCACGATCATGAACTCCCGACCCTCTTGCCTTCACTTTCCAAGCGCTGGGATTACAGGTGTGCAACACCGTATTTTTCGTTTTTGGCTAATCTGGTGTACTACAGTGAACCCTCGATTTACAAATGAGGAACCTGGGGTTTAATATAGTATGAGGGCTTTCCCACAAAACCCGTAGGCCGCCATTCTCCATGGCTGTCAACTTCGGAGAGGAAGCAACAAAGCTGGGCCCTGTGCCGTGTGTCATCATGCGCGTCTGGTCCTATGAGGGCCTCGCGGGTGGCCGGACCGCGGCTGCAGCCCACTACCGCTGGCCTCCGACCAGAGACAGTCACTGCGTTACCACAGATTTAGCCCCGAAATGGCGGCCACAGTATCGTGAGGCCACGCCCCCGGAGGCGGGGCCAGATCCCAGGCCGGAGCGATAGATCCCCGAGCCAAGTTTTAAGCGGACAGCCGAGCCCAGGAGCTCGCGCAGAGGCGGTGAGCCCGCGGCGCCGCAGGTCGTGAAGACGAGTGTCGAGCACAGAGTTAGCTCGCCGCCGCAGCCTGAGAGCGTCTTCACCGCGGGTGCTTGTGCCGCCATCTTGGATGGCGGGAGTTAGAACCGAGCGAGCTTGAGGCGGGAAGGGTTCTCTGCTGTTCTCCGCGGACCCTCAGACGGGCCAGCTAGCCGAGCTTTGGGGCGCGTGCCCTGAGGCGCGGGGCGCTAGTGCAGCGATGCGGGGCCTTCCCGGGGCCCCGTCCCCCGGGCTGGGGACACGCCGAATGTGACCGCAACCCGTTCTCTCAACCACCGCTGCCGCTGCACGACGGGACCCGGCGCTGCCCGGCTCCCTCAGGTAGGCCGCAGGGCTGACGGTGCGGCCACCGGGAGCAGGGTCGGCCAGGCCTCTGTCATCCTGGTGGCGGGCCGGGCGCGGGCCGGGTGTCATGGCCGGCGAACCAGTTTCCACACCCCTGCTCAGATTTCCCACTGTTTCTCGGAAACGTGCCAGCGCCACTCCGGTGCCCAGCGAGCATTCCTCATATTTTGGCAATGGGGAAAAAATTCTCCCAAAGCTGCCCAGTGTCTGTGCTGTCACTGGGATGGGCTCGTTCTTTTTCTCTCGGGCTGCAGAAGTGGGGGGAGCCCGGCCTTGCACCTCCTCTCGGGCTGCTTCGCTTAACTGACACCCTTTTAGGGAAGACGAGAGGAATCAGGGAAGGCAGCTAGAAACCGGTTAGTGCCCCGTCACAGAGGTGTGCGACCTCGCTCGGGGCTTCCAAATGGGAAGCCAGAGATGCTCGAGATCCGGAACCCGGCTGCCTTTTGTGTGAAGCGACAGTCTCCCCGGATCTGCAGAGCCAGTGGATGGATGCAGAATTGGGACACCACGGGAGGCGAGGTGGTCGTGTTCATTCATTGTTCTCTCTCCAGGGCCCAGGGTGTGCCTCTGGTTTTCATTCTTTGTTAGGAGGGACAGTCAGATCTCTTCTTTCCGGGTTGAGACATAACCGGGACCTGGGGAATGGATCAGGTCTGTGTATAGAAGTGGGGAATGAATTCAGGGCACGTCTGGATGCCTGCATTGCGCCCTGTGGGGTCTATGGAGACTCAGCTCCCGGGGCGTGAAAATAATGCGCGGTGATAAGGCTTGCTTTCCCATGTGTTCTTGGGATTTAGCACAGTTAGGTGCCGAGCAGAGAATCCCTGAGGTTCCTTGCTGCTTCTGCGCGGAGCTTGAAGGACTGTACCGCCAGGTGAGGCAGAGGGGAGGACATTGTCAGCGGAGGGAACAGCTGGCACAGAGGCATGGCCTGCGGGAGATGGGATGCTTTGGGGGAGTAGCTAGTAAATGTGGGGTGCAAGAAGACAGATGTCAGGGTCGAAAAGGAAAATTGAATGCTTGTGAAGGGTCTGTGTGATGGATAGTGGTGAACTAGTTCATTTATTAATTAACTTACTTCAGGTTGCCAATGTTTAGTTTTTGCAGGTTGCTGCTTTGCTCCCCTCCCGCTATGGAAGTGAACAAAATTTAACCTTGTTAAGGCTTGATAACCAGTTTTGATAATTGATAAAAAATGTTTAGTGCTTGTTCACTGGTTCCTATTTGGAGATACTCTTGCAGCTATTTCTAAAGTTATACCTGTGTACAAAAATACCTACTTCATAAATGTAGTATTCTTTACTAACTCTTGAGTTTTAAATCGCTGCTGACCATGTAAAGCACATTCTCCAAACATACAGAAATTGGCAGATTATAGAAAGCATCCGAAAAAGTGTAGCATGAAAGTATTTTTAATTAACCCCATTTACGTAGTAGACTCTTTTCTTTGGACTGAGTCCCCAGGTTGCAGTTTGTTAAGAAGTCTCGAGCCCTGTGAACATTATTCTTCTAAAATAGCTACTTCGATTAAGGCTTATGCTGAAGTGGCTATTTAGAAGTGAATAGACATCAGGGACAGTTTCCAAATCTTTGGTGTTTTGAACCACTGAAAAACACTGAGGTTCTTTTGATTTGTTTTTACTCTTATCACTTCAAGGGCTAAGTAAGCTTTCTAAAATCCAGCAGCAACATTTGACCTAGCTGAGACTGGATACTTGGAAAAATAAACCTGCTGATGTTTCTGTTCTGAAGGCTTATTTATCTTCAGGTCTGCAAGACTGTGATTGTGCCCTGAAGTGGGATCAGGCATCTTTGTTAAGGTCTTGTCAATAGTTGAAAAGACCTTGTATGCCTGTGAAGTAAAAGGCTTGACTTGAAGTGAAAGGCTTTTGAATGCATTTTCAGGGATTTGGCCCAGTAGTAAAAAGACTGAGAACCTTTTACTTATGACAAAAAGTATCCAAAAATTAACAATGATACTGCATTACAACTGCTCTGAACCCAGTTGCTTTTGGCTTCAAGTCAGTTTTGCTCTGATGATTAAACTACTTGACAGTTTTTGGAAGTTAATTTGACATTTGCAGAAGCACTAAATATTTTTAATAGAAATACAAGGACTAACTTCAAATTGCTCTTTTAGGAAGTCTATTAGTGAATGTTTGATTATTTAATGTTAAAATTCAGACAAAACTTTGTTACTTACCTGCTACCTAAAACCACGAAAGAATGCTTTGGTTTGCCTGTTAGGCTTACTAGTAATAATCCTGATCTTGAGAGGAGCTTGTTAACTAAACAGCATGCCTTAATGTTGACTTGAAGATCATAATTTAAATATCATCTCTGTCAGACAGTGAACAAATGTAACTGTGAGGGGGTTTATGAAACAAAAATCAAGCTTCAACTTAAAATTTTGTTGTGTTATTTTTCTAAAGTTGTAAGAAGACCATAAAAAATCAGGGTCTCCCACTCTTGAAAAATCAGAAATGTTGGGGTTTTCTTCTTCTTTTTTTTCCTTTCTTTTTTTTCTTTTGGCTGGATCTCACTGTGTAGTCCTTGGATGACTTGGAACTCACTACGTGATATGTGTACACGTATCAAAAAACTTGCTAATTGTTCATCCATTGGGTTCAAAATATACACTAAATATTTATGTTAAGATTCTACTAATATGGGGTAGGTCTAAACTCTTGTCGGTAATCTTACGATAGTAATGTCAGATTGTTTCAAAGTTGAGTAAAAAGTCTTTAATTACTCATTAAAATTGACACTTAATTTTTGTAGTGTCTGAGTCGTTCTGTTACTACTTTGCTCCCAGGATTATTTATATAGCTCTCGGTGATTTAATTTTAGTTTCTTTAATTTTAATTATACATGTATGGATATTTTGCTTGCATGTATGTCTGTGAACTACATATGTGCCTGGTGCCTTGGAGGTTAGAAATGGGCATCATCGTCTGTAACTGAGTTACAGACAGTTGTGAGCTAGCATGTGGGTAGATACTGGAAACTGAACCCAGGTCTTTTGCAAGATTGTCTTTTAACTGCTGAGCCATCTCTCTAGCCCCTTAGTATTTTTTTTTAAAGTATTTATTTTTGTTTTATGGGCAGTGGTGTTTCACCCACATGTATGTCTGTGTGAAGGTGTCAGATCCCCTGGAACTGAAGTTACAGTCACTTGTGAGCTGGCATGTGGGTGCTGGGAATTGAACCCTGGTCCTCTGGAAGATCAGCCAGTGCTCTTTAACCACTGCGCTATCTCTCCAGCCCCTCCCTTAGTAGTTTTTGTTGTGGTGATTGTTTTTATTTTATTTTATGTTGTATATTTATTTATTTATTTATTTTAACTTTTATGTACATGTGTGTATGTTTGAGTGCCTGGGTGTATGCACACCAATGTCTGCAGTGTTAGTGGAGGTCAGAAGAGGGCATCAGATCCTCTAGAGTTGGAATTACAGGTGGCTGTGAGCTGTGTGGGTTCTGGAAACTAAACCAGATTTTCTGCAAAAGCAGTAAGTACTCTTAATTTGATGAGCCATTGTTCCAGTCCAATTGGTGTTTTTTAAGTCCATAGTCTCAGGGCTGGAGAGATGGTTCAGTAGTTAAGAGCATTTGTTGGTTTTGCAGAGGACCTGGGTTTGGGTGACTAAGCACCCACATGGGGGTTTACAACTGTCTGTAATGTAACTCCAGTTCCAGAATATCTGGC
This sequence comes from Tokudaia tokunoshimensis, assembly GCA_036184795.1. Taxonomy (NCBI): domain Eukaryota; kingdom Metazoa; phylum Chordata; class Mammalia; order Rodentia; family Muridae; genus Tokudaia; species Tokudaia tokunoshimensis. The sequence continues at coordinate 136,920,833 of BTHU01000002.1, read as the reverse complement.
ACCCTCTTCTGTCCTCATACAAGGAACCACATGATACATAGACACACACACACACACACAAACACACATGCAGGCCAAACACCTATACACATAAAATACAAAAATGCATGCTTGTATTAAATACATATATGTAGACAAGGCTAGCCTCAAATTTGTGATGCTTCTGTTTCAGTTATCCTGAGATTTGGGATTACAGGTGTGTGCTACAACACTTAGTGATTTCAAATGCTTGAGTTCTGAAATTGTTCTGAGAATCTCAGTTTAACTGAAGGAAATTTCAAGTGGATGGTATTTCTTTGTTATTTAGCTTGGTGCAGGCTATTTGAAGGTTTTTTTTTTAAATCGCTCAGTGTGTTAATTGGCATTGCATTTCAGTCAGTGTACATAGTATATTTTGAAGAACACTTGACACAGTTTTATTTTTAGACCAGGTTCTAAAGGATTTAGCTGGGTGGTGATTAACAATGCTAAAAGAGCTATTTTAGAATTGCAAACCCTTGTGATTTAGCTCTGTTTACATTTTTGGTTAAAGAATGAAAAGCAGCAGGCAATGAGAATGTTTTAAGTGAACTCTTGTCTGGCACATTCCTTCAGCAAAGTGGTTTGGTCTGTGTTGTGTAGAGTCACCAACCTCTGTCTCTCTGTCTCTGTCTCTGTCTGAGACAGGGTCTCTGTGGTCCCAGCTGTCCTAGAACTTTCATACAATGTAGCCCAGGCTGGCCTGAACACACAGAGGTCACCTGCTTCTGCCTCCCAAGTGCTGGGATCAAAGGTGTGGGCGACCATGCCCTACTTCTTGGCCTGCTTCATCTCCTTTGTCTAACTATTGTTTCTAATTCATTGTCATCCAGTAGCAAGAGTCTGACTGGTTGAGTCAAGTTCTCCCCTCTTTATTTCCTTCCATCCTACTATGAAGTAAAAGTTCTTTCTGATTTTTCCTTGACTCTATACTGAGATGTGATGTTTGGGCAAAACATCTCCCTTTTCTGTTTTTATGGGTACAGTCCTGGGGACTAAGCCTAGGGCTTTAAGTAGATCAGGCAAACATTGCCATTAACACTGCCTGTTTGTTTGCCTTTCTTCAGCCTAGTACATCAGTGTTGGAAGAGTCAGAGTGGTTAATGGTTATGTCTTGGTGAATTTTTGTTTCATGTGTTTATTGTTTTTTAGAAGCCCAGGCTAGCCTCATGGCAATCTTATTGCTTCAGCCTTCTGAGTGCTGGGATTATAGGCATGCATATCATACCTGGCCTTTTATTAGTTCTTTGAGAATTTCATACAGTGTGTTTTGATCGTATTCACCCCTTTCTCCAACTCTTCTCAGAATCACCCCTCCTTCTCTACACATCCAACTCGGTCTTTTTTTTTTTTCAATACCAATTTGTGCTGCCCAAATATTCTTGATGGTGTGGTTGTCTACTGGAGAGTGGTTGGCTTACCAGGGGGTTCTTAGATAAAACTGTCTCTCTTTTTTCCAGCAGCTGACGATGGCTAGGAGTGGGATTGTTTGCTCATCTCCCTTCTCCATGCTAGGATTTGGTCTGGCGTGGTTTGCAAAGGTACATATTGTCCCAACTGCTGAGAGTTCATATGTGCAGCTGCCCTTTTGTGTCCAGAAGCTTTTTCCTTGTAGTCATCCACTACCTCTGGCACTTAGATATTTTCCTGCCTTCTGTTCCTCAGTGAATCCTGACCCTTTGAGATGTAGTATGTCTTTTCCCTTCAGGGCTAAGCATTCTGCAGTTTCTTATTTTCTGCCTCTTGGCCAGTTGTGGATCACTGTGAACCACACAGTGATCTGTTACAAATAGCAGCTTCTCAGATGAGGGTATAGAGATACATTGCACTATGTATCTCTATGTAACAATACATCTTTTAAAGAGTCAGTTTAGTACTGTGTTCTTTTAGTAGCCTAATAGTAGTAAGTTTTCCCCTAGAGCCTATGACCTATCTAGTCATAGGGTTTTTAGCATAATAATGGTACCAGGTATTGATTTCATACTGTGGAGTGGGACTTAAAAATCTAAACAGAAAGTGAATGGCTACTCACATGCTGTTTGTGCCACCATTGCACCAGTGGGCATGGCCTGCCAGGCTAGTCATTATTGTAGCTTGCTTTTCTCCTTTAACTACTGTGCAATGCACTCTCCAGCCCTTTGAAAGCTAGCCAATAAAGATGAAGCTTCCAGGTGCATCCATACCGAGTTAATTTCACCATGTCCTATGACTCAAGTATGTGGTGTCTTCAGCAATAGGGTCTTACCATCAAGTTCTGGAGGATGTCCAAGAGCAGTGACAGTATCCTGTAATGTTGGGAGGGTGCTGTCCATGGGACCCCCTCATTGGCCAATAGCTCCAAAAGTAGTAAGCCGTTTCTGGCATGGGCTTTTTATTAGTTAGCCTCTGGTGTCTACTACTTGTAACTCAGTTCCAGGAGGGTGCTTCTGCACTCACATACATGTACCTCTCCTATGCATGCACATTACATTGTAACTGTGTGTGTGTGTGTGTGTGTGTGTATGTGTATATGTGTAGAATGTAGATTTTTAGGAAGGTGTTTTTTTTTTTTTTTGAGACAGGGTTTCTCTGTGTAGTCTTGGCTGTTCTGGAACTCACTCTGTAGACCAGACTGGCCTCGAACTCAGAAATCCGCCTGCCTCTGCTTGTTTTATAGTTCTCGTTCTCTCTCTCTCTCTCTCTCTGTGTGTGTGTGTGTGTGTGTGTGTACATGTGTACCTGGTGAAGGTCAGAGGACAATTTGCAGGAGTATATTTTCCTACCAAGTGGGTCCTCAGGATCAAACTGAGGTTATCAGACATTGTGGCAAGTGTCTTTGTCTGCTGAGCCATCTTACTGGTCCTGTTTTGTTTTTTAAGTTTTGTGCTGAGTAACCACAGCCTGGCCCTGAGTCCACATTTATCTTCCTGCTTTAGTCTCCCGAGTGCTAGGATTCCAGGTATTGTGCTATCATGCCCACCCACACTAAGCTTCCATGTGGACTTCTTGAGATGAGATCTTTTCTCTGTGTAGCTAAGGATGATCTTCAACTCCTAATCATTTAGCCTTCATCTTTGGAGTGTTGGGATTTCCCATATTTTACATCATAGTTCTGTTGATTATGTACTCTGTGATGAGGAAGAATATCATGGTGGTGGGAACATATGGTGGAGGCTTCTTTCCTCATAGTAAACAGGAAGCAGAAAAAGTGGCCTGGGGACAAGATATAGCCCCTAAGAACATGCCCTTGGTGACCTACTTCCTAAAGTTTTCAGAATTTCCCAAGAGAACATACTAGCTGTAAACTAAACCTCACTGTAAGAGCCTTTCAGCAGAGATGGAAGCATACTTCGTAGCCAAACCATTATAGTTGCTCCCTTTTTCCTTCAAATTGATACAAAGTTCTGGCTAAGTAGCCCAAGCTGACTTCAAACTCTCATTTTTTGAGCTCTTGTTCCTCTTGACTCAGCTTTCTAAGCTCTGGGATTGCAGGTGTAGTATGATAGCATTTGCATGAGAAAGGCTAAACAATTTTTTAAAAATTATTATTATATAGGACAACTTTCAGGAGTCAGTTTTCTCATTTTATGATGTTGGAACTGGGAATTGAACTTGGGTAGTCAGGCTTGGCAGCAAGTTCCTTTACCTGTGAATCTGTCTTGCTGGTCTGAGAAGGGTTAATTTTTCATTCATTGACTTATTTATTTAGAAATAGGATCTCACTGTGTATCCCTTGCTGGCTCAAATCTTGCAGTGTAGAACAGACTGGCTTTGAACTCAGAGATTCACCTGCCTTTGCCTCCTGAGTACTGGGACTGAAGGTGTGCATTACCATTCTGCAAAAGACTAATTTTTAAAACTACTTGTTGTGTATGTAAGGTTTGCCACAAAAATGTCTGACTTTAATGTGAAATGAAGTCATTAGTGTTTCCATCTGGTGAGCCTGAGTGAGATAACAGTAGTAGCTTTTGCTGTTCCCTTCTCCTCAGACAGTCATTTTAGCTTCTTATTGTGGGTGTCAGACTTTGCACATTGTATATTTTGGTATATATACTAATGTTCAACTTTGTAAATGATTGTTCATTTAAAAATTATTAGTTACTACCTAAGTGAAGAAGCAATTATTGATTTGGAGATGAAAAGAAAAGCTGAGTTTAAAAACAGTTCAAAGAAAGCCAGTGTTTGGTCTGTACCATTGACAGTCTCAGTAGTCAGTCTCTGAGATAGAAGGATCACAAGTTCAAGACCAGCCTGACCTACACAGTGAAACTCAAGATCAGTCAACCAGCCAGCTAGCCAGCCAGCGGCTAACCAGAACAGTTCAAAAGATTAAAGAGGATAATGAAAAACTCATTTTGTGATGAGAATTAAAAATGAAATTGGTCCCAGGCATCTTTCACCGTGGAAATGATTGTTTCTGAACTAGCTCATACTCAGTTTGCATTTTAAACTCAGTTATACTTCAAAACAACAAAACCTGCTTCTGATTCTTGGGTAGCTAATGCTTGCTAACATTTAGAAGGGTAGACTGGTCCATTTCTTTATGTAAGCCTGTGTTGGCCAGTCATCTGATGAAGTCACCAGTTTGTGGCCAGAAATTGAGAAAGAGTTGATGAGGAAACTCAAAATATTGACACATACTGACCACCTTGCAGTGCATGAGACTGCCCTTTTGGACTGGTTGAGAAACTGTAGCATAAGCCTTGTGCAAACTAGACCATGCTGTTTTCTAGCTGGGATGAGATGAGAATCAGAACAGCTCATGTTTGCTCAGCAGAAACTTTGTAAGCCCCCCTCCACCCAGAATGTTGTATGCTCAATTGCATTGGTATTTTCAAACTAATTACTAGAGTGATGGCTTCGTAGGTGTTCAGGTCCAGAACATTTTATTTTTTTTAAAGGTGATTTTATTTAATTAGGCTCCTTTAAAAACTATTTTTATTTTTAAGTGTATTCATGTGAGTTCAGGTGCCTGTAGAGGCTAGAGGTGTTGGATCCCCCTGGAGCTGGGGTTACAGGTGGTTATGAACTGTGGGTGTTGGGAATTGAGCTCAGATCCTTCAGAGAAGCAGTGTGTGTTCTTAGCCAGAGCCTTTTTCTCCAACCTATTTAGGGTCTTTTTTTTTTTTCCCCGGAGAGAGAGAGTGAGTGAGTGAGTGAGTTAGTTTCTGGCTATATAACACAGGTGGGCCTTAAATTCAAGATTTTCCTGCTTCAGCCTCCTAGTATTGACAGTTTAATTTGGGGCTAGAGTGGGAGGATTTATTTCCTATAGTATTCTTTTTAAATATTTAATTGTTGTGTTTTATGTGTATGAGTGTTTGTGTGCATGTATGCCTGTGCATCACGTGTGTCTGGTGCCCACAGAGGCCAGAAGAGGGTGTCAATGTCCCCTGGAACTGGAGTTACAGACAGCTGTGAGCTGCCATGTTGGTGCTGCGAGTTGAACCGAGTTGAACCCTGGTCATCTGGAAGAACAGCAATGCTCTTAACCCCTAAGATATTTCTCCAGCCCTGTGTCTGTGTCTCTGTCTCTGTCTCTGTCTGTCTATCTCCTCTCTCTCTTTCTTTCTCTCTCTCTCTCTCCCTCCCTCCCTCCTGGGCCTGGAACTTATTTTGTAGACCAGATTGGCTTGAGCCCAAAGAGCTCCACCTCTTCTGGCTCCTGAATGCCAGCCTGGCTTATTTATTTATTTTTTGATACTAAATCATTTTTATTATTTAAATTATTCTTCATTTTCTAGGAAATGAAAAGATTTTTGATGAAGTGACAAATTGAGGCAGAGAGGTATTTTGAAAGTTGGTTATAGGGTAATTTAGAAGGGCATTGATCTCCTTCATAGGTTTAGATAGTGTGTCTAGATGGAGTATCTAGAATTATTCCAAGGGATCTTTAAATTATTTACTTACTCATCTACCTACCTACCTTCCTATTTATGTATTTATTTATTTTGAGACAGGGTTTCTCTGTGTAGCCCTGTCTGTCCTGGAAATCACTCTGTAGACCATGTGGGCCTTGAACTTAAGAGATCTGCCTGCTTCTGCCTCCTGAGTGCTGGGATTAAAGGCATGCGCCACCGCTGCCCAGAAGTGTTCATTACTTATGTGTCTCTGTGTAGGTTGTCAGTGTAGGTGCTGGTGGGTGCCCTGAGGACATTTAATCTTCTGGAGCTGGAGTTTCAAGTGGTGGTGAGCTACCTAACAGGGGTGCTGGGGCTAAGCTCTAGTCCTCTGCAAGAGCGGTAGCAAATGATCTTAACCACTGAACCAGCTCTTCAGCTCCCAAAGAGCCTTTTAAAAATTTTGAGAAGCCGGGCGGTGGTGCCGCACGCCTGTAATCCTAGCACTTGGGAGGCAGAGGCAGGCGGATTTCTGAGTTCGAGGCCAGCCTGGTCTACAGAGCAAGTTCCAGGACAGCCAGGGCTATACAGAGAAACCCTGTCTCGAAAAACAAACAAAAAAAGCTATTGATGTCTAAAAATTTTGAGAAGTGGAGAGATGGCTCAACAGTTAGAGAACACTAACTGCTCTTCTACAGGGCGAGGTTTGACTCCCAGCACCCACCTGGTGTCTCACAACCATAACTCTACTCCCAGGGGAATCCAATGCTTTCTCTGGCTTCCATGGGTGCACAGACATACATTCAGGCAAAACACCATACACATAAAAATAATTAAGAAAATAATTTGGAGATAATCTGCCATCAGGAATGGACATGATACTGTATAATTGATACAGAGGAGATACAGAATTCTCCAAGTAATGTGAGTGGGTGGTTTATAGGCTCATAGCTGGTCAACCCTTATTTCAGAACCTGGAGCTTTTTTGGAATAGGTAATATTGCTAGGTAGCAAACTCAGGAAATCCACTCAGGAGGTAGAAGAGCAACTTACATTTCTGATCAATAGAGCCATCATTGCTTCTCTAACAAAGAACAACGACAGTATCATCTGGTAGCTTATGCTAACAGTTTGCTTTCTCTGTAATCTTAAAAGACTAAGAAACATGTCAGGCTGCATAGATAGTCGTACTGTAATCCCAGCAGTGGAAGTGAAGGAAGGATTGGTATTTCAAGGCCAGCCTGGGCTAGACAATCAGGCACTGTCTTAACAGCAAGAGCTGGGAATGTAGCTCAGTAGTAGAGCACCCACCCTGAGCTTATTTTCCCGCTCCTGAGTTGTGGGGCACAGCGAGGTGACACTAGACATGTATATGCCAAGCAGACGAGAAAGCAACACAAGTATCCTGCCAGAGGTACACTTAGCTCTTATTACCTTATTTTGTCGTCTTTCAAGCCAAGGAGAAACGCGCCACAGCGTGTAACATTGTAGCACAATTGTAACTTTAGGATGGTGCCCAGTTTTCCCCACAAGTAGGAGTTGCTTTGTCTTGACTAATCTTTAGAACTAGGCATGGTTTGTAGTTCAGCAGTCTTGTAATTACATGGGGTTTTATTTTACCCAACCTAAATTTATTACCACCTATGGGGAAATTTTTTTGGTAATGAAGATAAAAAAAGATTGACAGCACAAAGTTTTCATGTATGCATGTACACAATGACTTAATAGAAATTTTAGTCTCTTCAGTATTGCAGATTGTTAGCTGAATAAACAGAAGTTCATAATTTTAATGTATCTTCTTTTGTTTAATGGCTAAGAAGAAGGAAGGGCCAAATTAGAAAAGCTTGGGAGTATGACTGATAAAAGAATTAAAAATTGCTAATAATATCTAAGTTATAGTCTATATTTTCTGTTCTTTCACACATCCTACACATCATTTATAAATTACTTCAAAGTAGTATAATACTAGCATCATTACATAATAATTACCTCAAGTCCAGATTTATATGAAATTTATATAATTTAATTCAGTATTACAGTAGATCTGTAATGTAAAGCCTGAGGACCTGATTTTTTTTTCCTATCTATTCATTGTGGACAGTACTGGGTTTCACCAATTTTTTTTTAATTATTTATTTTATGTATGTGAGTACACTGTTGCTATCTTAAGACACTCCGGAAGAGGACATTAGATCCCATTATAGATGGTGGTGAGCCACCATGTGGTTGCTGGGAATTGAACTCAGGACCTCTGGAAGAACAGACTTCTTCGCTGCTAAGCCATCTCTCTAGCTCCCACCAATTTTTTTTTTTAAACTCTTAAGTTGTTACCTGTTCTTTTACTTTTTTTGTATTCTTTTTCAGGTGTAGATAATTAAACTTCAAGCCTTATCCATGCTAGGCAAGGTCTTGACCATGGAGTTATTTCCTAGTCCAAAATTTTACTTTTTCTTCGTCTAAAGAAGAGATAAGAAAAATACTTGATGATGATGATGATGATTTGAAGCAGGGTCTCACTACTTAGTTCTGGCTGGTCTGTAACTTAGCGTAGACCAGTCTGGTCCTGAATCGGAGATCTGGCTGCCTCTGCTGGGATTAAAGCCACATGCTACCATGTTTGATTAATTTTAACAGTACTGTGAGATAATGGAGAAAACTAAATAAACTGATTTCTACAGTTCTGAGTTTCTCTTTATTGATGAAGACTTTCTACAGTCAACACTGACCACATAGTGTATTGTTATATTTCCCGAAACTAGGGGTTTTAATTGTTTTTTTTAAAGACTTATTTATTATATGTAAGTACACTGTAGCTGTCTTCAGACACACTAGAAGAGGACATCTGATTTCATTATAAATGGTTGTGAGCCACCATGTGGTTGCTGGGATTTGAACTTAGGACCTTTGGAAGAGCAGTCAGTGTTCTTAACCTCTGAGCCATCTCTCCAGCCCCTTTTTAAAAAAAGATTTATTTATTTATTTATTTATTAGATTTTTGTTGTTGTTGTTGTTGTTGTTGTTTTGTTTCTCAAGACAGGGTTTGCCGTGGTTGTCCTGAAACTTACTCTGTAGACCAGGCTGACCTCAATAGAGAGATCTATGTGGGTGCTGGGATTAAAGGCCTGTGCCAGCAACACCCAGTTTACTATTTTTTTTTTTATAAATGTAGATGAAATTCTTTCTTTCTTTCTTTCCTTCCTTTCTTTCTTTCTTTCTTTCTTTCTTTCTTTCTTTCTTTCTTTCCTTCTTTCTTTCTTCCTTCCTTCCTTCCTTCCTTCCTTCCTTTCTTTCTTTCTTTCTTTCTTTCTTTCTTTCTTTCTTTCTTTCTTTCTTTTTCTGTTTCTTTCTATTCCTGTATTTTATGTGTCAGTACACTGTTGTTGTCTTCAGAACGCCAGAAGAGGGCATCAGATCCCATTACAGATGGTTGTGAGCCACCATGTGGTTGCTGGGAATAGAACTGAGGACCTCTGGAATAGGAGTCAGTGCTGTTAACCTCTGAGCCATCTCTCCAGCCCAGCTTACTATTTTTTAATTGTAGGGATTAGACCTGGGGCCTTGTGCATGTGATATAAGCATTTTATCACTTACTGCTGAGCTTTATTCCCAGCTCTTATTTTTTTTTTTAAATGTCATCTTACATTTCCCAGGTCAGGGACTGGAAAGTTGGCTCAGTAGTTAAGAGCACTCACTGCTCTTGCAGAGGATCTGGATTTGGTTCCTAGCATCTACATGATGGCGCACACTGTCTGAGTTCAGTTACAGGAGATGTGGTACCTTTTTGGCCTCTGCAGACACTGCACACAGATGGTACACATACATGCAGGTGAAACACTCATACACATAAAATAAAAGTATAAAAATTATTTAGAAGTTTTCCAGGCCAGCCTTGAACTTATTCTGTTGTCCAAACAGGCCTTACACTGATTCTTCTGCCTTGTATCCATTCCATCTCTCCCTTTCTTCCTTGTGCTAGGGATTGAACTGGCTTGGGCAAGTTCTGTGCCTTTGTGTCACTTTTTTTTTTCTTCCTTGCTTTGTTTTTATAAAATGGGGTTTTTTTTTTTTTTTTTTTTTTCGAGACAGGGTTTCTCTGTGTAGCCTTGGCTGTCCTGGAACTCACTTTGTAGACCAGGCTGGCCTCGAACTCAGAAATCCGCCTGCCTCTGCCTCCCAAGTGCTGGGATTAAAGGCGTGCGCCACCACCGCCCGGCTATAAAATGGGTTTTACTTATGTATTTTGTGCATGCATGCATGAATGCTGTAGTATGTGCATAGAGGTCAGAAGACAACTTTCAGTCGTCATTTCCACTAAGTGGGTGCTGGAGGTGGAATTCAGGTTGTCAGGTTGGTGCAGCCACCTTTACCAGTTGACCCATCTCACCAGCCTTGTTTCTTTGTATTAAAAACTTATTTCTCTCTCTTTCTTTCTTTCTTTCTTTTCTTTCTTTCTTTCTTTCTTTCTTTCTTTCTTTCTTTCTTTCTTTCTTTCTTTCTTTCTTTCTTTCTTTCTTTCTTTCTTTCTTTCCTGGTCTGCTCCAGCCCTGCTTGCTAAGAACTTATTTTTCATTCATGTGAACGAGGATACCCACGTTACTGTATAATACATACGTGTGATCAGAAGAAAAATGTAGGATTCCCTAGAACTGTAGGTGCTTGTAAGTGGCCAGATGTGGGTGCTAGGAATTGAACTTGGGTCCTTTGGAAGAGTAGTAACTCTTAACTGCTGAGCTATCTATCTCTCCACCCACCAACCCCCAATTTTATTTTTTAAGATGTGATCTCATAGTATAGCTCAGGCTTGCATAGAACTTACTGTGTAGAACCCATCCCCTTTCAGTTTCATACTTTTAAATGAAAGAATATTTGAAGAAAAACTCAAAACCTTAGTCTCATGTATCCAGGCATACCTAGAACTTCATGTGTAGCTGAGTATAACTTGGAGCTTCTGATCTGCCTTCCTCTGGAGTGCTGGCCTCTCCACTCCTGGTACTAAGACTTAGGTAGGTTTCTTAGTGTGAATGTAGTGACTCATTTGCTGAGGCATTTTTGAAGGAAGTTTAAAAATGGCCTTGTATTTAGTGCTTGTAGATGTGTCCTTACTTGAGAAGGACGATTAATAAGATTTGACTGCTGTGCCTAAGCAAAGAAATAGTACAGACCAAAGTCGATGTCACGCTTTTTCAGTTGCTTTTGAACCCCCACCTCTTTCTTTTTTGACAGACTATCACTTTGTTGCCCTGGCTGGTCTGGAACTCTCTGTAGACCGTAGCCTCCTACTCTCAGGATCCCCTGCTTCTTGATTGCTGGTTTAAAGGTGTGTACCACCATGCTGCCTTGGACTCCTTTCAGCAGAAAAATTTAAACTTTTGGTTCTTGTAGATTTAATTCCGGAAAAGCCTCTGGGATTAGTCAGGATCATTAGCATTAGTTATTTTTACTGCAGTGAAAAGGAATTTGCTCTGACTTTTTAGGAGAGGAGCTATTCAAAAGCACCCATAAGAAAGGTTGTGTGTGCTTCAGGGAGGCTCTCCTCTGCAGGCGGTGTGCAATAGCCTTGCTGGGCTTGAATGCCTCTGTCAGACTCGGATGTGAGCCATGTACCTTAAGATGTGAGGACTCAAACTACTTAAAACAGTACTGTAAATTCTGGTAGTTACATTTTAGTAATTTCAGTCTCCCTAGATTTGTTTTTCTTGAAGGTATTTGAAGTACATTACGTATATATGCTCCTTAGTTAATCTTGCACCTTGGATATGAACTTGCTTTCTTATATTTTCTAGCATCATGTAATAAACTCAAAAGAAAACCAACAAGATCTTCCCAGGACCTTTAATAGTTTGTTTTCTAAATTATTCTTTATTACTTTGATACTGTTTATTCTTATCCCCCCCCCCCTTTTTTTTTTTAAGTTAAGATACTCATGTAGACCATGTTGGCCTCAAATTCACTGTGTGGAAAAGGATCAACTCCTGATCCTTCTGTTTCCCTTTACTTCCCAATACTGGGATTAACTGTACCACTGTGTCCAACTTTGTTTACTTACTTTACAAAAGATTTATTATGTGTATGTGTGTGTGTTTGTTTGAGTCTTTTTGCACTACATGCATGCAAGTGCCTGTGGAAGTCAGAAGTCATCAAATTCCCTGGAACTAGAGTTACAGGTGGTTTTGCATTGCCATTTAGGTGTTGGGAACCAAACCCAGATCCTCTTCAATAGCAGTAAGTATCCTAAACCTCTGAACTATTTCTCCAGCTCCTTACTCATTTTTTTTATGCTATGGATTGAGCTGAGGGCATGCTAAACACATGGTCTACCATTGAGCTATACCCTGTCCCTATTTACTCTGCTTTAGAAATGCCCCTAGGTACAGAACTTCACTGAAACTCATTTTAGAACAGAATGAATGTTATCATTAGGCTGACCAGATAGCTCAGTGGGCACAACTGCCTGTCACTGGAACTTCACAACTGATCTTAGATACATAGTGATACTCTGTGGATGTGGGTGGGGAGAAGGTTCAGAAACTACACCTATGTAGAACCCTTTGTAGGTAGAACATGTTCCTGAAAGCTATCATCTGATTTATACAGATATGCAGTCCCCTAACCCCAATAATAAATAGATAAAATAAGTTTATGGAAAAAAAATTGACCTAAATGTTTCTATGTTGTTAGCCTTAGTGTCAGTGTGAAAAATTTCTGATGTAAGCAGTTTACAGGAGGAATTATTTATTTTGGTTCAATTCAAACCATCATAACAGGGAAGGCATGGTTGAACATTACATCATGATGACTAGGTAGGAGAAAGGAGAGGGAGGGACTGAGGTACTTTTTCCTTTATTCTACCCATGTCTCCCAGCATATAGGAACAGTGTGGCCTACATTCAGCAGAGGCCCTCTTCCTGTGGTCAGTCCTCATTGTAAAACACTCAGACACATCTAGAGGTGTGTTCTTCCAGGTGCTTCTCCACCTAGTCAAGTTAATAGTCATCGTAACTCTTATTTATCAAAACCTGGTATTTTCCTGGGTTTTGGATGGCAGAATAAATTATACTGGTTGGAGAGCTCTTCTTAGTATTTACTAGCAATTGTACTTAGAAATAAATTTGCTTTCTTGAATTCATTCGTTCACTTATCTGTTTGTGTGTACATGACTCTATCTGTCTGTGTTGTATGTATGACTTTGTTCTTATGTCCACAGAAGCCAGAGGCATCAAATCTCTCAGGAACTGAAGTTCCAGGTGACCTTGGGTGCTGGTAACTGAACTGGGTGGAGTTCTTTGTGATTAAATGCACATTATTTCTCTTGCAGAGTTTTTGGAAACTAAGGATGTAGCTCAGTGATAGAGAATTTGCCTAACATACAGAGATCCTGATGCTTGAATTTGAAATTTCTTGTTGCCAACTGATATTTATCTATTTATTTATATTTATTTTTTATTTTTTGGTCTTTTGAGATAGCATTTCTCTGTGTAGCACTGGCTGTCCTAGAACTCTGTAGATCAGATTGGCCTCATACTCAGAGATCCACCTGCCTCTGCTGGGAGGTGCCCGAGTGCTGAGATTAAAGGTGTGTACTACCATCACCCAGCTAGCCAACTGATTTTTGACAAGTGAAACAAATTTACTTTGTTTCTTTGTTTCTTTCCTTTCTCTCTCCCTCTCCCTCTCCCCGTCCCTCTCCCTCCCCTCCCCCTCCCTTCCTTTTTGATAGTAGGGCAGTGCTGAGGATTGAATTCAGGTACTTGGTTTTATTTGTAATTTGAAAAACTATGAAGGGATGTGCCAAGCATTTGTAGAAAATCAGACTTTGGAATTCTTTTGCACAGTAGAGCTTCCTAATGGCTTCAGCTGGATGTTGTAAGTGTGTGTGTGTGTGTGTGTGTGTGAGAGAGAGAGAGAGAGAGAGACAGAGAGAGAGACACAGAGAGAGACACACAGAGAGAGGAGAGACAGAGAGAGAGAGAGAGAGACAGAGAGAGAGTGAGTGTGTGTGTGTGTGTATGTGTGTGTGTACACTGTATGTATGGTGAGTGTTTCGACCAGAGATTGATGTCAGATGTCTTGCTCAGTTACTAGTCACCTTATTTTTTGAGACCAAGTCTTTTGCTGATATTAGAGCCTCATTGATTTGGCTATGTGAGTTTTAGGGATCTGCATGTTGCTGTCTCTCTAGTGGTAGGATTGTAGATAAATTGCTACACCCAGCCATTTACTGGTGCTGAAAATCCAAACTGATGTCCTGATACTTGAGTGACAAGTGCTTTATCAACTGAGCCATCTCTTCAGCCTTTCAGTTGGGTACTAGTTAATAAAATTCACAGAAGACTATTGTTTTGGACTAGCTTCTTGCACAAGACCACAGAAGATAGCTTGTGCCAGATGCTGCTAATCAGCTGAACTCCTTAATGGGCCAGTTAAAAGACAAAGATATCAGCCAGTCAGAGGGCCAGCTTATCTAAGCCAGCAGAAGGAAGGCTCTTCTGTATTAATTATTTCTCTCTCTCTCTCTCTCTCTCTCTGTCTGTCTGTCTGTCTGTCCTGGAACTATGTAGAGCAGACTGCTTGAATTCACAGAGATTTGCCTGTCTCTGCCACCCATGTGCCTGTTTGTATTACAGATCTTATAAGGAAAATAAACTTAGACAGCTGTCCACTATTCTATTTCTTCCTTCTTTAGGTTTCATTTTTCTGTGTATGTGTGTGCACTTACGTAGGTATGCTCAGTCATGTGTGTATGTAAATGACAGGGTGGGATTGTATGTCATTCTCAGTCACTTTCCACTTTTTATTTTTTTAAATTTTGAGACAAGGTCTCATTGTGTATCCCTGATCTCAAAGAGACCCTTCTGCCTCTGTCTTCTGAGTGTTGCCATTAAAGATATGGTCCAACATACCCAGTGCCAACTTGTGACAGTTCTTGTACCATATGGGATCCAGAAACGCAACTCAGGTCATTAGGTTTGGTGGCATGTGATTTTACTTAGCTGTGTTACAGCCTCACTTTACTCTTTTAGATGGATCTTTCATTGAGTTGGAGCTTACCAGGTTAGATTGGCTGGCCAGCTAACCTCAGACATCTCCTGGATTAAAGGTGCGTGCACAAAGCACATGGGAGCTATGAATAAGACTCAGATCCTCAAGCATGCGATCGAGCCCCCAGATGTCTTCTTATATCACCTTTTAATACCTTTAAAACTAATCGTTGCTTAGCTGATTAAAACACCTATCTTGTAGAGTGAGAAGTTACCTGATTTTAGAATCATAGTTTAAAAGCTCATTATTTACTGGGTGTGGTAATTTGAATGGTCCCATAGGCTTATATATTAGAATTTTTGGTTCCTAATTGGACTAGGAACTATGTGGACTGTTTAAGAAGAATTAGCTGGGCAGTGGTGGCATTTGCCTTTAATCCCAGTACTCGGGAGGCAGAGGCAGATGATCTCTGTGAGTTCTAGTCTAGCCTGGTCTACAGAGCTAGTTCCAGGACAGCCAGGGATACACAAAGAAACCATCTTTTCCCCCCCTTCACTTTCTCCCTCTTACTTCAGCTCTGCTCGCTCTGGTCCCGCTTGCTCCAGCCCATAGGTTCTTTATTACGGATGGTTGTGAGCCACCATGTGGTTTCTGGGATTCCTCCAGAAGAGCAGTTGGCGCTCTTAACCGCTGAGCCATCTCACCAGTCCCAAGAAACCGTCTTTAAAAACAAAAACCCAAAAGCCCAAGCAACAGCAATAACAACCCAAAACCCCAGAAGGATTAAGAGGTATGCCCTTGTAGAAGGAGGTATGTCATTGGGGGTGGGCTTATAGGGTTTAAAGCAGGATACCAGGCCCATTCTCTGTCTACTGCCTGTGGATCAGGATGTAAGTAAGCTCTTAGCCACTGCTCCAGGCAGGCCATGTCTGCCTGCCTGCTTGCCACCATTCTTTTATCATGATGGCTATCAACTAACCCTTTGAAGCTGAAAGCAAGTCCCCAGTTAAGTGCTTGGTCATGGTGTCTCATTACAGAAATAGAACAATAACTAAAACACTGGGTCTTAGCTGTAATGCCACTTGTAGGTGGCACATACTTGTAATCCCAGCACTGGGGAGGCTGAGGCTAAATGATTGCTCAAAGGTCAGGACCAGTCTGGACTACATTGAGTTCAAGACCAGGCAAGTCTACATAGACTCTTTCTCAAACAAAACAAAAACCCTAAAACTAAAATCACAACCTAAAACAAACCAAAATGAAAGTTTCTCATAATCCTCTGCTTTGGAGTAGATTATATGCATACATGAAAATACCATCATGAAGCCTATTATTTTGTCCAATTGCATTAATAAAAATAATAAAGGGGCTGGAGAGATGGCACAGAGAGATGGAGCATTGACTGCTCTTCCAAAGGTCCTGAGTTCAAATCCCAGCAACCACATGGTGACTCACAACCATCTGTAATGAGATCTGACACCCTCTTCTGGTGTGTCTTAAGACAGCTACAGTGTACTTATTTATAATAATAAATAAATCTTTAAAAAAAATAAAGCCAGTTAAGATTCTTAAACTAACTATAATTCTGTCTTACTACAGTATTAACTGTTAAGAGTGGCTTCTGTTTGCTGTTTGTTTGATAAACTGGACTTGAGTTAATTGCCAGTCAACAGTTAACTCTGCTGGTTCTGTAGTTTCTTCATAGTTGTTAGGGTTCCAGGTCTGAGCATAACTTCATAGCACATATGGCACATGAATGAATAGTGGCTTTGATGATTGCTGAACTGTCCAGACGGCCACATTTGTTATTCAGGAAATAGAACTTAGAGGCCTGTTATAAGTTTAACACTCTTTTTTTTTAAAAAGACTTTATTTATATGGATACACTGTAGCTGTCTTCAGAGACACCAGAAGAGGGCATCAGATCCCATTACAGATGGTTGTGAGTCACCATGTGGTTGCTGGGAATTGAACTCAGGACCTCTGGAAAAGCAGCCAGTGCTCTTAACCACTGAGCCATCTCTCCAGCCCCTTAACACTCTTAAATACAGAGGGTAGGCAGGTGACATGAAAAGAAATAGAGTTAGAGCTCTTGTTACGCTTGCAGAGGACCTGGATTCATTTCCCAGCATCCACATCACAGCTCTACGCTGCTTGTAACTCCAATCCCGGGGCATCTGATGCCTTGCTGGTCATTGTTTTGGTTATAGGTGTCATGGCTGGGTAGGACTGCTGGTTGCCTCCCACCTTTGAAAGCTTGCATGGTGCCATCTGGTACCATGCCTCAGGTAGGAAGCATTAGGTCAGTTTCAGCTCAGAGGTCTTTGGACCCTGTATCACGCATAGTGTCTTCAGCAGTAGCAACTTAATTTTCACCCCTGGGGTGGGGGTGTGTAACCAAGGGCAGTAGCTTCTAATATTTTGGGAGTCTATTGGACAGCCTTGACTAACAACTCAAAAGATGGCCTCCCTTGCGGGTTTTTGTTTGATGGTCTTTGATTCTTGGAGATAGTAACATCGTTAGCCCAGATGATAAATTTTCATTTAAAACGCGCGTGCGCACACACACACACACTTTGCTAAACAGCTCACAACTACCAGTTCCCCAGATCTTATGACATCTTCTGAAATTGGAAGAGTGTGTGTGAGTGTGAGTGTGTGTGTGTGTGTGTGTGTGTGTGTGTGTGTATGCGCGCGTATGTGTGTGTGAGACATGTATTCACTTTGCATGGGTTTGCATGGCATGTTCAGGTACATGCACAGGTTTGTGGGTATATGTGATATTATGTGTCTTCCTTGAACATTCTTCACCTTATATGTTGAATCAAGAGTCTCTAATTCAACCTGGAGCAGGCATATTTGGCCAGTCTAGCTAGTCAGCTTGTTCTCCTAGGATCCCTTTGCTCTATGCTGAGTGCTCAGATTACAGATGTGCTGCCATACCCTCTGGCCTTAATATGGGTGCTGAAAATTCTAACTCAGGTTCTCATACATGTGTTACAGACACTTTATCCACTGAACCTTTTTCTCAGCCCTCCAGTGATACCTGTCCCCTTCTTGTGTTTTAGAATACTGCAGTCTTCAAGGATCTTCTGAGAGTTCAGATTCAAGCCATAGTTCCTTGTAATACTCATTTAAGATTACTGATACACAGGATTCCTTTAAATTTATTGAGACAGAGTTTTGTGTGTCTTAGGGCTGGTCTTGAATTTACTATGTAGTCTTAGTATGATTTTGAACTTCTGATTGTCCTGCCTCCACTGTTAGCGGGATTAGAGGTATGTATCATTGTGCAAAGTTTATAATACATAGATTTTAGTATATCTATCACTTTAACAAAACTTTTAAAAGTACTTAAAAATGTGTGTGTGTGTGTTTGTGTGTGTGTGTGTGTGTGTGTGTGTGTGTGTAGTCCTGTTGTGTACAGTTGTCTTCCAATTTCAGAAGATGTCATAAGATCTGGGGAACTGGTAGTTGTGAGCTGTTTAGCAAAGTCTGGAACTGACCTTGATTCTTCCGGAAGAGAAGGAATCTTAACCCCTTTGCCATTCATTGTTCCAGCTCTCACTTAGTAAAATGTTTTTATCACCCCCCCAAAACAATTGGTATTAGGGAACCACTAATCTACCTTTTACTTGTTCTTTGTTTCTGTTCCCCCTTTTCTTATAGTTCTCTTTCTTTCTCTTATCTTTTTTTCTTGCTGTATCTAGCTGGCTTCTGTCCTTAGCTTTCTGAGAAGCAAGGACTGTGGGCACATTATCATATTATATTTATGAATTTGTCAATTTGGAGACTTTTGTATGAATAGAGTCAGTATTTGGACTTTGGCTTAGCCCAGTGTCTAACAGTCCTGTGTTTTCACGTGTGCAGTGCTGTCTCCCTCACTGTGCTCTGGACGTGCTTTGTCCCAACCAAAACTCACGCTGAAATGTAACTGCTGAATAGGAGTCGTCTTTTGCTGGTCTGGGTTCATTACCCTGAGGGTGACTTTTAACAATTACTATTTTTTATTTATATGTGTGTTTTGTCTGTGCACCATGTGCGTGCCTGGTGCCCATAGGAGCTAGAAGAGGGCATCAGATCTCCTAGAACTAGAGGTACAGATGGTTGTTCACTGCCGTTTGGAGCCTAAGAGCCAAACCCAGGTCCTCTAGAAGAGCAGCCTGCGGCTTTAGCCTTCTCTCCGGCCCCTCAAGAGTGACTGTTTTAAAGCATGAAGGTCCAGTGCTTTGTCTCCTTGGCATATACTGTTTCCCTTCTGCCTTTGGCTTTGAACAGAAGTCAAGCAGACATGGTGACATACTGTTGGCTTTCTAGCCTCCAGACCAGAGCCAAAATAAGCTTCTTTACAAATTATGTCTCATGTACTGTTGTAACAACTGAAAATGGACTGACACTCTTGTCCTCAGTTTTGCTTTTCCCAGTATTTTCCTATTATTTAAGAATATACCTATGTTAGGTGCGCTCTTAAAATATTAGCTGGACAGTTAGAAATGAACAATAAATACTTGAGTTTTAAACTGTGTACCATTTGGGGTAGCATGAGGAAATCTCATACCATCTTTTCTGTCCTGCCTGGGACATGAATCATCTCCTGGTTCAGCATACCTGTGCTAGATCTCTATGCTTCCCTCCGGTCACATGGTCGCTGTCTTGTTATCAGATCCTCTGTGTGGTATTGCAGACTGGTACTCACACTACCCTTTGTTTTTTTTTTTTTACTTGATAATGACTCATTTTGCAAGAGGATAAGCTGAAGAGAAACAATAAGGAACCTAAGAAAAGAAGTGTGCAAGCTGTGGACACCGGTGCTGCGAAGGAGTAAGAGACTTGTTTCGGCTTTGCTATCGAGCCTCACAGTTATGGCCATCCTGCACGACAAGCTGGGTGTTGGGGAGCTGACTAGAGCTTATTAAGTACTAGCTGTGGGCCTTGGCATTACTGAGGTCTTGAAATATACACCCACAGGATAAAGGGCTTCTCTACTAGCATATAATTCCTTTTTTGTTTCTTTTTTCTTTTTTTTTTTTGATTTTCTGAGACAGGGTTTCTCTGCATAGTCCTGGCTGTCCTGGAACTTGCTCTGTAGATCAGGCTGGCCTCAAACTCAGAAATCCGCCTGCCTCTGCCTCCCAAGTGCTAGGATTAAAGGCATGTGCCGCGACCACCCAGCTTGTTTGTTTCTTTTTAAAAATTACTTTTATTTAATTTTTGGCAGTATCATGCGTGTGTATATTTTAATCCTACTCTCCAACTCCTCATTACTTTTTATAATCAAGTACTACCAGTCTGTTGCTTAGATAATGTCTCCTTGTCACTTGATGGACTTTGGGGTTATTTTCCCCCTTTTTGGCTATTTGAAATAATGCTGATATGGATCTGATGTTTTAAGTTTATTAAAACCAATTGGGCTGGAGCCATGGCTCAGCACTTCAGAAAGCTTGTTGTTCTTGCAGAACATCTGAGTTCAGTTCCCAGCACCCACAGTAGTTGGCTCACAACCACTTGTAACTCCATCGCCAGGGCATCTACTGTCTCTGGCCTCCATAGACAACTGTACTCAACATGCAAATAACCTGCCCTCCATACACAAAATAAAAATGGTAATTTTTTTTAAATTACATGGAAGTCCTATAATTTTAGTTGACTAAAAAATTATTCTGGACAGGCTTTTGGAAGGCAAAAGGATAATTTTATTAGGTTTTATGTTATACATTGAAAATAAGATTTTTTTCCTTTTAAACTGATGTCTCCAGATTTCTTGAGACTTCATGCTGGGATTAGGACTTGATACAGTGTTACCCCATCCTTGCTGTCACAATGAAGAAGCCACTAAGGTACTGAAGATCTGTAGCTCTCTTAAGAACTTCAGATCTAGTGCCTGTAACTTTAGTAATGTTCTACTTTTAATGATCAGCATGCTTTTTTTAAAAGATTTATTTATTATATGTAAGTACACTGTAGCTGTCTTCAGACACTTCAGGAGAGGGAGTCAGATTTCATTATGAATGGTTGTGAGCCACCATGTGGTTGCTGGGATTTGAACTCAGGACCTTCGGGAGAGCAGTCAGTGATCTTAATTGCTGAGCCATCTCACCAGCCCAGCATGCTTTTTTAAAATAACATATTGTTCAGTTAACTGTAACAAAAGAAATTATGGCAAAATATATGTACAATAAAGTTTTCTGGGTATAGAGGTGCATATCCTTAATCCCAGCACTTGACCAGCAGAGGCAGGCAGCCTGCCTGATCTCCTGCATTGCAAGTTCCAGACCAGCCAGGGTTACATAGTGAGACCTTGTCTTAAAAAAAGAGGTTAAGGCTATAGAGAGGGCTCAGCAGTTAAGAACACTGGCTGCTCTTCTAGAGGACCTGGGTTTGGTTCTCAGCACTCACACTGGGTGATTTACAGCCACCTGTAACTCCAGTTCCAGGAGACCTGATGTCCTTTTCTGGCCTCTGTAGGCCCTGGCATGCACATGATGTACAGACATACACTCAGACAAAACACCCATATATATATAAATAAATACAATTAAAGATAAATAACTTTTTAAAAGTCACTTAAAGATTTATTATATGTGTGTGTATTTCTGTGCACCACATGAATACAAATGCTCTCAGGCCAGAAGAGAATTTTGGGTCCCTCTGGAATTACAGGTGGTTCAAGGTTAACTTGTGTTAAACTGTAAATTCCAGTCTAATCTATAGTCTAGATCCTGGTCACAACAACAACAACAACAAAAAACCCAAATCAAAAGTGAGATTGTTTTGGCTTCTCTGCGTCATTTATGTTTCCATATGAATTTTAGGATCAGCTTGTCATCTTCTACAAAAAATTTACATTAGGGTGTTTTCTGGTTATTTGAGTTTTTAATTTTTTAACTTATTTTATTATTTTATTTATTTTTTTGTCATCTTGACACAAGTTAGGGTAATCTGAGAAGAGGGGGCCAGAGTTGAAAAATGCTTTTATAACATTGGTCTGTATCCTAACCTGTGGAGCATTTTCTTAATTAGTGACTGATATAGGAGAGCCCAGTCCACTGTGGGTGGTCCCGGCAGTGTAAGAAAGCAAGCCAGGAGGAGCAAGCCAGCAAATAGCACACTTTTTATGACCTCAGCTTTTGTTCCTGCCTCCAGGTTTCTGCCTCAAGTTCCTACCCTGACTTCTCTGGATGATGGAATATAGGCTGTAAAATGAACTAAAACCTTCTCCCTAAGTTGTTTTTTGGTCATGATATTTTATCACAGAATTGAAACCATAAATGAGCGTAATAGGCATTGGTTGAAACCCCTAGATGAATGTGGAGATTATTGCCTCTTTAACAGTAACCTGTGTATTGATGATACGCATGGCCCAACATGCTCATGAGTTTGTCTGTTTTCAGTTTTAAGAACCTCATGCCCAGTGTCTTCATTTAAGATCAAGTTCCAGCTTTGATCTGCTGTAATTTGTCAAGGTTGGGGCTGGAGTGTGAGAGAGATGGATGTTGAATGAACATTAAGTATTTCTTTTTCTTTTCTTTTTTTTGGTTTTTCGAGACAGGGTTTCTCTGTGTAGCCCTGGCTGTCCTGGAACTAAGTTTTTCTTTAAAGAGGAGTGTAGGTTGTGCATCTCACTTTACTGAAAGAGAACTGCAGACTGGCTGTGAACAGTCAGCTGTGGGGTACACTTGTGTGATCCCTGAACTCAGGAGGTGGAGGCTAGAGAGGCTAGGCTGGGCTATACAGTGAGGCCCCCTGTCTGGGAAAAAAAAATGGGCAGGGGAAGCCACACAACTTTTGAAATGACCCTTGATGTCTGCTTTGAGGCAGGAGAGATGACAGAGGATAGGTGCTGCTAGGTGCTTTGTTTAGCAAGAGACTGCTGGAGGTTCAGGAGAGTGGAAGTGAACAGACAGGCTTTAGGTCAGGTCTAGAATTTTATGGTGATTAGGTTTGTTTAAAAGCCTGGGGTGGGGCTGCAATTATGGCTCAGAGGTTAAGAGGTTAAGAGCACTGGCTGGAGCTGCAGAGACCTGGGGTGTGTTCCCAGTCCTCGAATGGCAGCTCACAGCTCCAGTTCCAGGGACTCCAGTGCCATCTTTTAGCCTCCCTGGGCTCTAGGAACTGCTAAGTACAAGGTCATTTTATGTAAAGGACACCATTTCTGCTAGCATAATGCTCCACTAACCTCAGCCTTTGCCTTTCTCACCTAACAGAGCAGTGAGCTGCTGTACTTAAAAATGTACTGCAGTGCATCCAACAACAGCTTTTACAATTTAATTTTTATATTTATGTATTCCTTCATTTTGTGTGAGTTTGTGTGTGCATGAATATGTGTATTTGTGCCATGGGGCACATGTGGAGATCAGAGGACAGCTTGATGTAGGTTCTTTTCATCAACCACGTGAGTGGAGGTGATCAAACTCAGGGCAGGCTTGATGTCAATCCTTTTACACACTGAGTGTCTCACTGGCCCTCACTATTTTTACATTTTTATTTATTTATAATTATTGTGTGTTTATGATATATAACTTCATATGTGCTTGGTATGGCTCAAATGTGGAGATCAGAGGACAACTTATAAGGGTCATGTGTTACTTTCCACTATGGGTTCTGGATAGTGAACTCAGGCTTGAATAACAACAAGTGCTTTTACCCACTGAGCCACTTCTTTGGCCCTGGTTCACTATTTATATTAATTTATTATTGTACCTCAAATCAAGGAACAGAAATGTTATAAGTAAGAATGTGGAAATTGAGCAGAGCTTCTAGGAGAGTTGCATATAATACTATACTTTCTATACCGTTTTGGTAAAAGAAAGTCAGCAGTGTTACTTTAATTAGCTATCTGGTTTTGGTTTCTCCAGGGCTTTGAGCTGGAAAGAAATTAGGAAGTATAAAGAAATGCAAACAGAGCCCTTCTAGCACGAGCTGAGGCTTTCTCCCCCTCAAACTCCTGTTAGGGTCATTGGTTGCAGTCAGTGTCATGCCCCATATTCCTTAAAGTCATCCAGGAGGGATGTGTGTCCTGTGTTTTGTGAAGTGCTGCTCTGTTGGATTATGTCACTCATGTTCAGCCACCAGGCAGTTCTCAAAACCCAGCACAGGCCTTACTGCTTCCTCCATGGGGAAGATAATAAGTTTAAGGGGCTAAGTTCCCAGAAAACAAAAAGCATACCTGTGTGGAAGATTCTAGAAGGCCGAATTAGAACTTCTTTAATTGTGGAGAGTTAGAAAGCTCTGAGTGAATTATCTTGGGCTTCCTTTAGTCCTCTTAATAGTCATTCATTATCCAAGCATATTTTTGGCCAAACACTTTGTTGATATCAAGCAAAACCTCTGAACTGTCCTCTGAACAGACCTTAAGTTTTCATCCATTCCCAGACTAAATGTGGCTTGGGTGGTTCTGGAGCCTGTAGTAGAACTTCTCACTCCCCTTGTATCCCTTTGCTGTATCCTTGCCAGTGAACTCAGTCAGTGCTTTGACATATGACTTGTTTCCCCTGCAGCCACTTCTGTGGTGAGGCTTTTGTCATTTGAGGCCACATAAGTCCTTGTTCCTGGACTGCTGCCACTCATTTTTGGCTCAGAACAAATAAATAAATAAATAAATAAATTCTCTCATTCCTTTGAGGTGAGCTGTGCTGTGCTTGTGTAGCAGGACCATAGGTGCATGGGAACTTAAATGTGGATTATCTGCTGTTTCCTCTTTTCCTTAGAAGAAAAGGAAAAACTTTATGTAAACATTGCTAGTGGTAGTTTGATGTTTCTAGACGCAGGTCATTAGGGGTTCCTATGTCTGGCACATGTGTGCCATGCAGGAATTGCCCTCTCCTGTTTGCTGGGAGTTTCCTTTGCTTCTTTCCTATATTCAGTGTCCTATTGCTTCCTGTTTCTTTAAGTTATTTTCTCTCTCTCATGACTTATGTGAATAATGAGGCCCTTCAGAAAGGGACCATGAGTAAAGCTCATGAATCATGAATGTTAGAAAAAGCTTTCTCCAAAAAAAAAAAAAAGAAAGAAAGAAAAAGAAAAAGCTCTCTCTTTTACCCTTCTTTATAGTTTTCTTTCATATTGTATCTGACATTTCTTCCAGTGTTGAGATTTGAAGCCATTCTGAGTCCTGATCCTTTGGCTAAAACTTCTGAAGTCTTGTTTTCTTGTTATATATATAAAAAATGTAATACATTCTATGTATTCTTAATCTGATATAGTTCAAGTCCCCATCCATGTGGTTTGGTCTCTGTCCTTCATATTGGAAGTTCTCTGCTAATCTCTTTTGTTAACAGGACAAGATTTAGAATTGACTATACAAAGAATCAACAAAACCAGGAGTTGGTTCTTTGAGAAAATCATCAAGATAGATAAACCTTTATCCAGACTAACCAGAGGGCACAGAGGACAGTATCCAAATTAGTAAAAATCAGAAATGAGAAGGGAGATATAACAACAGAAACTGAGGCAATTAAAAAAAAAATCATCAGATCCTACTACAAAAGCCTATATTCAACAAAACTGGAAAATCTGGATGAAGTGGACAGTTTTCTAGACAGATACCAAATGCCAAAGTTAAATTAGGATCAGATAAACCATCTAAACAGTCCCATAACCCCTAAAGTAACAGAAGCAGTCATTATAAATCTCCCAACCAAAAAGGGCCCAAGACCAGATGGTTTAGTGCAGACCTTCAAAGAAGACCTAATACTAATACTCTTCAAACTCTTCCACAAACTAGAAGCAGAAGGAACACTACCCAGTTCATTCTATGAAGCCACAGTTATGCTGTGTATTCTCCCTTGGAGATGGAACAGTTTCTGTCTAATCAGGAACTTTTCACAATTTCCTTTCATAGAGGACTTCATAAGAGATTTTTTTCTACTTCTATCATGTTTAATGTTCCAAATAGATTTTAAAAACTGAAAAAAAATAGATTTATATAATGAAATATATAGCGACTATATATATTGGACTTTAGATAGTATTTCTATGTTAACTTAAAAATACAGAAATACTTAAGGCACATTAGAATCCTATCTTTCCATATTTACTGAAAAAATTTATGCTACTGGTAAACTACAATCACATTTCTTTACTTTTATTCTAGAAATCCATGATTTCAACTTGTCCTTTCTAATAGTTTTTATTGTTGTTCAATTTGTAGCCTTACGTATAAATACATGTAATGGAAGAACCAGTTTATAAAAGCATGGAAAAAATGTTGTGGTAGTATGTTGGACAGAAAAGTCTCTCTGATTTAGAAATGTATGGAATATAGATTCAATTGTTATGAAAATCCCTTTGATTTTATGAAGAAAAAAGTGAAATGCAAATATTTAATAATAAACAGTATTTTAATGGAAATTCACACAAAATACAAATTAGTTTCTCCAATTGGGATAAAAATGCAATGTATTCATCTCACGAGTGAAAAAAAAGAACTGACTATGGTCTTAGAGCACAGGCGGAGCTTTACTGAACTTGATGGGGAAGCTCAGCACGCTCTCTGAGTCTGGTTGCTGAGCCGGGGAGGAGGCTGCCAGTTTTTGCAGTCAGACGTTGAATTAGTTTAGACTCAACTGTTGGGCCCTCTTGAAATAGCATCTGGTCTGTCTTTACAGTCCATGCTGGTCTATAATCAGAGCTCTACATGCCTCCGCCTATGACCTGGGTCTTTTGTTTTGAGTCAGGGTCTTGCTATGTACATCAGGCTGGTCTTGAACTCTCCATCTTCCTGCTTTGTGTCGGGAGTGCTGGGCATATACAGACCTGTACTACCACCTGGCCTGGCGTTCTCTGTCTCTGCCTGCCTGCCTGCCTGCCTTTTCTCTCTCTCTCTCTCTCTCTCTCTCTCTCTCCCTCTCCCTCTCCCTCTCCCTCTCCCTCTCCCTCTCCCTCTCCCTCTCCCTCTCCCTCTCCCTCTCTCTCTCTCTCTCTCTCTCTCTCTCTCTCTCTCTCTCTCTCTCCAGTTCTGTTTTTCAAAGGCATATATAAACATAAGTAGTCTAAAATATTTCATTTAATACTAGAAAGTAGACCTAATAATGTGATTCTTAGGCATGTTACAGGGCTGGAGATGTGGCTTGGTGGTAGAGTGCTTTCTTATCTGGAGTGTGCTGTGTGGGTGGAAGGAAAGAAAGAAAGGTTACACCCGCTAGTGTTGGCTACTTTATCAGCCTGTGTCTTTACCCTCTGTACGTTTGAAGTGTTTGGTCCTTCCGAGAGGTGAAGCAATAGCACATCCCAGGCTTTCTGCATTCACCCCTCCCCCCCAAGGGAGGGACAAAAAGTAGATGTCATTTAAACAAACTGAAAGGCCTTTCTTAACCTAAAAATCATCCAAAATCTAATTTTAAAATGTAAGAAAAGACAGTATAATTTTTCATTCACCCAGTTTTAGTGAGGATTGTATATGAGATTACTCTGTTCCTAC
The DNA here is from genome assembly GCA_036184795.1 of Tokudaia tokunoshimensis. Classification (NCBI taxonomy): domain Eukaryota; kingdom Metazoa; phylum Chordata; class Mammalia; order Rodentia; family Muridae; genus Tokudaia; species Tokudaia tokunoshimensis. The sequence goes on along the minus strand of BTHU01000002.1, from coordinate 136,893,599 downwards.
ATTTCATTTGTCTGTGCCTTGTGTTTTTCCTTTTTTCCCTAGGCTTTTGTCTTTCTGTTCCATGCTCTTCCCCCTCCCCCAACCTTTGTCCAGCTTTAGCCTGTGCTAATCACTTTTCTGGGGTGATTGCCCACATGGCAGTGTACCACAGTCTTTTCCTACTGCACATGTACAGAGTAGATGGCATCATTTTTACTGTAAACCTGAACTACTCTGACATCTGCTGACTTCTGTCATGTCCTTGTACAACCTGAATGTCATCATCTTTTAGGGTGGGTATATATCTAACACTAGGCTTCTGACTCTGCTCTTTGGAAAAAGGAAAAGACAATGTTCTTCGGAGGTGAGAAGGTGCAGTCTGTGTTTCTTGCTTTGGTCAGAAGTTATAAAGAATTAAACTCCAGCAATGGATGAAAACGGGAAGAGCTGTATATCATTTTGCTGATCTAATAATCCCTTCCCAGATGTCAGCAGACTACTAATGTGCTTCATGGCATGGGCTCCTCTACAGGAGCCGTACTTACTCTGACTCCTAACCCCTGAAACGCCTCTTCTACCCAAGATTTCTGTGGTTTTTTTTTTTAAATGGAACCTGCTTGCGACTATAATTTTATGTTATATCTTATATAGCAATTTTCTTAGTACATTTTAATATTTATTGTTATAGACTTAGAACCACTGCTGTTTAGTTTTTCCTTTCCTTTTTCCTTTTCTTTTTCTCCTGCTTCTCCTCCTCCTCCTGCTCCTCCTCTTTTCTTCTTCCTTTTTTTTTTTGAGTCAGGGTCTCTGTACAGAGCCCTAGCTTCCTGGCTGTCCTGGAACTCCTATGTATGATCAGGCTGGCCTACTTACAGAGATCTGCTTGCCTCTTCCTCCCTGTGCTGGGATTAATGCTTGATTTCAATTAGTTTTTTAAATTTCAGTTGATAGCTAACTTTGGTTGATTTAAAATAATCATAGGAATTATAGTTATCATGATTTGGTGAGTAGACCTCTTCCACTTTAAAATCAAATCACAATGATAAATAAGGTCATATAATAACTAATAGTTACTGTGATAAGAATGAAAATTTAGTGTACCACAGCAATGGAATGCCCAAAAACTCATAGAATTACACAAAGCTTTTGAGTTAGGTGCTTTTGTGTTGCAGGTACTGGTCCAAGTACTAAGACTACACCAGCGAGCTCTGCTCACAGAGCAGACATTTATAAACAGTCTCTGTAAGAATAAGTGTTGCACTGAGAATTAATCAGGTTTGTTTTCTGGGGGAAAGGCAATACACTGTTTTGGCTGGAGTGTCAGGTAAGGACTCTTTAAAAGGCTGTCTTGGTGGAGACAGGTAGTGAAAAGGCCATCTTGACTGTTTCTGGGGTTTTCATCCTTTTGGGTGAAAGGAATAAGAAATTCTGAGGTATGAATACAGGCATGTTCTGGTGGATTTGTTTGTTTTCTTTTTAAGACAAGGTTTCATAATGTAGCCCTGGCTGTCTAGGAACTGAGTTAGGCCAGGGTGGCCTCACACAGAGATCCACCTGTCTCTGCCTTCTAAGCGTTAGGATTAAAAGTGTGTCCACCATTACTAATATGGTTGGCATGTTTTGAAAGCAGTCTTAGAGGTCTGGTTAAGGAGTTTAGATTTTATTCTGAGTTTTCAGCAAGGGGGTGACATGATGAGCTGCTGTTTGGAGATTGCTTTTGGTGATAAAAACTCAGCCCCTAAGATGTCAGAATTTTAGTAGGTGGTGCTTTCTCATTCTCCCCCAGAAAGGTTGTACCAAGATTTATGATGCCACATAGTGATCTTGAGTAACTCTAAACCTGCTCTGCTTTCCTGACTTTGAATTAAGGTTACAGATGTCCCATTGTGTCTGCTGGGCTTTGTTCCTGTGCCCCTGCACCCTATACTATTTGTTCAGAGGACATAGTATTTGCATGGGCCCTGCATGTGTCTCTGATGTAAATCCACTTCACCCAGAGAACTCAGGATTGCTAATTCAGTGTAAATGTTATGCAGACAGCCACACAGTGACAAAAAAAGAAGTCTGCATCTATTTAGTGTAGACACACACACACACACACACACACACACACACACACACACACACACACTTTTTGATTTATAATTGGTCGAGTCTACGGCTGTGGACCCACAGATATGGCACAGGAGTTTAGTTGCAGTTAATCCCCAATTTCTTTTCCTGGGCTGAGAGTTCAGCACATAGTGGGTAGTCAGGTACAAAATTCTGGTTGAAAACAAGGTGTAGGATACATTTTCTTTAATTTTAGGCCATTTCATCTCTGACTAAATGATGTGTGTCAGAACTGTATGTGAGACAGTAAGAGCTGCGGAGTCAGAGCTGCTCAAGTGTGTATCTTAGCCTGGACACTCAGAAGTATGTTGTAGGAATTTTCTCTGCTTTACATGGAATATCACTTCTTAGTATCTAACTGTACATATTAAGGTGGATAATAGGAATGGGGCATATGTATATACATACATTTGTGTATGTGCTATGTATACATGCATGCATATATGTATGCGCTCATGCATGCTCTGTATCCTGCCTCACAATAGAGAATCCTGGCCAATTCTAGCTCTTGCTGGATAGACAAAAGAAGTGTCTGACATAAGGCTTAAAGGGAGATTCTCTGTTAACCTCATAGTTTCCTAGAGGAGGAGGAGGACTGCAACTTTGTCTCCTGGCTGACTTGCAAGTGTCTGGGTGTTCTTAGTCCTTATGCCTAAGGCATGTTACATAGTTAAAACATCAGATGGGTTAAATGACCGGTCTGCCACTTTAGTTCTGCACCCGAACTGAATCCTGACTATTACAATGGAAAATTCAGACTTTGTAAGCAGATATGGAATCTGGGAGTTTTGGGGCAGCTAGGGTGATTTCCTCTGGTTTCAAGAGAAAGAGTAGAAGGAAGATTTAGAAGCTGAAGTTCTTACACAAATTAAATGAGAAAGTTTATGCATACAAATAAATATATATGGTATCTACAATACATCCTGGGGATAAGTTTTCTGCTTCTCTCTTGGAGGCAGGGCCCCCTACTACCCAGTGCATAATTCAAGAGTTTAAAATATATCACTCATGGACAGAGGTGATGACCCAGTTTATTCATACGTTGTAATCAAAGAAAATAAATACATATGAAAAATATGGACTAGAAGCCAGGTGATCCTGGCTTATGTTCTAGGTTAGCTATGATTTTTGGTCTCCTTTTTTCTCATTTTATGGAAATATACCACTATATTTCTTTCCTGACTAACTTGCTCAGATTACAAAAAGCCATAAACCACTGTTTTCACAACTTTCTATATTGTGTTCTTAGAAAAGTACTTTTCTTCTAGAATTATAATTATTTGTCTTTCAGGTATAAGTATTATTTAAATTGCATCAATGGAGCACATACAGGGAGCTTGGAAGACGATCAGCAATGGTTTTGGACTCAAAGATGCGGTGTTTGATGGCTCCAGCTGCATCTCCCCTACAATTGTTCAGCAGTTTGGCTATCAGCGTCGGGCCTCAGATGATGGCAAACTTACGGATTCTTCTAAGACAAGCAATACTATCCGGGTTTTCTTGCCGAATAAGCAAAGGACTGTGGTATGTGACTCTAGAAAATGTAGTTCTCTTATTCTTGGAGACTCTGCTATGCTGTCCAGTTTATAGATGGGAAAATCTCCTTGTCACGTGTGGTCTCTGTTAATTGTTTTTTTTTCTCCCCCAAGTGCAGATTTATTTTTATTTTTAAAAAGACCTATTTGTTTTATCTCTCTGTATGTATAAGTGTTCTGTCTTTATGCATACCACAAGAGGGAATCACATCCTATTACAGATGGTTGTGAGGCACCATGTGGGTGCTGGAAATCAAACTTGGGACCTTTGGAAGAATAGTCAGTTCTTCCTTCCTTCCTTCCTTCCTTCCTTCCTTCCTTCCTTCCTTCCTTCCTCTCTCTCTCTCTCTCTCTTTCTCTTTCTTTCTGAACTCAGACTGTCAGACTTGCAGCAGCCGTCTATGTCCAGAGTCATCTTGCCAGTTCTTAGCCATTTCTTTGAGAAATTTTTTTCTTCTTTTAGTTTCCAAGCTAATTAAAATTAATTAAAGAAGGGGGGAAAAAAAGACATTCTTCTGTGAATGCAAAATATTGGCTTAATTTTTGAGATTGCAATTAAATATGAGGAAAATACAATTTTCTGGTTATTTTACTTTAGGAAAAAAGTCTAGATTTTTAATTTTGAAAAGAATTTAGTTTTTGTTTTATGTGAATGGGTGTTTGCTGCCATGTATGTCTGTGTGCCAGTGTGTTCAATGCCCCCAGAGGTCAGAAGAGGACATTGGATTCCCTGGAACTGGAGTTAGACAGTTGAGCTGCCATGTGGTGCTGGGGATTGAATGAATGTGGCTGCTCTGGAAGGAAAGCCAGTGCTTTTAACTATTAGGCTATCTCTCCATCTCCTAGGAAGAGAATATTTTGTTATTTTATAGGCCTAAGACAGATTTTTAGGTTGCTTAAGAAGAAACTCCTGCCTTGTCTCTTCTCAGGGCACAAAATATTTCTGCATTTTCTCCATGGAATCAGTGACAGGTTCATGTTGGAACCAGATGTCAACAGGAGTTTCTGACACAAAACTCCATTATTTTCTAAGGGCCCATTGCTTAAAACCCTTTACTGTTCTGAACTTTAAAAGCAAAAAAATTGTTTGGCTGAAACAGAAAAGTGAGGTTATATTGGTTTTTGTTTGTCAGGACTTGTTTAAACCTAAATTTGAAACTTGTACCTCCTTGCCTTCCATGTCTGTGGAGCACAGTGTATGACATCTGTTTGTTCCTTAAGGCTCTAAGATTGGAAGGCCAGCCAGAGCTTTCTTGGTTTTCTTTTAACAGTCCCCTCTGGTTTTTCTAGTTGTACCCTTCATCCTTATTTATTTTGTCTGTGTGGTTTGTACCTGAGTGTATGTCAATGTACCATGTATATGCAGTGCCTGTAGAAGCCAGAAGAGGACATTGGGTACTCTAGATCTGAAGTTCTAGATGGTTGTGAGCTGCTGTGTTAGTGCTGAGGAAGAATGATCTTAAGTTTGAGACTTATCTGGGCTACCTGGTGTTTTCAGGATTCACAGGCAGCTTAGTATGAGATTCAAAATAAATTATTATTATTATATATATATATTTTTTAAAAAGATGACTACTGAGCAGCTGCCTGAAGAGCGGGGCACAGTGTTTGTGCTGGTTAGCAGTGCTGGCTGCCACTTTTCCTTTCAGACCGAGCAGAAGACTTTCTCCACTTCCTTTTCCACTCTGGGGCCCAGACTCACAGATTGGGTATTTCAGAAATAAATCTGTAGTGCCAATACTAGGTCATAGACCGTCTAGCCTGTGCTCCTTTCCCTGGATCCAGAACTTTGAGTTGTAGGTTGTCTAGGGTATTCCTCCGAGACAGGACCATGTTGGCTCGGTCACATGGAACCGCCTGCTTCCCCTAAGCCTGTAAGAACCCGGGAACCTGGCCTTTGTTCTTCTTGACTGAAGATATCCTTTCTCTCTCCCTTGTCGCACTTCTGTAGTACAATATTCCAACTCTCCTAATACCTTCCCTCGTTAGGGCTTAAGGTGACTGGTATGCCTGGGAGCTCATGACTGTTGGATAAAGTTCTTTTAAATGTGTCAGCTCTCCTAACTCTACATGTCATGTTTCTACCAACCTGCAGTAATTTTGAATAGCCAGCAGCTCTTTTTAGCTTATTTCTCCAGGGGTAAAAAAGAAAATCTTCACTTGTTAGTATTGTTTTATACAAGCAAGGTCATTTTAATACTAAAAGAGTAAAAAGGGCTATTTCAAGATGAGAATGGATTCTGTTCGAAGGTGTATCACATGACAAGATAATTCAGCATTTCATAAATAATGAGTTATTCTTCATGTTACTGAACACTGAAATTTAGAACCAAATTTAATACTTGTTTCAGGTCCATTTGTAGATGTTAAAAACTAAGAGCCATTGAGGCTGCAGAGATGGCTCTACAGTTAATAGGGTCCTAGAGTTTTCAATTAGCAGCACCCCAGTTAAGCAGCCTACTCCCTCCTGCTCCGGGGGATATTACATCTGTAGCCTCTGGTACAGGGCACATACATTTATGTACATGTTCTCCCCCCCCCCATAGTTAGAAATAATAAAACTCCTCTAAAAAGAAAAGCCAACAGTAGCGGCTGCTAATAGTATTTCTGAGAGTTTTATTCATCTGTGTAATTCCTGACAGCCTCTGTTGGAACAGGTGGTTGGGAGTTTGACATGTACTGAATCTTATGGAAAGCCTATAGCAAATGTTAGTTTCTTCTATTTCTTTGGCAAAAGATGGACCACCTTTCTCTGGGAAAACCAGTGGTGGAAAGGTCTTTTGGCAGCCAGTGCCCTCAGGCAGCCAGGACCCACCCACCCTCAATCCTAGAGTGGCTTCACAGGATTTCTCTTCTTACAGCTCAGTGAGACACCATTGAACTAATCAGTTTGCATCCTGGGGGTAGGAGAAACAGACTGAGAATATGTCTAACTGAAATGATTTTAGAAGAATAATTGTCTTTAGAAGAATAATAGTCTTTTAATGTTTCTTGTCATTTTGTATTCTAAACATGCACGTCTCTCTGGTTGCTTCTTCTCATTGTTACTGGACAAGTGAGTTACTAGAGATGAGAACTGCTGCCCTTATAACCAGCCACCTGGCAGGCAGGCATAGACACAGGTTTCTGGGCTGAATGCCAAAGTTATGGAAGCAGACTCCTTGGATGTGTGGGTACAGGAGGCTAGGGAGTCTTTTTCACAAACACATTGAAAGCTGTGCTCTACAGTATAGCTGCATGAGTCTGTCAGTGTGTGAGTTTAATACTCTGCTGTTTTCTCTTCTCGTGTCTTTATAGCTCAGATCTCTAGTGCAGGCATGTCTGCCTCGTTTTGCGGCACACTAGTAAGATATTATAGGGGTAAATACCTATGGAGGTGAAGAGGTTACAGTAACCGTTCTGGTATGCTCATCACCTGCTTACCCTTGGCTGATCATAGCAGTTCTTTTTGTCTGTTTCCACCCGCACCTTTTCATTTGTTTTGATACAAATCCTAGATAACGTTTGTCTGAACTAGTTTGGTATGTCCAAGGAACTTTTTTTCTTTAGACAGAATCTAACTCTGTAGTCTATGCTGGACTTAAACTCAAAGCAGCCATCTGTTTCAGACTCTTAAATGTTGGGAATAGATGCAAGCCACCATGAAGCTATTAGAAACTTAAAGAATGTTAATTGTTTAAATAGCAACATAATTTACAAGTATGGGTGACTTCTGCCCCTGTCTGGTTCCCCAGTTCTTTCCCTTAGTATTCCCATGATAAAGAAGGTTTATTAACTTGAAGAATCAGATGGCCTCATCCACAGAAAAGGAGGAGCTTTTATAGTTTAGAAAAACCCTTTTTCTTTCCTCTGATATACTTGATCCTTTAGGAGAATTTTCTCTCTGACCTGTCACCCCTAAATTGTGTGTCCTATACCCTCAAATTTTCCTGTAGTTCTCCCTTACTAACCTATCTATTCTTCAGGGATTGGTGACTGGCCAGCTAAGTCCCTGTTAGTGGCCAGTAATATCAAAATAAGGCTATGTGAAAAACAGGTGAGTTGTCATTCCTTAGGTTCCCTCTTACTCCTTCCTACTAGCTTTGTCTCCACTTTGTATCCAGATGGTGTGGTCTGTTTTGAGGTTAGACATCTCTGCCTTGCTTCTTAAGACAAATCTCTATCTTAAACCAGCTAGAAGAGAATGGTTGAAAGGGCAGAGATTGCTTCTGACAGAGTTCTACGGTCAGCCACAATAGGGTTCCATGCAGGCAGTTCATAGCTTCTTCTAACCATCCTTGCTGGTTCTGTTGACTCCCATTTTTTTAAAAACTAATTTCCTAGGCTTTGAACCTGAAATATCTAAACTATTTAAGATTTTATTCAGTATATCAATGCTGTGGGTACAGATACTTTGCATTGTGCCTCCAAGTAGCAACCTGGCTTTTGAAGCATGGATTAGGGCATTGCATGGGACACACATGCAGAACTCTGATCCTCCGCTTCCTACTCACCCTCACTACTTTGACATTTGTTAGGAAGATCATCTCTCCATTTTATTGAACGTAGGCTCACCTCGTTTGTTTTACCTTCTGTTCATGCTTATGTACACTTAGGCGTACTGCAATTCCAGATAGCTGGAGTGTACCAAGTATCCCCCCATACCACTTAAAATTATTTTTAAAATGTATTTATTTTTTGGTATGTGTGTACACGTGCATGTGTGCTCCATGGTGCATTCGTGGAGATCAGAGAATGGATAACTTCTGGGAGTTAGTGTCTGCTTCCACATATTTGTCTCAGGGATTGAACTTAAGTTGTCAGGCTTGGCGACAAGCACCTTTCCCTCTAATGTTAATAGCAAGGTGTACATCTTTCTAACTCATACAACACATAAACACATACTGGTTTCCCCACCTTTAAAATATTCTTATTCTTTGTATTGTTCTAATAAAAGTATTTTCTCTAGTTAATATGCCATAGACTACTGTCCCCTCAGATAACTAATTAAGGGTAGTACAGGAGAGCATAATGTTCCTAATGTTGATTCAGGTCTATGTGCATTCACTTGTACTTAATTCTGATATTGAGGTGTTTTTCTCTGTGTGTTCACTATGCAAATAGTATGTCATGAGTTTATACCATTTTACATGTGGGTGTGTGTATTTCAGTGTTCATCTTTGCAAGGGGTACTGTAGCCCACATTGGTACTAAAGGTACTAAAGATCATTTGTTTGCAGGTCAATGTGCGGAATGGAATGAGCTTACATGATTGCCTTATGAAAGCTCTGAAAGTGAGAGGCCTGCAGCCAGAGTGCTGTGCAGTGTTCAGACTTCTCCAGGAACACAAAGGGTAAGCGCGAAGCCAGTCGGCACCTTTTAGAATTCTAAGCATTTCCTAGCGTGTTATATACAAATGCTTTGTATTAGCTTCCTAGGGATTAGTGCATGTGTATATACTTTGTTTTCAAAGTATCAATTCAAAAAAATTTGCTACTGAGAACTTGAGTAATAACATTTCTTTTTTTTGGTTTTTTGAGACAGGGTTTCTCTGTGTAGCTCTGGCTGTCCTGGAACTCACTTTGTAGACCAGGCTGGCCTCGAACTCAGAAATTCTCCTGCCTCTGCCTCCCAAGTGCTGGGATTAAAGGTGTGCGCCACCACCGCCCGGCTACTGAGAACTTGAAATTATTGCCTGGACATTGTCTTTAAAACTACAATAAATAGGGGATGCTAATAGCGTTGTCCAGGGATGGAGGCAGCATTGTTAGAAGGCATGGTTTTGAGTGCAAAGAATTTTCCTGGTGTTTGCCATGAAGAGTGGGTACTCTGAACGTTTGCATTGTTTTTATGGTTAAGAATGCTGGGGGCTGAAGAGATGGCTCATTCACAGCATGTGCAGCTCTCCCAGAGAACTCAAGTTCAGTTCCTAGCACCCACATCGTGCGGTTCACAACAAACTAGCTCCAGCTCCAGGAGATCTTATGTTTTCTTCTGGCCTCCAAGGGCATCTTTACACACATGGCACACATACCACTAGAGACATTCAGATAGACAGAAAAATGTTACTTCCCCTCCCCTCTTTTTAAAAATTTTTTTCTAAAGATTTATTTATTTATTTTATGTATATATATATATACCCTGACTTCATGCACACCAGAAGAAGGCATTGGATCCCATTACAGAAGGTTGTGAGCCACCATGTAGTTGCTGGGATTTGAACTCAGGGCCTCTGGAAGAGTAACCTGTGCTCTCCTCCCCTCTTCTCTCCCTATCCCTTGCCCCCTGCCCCCTATTCCTTATCCCTTTTCATCTTTGACCTGAAGAAATACGCTAGTCAGTATAGTGCTTGCCGTGCCATCTGATTGCCAGACTGCCATAAAACCCTGGGTGTGGTTGTGTCCTTGTAACCTCAGCACCTGGAGACAGAGACAGGCAGGTCTCTGAAGCTTGCTGGCCGGTTTAACCTAATTGGTGAGCTCCAGATGAGTGAGAGAACTTGTCTCAAAAAGCAAGATAGATGGGACCTGAAGAATAACACCTCATGTTGTCTTGCTACATGTACACATTTACTGCAGTCCTAAAGAGAGATTCATGCTTTCCTCACCCATCTTTTTGTTATTATTGTTGTTGTACTGGAGACAGAACCTAGGACCTGGAATTGCTAAGTATTCAGTTTGACTCTCTGATAGCCACAGGACTGAAAGAGGCAGGGAATTTCTACTTCCAGGAAAATACATTGTATTTCCAGTGGTGGTAGCAAGATAGCGATGGTTTTCCCATCCTCAACAGTCGAGATTATGGCCCATAGCAACAGAGCTCTGCATACATATTGTTATTTACTAAGGCAGCCGAGCCTTTGACTTTGTCCTCTTTGGGGAACAGTGCTTCTGTTATTAACCTCTTGCTTGTTCTCTGTGGTTTTGAGTTCCCCAGCTGGAGAGAACATCTCAGGAGAGTCTCCTCAGAGAGCTCACCTTCCGTGAGTCTGTTCCTCTGTTTATTCAGCTAGTTTGTTGATTGACAACATGCCATCTCTTCTAGCTGGATGGATTTCCGTGTCTGTCCCCAAGCTGATATATAGACTTCCTTAAGGACTAGGGTAGATTCTGAGAAGGGTCCACTCTTCTCCAAAGCTGTACTGATTTGGAACTGATGTCTGTTCTCTCCTGCTTGTTCAGGAAGTGGGGTTTCCTTCCTGGTCATTAGTAAACAGTAGCACTTTAGACAGATACCATATCCCTACCTTGCATAGGGAATTATCTTAAGGAATGAATTATTGCTCAATGGATAACCGGAAGAGTGGCTTGTTGGCTTCTGGCAGGTGATAAGAGGGATCTGAGTGATGTCATATGTGCATTACATTTCTTAATCGGAAATACTCATCCTCAGCAAATAGCCCAGATGAACTGAACCACACAGTTTTTGCTTAAATCACTATGATTCTTGTCTTCCTTGTTCTGGACACAGAAAGAGTGATGTCAATCATTTTTAAAGATGTTGTGTTCCTATAGACTTGTGTTTATTTTATAATTTCTACAAACAACTTTAAATCTGTAACTAATGCACAGCACATCTGTGTTTATATTATATGCACACATTTTAGATTGAAGTAGCTGCAGTGACTCAGTAGGATTTTAACATTATACAATCCCCTTAAAGACAGTTACTCTTGCATGAGATTGTTCTATTTCATTGTTTAAAAGACACTTTGTTCTAGGAGCATACATTTTGGAGTCCAACAGGCTTGGATTTTGACAGGCCACACAGTGTGCAGTGTTGGCTTATTTTTAGGGTGGGACCAGAACACCTGTGCGGTGTGCTTAGACGGCATGCAGTAGACAGTAGAGCTGTTCTGTGTCTTGAGCCTTGTCCAGTGTTCCCTCATTTTATGCTTTGGGTAATTTTTAGTAAGAAAGCACGCTTAGATTGGAACACCGATGCTGCCTCTCTGATTGGAGAAGAACTGCAAGTGGATTTTTTGGATCATGTTCCACTCACAACTCACAACTTTGTAAGTTTCAGCTCTTCTCTTTCTTTGCCATTTTGGGCTCTCTACGGTGGATTGTTGACCTTTCCGAGAAGTCCTGGTACGCATTGTTAGTTGCTTTCAGCTCTCCTTATGCTGTCATGTATAGCGGGCAGTTTAGAGTTCATTAACAGAGGCCTTTCTACCCTGTGTCTCTGAATCTGACAGTGTTGGAACTGTGATTCTTCCCTGGGGGGCTCTTGTGAGGATGGTGCCGTGTTTGCTTGTCACTTGAGTTCTCACATCCTATACCTGCTTCCTTGTCACAGGCTCGGAAAACGTTCCTGAAACTTGCATTCTGTGACATCTGTCAGAAGTTCCTGCTAAACGGATTTCGATGTCAGACTTGTGGCTACAAGTTTCATGAGCACTGTAGCACCAAAGTACCTATTATGTGTGTGGACTGGAGTAATATCAGACAGCTCTTGTAAGGCACTGTGGTTTTTCTCCTTGTAAAAAATGTCAGGGTCAGGTCCAGAAACACTTTTGAAGGTGCTCATTATACATTTTCAATGTTAAGTCTGAGTTTTAGGTTTGCTAAATAAATGATTGCTGAGTCAGAAACCATCTACTGTAGAAGCATAATAGTTCTGAAATTAGTTATTTTTAGTGTGGTGGTCATCTAGCTGTAAAATAAACAGGTAGGGAGCTGGGGGATGACTCAGTTGGTAAAGTGCTAACTGTGCAAGTGTGAGAGCTGAGTTTGATCACCAGCCCTGACATAAACTGGGCCCACAGTGTGTAATCTCAGGGTTGGGGAAGTGGAGACAGGCCTATCCTTGGGTTTGCTAGCCAGCTAGTCTAGCTGAGTCATTGAGCTCTAGTTTCAGTGAGAGATCTTGTCTCAAAAAATAGGTGGAGAGTGAGTGAGGAAGATCCCTAGCATTGACCTCTGGTATTCACACCAGTCATATGAACTCAGACACACATGCACAAACAATACCACAAGTAGGCAGGACCCACTGTCTGTTAAATTGTTACTGACACTGAATTGTCAAGGAAAAGAACGGGGACATGGAAACTGAAGGGCTGGACTTTCTCTCTTCACCTGGGTTACAAGTGGCCAGTGCTGTGGGTTGTCCAGGATAGCAGGAAGTGGAGCTTGTACTGGTTCCTTCCTCTCACACCAGGGAGCAATGAGTCTGGGCCTCAGACAGTTTGGATATAAAAGACTGAGACTCTCTGTTAGGAGATAAGCCAGATACAAAAATATATTTCACAGAGAGAAAATGATTTAAATAATTGCATATTTTAAATTACACTTCTTAGAGTCTTTTAAAAACTTGTATTGAGATTGTGAAAAGTCAGTTTTACCCTTATTGAATAATATTATGAAAATGAAAGGAATATTGTCTCCATTCATAATGGGAGGGAACCTTTTAGCTCCCACAGAAGTCATCTTTTGGGTCTCAGAGCACTTGAGTAGCAGAAAGGTATGTGTTTGTGGCTAGCGAACACCTCACAACCTTAGGACTGCCACTAGCACCTCCAAGTCACAGCTTCCTCATTTCAAAAGGGTTGAACTGGGATAATATAAGATTGCTTAGCACAAGGACTCAGCAGGCAAATCAAAGTGCCTAGTTAATAGCAATCCCGCTTTCCCTTCTGTTTTACTGTTGGTACTGAATATAATGAATGTAACTTTGTGTGTGTGTGTGTGTGTGTGTGTGTGTGTGTGTGTGTGTGTGTGTGTTTCAATGACAACAATTCCAGAGAAGCTGTAGTATAGGCTGTAAAATGTACTATCACTTAAGAAACATTATGTAGTATACCTGGACAGGACCACTTTTCTAGAGATGTATCCTGGCAGGATGTGCACTTATCAGCAGCTTGCTGTCACTCAGTCTATAATCCAACCCTTTAGATTGATGGGTCTTTTCATAGCAGGTGACTGACTAAAGCACTTGAAAATGAATCAAGAGAAGTTGGGTTTTAGCTTTGGGTTTAGAGGCAAGGTGGGATGGTTTCTCTGTGAGAGGACTGGATCCATAAATTAGTCTTTCCATGTTTCATTTAGACTGTTTCCAAATTCCACTGTTGGTGATAGTGGAGTCCCAGCACCACCTTCTTTCACAATGCGTCGGATGCGAGAATCTGTTTCCCGGATGCCTGCTAGGTAATGTTTTACTTTGAGCTCTTTTGGAAAGTTACATTGGGTTGAGTGGGTTGGCAGCCTGAATACAAAGTAGTCCTCTTCATGTCCTGCTTTGTGGAACACCAAGTGGAGAGCTTTCTCTCCGTGGTCCCAGTGTACTTACAAAAGTGATTTTGACTGCAGGCCCTCTGTTACAATACAACCCTCAGTCTCACATTACATTTATAAAAAGCTTGAGGTTCTGCCTTTTTCCAGTTGTGGGGAATTAAGTGTCTGTGGAAAGGGTTCTTCAAGTGACTATAGCAACTAAGAAGAAAATCAGACCTTAACTTGCAAATGTTTATCCCAGCCTTAAAATCCAGGTAGTTGGAGATTGATCTTCCTGTTGTGCTCTTAGTTTGCCTTTAACTTGTCTATGCTATTTTCTGGTTTTAAAACTTGAGTTTACATCTCGGTCAGTGACAGGAAAGTATTCAGAACCTAAGATAAAAATCTACATTTTTGTCTAAAATGTCTGATAGTTAATCAGTTACCACTTAATATGACCCCTGTAAAGATCCTATAGAACTAGTTAAAGGCAGCATTTTAGAACGAGGAGTTTGTACTGAAATATGTGTTTATCCCTGACTTGAATGAATCCTTTTTGGTAATTTAAAAACCACATTTGAGCAAAAAACAACTTGCCTTGAGGATAAGAAACTAGACTCTGAAAACCTAAATCTATGTAGAATTCCTAGTACAAAGCCAAATTTCAGTGAGGGAACAACCAGGCCTGTTGAGGTTGGTATGGGAATAGACAGAACTGTATCCCTTAGAAAAGCTGGTCTTTATCCCTTGAATTCATCGAGTGTGACCTGAACAAACCTTAAATTTCATCTACAGAACAAATACTCTCTCCTTTGGTTTTTTTGGAGTTGGGGTGGAATTTAGGGCCTCACCTAGGCTAGGCTGGTGACATGCTATGGAGTCATACCTTTAGTCACAGCAGTTATTAGTTTCAAGATGTTGTGGCTCAGACCTAGAACCTTATACATGCTAGGTAAACCTTCTGCCACTGAGCTGCATCCCGTCCTTCATTCTATACTTGTTAATGTGGTCCCTAGGCTGAAACAACCTTTTCATAGGTTGGTGTTGCAGATGTTCTAACAGTAGAACACATACTTTGCTGTGGAGAGATTTTCACAGGGAGAGATTTTCAGTCTTTCTTCAAATTAAACTGGGCAGATTCCAATTAGGTGGTACTTGTAGCAAATGCTGATCTGTTCTTAGAAATGTTGTAAAACTCTGAAGTATTCTGAAGAGTGATTTATTACCAAGGAGAGATTGTATAACGGACTCTCCTTTTCACAGGTGATGACAAGCACATTCGTTTTTCATTTTCAACATTTTGCACGAAAAGGAACACAGAAGAGTTTTTAAATAGTGCATATTGAGATAGTGAAATATTGTGTCAAGGGTTCTGTGGGTCAGGTTTACCTTTAAGTGTCTTAATGAGCTTAGCAGTTGAAAAGACTTTGCCAATGTGGAGGCCTGAGTGCCAATCATGGACCTTTCTTTCTCCTCCGTGCCCAGTTCCCAGCACAGATACTCCACACCCCATGCCTTCACTTTCAACACCTCCAGCCCTTCCTCTGAAGGTTCCCTGTCCCAGAGGCAGAGGTCAACGTCCACTCCCAATGTCCACATGGTCAGCACCACCCTGCATGTGGACAGCAGGATGATTGAGGTAATAGGGCCCCTTGGGGGGTGGTGATGAGCAGCAGTGGTTAACATTGGGAAGCAGAGAATGTGGATCTCAAAGCTGCTCAGGAATGTGGCAGTATTTTCTCAGGCCCTTGGCCTTTGAAATGTTCTTTTTAAATCTGTTAACTGGCTTAATAACTAGGCCAGTGTGTCATTCCAGCAGGAAATGGAACTCCTCGCTAACCACTGTGCTCTGTGTCCCAGCTTTGGAGGCTGTAGAGCCTCAGATGCTCTACAGGCTTATAAAGCAGGAGCTCTGGGATCTACTGTGCATTGAGGAAATGTGTCAGTGCCAGTGTTTACAAACTGCCTTTCTTTTCTTGTCTGTTCTGTTCCTTTGGTTTGCTTTCTAGCTCATCTTTAAAGTCGACTGAATCCACTTCAAATGCTTCCTTTGTTCTTTATTCTTCTTTATTTCTCATTGCTTTGGACTAGAATAACAGCCTGAATGCTTCTCCCAGGGCGTGCTCCAGACGGTTTTGTCTGAGGGGAAGAGTAGGTATTTTCTTCATGCCTTTGCTTTCTTGGGTTTAACAGGAGAGACTGTCAGATGGTAGACTATATTGAGTGAGACAACTATACATTCATTTATACTTCTAGCTAGACTTGTTGCCATAATTTTTTTTTTCCTTTTCTAGAGTTATGAGTAAAACAAACACTCTGGGTTACCACTGATAGGTGAATTTCTCAAGGTAAATTCTTGAAGACAAAGGGATTGAAATAGTTTTTAAAAACTCAGTTCTCTCAAAAGAGGGAGTGATATAGTAGTAATACAGCATCTATACTGAGTTCAGACATTAGAAATCAAAACGTTTAATCCATCTGGTTAATATGACTTAGAAAAGTTTATCAGAAAGTCTGGCATATGAGCAGATGACTAGAATCCCAGCATGCTGGAGGACCTTATTCAAGACCAGCCTGGGCTACATGGTAAGGTCCTACTTCAAAGTCAAATAAAAAAAGACTCAAGAGACATGATCACATAACTGTGCTTTCTCTACACCGTGACTTGATTGTTGTAAAACACTGTTTGTTCCTTGACATCTCAGGTGCAGTTACTCTCTTGCTATAAATCACTTTCAACCACTTGTCCTACCCTGTGTAAGCTATGGGCTTTATCATTATTAGTCCTAGTAATATAAAGTAGCTATTTTCTTCCCATGCCCAACTTGTTACTGTTTAAACTGATAGTACATTCAAAGTGAAAATTCTTTAGTTTTTAAAATGGGTAGCACAATATTAATCCTGTTTGTGCCTCAAAAGAAAATTTTGCTTGTGGCTCCCCCCGCCCCGCCCCCGCCCCCCTTTTTTTAGAGGTAGTGTTGTGTTTTTTTGAGACAGAGTCTCTCTATAGTTCTGGCTGTCCTGGAACTCACTAAGTAGACCAAGGTAGCCTCCAACTCTCAGAGATCTGTGTGTCTCTGCCTCTCAAGTGCTGGGGTTAAAGGCATGTGCTTTTTTTCCCCCTTTTTCTTTTTCTCTTTCTTTTTAATAACACAAGATTCATTCAGCATTTTGGACTGTATGTTGTTGTTTGGCTTAACACCATTTATGTTCTCCTAAACTAATACTTAAGAGCACTTAAAATTTTATCCTGGGATTATGTGATCCAATTATAGTAATTACTACCAAATAAAATGGGCAGAGGAAGGGAAAAGTAAGAGACATTCAAAACTATCCTGTTGTACTCTGGAATAGAATTCTAATCAATGAAAATAACAGAAGAGATTGGTTGAGTGATCAGTGTTTCTCCTACTTGACTGCCATCGTGTTGTACTTAAAATATATACTTAAAAATATACAGACACCAGGCTTTTCCACCTTTCCACACAGACACACATCATCAGGCCTAGTTTGAGTTGTAGAGTGAAGATCTGTATTTCATCTATGTACAGACATGTGGAGGCTGAAGATTGATGTCATGTGTCTTCCTCAATTGCCCTTCCATCTGTGTTTGGAAAAAGAGGGTCTCAGTGAACCTGGAGCTTGTTGGCTAGGCTACTCTGGCCAGCCAGTGAGCCTCCAGGATCCTCCTGTCACCATCTATCCAGTATAGAGGTCATAGGCATGTGCCACCACAGGGGGATTAAACTCTGGGCTTTTTATTTACATGGCAAGCCCTTGAGCAACCAGATCTTCTCCCCAGTCCTAAGGATCTGGATTCTTAAGTATCTCTGTGATACAGATGGGCTTGGGACTCAGAATTAGGCTTTACTCTACGCTGTTAAGATACTTGGACAGGGTAGCTAAAACTCTCTCTCTCTCTCTCTCTCTCTCTCTCTCTCTCTCTCTCTCTCTCTCTCTGTGTGTGTGTGGGGGGGGGGATTGAGAGCAAAAGCACGCAGTAGCTTGGTTTGTGGTTCTTTTACCTTTGTAAAGATATCTTTGAAAGCTAATCATGATGGCACATGTCTGTAATCATAGCTATGGCAGGAGAATGGCAAATTCAAAGCCAGCCTGGGTTACACAGTGAGACCCTGTATTTAAAAAACCAACCAGCCAGGCTGGAGAGATAGCTCAGTGGTTAAGAGCACTGACTGCTCTTCCAGAGGTCCTGAGTTCAATTCCCAGCAACCACATGGTGGCTCACAACCATCTGTAATGGGATCTGGTGCCCTCTTCTGGGGTGTCTGAAGACAGTTACTGTGTACTCATAAACAAATAAATAAATCTTTAAAAAAATGTTTTAAAAAACCAGCTAGCCAACCAACCAACCAACCAACCAACCAAAAACATGGCTGGAGTAATGGCCCAGCAGTTAAGAGTACTTTTTTTGTAGAGGACTCTAGTTCAGGTCCTAGCACCCACATACAAGCTTACTACTGTTTATAACTTCAGTTCTGGAGAATGTAATATCCTCTTCTGGCTTCCAGGGCACTACACAAATGTGGTGCACACACATATATATAGGGTGCAAAACACCCTTACATATAAGATGAAAAATAAGCCTTCAAATATTGAGTGGGAACATTCTAGTAATAGCATTGTAAAACAAATATCTTGTTTGCTGTAGTTATACAAAGAAAAGTAACAGATGATTTTCTAGAAAAACATTTTCTGAAGTTATGATGGTCAAGTAGTTTTATATTATTGCCTATAAATTCCACCCTCAGGGGAGAATTTTAAATGTAGAGTTTAGAACTGTCTCATGGAGGACTATGTAGACTGTGTAGACAGCTGAGCAGTTAAGACTGCTTGCTGCTCTTGAGTCCAGGGCCAAGGGCCCATGTGAGGAGGAAGCACACAACTATCTGTAACTCTAGCTTCAGGGATCTCACAGTATCCTTTGACTTCTGTGGGCACCCACATTTTCTTGTGTGTGGTGCACCACACACAAATCAAAAATAAAATCTTGAAAAAATGTCCTGTTGAGGTGGGTCTCCATGATTTGAACTATTCTTTGAAACCGTGTCTAGTAGAGTTGGCTTGTCACATAAGAGAAATGTAGCCTGCTTGAGACCATCACTATGGTTTAAAGTAGTATCTCAGTGAGCTGAGGCTGAGATCCATATGTGATGGTTCTGTTTCTACCACCTCCTGTTCTATGACCCTGACTGAGGCTTCCCTTCTCTCCATATGGATTTAAAAAATGTAAACACAGGATTCAGGCTCTGGGGTTTGTTGTCTTACCAGTTCCCTGTGACTTAGGCCTCAAGTAGTGCTTACCTGTGTCAAACCTAACTTTAGGTTTGTATTTGTCCTTATTCCTAATGAAATAAAAATGAGCCTGTCACTGGATCTCTGTGTCTCTGTCTCTGTCTCTGGTTAAGTCTCAGTAGAACAGGACCCTGAGTCTTTGGAGGAGATTCCTATTGATAGTAACTTTGCCAGCCTTTGCTGAAGGTTTGTTTCTGTTGCCTTTTTTCTGAGAAATGTTATCATGAAAAGTTACACTCAACATAATATTTAATAGAAATCAATCTTGAAAAATGTGCTTTTGACATTAGGTAAACTAGGAATTTAGAATATGGAAGTATACTTTCTATTTTAGAGAGTTAATAGTTGTTTTGTTCCTACAACTCTTCCTCCGCAAGAGAAAGCCTTTTCTAGCTTGTCTGATCAACTTTTGTTCTTTGTTTCAGGATGCAATTCGAAGTCACAGTGAATCAGGTACTTTACCCCAGTCATTTAGTGATTTGTAATGGGCTTTTTTTCTCCCTATGCTGTGATCTTCTGTTGGCTTATCTACGTGCGGTTTCTGTTTGTCTTGTCTATTAAGCCTCACCTTCAGCCCTGTCCAGCAGCCCCAACAACCTGAGCCCAACAGGCTGGTCACAGCCCAAAACCCCTGCGCCAGCACAAAGAGAGCGGGCACCAGGATCTGGGAACCAGGAAAAAAACAAAATTGTGAGTATGGCTAGTAACACCTCCTGTCACTCACGGTTCAATAAAGATGAACTCTTGGAAATTAGATATTTGGGGGTGGAAACCTAATAAAGTATATTAAAGGAAAATGAATGCCAGTGCACCCTGGCACCTTCATATCCTATAAGTTGCCATTCGGCTACAACTCAGGAAACCGGCGGCATCTCCTCGAAGACAGAAATTGTAGCTGCAGTGACAGTGTCCATCTTCAAAGGAAGCAGGAACAGATGGGGTTGGGATGGCCCTTTCTTTGATAGCATGGATTATGAATGATCTCCACTCGTTTCAGAGGCCTCGTGGGCAGAGAGATTCAAGTTATTACTGGGAAATAGAAGCCAGTGAGGTGATGCTGTCTACTCGGATCGGGTCAGGCTCCTTTGGCACTGTGTACAAGGGCAAGTGGCATGGTGAGTTTGGGGCCCGTTTCCAGCTGCAGGGCTCTGGTGGCCAGTTTCAGCAGGGAGGGCTAGAGGCTTCTTGGTTCATGGTGGCCTTCTCTATGAATTCTTGATCACACCTGGCAATCAAATCAATTTTGAAATTTCCCAGCGTTTTAACCTTGCATTTTAATTGGTATAATAAAGTCCTCGTGGTGCTTAGAAGCCAGTGAACAAGTATTAGCCCTGAAGTGAAGTATTAGCGGTGCATTTCTTCTAAGCTAAGCTCGCTGTGCTCATGGATCATGCCTCTTCGTGGGCGGGAATCTGCTGCTTTGGGTGGAGCGGACCCTTGACACCAACAGCTGAAAGGGACCTTATGACAGGTACAAGGAGGCGCTGTCTGCTCCTGATCATCTTAGTGCAGGGAAACTGGACACTTCCTGACTAGTGTCTCTGTTTGGGCCCCAGGTTTAATTGTAGCTATCTCTTCCTGTGCCATGGGAAATACTTGATCACTTAGAAGGAAGATTTGAGCTTAAACTCTGTAGCTGTAACTTGAATAATTTGGCAACGTACTTAACCATTTCCATACCAGGTTTTTAACACCTGGATTTAGGATGTTAGCAATAAAAGTAGGGGTTTCTTATATGTGTTTATAAAGATTCTTGATGTCCCATCCCCCAGTTCAGACATGGTGCTAATAACCTTTATAAGTAATGGAGCAGAGATGGAAACAAGTTCTGAGCATCAAGTGTGCAGACATTCAAATTCCTCTGGAAACAGCAGCATCTGCTTCTCTTAGTGCACATCATTACATGGGTTTTTGCCTTGCCTGAGTCGTATGAACAGTTGGTTTCTTAAGAGCACATGCCTTTAATCCCAGCACTTAGGAGGCAGAGGCAGGTGGATTTCTGAGTTCGAGGCCAGCCTGGTCTACAGTGTGAGTTCCAGGACAGCGAGGGCTACACAGAGAAACCCTGTCTCGGAAAACAAAAAACAAAAACAAAAACAAAAAAACAAATAACAAACAAACAAACAAAAAAAGAGCATAGATCAGAGAGTTGGTTAGTGACTTGTAGAGTGACTCTTTCTCTGAGAGCTGTTAAGTAATGCCCTGCTGGCCTGTCTCCTGATCTGCAGAGGAATGCTGTCACGACAGCAGGCCATGAACTAGGCAGAGCCTGTTCTTGAAGGGCTGCTTAGCATCAACTCCAGGCTCCTTCCTGTACTCATAACCCACCGGTCCTTTTAAGTTTTGCCTTTGCAGGTACCTGGCCACCAACCATCTTCCTGGCCTCACCACTTAAGTTGACCTGACCCCCTCACCAGTCTTTCACCTCCACCCTAAGCCCTCCCAGTTTGTTTCCCACTGTAACTCCAAGCCTGCCCTCACCTGGGCTATTGCACCAAATTCTTCTCAAGATCTTTTGTTTCTGGTGCAGTCTAGAATATCCTAATATTCTTCCTAATGCTTACAGCCCACTACCTCCAGGAAGCATCTCCATACACTCCCCACTTCTCAGTAGTCTGAGCCCAGCTACTATCTTATCTCAGACTTCACAGCCATGCAGCAATCTCCCTTCCTTCACCATGTGGCTGCCTCTAGGGCACACGTGGTTTATGGTCACCGTGCTGGACAGGTGGCTCCAGCACTGCTTCTCATCCACTCAGATGAGCTGCATCCTCTCCAGCAGCCTGTGCCTTTGGTGCTGGGAGATGCCAGTTGTCGAGTCAGGTGTAGATGATAAACTGGAACTCAAAGGGAGTCAAGACTGGGACCTCATGGGAACCCTGTCTTTACTCCCCAGAACAGACTGGTGCAAGACTACACTCCTCAGGTTGAGGGACCAGCCACCTCCAGGTGCTTCACAACTGACTCAGACTTTGATCATTGGTGCCTTGGTTATGGTATTTTAGACAAGGTTTTGGTATGTAGCCTAGGCTGGCCTTCTGCCTCAGTTTCCAGAGTAGACAGCCTTATGGAAATTTAAAGTCCTAGGAGGGTAGCGGTGAGGCAGAGGTGAGTTCTCTGAGTTCAAGGCCAGCCTGGTTTAGAGTGAGTTCTAGGACTACAGGACAAAACATTGTTCCAACGCCCTTCCCTACTCCCGCCCCTAGACTGAGGTCTTTACAGGGTTCCAAGTAACTTATTATTGCTAATATAGCTATATAAAACATATTTAAATGATGCTTCTAACTATCCCTGAAGGCAAGTTGACTCCTGGGTGTTTCGGAAACTGTGGGGAGGTTGCCTGGATTGCTGCCACTACTGAAAGTCAGTATTGTGGATCCACTTAATTCCCTCTTCTTCCTGGACCTCTATTTCTACTTCTTCTCTGGCCAGGCAGTGGTGGCGCACGCCTTTAATCCCAGCACTTGGGAGGCAGAGGCAGGTGGATTTCTGAGTTTGAGGCCAGAGTGAGTCCAGGACAGCTAGGTCTCAAAAAACCAAAAAGAAAAAAAAAAAAAAAAAAGAACTGAACTCTACTTCCTCTTTGCAGAATGAATTTAATAGTTGTGCATACATGCTTTGACATAGCAAGCTTTCAGCATGCCTCTTGCTCCCACTGGTAAAGAACCCCTTTCAGCTTGCTGAAGGGCCTGCTTCCTCATCATTTTTTATTTGGTGGGCCACTCATGGCCTTGGCACTACTTTCATCCTCACAGGGTAAGGCTGTGGAGCTAGCCCATATGACCTACCTTGATGCTCAAGTGGATACAGGCTTGTTGAAGGCCTCCATGTGTATGAGTAGCACTAAAGTGCCTTGCCCACTTGATGTTCTACCTGCATACATGTTCTTTGAAAAGTGACTCCCTATCTTCCTTAGACTTGGGGTTTTGAAAGGCTTGCAGGTGGCTTAGTTGGTAAAATGTGCTTGCCATCCAAACATGAGGACCTGAGTTCAAGTCCTAGCACTTACATAAACATTCAGCTGTGGTTGTACTGACTTGTAATCTCAGTACTGGGGAGGAAGAAAGGGGCTTACTGGTTGACCCTAATCAGTAAGTCCTGGGTCCCAGTGAGAACCTGTCTCAAACAAACAAACAAACAAAACAAGGTAAGATGCACATTAATCCTAAGGTATTTGAAAAATGAAGACTATATAACTGAGTATGACTACAAATTAATTTGCAGGAGATGTTGCAGTAAAGATCCTAAAGGTGGTTGACCCAACTCCAGAGCAACTACAGGCCTTCAGGAACGAGGTGGCTGTTTTGCGGTGAGCCCAGCCCCTGGACAGCAGGGTTAGCTAGGGCCAGGCTGTGCAGGTCAGCACCTGCTGTGGGTTTTAAGAGACATTCTTCCTCCAGCATATATGTGCTGGAAGCCAGAAGAGTCCTTTTCATGGACACACCTCTTCTCTGTACTCAAAACTCAACAGCTCTATGGGGTTTGTTTGTGGTAGTGAGATTGTTTTTAATCTTTATTTCTTTTTATAGCTAATTGCATCTTTTTATAGCTAATCCTCTTTGCTCTGGAGCTCAATCCCTCAGTCTAGTCACTGAATCACTCTTGGGTTTGTAGGGACTAGTTGGACAGAGGTGGATTCTACAGACAAGGGGCGGGTCCTGTGCAAAGCGCATCCTCTGTAAGCAGGGCTAGCTAGCATGGAGGTTTATGAAGGATGGTCTCATGGCTGTGCTTCTCCCGCTTCCTCTAGCAAAACACGGCATGTTAATATCCTGCTGTTCATGGGGTACATGACAAAGGACAACCTGGCGATTGTGACCCAGTGGTGTGAGGGCAGCAGTCTCTACAAACACCTGCATGTCCAAGAGACCAAATTCCAGATGTTCCAGCTTATTGACATTGCCCGACAGACAGCTCAGGGAATGGAGTAAGTAGACAACTTGGTGAGTCCTTGTGGCTTCAACCCTGAGATGCTTTTGTGGGACCGGGTTGAATAGCTCTTGGGTGGGCTCTCTGACAGTAGATATTCATGTACGGGAACTCTGAAGTTCTCATTTCTCATCAGCCTGACTGCCCATTCAGCCATGGTCTACAAGAAAATACCCTCTCCTCACCCATACTTTTCTCAATTAAAATTTTTTTTAAAAAAATATTTTAAATTATGTATAAGAGTGCCAGTACTCAGGAGTTGGGTCCTCCTGGGGCTGGAGTTAGTTGTAAGCGGCCTGATGCAGATGCTTGGAATCGAAACTGTTTTGTAAAAGCAGTGCATTCTCTTAAACACCCAAACCGTCTCTTTTGTCACCTTTAATTATCCATTTTTTTTTTTTGGTTTTTCAAGACAGGGTTTCTCTGTGTAGCCCTGGCTGACTGTCCTGGAACTCACTTTGTAGACCAGGCTGGCCTCGAACTCAGAAATTCTCCTGCCTCTGCCTCCCAAGTGCTGGGACTAAACGTGTGCACCACCACCGCCCGGCTTGATTATCCATTTTCTTTCAAAGGTTGTCTTTAGGGTCTCTGGCTTCACATGGCGCTGAGTGACCACGTGACTACCAGGCAGTGCTCTGGAGCCTTTATGTTCCAAGTGCAGAGTTCCTTAGTGCTTTTTTACAGCCAGGTGACTGTAGTTGGTATAAGTGCTACAGTTTTGTTGTGTCTTAAAATCATGCAGAAGTCAGATAATGGTGGTACATGCCTTTAATCCCAGCATTCAAAAAGCAAAGACAGTTGGATCTCTGTGAGTTTAAGACCAGTCTGGTCTATAGAGCAAGTTCCAGGACAGGCAAGACTAAATAGAAACCCTGTCTTGAAAAATAAAACAACAAAAAAATTCATACAGAGCTCTAAATCATAAGAAACACTGAGGTATAATTCATAGGCCAAATTATTTTGGAAGTGTATGGCTTGGGGGCTTTTCTATAGCCATAGAATAACCATCCTATTACATTCTGTGTTACCACCCAGAAAAATTCCTAGCTCACTGCCATCCTGGCTCCTGACAATCTGCCTTCCCACTTCTGGGTTTTGTCTTTGGATGGGCAGAATGTGAGGTAAAATCCTACATGCCTGGCTTGGTTTGCAGAGCAAATCCAAGTTGCAATATGCAGGGCACACTATCCACCAACCAGTTTACCTGATGGGCAATGAGGTGGTTAACTGATGGATTTTTCTCCTTCACAGCTATTTGCATGCAAAGAACATCATCCACAGAGACATGAAATCCAACAGTATCCTTTGGTATTGAGTTCTCAGCTTAAGGACCCAGAAGGGCCTTTTTCTTACACATGGTTCATGGTGACGGACTGGGGAGAAGGGGGCGTTTTAAAGGAAAACAGAAATATAGTTGAGAAGCCAAACATGGTCATCATGAGAGTTCCTTCCTTAAGTTTTTTTTTTCCTTAAACCAACAGTGATCTGGAAATAATTCCTTCAGAGTTGGGATACAAACTTGAATAGACTTGAACTCAGCCTGGTTGGATTATCCAAAGTATAGCTTGAGAAGGTTATTAGCATCTATTTATTTCGAACCTATCGAAGATGTGTGACTGTACATAAGATGGGAAAGTAACTGTAATCCTTGGATGCATATACATACGTATTACCAACAAGTTAAAGTGATTGCTACCTCCTGCTCACTTGGTCAGACCAGCATAATGTCATCCATATAGAGACCAATGTGATCTTTTGTGGAAGAGACATGACCAAGATCCCTTCAAACTAAGTTATGACGCAGGGCTGGAAAGTTAATATATCCTTGAGGTACAACTGTAAAGGTATACTGCTGATTTTGCCAATCAAAAGCAATTGCTTCTGGTGGTCCTTTTTGCTAGATCAATAGCTACACATCGTCTATCAGGAGGTATGTTAATTGCTTAAGCCAGGACACCACATCTGGTACAGCCTGTCATTCTTTACAGTCCATCTGTCTTCTGCACTGGCCAGATTGGAGTATTAAAGGGAGATATGGCATGAATCACCACCCCTACATCTTCCAAGTCTTTGATGGTGGCACTGATTACTGTAATTCTGCCAGGGATGTGACACTTTTGGTTCACATCCCTGGCAGAGACTACTCTAAAAGGCTTCCATTTAGCCTTTCCCACCATAACAGCCCTCACTGCATAGCTCAGGGGAAACAGTTTGAAAATTCTGCCAGCTTCTAAGTAAATTATACATCCATCTAAGTAAATTATTCATTAATCATCCTGGAGAAATATCCACAGGATGATGAGTTTGGGGGCCCACTGTAACTATTGTGAGTCATACTTCAACCAAAATTCCATTAATCACCTGACCTCCTAGTTTAGCTGAAAGGACCATTCTCAAGGTCCCTGGAATTAGCATGAATTCAGAACCAGTATTCCAGAATTCCAGAAATTTCAAAATGTCTACTTTCCGTTGAATGTACAGAAGTCAGCCTAGAGGCCACTGTTAGAAATAGCATCTCCTCACCAAGATGTACATGGCATGGTGGTTAAGCTCAGCTGTTCTGCATGACCAGTGAGCTGTGTTTATTCAGTGGCCATGACCTCCTTGCTATACTTTCCTGAGGTAAGATTTTTTTTCAGCAGCTAAGCACTGGGCCAAGATATTAGCATAGATTTAAGGCTTGAACTCCAATAAACCAGCAGGTCACAAATCAGACAAAAATTGTCTGTTACGTAGAAGTAAGCTGACAGAAGTCACAAAGCACACCAGTTCTATCAAGAGATTTTTAAAGAAAACATTAGGTAGTAATAAACCTCTGCTGGTTTGCTGCTCTGAGCACCAAATGTAGGCAGAGGGGATAAGCAGTGTGGAGCCCTGTAATTGAGTGTATGCCATCATTTCCTGTCTCCTGGAAGATTTAGTAGTGAAGCGAAGGAGGTCAGAAGCCCTGTTATGAACAGTATAAACTGTCAGTCTCCTTAACAAGCATCGAGATATATTTCTCCATGAAGGCCTCACAGTGAAAATCGGAGATTTTGGTTTGGCAACAGTGAAGTCACGCTGGAGTGGTTCTCAGCAGGTTGAACAGCCCACTGGCTCTGTGCTGTGGATGGTAAGGAAGCTGGCCCCACACAACTTCCAAGCATAAGTACTGGCCCAGAGCAGGGTGCAAAATTGACAGCATTTCTGCACAGCTATGGGAGTCTGGTTGATCTGTGGTGTCAGTCAGCTTAAGGCAAAACCACTAAAACCACGTATCTCCTGGCAAGGCAACAGAGGCCAGAGCTTGGGGGCTTTTTTGTGGGTTGAGTCTTTGGGGAAGAGCTACCTGGGGCTAAGGACTTGAATGCCCTCCCTGACTAGTTAAAATAGCCTGGCTCCTCAATGTCTCTGGAGGTCATTACCCATAACACACTTCATCCTTATAGGCCCCAGAAGTAATCCGAATGCAGGATAACAACCCGTTCAGCTTCCAGTCTGATGTCTACTCCTATGGCATTGTGCTGTACGAGCTGATGACTGGGGAGCTTCCCTACTCCCACATCAACAACCGAGACCAGGTAATCTGCATGGGGCCTGGTAAAACAGTAAGGTAATACCTGCTGTCAGGTATTCTGTTATTTACAAACTCCTTTGCTCAACTGTTTCTTCTCTAGATCATCTTCATGGTAGGCCGTGGGTATGCCTCCCCAGATCTTAGCAGGCTCTACAAGAACTGTCCCAAGGCAATGAAGAGGTTGGTGGCTGACTGTGTGAAGAAAGTCAAAGAAGAGAGACCTTTGTTTCCCCAGGTTAGACAGCTCAGTTGAAATGATTGCATTCTAAAGATGTAAATGTGGTGGGCCAGGGTTGGGATCGAACCTCCATAAGCTCTTAATACAAACAAACAGCCTGTGTGATTGGTATGGCTGGGGAGATACCAAGTTTCCAACTAATGAGACCACATGGGGCCTTGTTTCAGATCCTGTCTTCCATAGAGCTGCTTCAGCACTCTCTGCCGAAAATCAACAGGAGCGCCTCTGAGCCATCCCTGCATCGGGCAGCTCACACTGAGGACATCAATGCTTGTACGCTGACTACATCCCCGAGGCTACCAGTCTTCTAGCTGACTTCTGTTTTTAGGCCACCAGGGGACGAAGAAGAGTCAGCAGGCACCATGGGGGCAGAATGCATGTTTTTGGAAAAGCTGCTGCTAAGGACCTAGACTACTCACAGGGCCTTAACTTCATATTGCCTTCTTCTACCCCTCCTGCCCTGGAAATGGAAGCTGTCCACCAAGCCAGCCTGCTCTGCTCCAGAGCTGCACAAGTCAGCTGAGTATTTTTAGGGCAAATGGCCTTGGAGAAAGCAGGGCGCTCCAGCTGCTGCAGGGACATGCAATTGGGAACCTGGCTCCTTGAGCCTATATGTTGCAGGGCACAGACAGTGGTCCAGTGCCAGTTTTGCACATGGAGTCCTGGCCACCTGGGGGAGCCTGCTTTGGTACTACAGAACTTCACTTTGTGGACACACCTTCCTCTGTGTCTAAGGTGTCTATGTGGATGGCTTTCCAAATGCGGTGCTCCACCTCCGGCAGCCTCCCACACGCTGAATCTGTCTTCCAGGAGCTGCCCCTATGGGGTGGGCCGCAGCCCAGCCCTATCTCTAGTCACATCCTTGTCTGTAAGAAAGCCAGGCATACAGGTTTTCTTAATGATTTTGGGTTTTAATTTTGTTTTTATTGAGCCTGATGAAATACAGTTATCTGATGGTTCCTCAATTATGTTATTTTAATAAAATAAATTAAATTTAGGTTTAATGGCTACTGACTCCTTCAAAAGTAGCATCAACCTCGCAGTGCAGGGCAGGACCTACTTGTTCAGTTTCTTGTGTAGACAGAACTCAAGGAGCCTCCCCCGCCCCGCAGTTACATGACCAACCAAGCAAAAAGCACACAGGTAATAACAGCTTTTTACAAAAATAAGTTCAGGTTTAGGACAAACTTGCTCTTTCTTGGCCCCAGTTCTTAGACAGAGGAGTGACTGCTCCTGTCTACCACAAAAACCAGTGTAGAGCCTACTTTATAGGCAAGAACAAGCATTTTGTGAATCCTGTGTCTTGTGCTCTCAGTACAAGGGGAGGAAAAGATGGAGTCTCCCTGGTAATCTTTACAACTTCACACACCTGTTGACTTGAGACACTGGAAGGAACTCAATAGCCACCCTCACAGCCGTAAAAGTCTACACTGTGGTACAGCACCAATATGACCAAATGTGTTCTCACCACACCGCTGCATAAATTCCAAGGCTCAACAACTATATTAGAGATGGTCCCTGCAGAGGAGCCGTCTATAGGGCTGGTGAGGTCTTGGCAAGAAAAAAAAAACCAGATCTGCTGCTTTATGAGCAGCTGCAAGTTTACTGTTGCTTAAGGAAGAAAGTCACAAAAGAAAGATGGCAGTCAGATTTCATTTAAAAGCAATCAATTAAAACAGCTGGACCACATAGCTGGTTCCTGATAAAGGGGCTGGAGGTATAACCAAGAGCTCAACTCTAAATGTAGTGATTCCATGAACTTGGTGATCTCCCTTCCCTTCACTAGGGCAGAGAAAGTCGATCATGAAGAGACCAAGTGGATCACTACTGCACTCATCCCAGTACCACGTCACCTCGGGTCAGTGACAGATGCGTCCACCCCATGCTTTGGAAAGTTGACTGCAGAGTCCAAATGAAGGCATCAGCACTAACTAGGGTTCTGATGACTCTACTCCAGAAAGGTGCATGAAGAGGTCTCCTAGCTCCGTCACATCCACATCATCAGTGCTGGGGACTTGCCGGGTTTCTCGGTTCTCGATAAAATCCCAAAGCCGCACTGAGTTAAAGAACTGCAAAAACAGCCAAGAAGCACGCCCCGGTCAATAGAGATGGCAGCAGACTCTGAGTGCTAGCTTGTGCTTTGCTTACCCTGACCCCACGGCTCTGCTGCTAAAGCTACTAGGAGCCTGGGCAGTACCTAGAGAGTCCCACAGCATCCCCGACCAGCTTACCCTCACAGTGCCTTCAGAACTTAGCTGCTTCCGAGGTTTCTCTGGCTCTGCCAGCCGCCCATCAGGGTAAGCATGGCGGTAAAGGCACTTGCTTCCAAAGGGGCAGGTCCCCTTGCCTTGTTCAAAGTATTTACATGCCTTTTTCCTGAAAAGCACACACACAAATCAGGCTGATGGAGAAATGAAACTAAGTGTGACTACTGTGTTATGGCTACCCTACCTTTTACAGTGGGGAGAAGGGAGGTGACCTGTTGACCTCACAACTGGTATTCTGGTTCCCAAGCTAGGCAAAGCTGCTGGGATGCACTGTGTAGAGGCTGCAGTGCTCAGAAGCAGGCCTCCCCACCCCCACCCACCCCAAAGCTCCAGTGCTGCACTAGGGCTGAGTGAAGCTTGGATAACTCCAGGGTGCCCAGGTCTGAAGCTGGTTCACTTGGTCTGCTCAAGTCTCCAAAGCAAGTGAGTTAGTTTCCTCTCTTCTTGGTCAGGAATCCTGTCAAAGTCAGAGGGCAGCCTGGGAAAGCAGGTCTTAGCAGATGCCTAAAGCAACAGATACCTTCTACTGTTTAGAACCTAGCTTAACTCTTCACTCTGCCCTTGGCTCTTCTCCACTGTTCTGGAATCTTTTTTCTTATGGCTTGGACAGTAAACTCTCAGCTCTCCAAGGGCCCTTCACCAGCTTCAGAACTGCCTTCTCATCGGGTATGGTCGCAGAGACCTTGGAAAGCAGAGGCAGGAAGGTCCTCAATTTTGAGGCCAGCCTAGTCTACAAGATACTCCAGCCTGGGCTATAAAGCAAGAGCCTGTATCAAAAACAAACATTGCCTTCCCTCCTTTTTCTCCTCCAGTCCTATCTGTCCACCAAAGTCAAAAGCTCCAGTTTAGCTACCTCACTTGGTGTTCTCAGCTCTCACATTCATCTAATCTGCTGACAAAACAAACCCCAGACCCACCTGGCCCTCCAGTGCACACTGTCTGTTACCAGGAACATATGGTTATGCATGGCTGCCTGGCTGCTAGTCATGTCTTCCTTGACATCCTCCCATTCCCTACTAGTAAGTCTCCAACCTCTTCAAAGGACCACAGTGGAACTGCTGTTGCCTAGCACACAAGGACAGGTACAGAGCTCCACGCGGCTTCCTTCTTGCACCCATGGTAGACTCAAGTGCTTTGTCAGTTCTGGTTTGGGTTACCAAGGAAGAAATCCCGTCACACTCTCCCCACCCTGAGACAGAGTTTCTCTGTATAGCCTTGGCTGTCCTGGAACTTACTCTGTAGATCAGGCTGTCCTCGATCTCAGAAATCCCATCACACTTTGATGAGAGCTGATCTTACTCATCTTTCCCTGGTGGTGCCTGGCACAAACCCACTGTCTGGAGACTGCCCAAGAACGTCCACTAGAGGGATGCATAGCCAGGCAACATGAACAGCAGTGAAGCAACTTCAAAAGTCAGCACAGCACCTTTCTAAGCCCAACCAGCTCTGTCTGGCAGCATCTGCCCTCTTATGGAAGGACATAATCACATGACAGGAGGAAAAAAAATGGTAAAATGGGTAAATATCAAGCCAGATTCTAGATAAATATAAAAACTTCCAAAATAAATAATTGGTGAGGGGTGCACTTAAAAAAAAAAGGTGTATTTTGGCCAGGCATGGTCATGCACTCCAGTACTGGGTGACACAGACAGGTGGATCTTTTGACTTCAAGGCCAGTCTAGTCTACACAGCAAGTTCCAGGTCAGCCAGCACTACACAGTGAGATCTTGTCTCAATAAAAACAATGACATAAAAGGAAGAAGTTTTAAATGGTAAATCTGATGTTGCCTTGTGGGTTTGTAACAATGCCAATACAACACATGTATTATTCCCAATACAAATGATGGTGATGACAGAGGCACATAGGCATAGGGCTCATCTTAGAATTCATCTGCTTCCTCAAGGCCTCACTCAGATCTGCAGCCCAAAGCCCAGGAAAAGTGTCTGACAGGAGCTGAAGATAACATAGGCTCAAACCACACCCAGTCAGGTAGGTACCAGGATTCTCCTATGAAATCAAGGCACTTACCCCATTCCCTGTTTGAAAGCTTCAATTAATTCATTCTTTTTATTCTGATCTTCTACCCAATACACACTTGGAATTACAAACTCTGATATCACACGGCACTCTGGACAAGACCTGAAAAGACAATAAAACCAATAAGTTAGTGAGGGAGAAAACACGTCATGCATCCTCTGCACACACCACTCCAAACACCCTTGCTCAAACACATGGCCAAAGACACAGTTACCATAATCTAAGAGCAGCTTCTGCTGCTGAAAGGTTCAACTCGGTAAGAAACCTGAGTATTCATCTAGGACAGCCAATAAGCACACACAACGATGCTTATTATCTTCAGTGACTAAGGAAGGCAAGATGACAGCTCAAATTAGAATAAAGCCGAGTACAAGAACCTGGATCTGAGGGACGAGATATGGTACAACCACTTTGGAGGAACAATGTGTTGATGTTCGGTTAGAGACCAAGCTACTGTGACCATTCCTGGGGTCTCGTTCTGTGTATGAGCGCCCACTAACTGTGGAACAGGTACAAGCTGTTCTCAGAGAACAAAAGGAGTAAGTGCTGAGCAGGCTCATCCGGGCGGCCCTGGGAACACTTGCTAATGATGACAAGCAGAGCAAGGTTTCTGTAGACAAAGAGCTTGGCTAGAGACTGCATGACAGAAGACAACAAGGGTGGGCGCGTGGCAGTACAGGCTTAGGGGATGATGAAATTTCTAAATGACTGCATGTCAGCTGAGCAACTCTGCAAAGCACTGGATGCCACAGAACTGTACTCTTTTCTCAGTGAAACTGCTGCACACAGGCAAGTTCCCCAACAATGTGCACCAGGGAGTGTGGGAAGTGCATAGAAGCCTTCCTCCAAGGGAGCCAAAGCCCCTTTATAAGGTGAAAAAACCTGAAGAACCAAAGGTTACAAGGCAGCTAGCCTAAGGTAGACACGACAACTGTCAATGAGGGCTGCAAAACAGAACCCAGCCATCAACAGCTGACAGTCTGCGGAGTTCCCAGCATGTAGAGACTGGAGAGGCTGGTCACTGAGACAGGCAGATGGCTCAGGAAGGATGGTCTGTACAAGCTCACACAGCTGCGGGCCTGGGCTCTAGAGGGTAGCAGCCCCCATGGCTGCAGAGAAGCCCAGCTGCACTCACTTTATGATCGGGTTTTCAAACTGCTTGGCACATCTCCATTGACGGATGCAGGACAGGCAGTAGGTGTGGCTGCAGTTGGAGAGAATGCCAAACCTCCTCTCAGAAGCAGATGCTTTCTCCAGGATCACCTCCATACAGATGCTGCACACTTTGTCCTGGCTCGCCTGGAAGGCAAAAGCCTTTTCCATCTCATGTTCAAATGTCGACATACACATCTGAGAATGACAGGAAGGGAAGTCTTGGGTTCTCTTTGGCCAAGATCTCAGGAGTTGCTCAGCCACATAGTCACAGAAGCTACTGGAAGCTGTGTCTACAGTCCCTGGATTCAGGACACACAAATCTGACCACAAAGTGGACCTTAAGCCACCTTGTCCTTGTCCTATATTCCCTAGTAAGATATGGTCACTTCCAGCTTAACAGCTATGGATTTCAAGACCACTTAGATTACCATGGAGGTTGCAACATTCATAAACACTGGGTCACAGGTCTCTGCCTCTTGTGAATGCCATGCCTATTCATGCCACACCAATACAGGAAACTGAGCTGAGGGAAATGAAAGCAGGCAGATGAGGAGAACCAGGCCCTGCTGAGTGGAGTGCACAGCGGCGCTCTGCGTGTGGAGAGGGTAGATCCAGAGACCAGGGCTATTTATGACCTCTCAAGACTTGGCTCTTAAGAGTGGGTGACAAACGGGCTAGAGGAATGGCGCACAGCTAGTAGAAGAGTTGTTGCTCTTCTACAGGGCTTGAGTTTTGATCCCAGCACCCTCATCAGTTCACAATGGCCTGTAACTCTAACCCAAGAATTCTACATTCTCTACAGGTACTCACATGCACAGACACAGATACACATACATTTAGTTATGATTAGATAACGAAATTAAGGAAAGTCCATAATAAAGGGTTTTCAAAGTTTCTAAAACATTGACTGTCTGTATCCCAACCAGAGAGACACGTAAACCTAGGGAAGAAAGATGTGTAAGAGATGTATGTGTGCGTTGTGTGTGTGTGTGTTCATACACAAATGAGGTTCTTATGGAAGTAGGAAGAAGATGCTGGACTTTCTAGGGCTAAAGTTATAGGAGGTTGCACAGAGCAGCAAGCATTTGTTTGTTTCTTTGGTTTTTTTTTTTCTTTCTTTCTTTTTTTTTGGTTTGAGACAGGGCTTCTCTGTGTAGCCCTGGTTGCCCTGAAACTCACTCTGTAGACCAGGCTGCCTCTACTTCCTGAGTGCTGGGATCAAAGGTGTATGCCACCACTGCCAGGCTCAAGTGCTCTTAACTGGTGAGCCATCTTTCCAGTCCTGAACTTTGCATTTCTAATACTTCTTATTCTTCTTTGTTCTCAATAATCAAAAATGGTAACAGGAAAAGAACTTGAAAACAGAATGAAACAAGCCAAGAATGTAACACAGGAATTTCTGGCAGAAAGATGTCTGTGACTCCTGAATGACTCTGTCCTGTGGCTCATTCAGGCTTCTTAAAATGATTTTATGCCAAGGTTTTCAAGTTACCTTCTCGTGAGCTTTCCTTTGTTCTGGGTCAAAGGGGTGGAGGACTTGAAGCCTGCAGATCTCACACATGTCCCCATGCAGGTAGACACAGGCTTCTCTAAACCGGCACTCCCCAGCAGCAGCATAGGGGCACAACTGCTGCTCACTGCTGTAGGAGCTGCTGGCCTCCAAGTCATCCAGGCCAGTCCTGATGGCATCTAGGTAGGAATGGGGCTTCGTCTCTGGGCTGGGCTGAGGGTCACTGCAGCCACCTGGGTTATTCATTGTGCTTGGAGGAGTCTTGTCTTCAGCCAGACCAGTGAGATCTCAACACAGAACACACAACACACATACACACACATGAGAACAGGCTCAACCTTTCCTATCAGCTAACAGCCCAAACTAGGAATAGCTAGTGAAAAGCCCAAGAGCAACAACAGTGCAGAGGCTGGAAGATGGCCCGGGCAGTAGAGCATGCGTGACAGCAAAAGAGAATGCAGTCTGTTTATACCGAACACAGATGGGAACATACAGACCATTTAATGCTAAAACCACCTCAAAACATGAGGGAACTGACAAGATCAACAGAATACAGGGGCTCCTTTGTAGAAGCACTAATCCTGAGACCTGAAGTCAGTGGATTTTGCCCTGTCACACACTGCTGACACTGTCAGAGATGAGCCACTGCATCAAGCTGACGACATATTTGCTAGGAGTAGAATCTGCCTATCCTGAGGGGAACAACCCCAAGAACTAGGAAACTTCCCAGTGAGGACCAGCAGCTCAGAAGCCTTTACATTTGATGCCTTTCCCCTCCCCACCCCAACCTGGTATAGGCCCAGACCCCTTCCTTGCGTTGTATCTGAAGATGCTCTTGAAACCCCCAAAGCAGTCACTACCAGGATATGGCATCAAACAAGAAAGTGACACATGCCCACCATTAAACCACCCAGCTAGAAATGAGTAGTCCGTGGTCCCTACAAAGACGCAACTTCATGGTGACAAACGACCACTCTGATGCTTTGCTGGGCTCCAAGTGGAGCTCAGCCAAGCTGTGGAGATACACCTTTGAACCTTGGCAGCCTGTTTTCAGATCGATCTAGGCTCCTGGGGTATCAGGAGTATTGTGACAAGGAGGCTGAAAGCAGCACTGCACTAAGCTATACATGCAGCTTCCCCAGAGGCAGCAAAGGCTGCAGTTCACTCACTGCGGTCTCTGAGCACCAGTGTCTTCTTCTCCCGCTTTCCAGGTTCATTCGAATGTGTCCTCATAACAGATGTGGCAATGTTGGGAGAAGGCTGAGGACTAAGCAGGCCTGAGGAGGGCGAAGGGTTGGGTGCAGGACCCACAGCTCCACCTGCTGCAGCTGGGGGCTTTGTATGATCATATCTGAACAAAACACAATGTGTCATGGCCACGCAGGCCCGAGCACCTGTGCCCCTCCCTTCCTCTGCACTCCCAGCTATCAACAGCTGAACTCACCAAGGTAGGCAAAGGTCTGTCTCTGTACTCTCCACTCAAAGAGGCTACTATCCTCTTTGAGTATCCTGCTACCTATACCCACACCTCTGTCCCAGTAGGACTGGCAGAACCCCATCTGCTGCCAAAGAAAATCCTTGACACCTGTGTTACCAAGACAGGCCTCTTGGTAGGAATCTTCACTGGGGTGGGTGGATGGGTTGGGAAGAACAGATAGCCAACTCAAACTCTAGAACTCTGCCGGACAGTGAGGACTAGATGGGCTCTGCCACCAAAGCATGGGGCATCTCACACTGTTGTCTAGCCTGGAGCAACAGGGCTCTGTGCATGAATGTCATAAACATCCACACCAGAAGTCACCTGAGCATAAACCAGAAATGACTTTCAAACCAATGGCATATCACCTTATGACACACAAAACCACAGTGAGGGTATGGTCTGGTAGCAGTGGGAAAGTCTCGGGTGTGCTATACAGGGTTTAAAGGTAAGAGACAAATTATTAATATTCTAAGTACAATTTTAAGTTAAAATCTCCCCACATCAAGGCCCATGCTCAGGCAGGCATATGGCATACACCTGTATTCCTTCCACTGGAGTTTGAGGCAGGAGACCAGAAGTTTAAAGCCAGCCTTGGCTACTTAGGAAGTTTGAAGTCAGCTTGGGCGGCATAAAACCCTGTCAACAAAACCAAACACAGCTCTACTCCAGTAACCACAGCCATGGCAGCCTTGCCTGCATCGTGCACCATAGGCGCAGTAGCCCTTCTGGTAGTATTTACAGATGGTGGACGGCTTGCTGTTCGCCAAGTCATGTGAGAACAGGCACTGGCTGCCTTCTCGACATACGCCATGCATAAAATACCTGGGAAGACAAGTACAGGAGAGCTGAGTTATGCCATGGGGGACTCTCAAGCACTACAAGTGCCCACAGTGCACTCATTTTCCATGTATCATGATTTTATATGACCTAAGACCAGCTTTGTAGAAAAATTATCTCAAAAGTTTCTATCTTGAGGGGCTAAGAGCACTTGCTACTTTTGCAGATGACCCAGCCTCTATTCCCAGCACCTATACCACAACCAACCTCCACCTTAAACTCCAGTCTCGGGGGGATCTGATGCCCTCTTCTGGCCTCTTTGATCATTGCATGCATGTGGTGCAAAGACATACATGCAATATACATTCATACACATAAAATATTTTTCAAAACCTTTCCATGGAGAAGCTCTTGACTTACATTAATAAGATATGTAAGATATGAGTTTTATAACTGGAAAAACATGTCAGGAAAACCCGCCTCCCCATTCTCCTGGAGCTGTTAAAAGAGATAACTGAATGTCCTGGGCTCAGCCAAGTCCCAAAACCCTCTTTCCCATCCTTGCCGTTTCATCTGTAAACGAAGACACCACATACTGTCTCACAAGGCTGCTGACTGAACCCCAAAGAAGACAGTGGCATTCAAAGTCATGAGTGATGCTGGGCTTGGTGGCATCAGCCTGCAATTCTAGCACTCTTAGGGGCTGGGGATTTAGCTCTATTGGTAGGGGGCTTGCCTGGCATGTGCTAAGCCATGCGCCCCATTCCCAGCACAGAACAAAGCAGATGAGGTGATGCACGCCTATAATCCCAGCGCTCAGGAGATAGAGGATCAGAAATTCAAGGTCATCCTTAGATACATAACAAATCTGAAGCTAGCTTGCATATGACACCTAGACTTAAAAAACAAAACAAAACAAAACAGGGTCTAGAGAAGTGGCTTTAAACCTGTAGAGATTGTGAAGCCCCTCGAGGGGTCATATATCAGATATTTACATTACGATTCATAATAGTAGCAAAATTAGTTATGAAGTAGTAACAAAAATAATTTTATGGCTGGGAGTCACCACAACATGAGGAACTGTTTTTAAATGGCTACAGCATTAGGAAGGTTGAGAAGCACTGGTCTAGAGATGATTTAGTGGCTAGGAGCTCTGGCTGCCTTTCCAGAGGATCATACTTGATTCCCACTCAGAAAGCACATGGCAGCTAACACCTATCTCTAATTCCAGGTCCAAAGGAACCCAACACTCTCTTCTGGCTTCCCCAAGTACTTGCATGCACAGTCATACATGCAGGTAAAACACCCTCACATAACATAATAATTAAAAATAAATAAAAATAAAAAGAGAAAGGAAACCAGTGTGTGCTCTCAGGGTAAAGGTAGCTCTAAGGAATCGGGCATATTGTGTATTCACATTTACTGATAACACAACAACCTCTGGCATACTTCTAGCAAAATGTTCTAAGTTACAGCTTGATAAACCTGAGTGAGGGGGCGGTGGCTAGACAAGTAGTCAGACAGTGGTATGTAAGGTTGGTAACCAGGTGTAGCATCCACAAAGACAGTTTTGAGACAATCCACTGAAGCCTGAGTATGGACAAGGCCAACAGGTAAAATGAACACCGGACACTTACTCTTGACTAAGCTGTATTCCCTCCCCATCACTGGCCATGGCTCCCCGAATTCTCACAGCCTGGCTTCTGGCCGGATGCTTATGGCATTCATGCACACAAAGTCCTGTTGCTCCAGGCTAGATGACAGTGTGAGACTAGAGTTCACATACTCCTAGATACCCACTGCTGGGAACTACTCCTCATGGTTCCCAGAGTGTCTGTCTAGGAGTATGTGAATCCAACCCTTGGCCTCGTTTGGGCTGGGGCCCCCCATCTTAGCACCACCATGGCAGAGAGGCTGGAATGTAGCCTAGCGCCTCCCCGTTTAGTGTGCAGGGGCAGCAGCATTCACACACCCCAGCGGCAAGGTGGAACACAGAACCACCCGGGGCTGCTGGTGTAGCCACAGTGCTTGCTGTCTGGAGATGGAGCAGTTCAAGGTCGCCCTTGGTTACACAGGGGCTCCATGTTGACTCATCCACCAGTCCCCAAGTATTGACATGGGAAATTGAAGGCAGCTGAGAATAGATTATAAAACTATACAGCCAGACATAGTGGCTTACAACTTTAAGTGTAGTAGCCAGGAGGCAGGCTGATGTCTGTGAGTTCAAGGCCAGCCAGGGATACACAGTGAGCCCTTGTCTCAAAAAAACTAAAAGAAAAAGGAGAAAAAAGAAAAAAAATGCACAAACCTTAACAAAAGTAGTATGTACAGATCATGGGATATTACTC
Organism: Tokudaia tokunoshimensis; assembly: GCA_036184795.1. Classification (NCBI taxonomy): domain Eukaryota; kingdom Metazoa; phylum Chordata; class Mammalia; order Rodentia; family Muridae; genus Tokudaia; species Tokudaia tokunoshimensis. The sequence goes on along the minus strand of BTHU01000002.1, from coordinate 136,854,172 downwards.
AGCCTTAAAAAGGAAAACATTCCCAACTCACGACATGAATGAGCCTAAGGACACGGTACCTAGTGAAATAAGCTATCATAGCAGATTCATGTAAGGTACTATGAACAGTTAAATTCACAGAAGCAGAAAGCAGAGGGACTGTGGCAGTTACGGGGAAGACTGGAGTTCAGCATGTATTTTTGTCTAACAGGTAGAGCTCCAGGGATTGCTTACTTAACTGTGAATGTATTGTGAACGGAACTGTAACATGGGTGCCCTGGTAAACCTAAGCTATGAGATTCACTATCAAAATATCTTTCAGGGTTTCTACTCTTATGATGAACACCACGACCAAAGCACTATGAGTTAGAAAGGGTTTATTTCAGTTTTCAATTCCCAAGTCACAGTCCATCACTGAGGGGACTCACGGCAGAAATGCTGCTGACCGGTTTGCTCAGCCTGCTTTTTTATATTGCCCAGGGGTGGTGCTGCCCACAGTAAGCTGGACTCTCCCTCCCACACCAATTACCAATCAAGAAAAGCAGTCACAGGTTTGCCTACAGCTCAAGCTGATGGAAGCAGTCTCAACACTTCTCTTCACATATAACTCTTAGCTTGTATTGACAGAAACTAACCAGGACACACAACATTCTTGTAAAAAATGCCATACACAGGATTTCATTTTGGTTAAAAATATCATAAATATAAACTAGTGTGCTAAGAGTGGTGATCCACCTGAGTATTTAACTGTCTAGGATAAGGGGGACAATGGGAGAGGTAAAAAGAGGGTGGGAGGTAGACAGGGATCAGTTCAGTAAATATACAAAGGGGCAAAAACTCTAAAAGCTGACGATGCCTACCGTAGGCTGCTGGAACCCAGGCATTTGGCATTTTTCTTTTTACAGCACCTGCCCTTCCCCATGTTTCTACTGTGAATGTATTATATAACTGCCTTTGTAGTAACAGAAGGCTGACGTCACTTTTAAATGAGCGGGTGCAGTGTGAACTGCTCAGCTCAGCTCTATTCAGGCTCCCCAAAGTGCAGCTCCTATTAAGGCCTATAAAGGACAGGGCAAGTGGCATTAGTCACACTGATGTAATCTTCCAAGCGAAGGGTGGATGTGGGGAAGCAGAGACACAGACACAGCTGAGGGAGGGCAGCGTTCTCAAGTTCCTGCTAAGTGGAGACTGGAAGGTGACAGTGCAGGGCGAGGTGGGGCCAGGCCTACTGGGAGCCTAGACTGGAATCAGGCTACCAGCGCTCACCAGGTCACCTTGGTGTCAGCTGTAACACTGCTGGCATGCTCAAAATGAGGTGCCCAGGAAGCTCAAAGACACAGCTTAGGCCAGCACTTCTGGAGACTCCAGAACATTCCCTACTGTGGTACGGGCAGCCCGCAGGTGGACACACTGCAGGGAGGAGGGGGCCTGCAGGAGAAGGTAAAACAGTCGCTTTACAAAAGCCTCAGAAATGCTCTTCTTTTTCTTCTTTTTTTAAATCTCTAAGAATTCTTTCTTTTTTTAAAGATTTGTTTATTTTATGTATATGTTCAGACACGCCAGAAGAGGGCATCAGATCCCATTACAGATGGTTGTGAGCCACCATGCGGTTGCTGGGATTTGAACTCAGGACCTCTGGAAGAGCAGTCAGTGCTCTGAACCACTGAGTCATCTCTCCAGCCCCAGAAATGTTTTTCTATTAGAGCTTTATTGGGAACAAATATTTTTAAACTTATATAAGAACACTTATTTAAGAAGGCACTTGAGATGCTGAAGCAGGAGAATTGTTACAAGCTAAATGCCAGACTAGCTACATACAACACCTTGTAGAAAAAAGGCACACACACACACACGCACACACACACACGCACACACACACACACACACACACACACACACAAATAAAATTTCTCTCACCAAGCAAAGTGGACCAGCAGACTGGAGCCTGAGCCAGTAAACTGTGTTGGTACTGGCCTGCCTGGTTTACCTTAAATCCCTCCCTTTCGGTAAAAAACCCTTTGAAAGTAGACTTTTGGGTAGGGCCTCCTCACATTCCATTGAACAAATACAATCTGAGGAACACATGAAATGAGAAACATATAAAGGATAACAGTAGCCATAAATGAGGTTCGCCTCTAACCCAGGAGGATGATGGGAAAGTTGAGTTCAGAGAGGCAAGAGCTACAACTTGCCCTGTCCAAGGTACAAGATGACTCATTAGAACCCACCTGCCTCTTCTTCCTCACAGTTTCAAAACTCACAGATTGATCACCGAGCACATCCACATTGACAGTATTGGCAAAAGCAAGGCTCTGCTCCTTGGAGAGCTGGCACTGTGGTTAAGCCAGCAAGGCAAAAAAAAAAAAAAAAAAAAAAAAAAAAAAGTAAAGCACCTGGCCTTTTCCCAACAGCAAGTAGCCCAGAGTACAGTGCTCAATTCATGACAGGGTAGGCAGGCTGCTGAACATCCCCACCTCCTGCTTATGCCGCAAGCCTGTATCTTCGTCTGCTACATCCATGAAAGCAGAAGAGTTGGCCAGGCCCACCTATCAACTTCTTTCCCCCTGAATCTGATGAAAGGACAGCAATCTCACCGTCAAGATCAGAAATGTAAAGTGCTGAACTTCTCTAGGAAGTCACCCAGATTTCCCAGGAAACACTTTCTAAGTCTGACACGGTTCAGTAGCTTGCTAGGAGGCTAGGGGGGAGTGCTGAAGAGAAGCTCATGGAGAGCATCTAGAGGCCCTGGGCTCAGTTCTCAGCAGGTAGGGATTGGGTGTTGAGAGTAAGACAGACCATGGAAAGAAGTCACCATCCAAGACCTCTGAGCTGGCCTAACAACATCCTCCGGCTTCTAGAAGCTGATGGTATAATCAGAGTTTCTCTAATGGTGAGAGCAGCTCACAGTGCCTCAGCTGTACCACTGTGTGGTTCATACAAAAGCCATTTCCTCTTGAGTCTGGAAGGTGGGTCACAGGCAGAAGCTACACTGGCCCCATACTGTACCCCACCTGATACCTCAGATGAGGAAAGTGCTGTGTGCTTCTCCACAAGGGATAGAAGGTACAGCCCTCTGGACTCTTGTTCTCCCTTACCTGGCTGTACTTTTGCTGAGCTAGTGTAACAGCCTTGGCCTGGAGTCTAGCTATATGCTAAACTCCATGTATCTCTCTAGCCAATCTCCAGGTGTGAAGGTAGTTGGTCCTAGGACTCCTCCAGACAAGAAGATATTCCAAATCTAAACAACTGGGTAATTCTTTTTATTTTCTGACTCAAAAGTTTTGTTATATATTGTCTCAGCTGGACCTGAACTCCTGGACTTAAGTGATTCTACTGACTCCCCTGCCTCAGATTCAAGTGGCTGAGAGCACAGGCACACCACCACACTAGGCTTGGTAATTCTTTGAGAAATGTCACTAAAGATTCAAGGGTTTCTCCATGTAGCCTTGGTTGTTCTGGAACTCGATCTATAGATCAGGCTGGCCTTGAACTCTGAGTTCCACCTGCTTCTGCCTCCTAAGGGCTGGAGTCGAAGGCATACACCACCATCACCTGGCCATAAATATTATGTTTTTAAGAAAACTTCTGCGCCGGGCAGTGGTGGTGCACACCTTTAATCCCAGCACTTGGGAGGCTGAGGCAGGAGGATTTCTGAGTTCGAGGCCAGCCTGGTCTACAGAGTGAATTCCGGGACAGCCAGGGCTACACAGAGAAATACTGTCTAGAAAAAAAACCACCACCACCACCAACAACAAAAGAAACCTTCTATCACTGCAAAATATTTTGTGATCTCCTCCACATACATGGAATTAAGACTCACAGTTTAAGAAACTGGGCCCTAGACCTACAAACAAATCATTTCTTGAGCATTTTCTATAAGTCATCACTGTCAGGGACAAGGCTTTTGTGAATAAAACAAGAAATCATACTATCTCACCACAAACAAACCTATTGATATTGCAATTTTCCCACTTATATATTTTTTATTTAGCAGGGCCTGACTCCTTCACAGCCTAAAAAACAAAACACAAAACAAAAAAACAAAACAAAACAAAACCTTTAAAAAACAAAACTGTATGTGTATGTGTTATCTGTGGTTATGTCTGTGCACTGTGTGTGTGTGTAGTGTCTGAAGAGGCAGAACAGGGGTGAGACCCTAGAACTGGAGTCACAGATGGCTGTAAGCCACTGTGCCGATGCGAGGAACCGAGTCTGGTTTCTCTGCAAGAGTAGTCAGATTATTAACTGTCCAGTCTCAGCCTTCATACCCTTTTATAAGGAAATTTCCTTTTCATACATTTTTGTGAGAACGGGAACATGTGAAAACTCTGAAGCATCCTTCAGGTGAGCATGGAGTCTAATCTTAGGGAAAACCTGACAATACCAAGGTCATTTCACTGTGGAAGATGTTCATAGGGTTGACAGATCTCAAGATAGTTGGCACTGACTGTAAATCACTGAAGAGACAAGTCTCTGGTCATGACTGAGGGGTTCTCTAGATTAGGTCAACTGAGGTGGGAAGACCCATCCTGAGTGTGGAGGTGTTGCTCCTTAGGCTGGGGCCCAAGACTGAACAAAAAGGGAAGAGTGAGCTGGGCACATACCTCACTGCTGTCTGAGTGTGTGAGATCAGCTACGTCAAGCTCCTACCACCATGCCTTCCCCTCCATTATGAGCTGTACCTTCAAACTGAGAGTCAAAATACACCTCCCTTCACTATATGCTTTACTCAGGTATAGCACTGTACAGTACCACATATTCTATGGCTTGACAGGGCAGTAGAAAGAAGACCACAAACACTAGTCAACCCTTCCATAGAAACCATCCGATCCCAGCAGCCCAACTCTGACCTGAACCATGTCTTAGGGCTCTCTTATTTGTGAGACAGAGCTAAAACTATCTCCGAGTACAAAGGGGGAAAAGAGAATCAAAATGACCAGACTTAAGCATTACATAAAGGTTTTGTAGACACATATCTTAGAAAAGCCTTTAAGTGGTAGAATTAAACTGAAAAGCGGCTAGGTGTGGTGGCACTTAATCCTAGCATGGGAGGGAGAAGTAGGCACATCTGAGTTCAAGGCCAGCCTGAGGTACATAGAGAGTTTCAGGATAGCCAGGGCGACACAGAGAGACCTTGTCTCAAACAACAAAACCATAAACAAGCAGAGTTTTAGCCTCTGCTTTAAAGGACACTATGAAGGGAACATTTCCTCCTGCAGAGGGAAGGGAGTAAATATCCACACACTCATCCTCAACAAAGATGTTCTAGTAGTAATGACCTGCAAGTACTGTTACAGGACTGTCTTAAGGTTCCTATTGCTGTGTGAAACCACCATGACCAAAAGCAACTTTGGGAGGAGAGCTTATACTTCTAGGTATCATCTATTTATCTATCTTACTTCATCACTAAGGAAGATCAGTGCGGGACTCTACGCAGGAGCTATTGCAGAGGCCAAGGAGGAGTACTGTTGACTGGCTTGATCATCTTAGCTTGCTCACTCAGCCTTTCCTACAGCACCCAGGACCACTAGCCCAGAGGTGGCACCATCCACAGTGGGCTGGGTCCTCCCACATCAATTATTAATCAAGGAATTAATCTGGTAGTAGCATTTTCTCAACTGAGGTTCCCTCTTCCCAAATGACTCTGCCTCATGTCAACTTTGTCAAGTTAACACAAAACTAGCTAACACACAAACTGCAGTTTTCTGATAACTACTTAACATAAACCACCTGGGACCTTAATATCTAATTCGAACAGAACTCTTCATAAAGGCGTTAGTTCTAGGACTCTGCACTAATGAGAAATAACAAGGTAGCAGGGCAGTGGTGGCGCACGCCTTTAATCCCAGCACTTGGGAGGCTGAGGCAGGCAGATTTCTGAGTTCGAGGCCAGCCTGGTCTACAGAGTGACTTCCAGAACAGCCAGGGCTACACAGAGAAACCCTGTCTCAAAACAAACAAACAAACAAAGAAAAAACCAAAAACCGAAATAACAAGGTAATTAAATGCTTACCACATAACCAAACTACATCTAAATTTCTTAATTTACTGAAACCAACTAAAATTTGTGTAAGCTGAGGCTCCTTTAATCCAAAAGGCTTGGGCTCAGGAGTGTCTTTAATTTTTTTGTATTTTATTTTCATGTACATAATGTCTTGGGGATAGTATAAAAGTCTAAACACAGAATCCATCATTTCATATAAGCTTATACACATACCCTGAAAAAGTTCTCTGTGTAGCCTTGGCTGTCCTGGAACTCCCTCTGTAGACCAGGCTCGCTTCAACTCAGAGATCCACCTGCCTCTGCCTCCCAGTGCTGCAATTAAAGGCGTGCGCCACCACCGCCCGCCTTTTATTTAGGTATCTCAAGAGTTTTGGATTTTGGAGCATTTCGAAATTTGGATTTCCACAGTCGGGATTCTCACAAGCTGTACTTCCCAAGCTGCACTTCCTAAGCATGCAAATTCACAGGACTAGACCCCAGTGACAACCATAAGCCCGTCACCAAGTTTGGACGTTGCTACTCAACCCAACTATTTTTGTTTCAAAATAGTAGTCACAGAGTACTTTTCTAGTTTTCCACTTCGTCTAACAAGTCGTCCACTCATGCCGCCTTTCTGTTCCTAAATGGGTGTCACTTTTACCTCTCTATGTGGCCTCGGTTTCCTGCATCGCTAAATGGGACTCTCCGCTCACTGATGCTGGATAAGAAATGCGACTTGCCCGTGTTTCCCCGCAATCGCCCTCGCTCACTCTCTGCAAGCCGCGGTTGCAGCAGCTCTTGCCGTTCCAGCCTCTACGCGGCCTTCCTGCGCGTTAGCCCCGCTGTACACGACCCGCCACCGCTTGGCTCGGCCCCTCACCTCCCTCCCTGGCCGCCCCGCAGCGCCCAAAGCCCCGCGGCGCAGCGCACTTACCTGCAGGTGACCTGCTTGGTGCTCATGGCGGCAGGGCCACGGGCTGGAGTCGCACTGAAATCTCAGAGCCGCCAGCGCCGTCAGCGCCGTGGCCCAGCCCCGCCCCGCGCCGCGCCGCGCCGCGCCCGTAGTCGCGTCACTCCTGCGCGCGCCACCCTCGCTCGTGCGTTACTTCTAAGGTGCCGGCCGGAAACTTAATCACCATCATAATGGGTTCCGCCAGGACGTGGGGCCGGAAGGTCCCTACTCCTTAGTAGTCCGGGTCCCAACTTTCTGAGACTAAGGGTCTGAGCATGTCTAGCATACTATCTGCGGGGTTGTTTTTGCCTGCTTGTGTGGCTGTATCCCAAGTGCATGCAATGCTGATGCAGGCCAGAAGAGGGAGTGGATCACCTGGAACTGGAGTTGCAGACTATTGTGAGTTATCGTGTCGGTGCTGGAAACTGAACCCTGGTCCCCTACAAAACAGCCAGTGCTCCTAACCACTGAGTCATCCTCTAGTAAGAACATTTTTATTTTTTGATAATTTCATACATGTGTACAATGTATGATCATATCCACACCAAATAGCCTCTCTCCCTACTGGTCTTTTATGTAAATACATACATACCTAACTCAAGGCAGGAACCTGGAGGCAGAAACTGAAGCAGTATGTGTGTGTGTATATATATATACATATATATATATGTATATATGTATATATATATAATATATATATATACACACATATATATATATAATATATATAATTTTTGCAAACTAAAGTTGTGTTGTCAGCTTTGAAAAAGTGTCTCCTGGTTTATTGTGTTGAGTTGGCGTTGTATAGAAATTAACAGCATATTGATCTGGAAACATTATGGGTATTTTCCATTTTTATAGAGGTATTAAACTGGTAAGGACTGCCGAATGCTCAGCTCTCACTAGAACATGCATGTCAATCCCCTGACCCTGAAAGCAAGGCTCCGAGAATATAATGGAAGAGATAGAAAGAATGTAGAAGCTGGAGGATGGGAGGAGTGCCATGGAATGCTGTCCCTTGACATGACATAGCTTTAGACTTGTGAACTCTCAGTAACTGTGACTATCTACAGAAGATCTGTTCTGCACAAGACTGTGCCCACGGCCAAGTGTGGTGGTGCATACCTGTGATAGTTTGTATATACTTCGTCCAAGGGAATGGCACTATTAGAAGGTGTGGCCTTGTTGGAGTAGGTGTGTCACTGTGGGTGTGGGCTTTTTTTTTTAAAGATTTATTTATTTTATTTATATGAGTAAATTGTCGCTGTCTTCAGACACACCAGAAGAGGGCATCAGATCCCATTACAGGAGGTTGTGAGCCACCATGGGGTTGCTGGGAATTGAACTCAGCAACACGAGGGCCCTACCACTGAGCTACGGTCCCCGACCCTGGCCTAAAAGTAATAAATTTTGTGTGTTCTTTTTTTCCTGATGAAATAAAAATAAAAAATGTCAGCTCCCAAGTCAGAGTCCAAGAGCCTCTCTGACTGTGGGAAAACACAAAACTAAATATGAATAATTGACTAGAGAGTTCTGCAACCTGAGTCCAAATGAGCTGTTATGTGTAGGAGGGAGAATGGCTCCACCCACACCCATCTCCTTCACCCTGAAGCCCAGTTAGTCATTTAGATAGTGGCCCTCTCCTTCCACCACAGAAGCAAGCTGTGCCAACCCCATGCAGCCCAGTGGAATCTGAGAACTGTCGAGAAGTCATGTAGCCTCTGCACCTTCTGTTAGAGGCCCTCACCTGGCTGACAGCATTCAAAAACATTTGGTCCTGTCCTGTGCGAACTCTACACTTTCCCTGAGCATCCGATATGGAGACTCCAGCCTCTGCCAGAAGAGCAGATGTCCAGAAGATGGAGATGAGGAGAGGCTACATCACTACACAATGGAAGAGAAAAGGCTACAAAGGAATCTAAAGGCAAAGGCTCTGGGGTGAAAACAAAACGAAAAGCAACAACCCAAAACTGGGCTTCCTGGAGAAACCTGAGAGAACAGAGGGCGATAAGTCTTAGGCGCATTTGCCTAGGAAGGTGTCTGTCACAGAAACTCTCCAGACTTTCTGTATGGGTGTCAAGCTTCAAAGCTGGGAGGACAGGGCTTTGCACAGTGGCCTCAAGTAACAGCAGAAGACTTCATCCCGCCTAACTTCTTTTAAGATAACGCTGTGGGCCTCAGGTGTGCCTCCACCCTCTCTTGAGGGCATGTGAGGGGGCTGCTCCACAGCCAACGGTCAGGCAGACCTGCCCTGCCAATGGCAGTAAGACACTGTTACTTTGTAGCCGGCACATCTCAATACAGTTTGATGAGAACACAGCATCCCTTCTACGTCTCACAACTCTACCTGCCACAGGATGGTCCTGGCTATTCTAAATGCTAAGAGAAAAAAGAAAGACAAACAAGAACAAAACCCCTTTGAACTATTTCACATATGTGAGACTGATGAGAGCAAGCAGCCGTTTTCAACCTGTCCTTTTAGAGAGGCCTAAGACCATCTACATATCAGACATTTATATGATTCACAGTAGCAAAATTGCAGTTATGAAGTAGCAATGAAAATAATTTTATGCTTGGGGATCGTCACAACATGAGGAACTATATTAAAGGGTCGCAGCATTAGGAAGGTCTAGAGACTTGAGGTCCCCTGGTATTGCTGGACTCAAAGAGCCTACTTCCTATGTGATGGATTTTTGGTTTATTTATTCTTATCCAATGTACACTGGCTTGACTTTTTTGTTTGTTTGTTTTTTGTTTGTTTTTGTTTTCTCAAGACAGGACTCGCTCTGTGTAACCCTGGCTGTCCTGGAACTCACTCTGTAGACCAGGATGGCCTTGAACTCAGAAATCAGCCTGCCTCTGCCTCCCAGATGCTGGAATTACAGGCAAGGGCCACCACTGCCTGGCTGGTGAGTTCTAGCTCTACAGACCAGGCTGGCCTTGAACTCATTGTCACAAGACAATGTTTTGGTTTTTTTTAAATTTATTGAATGTATTCTTTATTTACATTTCAAATGTTATTCCCTTTCCCAGAAAACCCTTATCCCATTCCCCCTCCCCCTGCTTCTATGAGGATGTTTCCCCATCCAACCCACTCCCACCCTACCCTCCCTCGATTTCACTACACTGGGCATTTATAGAGCCTTTATAGGACCAAGACAATGGTTTTTAAAGTCTCTTAATCACTAGAAATTCCTGCCCCCTTTTCCTATAAGCTGGGACTTGCCTCCTCTCCAAATTCCCCATCCCATTAGTTCAGGACACAAAGTCTTATCTAATGAATAATTGGAGGTTTGAGATTGCCCTCTTTATGATGGAACATGCAGCAGGCTGCCTGTAACTTCCCAACTTTCACAGTTCTGGGACCCGGCGCCCAATGCCAGGTAGGGGAGAGAGGGGCCGAACCCCTCCTGTTTATCTGATGACCCTCTGATGAACTCTGAGCCCACCTCAGACTGAAAACAGACTATACAAATTTATCTGTTTTGGCAGGAAGGCAGTCCCAGCGAATTACTGTTAGTGTCACAAGGAAAGGCTGAAGGAAGGCAAGGCAGGCTGCAGGGGAAAGTAGGACTTTAAAGAATGAGTAGGAGCTCGTTGTCACCAGCTGCAAATGTGCAGCATCTACGGAGAAACTTGGTAAGCCAACTCAAATAAGAACTAGCGCTTTCAGAGTCCAGCAGGTGCAGCCTGGTTACTGGTTAATCTACCTAGCTTAGTGTCTAAAGCTTCCATCCTGATGATGTCACTGTAGATCATGTTACTCAGGTGGTGTGAGTTAGCCAGCTGCATAATGAGGAAACGGAAGTCTCCAGAAACCTGTTCTGGTGGCCCAGCAATCACACAGAATGCACTTCGCAGGAGCTGGGAAGCCTCTAATTAAATTCAGGCACTGCGAGAGGTCCATCTACACTTTCAGTGTACCCCAATGCTGCCCTCTTTGCCAGGGGGACGTGGGCTCCACCAGGATAGAGGACGCACCTATCAGCATTTCAGATCCATTCTCCAACGGTCATCAAGAGAAATGCTCCTTCCTCCTCAAACCCACGAGAGGGACATTCCTTAGGTACAGTGGCTTAAGTTATGATACACTGTGCATGCGTTTCTGCTGTGTGCCAGTCATCAGGTCTTCTCTGAAGGACATGTGCTGTGCATGGCGGGGTGAATGGGGTTGCTTTGGGGAGACTGTTGTTCTTATGTCTTCATCTGCAGGCCTGCTGGCCAATCAGAGTGGGTGGTGTGGGGCCAGGGTGTGGGGCTTGCCTGCCTAGGGTAAGGCCCTGGGTTTTGTGCAAACATTTGTGTAGTATGTGAAACGATGCACATTACATGAAGACACCTGCTCGGTGATTTTAGGAGAAAAGGATGTGCTGAGTGGCTGACCGGTAATACTGGCAGTGAATGTTATTGGCATCATATGTAAGTGACGGCTTGTTAAGTGACGGCTTGTTGTAGCTTATGTGACAAGCAGGTACAATGTGCAGAGCAAAGTACAATCTACAAGAGACGTTTCTTGATGGAGGTGAACTAAATTAGCAAGGAAGTCTAAGGGGCCCTCCCCCTTTTTTTCTTTTCATTTCCTCTTCCTTTTACGGTGCTTGAGGTGGAACTGGAAGTCTCATACAGGCTACACGCTGGATGCTTGCTCGGAGCTAAGTTGCACTCCCAACCCCGCCACCTTTCTCTTTGCCCTTGAAACAGTCTCTTGCTGTGTAACACAGACTGACTTGGAACTTGATATGTTGACCAGGGAGGTCTTGACCATGTGATCCTCCTGCCTCAGCCTCTTGAGTGCTAAGATCACATACATGAGCCTCTTCCAGTCTTAAAACATGCAAGTTAATGAAATTCTAATAGAAAATCATGACATTCTTTTCTTGAAAGTGAAAAGTTAATTTAATGTTATCTGTGAAAACTCAACAAAAAGAGTCAAGTGTTAGGACTGGAGGGGAGCTCAGCTATTAAAAGAGCACTGGCTGCTCTTCCAGAGACCCAGGTTCAGTCCCCAGAACACACACACACACACACACACACACACACACACACACACACAGGCAAAACACCTGTACTCATAAATTTAAAAAATGTACAATATTAAAAATGAGGAAAATATACATATAGGTGAGTTTTTATTAATTTTAGATTCATACAATTATCTTTCAATAAAACATATATCTGATATTACTCAAATACTCATCTTTCTGGAGCTTCTCACTCCTTTGGGTAGATCCAAATCCTCATCTTCCATTGTCTCTTTTTTGCTTAAAAACCTTCCTTTAACTTTTTGTTGTTGTTCACTTAGCCCAAGCTGGCCTTGAACTTGCTAAGTAGCCCAGGCTGGCCTTGAACTCCTTTTTTATTTTATTTTATTTTTTCAAGATTTATCAGATAAAGGGGAAGGCTGGCCTCCCACTCTCTTTCCTTCCCTTGTAATGAGCATTTATGTATTCTCTGGCAAATGCTGATTCTGATGGGCACAGTCCTTACTGACATGGGCAGAATGAGCAAAGAGGTGTGGGATAGCTTGTATGCGGTGGTGGCTGCAGGCAACCAAGGCAGTTCTAGCCCAAGGGACTCCAAACAAGTCCTTCCCTTTCATCCACATATCTGAAACTGCCTTGACTTCCACAAAACTTGTGACAGAAGGTGACTGAGCAGTGACCCAGGGCTCTGCTTGAATGAGGTTGGGTTGGTCAACCCTGCTGCAGTGTGCAGACTTCACAGAGGAGCCTGGCCAGAGGGATACACCGACACTCGGCCTGAACTCCACTCACCCAGTCAAGGGCGAGGAGGAGGCCTGTTCATGATCTGTGTGAAAGGGCTCTAGGAGAAGGGGGGCCAGGCCTGTTTCCACACTGTGTATTTTCCCCTCATACTCATCAGTTGATTAAGATTTGTTGAACTTCAGTCTCCGATATCACAAACTAAAGAAAACATAGACTTGTCAAACTAAAACTGAAATGACCCTCCTGGAAGCAAGCCATAAGGGCAGAGCCTCACGCTTTCCTGTGTCACCAGGCCCAGAGTCAACACCTAGCGAGCCGTCAAAGATGGCGCTGGGGAATGAGGAGTGCGGAGCACCCAGAGATGGGCAGAACCAGCCCTCAGCACAGACACGTTCTGCCTCACTCTTTTTCACTCAAGACTAGTCTCTGAGCCCATGGGGTCTCCGTAAGCTCAGAACAGTCCCTGGGGCTGACTGAGAAGGGGCAGTAGTCATCCACCTCGTCGTTGGCCATGATAAAGCTGGGGTCACTTGCTTTATTGAAGAATCAGTTACCCAGCTGAGAGCTGACACCAGGACTGTGGTGCCCTCCTAGGAATGACCTGCTGATCAAGGTGCACAAATCGTATCAAAGCATGTTATATACATGTCAGAAAGTGTCATAATGAAGCCTATTATTTTGTTAATGTCCAATACCAAAAACTTCGATGTTGGCTTATAGGTTCAAGGCCAGCTTGGGCTACCTGGTGAGCCTTTGTCTTAAAACCAAACAAACATAAAAGAATATTTTTAAGGATGTGTGAGGTATAGAAAACTTGTGCTAAGCATGTGTGAGACTCTGGGTTTGATCCAAGAACTAAACCAATCCAAACCAGAAAAACCTCAGGCCAACAGAGCAATGGTAAGAAACAGTTATCCAGGGAGTGCAGTGGCCACAGGTTATACTGAGCTGTGGTTCAGAAGGCTGCGAACCAAGCCAGGTGGTGTTGGCACACGCCTTTTATCCTAGTACTTGGGAGGCAGAAGCAGGAGGCTCCCTGAGTTCAAGGTCAACCTACAGAGTGAGTTCCAGGAGAGCCAAGGCCTCACAGAGAAATCAGGTCTCAAAACAAACATTCCCCCCCCCAACAAAACAAATGGACAAGTGAGAAAGAAGACTGAGGACCTCTGGGACCTTTTCACCCATATTAGCTGGTGGGATAATGAATGGACTCCCAGAGGGAGAAGCTCTCCCACCATATGACTGTGGGGGTGTGGGAGTTCTGCTTTGTTGTATCCTTTAGCCAGCCTACAGCTGATGGCAAGGTCTAGTACAGGCTACAGGGGAAGCCTATGCCCTCCTCATTTAAACACCCTTGCTTCATGAAGTGCTTGTTGGTGGGCGAGGGGGCACACCTGCAGTTGCAGCTGTCTTGGGGTCTGAGGCAGAAAGATCCTGAGTTGCAGGACAGTCTGGGCTATGTGTCAAGGCTTCTTATCAAAATAGCCCCCAATGCAAACAATACCCCTCTGTTTCAGGGAGTATGATGGGAAGTCTGATCTGCACGTTGGAATCACTAACACACGCGGTAAGCATTCCCTACATTTCCCCAGCATAAGAAAACCCCACAATACCATTAAGGGGGAGGAGGGTCTCCAGCCAGGATAAGGTCACAACAACAGCATACCCATTCCGCCTTCCCTGCTTCTCCTACTGCAGCCCAAAGCAGGTCATGTGACTTGGCAAGTTAGCAGTACTTATAGTCTATGTGTTTAGAAGACTAAAACACTTTGTAGTAGTGTTGGGGTGGACCCTAGGCAGGGCCTTCTGCAGACCGACACTGAGCCACACCCTTAAGCCCTGGAACCATTTTAATGTTTGTTTTTTTTCAGAAAGCACACATCTGTGTTGGATTTTAAGAGAAAGAAACAGATGGTCAGAGGTCAAGTCGACCAAGATCTCAGTTCTTGGGTTTGAAACAGCATGTGGACCCTAGCTTCTGATTCCCCACTCTCAGACCCAACCCACTACACAGGGTCTCTCCGCTACACTGGGTCACCGCACCCCAGGTTGAGGAATGAAATGGGATGTGCTAAGGTCTGTGGTCTTGTGCTTTAGAAAGGTGGACTGAGGGCGGCTGCGTCAGAGCCCTTGCCTAGCCTGCGCCTGGCCTCAGTCCCAGCTCAAGCATAAAAGTCAAGAGCAGGAGACTGTGTTCTTTTGGCAGGATTTAGTTTAGAGGCCACTGAACTACTCCTGGGGCAAGTTAGTTGCAGGACATTTGCCCAGCATGCAGGAGGCCCTGAGTTTGACCACCACCACCACTACCATCACCCTCACCACCACCACCACTACTACTACCATAACAACAACAACAATAACACCCTTCTAAATCTCACTATAGGGGGCTGGAGAGATGGCTCAGGGGTTAAGAGCACTGACTGTTCTTCTGAAGGTCCTGAGTTCAAATCCCAGCAACCACATGGTGGTTCACAACCATCTGTAATGAGATCTGACGCCCTCTTCTGGGGTGTCTGAAGACAGCTACAGTGTACTTACATATAATAATAAATAAATCTTTAAAAAAAATCTCACTAGATCCATGATTCTTAGTCTGGGGTCAAGACCAACTTTGGGCGGAGCGTCGTGTGGGAAGGCTGGTGGTTGCAGGTGTGAGGCCGCTGCTCACACCTCCAAGGAGCAAAGGGCACAGGTGGGACTGGAAGGAAGGCAGGTTCCAAATCCCCAGGTCCATCCCAAGAGACCTGCTCCCTCCAGCCAGGCCCCACCTATCCACAACTTTGGGGGTCGAGTATCAGATATGAGGCATATCGGGTATCTACATTATTATTTATAACAGTAGCAAAATTACAGTTCTGAAGTAGCAACGGAATAATTTAATGGTTGGGAGGGTCACCATAACATGAGGAACTGTGTTAAAGGGGGGCAGCATTAGGAAGGTTGAGAACCACTGCTCTAGATGGACAGCTGCTCTGACAGCAGCAGACACGTGTGCCCCAGATTTCCAGGATTTGGCTACTGTCATTTTCTGAGCACCTTTTACAAAGTAAGTGACTCTGCTTTGGGTTTTCAGGGCTTGTGTATAATTACAGTGCACACGGCATACAGCGAGACGAGGCAGGCTGGGAGCGGAGTCTCAGTGTTCCACTAGTACAGCCTAGCATGTTTGGACTGCTGGACCAGTGGGACAAGTACTTGGAAGACTTCTCTGCTTCGCTGGCTTGGCTGCCTCATAGGTAGGTGTCTAGAAAGACCGCAAGCCACTGCCACCCGTTTGTCACACATTCCCGTCGATCCACGGTCACTGCTATTTCAAGTGCAGTTCATGCCTAGACTGTCAATCTGTGAGAACAGCTAAATATGGTTGTTAGAAAATGTCCCTCACAGATTCATGTGCTTGGATATTTGGTTGCCCAGATGCTGGTGCTATGCTGGGAGGGAGACTGGGAGCGGGTGGGGCCCGGCTGGAGGAGCAGGTCTCGTGGGATGGATCTTGGGATTTGGAGCCTGACTTCCTTCCTGTGCCCTTTGCTCCTTGGAGGTGTGAGCAGCGTCCTCACACTCCTGCTGCTGCCAGCCTTCCCACGGGACACTAGGCTGGACAGGTCCCTCAGAGCCCAAATAAAGCCCTCCTCCCGGAAGCTGTTGCTGGCCACTTATTTGGCTGCACGGGTCACAGGTTGTGCCATGGGTTTTCCTGGGAGTGGGGGTGGGGTGGGGAGAGGCAGCAAACACAGATGAAGAGATGACTCTTGTGGCTCTCTCAGTCAGTGTCTTGAGAGATTTGTGCCTTGCTTGGCTATTCCACTGCTGTGACGAGAGGCTTCTAAGATTTATCTTTAAATTTATTTAATTTACTTATTTTATTTTGTCTGAGTGTTCTGCCTGAGCTTATGTGCCTGAAGAGGCCAGATGAGGGTGTTGGGTCTGGAGTTACAGATGGTTGTAAACTGCTGTGTGGGTCCTAGGAACTGAACCTAGGTCCTTTGGAAGCTCAGACAGGTTCTTAAATGCTCAGCCATCTCTCTTGACACTGTTCTTTTTTTTTTTCCTCCAAGACAAGGTCTGTGTAGCCCAGGCTAGCTACAAGATCATCAGGATCCTGACTCAACCTCCTGAGTGCTAGGCTTACAGGACTCTGTCACTGTGCCCAGCTAAGAGGTTTTAAAACATACACAGAAAAATCCCTATTATATTTCATAATTTTATATTTATTTTTTTTTGAGACAGGTTTACTACATAACCTTGGCTGTCTTAGTACTTACTATGCAGATCAGGCTAGCTTCCATCAAAGAAAGATCTGCCTGCCTCTGCCTTCCAAGTGCTAGGATCAAAGGTGTGTGCCATCACTATCTGGCATAATTTTCTTTCTTTCTTTTTTTTTTAAAAAGATTTGTTTATTTTATTTATAAGAGTACACACTGCAGCTGTCTTCAGACATACCAGAAGAGAGCATTGGATCTCATTACAGATGGTTGTGAGCCACCATGTGGTTGCTGGGATTTGAACTCAGGACCTCTGGAAGAGCAGTCAGTGCTCTTAACCACTGAGCCATCTCTCCAGCCCCATAATTTTATTTCTTTTCTTTGCTTTTTTTAAAAAAATTTTTTATTTTTTCGAGACAGGGTTTCCATGTGTAGCCCTGGCTGTCCTGGAACTCACTCTGTAGACCAGGCTGGCCTTGAACTCAGAAAGCCACCTGCCTCTGCCTCCCAAGTGCTGGGATTAAAGGCACACGCCACCACCGCCTGGCCCATAATTTTATTTTGTGACACAGGTTCTCACTACGTAGAACAGTCTCACCTTGAACTCTTAGAGATCAACTTGTCTCAGTCTCTGAAGTGCTGGGCTTAAAGGCCTGTACCACTATGCGTGGCATTTCTAAAATTTTTAAAATATTGTTTACAGTGTAAAAATATGTAAATTCCATTTTTTGTTTATTTTAGTGATTTGAGATTAATTTCTCATTTTTCCCATCTCTACTCTTTTCTGGAGACAGTGTTTCACTTTATAGTTCAGACTAGCCTTGAACTCACAGAGATCTGCCTCCTTGATTCTGGATTAAAGATATGAGCTCCATGCCTGGTTTCTATTAAAAAAAAGTTTTTAAAATGACATTGTATTCATCTCTTTTGTTTGCTTCTATGTGTGTGTGTGCATGTGTGTGCACCATACATAGCACATGTGTGGAGGTCAGAGAACAACTTGGAAGACTTGGTTCTTTCCTTCTGCCGTGTGAATCCCAGAGATTGTCTGCGTTGGTGGTGGTTGCCTTTACCAGTGATCCGCTTTTAATGTTAGCATTCTCAGGGGCCAGCATGGTGGCCTCAGGTGTCCTGCCACTGCTGAGGTGGGAGGAGTATTTGAGGTCAGGAGTTCAAGGCCAGCTTGGAAGACAGTGATGACTGTCTCACCTCACTGAGTCTCCCTCGTTTCTTCAAGGTACGACGAGAATCACCACAACTGCCTGACCTTTGCCCTCGCCTTCATTAACTGCATCCTTGCCATGGAGGGCAAAGAGCAGCTGGACAAGAACGAGTTCACAGAAAAGTACGTGATCCCGAGGACGCGCCTGGCCTCCAAGTACATCACACTCTACAGGGCCATCCAGGAGAGGGGCTTCCACGTGACCGACCGTCCCGGCCCAGCCACAAGCCCCTCTTGAGCAGTTTGTCCCAAACGCCGCGTGTGAGGGTCACTGAGAAAGGACATTTGGGTTTGGTGCCTTTAAATGGCTCCTGCAGATTTATAACTGTACTTAATTGTGACTAATTTTTAAAAAAGTGTATGGTTTTTCCATTAAGCTTATTATGTAAAAAATTATAAAATTAACAGAAGTAAATAAAAATTTATTAAACTAATAAAAGCAGAGTATGTAGCTCAGTGGGAGAACCATCTGCCTATCATGTAAGAGACCCTAGGTCCAGTCCCCTGTACCACAACCCCAACTTAAGAAAAAAATAAACAAAACTGCCCTGGGTTAAAAAAGAAAGAAAGAAAGACACATTCATTACAACTAAATTTCTCCAACAGGTTTTTTGTTTTTTGTTTTTTGTTTTTCGAGACAGGGTTTCTCTGTGTAGCCCTGGCTGTCCTGGAACTCACTCTGTAGACCAGGCTGGCCTCGAACTCAGAAATCTGCCTGCCTCTGCCTCCCAAGTGCTGGGATTAAAGACATGCGCCATCAATGCCCGGCAACAGTTGTGTTTTTAAGCTGAGAATCTGCTATAACCACAGTGGAACATTATTCACTGATGGAAGAAAACACTTTGTATCAATTAATCTGAACTGAGCATATTTACTTTTTGATGTGAATGAAAAGAGTGAGGGACCACAGAGGGGGAGCCGAAATAGGAGAGAGAGAGAAAGAGAGGGGGAGAGGGGGAGGGGGAGGGAGAGGGAGAGACAGAGGGAGAGACAGAGACAGAGACAGACAGAAGATACAGGTTCTGAAAGTATACAGATGCCTTATGTCTGCACCTGAAGACTCGTGGGAAGACTGGGGATGCAGCCAAGGGGTAGAAAACCTTTGGAGTGTCAAGAATACTAAACAAAACAAAAAAAGAAACAAAGGTAACGGAGGCTGGGGAGATGACTCAGCCATTAAGAGCATCTGTTCCTCTTGCAGAGGACTTGGTTCAATTCTCAGCTCCCACATGGCAACTCACAACCCCTTTATCTTTAGTTCCAGAGGATGCAATACCCTCTTCTGGCCTCTGTGGGTACCAGGCACATGGTGGACAGACACATGCAGGCAAAATACCCATACACATTAAATAATAGTAACTCAGACAATAATCAAAGCAACAAAACCCCCAAGTATAACAGAAGCACCTTTGAAACTGTCCTTCACACACCTTCCTCTGCCTTTTGACAGAGGGGCCAAAACTCTAACATGCTTCATTTCCTCTCTGGCCTGTTCTCTCTTTGGGTTTCTCCCTTCCCTAGTGATCTCAAATTCCAGGGAGAGTAAACTGAAAGCAGCACACCCAACACCCCACGACTGACAAGACACCCGAAGCCTCACGGCAGAGGACACCAAGCACCTTATCACAGGACACCCAACTGCACCCCTCAAGTAATAACAACCTGAGGTAATAGTGGCCAAGCTGGCCCTTAGCCATGCGGCTTAGGTGTGCACTTGGCCTGCCTGTGCTCTTTCCCTACTTAAAACAGTTCTTAGTGCCTCACAGGCAAAGCTTAGGTCTCAGATGTGTCCTTGAGGTTGGCCACACTGAAATAAATTCCTTCCCTGTCTCCACACTCACCCCCCAGCTGTCTGGTTCTCCCGGGGACTGGTCTGCTGAGACCCCCTGGCCTGACACTGTGTTAACACAGGAAATAGATACCAATTATATTAGTTGCTCCCCTCATAGCTGTGACAGAATACCTGACAAACCACTTAGGGAGAGAAAATACCAGTGTAGTCCTTCATCTGTGTGACACAAAAGCCATCAAAGTGGTAATCAACCCCTCCTTCCCACCCCAGCCTGTGCTGTGCTAAGATGCTGCTGCATGAGCTGCCAAAATGGCGGCCCCTGCTAAAATGGCGGCCCCTGCCAAAATGGCACCTCACTTCTCCTGCGCAAGAGCTGTCCACGGTGCATCTCTTTGCTCGCCTCAGCAGGAGCTGTCTCAAAGTTGCTGTCCACAGTGGCGACACCTTTCTGCCTCAGCCTTGGTCAAATGCTACTGCAGGAGCTGTTCCACAAGATCTGTCTACAGTGGCAGAACCTCCTCTCTAGCCTCCTTAGCAGCTCTACAGAGATGGCACCTCAGCCAAAGCTGGCAGAGGCCAGGAAGGTCTTCCCACTGTAACCCACGGGCTCAATACAGGGAAAAGGGGGCGAAAAAAGGGGCACCAATCCCTAAGCAGGAAAACCCACCAATCCCTGAGCTTCCTATTAAAAACCCACCAATCTCCAAGCTCCCCAAGCTCAGGACCTGAAATCCAACCAATCTTCAATCTGGAAATCTCTGCCCTGAAAAGCTCTGCCCCCTAAGAAATCCTACATAACCCCTGACCTTTGTCCAATTCCCGGCTGCCCATTCCTGGGGGCAGACGGCAGCCATCCCTAAATTTGTCCCTCCACCCCCTGAAGCCTCCACTAAATCTCTCTCATGGGATTTTCTGCCTGGTGTTACTCTCTCATCAGAAGAAGCCATGAAGAAAAGAAGCAAAGAAGACGGGAGGAAGGAGCGGGCTGAGGATACCTTCCCCTGGGAGCTGCAAAGCCTCTGCTGAGGTTTCCTCTCAGAGCTATGTGGTTCCTGAGCTCCCTGGTCTCAGGATACCCTTCCCTTGGGACACTGTCCCACAACAGAACTGTAAGGTTCCTGGGCTCCTGTGTCTCAGGATGCCCTTCCACTGGGACACCTTCTCCCCCAGAGCTGTATTGTTTATTATTATTATTTTATTACGTATTACTCTTTCATTATTCCCATCACATAAGCAGAGTTGCTGATCGATCAGGGCCATTGGACAAGGATCTGAGAGCCTCGTTTCTTCTGGCATCCCCAAGTAGCGGCTGAAGCAGGGCTTATAAGCATAACACCGGAAAGTATCTGGGCCAAGTTACAGTTATAATGTTTACCAATTGGAACTCGGGGTTAGGGACTTTCCAAAGCATTCCATCCTTGTCAACTGACATTGAACCTGTTTTTTGCTCAACCAGTCTTTCTGTCCTTAGGAAAAGGCATTATGTTTTGGGGAACTATTGCTTAGAGAGTTGGTCAGCTTAGGGAAAATGGAGTCTGAAGTCAAAATGGCAGTACTTAAAAGACAAGTTTCTTTTATTTGCTCCCAACAAAGGTTGTATTTTGGCTCTTGGTTTAAGGGCTACAGTCCATTGTGGTGGGGTAGTCACAGAGGTAGGGGTACAAGGTGAACCCACTAGACCTGTAGCCAGGAATTCTCCTTTGTATTCAGTCCAGGACCTCAGCCCATGGGGATGTGTAGCTTACTATATAGGACGGGTTTTCTCCCAGAGGTTTGTCCTCTAGGTGGTTCTAGATTCTGTTGACAATCAACTCATATTAGCCATCATAGGCTCTACATCTTGAGATGGCTTCTCCCTTCCCAGGAGTTCTTGAGAGTCTTTTGACACAAACTTGATTGAACCCTACCTCATATTTATTTATTTTTTTATCAGAATACAACATCATGAGTTTCATGATATAATTGTCACACGTGTGGGTAATTTGCTAGGTGAGGTGGAGGGAGTGAACTTCCCTCCACACCAAATATTTGCACTTATAAATTCAGGAACTTTAAAGAAAAATAAAACTGCCTATCCAGATACCACACAACAGGTAAGACGTCGCTGGAAACCGAGCCGACTGGGATAGAGGCAGGGTCTTTCACTGAACTGGAAGCTCATCATTTCTGCTCAGCTGGTTGGCTAAGGCGCTCTCCAGATCTGCCTATCTTTATCCCCCAGTGCTGGGTTACAAAGCATGTGTAGCCAAGCCTGGCTGTGTACCTGGATGCTGAGATTCAAATTCAGGGTCTTATGCGTGTGTACCAAGTGCTCTTACCCTCTGAGCCATCTTCCCAGCCCCTAAGTCTATTTCACAGATGAAGAAACTGAGGCTCAGAAAGAGTACCATTCCCAAGGGTACCCACATCCCTGGTGCTGATGTGAAATGTGAACTTGGACTTTCTTTCTTTTTTTTCTTGGTCATGCTAGCATATTTTTTTCTTTTTCTTTTTTTATTGAATATATTCTTCATTTACATTTCAAATGTTATACCCCTACCCGGTTTCTCCCCTCCCCGAAAACCCCCAACCCATCCTCCCACCTCCTGCCTCCAAGAATATGCTCCTCCACCCAACCAACTCCCATGACCCCCACTCGATTTCCCCACACTGGGGCCTCTATTGAGCCTTCACAGGACCAAAGACCTCTCCTCCCACTGATGCCCGACAAGGCATTCCTCTGCCAATCTTTTGGCTGAACTACATGTACCCCTTGGTTGATGGCTTAATCCCTGGGAGCCCTGGGGCATCTGGTTAACGGACATTGTCGTTCTTCCCATGGGGCTGCAACCCCACCTCCACCCCCAGCCTCCAGCTTGCCCTCCAACTCCTCCATAGTGAACCCCACGCTCAGTCCAATGGTTGGCTGCTAGTATTTGCCTCTGTATCTGTAAGGCTCTGGCAGGGCCCCTCCAAAAGACAACCATAAATGGCTCCTTTCAGTATGCACTTCTTGTCATCCATAGTAATTCATGAAATTCTTAGGCAAATGGATGGAACTAGAAAGTATCATCCTGAGTGAAGAAACCCAATCATAAAAGAACACACATGGTATGCTCACTCACTGATAAGTGGATATTAGCCCAAAAGCTCAAAATAAACGTTACAATTCACAGACCACAGGAAGCTTATGAAGAAGGTAGACCAAAGTGGGGGTGATTTGGTTCCTCTGCGAAAGGGAACAAAATAATCACAGGAACAACCATGGAGACAAAGAGTGGAGCAGAGACTGAAGGAAAGGCCACCCAGAGACTGTCCTACCTGGGGATTCATCCTATAAACAGTCAACAAACCCTGGAACTTGGACTTTCTGATTACACTTTTATCAGCATATGCCAAGGGAAGGGGTGGAGGGTGTCAGAGGCTGAGCATTTACCCAGCATGTGTGATACTTGGGCAGACTTTAGGAAGAACTAACGCTGATGAAACATGCTATGAAAACTTACTCAGTTTTCTATGGGGAAGCTGATCAGGAGGAGGAGTTTGAAGCCAGCTGGAGCTACCTAGCAGAATCCTGTATCCTCTGCTCTTAAAAATGTACATGAAGATTCCAGTTATTTGAGCTACTAGAAGCCTTTCACATAAAGGAAATACATACACCACCCATTATTAAGGTTCACAAATGCTTTCTTATTCTGTATACTCAGGTAAGAGATCCCTATATTCTTCACAATGGTCAAACTGCTTTTAAACCTTCTAGTCCTTTATGAAACAACAAATGTTTAAGATAAATTGGTGGGTTAAACATCTTAAGTTTCGGCTGGCAAGATGATTAGTAGGAAAGGCCAATTGTGGTTAACAATCTTAACAACCTGAGTTTGATCCCTGGGACCTGTACAGTGGAAGGAGAGAACTGACTTCAGCAAGTAGTTCTCTGACCTTCAACCCTGAAGCATTTCTACTAAAAGCCCATCTGAAGAGACTCCTGGGAGCCTGAGGCTCTGAAGGATATGGGGAGGCAATTATGCTGAGGTAGGCTATGGCATCTCACCCCTGGTAAGTTCCTGAAGGTAGCTTTGTCAGGGCAAATTTCTAATCTTGATTAACTTGGACTTTTTATTTTTGTTCTTTCATTCATCATTCACTCATTTGAGAGAGGGTTTCTTGTCTTAGCTGTCCTGGAAATAGCTCTGTAGATCAGAGCTTCAAGCCCCCAGAGAAATGCCTGTCTCTGACTCTCTAGTGCTGGGATTAAAGGTGTGTGCCACCACCACCACCAGGCAAACTTGGGCTATTCAAACAAATGTCGTATTGCACATCTGTTTCAGAAGGGCACAAGTCTTCCAAAGGTAAGCTAGCACTGCTACTGGCAAGAAGCCACGACTCCCCTGATGTGTTTCAGTCCAGCACCCCAAGGTTCTATAGTAATGGCTTGCTGTACAAGGTTCAAGTCAAACATGCAAAGAAGAAACATTTGCACACAGGTTTGAATAGAGGCTGCTTCTGGAGCTGGGGATTTATCAGTGCTAAACTCTGACCTAGCATGTGCAAGGCCTGAGTCCCCAGCAACTCCAAACCAAACCAAGTGAGAAGATGGTGCCTCTGCTACACTGCTCTCTCCTCCCTGCCCTTCCTTAGTGCTGGGGTCAACCCCAAGGCCCCACTGTGCCCCGGCCCAGCCCAGGAGGCTCTGCCACAGCTTTGTGCAGAGTGACACCGAGGTCTCCTGGGCTTTCCAGCACACTGTTATTGAAGTCTGTATTCTCAGAGTCACTCAACCTTTGAGGGACTCGAGATGGTGTGTGCTGGGGCAACAATACTCCTGGAAGTGTTCCGACAGGGAGCTGGAGAGATGGCTCAGTGGTTAAGAGCACTGACTGCTCTTCCAGAGGCCCTGAGTTCAATTCCCAGCAACCACATGGTGGCTCACAACCATCTGTAATGAGATCTGATGCCCTCTTCCGGTGTGTCTGAAGACAGCTACAGCGTATTTACATGCATAAAATAAATAATTCTAAAAAAAAAAAAAAAAAGATTTCCAACTGCAGTGCATCCAGGCTCTGAGCAGGACTGAACGAGATACATGCAGTGGCTCCTCAAACTTTTGTCTTGACTTTAGAAGTTCTGAAAAGTGATTACTCAAAATAAGAAGCCACAAGAAATCTCTGCTCTGGAGCCTGAGGGAAGCCTTGAGAGTAAAAATGCTAAGTATGAGGTAGGAGCAAGCATCTCTGTGCAGTCCGCTGATGCTCAATAGGGGCTCTGGGAGCCGCATTGCTGAACACGACCTTCGGATCACTAGGCCTAAGGTGTGTGGGGGCAGGAGTAAGGCCTGTATAGAAGCTCTCAACTAGGATTCGGGAACATGAGCAGACGGCATGGAGTCAGGGAGCTGGACACGGGCTGCAGCAATTAGCAAACATGCCTGTTTCCTTTTCTTTTCTTTTTCTTTCTTTTGGTTTTCAAGACAGGGTTTCCCTGTCTAGCCCTGGCTGTCCTGGAACTCACTCTGTAGACCAGGCTGGCCTCAAACTCAGAAATCCACCTGCCTCTGCCTCCCAAGTGCTGGGATTAAAGGCCTGCGCCACCACTGCCTGTTTTCTTTTTAAAGATCGTTGCTTCCAAACAGTTTCAGCAGACCACTTGGAGACCAAGCGCCCACACCATCTGCCAGTTTCTTGAGCCTCACAGAACTACCACCCAAGTTCACATCCCACTGGTTATCTTGAGAATGTGTGCTGTCCTCACCAAAACACGTGGTGGGTTAGTTCCCCGGAGACTGGTCACGGAGCCATA
This sequence comes from Tokudaia tokunoshimensis, assembly GCA_036184795.1. Taxonomy (NCBI): domain Eukaryota; kingdom Metazoa; phylum Chordata; class Mammalia; order Rodentia; family Muridae; genus Tokudaia; species Tokudaia tokunoshimensis. Next base: position 136,828,538 of record BTHU01000002.1, on the reverse strand, counting down.
GCCCTGTCCCCATCCCTCGTTTTGGTCCACGTCCCTTTTCATTCCTCTGGCATATTATGATGCTGCCAAGTGCCAGACCTGTGCCATACTGTTTGGACTTTCCAGCCATGAAAATCATGAACCAAATAAGCTCTTTATGAGCTAGCTAGCATCAGCCATTCTGCTATAGCAACACAAAAAAATCGACTAAGCTGCCTAAATGCCCCTCGGGCAACGTTTTCCTCTGCTCTCTAATCCGTGGGAGGAGGGTAATGACGCCATGTTCTGCTAAATGTTAACTGCATTTGTTCTCCCAAAAACTTCACTTCTTCCTTTTATTTTATAAGAAGTTCTCCAAAGCAAGATGCATCTTTCATAGACAGTACTACATAATTTTGTGTTCAACACTCCAACCTGTCAAATAATGAGTTCATTGAGAATGTACTGGTCACTCAGTATTTCAAGGTTTTCAAACTGTCAATGGTTTCTCAGTTACATGGATAATTGGTTGAAGTCCTTGGGTGAGTTGAGCTACAGGAGTAGATTTTTCTATTAAAGCAACAGACCATGGGGTCCTGTGATCCCCAAATGTGCTGATGCTCCTTCGGGGCAGGCCGATGCCACATTGTCAGAGCTGTTGGTGAACTGTGGACTCTCAGATTGGAAGGTCAAAGTTCCTCTTGGTCACTTCTCTCTCGGGAGGAAACCCATCGACTGAGAATCACCTCCTGCAACCGAGTAAAAGAGGGCTGGACTTCAGAAATGGAAATGGGAGTTCCAAGCACGTGATGGCACAGCTGCCTGTCACAGACTGCTGCAAACACGAGGATTCCCTTCCCAGCCTTGAAAGAGGAAGATGTGGAGAAAGCGTGAGGTGTAACCACAACCCTCACATGGGAACCCTGTCCTCTGTCACCACTGAATTAGCCTCCCAGCACGCAGCAGCAGTCAAGGCCAGTGCTCAACCCGAGCGAGGACACAGTGCCTGTCAGTCAGCCATGGGAAGTGACAAGCGGACACTGACATTTTATGAACACAAACCTAGAGAAGAGAAGAAATGGAAAGAGGTACCACTGGGGTCCTGGAGGCTGACAGGACCAGGCGGGGGCACACAGAGAGGAAAACAAGGGTGCACAGGCTGTGTGGGAAGCTAAGGTGTTGTTGAAGTTCTGAGGGCAGTGGGCAGTGGGGAAGGGCTCAGAGATAGTAACACACAGTGGTGACGCTACTGATGAGAACTTGGAGGCCCCAGCAGAGGAAAGCTGGAGGGCGTCTGGTTCAGTGCAGGAGCATGGGAGTGACAGGTGCGGGTGTGCAAGGCTCAGGTGTGTGTGGCAGAACAGACGCTTACGTAAGGGTTCGAGGAGGGAGAGACAGCTAGTCTCTGGGGGTGAGCCCTGTGGGAGACCCTGGCCTGGCTGTTGAGCTGGCCCACACACGGCTGGAGATGGGGAAGCAACAGATAGACTGGCTGAGGCTGTGCAAGATGGAGTCTGATAGGTTCAGGGGGAAGAGGGTATGAGAGGTTTACAGGGCCAGAAGAAGCTTTTGTCACTGAGGAAAGCAAAGCGCATTCCCTGCAGAGGGTGCAGACTCTTGGGATGATGTGGATCTGTCTCTGTGCTCACACACCTGAACTTGAATCCTTTTCATGCATTCTGGGGTCTCCATGTCTTCGTTAGTCATAGTAGAGGGCTTAATCAAGTAACACAGCATCAGCTCCTGCGGAGAAAAGACACAATTTCCATATTCCAGAAAGAGACATCACGTGTCAGTGTGCAGGAGGGGAGCAGGCACCCCCCAACTCGTCCCTGTGTACACTGCAGTGTGCACACTCACAGGGCACACCTCCTGCTTCCCTGGCTTTTACAATGGTGGAGGATGTGGGGATGTGAGGAAGCAGACCAGCTTTTTATACACCCAAGATGGAAAATACACACTGCACTATATATGCCAGACTCATGATCATCCTGCCTCCACTTTCCAAGTGCTGGAGTTACAGGTGTATACTCAGCTGTACAAATAACTTAAAGATTTTTATTATTTTATTCTTACTTATGTGTATATCTGCGTGTCTGTGCAGGGAAGTGCTGAGTGCAGATGCCTGTGGAAGGCAGAAGAGAGCTGTGGCTCTCCTGCAGCTGGGGCTCAGATGGCTGGTGTGGGTGCTCTGGTCCTCTGGAAGAAGAGCAGGGTGAGCCCTCAGCCACCGAGCCCCAAATGACTTGAAAAACAATCAATCAAACAAATAGACATAGTTTTGTTTATGTGTGTATGTGTGCACCATGTGCGTGCAGTGCCTACAGAGGTCAGAAGAGGGTGTCAGGTTCTCTGGAGCTGGAGGTTCAGGTGGTTGTGAGATGTCTGATGTGGATGAACTCAGTTCCTCTGGAAGAGCCAAGAGCTCTTAACCACAGAGCCACCTCTCCAGCCCCTGCATCCTCATTAAAAAAAAAATCCTACCGACTTTAAGAGAAAAGCAAAAGAACCATGTAAGTGGCAGCGAGGCTTAGCTTGTTACCTTAGAGACGTTCCCTGACACTCTGCTCAAGGCGGCCAGCGACTTCCAGCTGAAAGGCCTGCGTAGGGAGCCCTCAAAGTTGTCGTCCACGAGTTCTATGATGACAGAGTAGCTAGAAGACAAGACAGACATTCTGGAAAAGTCACACTATCAACTTGTTCAGAGAACAGCATATCTTACCAAGAACTAAGAAGAACTTCACACCACCTGCTGCTAAAATCCTAGACCACCAAAGAGAACAACTAATGACCAACAGGATGGGAAGCTACCACCCTTCAGGCTGAATGCACGCCTACTGACAGGAAGGAACGGACCTATTTTTCCCAACATGAAAGCTGCAAATTCTTGCAACTGTTGGATACTCATACTCAGTGGGCTCTGAGGGCCGTACCCAGACTAACTTGGTGTTTAAAACAGACCCATGATACCACCACCCATTGTGCGGACAGTCGAACACGGCGAGTGTGCTAACATTTCCGGTAGAGCTGACCATGGGACCCAGTGGTCTGCCACCAGGCTGCACCCCAGGCTAGCCTGCAGCCTGCAGGTTTGTTTGTTTTGAGACAGGGTCTCACTATGTAGCCTTGATTAAACTGGACCTTGCCATGTAGACCAGGCTGACTTGAAGAGCTCCACCTGCCTCCTCTTCAGAGTGCTGGGGTTAAAGATACATGTAACCACACCTGGCCAGGAACATGACATTTTGAAGAGATATATTTTATTTTTATAAGTATAGGTGTTTGAGCTGGAGAGATGGCTCAGTGGTTAAGAGCACTGGCTGCTCTTCCAGAGGACCTAGGTTCAATTCTCCCCACCCACATGGCAGCTCACAACTGTCTATAAGTGCTGTTCCAGGGGATCAGACATCCTCAGACAGACACACATTCAGGTAAGACACCAGTGCACACAAAATGTAAAGTATAGGCATTTGCCTGCATGTGTGTCTGTGGGTGTCAGAGTAAGACACTGGGTCCTCCTGCTGTGAGCCACCATTGCTCTTCACCACCGAGTCACCTCTCAGCCCCAGGAATATATAACATTTTTGGGGGTTTTGGGGAGGCTTGGCTTTTGAGACAGAATCTGTCTGTGTAGCCCTGGCTGTCTTGGAACTTACTCCATAGACCAGGCTGTACTCAAACTCAGAAATCCACCTGCCTCTGCCTCCTGAGTGCTGGGCCTAAAGGCATGTGCTACTGCCGCTCAGCTAAGAATATGACTTTTAATTGCCTCTGAGACACTGAAAATTAAACTCAAAGCCAGATATTTCTGTGTGTCCTTTCTATTAATTTATTTAAAAGTTTCCAAACCTTGCATGGTAAAATGGAGGGCCTTTCCGATACAGCACTGCAAAGAGAGAAAGGAGATGTTAGTCCTTCATAACCACCCAGAGCAAGCTAACACCCAGCTCTCCTTATGAGGCGCTCTGCTCTCTGGCCCCAGCCTGGCTTCAGATCCAAACTCTTTCTCCCCAGAAGCAATGGAGCTAGTCAAATCTGCTGTCCAAACCGGGATAGCCTCGTTCACCCCAAAACCAATTCTCAGAGTTAAGTACACACCATTCTTTTTCATTTTCCTCTGGTGTTGGGGCCTGAGCCCAGTGATTCACCCTGCCCAGGCCATACTCCTAGCTACACGTGGGTCTTGTGTTTCTCTGTGTGTGGGAAGTGGTAGACAGAACATTAAGTTCATACAATGTACAGCATTTGTGACTCATTCCAAATCAACCAAACTCAGAGTGCGGGTGGGGCCCTGCCTGCTGGTACCGTGGCAGTGTCACACTGGAGATGCAGTTTTCAGGGAAGCCAAGGACCACTTCCCAGCCTTTTGGCTAGTCAAGTGTAGGAATTCAGGGCCTGGCTCGGTGGTGAGTGCATATGTTGTCTGAGCATGAGGACAGTTTTAACTGCCAACACAACATAGAGAGTGGGGCATGGGTCTGCATGCCTGAAACCCCAGCACTGGGGATGGTAGGTGGATTATGAGAGCTTTCTGGCCAGTCCACCCAAAACAGGGTGCTCCTGTTCTGGCTCACTGAGGGACTCTGTCTCTAGACAATAAGCAAAAGAGTGATGGAGAAAGTCACCTGACCTCTTCTTCTGGTCTCCTGGTGCATCCTAACTGCAGTCATTTGTGTGCATCACACACAACACACTTACATCCAGGGGTTGGCAAGAAGTCTCAGCAAGTAAAAATGTTTGGTATGAATGCCCATACATACATAGCACATGTGTCCACGCATGCCTGAGTTCACTGTGTCCACACCATGGCATATGCTCATGTGAACCTGAGTCACAAACACTAATAAATAAAAACTAAAATAAGTAAGTAAATAAATGAGAAATTCAGCCAAGAGGCTACAGAAGATCCATTATTACACTCCATCCAGTTGCCAGCCTGCCTTTCTCTCATGGGGATCTGACACATGAAGGGGTGAAGCCAGTATATAGAGAGCAGAAAGAGCCTCTCTCTGAAGGAGCCTGGGCCTAAGGACGGCAGCCCTCTGCAGGGACCCCTTGGAGGTAGGAACAGGCCAGCTGCCCACCACGTCTCTCTAGCCTCCTCCAGGTTCTCAGTTCCTGAGCAGCCGGGCCTGGTTCTGAGCTGTGTGGGTCCAGAGCTCAGTACTCAGCTAGTGACCCTGAGGGCCTGTGCTGGAGATGGAGCAGCTTCTAACATGGAGAAGCCCAGGACTCTGAGTGCCTGTCAGTCATCTGGAGCTACCTGGAGATGCTTACTGGATTTCATGGAAAATAAAAGTGAGCTCTATGGTGAGCCCCAGGCCTGACATTCATAAATGAACAATGAATGGTGTGGTCATGCCCTGAAGGCTGAAATCTAACAGTCACCTACAGTTTTGCCATTACTGCTGCCATGTGCTAGCCTTGTGACACTGGCTGTCCCCTTGTTCCCCAATAGATGAAAATTCAAGGAAAGCTCGTTTCCCTTGAGAAATGAACACAGTTTCCTTTTTGGAGACAGTGATTCGGGAGCCAGCTCGGGACTCCCCAGGACACTGCAGGACCCCTTCATCCAGCTGCTGCTTCTGGGCTGGTTTCTGGGGTCACGCTGCCATTTGTCCATTCATTTCCTGTGTACTATGATTCCAGCTCAACTCAGTTCCCATGCAGTGAACATCCAAACTCATCCAAACAGCTCTCTATGATTTGGGGTTCAGCAATGGGAAGAAGGTGGACCAGAACCATAGCTTCCTGCCCAATCTCTGTCACTCCAATTGTGAGACTTTAGGCCAGTTACTACCCTCTCTGAACTGGCTTCTATCATTCTAAAACGAAGGCATTGCTGGGTGCAGAGGCACACACATGTAGTCCAGCTACTCAGGAGGCTGCCCCGGTCTCCGTGCTGTTTGATCTGCCCAGCAAGCCTTTCACAGTCCGAGGGGATCACTGGGGGAGCCAGTGACAAACAGAAGCACCTAAGAGCCTGTGCGCTAGAACCCAAAGACTGAGAGTGACTGGAAACCAGGGGGAGTCCATGGCCTTTCCTCTCTGCACTGCAGTAAGAGCGAGAGTGGCATACAGAAGAGTAAAGGGCTTCCATGAGGAGTGTCACAGGAACGAACAGCACCATGCCGGACAGCATGAGCTCAGTAAACAACAGCTAGGTTGTCATCACAACTCCAGGAGTCTGCGGCAAGTGAAACTGCAAGAAAACAGACCTTATGGAAATCACACAAGCTCATGGCTGATGTGCAGCAGGTGCCACAGAACTCTCGGCTATCATTAGGAAAGTCTGCACCTGCCAGTAGGCTTTCCTAACACAAGGCCTTCTCATTCTTTGGATTTAACTCATTCCATCCAAACACCCAGCAACAGAACAGATAGCTACCTCGTGCTTCTGGTATCCAACAGAACAGACATCAACAGAACAGATAGCTACCTCGACCTCCTAAGCAAACAGGGCTGACCCTGTCCTCACCCCCCCCCCAAAAGGTACTCACGCAGGTCCGTTCCGTACTTGAGCCCCACTTTAGGCACCCAGCCTTTGCTTCGGAAGTAGTGGTAGGCCATGTAGGTAGTCCTGAAGGTGGGCTGGACTGCAGTGAAGGCTTGCCAGAGTTTCACTATTGTCAGAGGCTCCTAAAGTTGTTTTTAAAAAAGATGTTAGTTTGCATTTACTCACTCCTGCTCAGTAAGGGAGTAGACATCTAGCATGCAGTAGCAATGGAGAGGAACAAGAAGGAGACCTAACCCACACTGTCTACATGACAGCACCCACTAAGTGTGGCTATTCGTAACATAGGTGCTACTGTGAGGTTCATCTCAGAGAAAGTCACACAAGCAACCTTCGTCATTTGGGTCCTTTTAAGTTAATCATACTCTTTCCTCTTGCAGTGCTGGGTATGCAAACCAGGGCCCTGTGCATGCGTAGGTAAGTGCCCTTCCACTGAGCCAAAGTTCATCCCACCTGCATATGTGGTTAGATAAACTATGTGCATATTATTCAAATTGCTCCAAGCCAGGTGGTAGTGGGACACACCTTTAAACCCAGCACTTGGGAGGCGGAGGCAGAGAGGCAGGCCAATCTCTATGAGCTTGATGCCAGTGTGGATCTACCAAGTGAGTTCCAGGACAGTGAGGGCTACAAAGAGAAACCCTGTCTCAGGAATAAAAAATGTTCTTCTGGGTGGGAGGGTACTATTTTTTTGAGATAGTCTCACTACTGTAGCCCAGGCTGGCCTTGAACTTGCAGTCTTCTTTCCTCTGCTTCTTAAGTGCCATTAGAAAAGTCTACGGTGACCCTGGCTCCCACCTGAGGCTCTCATTCATCTCTTATGCTGCAGGGATCTAGAGGACTCAGAAAAGGAGACACAGAGGCTGGGGTGCAGCTTGGTGATGGAGCTCAGCATACACAGGCCCTGGACTCCGTCCTTGAGAGAGGATGAAATTTAGAAACGAGAAACAGCAAAGGGATCAGAGGCCAAGGAAAGAGGTGGGGACCTGGGGATGGATGTTGTAGACAAAGGAATGAGCAACATGTGGTGTGGGGCTCATGTGTGACAAGTCCATAAGAGCTTATAAAACACGCTTCTGTGGGCCCTTTAGAGAGCAGCTACTACAATGTCAGGCCAGGCTCAGGAAAGTGAAAAGTAATTTTGCTCAGGAAAGTAAAAAATAATTTTGTAAGTGAAATTTTCATTAAAGTCCCAAAATGATCCTTGGTTCCATTTAGCTTTCAGATAGGAGAATAGCCACCTGATGGTATAATGTGATAACCCGGCTGTGTCCAGAGAAGGGCCTTGAATAGAACAAGAATTTTTCCCTGGGTTTCACCAGAAAACAGTCACAACAAGTAAATGGGTGGGTTTAGACAGTGTCTTTTCTCAGTCCACCACTTTGGGAAAGAATCAACTAACTGTCCAGCTGTCTGGGACTCAGCCTCTCAGTGAGATGAGCTCATTTCAGCTCAGTTTAAGCTTTAATTCCACAAATATGGCTTGGCCGCAGCTCACTGGTAGAGCATGTGCTTAGTGTGAACAAGGCCCTGGGCTCCATCCCCAGACAACAAATAGCTCTTGTAAACACCTCGAGTCAGTTTTTGTTCATACATGTGTGGCTTCAATCTCTTGCTAAGTCTTCACAAGAGGGTGTGGTCCGGCATGGAGCCTGAGGATACCCAAGAAACAGACACAGACACTTCTGGTGCCATCTGTCTCCTTCCCTCTTCATTCCTGCCTCCTAAGTACTTTGAATAGGCATTACATCAGCAAGGTGCCAAATTCAAAACAGAGACTGTCCCTGAGAGGCTGCCCTTCTTCTTCCGTCTAGAGGTCAGCAATGGTCATGCCTTGGCAACAGTGAAACTCGAGATCAAAGCCACACACACATGGGCTTACCAGCCGGTTCTAACCGCACTAGCCAGGTGGCCTCGGCTGAGTCACTTATTTTCTCTAAGCCCCAGTTAGTTTGTTAATGCAGCTCCTACCAAGAGGTGGAAAAGATCAGAACTAGCACAGGCAAGCTGGGCAGCATGGCTCACACGTGTAATTCCAGAACTGAATGGGAGAGCTGAAGTAGGGAGGTTGCCTCAACGTCGAGACCAACCTAGCCTATAAACAGTCAGTTCCAGGCCTGCCTAGGCTACATGGACAATCTTGACTTGAAAACAAAAACAGAGGACTGGAGAGATGACTTAGTGGATAAGTGAGAGCACTGTTCCCAGCACATTTCTAGCATCCACATGGCAGCTCACAACTGTGTGTACTCTAGTTTCCAGGGATCCAATGCCCTCAGTGGTATCTGTGGACACCAAGTATGCTAGGAGTGCACAAATATTCTGGCAAAATGCCTATACACATTAAAAATTAAACAAACAAAACCAATATATATATAAAAAACAAACAAACAAAACTCAATGAATTTAAAGGGTCTGACGCTCAGCACAGGTACAACTATATATTGGTGAGTTTGATTATTTTTGCAGTGCTAGGCATGGCCTTGTGCCCAAGGCCTTAAACATGCAGAGCAGGCTGTGCTCCTGGGCAGCGCCTAGCCTGGGACTGTGGGTTTGGTTGGTGATGTTAGAACCATCATGATACAGGTTTCCTTCTCCTTACATAACAGGCTGCAGTTCCCCAGCCTCTGAGAGAGACACAAGCTAAAAGGGTCGCCCTGCTGCTGCCTGAACTGCTCCAGCGGAGGCTCCTTAGTTTGAGCCTTACAGGGAAAAGGGCAAATCTTTTTTCAGTCAAAGTTGGCACATTGGCTTTAATAAATCTCCACGGGAAGGGGCTCTACCTATGTCAAAGGGGGAACAATGGGATTGTGTGTACACAAAAACTTACCTTCTCATAGTAAATACTTAGGCATCCCAGGGCGTATGCCAGGAAGAAAGCCTGCAACAAAGCAGGGAGAGCTCATTAGAAACACCACTGCTCTCCTGGGGTGGGTGTGGGGCTCAGTGGGCAGCGACTGCCTAGCTCACCCTTGGCTCACCCCACATCACCCAACAGAAATACAAATAGCTTTCTGACAAAGCCAACACGCCTCCAAGCCCCCATCTATCCCAACAGCTTCATGTTGTGGCTTCCGTCCAGGGCAGTCAGGATCTATGATCCTCAGGCACCAGGGGACAGGTGGTGCGCAGTACTGAAGGATGACACTGGGTTACTTTGTATTGTGTTGGCTGTAGTGCTGGCAACCGAAGAAGGACCTGCTGCATGCCTGAACTACCCTGCTAAGCTACATCCCAACCTGACTTTTCTCACATTAAAGTATTTTAAAAGGCATGAGATATGCAGCCCACAACTAATCACAAATGGTCCCTGCTTCCAGGTGCAGGGCAGGAGTGTCCTGGAGTAGAAACAGGACTTGGCTTCTTTCTTCTTTGCCTCATCCTGTCCCAACCCTGTGCACACATGGCAGCAAGAGGTCAGAAAGCTGCAGGGTGCGGAAGTGTCCCAGGCTGAGAGGTGTAGGCCTAGTACCTCAGTGGCTTCCTTGGAACCGCCCAGAGCCACTGATGTTCTCATAGTTGCGGTTCTCCAAGCTGTCTGGAGGTCCTGGGTGCCAAACTCAAAACTATCTGCCTCACTCAGGCTCCTACTAGGGGTGTGTGTGTGTGACACAGGCAGAGGAAAAATAGCCCAAAGCCTGTGGTGAGATCACAGCAGACCCCATCATAGCCAGACCCCACTGTGATCTGCAAAACAGGACCAAACAGGACAAATCTCCTCAGTTTTAGAAAACAGTTACTTTTCATAAACACACTGTTCAGAGCAGGGTGTGGTGACTCAGACCTGCTCCTGGAGTCTGACCAGACCCTCACACCGCTGTGCTCTGCTGTGTTAATGACCTTTCCCTCACCACAGGCTCAAGCAACTCTGTTGCCTCTCTGCTCCAGAGCACTTGCTCTTGTCTGGAAACACCTTCTGTTCCTGCGCCTCTCTGAGGCAGAGCAGAGACTGACACTGTTGACTCAGCCCACAAGACAGTTCAGCTCCCTTTGGTGAGGGCTCAATGCTTGCGCTGAGAGAATGGAAGGAACCCCAATCCCTGCCATGGCTGAGGCCCAGGCAGCTAGATCAGCTGGAGGCTTTTACACCTGCCTCAATTTCCATTTCCTTTTCTTTTTTTCTTAGAGACAGGGTTTCTCTGTATAGCCCTGGCTGTTCTGGAATTCACTCTATCGATCAGGCTGGCCTCAAACTCAGAAATCCACCTGCCTCTGCCTTCTAAGTGCTGGGATGAAAGGCATACAACACCACTACCCGGCTACAAATTTGCATTTCTTGGTTCAGAATAGTACAATACAGAAAAGGAACTTGCTTCAGAGGGTCATGGAATGATGTCTAGCAGACCCGAGTTAAAGCCTTCACTGAGGTGGTTTAAATTATTTGTAATTTTAATTTTTATTTTATGTGTATGGGTGTTTTGTCTACATGTATGTATGTGTACTATGTGTGTGCCAGGGATCCGAGGAGGCCCGAAGAGGGCCTCAGATCACCTGGAACTGGAGTAACAGATGGTTCTGAGTCACTGTGCAGGTGCTGGGATCAGAGTGTGGGTCCTCGAGGTTAGAGTCAGTGCTCATAACCGTTATCTCTCTAACTTCACTGAGGTATTTTATGGATCAAGTCCTCAGGAGGCAGAGGAAACAGGTCTGGAAGCTGGCTCCACCAGCAAGCTTTCCCTTTTGGGGACAGCGTATTCAGGTTAGGACCCACCGCACCCGAAAACCATACCTTGAAGACAGACTCTCCAAAGCTATGGAGTAGCCTGGCTCTGTGATCACATGACTCCCTAAAGGAGGGCACAGAACCACAGTGTGGCGTCTGCCATGGCAAGGTTCAAGAGCAAGACAGGCAAGAAGCCAGCTGTGGAGGACAATATCAGCACATCTGAGTGACAGCTGTAATCATCCAACAGAGGAAAGCAGCAGTCACTGTGAATTCTTAATTTATGATGAGAGTCGACGATTTAGAGAGAGAGGGAGGGAGAGGGAGAGAACATCTTGCTATAGGGGAGAGAATTAAGGCATCGCTGACTGGGCACCTACTATATGTTGGCATTAAAAGCCCAGTTTTGCAGATCGGCTCCAAACTCAGGATGTCACACATAGGTGACACCTGTTGCTATGACAACCGCAGATCTTCCCAGAGCCCACTTCCCACACTCACCTGGGAACAGGTTATGTCACAGCCTATATAAAAGACAGACCTTTCCCCCTTTCACCCCTTTTTCCCTTTGTCTTTCTCTCTTTCCCCTCTTTGTCCCCAGCAAACCTCTTACATGTGGAACTGCTTTGGCCTGGTGTGGTATGTCCAGACTCGAGCTGCTATTCTAACAGATCACTGTACAGTTAGGAACCCTGCCAGGAGAGACACTTGAATTCATCTTATATTGTGTTAAGCTAATGTGATGTCTGATACTGACCATGAACTCAGAGAGAATTGTTACACTGGATAAGCAGAAGGGAGCACATTTGAAAGACTTATTTTTTTCTTAAGAGTTCCCTTAGCACCCCCATCCTTTAACAAGTCATGATCAAACCAAATTCTGGCGGAGTCCATTTTAAATTTAGAGGAAAGAACAAACAAACAAACCTGCCATTCTATGCATAAGGACAACAGAGAGAATGGAGACTAAAACTGGGGCCACATCCACCCAGGGATGTCAGTATCCTTGGTAAGAGATGGCATGTAGTTACCTGCTTCCCTGTAGAGGCACCTGACACATGTCACACCTCATGGGATCTTCACTCTAACCCTCTGAGGGAAACGTCCTGGAATCTCACCCATCAGAAAACCAAAGGAAGTCACCTCTCACTGCTATGCTCATGAGGAAAGTATTTTCTCCTTGCTTGGTGTCTAGTCAGGGTTTCTATTCCTGAACAAACATCATGACCAGGAAGCAGGTTGGGGAGGAAAAGGTTTATTGAGCTTACACTTCCACATTGTTGTTCATCACCAAAGGAAGTCAGGACTGGAACTCAAGCAGATCAGGAAGCAGGAGCTGATGCAGAGGCCATGGAGGGATGTTCATTCCTGGCTTGCTTCCCCTGGCTTGCTCAGCCTGCTCTCTTATAGAACCCAAGAACACCAGCCCAGGGATGGCACCACCCGCAAGGGGCCCTCCCCCCTTGATCACTAATTGAGAATATGCCTTACAGCTGGATCTCATGGAGGCTCATCCTCAACTGAAACTCCTTTCTCTGTGATAATTCCAGCCTGTGTCAAGTTGACACACAAAACCAGCCAGTACAACTGACCCCTTGTCAACTTGACACACAAACACATCACTCTTAAGCCTCAACCCTTACTTTCTTATTCATTCCTAAGATCTAAATAACTTTAAAAGTCCCACAGTCTTTACATATTAAAAATTCAATCCCTTTAAAAGGTCCAATATCTTTTAAATTTCAAGGTCTTTTAAAAAATTCCAAGTCTCTTAACTGTGGGCTCCACTAAAATACTTTCTTCCTTCAAGAGGGAAAAATATCAGGGCACAGTCACAATCAAAAGCAAAACTCAAACTCCAATGGTTCAATATCTGGGATCCAACTCACGATCTTCCAGGCTCCTCCAAGGGCTTGGGTCACTTCTCCATCACACAGCTTGTCTTCTAGGCTCCAGCTGCCTGTACTCCACTGCTGCTGCTGTTCTTGGTGGTCATCTCATGTCACTGGCATCTCCAAAACACTGCTGCCTTCCGTTGCAACTAGGCTTCACCAATAGCCTCTCATAGGCTCTCTTCATGGTGCCAAGCTTCAACTCCTATGCATGACCCCTTCAGTCCTGGGCCACCAATTGCAACTGAGGTTGCACCTTCACCAATGGCCTTCTGCATCCTCTCACAGTGCCAAGCCTCAGCTGCTCTCCATGACCCCTTCATGCCTTCAAAACCAGTAGCACCTGGGTGACTCTTACACAGTACCAAGTCCAGTCACAGCATAAAACACAACTGTGGCTATCTCTGGAACACAGCCTCTGTGCTCTCAGAAAACACTTCCTAGAAGACTTTACCTCAGTGATGCTGGTCTCTTCTTAATCACCGCTAATTTCTTAGCTAACCAGCATCAATAGTCCCAGTAACACAAAGGTTTGCTTTAGTGGTTCTGGTATCTTGTTAATCACAGCTGATTCTTCAGCCCCATCTAACCAAAACCACAGAATCTTCACAATCAAAAACATGGTCCTGATAAGAGTCTTTAATCTTCCCTCTGAAATCTCAAAAGCCAGGCCTCCATCTTCTACTCTGTTCTCAACATTATCTTCCAAGCTCCTACACAACATCTCACAGAGCTCTTAACATGGAATGGATCTTCTAGCCCAAAGTTCCAAAGTCCTTCCACAATCCTCCCCAAAGCATGGTTAAGTTGTCACAGGAATACCCCACTATGCTGGTACCAACTTCTGTATTAGTCAGGGTTCTTTAGAGTCAAAGAATGTATGGGTAGTCTCTATATAGTTAGGGAATTTGTTGATGACTTACAGTTTGTAGTCCAACTCCCCAACAATGGTCAGCAGCAGCTGTGGATGGCAGTCCAAGGATCTAGCAGTTACTCAGTCCCAGGAGGCAAGCAGTCAAGGAAGAGTGAGAGTGAATCTTCCTTCTTCCAATGTCCTTATGTAGGTCCCCAGCAGAGAGTGTGGCCCAGATAAAAGGCGTGTGCCACTGAGTCTTTAATCCCAGATGACCTTGAACTCGGAGATCTCCCTGTCTTAATCTTCTGGAATTCATAGCCACTGTGCTTCAAGATCTCCATGCCAAGATCCAGGTCAAAAACTTGTATCTCTGAGCCTTCAGATTAGATCATAGGTGAGCCTTCCAATTCTTGATTGTAGTTCATTCCAGATATAGTCAAGTTGACAACCAGGAATAGCCACTACACTTGGTTTTTTTGTTTGTTTGTTTGAGACGGGGTTTCACTGTGTCTTACCTATAACTTGATATGTAGACCAAGCTGATTTGGAACTCACAGAGACCCTCTGCCTCTCAGGGTTGGCATTAAAGGTGTGGCTACCACACTTAGCCCTATTCATCTTTGTCTATAATATCACATCTATCCTTATTATTGGAGAGCAAACCCAGGGTAGCAGACATGTTAAGCAAATGCTGCACCAATGGGATACCAATCAGCACCATCTTGTTTATTTCCATTTATCATCGGTAGTTCACAGCAAATGCTTTAGAGTTCAGGCTCTATAATCGGATGATCTTGAGCAAGGAATTTAACCAGTCTGAGGTATAGTTTCTTCCCAGATCAGAATCTAGGGTAATATGAGGACTTAGGGAGATAACACACAAACGGGTCCTCAGCAGAGACACTAGACCATGCACACGGAACATAAGGCCAGCATACTCCATATTCCATTGTTTTCATTATGTGACTTCCTCTTGAACCCTGGAGCTGAGCCCACATAATCGTGGGCCAATGAGAGACATGCCCCTATGAAGGTTCTATGGAAACAACTGAAAAGCAGCAGCATTCTCTATGGTATCCAGAGCCGATGAGGCAGGCGAGGCAGATGGGGCAGGTGCTGTTACATGAACCTTCCTTTCCTCCACCCAAAAGACTGCAGATTCCCAAAAGAACAGGAATGAGGTCTTTTCCCTGCTCTCATCTGCCAGCACCTACCCTGGCAGACACAGGAGGTCACCCTGAAATGCTAACTGAACAAAAGACCACAATAGGAGGGACACACCCTACCTGTGCCATTCCTCTAAGGCACAACCAGCCTCCCTTCCCCAACGGTCAGCCACAGGCCTTACAGGGAGGCTCTCACCAACTAAAGATAATTACTGTGTGCAAAGGATAAAGAAATTATGGTGCACATGAACAACCAGAAAGAAACATGGTATGTCTGCAGGAACATGGAAATCATTCCGTGATCCAAAATCAGCCAGGATCAGAAGGCCAAATTCTACAGGGTTCTCCCTTCAAATGTAGAATCTAGAGTTAAATATATGTGTGTTGCTCACAAAAGTAGAAAAGTAGACTGTGAGACCTTCAGGGAGGGGTACTGGAAAGAAGAGAAGGTAATGGGATCCATGTGGATCAGGGGTGTGCTTATCTGAAGGCAGCGAGTGGGTTCAGTAAGATGGGAACAAGGGTTTGGGGAGTCCCAACAGAGGAGAGGACAATGAAAAGAGTTCATACATACATACATACATGCATGAACATACTGAGAAGGCGAGGCTGATTCCACAACAGACTTCAAATTAGCTGTTTAGGAGACTAGGCGTACGAACTGGGCAAGTCCAAGCAAGCTTAGGCAAGTCTTTTCAATTACCAATAGAAAAAAACCCCAGGCTCCAGCCTTCATGCCCCAGTAATGGTTCTAGAATGCCAAGAGAAAGAGTAAGATAAAGCTCATCTACCTGGGAACTCTAATGTGCTTTAAAATGAGCCTGAAAGCTCACTTGGTTGTCTCTCTATCTTGGTAATGGGAGACCTCAGATGCTGAACTTCTGCAGACTAAAACAGTCTTTGCGTTTACATACTATTTGAATCCTGGGTATCATTCTTCAGTGAATCTTGGACCCTTACAATACCATAACGAAACACACTTTGCATGCTAACTTAATTTTTAAGTAAAAAAAGAACAAACCTGTGTGAACAAGGTTAGAATATCAAAGAGAAACATCTAGAGCAACCACTTAAGTTAAAGCATTCATTTGCATCTGTGTGGTGTTTGCTAGTTAGTTTCTGAAACTACAGTTTCCATTTTTTTCTTCAGTGATGTGGTCTCCAAGGGAAGGAGCCAGGGCCCTGGAGCCCCATAGGGAATCGATCATCATGGATCAATAGCCCCAGTCCTGGCATGCAATCTATATGTCCCAACTTCAGAAGAACTTATTCACTGGGCAAAGCTATATAATGTAAGTACTCAGCATTGGGTTTTTGGTTTGTATTGTTTTTGAGATGGGTCTCATGAAGCTCAGTATGGCATAGATTTTCTATGTAGCTGAAGTTGGCCTTCAACTTGTGATCCTTCTATCTCCACCTCCCAAGCACGTGCTACTACTGTGCATATCTTTAACTGCCCTGAGCTATATGTTGCATGCATTTCGAGGCCTCATTCCACATGGTTCATGAGCTGCTCCAACAGGGATTGGAGATGAGAGTTTGTTTCACTGAATACTGAAACCTCATCTACTGACTGTCTGTTTTAGTCTCTTAGGGCCCAATCTTTTCACTGGTAAGGCTAAGCCAGTCTAACCTTTTACTACCAGCTATGGCATTTGTTGTTTGAACTGTTTTGCTCTTGGGCTGGGGTAGCTCAGTGGTGGAGCTCTTGTCCACTATACACAAAGTCCTGTTTGGCCCCCAGCAGTTGCTGCACTTTCTTAGCAATTTTCGTGACTCTAAATGAAGGCTAGAAGTGACATGGGGAAGAGATGCTATGATCCTCTCTTCTTCCTACCAGCACAGGAGCAGTCGACAGCAGACCCTCGCAGCGGTTCAGAGGGGCTTTCCCCGAGCATCCAGGGAAGGAGGCTTTAAATATGGAGATGGAGAGAAATCCAAGCTCTCTGAAAGTCATTCAGAAGGTTGTGGTAAAACTACTTTTACAGGTAGAGTCAATATCTAAATAGTAGTAAAAAGTAATCACAAATTTCTGTGTGGAAACTGTAGCTATTCACATGGATGGAGTTTGATGTTTGGACACCAGAGGGGAGAAGGGAACACGGAGAAAGGGCAGGCTGGGTTCATTTCATTTTTGCCCCAGCCTTTCCTGTCCATGAAACTGAGAATGTTTTTTACAAGGTGTCCAGCTTGGAGGTCACATGTACCTGTCTGGTACACAAAAATGTGGCTGGGGCAACTGGATAAGGGAAACTTGTACTTACTCAGTTTTAATTAGTTTATGCTAAAACAATCAGGTGTGGCCAGTGGCTACTGAATTTCAGGGTAGACTATCAGCCTCAGGAGAAAAACTAAGAGAAAAGGTGCTGTCCCCAGCACCACTGCTCCCTGCTCAGCCTTGTGTCACTGGCTTGCTTCCCTGAGAGCAAGGACCGGGAAATGGAGGGTTAGAGACATGGCTCTGACATGAGCACCATGGATGAGAACAACAAATTCCCCAGAGACCTGCCCATCCCTCAAGAGCTGTGAGGAATTGCTGGGACGCTGCAGAGCTATCAGAGAAGCTTGCAAGGGCACACCAGTCCTGCAGCAGAAAGGCAGGAGCAAGAAGGGAGGTCTCAACAAAGTGCCACCTCAGTTAGAGGAACACCAGAGGGACAGTGTGACAGTTTGTAGAAGACACTTAGAATGCAGTCATGCAGAGAGTGGAACACGCTAACTGACTCTGCAGAGAAAATGCCTGGAACGTACTTACTCCCTCAGCAGTCAGGACACGATCAGAGTCACACAAGCACATGAAACAATAGGTTCTGCAATTTAAAAACAACTTTAATTCTCTCTCCCTCTCTCTCCCTCTCCCTCTCCTTCTCCCTCTGTCTCTCTCTCTCCTGTGTTCTAGAAAGAGTCTGGCTATGCTGTTCAAGCTGGCTTTGAATTCCTGGGCTCATATGATCACCCTTCTTCAGCCTCCCAGTAGCGTTTACAGGCACGTGTGGCCACACAAGGTGGACTGTGTATTATTTTTCTATTAATTTTTTTTTTATTGTTTTGAAGTACTGGGGATTGACCCAGAGCTTTGTGAACACCAGACAGATACTCTGCCAATGACCTTTATCACAGACTGAGTTACACACTTCAAATAAATGAACTGGTGTGTACATCTTAATAAAGATAAATTTCTAAAAAAGTTGATGAAAATTAGCTGGGCATGGAGCTACATACCTTTAATCCCAGCAATCAGGAGGCTGTCAGGGGGATCTCTGTGTATTTGTGGCCAGCTATCTATATAATGAGTTTTTGGGTAGCCAGAGCTACCCTCTGATATCTTGCCTCAAAACAAACAAATCCAATCAAACAATAGAAAACCTGACAATATTTTGAAACCTTGATGAGAAAAGGAGTCAAGTTGGCTGTGGTAGTACATACCAAATCCTGGCACAGCTGAGGCAGGGGCTGTGAAATTCAGGCTAGCCCGGGATATGTAGCAAGAACCTATCTTAGGAAGAGGAGGAGGACGAGGAGGAGGGAGCGGAGGAGGAGAAAGAGGAGTAGGAAAAGAGGAGTAGAGGAGGAAGAGGAGGAGGAGGGAAGAGGGAGGGAGGGCTCAGATAAACCCCTTAAATGCTCAAAATTCCTTTGTTTCCTCACTGAGGATTTGAACCAGAGCTCTCACACACCATTTTAGTGATTTCACAGAACTACAGCCCAGCTCCAACACACTCTCAAATGGTGAAACAGGCTGAGGCTCAGTATCCTAGCAGGTGATGTCAACATTTAGCATTCTATACAGAACTGTTCAGCAAGGTGGGTGCAGTGCACAGTGCACAGGGTTGGACTCACCCAAGGCCGAGAGCAAGATGCACACATACCTCTTCTAGGCTGAGCTGCAGATACTCAAAGATTCTGTATGGATTTCTTCTGCACACAAGTTTCTTTCTTTTCAGCATCTACAAGGAGAGAGAGAGAGAGAGAGAGAGAGAGAGAGAGAGAGAGAGAGAGAGAGAGAGAGAGAGAGAGACAGAGAGAGAGAGAGAGACAGAGAGAGAGAGAGAGACAGAGAGAGAGAGAGAGTGTCAGCCACCTGGGATATACCTGTCATGAAGACTTAATTCTCCAACGAGTATTTTTTGATAAACTCAATGAGCTACATAGCCAAGGCTAGCCTAGTCTGCCTCAGCTGTGGTGGGATTTAGTGTGTACCACCATACCCAACTTGAGTCTTTCTTTTCTCATCAATGTTTCAGAATTTTGTCAGGTTTTTCTACTGGGTTTTCCATGCTGTTGGATAAAATCTGTACAAAAAAGAAATAGATTTTAAAAATAACCTATGTGGGAGCTGGAGAGATGGCTCAGTGGTTAACAACACTGACTGCTCTTGCAGAGGTCCTGAATTCAATTCCCAGCAACTACATGATGGCTCACAAACATTTGTAATGGGATGCGATGCCCTCTTCTGGTGTGACAGAAGAGAGCGACAGTGTACTCATATGTGTAAAACAAATAAATACTTAAAAAAAACCCCTATGTGGAAAGGATGTTCTTGTTCTTCTGCTGCTAATGCTATCCCATGGATTTTCCCTGCAGATGAGATAACTCCCCTGTTGAACTGAGTGTCTCCCACTCACAAGCTGTGTGCCTGAACTGAGGTGTCAAAAACTCATTCACCTATGCCTGACATCAGGCAATAATCCTGAGTTTCTTCCTCTCCCATACAAGGCATAGAGTAACTTATTTTAAAATAATTTTTTTTAAACTTGAATTTTAGCGGAAACAAGCCTCACAACTGCGGTGCGACTGGGGCTGTGCTTCAGTGCTGGCCTCAGAAATATCACACAGGCCCAGTGTTGACAACAGGCCTGCCCAGGGGCAACTGAAGGGCATCGGGGGTGGGGGGTGGGGCTGACTTCTCTCACTGGCCAGCAGGAGGTATGACTGACAGGCTTCTTATCTCCCGGGGACATGCCCAAGAGTCTTCGAAGATGCCTGCAACTGTGGGTGGCACTGACCCCGAGGGTCACACTTTCCTTATCCACAGTCATGGTACAGTCTGCGTTAGTGAGAGATTAGCAACAGTGATTAACTAGTACAGGAGAGGGATCCCAACACTGCACTGAGAGTAATATGGAATGTGGGCTCTTTAAAAAGCCAAGGTCAACAGCAATGTTCCCAGACTGTCACTGACTGTAACTGAAACCCAGATGAGTGGAGCAGAGCACTTTGATCTACGTACCTTCTCATCTGCTGCTGCCTTCTCCTCCTGGACATTACACAGCTCTTCCTCTATGAGCACATACTCGTGAGTAGCCCTTTTCTCTCCTGCGGCCTGGCTGCTGGCTTCAGGCCAAAGGCCATCCTGAGGAATGAGGGCTTCCTGGCTACAGCAGGGAATCTGGGGCAGAACCTCAGGGTCCTCTACCACATGCCCATTAGAAGGACTAGCCACAGCGAGTATGACATGGCCAGGTCCCTCCTGTAGGCAGTCTGAGTGTGTGTTGAGACCCTGCAGGTCATCTGACTGTCTAGCACCTCCAGGGGTCACAGAAAGTTCACCCTTTCCCACTCTGCCTTCCTGGGAGGAGTCAGCCTTGGAGCTCAGTGGTTCATGCTGTGGGGTCTCTTCTTTCTCCTTTCTGCAGGGCAGCTCAAGAGGTTCTGTGTAGTCTGTAAGGATCTTCTGCACAGTGCTCTCATCATGGCCCTGCCTGCGCATGAAATCCCTGGCCCATTCCACTCGATGCTGATACCTGCCAACAGAAACACCATCAATAACACATTCAAGTCTCAATTCCATGACAACAAAGTGACCAAAACCACCAAGATGCCAAGTTTTTCTCAAAGCTTGCCGCCTTCACTCTCCTGCATCTGACTGTCCAGCAACAAGCATGCAGCATTGACCCTTTGATATCATTTGCTTACTTTGCCAAAATTAACCTCCTTATAAGGTGTGAAAATTTATGTTACTTAAAACCAAGGTATGCTGGCAAATAAGGCAGAGAAAATGTTGCCTTTTACTGGGATCCATTTTGTCTTATTTTTAATTTTGGTTATTACACTGTTTCTGACAGACACTCTATTCATGATGTAAGACCCTTTGTTTAGCATTGGAAAGTGAATTTCAATCGATATTTTTCACAGTGCCCAGGAACATCACTGAATATGAGGAGAAATGATTTGCCTTATACATAGCTCAAGTTGGCTCACTGTTGTGATGAAAACACTCTGACCAAAAGCACCCGGTGGGGAAAGGGTCTATTTCACCTTAGAGCTCACAGGCACCGTGAAGGGAAGCCAGGGCAGGAGCTCCAGACAGGACCCAGAGGCAGGAACACAAGCAAAGACCTTGGAGGAGCTTTGCTTCTGACTGGCTCTCTAGCTCACAATCAGTTAGCTTTCTTATACAGCGCAGAACCACCTGCCTCGAGATGGTACCACCCACAGTGGTCCAGGGCTCTCCTTCATCCATTAGCAGTTGAGAAGAATGCCTCTGTAGATCAATCTGACAGAAGCAATCTTCAACCGACATCCAAGATTACCACCACATACACACACATATGTCCAAACATTTGAAAATAAGTTCCCCATAATGATCCTCAGAGGGTAGTAACTCATTAAATCTCTATACTCAAAGAGCTGAGCATTTGCCAAGGTACAAAGGCTATGGTGAAGACAATAAGGCTGTGTTGGGATGTTGCTGGGATGTGTTCTTATGACATAAGAACATGTTACAAACCAAAGACCAGTAGCAAACACCAGGGGCTCTGCCCATCCTGAGGACACATGTAATTTCATTCCTCCTATTTCACCTGTGTGCTCAGATACCCAGATATATATAGGGTGCACACACTGTCCAGTAGGCAAACCTTCTTTTGCACCTAGAAAGCTGGTGTCAGCTTCACTTTGGCTTATTGGAATTCCAAGCTGTTCACATTGGTTTTCCTATACACAGATGAGCATACATCCCTGTACATTGGGAACTGAATCTCTGACTCATTCATATATTACTATTCAGCAAGCAAGAACAAGTGCCCTACTACTGAGCCTTACCCTGCTCTTTTTTCTTTTTTGAGATAGGGTTTCATTTATTCAGGCTAGACTCGAACTTGACAATTCTTTTGCTTCAGTTTCTTGAGTAGCTGGTATTATAGGCCTGTGCTACGAGGCCTGGCTGAATCCTAGATTTAAAGACTGAAACATAGCTGGGTGGTGGTGACACATGCCTTTGATCCCAACACTCTGGAAGCAGAGGCAGGCAGATCTCTGAGTTCAAGGCCAGTCTGGTCTACAGAATGAGTTCCAGGATGGCAAGGTCTACACAGGGAAACCCTGTCTCCAAGTGTCCCCTCCCCCACCAAAGGACTGAAGCAAGGCAGGGCTCTCTGAAACCTGTAGTATAACAGACGGAGCTAGTCTGGTATTGCACATGTTTGGGGTTTAGCCTGTACTCTGTCATTCACCAAGGTGTAGCTCCTGCTTCCATTTCCTTTTCCACAAAATTGGGAATGCTAGTCCTACTGGCTCACAGAGATCTTGTTATATACAACCTCTTATCATCAAGGATCATGGTAGTCTGGTGACCAGTACACACAGCTGAAAAGTTAGAAAGAGCTAGAAAGTTTTCTTGTGCTAGCAACTGCAGCATAGACTCTAGAGGTTTTGTGGCTCTTTGAACCTGTTGATTTTATTTTTTGTCTATGTGTATGGGTTTGTTGTCTGTGTAGCATATGCATGTGGTACCCTTGGAGGCCAAAACAGCAAGCTGGACTCCCCTGATGCACAACATTGTGAGCCACCGTATGGGTGCTGGGAGCTTGTCCTGGGTCCTCTGCAAGATCAGTTGAGAGCTCATAGCCACAGAGCCACTTCTCCATCCCCAAACTCTTGTGTGGATGTACCTTATTGTAGAAGAGGGGATCTATAAAATACGTCAGAATCCTTGACTTGAAAATGTGACTTAGTCACAGTGGTGCAAGTATGTTCTTCCAGCACCTTCAGGATAAAGGCAGGAGGATTGCATGGTTTAGGTCAGCTACACAGTAAGACTTCTGGCATACAAGAAATAAATAAAAAAAAAAATGAAGAGTAAAAGTATAGCCAAAAAACAAAACAAAAACAAAAAAACCCAACAACAAAAAACCCCACAAAACACTCTCCCCCCAAACCAGTAAAAACCCAAAAACCAAAAAGCACATTGAAAAAGCCACTTAATTGAAGGTTCAGTCATCTGCATCCTTTGTGCCGATTCAGAGCATGCACACAGGGCTCTACTCCATCTCGTCCAGTGGCCTGGGCAGGGCAGACGTGAACTCAGATCCTTGCTACACAGAGTGTCTGTCGTACTTGCTGTGTGACCACCACTTCTCACGCTCGAAGCCTCGCCTACTCAACTGAGATAAGGTGTGTGGTGTGCAGCACAGATATGCCCAAGTTACACGTCTGTTCTCTTTCTGTGAGGCCCTCAGGGGTAGTGTAAAACACAACTCGATTTGTCTCAGTACACACTGCATTAAAACTGTACATGCCTCTGGACCGGACTCTTCTGAGTCTGGGCTGAGCCACTGGCATCTCTGCCTCTCTACTCTTCTGTCACATGTCACAGCCACTGCCCTCCTGCCTTGTCATCTCTCAGATGACCTAATACTTCAACAAGAGTGACCACGGGACTGTGAAGAAGAAATCCCAAGTAAGACTGAAAATATAAGAGGTAGACAGCAAATAGCCTAGGTCTGTGGTGTGTGGGTCCCAGAGTGGTTGCCTCCTGCTGGCTGGAAACTCCTTATACAGTCAAGTCTGGAAGTGTTGAAGCAGAGTCGGTGCCGGAGAGCAAAGGGGAAAGGGCAGAGGGAAGAAGCAGCAGCTAGGCCTGAAGCAAACCCACACCTCTCAGGCTCCCAGGCCTGAACACGCCTCTCCCAGATCCCTTCTATCTGATGGACCCATGTCTGTTTAGTATCTGGGTCGTTCCAGAGCCATCTCCTGAAGGCCCAGTCTAACCTTGAGTGAAGAACTTAACTTCCCATGGTTCAGTTCCTTTCATGCAGAACATGGGTATCAAGAGTACGGGAAGTCTTCATGGGGATGGGGTGAGGACTTAGGAGACAAGAGGGAAGTCTGTCACATGCACAGCATCTCTCATACAACATACTCCAGCATCACTGCCATGAACAGTTGCTTTATTGTTCTCACGTGTGGATTGTTCTCACTCTAGAGATGAGCCCACTTACTCATGGGAAAGCTATTCCATTAGTGTATTTCTTCAATTTAAGATGAGGTCATCCTTACTGGTGTAACTTAGCAGGAGGAGGAAACAAAGGCAAGGACACACATACACACACACACACACACACACACACACACACACACACACACACACACGGGGAGGTGGGAAGGAGAGAAAGAATATAATGGAAGCAGGAAGGACTGGCCAAGAACACTGAGGTCTACAGGCACCACCAGAAGCTGAGATTTGCAGGAAATGTCCTCCTGTGCCCTCCAGAGGGAGGCAGCCTTGCTGATACCTGCATTTTAGACTTTCGGCTTCTAGAACTGAAGATCCGTTTCTGTTGTTTAAGTCACTGAGTCTGTGGTCCTTAGGGCTGGCAGCTGGAGGAAACATATGAGAGACCATTTCTGGATGCTCAGACTGTAGACACTGCAGTGCTAATGAGTGATGTTCTTCAGGGAGCTGTATAGGACTCACATACAGCTGATCAGGAGGGTCCTCACTGCCTCTCTCTTGTTTCCAAATCCTAGCTTTGAGTACAGGGATCTGAGCACTTGGCCTTCCAGGGATGGGGTTTCTGCCAGGTTCTAAGTAAGACCCAAGCCTAGCCTGGGAACATGCCTCCCTGATCCTCTGCTTGCCAGCAGAGCACAGCCATGAGTCTGCCTGCCATCGTGGGCTAGAAGGTGGGAACATCACTGTGGACTTGGCATAATGAGGCTCTACAGAGGGCTGGGGTCTGAACTAGAGCATACAAACAATGAGGTTTGGGATGAATAGACGCGTTTTGTTTTATGAGAAAGGACATGCTGGCTAGTTTTATGTCAACTTGACACAAGCTACAAGTCTTGTAAGAGCAGGGAGTCTCAATTAAGAAGATGATTCTATAAAATCAGGCTGGAGGCAATTTTCTTGATTAGTGACTAATGGACCCAGCCCATTGTGGATGGTGCCATCCTTGGGCGAGTGGTCCTAGGTGCTATAAGAAAGCAGGCTGAGGCCGGGCAGTGGTGGAACACGCCTTTAATCCCAGCACTTGAGGGGCAGAGGCAGAGGCAGACGGATTTCTGAGTTTGACGCCAGCCTGGTCTACAGAGTGAGTTCCAAGACAGCCAGAGCTACACAGAGAAACCCTGTGTCAAAAACAAACAAACAAACAAACAAACAAACAAACAAACAAGAAAGCAGGCTGAGAGAGCCTCGAGGAGCAAGGCATTAAGCAACACCCGTCCACGGCCCCTGCATCAGCTCCTGCGTCCAGGTTCTTGCCATGTTTGAGTTCCGATCCTGACTTCCTATGATGATAAACTGTGGTGGAGAAACATTAGCAGAATTTAACCCTTTCCTCTTCAAGCTGCTTTGGTCATGGTTTTTCATCACAGCAAGACAAGATAATCTAAAGAAAAGAGGACTACTCTCTAGCCCAGGCTAGACTGGAACAGATCAAGCTGGCCTTGTACTTACAGCAGTCCTACTGTCTCAGTGCTGATATTACAGGCACGAGCCACCTCTTAGTCCTAATCTTATCAAGGGACTGCTAAAGCCCATGCTACAGAGAGATGCGAGATCTGGCCTTGATATCCTGGAACTGACTGTGAACCTAAGCCTGTGAGAGATAGCACAGGGAAGGGGCCGGGGCTCAGGATCTGGGGCTGTACATGGGATCGTAGGGGGAAGAAATTCTGGGCGTGACATGCTGGGATCAGGTACTGTGCAGGTGACTGTGAAGGTGGGGGAATGCTTCCAGGATGTCTAAGAGTAGTTGACAGGGACTTCTGTGAGACCCTTTGACTCTAGTGTAGAGCAAGCAAGAGGGCAGGACCATCTGCCCACATCGGCTGGGAGACCTGCTTAGAACAAGTCTCAGGACTTTATAACACATTCTAGATATGACAGCAGTTGGAGTTTTGGGAGGGTAACCTGAACAAGCAACACATGCAGATGAGCCACGTTAAATCCAGACTCAGTTTCTGAGCATTATCTACTCCCAGGAGAGAATGAAGGCGCAGAGTGTTGTCATCACAGTCTACCTAACACCAAACCCGAGAAGACGCAGCCACACGGAAGCCAAGGCGGCCCTCACTTACTTCTCTGAGGTGATTATAGGCATGTCTGTCTGCACACCTGGAACAGAAAGATGTTCTATTAGTTCCAGACAGACTTCCTTAGAGGGGACAAAACCCACTAAACCCCTAAAAAGACAGATAATTTCAAGACCCACACAGTCACACAGCTATACACTATTGGTCACAGCCAGCTTCTGACTGCTGTCCTTCTGAACCATCTTGCTGGTTCAGAGGGTCCTCAGAGCCTTAGCCCCAGCTCAGAAGCACAGATATGTAAGGGAACCGTTCATCTGTGGGATGCTTGGGCCCTGCGTGTAAGCTTAGCTTTCATTTTCCCTTTGGCTGGGAAGAGAGACCCTTGATGGTGGTGTGGTTTGGGGTATGGAGTTGGGGGCTTCAGCTCTACCTCTGGGTATCAAGCAGGACAAGACCTTTCCTCCAAAGTGTTTTTCAGGTCACTCAATGGTCTAGCTTTAATCCTGCTCCTCATTCTGCCTTTAGGATAAGTTGTCTCAAATTCAGCCTTGTGGCGGTTTGAATAAGAATGACCCCCAAAGCTCATATTTGAATGCTTACTTGGTCACTAAGGAGTGGCACTATTTGAAAGGATTAGTAGGGTGTGGCCTTGTTGGAGGAAGTGTGCCACTGGGGACAGGCTTTGAGGTTTCCAAAAGCCCATAGTCTCTTTCTCTCGTCCTGCCATCTGTGGATGTGCATGTAGAATTCTCAGCTGCTTCTCCTGCACCGTGTCTGCCTGCATGCTGGCATGCTTCCCACCATGATGAGAATGGACTAGACTTCTGAAACTGTAAGCCAGCCCCAACTCTTCACATCAACGGAACACTGACCGAGACAAGCCTCACTTGCAGGCTAAGGACACTTGGCGGGAGGCTCCTCAGCTTGATGCCTCGGAGGAGGCAACGAGTCTGCTGAGGTGGATTCTGGGTGGTTTATGAAGCACAGGCATTCTGACAGGAGACAATGGACAAGTCTCTCTCATGAAGGCTGAACAGTAGGTTCAGCTACTGCCAGGGGAGTTACAAAGCCCACTAGACAGACCTAGCCAATTGATTAAAAAAATATTTATTTATTTATTTATTTATTTATTTATTTATTTATCTTGAGACAGGGTCACATTATGTAGCCCTGGCTGGCCTGGAACTTGCTATGTAGATCAGGCTAGCCTTGAACTCACAGACTTCTGCCTGCATCTGTCTCTAGAGTGCTAGAATTAAAGGTGTGCATTGCTGTGACTGCCTTTGGGACTTTAAAGTGTGTGTGTGTGTGTGTGTGTGTGTGTGTGTGTGTGTGAGAGAGAGAGAGAGAGAGAGAGAGAGAGAGAGAGAGAGAATGTTTATCTGTGTAAGTGTATGTGCCTGTATGTGTATGTGCATGTGTGTTTGCGTGTAGCTGGAGTTCAGAGGGTTGTGACTAGGGAGCCAAACTTGAGCCTTGGGCAAAACCAGTAAGTGCTCTTAATGGGTGAGTCATCTTTCCAGCCCTGAATATTTCTACAAAAGACGGATTACTTTGAAATATTTAAATTTCATCATTGATGAGCTTCTAAGGCAGAGTTGCAAAGCCTGGCCTCCCTTTTGGGCCCCGCCCACAGCTCTTATCGTGTGCTGGGGACAGAACCCAGGCTGTCCACACACTAGACAAATCCTGCAACATACTTTTTTTCCTGCTTTTTAAAGACAGGGTCTGGCTATGTAATAGGCTAGCCCCAAAGTCACAGCAATCCTCCTGTTTCAGTGTTTCTAATCTACACTGCTAAGATTTCAGTGTGTTTTACCATGCCTGGCTTTTATTTTCATCTAGTATTTATAGATTGATTGACTGATTGTCTATTCGCAGGTAGCCCAGGCTGCCTTGAATTCACAAGCTTCCTCTCAGCCTCCCAAATACTAGGATATCAGAGCTGCACCATCAGGTTTGGCTTTATTCTTACTTTTTAACTGGTACAGGTAACATGACTTCTGTCCATGTAGACTTGTGGAATTTTTAAGTCAGGTCTAATATCTACCTCCTCAAATCCTTTCATCTTCAAAAACACTATGGATTTCCTTTTTAAAAAGAAACATTTAAAAAATGTGTTTTAGTATTTTGTCTGCATGTATGTCTGTGCATGTGGGGCATGCAGAGGTCAGAAAAAAAAATGGGCTCCCCTGGGGCTAGTGTAATGGATGTCTGTGAGTTGCCATGTGGGTGCTAAGACCGGAACCTGGGTCTATACAAGAGCAGTTAGTGCTCTTAATGGGTGAGCCGTCTCTCTAGCCCTTAAATGCATCTTCTTAGGCTTCCATTTTGGCTTACCCACAGCTCACAGTTTCACGCTCTCATTTAATATCATCACAGTGAGGCCATAGCCCACCCTGCTCTGTGCGTTTCTAAGGCTAAGGCTAGCAGGTGGGCTGTGATGGGTGAGGTGAGCTTGAAGGTGAGGTTCCAAAGAGACTTCATCTCAGGATTGCTTCTTGCAGCTGATATGCCTTTCCTGTCATTATTAAATTAATATAACAATCCCTGGGCGTTAGCCCACCCTATTGAGCAGATTTACTGCAGATCAACATAAAGATGAACTTTCATGAATTAATGCTGCTTAGATGAATTAATGATTCTATAGAATTCCTGATTCGATTCAAATAATTTTAGGAAGAAAGTTTTAAGAGGTGGTTTTAGATGTTTTGCTAGGAAGATGTAATAAAGTTAGAATCAAGAATAGAAGGTGCCCCTCCTCATGTAGTAAATAAAGGCCGCATAGTAACAAACACTATGAGCTTTCACAATCACATTGATAGGAGAAATAGGCTTAGGACAAATTTATGTTCAAGGAAAAACATTTAGGTCCAAGGATATAGCCACAGGTGTGCACATGATAAGGCAAGGTCATGAAAAAAACTGTTGCTTGAACTTATAATGAGCTTGCAGAATGAAACACTGCTTTGAATTTAATATCAACATCCTTTTGTAACTCTCATTTTACCTAACATTTTATCTCTGAGGTAATTTTCTAAAGAACTTTTTGTCAAAGGAGGTATAAAAAGGCCAGAGAAAAGAAATAATGATGTTGGTTGAATAGTTTGGCTTGGGTGGCTCTGTCCTGTCCATCTGTCTGTCCATCCATCCATCCATCCATCCATCCATCCATCCATCCATCCATCCATCCCATGTATATGTCTGTCTGGTTGTCTATAATGTACGTATGTAGGTATATGTGTGTATGTAAGCATGCATGAATACTTGAGGAGTGTATAAGGCCCAACAAAAATGTAAATGTATTAATGTGTAAAAGAGAATGTGAATGAATGTGTTAATGTATGTATGAATGTGTGCATGTCTGTGCATATTTGCCTGTATAAAGCATTTTCATTCTTTTCCTTTCCTTCCTCTCTGGTTCACAAAATGTTAACCAGCCTAGTCAGAGAGACTTCTGGCTGCCTGGACAGAGAAAGGAGCCATAGCAATAAATTTCTACTTAGTTCCCAGATAGCTGTTAGGTAGCAGGTGCTAACTGCCCCAGCCAGTGCTTTTTAGCCACAAAATAAGCAGGAAAGTTTTTAGAATTTTTTTATAAGTTATCAGCAAGCCTTCAGTATAGAGAGCTAGAAGGCCAGAAACCAACAGTCTTTAAAGCTACCTGTCCATCCACTGCTGTGTCTTATTTCAAACCATTCCAGATCAGGCTGGTCCTGGCAATAGGTCTGAGCCACTATACTTAGCTCTAAAGAAATTCTTTTATAATTTTTAAAATAAATATATGTATGTATGTTTGTATGTATGTATGTATGTATGTATCTATCTATCTATCTATCTATCTATCTATCTATCTATCTATCTATCTATTTTGTGGCTTTTCAAGACAGGCTCTGTAGCTCTGGTTATCTTGGAACCAGCCAGGCTGGCAATGAACTCCTCCCAAGTCCTGGGATTAAAGGCATACACCACTATGCCTGGCAATTCTTTTGTTTTAACCTACTGGTATTGCGTAATTGTCATGAAGATGCCTTGGAAAATGTATTAGGAGAAAATTGTAAATTAAGGAGCTACACACATTAGTTTTAAATCTTAAATTCCATTTATTTGTGTGTGTGTGTGTGTGTGTGTGTGTGTGTGTAGGTCAAAGGACAACTCAGTAATCAATTCTCTCTTTCCACCATATGGGTCTGTGATAATTTGACTACATCTAGAATTAATTTAAAAAAGGCAAGCAGCTGGATACAGGTGTGAGGAGTTTTTCTTTTTTTTTCTTTTCTTCCCCCCCCCCCCCCCCCGAGGCAGGGTTTCTCTGTGTAGCCCTGGCTGTCCTGGAACTCTCTGTAGACCAGGCTGGCCTTGAACTCAGCCACTTGAACCACTTGGCCTCTGCCTCCCAAGTGCTGGGATTAAAGGTGTATGCCACTACTGCCCAACGAGGAGTTTTTCTTGATTGGATGATTTGAGGTAGGAAGACCCACCCTAAATCTGGGCCACACCTTCTGATGGCAGCCCACATAAAAGGACCCAGAAGAAGGAAGCTTTTGCTTTTTGCCTGCTTGCCCTCACTCTCCAGTTCATCTATCCTGCTGCTGGGCATTCCTTCACTGGCATTAGAGCCTACTTCTTCAGGATTCCAAGGTATACTAAAGACCAGCTAAGACATGTAGTATTGTGGATTGAAGGACTGTTGGATTCTTGGACTTTCTGTCAGGAGACAGACAGCCACTGTTGGACTAGCTGGTCCACAGCCTGTATGCCACTCTAATAAATCACATAAATATATATGAACAAATCTCCACACATACACATATATTTATATATGTGTATATATAAATATATGTCACACACACACACACACACACACACACACACACACACACACACACGAACTCTAACACAGGGTCCACCTGGGAGATCTAACTCAGGTTATCTACCAAGTTGTCTCACCACCAGCCCCACATTAATAAATATGCTTAACAATGCCGTGGTTATTGTAAATTCTACCTCTGCAAATAATACACCAAGCTCATTTTGACAGTAACACAGGCAGGGAGAAGTTCCTACACACAGCATCCTACCAGGCAAAGTGTAACCAAAAAGCCTGGTTAATAGTTTTCCTGTCTTTGAGGAGCAAAGGATTGAAATCAAGGCCCTATATGTGTAAGACTTCTAACCATTCCAGAAGGAAGGTGAAATGCATTTCCAAGAACTATAAAAGATCCTTTTGCCTGATTTGCTGGCAGATGGGAGATTCTGAGTTCAAGGCCAGCCTGGGCTAAGTAGTGAGACAGTCAAAAACAAGTCAAACTAAACAGAACAAATAATTGTTTTGATGCAAATTCTTGTAGCTGCTCTGCTCTTCATTGTCAGTGTTGCCTCTCTTCTAGAACTGACCATCTCACCAGGACATGCAGGCACCAAATGAAAGCTACACGGCTTACCTTTCCATCTGGCAGCCAGCTTGGGATTGGAGATTGTGAAGTTCGGACGACTTCTGGAAAGAATCCCTTTTCCAAAGTAACCCTTTCAAGAAGAAACATGGTTGATGCTCAGTTGTTAGGTTTGCAGTTGCAGTGGAATAGAACTGTTCAACAGCCTCATGTTTCCCTGATTTCCTAATGATCATACATTCCTACCTCTGTAGTGTGTGTAGGTGTTCGTGTGCAAGTGTGAACATGTGGGTGTGCAGGTGCATGGATGCATATGTGGGTGTGTAGGTACACATGTGGGTGTGCAGGTGCATGTATGCACATGAGGGTGTGCAGGTGCATGTGTGCACATGTGGGTGTACAGGTACACACGTGCAAATGTGGGTGTGCAGGTATATATGCATATATGGATGTGAAGGTGCATGTGTGCATATGTGGGAGTGCAGGTGCATGTGTGCATATGTGGGCATGCAGGTACACGTGTGCATATGTGGGAGTGCAGGTGCATGTGTGCACATGTGGGTGTGCAGGTGCACGTGTGCACATGTGGGTGTGCAGGTGCATGTGTGCATATGGGTGTGCAGGTACACATGTGCACATGTGGTGTGCAGGTGCATGTGTGCCCATGTGGGTGTGCAGGTGCATGGATGCACATGAGGGTGTGCAGGTACACACGTGCAAATGTGGGTGTGCAGGTATATATGCATATATGGATGTGAAGGTGCATTGTGCACATGTGGGCATGCAGGTGCATATGTGTATATGTGGGAGTGCAGGTGCACATGTGCATGTGTGGGAGTGCAGGTGCATGGATGCATATGGGTGTGCAGGTACACATGTGCACATGTGGTGTGCAGGTGCATGGATGCATATGTGGGTGTGCAGGTGCATGTGCACATATGTGGGGTATCAGGTGCATGTGTGCACATCTGCATACCATCAATGTTGATTATTTCCCATGGGGCTGGGGTCTGAACTGAGGACCTGTGTACTCTACTCATGGACCCATCTTGGCAGCCCCCCAGCTTTCAGTACCAGCTCGTCTCTCTCATGACGAGTTACCCTGGCTTGTGTCTGGCATCCTCAAGGCACCACAACAGGCAGGGACAGCTTTTCTCACATGTGGCTCAGGAACGCAGTATACCCGGGAGTGAGAGCTACACCCACTGCAGACCTAGGTGTTCTTGGATTCTTTCATACTCTGGAGAGGGCTTGCCCCTCTCTTTCCTGTCCCCTTAATTACATAATTTCCCTTCTCTTGATTATAAACAAATAGAAAACAATCAAATAGTAATAAGATGATTGAAACTTGTCCAGTATGTGTAAAGCCTCATTTTACCTTATTCACAAACAAAGGCAGGGAACTGAAGGCGGACAGGACCCAATGAGGACTTAATGCATCAGGTCCCCCCCAGGGCTGAGGCCACTGACATTACTGTAAACTCTCTAGAGAAGGTAGAAGAGAGGCAGAATGCCCATCATCTGTCCTGAGCTGGGAGCAGGAGCAGGATTCACTGTCATAGGTAAGTATCTTCCAGTGGGGATGGCAGGTACAGTTCAGAGGTGGAACACAAGGCCCTCAGTGCAAACCCCAGCACCAAACCAAACTATCAAACCCTAACACGACTGTGGCGACAGGAAACTGCTCCATAAATTTATGTCACTGAATTAAAGGTATGCTTATAAGGAGTGAATGCCATGGCTATAAACTACAACTCAATCAGTTTATGTAAAGAAACCAATTACTTTTTAAGAGCCAATCACTTAAATTTTATGTGTATAGGTGTTTTGCCTGCATGTATGTCTGTTTACCATATATGCCTGGTGCCTTCAGAGGCCAGAAGAGGGCACCGAATCATTTGGAACTGGAATTACAGACAACTGTGGACTGCCATATTGGTGTTGGGAATCAGATCTGGGACCCCTGGAAAAGCAAGTCACTGCTCTTAACTGCTGAGCCATCTCTCTATCAGGCTGGCTTTTAAAATGTCCCAGCAATAAGAAGGATGTGGAGAGTGGGTCTCATCTGTTATCCTGTCTAACAAGTGACAGCAAGGAGGGAGAGCAGGGATGTTGGGGAACTTTCCACAGGCCCTAGCTCATGGGCCCTGTGTCACTGTGTAGTGACCTTTGGGAAGGGACAGAAGTCAGTAGGGGTGGCTGTCAAGTTATTACTTATTATCTTTCTATAAATTACCTCTTTGTCTTTACTATGCACCACTTCACCCTATGTGTTGTTGAATGTGGGTTTGTGGTTGGGCATGTCTGGTTCTCAGGCTCACAGTTGACGTTTTAGAGCTACTGTTTATGGTTTGTCCTGGGAGCCCGGAGAAGGAGACGGCTGCTTGGGGTGTCGCCAGGAAGGAACTGGAAATGGCCTGGGCTTACCTTCCCATACAGCTGCTCCATGTCCTCTGCACCCCTTACCACCACATTGTTGCTAATCATTTCAGCCTGGAATATTCGGAATTCCTTCCTGGGACCTTGGTCCTGACCAAAGGGGATGGGCAGTGGTGACTCATAACTCTCGTACACTCTTCTTTTCCTCTTTGGAGCACGGAAGACGGCCTCTGCCATTCTTCAAGGATAACAGGTCCCTAGAGGACAAAGGAGGGGAACCAGTCGGTGACTCTGGACCGTCAGAGCCAGCACACTCAGAAGCAGGTTCACATGGCCTCTTGGGGTAAAGCACGGTATCTGTAAAACAGTAAACCAGAAGACACCACGTAACAAGGACATTGTTCTCTGGGGTATCTCAGACGCTGAGACCTCTAGGAAGCCAGTGCCATCGCCTTAACTGACGCTGGTGACACCAAGGCCTAGACACATGCCCTGAGAATTCCTGCCTGTAAGGAAGACATACTTTCTTTTCTCTGATCAACAAACATTCAGTGTCTCCCAGGGACCGCTAATACTTAGAGGTACTGGATAGAAAGCGGATGAAGAGATATAACCATGAATGTGCCCTCGGCAGAATTAAGTTTAGTGTGGCCTCCATCTTCTGAAGATCCACCTTAAGAAACATCATAATCCCAGGGCAGTCAGTCCTCGGGGCTCTCTGTTTGTTTGCTTCATTGAGACAAGTTTTGTGTGGTCCAGGATGACCTTGAGCCACGTAGGTGAGGATGACCATGAACTCCTGGTCCCCCTGCCTCTCAAAGGAGAAATGGAGAAAACCAGCTTCTCACAGCCATGGTTCACAGGACAGGACCTGGCAGAGCGGCCTCACCCATACACTGATGGTACTGGTTACGGAGTGAGCACCGGCAATGCCATCTTAGAGCCAAGGCAACACTCGGGTCACTGAGGCCTGTAAAGGGCCCTGTGAGCGACGACGACGGTACTGGGTCAACTGCAGGGCTGTGGGAACCAGAGCCCAGGCCCTCTCTGTGGGTCCCACTCGGGCGTAGGCTGCATCTGTTCCCTGTGGTCTAGGTCTGAGCGAGATGCCACGCAGCTGCCAACCAGGTAGAGAATCACCTAGAAGGATCCAAGGAGGCAGAAGACCTCTTTATTCTGGGTCTCACGGTGACCCCAGGAGACAAAACTGACAGGGTACAGGGAGCTCTCGGGTCACCTACATAATCCCTCACAAAGGACAAAATGTGACTGATGACCTGGGTGTCCTTCCCCTCAAACCAGCATTCATTAGGCAACAGAGAGCTGGGCCTGAGGAGGTGGGTGGCTTTAACATTTCATGACCATTAAAAAGAAATGATGTGGCAGGAGCACAGTCTGCTCCTTTACAGGACTCAGGTTCCAACCTCAGAGGTCATAGGGTAGTTCAGGCTGGAACGCTAGTCCCAAGGATCCGGCGCCCTCTTTTGGCCTCTGTGGGCACTACATGCATGTTAAACACAGACAAGACACACTGGCAGGCAAACACTGGCAAAATGGTGGTGGTGGTGGTAATAATAGAAACACGAAGCCTTGGTCAAGGTGTTCATGGAACTTCTCATGAAGCCAGGAGCTTCAATAAGGACAGAGGGAAACACGGACCAAGGAAGTAGTTAGAACAACTGACAAGTGGCTGTCAAAGATACCCGTGCACGGGGATGGAGAGAGGCTTAGGAAGTAGTTAAGACACTGGATACTCTGGGAGACCCAGGTTCAATTCCCAGCATGCACATGGTGGCTTCTACCCACCGGAAACTCTAGTTGCAGAGGATCAGATATCCTCTTCTGGCTTCCCGGGCGACCCAAGCACTCGAGTGTTACACGTCACAGTGCAGATACATGCATGTAGGTACATATATATAGGGTAGACCAGACCAGGATGGGGGTCTGGAGGACTGCATAAAAAGGCTTTTAGTTGCTTCTTTTCCTAGTGCTGGGAATTGAACCCAGGGCTGGCACATTCAAGGAAAACACTCTATCAAAGGAGCCACAGTCCCAGCCCAACCACATTCTTATTCCCATTGTACAAGTGAGGAGAATGACTTGGTGTTTGTGTGTGTCAATGTATCTGCAAAGACCGTTAAGGAGAAACCTGCCCATACCTGACGCCAGCAAACCACAAAGCATATTTCTGTCCATCAAAAGCAAGGCCTGCCCTTCATTCTTCCCTTAACCTGCTGGCCTAATATTCATTTTAAATTTTTGGTTTTGCTGACACATGGTCTTGTTATGTAGCTTTGGCTAGCTTTAAACTATGATCTTTCTTCCCCAGCTTCCCATGTGCTACGGCTAAAGGGGCAGCCCAACCCCATTTTATATCTATCTATCTATCTATCTATCTCGATATCTATATACATCGATATATATATCTATATCTATTTAGATCTCTCTCTCTCTCTCTCTCTCTCTCTCTCTCTCTGTCTACTCCTAAGTGTGAATCCAAGCACAAGCCATACAGGAAGAGGTGAATCCATATAATTTCCCAACACTCTTGGATCAGGTGTCAAAGAAGCCTCCCTTATGGCGAAACTCACCCGTGGTCTCTTATCATTTATTTATTTTTTGAGATGAGGCCACACGTAGCCCAGGCGGGCTTCAAACTTGATACATAGCTGAGGATGGCCTTAAAAACAGCTGATACTCTTGCCTCCACCTCTGGAAGCTGGGCTTACAGGCGGGCAGCAGCTTGGTTTGATGCGCCAACTGCGTCCTATCCTCATCCCCTCGTGGGCTCCTCATCATTTGGAGACACACTTGCATCTGTTTCCCCCTGCCCCCCGCACAGCTCCTGAGCTGGGGTGCAGGGCTGAGGGCCAGGGCAGACGGCATCTGTCAGCGAAGTGCTCGGCAGCCCTCAGGACGCTGTGCTCGTGAGCGCTTGAGTGACAGCCAGCCCCCATCCCACTCACGCCTGAAGCGGCTCACACGCTGGACAGGGAACACAAGGGACCGGCCGGCTCCCGTCAGTCCTACCTTACGCGGTCACGCGCGCCCGCCGTTACCCGGCAACCTGGGGGCGGTGCTGCAGCCGTCAAGCAGTACGGCCGCAAAAACAGTTGCGCGCAGCCGCAAAAGTGACCGGCTGCGTCCTAGCACAGCACGCCTGCGCAGAGTACCGAAGACTATACATTCCGCTTTATCCTAAAATGAGGAAGCCTAAGGGATATTTTATCCCGCCTTAATCCTCAGAGCAATCCCACAAGATTTGTTTATTTGTTTTCCTTTTGAGGTTACATAGGTCTCAACTGTATAGCCTTGGTTTGCCTGGAACTCACTGTATAGCCCAGACTGACCTTGAACTCACGGAGATCCACCTGCCTTTGCATCTCCAGTGCTCACTGCCTGGAGGTTCCAACACAAGGTCCATTTTTTAGAGATGAGATATGAAGCGACCTGACCCAAAAGACTGCCCTTGACCTCAGTGTGATAGTTTTTTTTTTTTTGAGCGATGAACCCTGAATGCTACAAGGGAAGATGTGTCCACTGGTGCAATAATGGTGTGAAGGTTAGAGGAGCAACCTACACTCAATGATTGGAGGTTGTTTGACGAGGGAATTCATGCCTGCTATTGTAAACCTGATCTAAAGCCTGTGTCTCGGGAAGTCAAAGGCCCTAAGGAGAAATGACTCCTATTGTCTTGTTAAATGAAGAGGTCCAACTACTTCCAAATATTTTGGTTATACCCACAGATTAGTGCTGCCTTCACCCCTGGCCAGAGAAGCTCCTCTCTGCAGAGGGCGGTGGTGACTAGGCAAGCTCAGTTCTGGTTAAAATGCTGACAAGTGACTGCAGAGTGCTCAGCCTTAAATGGGGTATCTATATTAACCCTTGCCTGCCCAAGGCTGAGGAAACATTGAAAAGGGGGTGGTGCAGAAAGAAGATGAGAGCCAGAGGATGGGAGAGTGCTGTCTTCCGGACATGACAGAGCCCATAGCATTCAAGAACTCACAGAAGACTTGGTTGCCTACATAAGGCTTGGTCAACATCAAAGCTGAAAGATCTGTTGACCTTCTAGTCGGCAGTACTAGTTGTATCTGATGGATGGTCCAAAAGATGAAAGGCAAGGGGAATGAAGATAGGCAGGGATGTGTGGGCATGTAGGGGATGGGAGAGGAGGGTTGGGGGTGGCTATAATCAAGATACACTGTATGAAACTGTTTAAGAACACACAAAAGATACTCAACAACAACAGCAAAATGTAAAACAAAGAATACAGACAGGCAGTAAAAAAGATTTTTTTTATTCCTGTCAGGCATGGTGGTGAGTGCTTTAATCCTAGCACTTGGTAAGGAGAAGCAGCCAGATCTCTATGAATTGAAGGCCAGCCTGGTCTACATAGCAAGTTCCAGATCAGCCCAGACTATATAGTGAGACCCCGCCTTCCTTCCTTCCTTCCTTTCTTCCTTCCTTCCTTCCTTCCTTCTTCCTTTCCCTTCCCTTCTGTCCCCTTCCCCCTTCCCCTTCCTCCTCCTCCTTCTCTTCTTCTTCTTCTTCTTCTTCTTCTTCTTCTTCTTCTTCTTTTTCTTCTTCTTCTTCCTCCCTCCCTCTCTCCTCCCCCCCTCTCCTAGGCTGGGGTTTGAATTAGTGGTAGAGCAATTGCCCAGCATGCAGACGTCCTGGGGGTCCATCAAAACAAAACAAAACATAAAAATGTATTTCTCAAACTTTCAACCTTTGCTCTCTTGTCTTTCATATTCTTCACATCTCAACTTTGATTTCCTTGCTGGAGTATTTGAAAACAATCCCTACCCAGGCATGGTGGTATAGTTATAGTTACCAGGGTAGCTGAGGGGCTAGCATCTTTTGAGTCTGGGAGTTCAAGGTCAGGCAATATATATTGAGTCCCTTGCTTATGTCTTAAAAGAACAACATTGAGTCCCTTGCTTATGTCTTAAAAGAACAACATGATGCAGAGCCATGTTCTCACACACCTTTAATCCCAGCACTCAGGAGGCAGAAGCAGGTCGATCTCTGAGTTCCGGGTCAACCTGGTCTACAGAGTGAGTTCCAGGACAGCCAGGGCTACCCGGAGAAACCCTGTCTCAAAAAACCAAACCAAACAAACAAAAAACCACCACCAATAAAAGGGGCTATAGAGGTGGCTCAGGGGTTAAGAACACTGGGTGCTTTACCAGAGAACTTGTGCTCAATTTGTAGAACCTACTTTGTGGCTCACAACCATGTGTAATTTCAGTTCCAGGGGATCTGATGTCCGTTTTTGGCACCAAGTACAGACATATGTGTAGGCAAAACAATCATGTGGTGGCACACTTTTTTTTTGTATATGAGTACACTGTAGCTGTCTTCAGACACCCCAGAAGAGGACATCAGATCCCAATTACAGAGGTTGTGAGCCACAGTGTAGTTGCTGGGAATTGAACTCAGAACCTCTAGTCAGTGCTTTTAACAGCTGAGCCATTTCTCCAGCCTGGCAAACCGGTCATAAACATAAAATAAATCAATTTAAAAATAAATAAAACAAGAAGTTTAAGCAGCATGTAAGATCTCACTCATGATATCCTAGTATGAATCTCTTAATGTATTATATATGTGTAATCAAGACACACATGCTCATATCAACTGTGTAGTTGATTCTATTTCTGGTAGTCATTCATTCCTATAAAGTTAGCAAATATTGGCCTGTTCTTCACAGAAGAACACTGGGCTGTTTTCTGGGAGCCTCTGATCACAGCTTTTTCATCCTGTGGTCAGTATAACCTTGTGGTGGTTCTATTTAAAGCCAGTCTCTGTATTATCTGCTGTCGATTCATTAACACTGACCTCACAGCCTACCGTGCAGTAACTGGTGTGTGCCAGGGCCTTATCTGAGCAGTATTTCCTCCAGTAAATCACATTTCCTGGCTGAGCAACACTGCATCACTTCAGCACTCTGCTTGGGGGCATTTGAAACATCGAAATCACAAGTAAAAACCCACAAGGGTGTAGAAATCTTGGCATTCACTAAGCCAGAAAGCATGCTTTTGTCTGTTCTGAGAGCTGGAACTAGAAGGTGGGCTGCCGGGGGGGGCGGGGGGGGGGACAGCCTCAGCTGGGAGTGTGCACATGGCTGACCTGCAAATCTGTGAAGGATTGCAAAAGTGGGGTCTCATGTTGAGGACACACACACACACACAAAATTAATTTCAGAATTCCAGAGTAGTGTTAGAAACAAACAGAAAACAGTCAATCTAGGTGTCACATAAGGGAATACGTGCCTGAAGGGAAAGTGGCTTGGTGTACCAAGACCCAAACCAGGCAGCAAGCACGCGGGAGGGAGCAGGAGCTTCATAGCAGGTGATGCCTCTGTCTCTTCTCCATTGGCTGGGAGCTGGCTTCCCAGACTTTTGATATTGGTTAGTTTTAAAAGAATCCAAGGCAGAGATGATGAAGGAAAGGAAGAGGATTTTCAGGCCATCAAGTTCTGGAAATGTGTGTGGGGGAGCGCTTCCCATAAACAAAAGTTTCACCAGGTAGGGGAGATTTATGGAACCAATCAGTCTGTCTGCCTGTCTGTCTGTCTGTCTGCCTGCCTGCCTGCCTGCCTGCCTGCCTGTCTGTCTGTCTGTCTGCCTGCCTGTCTGTCTGCCTGCCTGCCTGCCTGTCTGCCTGTCTGTCTATCTATATTTTGAGACAGAGTTTCTGTGTATAGCCTTGGCTGTTCTGGAACTCACTCTGTAGACCAGGCTGTCCGCAAACTCAGAGATCCTGCTGCCTCTACCTCCTGAGTGCTGCGATTAAAGGTGTAAACTAATTTTTTTAAATTTTAAATTTTTTTTTTTGAGACAGGGTTTCTCTGTATAGCCCTGGCTGTCCTGGAACTCACTCTGTAGATTAGGCTGGTCTCGAACTCAGAAATCCCACCTGCTTCTACCTCCCAAGTGCTGTGATTAAAGGCATGAGCCACCACTGCCTGGCTAATCTATTTTTGATAGAATAAAACAAGTGACAAAAATACTCATGGGAGCAAATACGAAGACAAAGTGTGGAGCAGAGACTGAAGGAAAGGCCATCCAGAGACTGTCCTACCTGGGGATTCATCTCATATACAGTCACCAAACGCAGACACTAGTGTGGATGCCAAGAAGTGCTTGCTGACAGGAGCCTGATATAGCTGTCTCCTGAGAGGCTCTGCCAGAGACTGACATATACAGAGGCAGATGCTCACAGCCAGCCATTGAACTGATCACAGGGTCCCCAATGGAGGAGTTAGAGAAAGGACTGAAGGAGCTGAAGGGGTTTGCAACCCCATAGGAAGAACAACAATATCAACCACCCAGAGCTCCCAGGGTCTAAACCATCAACCAAGGAGTACACATGGAGCGACCCAAGGCTCCAGCCATATTTGTAACAGAGGATGGCCTTGTTGGGCATCAATGGGAGAAGAGGCCCTTGGTCCTGTGGAGGCTTGATGCCCCAGTGTAGGGGAATTTGAGGGCAGGGAGGAGGGAGTGGGTGCGTGGGTGGGGGTACACCCTCATAGAAGCAGGAGGAGGGGGGGTGGATAGGGGGTTTCTGTGAGGGGGGGAATCGGGAAAGGGGAAAACACTTGAAATGTAAATAAATAAAATATCCAATAAAATAAAAAAACAAAACAAAACAAAAAAACCCAAGCAAACATTTTCATCAGTATAAAGGTCATCTGTCTACTCCATGGTAAACATAACTGGAAATGGATATCAAGTCTTTTGTTTTGTTTGTTTTTTGTTTTGCTTTTCCAGATAAGGGTTTTCTGTGTAGCCCTCCTTGTCCTGGAACTCAACTCTGTAGACCAGGCTGGCTTCAAACTCAGAGATCTGCCTGCTTCTGCTTCCTGAGTGCTGGGATTAAAGGCGTCCCAGCTGTCTGGGGACACCAAGTCTTAATGGGAGCCACGAGTGGAATCACCATGTAATTTTTGAAATATATTTTTAAAAGTGTTGTCCCTCCATACTTTCTGTCGGGGGTGGGGGAACGGGGTTTGAAACTGTTAAGTGTTAAGTTTCAAACTTGGGACAAGTGGCAGAGGGGCAACAAGTTAAAGTAGACCTGGCCACCAGGTTCTCCCAGCATGCCTTAGTCCCTGCCTGTTACAGGGCATGGCTGTTATACTCCTGCCCTCTACCCTGAACTCCCCAGCCAGGCGCTGGGCTGGGTTGCCCTTCTCCCAGAGACTCTTCCCTATGTAATCCAGACATTTCAGTTACCTACCTCTCCTTTTGTACCTTTGGCCTCC
This sequence comes from Tokudaia tokunoshimensis, assembly GCA_036184795.1. NCBI lineage: Eukaryota > Metazoa > Chordata > Mammalia > Rodentia > Muridae > Tokudaia > Tokudaia tokunoshimensis. The sequence goes on along the minus strand of BTHU01000002.1, from coordinate 136,786,186 downwards.
TGGCTGCTGTACTTGGTTCCCGTCTCTTCTTTTCCCTCCCCCCTCTCCCCATATGGTTCAGGGTCGTGACCACTTTGGACTCTCCCAGATGTGTCTGCCTCTGGCTATCTCTCCCTTATATCTATAATAAACTTACTCCTCAACCATACCTAGGAGCAACCATAACTTTTCCTTCCTCCCTCCCTTTCTTCCTTCCTTCCTTCCTCCCTCCCTCCCTCCCTTCCTTCCTTCCTTCCTTCCTGGCTTATGTAGCACAGGATAACCCTGAACTCCTGATCTTGCCTTTATCTCCCAAGTGCTGGGATTATAGGCATGCAATGTGGTGTACAGATTCAACAGATTATTTTTTTAATATTAGATGTTTTCTTTATTCACATTTCAAATGTTATCCCCTTTCCCCTCAGAAAACCCTCTATCCCATCCCTCCTCCCCCTGCTCATCAACCCACCCACTCCCACTTCCCTGTCCTGGCATTCTCCTACACTGGGGAATCGAGATCCAACAGTTTTCAAATCCGAAGTTCGAGGTCAACTAGATGCTCTGTGTTTTATCTAGCCACCCTCCTCACCTCTACTATGGCCGTTGTGTGGTTGTCCTAGCATGCCTGTGGGTTGGGTGCCACCACCTCTGTCTCTGTTGCCGGTGGCTGGGACCAGAGCAGGCTCCATGGACTTCCAGCCTCAATGGCCCTATGGGACTCTTGGGCTTAGCTCAAACACCCAACAAATGCATTCAGTGTTGAAACAAACACGACTCTGTAAGAGTTCGCGGGAAGGCAGGTGATGGTGGTGGGGCCCTTGATGCGGTGATGGACCAGGAAGGCTTCCTGGAAGAGGTGGCTTAGAAGCTGGGCTGATAGTTGTCTGGAGCACAGGGCTGGCCATAGTGAGAGGCTGTACTGAGCTTGGAGGTTCAGGGAGGAGCTGGGCCTGGCCAGGGCAGGAGGTCGGAGTCGAGATAAGGCCGGATAGGCAAGGCGGGGCCGATTGTGGAGGCGCTTGAATTCCAGGCTTGGCTTTCGGACTTTACCCCGCAGACAATGGGGAGCCGGCCACATTTCTGAGCAGGGCTGGGCAGCCCCTGTCGCACCATTGTTTTCCCGAGAGGCCGGACCCTGCAGTGTTACATCCCGACCACGAGATGGCGGTATTTCAGCAAATTTCAACCACTCCAGGTGAAGCCTTCTTGTACTGAAGAGGACCGCACACAACCAGAGCTGCGAAACAAACACCAAATCTACCCAGCCCAGGATGTGATCCAGCTTCATCTCGCGGGCGGGACAAGCCTTTCACAGCTTTGAGGGAGAATCTGTTGAGCCACAGGAAAGGAGAGACCCGTGATGCTAGAAGTCCTACGACCACTTTTTCGGGAGTTGGGGGGGGGGCGACACTTATAAGTAAGGGTTCCGCATTAACTTGGGGCCACGTGGTGAGGGGTGAACCGCGAGCCCTCCGGGTTTGCTGGGCCTTTGCATGGTGTCCAGCGGCTGCCTTTAGTCTATTGTGGTGGATCCCAGAATTGTTGTGCCTACCTATCTCTTGCCTTCCTGTAGCAATCCAACATGTCCTACTGTGGAGCCAATTTCTTAGAGAAATTTGTGTGTACTACTCAAAGAGCTACCAAGATTTTCTTCTTAAAACTGTGTATGCACATATGTCTTGTGTATTAGTTTGTGCACACGAGTGCTGGTGCCCAACGAGGCCAGAGGTTGGATCCCCCTGGAGCTGGGGTTACAGGCAGGTGATTGTGAGCTGCCTGACAGGGGGGCTGGGAACCGAACTCCAGTCCTCTGCTGGACAGAACAGTGAGTGCTCTTAATCACTGAGCTGTCTCTCAGCCCCAAATGACTTTTTAAAGAGCATTTATTTATTTGTGTGTGTGTGTGTGTGTGTGTGTGTGTGTGTGTGTGTGCACACGAGCCAAGCGGCTTGGGGAAGCCAAAACGGGTTGTTGGATACCCTGGAGCTGGAGTGACAGGCAGTTGAGCCACTGGGTGTAGGTGCTGGGATTAGAGCGCAGGTTCCAAGGCAGAGCAGTTAAGCGCTCTTACATGCTGAGCTACCCCTCCAGTCAGACTCCTCCTTTAAATTAAAAAGTGGCATGTAATTGAATATGCATGTGTGTGTGTGTGTGAGTGTGTGTGTACATGTGCATTCATATGTGCTTGTGTGTGCACGTGTATGTTTTGAGAGAAAGAGCCTGTTTCTCCCTATATGGAAGGCACGTTCATAAAATGTGCCATAGACACACACTGTACAGCATCCATAGATTAGACCAATACTGAGCGGCAGTGAAAATGAACAAACTAACTTATTAATATGCTTCTCCGGCAGTGTACTGATAGGCAAATTTCAGACACATGATAAAGATACAGGAAAATATATGTCCTACTTATGAAAATTAAAACACAACACATCACACACTGGCTGTACATATAGATATGTTCATATACCAATGCCCAGTCAGCCATGGTGCCCAGTTGGCAGTGGATAAAAGGGCTTTAATTTTGTCTCTTATGCTTCATTTCTTAAAAACAAAACAAAACAAGAAAACATGGAAATAAATCTGGGTGGTGGGTATGCAAATCGATTGCCACATTATTTCTCCTATTATTTATGTACATACAGAAGATGCTTCAGGGAAGTAAACATAAGCCAGACTTTCCTGCCTGGGGTCTGAAGGTGGTGGTAGCACTCTGAGGCCTGAGGATAGCTAGGAAGGATGAGGCCCTAGTTCTGGTCCCAGGATTTGTACTTGGTGAGGTCCCATTCACGAGCATTTGCGGGGCCCAGGTATCCACCCCTGTTACTGTCACTCCTGCAGAGAGACAGGTATGTCTCTGAGACTGCTGGCCCCCCTCAGGGAGGACACAGGAGAGGAGGCCAGGACCAGGAAGTTCTCTTGTGGAAGCTGCTGGCTGGCAGCGGCCACATCGTGTGTCCACTTCCCTTCTGTCCTTTGCTTTGGTCATTTTTGCTGAAGCCGTGGACACACATGACCTTGCTGGGCGGCACCCACTTTCTAGTGCCAGGTGCTCCAGCCAGAAAGTAAACCCAGTTTTCACTTTTGCTTTTTGTCCTCCGGGGCAGTGCTGACCGGCAATGCAAAATCCTGAGCCAGTGTTCTATTGATCACGACAGAGAAAGAAGCAATCAAGTGACCTCCTGGGCTGCACAAATGGCAGATGGAGGCAGTAGGCTGTTTAGCATGCAGCAGGCTGTACCACACATAGCTTTCATGTGTAGTAGGCAGAGTTTGCGGCCTCGACATGCAGCATGCTAGACTATATAGCCTACGTGTGAAGGCTAGATGTTCGAGGCACGTGTGGCAGAGTTTGGGGGAACCTTTTATTTATTCCTCAGAGCACATTCTGTTCGTCCACTTGTCAGACTGTACGGACTGAGCTGAACGTGCTGCATCCGGGGCTCATTTTTCTGCCCTTTTATACCTCACTCTTAGGGATCGCGTGTGTAGCATTCCCTGCTGGCTCGTGTATTTGCACACTTTGTCTCTGCCTAATGCTGGCTCGTGTATCCGCACACTTTGTCTCTGCCTAGCGGCTGTTTTGGGAGGCCGCGGAACCTTAGGGAGTAGCAGAGCTAGCAGAAGTGAGTGGCGAGGTTCCTGCCTGAGCCTTTGCCTCCTGGTCTACCACGGTGTGAAAAGCTTCAAGTAGCATCACGGCAGACCAGGGCCGCAATGCCTGCTGGGCTTTGATCCCTGAAACTGGGGGCCAAGATTCACGACAGGTTCTTCCATAGCAACAAGAGCAGCAACACGTGTTCACCTCACCTCTCTTAGTAGATGATATTCATTCTCTCCATTTCATTCATTCATTCATTCATTCATTCATTCATTCATTCATCAATTGATTCATTCATTTTTATCCTTTTTAGGTTTTGTTTGATTTATTGAATGTGTATGGGTGTTTGCTTGCATGTATACACATGTGCACCCCAGGTTTGTAGTGGAGCCAGATGAGAGTGTGCGGTCCCTTAGACCTGGGGTTACAGGCATTTGTGAGCTACCATATGGGTGCTGGGACCTGAACCAGGGACCTCTGTGAGAGCAGTCAGTGCTCTTACCCGGCAAACTGTCTCTTCAACCCTCTCTCTCCATCTTAAAGATGAGGAAAGTGAGAGTCAGAACAGCTATGTGTTTTGCTGAAGGTGACACAGAAGCAACAGCCGATGCCACATTCAAGCCCTTGTCCCAGTTGCTGCAGGCCCTCACTGTGCTCAGACTGCTCTGCCGTCCGCTTAGGATGGCATCCCTCTTTCTAAAATGGTGGCATAGAGAACATTTGTCTTGCTTTCTCTCTCTCAAAACCCAGTGTTCTTTGTTCCTGGCTGCTTTTGTCTTGCTTGTGGCCCCCCCGCAGGTTATACTTTCCTGGGGGCTAAAGAACTCTGTCCTCCACTCACAGGACAAGCTTTCCTGCTTGTCTGAGCACACTCACCTCATATGCCAAAGGTCTAAATTCCAGGCAAGCCAGTGACAATGCTCTAGTCATCAGATTTGAAACCAAATTTCAGCAAAGACACAATTACTGCCAGAAAGCAAATTAGTCTTTTCTCTCTCATTTTTTTTCCCACCCAAACATAACATCCTCTTATGAAATATGTCCAATCTGCAATATTTACTTTCCCTTATTTAATAACAGGAAAGGCTTTACTGCACTTTTGTTGATTTTTGCATTTCTTATTAAAATTCTTAAGGGGCTTTTGGGGGAACTTAATCAGCGCAAAAAAAAGGAGGAAAGAAAAAAATTCCTCATGTGCGGTCCCCAGGACTAGTGAACAGAGGAAGCACACTGTTTGTATAAGAGCTGCTGATGGGAGAAGCCAGTCACGTGCTCCGGAACCTTCCTCAGACTCTTCCTTCTCTGAGCCCTTCTCGGATGTCTGCAGAGCAGGGCCAAATGCCATGTTTTCTGCCAAGAATTTTGAGCTGGTGTCCACGCTCCTTGCCAGGTTGGGACGGACACAGATGTTCAAGGAACACCCAGCATGCTTGCTGCAGGAGGTCTCAGTTTCCCCTTTCTGCACTGGCAGATAAAGAGATCGAGGCTCAGTCCCTCTTGTCTAGTCCCTCTTCAGCTTGCTGTCTTCGCTACTAAGAGGAAAGGGCTTGCGGTCGCCACATACTCCCAGATCGAGCTGTGCTCCCCAGCAACTCTGAGGGACAGGGACATGATTCCTAGCTGTACCTAGCTATCGGTCACACAGCTATAGGACAGTAAAGCTCGGTGAGCGGAGCTGTCCTCTACCTGGTAATCAGGTGTGTTTATTGGACCGTATTCCACGGCCTCATCAAACAACATAATGCTTTGAGTAGCATGGCCTAAGTTTAGCATTGTCCCTGGAGAGGGTATGGCTATCATCCTTGCTTCTTGGTAGCTTCAAGATTTTAGTTTTTATAGTCACATTCTAACAGAAATAATTATATTGATTGTAAAGTTTCACTTATTTATTTGTGGATATGTGCGGTATGTATGGGGGGGTGCTCATGTGGGAGGTCAGAGGACATCTTGCAGAAGCTGGTTTTTCCATTCTGTCATATGGGTCCAAGGGATTGAACTCAGTTGGTCAGGTTTGGCTGCAAATGTCTTTACCCTCAGAACCCTCTCACCAGCCCAGGAATAATTATATTTATATTTATAAGCACATTTATGACATCATTTTACTGTTTATGCATGGTTCTCAGGCAAAAGACTCCTTTACAGACTCAACAGCCCTATAAGATAGTGAACCCAAGGTGCCTCTCACGCAGATAAGGAGACAAGTCTAGACAGGCCAAAGGATCTGATACCCAAGGCTGTGGCAAACTAGAACTGGAATCTAAGTCTCTAAGCCTGAAGGAAAAGTTGGGGCCCATGCCGTGAGGGCTTGCTTGGTGTCCTCAGGAATTTGAATCTTTTCACAAATGGACACCTGGAAGGCTTGAGGGGGGAAGTGACTCAGTCCAGCTTGGACTGTGGAGGTCTGGTGTGGAGAACAAGCCAGAGGGCACAGGCTGAGCGGAAGAGGCTGTTACAAGCTGCAGGCAAGAGGGCCTCAGGCTTGCCTACCTCACATCCTGTTTCCTCCCAGCTCCCTGAGAGCAATCTTTCTGCTATGCCCGCCCACCCTCCTCCAAGAGCTCTTCTCTGATTCCTCCCCTCTCTGTGGTGCTGGGATTTGAACCCAGAACCTCATACTTGTTAGACTCTTATTTTTTCCCACCCTCTTTGCATGCTCAAAGGCCTCACAGTGAGTCTTAACCTTCCAGAGGTCAGGTCTGAAGACTAAGCGAAGAAAATCACACAGGCTCTGCACACAAACGCTCTGCGCAAGGAACACGACATAGGGTTTCACAGACCCCAGCCCTGCTTATGTTTGTGAACAACCAGGAAGGCAGACACCCTGAAGGTATCAGCTGTGCTTTGTAAATATCCTGGGAATGTATGTGCAGCTGAGGTGGGGAGGGGGTGGGCAAAGAGGGCTAAGTTTGTCCTCTGAGAGGGGACAGAGGCACTGGAGATGCAGCTCAGTGGTTAAGAGCACTGACTGCTTTTCCAGAGGATCTGGGTTTGAATCCCAGCACCTACACAGTAGCTCACAACATCTGTAACTCCAGTTCTGGGGAGATCTAATGCTCTCCTCTGGCTTTTGAGAGCACCAGATACACATGAGGCATGAACAGACATGCATGGCTGGAAGAGATGTTGATTGACATGGGTTTCAGGCCAGCTCAGACTACAGAGGGAGACCGTGTTTCTAAACAACAACAAAATAAACAGAAGGAAAAAAGGGTGGGGGAACCCTAGGCCAGAGGAACCCCACATGACTTCAATGGCATCTTTTTCCCTTCCTCCTGTCCTCCTCCCTCCCTCCTTGCCCCCTATCTATCTATCTATCTATCTATCTATCTATCTATCTATCTATCTTTCTTTCTTTCTTTCTTTCTTTCTTTCTTTCTTTCTTTCTTTCTTTCTTTCTTTCTCTCTCTCTCTCTCTTCTTCCCTCCCTCCCTCCATCCCTCCCTCCCTCCCTCCTTCCTTCCCTCTCTCTCTTCTTTCTTTCTTTCTTTCTTTCTTTCTTTCTTTCCCTTTTCCCCTCTTTCTCTCCCTTCCTCTCTGGGTCCTTCTCTCCTTCTTTCCCTCCCTTTTTCTCTTTGGCTCTGTTGTTCAGGCTGCTCTCAAACTCTTGGGCTCAAGCCATCCTCCTGCCTCAGTCTCTTTAGCAGCTAGGATGACAGAGGCCTGCCCTGAATGCAGTAATGTTTATTTATCCATCTTATTCTGAGCCAGAGTTCTATATAGCTCAGGCTGGCTTCAAAGTCTTTACACAGCTGGTGCTGGGCTAGCCTTGAACACCTGTTCTCCCCCTCCTGCTGGGATTACACCTACAGTAACATTGCTGACATTCAACTCTCCCTCCTAAGAAAGGCTGGATATGCAAGAAGGCAGTAGATAGAGACAGGAAGGATCCCCAGAGGGAGGTCTCAGGGTGCCATTAGCCACGAGGCCTCATCAGCAGCCCTTCCCTCCCCTCTTGCTTACCAAGCATCTCTCTGATTTGATTTGGCTTTCTGTGGACTGTGCCTACAGGGAACTTAAGAGTTGGCAGCAGGACACATGTATCCGGTCCCTTTGGCAGTGACATTTCTCACTGTAAATTAGCAAATTGGGAACAGATAGTCCACAGAAGAAGCCATGAAAATGACTAATATGTAACATAAAATTCTTCCTCTCTAGGATTCAAGGAAACATAAATTCAAACCCAAACCCAGATTGTCACCAGCTACTCAGTCAGAAAAGACTTGTTTGTTTGTTTGTTTTGAAACAGGGTTTTCTCTGAATAGTCCTGGTTCTCTGTCACTTGCTCTGTTGGCCAGGCTGGCCTCAAACTCACAGATCTGCCTGTCTCTGCCTCCTGAGTGCTGAGATTAAAGGCTGCATTGCCACCACCTGGCTTAATATTTCAAAATAAACAAACAAACAAATAAATAATTATTAGAAATAAATTAAAAATAAGTAAAAATATGGTGTGTGTGTGTGTGTATGTCATGTGAGTGCAGTCCGGTTGAGGAGGCAGAAGAGTGTGTCAGATCCACCTGGAGCTTGAGTTACAGGCAGTTGTGAGTCAGCTGATGTGGATTCTGGGAACCGAATGCAGGTCCTCTGGAGAAGCAGTGTGCGCTCTTGACCCCTAAGCCATTCTCCAGCCCTAAACCTTAAAAAACACAAAAAAAAAACCCAAAAAAAACCCCCTCTTTTCTTTTTTTTCTTTTTTTTTTGAGACAGAGTTTCTCTGTGTAGCCTTGGCTGTTTTAGAACTTGCTTTGTAGACCAGGCTGGACTTGAATTCAGAGATCTGCCTGTCTCTGCCTCCCAAGTGCTGGGATTAAAGAAATGAGCCACCATACCCAGCCTCAAGACGTTTTTTTGAAGTCAAAACATATTGCAAGGGCAAATTAACCGCCAACTTGTGGAAATCTTGCAGCCTGCATGACCCTGGGACATTGGGTCTCATAATGTAAGTTCTTCTGACTTATTTACTTAGGTTTGTTTGCAGTGCTGGGAATGGAACTCAGGGCCTCATGCATGCCAGGCAGGTGTTCTGACCCCAAGCTATGGCCTCAGTCCCTCTCTGTGCAGTTCTTTAGGCTTCCACAGGATCAATTGAGATACTGTCATCTACAGAGGGAATAGCTGAAGGAGGTGTGGACAAGGTTGAAGTGCATGAGGCTGAAGACCTGAGTTCAGGACTCCAGAATCCACATAACAGTGATAGCCTGGATGGTTGTAATCCCAGCATCCACTCCCAAGAGATGGGAGGTAGCGATAGGAGAATGGATGGAAGGCCAGCTGGCCTGTCTTATGCAAGAACAACGAGACCATCCCTGTCATAAGCCAAGTGAAAAATGAGGATCAATACCTGAAGTTTGTTCTTTGGCCTCTATAAGTGCATTGTGACACAATGTGCCTACCTCCCCACACAAGAACACATACACATGTACACAAACAGACAGACAGACAGACAGACAGACACACACACACACACACACACACAGACTACTTGTGCACTGTGGCACATCTGTGCTTACACCCCAACACTAGAACACACACAAAACCACACACAAACACATACACACACTACATGTGCACTGTGGCACACATATGCCTACACACACACACACACACACACACACACACACACACACACACACATACTACATGTACATTGTAGCATACATGCACTCACTCCCCTCAAGAACACTCAAGAACATACACACGAACATATACATATATACACATACTACATGTGCCCTGTGACATACATAAGAACACTTAAACCCCCCCAAAGAATACACACACACACATACACATACACACAAAAACACACTTCTGTGCATACACAGAACAGCCAGAGGAACCACTTCCTAGATTTGCTCCCAAATGTTTACAGAGCACCTACTGTGTGCAAAGCTTACAAGACACAAGCAGGAGAAGAGGCCACATAGTAAGGAGGGCAGAGACCACTTCCTGGGCGTGGTGGGAAGGAGATGGGGAGAATGTTCAGGGGACGTCAGCCCCTCCCTTGGCCTTCACCAGCTCCTGTTGGGCCCCAGGCTCAGATGGTACCCAGGAACTGCCTGCAGCCATCCTCTTTAGCCTGGGCCCACCATACAGAGGCTAATCTAGCGAGCTGGGGCCTACTCACAGCATTTCAAAAGCACTCCATGTATTTCAGTTGTTTAGTCTGGTCAGAAAACCAGAAAAGAGAAAACTGACAAATTCAGGGCAAGGTGATAGAAAAGACAGAATGTCGGGCCTCGCACAGCCAGCCCAAGAGCTGGGGGCACAGAGGTGGGTTCGCAGCTTGTAACACTGCAGCTCCACACCATCTTGCTGGGCACTAGTCATTTTGGAAAATGTTGTTTGATTTAATTAATAAAAGGCATGTATGGGTATTTTGACTTGAGTGTGTGTGTGTGTGTGTGTGTGTGTGTACCACCCGTGTGCCTGCTGTTCATGGAAGTCAGAAGACGGCATTGGATCCCTAGAGCTGGAGTCACAGGAGGTTGTGAGCTGCCATGGGGTGGTGGGAATTGAACCTGGGTCCTCTGCAAGAGCAGTCAGTGCTCTTCACTGCTTTCCAGGTACCTGCAATAATTATTTTTTAAATGGACAGAAAATGCTTGTTTATTGTTTTCTAGCTTCTTTCTTCTGTTCCCTCTCCTCTTTCTGAGACTCATATAGCCAAGCTCTGAGAAAGATCAGATGACCTTGAATTTCTGACTTTCCTGCTTCTACTTCCCAAGGGCTGGGATTAAGGCATGTGTCCCATGGTTGGTTTATTCAGTACTAGGGACAGAATCCAGGGCTTCCAGCATGCAAGGCAAGTGCTCTAGACAGCTGAGTCACATCCACAGCTCCAGAGTGAAAGCACACTTCCTAGATCCTGCTGGGATTCAGGGACTTCTTTCCCTACTCACTGTGTGGATGGGAAGATGATGGAAGATCCTATGGTAAGAACTGCAGCCAATGTAACAGGGGCTTTGACTGAAGACCATAGAAGCTGAGTTTCTCAGTGCTGGGTCTCACACTGGTAAAGACAACACTCAAGAGTATAACATTGGGGACCCTCAGATCTGATTCTACAGGAGCCCACCATCCATTAGAGTTGTGACTTCAGACCAGTGGCTTGGTCTCTCTGAGCCCCATCAGTTTCCTTGTCCCTACTTGTCTTAGAGGGACAAATGGGTGATGTAATAAAGGCCCACAGCACCGAACTTGGACTGTTAAACCCTCTGTGACTGGTAGTATGGGCTTCTACCCAGTCAGGCGTGTCCCCTCCCCCAATCCCTCCATTCTCTCCGGAGCTTGCCCTGGCTGCATGGCGTCACTACTAGTGTGTGTCTTACTGAGGTCCCAAGTTCCAGTCTGTAGCTGCTTGGAGGACATGCTGAGAACCAACAGGACCCCTCTTCCCTCGGGTAACACTGAGGTTGCTTGCTCATGGGGCCACTAGGACCCTGCTCCCCTACATCTCTTTAGCCCTAGAAAACCCACTCTACCAGATTCCTTGATAGTAACTTCTATGGGGTAAGCTTTCAAGGAGGAGAGTCCATGGACATCTCGGGGGACTCTTGCTCTAGGAAGTTCTGAGGTGGGTGGCTAAAGGACCAGGTGAGTGGGGGGGGACAGGGGTAGGGCTGGGCTGGTAAGATGATAACCGGTTGTCTAGGTGACTCATTTGTACCAACAGGCTGGTGAGACATAGAGAAACCCCGGTACAGGAAGATGAAGTAGGATAACACGCCTGGGGATCTTTGAAACAGTCAACTTGCCTCAGAGTTGGGCCCCTGGCTGCTATGAGCAGAACTCAAAGCCTACTGTGACCTCGGGCGGGCACGGGGCCTGCCTGCTGGAGCTTTATCTGACTCATCTGACAGATGGGGTTAGGGCCTCCCCCCGCAGTCCTTGGAATGGGTTTGAGACCCCTTTGTTAGTACTTTACGGCACTTGCACAGGACCTGTCTGCGCACATCCTTCTGAGTCCTTTAAATCTTGTGTTACAGCAAATACCGACTGAGGTGCGCGTGCTATAGAGACAGATAACTTACTGTGTCTAGGGAACAGCAGCCCGGAGAAATATCTGTGCGTGTTCAGTACAGATGCCATCTTTAACCCTGAAACACTTCAAGTCGGATGGAGAAAGTGCAGATAAGGAAGGTAGTGAGCTACCTGTTGGCTCACTCTGAAGATAAAGGGTCGAAATGTGAGCAGCACACACAGGTCCTGGCTCTGGGCCTTCTGTTAGGCTCGCTCTGGCTCAGGAGCATCTTCAAAGCTGCTTCCTGTCTGCCCTTGTGCCCACAGGACCCCTTTTCCCTGAGAGCTGTGGAGGATTCAAGGGGAGTGCAGGAGCTGTTGTGGTCTTGCTATTAGAAAAGTGTGCCGCCTCTGCACTGGCACAGCGGATGAAGGAATTAGCAAATCTATTTTTGCAAATTTAACCAGATCCTCGGCATCCTAAAAAAAAAACAAAAACGTAGCTTTCTGTTTGTTTGCTTCCAGACGGAATGAACGGCCACCGGCATTGATCGCAGGCTGATCAACCCCCCTGGAATGTTTGCTGAAGAGCAAGTCAGTGGGGGCGGCTGGCCCACAGAGGCGTCCTATCGCCAGCCATCAGCAAAGACCAGACCTGATGGAGACTGGGAGACAAGCCTGGCAGCTCAGAAACCTTGAGAGCTTTCTAGGTGCCTCCAGGCTGCTCACACTGAGGCAGGGGAGCCAGGTGTGTGAGTGTGTGAGTGTGTGTGTGTGTGTGTGTGTGTGTGTGTTGGGCACAAAAAATTACCACCTCCATGACCTTGGCACTAATCGGAAGCTCCTTTGTGGACAGATTACATGAACTTGAACAAGGAGTTTGTGTATCAAATGTGTATCAGAGAGCTGTAAGAGGGAGCCCAGAGGAATCTTTCTTGAATGGACAAATGCTTTCACGTAAGTAGGAGGTGGACTAGGTTCTGGAGCTGTCCTGTTTCTGTCCATTTCCTCCACTCTTCCCTCTCCTCCTCTGTTTTCTTTGTGGTGCTAGAGGTGGACCCTGATACTTTACATGTTAGGCAAGTGCCCCACCACTAAGCTGCATCCCAGCCTCAGATGGAATTTTCTTAATTTAGGAAGTCCAGGAAATATTTCAAATAGACAACAGAACCTAAGATTTGTCCATATTGACAATGACCCATAAACCAAATAGCGAACCAACTGTACAGTCAACCAACCAACCAATCAAACAACTAGACAACCAACCAAGTAAACAACTAATGGGATAACCATCAATCAACAATCAATGAATTAATGGACTGAACAACTGAACCAACTGATCAACCAACCAATTGAGTAACTAACCTATCAAATAACCAATCATCTAACCAACAGAACCACAAATCAACCAACCAACCAACCAACCAAACAATCAACCAACCAACCTAGCATGCAAGCAACTAAGTAACCAATAACCAAGAAGTAGAACCACTAATTGAAGTATTCACTGGGTTGAAAAGAAATCCCCTCTTCCCATGTTTCTGCCCTCTGTCTCTGGCCCCCCCCCCCCCGCCCCAAGCTCCAGTAGCATTGCCTGTTCCTCAGACACCCTCTTTGCTGGGCCATTCCACCACTGCCTATTTCCATTCCTCTAGATATTGCTATGCAGGGCACCTTTGTCCCTTGCCCCGCTGGTCATGGGCTCCTCACCTGCAGCCAGTGCACAAACAACATGGCTAGAGAGTCACACGATGAAAGACGCAGTCCCCGCTATCTGATCTTGAGGAACTGTGTGTGTGTGTGTGTGTGTGTGTGTGTGTGTGTGTGTGTTGTTGTTGTTGTTGTTTTTCTGGTCTCCCACTTCTCCAGGTGGAGAGTGCCCACCTGGGTCCAGACAGACAGTAAATTCCCTGGTTTCTTTGCCCTGAGTCCCATCCCTGCTACCACATTACCCAGACCTGGTGGTACAAACTAGTAATCCAAGGATTTAGGAGGTGTAGATTAGGGGTTCAGGGCCATCCTTGACTACCTATTGAGTTTGAGGCCAGTCTGGATTCTGTGAGATCCTGCCTTAAACAAACAAACAAACAAACAAAACCATACCCCAAACAAGCAACAAAGCAAAGGCCATGCCTGCAGGTTGCCACGTATCAGCAGCAGAAAGTCAAGTGCATTTATTTGGGTTGGGAGGGGAGGCAGCCTGGGGAGGGCTACTATGCTGGGTGCCTTTGTTTTTTACCTGCCCGAATCTCTTGGCCACTTGTCTTTGGTTTCCTTTAATTAGTCTTCCCACTTGCCACTACCTGTCGCGATCCTTGGGAAGTGTCCTGGGCTCTGCTTGGACCCGCTGTGGTTCCCGGAAGCTACTGCTCAATCTTCAGGTGTCTCTTTCTTTCCTCCCACCTGACCTGGGCTGCAAAGGAGCTTCCCTAGCCGCATGCTGACTTCACCTTCCCTCACATTCCCGATACTAAATAAGTGTATTATTTACAAAATATTGCTACCACCTAGAAAATATCTCCCTAGGAAGAATTAAACAGTGACACATTAAAACCATTTTAAATGCAGGTATGCATCAGCGGGTCACATAGGCCCGGTGGACAAACAAGTTAGTGGGGCTTCCAGGCAACTCAGGCTCTGTTGAAAGACAGGGTGTTGTTCATTTATGCGTGTCCAAGAATCCTGATGCTGGGACAGCTTGCACAGTTGCTTCTGGAGAAAGGAAAGCACCTAAGGCGGTGAGGGTGTTCTGCAAGTCTAGAGTGGGTAGTTCAGACGGTAAAGTGTTTGTATGGAAGAGGACGCAGTTTCAACCTCTGGAACCCACATTTTAAAACAAAGTAGGCATTGTGGTGTAGGTTTGTGATCTCAGTGTCTGGGAAGGCAGAAACAGGCAGATCTCTGGGACTCTCTGGCTAGTTAGTCAGCCTAGCCATGACAAGCTTCAGGCCAGTGCAAGACCCCAGCTCATTAGAAGCAGAGGAAGGAAGATCTCTGTGAGTTCAAGGTCAGCCATCCTGGTCTTCTACATTGCAAATTCCAGGTCAGATAAGGTGGCACGGGAGAAGGAGGAGGAGGAAGAATGGGGGTGGGGGATGGGGTGGAGAAGTGGTCTGTACGACCTTAGACCTATACAGTCTCCCTAACCCTGGAAAAGTCAGTTGCTGCCTTATTCTTACAGACTGGGAGGTAAAGGTGCAGGATTGGCATGGCCTCCAGGGAGCTAGCCAGGGGTAGGATGTAGCCCAGTTGGAGCCCTGTCACCCCTCACCTCTTTCCAGCTGTGTACAGTTGTTTCCCCATCTCCACATGCCTGCCTTGCTGGGGTTTTGAAGAAAATCCCAGTCTCAGAGTAGCATTAAGTACTAAAGAAGGTTATGAAGATGAAAGCCGGAGAGCCTTGGCCTTGGCCACTTCCTGTAGGTAAAGAGGTCAGGAGGAGGGCAGCCCTAGGCCTGCAAACACGTCCTGCAGGTCCTTCTCCTCCAGTGAGTAAATGCTTGCTAGGCTTACCTGCTGCAGGCTGGGATCCTGGTGCTAGAGCAGCTGCAGGTTCTATCCTGTTACGTCTTCAGTAGAAGAAAGTGTAGGAGACGGAAAGATGGACAGGGTGTGTGTGGAAGCACAGCGAAGAAAGGAACTTTCGGACAATGGTTTACATCTGTCTTTATAGAAAGGGAACGTATGAGCTGGGCCTTGTGGGTGTCAATGTAAGTTCACTGGAGTATTACAGAGAGAATAATTTACCAACAAGACGAGTATGAGGCACCAGGGCAGGAACCACGCTAGGGTTAGGAACCTCAACGTGCTTGAAAATGAGTCTGTAGCATGGTGGCAGGAAGCTGGTACACTCAGTAGAGGCCAAGAGTCAAGGAAACTTGAGGTGAACTTAGGAGTCTGGGCTGGTCCTTGGGAATGCTGAGGTAGGGGAGAGGTCTGCTCAGAGCGTGGTCCTGAGAGGGCACCGTGGCCTCCACGTGGGGGAACTGGTGGAGAGAGCAAAGCTGGGTATTATCACACAAAGGCCCAGCCAGTGCTAGGCATGGCCAGGGGTGGGTGATAATCCAAGTGACAGGAACTGAGGACTGGAAGGCACCTGGTTACGCTCTCAAGGGACACTAAGTTATCAGATATACTACTAGTGTCTTCCCAGCGCTACCTGGTTTCCCTTAGAAACCAGGAGGGGCACTGACCCTCTCTCCTTCCCTCTCAGTCACTCAAATCATAGGATAGAAAAATGCCCACTGCTCAGCTGGGGAGCGGGGGGTGCCATGACGTAGAACTGTCATCTTGGTTCTCAGATTCTTCTCAGGCCAGTGTCCTAAGCCTGATTGAGAACCCATTTCCTATAGCTGTGCCACACCCTGGGCGGCTGCATGAAGTCAAGGCAGAGAGAGGAGCTAGCCCAGGCTCCCTAGATGAAGACAGGGTGGTCACTCCACTCCTAGGCTGTGCCTCCAGGCTGCTGCTCACAAAGGGCGAGGAAGGCATGCACATGCCACGCGGTCTTCTCTTATTCAGGTTCTGCAGACGAGGAAACCGAGGAAACCGAGAGCCTGCGTAGCTGAGTTTGTTGGGCACTTCAGTTCCACACTGTGCCGCCTCCCGAATCTGAGAATAGACTTGGACCAAGGCCACAGTGGCTCCACTTTGCCAAAGAGGACAGATGAAGACACAGGCCCCTGGAGAGGGCCGTGTTTCTCTCCTGAACAGGGCAAATGGCTTGCAAAACTCCACTGTCTGAAGATAGGCTTTTGCAATAGAGCTATTGAGACAAGGCACGGGGACCACAAGGCTCTGGGACTCGTTCTTTAAAAAAAAAATAAATAAATTTTCCCTCTTTTGACAAATAATACAGAGCCCCGCCAAACTCCAGGCAGTCAGGGGAAGTTGCCCCCCACCCCTAGCAGTACCTACTTCCTCCTGGCTGAGGAGAGGCTCAGGCCTGCACCCTGAGCTGGCCCAGGTACCCTAGCTGTTTTATGGATGGGTCTGTCATGAGTCAATATGATGACGTTTCCTGTAAGAACTTAATTTCCCTGCATTGTTTGTGGAGTCTGTGTGTTTGAGCACGTACCTCAGATTGACTCGGCGTGTGCCAGGCTGGTGGACAGACACTATTGAGGGAGGGAAGCAGGGTCTGGGGAGGCCACGCAGGGGTTGTCCCCATCCTTTAGGTGACAGAGAGAGGATGATGACTCACAGGCTGTGCCTCGTCTCCAGCCCACGGAGGGTTGGCTCACTGGCTGAAGGCTCTTTAGTCCATCTTCTCCAGATGTCAAGAGCACATAGGGCCCTCGGGACTATGATTGCTGATTCTACCTAGAATGTTCTTTTTCAGCCTACCTAGAGGGCTGTCCCTCTCAGTGTTTGACATTTGTGGCTGAGGAAGTCTGGAGAGGTGACATAGTCGTCTGAGAAAACTTGTAGAGGCTAGATCAGGATCTTGCAGAGTCTAGGTCAGGGTCTTTGGAGCTAGCCAGTCTTGGGTTCAAATTCTAATCCTGCTACTTGCCAGTAGGTAAGTCACCTCAGCCTCAGTTGCTTCAACCACCAGATGGGTCAATGAGGTGAGTGCCTGATCAGAAATCATGCACCATGGAGACATCTGTTGGCTTCATTCCTTCCTACTTACTCTTTTTTGAGGCAGGGTTTCTTTGTGTCACCGGGCTGTCCTATAGACCAGACTTACAGAAATCTGCCTGCCTTTGCCCCCTGAGTGCTGGGATTAAAGACACGAACCGTCTTTGCCCAGATCCTATTTACTTTTAATCTAAGTTGGAGCTGGGGCTTATAGGAAAGTCCTGTTAGTGTGCCTGTCTCAGATTGTGTCCCCTTGGAGACCTTTTCATCAAAGCCACAGGGTTCCTAAAGGTTCTAGAACACAGGAAATGGCCCTGGTGCTGATATGACTGTTGGTATCAGGTCAATGACTTAGCCAAGAGGTTTAAAGGGAGACAGAAGAAATTCTATCATCCAGTTCTTGGTTTCCCAGCCTGTGTATAGTTCTGTCTGCCTCCTGCACCTACTGTGACCCCAGGTATGCCCCACGCTTGGGGCCCTGAGCTTATCTGGCTTTGTGAAACCCCTGCTCTCAGACACTCTAATCTTTTGTCGCTATGGAACTTTCCAGTGGGCAGAGGACACGAGTAATTTTGATCTTCCCAGCATTTCTCTCCTTTTCTTACAAAATCAGAACCCATGTTTGGCCCTGAGGTCCACTCCCCAGCCTTGTCATTAGGTGTGGTCCTCATGGGAGCATTAGTACAGGCACCCAAATGATTGCTAGTCAAGGGAGGGTCTCTGGCCCAAGCAAAGCCTGTCAGAGGCTCTTTTGGGATCCAGATTTCAAGGGGATAGTGCAAGACTGCCAAGTGCTTAGGGTCTTGTAACCCTGTGGAGGCTACCCAAAGAAATGGGCCAGGGAGGGCTGGAGAAACAGTTCAATGGCAGAGCGCATGCATGAGGCCCCAAGTTTGATCCACTGTATGGTTGAAAAGAAAAGAGGAAGAAAAGAAAAAAGAAGTGACTGGTCTCTCCTAGACCTGGGCACTGCACATGATCCCTCCTCCACCCCAACACATGCCCTGGGTCTCTTGTCACCTTCCCAGAGAACTGTGCCTTTCACTCAGCTGGCTGCGGCTTGTAAGTCAGGAGTTTGGAGTAACATTCAATGTGCACATACTTGCAAATGTCCTCTCTACTTGTCTCAGGGGAGGTACTAAGCCATTCATTCATTCATTCATTCACTCATTCATTCATTCATTCATTCACTCAGTGCTTCACACAGTCAATGCCTCATTGACTCATTGACACCTGCTAGGGACCTCAAGTTCAGTGTTGGTTTAGTGGAGGATTAGTCATAAACACACCTGCCCACCCCAAGACAGTCCCAGGTCTAGCACAGCCCTGCAAAGATTCGCAGGGAGGGCTGGCAAGTAGCTTAGTGCTTAAAGACACCTGGGTTTGGTTCCCACAACTCACATCTGACAACTTAGAATCACCTGCCTGTAACTCTGACTACAGGAGATCTGACACCCTCTTCTGGCCTCTGTGACAGACACACACACACAAACACACACACACACTTAAATAAAAACAAACAAATCTGTTTTAGAACAGTGCATGGGAGCTTTTCCTTTGGTCATTCTCTGTTCCAGCGAGGGCTCGAGAGCTTCCTCCACACTCCTAGGGCTGTGAGGGAGTTGGATCGGTGGCACAGAGGAGGGAAGAAGGGAGCCCACGTGGGGCTCTTACAGTCTGTGCTGAGTAGGAAGTGGGGGCAGGATCTCAGCACCCTGGGGGCACTGAGCGTGAGACTGTCTATTATCATACAGCCACTCAGTTTCCCAGGATTCCTGGAGCACAGAGTCTGAATACTAGTGTTTCATAGAGCATTCTTTTTGTTCTTTATAGCCTTATTGAGGTATAATTTACAGACCATAAAATTCCCTCATTGTAAGTGTATGGTCTATCAGAAAACAAAATTGCACAACTGTCGCCACAGTCTCATCTTCGAAGTTCTCCTCATCCCACAGAGCTTCCTTCTGCTTGTTTGCAGCCAACTTTAGCTTGAACCATTCTGGGGTTTAAGAAGTGAAGACAGAGCCCACTTTGGTGGCGAATACCCTTAACCACAGCACTCAGGAGGCAGAGGCAGGCAGGTCTCTTCAGTTTGAGGCTAGCCTGGTCTACAGAGGGAGTTCCAGGTCATTCAGGACTACACAGAGACTTTTTATATAAGTGTGTGTGTGTGTGTGTGTGTGTGTGTGTGTGTGTGTGTGTGAGGGTCTGTCCTCACTGAGAAAGCATGTCCTCAGTGTGAACAAGGCCCTAGATCCCACTCCAGTAAATAAAAGACAAGGAATAATCAAAATGTGACCACCAGTGGTTTGTTTAAGACCACCCACTCTACAGATAGAAAAACTGAGTCCTAGGGAGGAGAAAGGGCCAGCCTGACAGCAGGGAGCCCATAGCACGGCTGACACCAACATCACTGTGGTCTGATTCCACAGCCCAGGTTACTTTCTCTCAGGGGAGGCAGGGCTTCTCTCTGCCCAAACTGCCTGGCCGTGGGCAAGCTGCTTACTAGCCCTGGGTCTGCCTCAGTTTCTTTGAGGGTCGGTGTCAGGAGGCAGAGTGCCCACTGCAGGGGAGAGTGTGTGGATTCCCTAAATCTCTCCCTTGGGAGACACAGCCTTGTGCAGCTCTGATTAACCACCCGGGAAGGTTGGCTAATAACCGCCATTTCACCACATCCCTGTCCAGATTTGTCCTCAGAAACTTGGAAGTGAAAAAGCAGCAATTAAAGAAACCCAGCCCAGGCCTCAGATGGAAATATGGGTACAGAGGCAGCTTTCTAAGAATGTGATGCAACGCCCCACCCTGGGGCCTCATCGCCCTGTGCTGTGGATGGAGCAACTGCCGGGAGCTTGCTTAAGGCGCCTGCCACGGCCGGCTGCTCCCTCCTCCCTGGCCCCAGCATTTCCCAAGAGCCCACAACACAGGCAGCATCTCCTCAGCAACCTGGGAGCTGCTTCCCCTCCTGCCCAGACAGGAGGTGGTATGGTGGGGTGGAGACCGCCCTCCCACCCGGCAGCGACCGGCTTGATGAGGCCACACACCCAGAAAGGAAGGAAGGGAGTTGCCACGATGCCACCTGCCTGTGCAGCATCTTTGCCATTCTGTCCAAAGGAGCTTATTCATGTGACTCCTGACAACTAGAAAGTAACATTCAGCAAAGGTGGTATACTTACTCTGGAAGGGGTTCCCACAAGCACTTACCGCCTCAGCCTGGGAGGTCAGAGGTAGGACTGTATCTAGAGAACACTGCTCCCAGGAAGCTAAGCGACTTACACACTACACACAAACGTTCTAGAGCACTGCCTTCTATGCTCAGCAAACATGACTTCACAAACCATTTGGAAGAAAGTGCTAGAAAGTTTGCTACGTCATCATCGTAAGTAGAGAAGCTGCTTCCTTGGTGCCTTTGGAACTCAGGCCTTTGAGAATATAGAAAAAGCCACTGTGCCCCCAAGATGGTCCCAGCCTAGGGGTCAGGACAAAGTCTTGTGGCAATTGAGGTTTGCTTTTGCTGAGAATGTGAATCAAGGTGACATGGGGAAACTGAGGACAATTCTGGTCTTGGAGTAGGAATGGGGTACAGACAGCCAGGCCGGGCTCTGTGCAGTTGGAAGTTGGGGAGGGAAGGGGAGATGGGAGGCAGCAGAAGTTAGATGGTGAGGGTCTTGAAGAATGGGCTATTTTCACGTTATCATGGACTCGGGAGCCACTGGAGGTGCTTCAGGGAGGTAGCAACCTAAGGAGTAAGGCATCTAGAGATGCCAAGCTGACATAGACATTAGATGGAAGAGGAGAGGAGACCACAAATCAGGAGGGGAAGATGCTTGTGGTGTTAAAGATGACTTGATCAAAATCTCACTTTCATGGGGAAATGCCTGTTGTCTGTGTCAGGTGGTGACATGGGGGAAGGGACAGAATTTCAGACTAGAGGGTCCCAGGCAGAGACTTAGACGAAAGGCATGTCAACGCTCTCTGTCATAATTTGGTTTCAGTTGCTCAGTGGAATCCCTACTTGGTGCTGATGAAGAACAGAAGGTTCTGAAGGCTGGAAGAGACAGGATCTAGGGAGTGAACCAGACGATGGTTTGTGCTATGTCCTAACATGTTGGAGCATAACACTTAGAAAGGGAGAGAGGTGGGGGGTGGGAAGAGGAGGAGAGAAAGGGAGGGTTTAGGGGCAAAATGATTTTTCTACCAGGAAGTCCTTCCTATAATAAACTAAATACTTCTGTTGGGGTAGAGCTGTTATAGCCTAAATCACCTCTAAAAGCTCCTGTTGTGTGAACTGCCTCTGCTGAGACCTGAGCAAACATGTACTCAACCCAGACAGGACACCAATGACAGACTAAAGCAATGGCTCCATTCAAGTCCAGCTTGGAGAACCAATGAGCTCATTGGATTTAGTTACCAAACACAGATGAGAGGGTCACTTACAGGAGTGTAGGTGACTCCCAAGCAGCTGTATCACTATGATGTCCCACCACATCCTAACAACCTCCCTGTAGTTGCATAGATGGAACACCTGCTCCCATGAGCTAACCTTCCACCTTGATGTACCCTAGCACCTCCTGAGACTGGAGTCTGGAGTCTCACCACCCAACCTTCTGTGCAGGAACGACAACAGGCTTGAGTTTTGAAGGTCCCAAGTAGTTATGGTTGCTCTGCTGAAGATGTTGGTGGCTATTTCATTTCACATCTGCCTCACCTTGGCACACCACTGCCCTGGGATGGAGTGTGCAATGCAGGGACCCTTGGGGACACATTCATACCACAAATCCCAGTCCTGTGCAGACAGCAGCAGCCTACGTTCCCTTCTGGGGACCCTAAGATCCTTTACTCTGTGGTTAAGGTTACAAAAGAGGCCACTGTAAGGGATGACCATGGCTGGTAATGGAGAAGGATGGAGAAAGGGAGGTGAGCATTATAAAGCCGGTGGGTATCTCTTGTTCAGGGCATGTTGATGTTCTTGCCAGGGGTGTGTGTGGGCACATTTGTTTCTGACTTTTTTTTTTAAATAAAAAAGTATTAGGGCAGGAACAGAAATGGAGAAGAGACTGAAGGAAAGGATGTCCAGTGATCGGCCCAACTTGGGGTCAATCTCAAGGGGAGGCTCCAAGGCCTGACACTATTACTGATGCTATGGTGTGCTTACAGACAGGAGCCTAGTGTGGCTGTCCTCTGAGAGGCCCAACAAGCAGCTGACTGAAATAGATGCAGATACTTACACCTAACCAATGGGCAGAAGCTGGGGACCCCTGTGGTTGAATTAGGGAAAGGCTGGAAGAAGCTGAGGAGGAGGACAATCCCATAGGAAGATCAGACATCTCAACTAACCTGGACCCCTGAGATCTCTCAGACACTGAGACGCCAACCAGGAAGCATACACTAGCTGGTCCGAGGCTCCCAACACATATACAGCAGAGGACTGTCTGGTCTGGCTTCAGTGAGAGAAGATGCAAGCCTAACTCTAGAGAGACTTGAGGCCCCAGGGAGTGGGGAGACCTGGCAGGGGTTGGGGGTGGAAGGGTGAAGACATCCTCTTAGAGATATGGGGGGCGGGAATGGGAGGTGGAACTGTGGGAGGATGCACTGGGAGGGGGTAATGACTGTACTGTGAAAAATAAAAGTAATTTAAAAAATGGTATTAAGGATTGCACTTAGGGTCTTGTGCATGCTGGGTAGGTTTTCTATCAGTCCTGTAAATCCCTTCGTGTGTGTGTGTGTGTGTGTGTGTGTGTGTGTGCACATGCATGTAGAGGCTGAGGTTGATGCTAGTTGTCTTAATCCATCTCTCCTCACCTCCTATGTGAGGCAGGATCTCTCAGTGAGCTCAGTTTACTATGTCTGCCAGTCTGATGAGCTGTCTTGCTCTGGGAATTCTGAGAATGGGGATCACCAACACCCACTCATGTTTCCCGTGGGTTCTGAGGATCTAAACTTGTTCCTCCCTCTTGTGCAGCAAGTGTTTTACACTGAGCTGTCTCTCAGCCCTGACCCCAGCCACTTACCACTTTTTAAATGACTTGAGACAGGATCTCAGTAATTTGCAATTAGGAATTGGAATATTCCTGCCTTCGGCCCCTGAGTCTGGCCTACACCACCGAGCCTGGAAATTTCTGATTTGTTCTCATGAATGTAAAAGCCCAAGAAAGTGGGAGAACTCCCCCAAGGGGAGAATTCCCAGCGTCCCCCCTGCTTCTGTAGCAACAGAGGTGAGTTGCTGTAGGCAAGGCCACTCAGGGACGGAAGGAACAGAAAGCCTGGGTGGAAGAGTGGGCTGGGCCTGAAAGCCACTGAGCTGCTGACAGGAACCCAGGCCTGGGGTAAACATCGGAGCCTGTTCCCACTTGGGTGTGACCTTCACGGACAAAACTCTGCCACTGAGTGACCAATGGGAGCTATGGCCAAGTACCACAGAGGAAGGGGCTCAAGAGACACTCCTTCTGTTTCCTGATGCCTCATCAGATCCTATCTCAGATCCTATCTAATCTAGAAGGAAAACTCTCTCTCTCTCCCTCCTTTTTTTTCTGTATTAAAATAAATTGTAAAGAAAAGGGACAAGAACATTTTCCCAAAGGAGGCTTGAGGAGACACTTCCTCTCCCTCCCAGACAAGCTACCAAGCTACAGCTACCAAGCTACACCAAAAGAAGGATTCCAGAACTAAGCAAAGGCCTGAAGGTGATAGAATCATGCTGAAGCCAGTTCCAACGGGCATGCACATTTGCCAATGTGGACATCTGCATCACATTTTGGAAATCTGTCTACCCACAAGGGAAGTAGACCTTAGGTCTTAGTTCCTGGATGCGGTTGCCTCAGGCCCCTCTCTATTCTACAGGTATCTTTGCATCTCTGCCACACGAGGCTGCGGGATGCAGAGATGACTGTGATACCATTGGTAGATAGTATGCAAATGAGTTTCTCCAGACCGTCCTGACTCTGGGTTCCATCTCGTCCTTGCTATGTAGACTTCAGCTGGTTACATTGCTTCCCTCAGTGGAGGTGTGGAGATGTGCTCACCTCTGCAGACACTTCACCAGCCTCAAATGGGGTCATGCAAGGCAGGCCCTGCCCGCCATGGATGATGGCAGGCAGAGATGCCCTGTAGAGGCCAAGTCCTATGTCCTCCTTTGAACTGCTTACCACAGTCTTACCTAGAGAGACAAGACAGACCCCTTCAGAAGGGTATTCACTGGTTATCATTATGGAAAGGTAATAAAGATGACTCTGACCATGTCTGTGGATTCTCAGAGCTGAGCAGCGCAGCATTCCAGTCACCTGAGAGGAAGGGATCGATTGGCCCTCCTACTTTACAACAAAGGATGTGAAGGGGCAAAGAGGCTGTGGTTTCTGTCCAAGGCCACACAGCTAGAAAGTGGCTAAGTCTGGCTTTTCTTGGCCACAAGCCTAGATTCTCCTCCAGTCCTATTTATGCCAGCACAGGTCAGTCTAGGATCCTGGGGGTGGGGGCTGGGGTGTCACAGACTTGAGAACATGGTTGTGAGAGACAATAAATCAAAGGTGGCTTCGGTGACATGGGGACATTTAGACCGGGCTTTCACCCATCCAATGGCACGTGCTGGGCTCCATGTAAGGCAGATGCATGGGTTCAGAAGACATTGACTGACACAGTTTGGATCTGGTGGTATGTTTCCAGAAGGTCCTTGGGTTGAAGCTTGGTCTCCAGGGCTGGACCACTGGGAAATGATGGAACCAGTGTGTGTGTGTGTGTGTGTGTGTGTGTGTGTGTGTGTGTGTTTGTTGTTCAAAGATGAAAAGAAGATGAAGTTGGATGGATGGGGAGGTGGGAAGGATCTGGGAGGAGATGGGGAAGGGAAACTGTGATCAAAATATATTGTTGAATTTTCAATTTAAATAAAATATAATGAAACACACACACACACACACACACACACACACACACACCCCAGAATTCAAACCAAACAAAACCAAATCCATAAAAACACAAAATTAGAAACCGTAATATATAAGCAAAAGACCAACAGTTTAAAAAATGTCCAAACAAGGCCAGGCAATGGTGGCACACTTGGGAGGCAGATACAGGGGGATCTTTGTGAGTCTGAGTTGGTCTACAGAGTGAGTTCCAGGACAGCCAGGCTACACAGAGAAACCCTCACTCAAAAAAAAAAAAACAAAACCAAAAAACCAAAAATAAAACACAAGCAAACAAACAACAAAACCAAACAAAGCATTATGCAACAAAAATAAAAGAAACCACTGAGTTTACTCTGTGTTGGCTATCTACTGCTGGGCGTGGGTCTGCCCTTAAGTGTGGTTTAACTACCCACTGAGATTCTATTGTAGAAAACTGATTTTTCCTTTGCAGGTAGTTGTCAGTTGGAGATAGCTTCTTGTTTAGGGATGGGAGACTATATCCACTTCCTCCTCTCAGTGCTGGGACCCCAGCTTGAAGCTGTGCAGGCCCTGTGCATACTGCCACAGTCTCTGTGGTTCATACATGCATCAGTTTTCTTGATGCCACCCATTCCTCTGGCTCTTACAATCTTTTTGTGTCCTCTTCCACATAGCTCCCTGAGCCCTGAGCTGAAGGGTTTGATTCCATGTACGGCTGAGCACTCCAAAGTCTCTCTGCACATTGTCCAGTTGTGGGTCTCTGTATTTGTTCTCATCTACTGCAGAAGGAAGTTTCTCTGACGATGGCAGAGGGATCCACTGGTCTACGGGTGTAGTGGTATGTCATTAGGAACCATTTTATTGCTGTGCTCCTTTAGGAAAACAATCGTATTTGGTTTTCTCTTAGGTTTATGGCCTCTCTAGTCTTAGATTCTTGGTCACTTTAGCATTGTCAGACATGGGTTTCATTTCATGGTGTGGGTTTAAAATTCAAGTATATAGTGGCTGGTTGCTCCACATGCTTTGTGCCATTATTACAGCAGCATATTGTGCATGCAGGATACCATTGTAGGTCGTAGGTTAATGGTTACCTTTCTTATCTGCTAGCATGCAGAGGACCTTCCAGTACTACTAGTCAGAAGGGGTGAAGGCTGTAGTTAGGCACCGGCTTGGCTTCTCCATGGTCAATGAGATAGGTAAGTGTTGTCTTCAGCAATAGGGCTTTACCATCAATTTGTGGAGAGTAGTTAATATCCTGGGCAATATCCTGGGTTGTTTAGGGGTTTCCATGGGGATTCTATGGTCAATGACTCAATCAGATGTAACCCAAGGTGTACTTGAAGTTTTACTTAATAGCAAAAGGTGTCTAATTGAAGAATTATCTCCCTTGTTTGGGAATTCCATTTAGATTTTTCATCTATGTATATATTTTAAGATGCTTCTATAGTAGCAGGTTTCTATATGAGGCCTCATATGGCCCTTAGTGTAACTTACCATTCCCTGCATTCCTTCCCCTCCTCCATTTAATCCTCCTCTTCTAGTCTTCTCCCCATCTCTCCATGACTATATAATGGTGGGCCTTTCAAGGGTTTAGTGGGAGGAAGTTAGGTCATTGGGGATATGCCCTTGGAGATTGGTGTTGATAATTGCAAACTTGATACAATCTAGAATCATCATAGAGACAAGTCTCTGGGCACATTTGTGAGGGATTATCTAGATTGGGTTAACCACTCTAAGTGTGGGTAGCACCATCTCACAGACTGTGGTCCCAGAATGAATAGCCAGAGGAAAGGGACCTGAGCATCAGCATCATTGCTCCCTGACCTCAGGTGCCGTGTGAGCAGCTGCCTCACGCTCTGCTGTTGTGTCTTCCCTACCACGGACTGGAACCTCAAACTGTGAGTCAAGAGAAACCTGTCTTAAGTTGTTTCTGTCAGGGATTTTGCCACAGCAAGGAGTAAAATCACAAGTACTTAGGGGCATAGGATCTTAGTCTCTCCCCCCTGATCTTTTGCTTCCTGGCTGTGTGAGGAAAGCATTACATGGTCCCCACCATTATGGTCTGCTGTGCTACAGGTCAAAGGCAATGGGGCAAGCAAACACAGGCTACAACTGAAGCTATGAGCCTAAATGAACCTTTCCTCCTGGTAAGATGATCGACTTGGGTATTTTGTCATAGTGACAGAAAACTCATTGACCCAGTGACTGTACCTATGAGGGTCGTAGACTCATTTGCAATTGTAGGTCTTACATAGAGCCACCAATCCCTGGTCTCTTAGGATAGTAGTCTATGTTGATTAAAATCACCAGTGGGGGCCAGGTAGGTAGTTCAAGTGGTATATACTTGTTTCACAAGCATGAGGACCTGAGTTCAAGCCCTAAAACCCACATAAAAGTGCTGACTATGGAGGCTGGCCAGCCAGTCTATCCTAGTTGGTGCTTTCCAGGCCAGTGAGAGACCATGTGTCAGAGGAAGTGGATAGCATTTCTGAGGACAGCATCTGAAATGGACCTCTAGGTTCTGGATCTCCCAACACATGTATGCACATGTGTACATTGTCTAACATCCTAACAAGCCCAACCATCAGTAGGCTAATTATGTGTGTGTTGTGTATGTGTGTGTATGCTAAAATATGTTGTTTGGGATCTAAATATGTAGGGAATATAAATATGTGTGTGTGTGTGTGTGTGTGTGTGTGTGTTATCACAAGGTTTCTTGTGGTTTGAAAAAAATGTTTAAAACTACCCTTAGGCAGACAACCATTTTTGGAGCTTCCAACAGGGTCTCCAGGGGCAGCAATGGGCTGGCTGAATTCTCCTGGTGGCCTGCACCCTTGTGGCTCTTGCCCCTCTGCCAGGTATGAGGAAACTAATTCAGGTCAAGGGCAGGTCAAGGGACTTGACTGAAGCTATTAGACTTCCAAGCGTCAGATTCTGAAAGGACACAAGACTCCTAGGCATTGACTGTCTCACATTTGGCCCCTTGGCTAGGCTGCTGACCTGGAGGGGCTCTAATAAGGACCCTGGGGTGAATGCAGACAAAGGCTACCATCCCACTCACACATCCCACCTCCTTAAGTGACACTGGAGAAGGACTTAAGCTCTCATCTCTGCACTTAGTAACCTGAAGTCTTGGCTTGTCACACCCTGTGCCTGACCTCAGTTTCCTCTGCTATAAGAGGAAGTGATGACACCTCATGCGTCCCGGGAATGCTGGGACTATATGAAATCCTGCATGACTGTTGGGTCCCCTATATCCACTGTCTTGTCCTGTGGCTGCTACTCTATGGATCGGGCTTACTGTGTTTGTATCCAGGGAGCCTAGCATTGTTTACTGCAGCCTCTGACTGGCAAACCCTTGACCCAAACTGTTGCTCAACGCTGGTCTTGATCATATGAGCCTTTGCGCCAGAACGTGGGTCCCCTGAGTCCCCATGGCCTGATCCTAAGACGCGGGGTTCTGGGCGTGTGGCAATCATTGCTTCACATGGTGGCTGCTCTTCCTGCAATGGGTATGGAGCTGGCCAGGAGCTGGTGTCCATGTGCCCTGTGTCCCAGGCGGGTTGCTGTGCTAAAGAATTGCTAAACACAGCCTGTGACCCTGGCATTCAGAGTGCTCAGGTCAGGGGCTGGGGATATGCACATTCCCTAGGGTTTGACATGGGTAGGGGCGCATGACCTGTGACCTCTCTCTTTTGTTCCCATTCTTTACTAGGGAGGCCTGAGTTCTAGCCTAGGGTCTCCAAGTCTAAGCCTGAGTCTGTGGGCAGCACACTCCTCCCTTGCCGACAGCAATGGGATAGATGTTAAGGGTCCGCCCTAGACCCTATTCAAAGTAGGTGCTGGCCATGTGACAACTTCCCTGCTGACCTTGGGTCATTTTCTTTCCCTCTCTGGAGTTCAGTTTCTCTACTTTATAGATGATACCTGATGCCCTCTAGGGGCCTTTCCAGCTCTCAGAGTCTCAGGGCTGGTCCCAAACTGGACAATCTTGAGTGGTGTCAACCATGGAAAAAAAAACCAGAGATGCAGAACAAGCAAAATGTCAGTTGGGTACTCACTTGAGGCTCTGGGCAAGTGATGAAGAGGCCCGTGACTTCTTACACACCTTCCAAGAAGTAAGAAAGTTACTCCCCCTGCCGGGGCCCTAATTGGGGTGCAGTTAGGTTCCAACCCGTGATTAATGTAAGGGTCCCTGTGCCACTCTCAGCCATTGGACCCTCTCTCAAGTGCCAGCTCATTGCTCACTTCTCCCTCTGTCTTTTGATTCAAAATGCAAAGCGAGTTCTTGGGGAAGGGGCTAAGGCTCAGGCATTGCTTTGTGCTGGCTCCCAACTAGTAGTCGCCCAAACCTACCAGCTCTGTTCCACCTCTGAGGAGTGGGGGCCACTGTACATGGTGGATTCTGTTGTCCATGGTCCTGTGCTGTCTTTGAACAGTAAGTAGGCTGGCCCATGGGATCCAGGCGACCTGGAGGGAGTGGTGAATTTCTACTTCCTCCAAGCCTATGCCATAAAGGTTTTGTTTAAGCTTTGTTTATTTTATGGTGATGGGGACCAAGCCCAGAACTTCCTGTATGCTGGGAAACCATTATACCACTGAGCTGCACCCCAGCCCACCATGCTGGTTTAGGTCTGAGGGAGACCTGTGGCCAAGCCAGGACACTCAGGCAATGGGTATGGGGGACCTGTGACACCCCGCCATTAGCCTGTGTCACAGTCTGTGAAGGCCATCACATAACATTACAGCCTGAGTGGCTTAAATAGCACAGACTGTTTTTTCCCCCTTCTTCTGGGTTCAAGAGACCTGCAGGCCAAGACCAAGGTGCCAGCAGGGTTGCTTTCTGGGAGGGCTTTGTCTTGAAGATGGCCGGCTGGCTGCATGTTGTATTCTCTCACGACCTTTCTCTGGGTGCATGCTTCTGACATCTCCTTTGGTAAGGACACATTCTTTCTGGATTGAGAACGTCTTTCTGACCCCAGCTAACCTCGATCACCTCCTTGAAGGTCCTATTCCTCGTGCAATCACACCGAGGGACAGGATTTCAACACAGGAATTTTAGGTGGACACGAGTCCGTCCAGAGCATCATGGGAGTGAGTGATCTTGGGAGCAAATCCCAAGGTCCAGCTGACCTTCAGATGCTGCAGTCCCAACTCCTCAGCTAAGCTGCCCCAAACGTCTGAGCTTCAGACCCTGTGTGAGGTGAAGGCTCTGTGGGAGAATTCCCAGCCGATCCCAGGTCATCCCAGGTCGCCGAGATGGAAGCTGTCTGCGGAGAGCATCTCTCCACCGACAGAGATCACTTCTCCTGCGCTTCTCTTCCCAGGTCCCCTGCTTCTCTTCTTTCAGTCTCTTGAGCCACTCACCCACACAATCCTGCTCTCAACCCCTGCCTCAGGCTCTGCTTTCTAGTGACCTCATTATAAGACCTACCGGGGGGTCTTATAATGATGGCAAGATTGCTCAGTGGGTAGAGGCATTTGCTGCCAAGCAGGATGACCTGCATTTGATCCCAGGGACATATGCAGCAGAAGACAGAACTGGCTACCACAAGCTGTTCTCTGACGTGCACATCTATGCCATGGCCCAGGTGGAACCATCCCACCCCTGTAAAAAAAACCCGATAAATGTATTTAAATATTTTGAAATTATTTATTTTTATACAGCATATTTTAAGCATATTTCCCTACCTCCAACTCCTCCCTTCCTCCCTACCCATCTAATTTCATACTCTCTCTCTTTTTCCACCCCTCCCCCCAATCCAAACAAACAAAATAAGACAAAAATGCGAAACAAGACAAAATGAAACAAAAAGACACCCTCTCACAGAAAAACCCTATACAAAACACAGGGACCATTTTGTGATGGCCAACTGTTTCTAGGCATGGGATCTGCCTGCCCTGGAGTGTAGTGTAGTTGATATACCCAGTGACAGACACTCCATTGGAGAATATTGATTTTTCCCTGGCCAGCAGGGTCAGTTTCAAATAGTTTCTTGGTTAGGACAGGGACCCTGGTTCCACTTTCCCCTCAGAACCCATCTGGCTTGAACCTGTGCGTGCCCGAGGTCTCTATGAGTTCATACATGCATCAGTTCTGTTGTGTCTAGAAGACACTGTTTCCTTGGAATCATCCATGCCCTCTGGCTCTTACAATCTTTCTGCCTTCTCTTCTGCATAGCTGCCTGGGCCTTGAGGGGAGGGTGTGATGAAGACACTCCATCTCTGACTGCTCTGAAGTCTCTCACTCTGTACATTGTTTGGTTGTCTGTCTCTGTGTTAATACCCATCTACTTCAAGAAGCTTCTCTGGTGTGGATTGGGTGAAGCAGTAAGTTCTTAGGAGTAACTCTATTGTCTTTTGCTTTATAATAGTAGTAGGCCCATGGCCCCTCTAATCTCAGGTTTTTGGTCACTTTAGCATTGTCAGGTATGGGTTCCATGTCATGGAGTGGGCCTTAAATCCAATTAAAAAAATGTGGTTGGTTTCTCCCATAACACCTGTGCCACTACTGCACCAGCCTGTCTTGCAGACAGGTGACTGCTGTAGGTTGCAGGCTTTGTAGCTGGATGATATCAATGATTACCTCTCTCCTTGAACAGGGTGAACAGGGTGCCTTTCAGCACCATCAACACTAGTCAGTAGGGGTGAAGCCCCTAGACAGGCACCAACTCAACTTTTCTGGGTTTGATGATTTAAATAAGAGTTGTCCTCAGCATTAGGGCCTTACCATCAGGTTGTGGTGATCAACCAATAGCTTTGGCAATAGCCTTTGATGTTTGAGAGGTTCCATGGGATTACTTTAGCTAATGACTCAACAATATGCAACCCATTCATGGGAGATTTTACTTGGGGGCATAAGATGTCTAGTTGGAGCACCATCTCCTTTATTATTTGGTGACTCCCTTTAGAGTCCTTTCATATGTGTATATATATATATATATATATATATATATATATATATATATATATATATGTATACATATTTATATTTGAGAAAATTTCTACAGTAGCAGGTTTCTATGTGGTTTCTCAAATGGTCGTTAGCATTAACTGTCCCTCCCCATATTCCCTGTGTAACTTTCTCTCCCTTCCCATATTCCCTGTGTAACTTTCTCTCCCATCCCCTTCCCTATTTAATCCTTCTCTTCTAGTTTCTCCCTTATTTGTCTATAACGTTATATTTTATTTCCCCTTCCTTGGGGGATTCTCTCCTCCACCCTGGTCCCTTACTAGGTACATCACCTCTGTGCTTGGTTATTCAGATTTCAGCACACATATGTAAAGCTTAAGGCTCATGGTCCACATATAAGGAAAAACAAGCAATATTTGTCCTTTTGGTTCTGGGTTACTTCACTCAGGATGGTTGCTCCTAGTTTCATCTGTTTACCTGCAAATTTCATAATTTCACTTTTCCTAACAGCTGAACAATATTCTACATGATAATGTACCACATTTTCATTATCCATTAGTTTATGGAGACCTCGGTTGTTTCTGGTTTCTGGCTAGTATGAGTAGAGCAGCAGTGGATACTGATGAGCGAGCATCTCTGTAGGAAGATGTAGAGTCCTTTCGGTATATGCCCAAGTGTGGTAGAGCTG
The DNA here is from genome assembly GCA_036184795.1 of Tokudaia tokunoshimensis. Classification (NCBI taxonomy): domain Eukaryota; kingdom Metazoa; phylum Chordata; class Mammalia; order Rodentia; family Muridae; genus Tokudaia; species Tokudaia tokunoshimensis. Next base: position 136,753,586 of record BTHU01000002.1, on the reverse strand, counting down.
GATCTTGAGGTCGATCTAGTTTCAGCTCCCCAGGAACCTCCACACTGATTTCCACAGTGGCTGTGAAAGTTTGCACTCCAACCAGAAATAGGTAAGTGTTCCTCTTTCCCTGCACCCTCAACAGTATGTGCTGCCATTTCCCAAAGTAGTTCAGCTTTGTGAGTTCTTTGTATCTAGATACTCCCCCTCCATCAGGTGTATACTCAGTATAGATCTTTACCCATTCTGTAGGCTGTCACTTTGCCTAAGTGATGGTGGTCCTTGCTGTACAGAAGTTTTTCAGTTTCATGAAGTTTCATTTGTTGATTGCTGGTCTTAATGTCTTTGATATCAATGACCTGTTCAGAAAGTCCTTTTTTTATGCCAACAAGTTGGAGCCTATTTCTCTTCTAGAGGATCTACAGCGGGCAGGGAAAGACTTATGGCATGAAGCTCTGGCACAGAGCTTCTGAACTCTTTCTGGGTGGTCCGTAGGAAGCCCTTCACATGGAGATTGCGGCTTCCAGAAGTTTCCCAGTCTATGGGCCAAGGCCTCTTTCTAAAAGTTGCTGAGATATAAGACAAGTGGGAAGCCTTTCATGGCCTTTCTCAGTCCATACTCAGATAGCTCCACCCTGCTGTGCCCTGGGGAAGGCCTTACTCTGAGCTATGCAGTTTTCATCAGTGCTGTCCTCGCCCATTGGCTCTGGGTGGCTTTAGTCAATGGGACTCATAGGATCTTAGAAAGTGAAAGAGATGAACCTTGGTCTTGTTTCCTATTCCCCTTCCCAGAAGGTCACCATGGACTGGCTACCTCTTTGGATCAAAGTCAGGCTCCTGACAAACTGTCTTCCTCCTTCAGAGGTTCCCTTCTATGTTCTGTGATTCATGCCACTGTCAAGTCCTGGGTTCTACCAGTCAGTTAATGTCCCTCCAGTGGTCCAGCTCCAATGGCCCAGTTCCAGTGATCCAGCTCCAGTTGCTCAGCTCCAATGACCCAGCTCCAGTGGTCCAGCTCCAGTGACCTAGCTCCAGTGGTCCAGCTCCAGTGACCCAGCTCCAGTGGTCCAGCTCCAGTGACCTAGCTCCAGTGGTCCAGCTCCAGTGACCCAGCTCCAGTGAATGAACCAGCTCCAGTGGCTCAGATCCAGTGATATAGCTCCAGTGGCTCAACTTTAGAGATCCAGCTTTAATGACCCAGCTCCAGTGTTCCAGTTCCAGTGACCCAGCTCCAGTGGTCCAGCTCCAGTGTGCTTTTTGTTCTCTAGCAGGTCCTAACACAGTTCTGTTCTCATGGTCCCTTGCTGTGGTGGAAAGAATGACATGTTACTCAAATGACTATAGTGGTTCCAAGCACTGTGCTCCTTTCCAAGCCACTTCCAAGTGACACCCCTACCTGGCTGTGCTCCAGGAACAGAAAGAGACATCAGAGGAAGCCCCTTAGGGCTCTGTAACCCTCAGACACAGTGATTGGTTGTGGGTTGTACTAAGTGACCTTGACCCAGCCAATCAGGTTGAAGTTTGATAGGTGCCACCTGGAAATCCCTGCAGTATCTGGCCTGAGATTTCCATACCCACCCGGAGCTTTGTGTGGTGTGACAGCTTCATCTTGAGCTTAGGTGCAAGGTGGGTCAATGCCTCCATCTTCTCCTCAGCCAACTTAAAAGAACGCATATCTTTAGACAAAACTCAACAATTCCATGCCTCAGTTACGTCTTAAAAGGGGTCATGGTGGATGTGGGGTGTGGCTTAATGGTGCCATTCCTATCTGGGGAGAGAGGCCTTGGGTTCCATCTGCAGCAGGCAGGTACAAAAGTTGGCAAGCACCTTGAGTGGATTCTTCAGAGATCAGTTCATGGAAAGAGTCTGGAGTTGAGGCTTAAAGCAACCTTTGGCTTTCCTGGGCCTTGCCTGTCCTGAGACCCAGATGTAACTCAGTGATTCTGGGCTGTGTAACAACCGAAATGTAACCGCACCTCTCTCTCCACCCAGGCTTTGCTCCCCTGCTGGCTTCTGGGATTGTTACCCTGGCTTACAAGAGGAACCTCTGCAGGGTTCAGTCTCCCAGAACTGTGTTCCCTGGAGAGGGCCACAGGGTTGCTGGGTCCAGGGAAGTGTCATGCTGGGAGGGTTGTGAGGAGCGGTGGGTGAGGCGCTCATCTATTTAATCTTTCCTCTGAAGCCTTGGTGATCATTGACCATCAAGGGAGACTGCCCCCGGGACCCTTTGCAAGCAGTCATGTGGTCACATCCAAGCCTGGAAACAGAGCAGAAGCAAAGAGTCTTCCAGAGCATAGCACCACCACGGTGCCCTGGTGGTCTGAGGTACTCAGCCCCCAGTGAATTTCCTTGCGCTCGCTCACACTTCCCTCTCCCCACACTTCCCTTTAGAAAGTGCAAACATGCCAGTGTCTGCGAGGACGCTCAGCATCTATGCTCCGCTTCATTTCCCACCAGAGCGATGTCATGAGAGCCCCGGTGCCACCCCCAGCAGACAACAGAAATAGCACTTCTAGGGCCAGGCATGATTGCTTGAACATCGCTGAGCTTGCATTTCTGTTTCTTCTACCTACAAAACCCTTCTGTACAGTCTCTGTTAGAGCGAGTTTGGATGAACCTCCAAGACCCGGCTGAGCTGCTGTCTCCTCTGTTCACCAGACTGGGTTAGGGATCCCACAGAAGCTCATAAGTTCTGTCTTCATCCATGTTGCCCTGGCTGGGTCAGGCCTGTAACATATTTACCCCGTGTCCCAGTAACCAGGATCTGGCATATAGTACATGCTTTACATACACTCGCCATGTTCTTGGGTGAACACACCACCCTTACGCTGACAGGCATGAGTGCTAACCTAAGGTCTTGGTCTGGGTTCCTGCATAGAGACGTGGGTGTAACTGTAAACTTTTGGGGGTGGATAGAGAGAAGCGAGGGGCTGAGCTAGATGAGGGTTGCTGGTCAGATGGGGCACTCTGGCAAACCCAGCCTGTCCCACGAAATGTCAAAGCAGAATCCTAGCTTGAGAAGGGTCTCAGGCAGAGGGATGAGGGTCGGTGTGCTGGGGCCCAAGTGGTAGGTGAGGGGTATAAGTTGTGGTAGCCTCTCCGTGGCCTCTCTACCTTGAAGTACCCCTTCCAGCCACAACTCTGTATGGTGTAGGAGCTATACTTCTCCTTTATGTTTACCACCACTCAGCAACAGGGCCTGACCCAGAGCAGCTCAGTGGTCTGAAGGAAAGAAAGGAATGGATTAGCGGATAAGATAAGGAATGGATAGTGGTGGTCGTGCTAGCAAATGCTTCTCTCTGGGAGGATAAATTAGGAGTCTATAGATCCCTGGGAGGGAGTCCAAATGAGACGGGGAGGTAGGGAGGGAAGGGAAGGGAAAGTGCACACACACACACACACACGTGTGTGTGTGTGTGTGTGTGTGTGTGTGTGTGTGTGTGTGTATATAATGTGGGCTGGGAAGGACTGGAGAACAGGGAATTAAGCCATGGCTGGGGTCACCTGGGCAGGTGGCCCTGAAGAAAGGCTCATTTCACATGCTGTGTGGGGTGGCGAGACTCCCCAGGCCCCAAGGCTCTGTGGCTGTGGGAACAGCTTCCTTCCTGGGCCTGTGGGATTGCGTGACTCCCAGAATGCTGGGCCCAGGGTGTGGAGGCAAGCAAACCATTAGGCCTATCGTTGATCTAGAGGTGCAGATATGGAAGTTTGAGGAGGCCCAGCCGGCTCTGCCCAACTGTAAAGAGACGTGATTGAGGCGGGTCATGGGGAGGTGGCAGTGATTAAGGGGGGTAGGTGGGTTGAGACCTGCTGACTTCCTGCATAGCAGGCAGGGTGACAGAGAAAGCCAGTGATGGGGATTAGTCATGGCACCGCCTTCTCATGGAGCCCATAAACCCAGGGCTTCAATATCTCCAAGGGACAACACTTGGCCCAGCCCACAAGTCAAATGTCATTTCCTCCTTGGAAGTAGCTGCCCTGAGGCCGGACTCTGACACGGTTGAGGTTGGGTAGACAGCAGCCCTAAGCAGAGTCATAGCACTTCTGAGCCTCTCTGGGTCCTTTCTCTTTTCAGCATCCCATGGAAACCCTAGACAGCCTTGTAGGACCTGGACCAAGGCCTTCACCTCCATCCCAGGAACGAGAACCCAGGGCCCGGAGTTTCAGGATAGAAAACGGTGGGAGGGAGGTTGCAGGGAGACAGCCCAGGCTACTGAGTGTCAGCTGCTGCAAACCTAGGCTTGGACCCTGGCTTAGATCCAGGGCCACAGGTAGAGCTGATCAGGGGGAGTTTCCTGGGCTGGGAACGGAGACATGGGCCAATAGGGAGAAGGGACTTAAGAAGAAAAGGACTCTGCCCTTGGGCCTTGTCACCTGTCTGGGGCTCAGCTTTGAGGTTATAAAAGTCTCTCTAGAAGGTAAGGTGTACTCGGAGAAGTTTTCCTCCTGATGACCAGCTAGAGTTAAGTTTTATGAAGGAGGCAGGACAAGGCACACCCTTTCTGTGTGGTCTAGGTATGAGAGACGCTGGATGGGACTGTCTGTAGCTGGGATGAGGGACTCCAAGCCTCCATTCCTGGGGGTCACTGGCTCTTCCAATGTGAAGGGTTGTCAGTGTTACCAATCCAGAAGAGTTAAGTTCCAGTCTTAGCTTCACTGCTTACACACCTTTGAAGAACTTGAAATGGAGACAGTACTACTTCACTGAGGAAATGGGTTGACACACGTCTTTCCCAGGGATGACTTATGAACTGGCAGTTGGTCGGGGGGAGTAACTTTTCTAACAGCCCCAGCACATAAATAGCACCCAATAAATATTTGGAGAATCTTTTCAGGGATTAAAAAGAAAATAAAAAAAAATGTGTCAAGCTGCCTGTCAAGTTCAGTGGGGGAAATGGGGCTTGGAGAGTCAAGATGGCTCCTCTACTGCCCTTTCCTGTGGCTGATGTGTGGTGGTCAGTACTTTCTCCCATGACCCTCCTGTACCTTCCAGCTCATTGCACCCTGAAGATCCAGATCCCCATCGCACCCTAGCCATCTAGACACCTGACCTGGGGCCCTGCAGGTAATCCTCCCCCAGGGAGTAAAGCACCACCAAAGCCTATGTTACCAAGTCAAAACTTGATCCTTGTCTTCTGTGCTCCCTTAGACTGTTCCCACATCTGTCTGCTCCCTCTGTCTCTGTGACTGAAGCCATCCCCTCCCACCACCATTACCACTTGTGGTAGCAGCCTTGTCTTCCCAGTGGCTGGCCAAGGGATCTCAAGTTGAGTATCAGCCATGCTACTTTCTAGATTAGAAGGTCGGATCTTGGATGTTTCTCCCAAAGCCCAACATGTTGAGTCCTGGTTTCCAGGGTGATAGCGCAAGGAGGACAGGGGACCTTTGAGAAGCAGGGCCTTGGAGGTCTTAGGCCATCATGTGTATTCCCCAAGTGGATTATAGATAGGGCCCCAGCTTGTTTCTCTCATTGTCTTCTGGTTTGCAATATAACAGTCACTGTATGCAATCTCATCACAGCCCCAAGCAATGTGACCAACCAATCATGGATTTGAAAGCCCTGAACGGTGAGCCAGAACAAACCTTTCCCTTACAAATGTGGCTTTCTCAGGAAAGCAAGCATACTTGCTAAAGGTTTTCCATGACTTCCCACTCTTCCTAGGATGAGCTCCAGTCTCATTGGTCTAGTTTGCCTAGGCCTCTTAGCCCAATCCATTCTATTCTGCCATTCTGGCTGTGTTGCTCCAAGTGCCCTAGGTTTAGTGAAACAGAAACACTGCTTTTCCTAACATGCCTTTTCACACAAGCCCCTCACCTAGCATTTCTTCCTTTCCTGTTTGCCCAGGTAATTCATAAGTCCTCTTTTGAGACTCTGTCTCAAATGTCACCTCCTCTGTGAAGCCTTCTCTTCCCTTGGCAGTCAAGTTGAGTTTCTTCCCCACTTTCACAGGAATGGAAAGCCCATAGCTCAACCTGCCTGAGAAATTTCAAATAATCCCCAATGATATCAGGTGACAGCTGACACGAGCTGGAAAGTGAGCTTGTCTTCAGTTGCAACCTGTCCCCAACACTGACCTTTGATGAGGGAGCAGAGTGGGCAGTGCTGGCCCTGTTTTACCTCCGTGCCTCCTCACTGTGACCTCCAGGGGTAGCTATGCACTCCCTAAGCTATATAAGAAGAATCGCAAGAAGGTTCCAGAAGTCTTGCCCAAGGTTATCCAGCCTCACCCGCCCTGCCCCCAGCCCTCTGGCTTCCTCTGCTTGCCAGGCTACTCTGTGGCTGCCAGCTTCTGTGTTTATCTCCATGAAAGTGAGTTCCTTGGTGGCCTGAGTCACACCAGTCTTATCTCTGTGTCCCTAGAGGCTGAGGAGAGCTGGGGACAGGCAAGGCCAGTGACCATTTACTGACATTAGGCTCTATTTTTTTCCTTGTCTTGCCTCTGCTGACCTCAGGTCACCTCCCCCTCTTCCTCCTCTTCCCAAGCTTGACTCTTTAATGGTGGCTAAGCTTGGGTAGAAGAGACTATCACCCGTGTGACATCCGGCAAGTCAAGTCTTTTCTCTAAAGGCTGATAGGGCTTGTGTTTCTTAGAGTGGGGTACACAGCCCTGTGCCAGAGGTTTATGAAGCCATAAGAGGAAGGGAGCACCCCATCTTGGGGAGAGTTTTTCTTTTGGAAGTCCTTGGGCTCAAGTGAGACACATTTGGTTTTCAAAGGATATTTTAAATGTGAGGAAACCGTCTGTTGAGGCACAGCTATGGGCTGTTTTCTTTCTGGCCTTTTCTGGGTCCTGCTTCAGGCTTCAGCATCTGCCCAGGAGCCTCTGCAAGGTTGACCCTTCTTGAAGGTCTGAGGTCCTCCCTCACCTCTCAGTTCTCCTTGATCCTCTTCCTCTGTTGACTTCTCTGAGCCCTGCCTTCCCCTTGCTTGTGACCTCGGCATTAGGGGCTCTTCTGCCTTGGATACCCTCGCCGTGTGCTCCTGGTCGTGTCCTGACCCAAACACTGCCTTACTAAGCTTGAGCCAGGACTCAGGAGGTGGAAGGCAGTTTATGAGCAAAGAGTGCGCGTGGTGTTTGAGAGAATAGTAACCCTCATCAGGCTACAGAGCAAGGAGAAAACCTTGGCTAGCATCTTGCCAGTAGGAGGCAGCTCCTAAAAAAATAAAAAAGTCCCCCCTTCATCAGCAGCTGTCCCACCCCGGCAGCCCTGGGAGGCCTGGCCACGGCACAGCTTTTCCAAGGCATGTTGCCCACCACTGTGGCAGCAGCGGCAGCATCGTCGATAACATGGGCTCCTTGGAGGCATAACATGGGCTCCTCCGAGGCCTGCCTGGAGCCGGCCCATCTGGCAGGCAGGGTGGCCAGGGACCCCAGGCAGAGCTGCCAGCAACTGACTCAGCACAACGCCCTTCTCTAAGCAGTTTGGCTTCGGGTGGGAACTAACCAGTCATCCGGTGTCCCCTCCCCTGCCCTTGGAGGCAGCCAACTCACTCAGGTTGGAGCAGCCCCAGGCCCTTACTGAGTACAGGCTGCCGCCTGGCCCAGGCCTGGGTGGCTCTGAGCTGAGAACACATGCTCAGGCAGCAAAGAACGTGGGCCTCTGATGGACAGCCAGAGTTATGTTCTCTGACCTGCCTCCCCGGGAGGGACTGAGGTCTTGGGGTGTCAAGGCTAGAAGACAGAACAACTTTTTAGATGTTCAGATAGAGAAACTGAGGTCCAGAGAGGAATCAGCATGCTTGCAGCTGCAGCAGGTACACAACTGTGCCAGCATTCAAATATAATATATTCCTGCTTGCCCCCTTCCCCTACCCCCAAGTGTGCATGCTTTCATTTTCTCAAGTAGCACAACTAAGAAGACACCTGAATGGTGTGGGCCTCCACTTTTCTTTCTTAAACCTTTAGGCTAGCTCCCTGGGGTCACCGGGGGTCAAACTCTCTTGTGTGTAACCAGCAGTAATAAGGTTTTTGTCCTGGTTCCTTTATTTGATCTTCCGGGAGACATGCAAGCTAGGTACCACTGGTCTAGCCGGGCACAGAGGCCCATCCTTGACTTGTGGAATGGATTTCTCCAGGCCAGATACCAGGTCTCCAGAGAGGACTTGTCCACGGCCTCAGACTGTGACGGGTCTGTCAGTCAGACCATGCCACCTCTCATCCGCACTCCATGGTTTGTAGTACAGTGGAAAGCGGGCCTGGGGAGCCACATTCCTGCTCTTGCAGGAAGCCACTTCTGTTGTCCCTGAGACCAGCCTTTGGCTCTAAGCAGATCCCAGAAATGACATTCTCCTGGGAACATTTGCCCTGGAACATATTTACAAAACTCTAGAGGGATGGAAATATCCCAACCCACTCCCTACAGAGTCAAATTAGCAATTTTCTTATTCATTATAACCCCTTTGGAAATTCAAACTATGTAATATTTATCTAAAATTAGGAGCAGAAGTCGCCAGAGAAAAGCCCTGGTGCTTTTGGAGAGAACATTCCCTCAGCCTCGTGCTTTGCATTTGTTCTAAATCAGAACACAGTACAGTTGTCTTTCAAATATTTTTCCCTCCTAATACTTGTGGATTGGGGACAAACTCTTTTGAATATATTTTCACTCTACTCTGAAAAATGCAGACCATCAGCCTAGTGGTGGTGGTGGCACACGCCTTTAGTTCCAGCAGCACTCAGAAGGCAGAATCAGGAAGATCTTTGAGTTTGAGACCAGTCTGGTCTGCAAAGTGGGTTCTAGGATATCCAGGGCTGCCCAGGGAAACCCTGTCTCAAAACGCAAAACCAACCAACCAACCAATCAAACAAACAAATGCAGACTATGCTGTGGCATATTCTGAACTCAAACACACCAAGATAGAAAAACCTCCATGGGTCCATATCGTCTTATGTGAGTATTTTTAAATTGCACTCACATATTCATATTCTCTCTCTGTCTCTGTTGTCTCTGTCTCTTTCAGTTCTCTCTCTCTCTCTCTCTCTCTCTCTCCCCCTCCCCTCTGTTTATAGTGTGTATTGTGAGTGCAGTGCCTGCAGAGGCCAACAGAAGGCCTCAGATCATTTGAGGCTAGAGTTACAGGTGATTGTGAGCCACCAGATGTGCAAGCTGGGAACCAAACTCAGGACCTCTGCAAGAGCAGTACGTGCTCTTAACTGCTGAGCCATCTCTTGGATGTTTTATTTTTAAGTTAATTACTTCCTATGGTCTTGGGGATAAATCCAAGGCCTCCTGCATACTAGGCAGCACCACAGGCCTTGAAGGGCACGTTTGTAACAGCAGCAATAATGCTGCCTGCAAGCAACAGAGATGTGCCAAGAAACTCTGGGAATTACTTTACGGTCATTATTGCATTTAATCCTCACAATCACCCTGGAGATGGTATTATTACCTATTTTATATTTGAGGGCAATTTAGACCTAAAGAGATTAAGACACTGGCCATATCCTCATGGTCATTAGGCTGGTACATTGTAGAGTTGGAATTTTAACCCCAACTAGTATAACTCTGAAGCCAGCACCAGGATGCTGTTATTTGAACATACTCCACGCCAGGCTCCTACCAGCCTTAGGTAATGATCTGCCATCTTACAACAGTGCTCTCCCCGGAAGTTTGTTCCATCTTCCCTCCCTTCTTTCTGTTGTCACTCATGATAGCTTGAAGGGCTCCATGCATTTCGGATCTTCTCCCCTCTGCTGGTAGTGCTAGCATTTGGAAAGAGTGTATGGGTAGCCAACACTTTGAATATGTTAATCTTCACTGATGCCTAGGACTTCCTGTCTTATGTAACTACTTTGTTGTGGTATCAGAGACTGAACCCAGCGCCTTGTGTGCTAGGCAAGTGTTTGATCACTGAACTGTGACCATAGCCCTAATTCTCAGTCAATCAATCTTGCTGGAAAATAGATGTGTAAGTAGGTTGGAGACCTGGGAATAGAAGTGACCTTGAGATATGAAGTAGGTGAAGCAGTGGCGACTGAGCTCCTTGCAGAAGCAGAAGACCTTTGTGGGCTGGGGCTATGTGGAGGCCTTGGCTCCTGGGAACTGGAGGGAACAGTGAGTTAGGAAGAGGATGCCATTGTGTGGGCCAGAAGATTGTCACTGGATTAGAAGGTCAAATTGAATCAGAACCTCAGGGTGCACGAATAAGTATGGTATGTGAGAACCGGGAGGCAAAGGGGCAAAGCCAGGCCTCAAGGCTGGAAGTCCCTAAGGAATCCATCCCTTCAGGTAGCCATCCAGGACTGGTCCATCCTGGGGAGCCTTGGAGAGGGAATGTATATTTTGGGCATTGTTGACTTTTGGGAAGCTTGCTTTCCAAGCTTCAAATTTGATCATATCCCTCTGCTGCTTGGCAACTTCATCTGGATCCCCATGGTCCCCAAACACTGTCCAAGAGATCTCCTTACCATGGGGTAGACTCATGCCCCAGTCTGACACATGCTTGGCCCTTCTGACTTTCCACCCTGACCCTCTTGGATTGTTGGGGCACTTCTGTATCTACCATACATTCTGAGGAGCTGCATCTCTAGGTAGCTCTCACTTCTGCACTGTATCTATTCCTTCACAGACTGTGACCCCTTGAGGGCAGAACCTGTCCCTTACCTTCGCTCCAGGGTAAACTTTGCCAAATATGAGTTGTGGATGAGACTAGATCATGCCTGGGTCTCTTAATGCTAAGATCCTGTTGTTTTATTTGTTTGTTGGTTTATTATCTATTTATTTTGAGGCATGGCTTCTCATTCAACATGAAGCTTGCTTGCTGTTTGGCTAGGCTGGCTGGCCATTAAGTCCTTGGGATAGGGGTCCTCCTGCCTGTCTCCCTAGAATAATACACCTTCTACATGGACACTGGGGATCTGAACTCAGGTCTTCATGCGTGCATAACATGCAGTGTACTCACTAAACCAATTCCCCAGTCTGTGTTTATGTGTTTATTCATTTTTCAAGCAAGAACTTGTTTTGTTGACTAGGCTGTCCTCAAATTTCTAGGTTCAAGAAATTCTCTTATGCCAGCTTCCTGACTCTCTTTCTCTCTCTCCTCTCTTTGTGTGTGTGTGTGTCCACGTGTGCCACCAGTCACAGACAAGGGATGGAATCTGCAGATAACTGGGTGCTGGTGCATGCAGAGAGCCCCAGCAGCCAGGCTAAAAACCAGGATGGGGTGAGGAAAGAGGAAATCAGGGAAGCATCCATCTAGTGAAGGATAGACTCTTCAGCTCTTTGATCTTATGATAGCACTGTGATGTCATGATGGAAATGAACTATAATTCTTGCCCTCATGATTGGAGGGAATAAAGAGCCCTATCCCAGTCCTCACTCTGGGCATCCCTCATCCCTGGAACCAACATCCTGCCTCCTTTCCTCAGCATCACAGTTGTAGTGGACAACACTAAGTCAGGGCCCACTCATGCCAAGGACTTGTTCTTTGATGGCCAAGGAAAAGTCACTGGAATGCTTTGGCAGCTGCCTTTTTTTTTGTGATCATCCCTCTGGTTTTGGACTTCAAACCCACAACTGGGAATCTGCACTGTGATACCAGTTAATATCACCATACAGAGAGGGACACGCTGGATAGAACCTGGGACCTCACACAGGTTAAGCACATGCTCTACCTTTGAGCTGCTTCCTTCCACACACCCTGAAAACCTACCCTTCCTTCTCTTGCTGAGTCCTCCTTGCTCCTCACTGGAACTTAAACACAGAAGTCAAAGAAACAAAATAAAAGGCAAAACAACAAAAGCCCAGAAAGGCAGGTTAGCTCAGGTTTCCTAAGGTTGGAGAAGCCAGGTTTCCCATGGCTGTGGAGCTCTGGTTTCTTGAGGAGCCTGCTATTCCCGTGTTCCACTCATCACAGAAAGATGTTGAAGGATGCAGAGCTGTGGTCAGTAGAGGTGTGAGATAAGGGCTTGACTCTTGACCAAAGTTACTTTTCTTCCTATTTCTATTAACAGGCATCCCGAAGTGTGTTGGTGCCTAGAGAAAGTGCTATGAATAACCGATGATGCATGTGTTGATTAACTTGTGAATCATGCTAAGGGGGAGGGGGACAGGGAAGGAGCAGGAGCTTTAGAGATGAATATAATGTGTTGTAAAATATTTAGCAAATGATCATCCAAGCCACAGGGAAAAATCCAAGAGATGGGAATTTGAAAGCTGCCAGGATTTAAAAGCTCTTTAATGCTAAGCATTGGTGCCAAAGAGCTGAGAGCATCCCTCTCCTCACTCCATTGGCAACAGAGATTGAAAATGTGGAAAGGGCTTGGCTAGGCTGTGGAGCACTAGTGGGAACCAAGATCAGGCAGAGAGCTGAAAGGCCTTTTGTTTGAGAGTCTCATAAACAAGGGATCGCCTCCCAGGTCCCACTGAGAGCCCCACCTTGCCTGTGGCTTGCACATTTTCTCTTGCCGTCTCCTGATAAACTCCCAACGTGGCGCCAACACTGTGAAGACACCCAGCAGTCATCTAGATGTTTCAAAATCCCCGGATGCTCTGCATCCAGGCAGAGACACCACCATATGGCCGAGTGAATTTGTCACCTTCCTTCCAAATGTTTGGATGTCACTCAGACACAGCCTTGGCTCTGGTTCCAATGTGGCTTAGCTCTATCTGTCATTTTAAAGGTTTGGACTCCGAGGTTGCCTTTCTGAGGGGTGTAGTGTGTGTATATTTTTAGGGCTGGAGTCAAGTCTCACTTTCATAATCTTACTCTTTGGAGATGCATTTCTTTCCAAGAAGATAGAAAGATCTTTCTTGATGTTTTGGCTTGACAACCCCCAACTCTAAAGTTGTAGCCTCCTGGGTAGAAACACCACTTGTTACAGTAAATGAAGGGTTTAAGTTAGGGCATGGGAACAGTCCTCCTGGAGAGCAGAGACCTCATGATCATTCAGTAACAGGGCATGCTTTAAAGACATGATGTGAATCTGATGGCTTTAACAACCCAGAAGCCTCTAATGCTCGAGAACAATTTATCTTCTGCTTGCTGGCATTTGTTGCAAACATATGGATCATGAGCCTTTGATATTAGTAAAGAAAGGGATCTCTGGGCAAATGGTCCTCAGGAGGCTGATGGGAAGAATCACAGTATCGCTGTTGTCTATGTTTAGGGCCAGGGAGTAGCACACCCTTCCCTCTTCTGCTCTGTTGTTCTTACTGGTTTTCTTTCCTGTAATGCCTTCTGTTGTCTTTCTTGCAGATTCTCACTTCATCCCTGAGGCCTGCCTCTGAGTCCACAGGTTCCACCCTGACTTGTCAATCTTTATGAATCTTCATTTCCCCACACATCATCCCCTAGCATGTGACCAAGAGCCCTGAGATCATTCGTCCAACACACGATTAGTTACCTGCGATATCATGTTTTAAGAAAGAATCATGATTTTCATAATTGAATGATAAGCTCATTTTGGCAGACTCTTTAAAGTCTTAAAATATTTATCTATTTATTTATTTGTGTGTGGAGGTCAGAAGACAGCTTTTATGAGCTGGTTCTTGACTTCAACCTTTTGAAGCAGGGTTTTTCTTGTTTACACTGCTCTGAATATTCCAGCTAACTTGCCTGAAAGCTTCCAGGACATTCTCTTGTCTTTGTCTCCCATCTCACCATGCAAGTGTTGTTGGGATTACAGATGCATACTGTCAATCCAACTTTTCATATGTACTCCACAGTTGGAAAACAGGTGATCAGGCTTGTATGGCTTGGTGAAGCATCTGCCCCTTCATTTTTTTAAATTAAAAAAATATTATTTACAGGTATGTATATGTCATGCGTGTGTGGATACCCAAAGCAAGCTTCAGATAAGCTGTAGTTGGCAGTTACAGGTGGTTGTGAACCACCTGATATGGATGCTGGAAGTGAATGGGCAGCCAGTATTCTTAACCACTGAGCCATCTCTCCAGTCACCCACTCCCTTTGCTTTTGAGACGGGGTCTCATGTATCTTAGGCTGGCCTTGATAGAAAGATAACCTTGAACTCCTACATCCTCCATTTCCTAAGTACTACAATTACAGATATCTTCCAATGTGACTTTTTTTTTTTGCTTGTTTTGGTTATAGGTTTTTTTTTTTTTTTTTTTTTTGCAGTGTAGGGATCAAACCCATGGCTATCTATTTGCTAGGCAAGCACTTTACTGACAAAGATACACTCCCCAATCCTGTAGTGCTAACACTTAAAACATTTGTGCTCTCTGGAGCTTCTGGCATTTTGAGATGACACCTGGTGCCACAGTAGCATCCCATTAGTAGACAATATAGTCAGACCTTCAAATTTGTGGGATTTACATCCATGGGCCAAATATTCTGGGGGCATTTTAATGAATTATTAAATTTTATGATTCTTCCTATTCTGGTCATGATTTCCCAAATACTATTATATAGTTTACAACATTTCCATTGTGTTAGGGTATCATAGGTATCTGGAGACAGTTCAAATGATACGGGAGTGTGCTGAGTTTACTTACAGCATATCGTGTTGTAAAAACTTGAACACCCATGGGGTTTGTTACCTTTAGGAGACCTGGAGCCAGACCCCATGATTATGGAGGGACGACAATATATTAAACATGTTGCTGGTGATTCGTGAAAACTCAGAGTGGTGGAAGAAGTTTGGGTTCTTGTGAAACCTAGAAAGCATGAGGACCTGAGTTCAACCCCTTCCCTTGAAATCTACCGTGCTGGACAGGGAAGTGATGGGCAGGTGGGGACAGGCGGCTCCCCGGGGCTCACTGACCAGCTAGTCTAACCTAATTGGTTGGTTCTAGGCCAATGAAAGAACCTGTCTCAAAGTGGGTAGATGACAGTCCTGAGAATGAGCTAGCTTTAGAGCTGCCTCTGGTCCTCCATACACATGCATATCACCCCCACACACATAAGCATATATATGAGCACATATGTATGTCAAAGAATGAACAAGAAGGAAAGAAGAAAAGAAATAAGATGGGGGAATCCTTCTGTGATGGCAGAGTGGGAGACATACATTCACTCTTTACATACTATAAACGATTTCATAATGTGGTAATTTTTAATATTAAAAGTAAATTGTAAATGTATCTTTATAAACAATATGCATAAAATAGATCATGTTCTAAAACTTTTTGTTTTTAAATGCTTTTTCACAGTAAATTTCTTAGGTGTCAGATTTTTCCCTCAAAATAATAGTGCAATCAATAGAAGGAACACGTTGTCAGCGGGTGGGACTTTTCTGCTAATACAAGTCCTTGTAGATCTCCTGCAGCAGGGGGTGAAGGCTCATGTCTGTCTCCGTCTTCTTGATCACATGCAATAGCTGCACGTGCTCTGTGACGATCTGCCTGAGGTCTGTCATCTTCTGGAGCACCTTGGCGAACAGCTGCGAGGACTCCGGGTGGTTCAGTTTGAGCTGGAGTTCCAGGGCCTGCAGTAGGTTGTCTTGGATGTCCTCAATGGGCTTCACATTCAGCAAGCCTGGGCGGTCTGGGAGAATAAGACAAAAAGAGGTTTTGTCAAACCTTCTCTGGGTTCTAACCAGTACAACTTTAGGTTCCCCGCTCCCCAGGCTGGAGATGAAACCTAGTCTGCAGAGCCGAGGCCCCCATCCCTGCCCTATTTCTTAAGCAGGTTTGAGGAGCGAGGCTCTGCAGTTAATGGGCAAGACCCAAGGATGCGGTGAAAAGCTCAAGCCCTTCCCAGCCAGGACTAATTGATGTGACACCATCAGGAGCATCCTGTCTTCACCAAAGGCCTTTTCCGGCAACATGCTTCTCTTCTCAGAAATCACATCTACCTTTGCTCTTTCTGGGTGAATTTTTTTTTTAAATAGTTTCTACCTACATTCTCTTAACAGCTTCAAATAAGATTTTCAAGTTGTAAGTCTTGCTCTTCTTTGCTTAGCACAAGCACATTCCATTTCTAGCAAGATAAAAGACTGCTTCACTTTAGAGGTGTCCTCTCCTCCCTACAGGGTAGCCGGCATTTCTTCTGAGCAATGAGATTACTGGGGTTTTTCATCAGTCTTAATTTTTTTCTTCTTTCTTTTCTTTTGTTTTTAGGGAAGGTCTCTGTTACCTGGGCAGGCCCCAAACTCCTGAGTTCTCTCGGCCCTCCAGGCTTGGTCTCTCAGTCTGCAGCTACAGGAGTGCAGTGCTAGCACTTGGTAGGACACTCTTGTCAGCTTTACCAAACCAAGAAGTGGACGCTGCTAATGCTTTGCCACAGTGTGACATTTGCTGTAGATTGTGGTGAATACGTTTTGCTTTTGGTTTTCCAAGAATTTTAAAGTTTTAAATATGTTTTAGTCAGTAAGTTAAATTTTATTGATAGCTTTTAAATTTTTCTATCTAAAGAGATACAATATCTGAAAAGATATGATTTTATCTTAACCTAGTGTAGTGTTAAGGTCTTACTCGGGGCTCTGTAATAGCTGCGGGTGATGTGGTTGGGAGTGTTACCATCTGAGCCAGTCACTGCCTGTTTGGGCAGTAACTGGGAACCAGCCTTAGGAGTAGAGCTCTGTTTTTTTGTTTTTTTTTCCGGTTTTAACTGCCCCTTTGTGGTTTCTTGGAGTTCATCTGAAGAGCCCTCTGGCCATGGTAACAAATCCTTCACTACCTTTAACTTTTCTTCTGTAGTTTTTCATCTACTTAGGCTTATTATAACGTATAAAGTAAGACAAGTAAATTCTTTAGGATGGAGTTGTACATAATATTCTATTATAATCTGGAATCTATTTTTTATTATATATTATAAAAAGTTTTTATTAACCGAATTGTGCATCCATATATGTACAGTATGCATTTTGGCCACATTTTCTCCCGTTACCCTCATGACTCTCCTCCCAGCCCTGCTGAATGCTTTAACTAGTCCCCCTTCTGTTGTTCTTTTCCTTTTTATAAACTAATGGAATCTATCCTTTTTATGCTTCTGAATTCAATGATTTTTGTGTGTTTTCTCATTTTAAAATTTCACTTGTAAAAGGCATTTATTTTTCTTTAAAGTTTTCTATTAGGCTTATTTATTTTAGCTTATGTATGTGTTTTGTCTGCATCTAAGTATGCACACCACGTGCGCGCCTGCTGCCTTCAGAGATCAGAGGGAGGCATCAGATCCCAATGGGTTTGAACTACTGGCAGGTGCTGAGAACTGAATCTGAGTCCTCTATAAGAACAGCCAGTGCTCTAAATCACAGAGCTATCTCTCGAGCCCTGCCATCTATTTTTTTTTTCATTAAAATATGACCTTTAGTTTTACTAATCAACTTAAAATTGTATTTTTTTGTTTCAATGTTTAATTCCTTTTTAAAAATAAATATATTCATCTTTTTCCCCTCCTTTCCTAATTTCTTGATTTGAGTGCGTTACTCTTTTAGTTTTGGGATTTCTCATGAGCTCACTAGGACTCTAAATTTTCCTCCAGTGTCACGTTGGTTCATCCCACAGGCCTTCAGAAACAGGCTCTCATTGTTCTTTTAAAACAGCATATCTCAGAATGTTGGCTTTATTATTTATTTATTTTTTAAACCCAAGAGCTATATAGAAGTGTTTTAAGTTCCATCTGTCTGTCTCTCTTTCTTTCAAGACAGGGTCTATGTGGTTCTGGCTGGCCTAGAACTCACTGCATAAACTAGGCTGGCCTAGAACACACAGAGATTTGCCTGCCTCTGCTCCGTGAGTGCTGGGATCTACCATATCCGCTGCTTTGAAATTCCTGAGTAAAGGGTTTGTGTTTTGGTTCTTGTATTCCAAGTTTACTGTGTTTGTTAGAATACATGGATTTTCTCCTTAAGATCTACTTAAAGTAGGATTCTTCTACAACATTTAGGACCCACTCAGCATCTTGCACTGATTCCTAAGGTTAGCCCTGGAGGTCGCTCACTCTGTTAAGTGCTTCAGTTCTTCCCCCTTTACTATATACGTACTCACATCTGTATATCCTGCTCATCTGCTGCTGTCCCTCTCCCCCAGTCTCAGTTTCTTTAGTTATCCTTCTGCTCCAACAGCAGCAAGGTACTTCTACAGAAACTCAGTGCCTGCTGCCTGAAGTCTCTTTACTTTATAGGAACTCCAACTGCTTCTTCTGATGGAGCACCAGTGGGGTGGAATGTCTTTTTCCCCACCCCTTCTCTCTCCCCCTCATCCTTTTATTCTAAGTCGCATAGCACCTTATGACTACGTCCTCTCTCAGCGTCTGAGGCCTCATTTGCTGGGTGGTTATATATTTCTTGGATTGCGCTCATTTGATCCACACACTATAACTTAAGTCCTCCTTCCCTTGTGTTGCCAGCACTGCATTCTCTTTCCTGCTGTGCCCAGGAAGTGGCAGTGTCCTGATATCTCTGAGCCACCAGAGGTTGGATGCCCGGTGAGTGCCCAGCAGACTGAGTTAATGAGCAAGTGGTTGTTCTGGCCAGCAGCCCCAGATGGAAGAGTAGATTGCAGTTGGTGAACAAGCCTGAAGGTAGAATCACCACAGTGAAGACGTCTGCCATGAATGGTCCTTTGTTTTGGCATATCTAATACACTCTAGTAACCTTTATCCATAGACAAAGCTCAGGGGAACAGTGTAGTCTCAGGGTGGGACTTGAGAACATTCTCTCCGTTTTGATTCTTTTTTCATTACAGAAGAAAACATGTCTTTGGTATGACTTTTTTTTTTTCTTCTCTAACATATCCCATCAGTTGGATTAAGTAAGGTTTCTTTTGAAATTCCAGCATTAAATGAAAGACCATGGGAATAATAACAATAATGAAAAGTCTCAGGCTCTGAGAACAGAACAAATGACTTAGTCCTGGCCTAGAGAATCCACACATGGAAGTACTGTGTCTTTCTCAGTCCTGATACCATGATGAAATCACTTGGGCCAGCAAGGCAGTTTAGCAGGTAAAAGCCTTGTTGCTGTGCAACCCCAGTACTCTGAATATGAATGCTACAACCATGTGAAGAAGGAGAATGGACTATCTTCTGAGCTCCATATATGTATCATGGCTCTCGTGTGTGTGTGTGTGTGTGCGCGTCTGTGTGTCTGTGTCTGTGTCTGCTCGTATACACTCACAATAAAGAAATAAACACTTCAAAAGTTAAGAAGCTAAGCCTAAAGGAAAGCTGGATTTTAGATTGGGACCCTGGTATAATGACTTTTGCCCCTACCGCCACTTTAACGATATTTCAGGTTTTGAAAGCCTAAGGCTGTGTGAATATATGTGCATTTCAGTCCTAGCATCCTGTGTAGGCAAGGCAGAGTGAGGCCCCTGAGCCTACACAGCCTGTTCTGGAAGCCTGAGCTCCTACGCCCTTTTCCCTTCCTCCTTTTTGAGCAGCACCAGTGGGGACAAAGCTGCTGAAGAGATCATATGAATGAACACAGAGTCTCTGTCAAACAACGAGATCCTGGCATGCAAACGATGGGCTCAGGGAATGAAATGCAACCGGCTGCTCCAGGACTGGGGAAGGATCTGGTTTGGATTTTCAGACTCTTCTTTGGCAAGTTACTCTTTATGATGTGATGGATGATGTTTGGCTGAAGGGCTGAGATGCTGTGGCCACAGATTAAATATATTTTCTCCAGTGACAAGTTAGATCATTTACTGATCAGCCTGACTGTCCCCTGCACACAGTTGAGGAAGGAGGACACAGAGTAGAAAAGGCCACAGACTCCATTTTTTGTCTTCACCAGTTCCATGACCTTGGGTCTGACTGATTAAATTTGTTGGGCTCAGTTCCCTCTTATGCACACTCTATCAGTGATCTCTAAATCCCTAATTCAAAAGTTCTAAGATGCCTTCTCATCTGTAACTCCCTCTAGTACACAGTTCACATAATTCAACTAGGGAAATAAATTTAAAAATTGAATTGGAAAAGTGTATTCATAGGCTTGCATATTAAACTTAGAACCAGCTTATTTAAAAATACACCCCCCTCCCTGCAAAAAGCCAGTTTCTTTTGGTCCTAGGTCAAAGGCAAAGTGAATCTATCAATCGCGCCTCTGCTTCTGCTCCTCAGGGGCTTTGGGACCTCCTCTGCTCTCTTCCCTGTTTCTCTTTCCACCTTCCTCCACGTGTTCATTCCCTTGGACCTTCGCTGAGTTGAGACTGTGCTACAGACAAGCCCCCAGAGCCTACCCGTCCTTTCCCTTTTCTTTACTCCCTGGGGCCCAGGGCCTGCTAGGACATTCCCTGAAGGGCTATCTGAGGTCCTTGCACCTTGCTGAGGTGAGAGGCAGGTCTGGAGTAGACTCAGGGTCAAGGGCTCTGTGTTGGCTAGGGCTGCCCAGAAGGCCCTTTGGGGAAGCCCTGTTGACTCACACAATCCAGGAGGCTGGAGTCAGTTTTTACATCCTTATTCCCCAGGCTGCAAATTGGGAAAGAATCTTTCCAGTCTTCATTCACACAGTCCTGGGATTGATTAGAGAGCAACTGATTTGGGCAGATCTACAAGGCTTCCATCTTATCCAGATCTGATTCTGCCTTGAGTATAGGGCTTATCTGAAGCAGACTCAATGCTAGGCCCTAATAGGACCTACTCACCTGGACTGCATTCCCCTAGCACAAGTTTTCTCAGGAGACTCAAGCCCCTACAGCAGCAGGCCACAGGTCAGGTTTCTTGAAGGACAGGCAGGAGGACAAAGGCCAGTCCTTCTGTCTGGTCTCTAGGAGATGCTGCCTGCAACTTCCCACCTTCCTTGTGATGGATTAAAATGAACTGTACTTAGGTCTTTTAAAGGGAAATGTCAGCTTGTGGGGCAGCTATATATTGACCCATAACCACGAAGGACTTCTGTTCAAGTGTGAGGAACACCGAGGAGGAGAAAGGGTTATCGGAAGCTCAACACTCTGCAACGTAACTTCTTTTCCAACTTACTCCACCATTTCTTTTATTGGATTACACCTTAAGTTCCAAGATGGGTTCTAAGGGAACCTGGATCTGGACCTAGAACCTGAAGACTCAAGTGTTGTCTACCTTTTGCTTAAGTAAGTTTCTGTGTGCTTTTGGAGAACTTAGCTGATCTTTCTGGGGACAGTTTGCTTTTGAAGGCAACCATACCATATCTCTCATAAGGCCATAGTGAATTACAGGGGTAAGAACACTAGAAGTTTCTTTGTGTTTGTTTAAACCTTGCTACAGGGTAGGGTCAGGTTAGTGAGGGTAGGGTGACGTGTCAACAAGGTTTGGAGGTGCTTTTGGAAAGAATGGAAATTTGGGAGCATAAGAAAATAATTTTTAGTACAGACATGTTTGGGGCTTGGGCAAGTTCTCACTCTCACAGTTGAAAACACACATGTAGGATGGCTCCAGAAGGGTCCCAAAGCAAAGCAGCCATGTGTCCAGGGACATATGTCTTGTTGAAATAATAATCGGGGCTTGGGGGTGCTTTTCTGATCTAATCTTCAGAATCATAGTGACTGTTAGATAGACTGTGAACAGAGTAAATGTAGGGTCTGTGGCCATACTCTCCCACTATCCTCTTTAGGAAATATACTATGGAGGAGAGCTGGATCTAGTACAGGGATCCACATTAAGATGCACTGGTGAGATGAAACACAACATATATGTGTCCCACGTACTTGATCTGGGATGGGTTTTCAGGGCAGTTGCTGATCTGAATGTGTAGCTCTGGGTCAGCAATACCAGTTTTGAGTTCCAGTGAGAGCATTGACTTTCTAATGCTGCACTTCATCACATGGTGACCTTGGGAAAATTTATGAACCTCTCTTTACTTCAGTTTTCTTGTTTTAAAAAAGGAAGTTGGCTTAGTGGAGCACACCTGTCGTCCAAAATACTCAGAAGCTGAGGGGGGAGAATTGCTTGGGCCCAGAAATTTGAGGCAAGCTTGGGCAACATAGCAAGAACCTGTCTAAATAAATAAGTAAACAGCTAGGGTTGTATTAAAGTGCTTGTCTAGTATGCATGAATTCAACCCACAGCACTACAAAAATAGTTTTGCTCTTACACACGCACGCGTATGTGTGTGTGTATGTGTGTGTGTGTGTATGTGTGTGTGTGAGTGCACACGCACAGAGGTCAGCGATAGTCTCAGGCATCCTTCTACAGGTGCCATCCATGGTTCCCTTCCTTCCTTCCTTCCTTCTTTCCTTCCTTCTTTCTTGGGTTTGTCATGTGGTACCCCAGGGACCACTACTTTCCCAGTGTTAGGATTATAAGCACTGGTTACCATATCTGGCTTTTAAACATATTTATATTATTTATGTGTGAAGGGGTGGGGACTATATGCCATGTGTGTGGGGGTGTATGAGGAGGCCAGAAGAGAGTGTTGGATTCCCTGAAGCTGGAGTTACAGGTAGTTGTGAGTTTGTGATCCACCTAATATGGGTGCTGGGAAATTAACTCTAGTCCTCTGAAAGAGCAACAGCTCTTAATCACTGATCCATCTCCCCAGCTGCATAGCTGGCACAAACAAACAAACAACTATGTACACACACACACACACACACACACACACACACACAAAACAAAACAACCTGGACTCTGGGAATTAAATTCCTGTCTCCACACATACAAGGCAGTTACTTTACCAGCTGAACCCTCTCCTCTGCTCATTATGAAGGCAAATAATGTTCTTAAACAGAGTTAGAATGGTAAAGTAAGTCACAGTTTTCTGAGTATTGCGTGTGTTAAAGCATGTAGCAGGCTTTGGAGCTTTAGCTCAGGGTTACCCCTTCACTTGTCTCTTCCTCTGCTGTGCCCCTGGTTTTCCTGGGTTCTCTCTTCCTTGCTCTTCTTCCCTTAGCGGTTCCCTTCTTTTCAGCTTTCACTCACCTTCCCTGTTCCAGATGTTTCTCTCTTTCCAATCCTGGGCTGAGGATTTATTAGGAATGTTAGCAGGGTCAACCTAAATTAATGAGAGGTCTGACCAACAGATGATTTGAGGTGTGGGGTGGTTTACTGCTGCTATCAGAGAAATCAGGGTGCAGTAAAACAGAAGCCTTGCAAATGCTTCGCAGATAGATATCATCTGCCTGCTGCAGGATGCATTATGCACATGTTGCTGGTGGACCCTCCCTCTGACGCACTGAAACACTTTTACACTTCCTTGTTCAAGCAATGATTTCACATTAATCAATGTTTTTTCTATGTTGGATAACAATAGGTTTAGCAGGATGGCAGAAGGAGAAAACCAGAATGAAATCAAGCCCGACCAATATTTTCTGGTATCTGTCCATCAACTAGCAGCCCAAATTAACACTCCTCAGTCCCCATCTCCAGAGAGCCAGCTCCTGAACAGGAAAACATTAGGGACAAGGCAGGTGACACTTTCTCTAGGTCTGGTCAAAGCTAGTCTGTTCCTCTACAGGATCCCCAGGGAATAGAGCCTGGGTTTGAGTCTATTTCAAGGTCTTTGAGGATGCAAGTGGGTCTTATGAATTCTCTCTTGGCCTTGGGCAGTCCTTGTGACCCTTCTAGCTCTGCTGTACGAGTCACTCAAGGCTCAGCCATGTGCTCTGCTACAATTCTGTTCTTGTGTGTTGGCTAGTTCTATGAGGATTGGTAGCTGGCTGGGGGGTATGAGTAGAGGAAGAAGGGTTAGTGGAAGGAAGTAGGAGAGTTCCCCTCCAGCTTGACACACTGCTGCCCTCAATGTACCTGGTGGCTCTGCCAAAGGAGACAAAGGCAGGACTGAGAAAAGGGCTAAGAGCACTTTAGACCCATGACTGTAAACGCCTGAGACAGTAACCTTCTCAACTTCAGATTTCCCACTCCATGCCCCCCTATCCTTTTTCTTTTGAGAAGAACTTGTGATTGCAAACCATAGATATGATTTTCTAAACACCTTAGTTTCCTGCAAAGTCAAGGGAATTCTGGGAGGGGGAACCCACAGTCCCAGCTTCCCCTGTCTCCATGGGGCAGGATTAGGGGTTTTTGATCCTCCTTCTTTGGCTCCTCCTCCTTCTCCGTATCTCTTTCCCTTTGGGTTTTGTTCTCAATCTGCACTAATCCCCTTAAAGTGATAGCTGATAAAAGGATTAGCTGAGAGCTCCCTAGGGGTATTTACATTGTAGGAAGGGATTTTAAGGACGGTTGGTGGAATTTTAAGCCATTTGACTGGCAGGATGGAGTGGAGCTACTTCAAATGATATCACACAGGAGAAAGGGGAAATTAGCATTCACTGTGTGCATAGCAGTGTCCTAGGCACAGTGCCAAAAGCTTCATATAATGCTATTTTACTTGCTTGGGGAGCTGATAAGGAAGTTAAGGCCCAGGGAGGTCAATAATTGCTGCAACCACACATCTAGGAAGTGGGGGAGTGGGGCTTTTGGACTCTCCTGTGTGATTCTGGAGCTTTCTCCCTGACCTATCCAGAGCTGCTGTAGCAGATCGATCGTTTCTTTTGAGCTGCAGCACAGTCCTTACTTCCCCGTGCCCAACTACTCTCTCTATTAGGTCACCCAAGGACCCTGGGTTCACTCTTCCCCACTTGCAGCTGAATGGTGCCCATCTGGAAGGCTGCCTGGGTCACCAAGAGTTTAAACACACATTTTGAGAGTCCAAAATGATAAAGTGCTCTGAAAAGCCACCGTGACTGGCTAAGGAGCCTCTTCCTTGACTGCCAGTATGGACAGGAGTGACTCAGCAGTTCTACTTTCAGTCCTGTCTGTCTCAGACACCACTGTTTGCTCAGTCCCAAGATGATGGCGGCCTACCCAGCCTGGGCGGAGGAGGAAGTTTTATTTCTGGAGCAGTTACAGATAAGGGGTCTTCTATCCTCTACAAACAAAAGCCTGCACATAGATTCTCACATGCATGCCTATCTATGGGGTGACTCTAAGACGTTTCACTGTTTCCCCCATTACCCCATCCTTGCCCCCAGCTCTCTGGTTTTTAGTGTTTGGGTGCCAGTTGCAAACTCATAAATATACCTCACCCCTGTCATACCAAGTACACGAGGTTATGAAAACAGAGAACTAATGGGACATTTCTAGATAACTCAAAGTGAGTCATTATTCAAAGCCATTCTGCCAATCTCATACACAGTGTAGGTAGGAGCCTATTAGATATGTTAGTCCTTAGTAAACCAGCTATTACTCTGTGACATGACCATCTCCTGATGGGGGACAGGAGACATGCTAACACTGGATGTCCAGCTCAAGAGAATTTAGACACCCTTGTTTATTTTTAATACCTGAAGAAGAGTTGGAAAAACAACTTTCTCAATGAGGAAGGAAGTTAAATATTTAGCTGGCATAGAAGAAGTAGGAAGCTGGCATAATGCTGAGAGTGTAGCTCAATAGGGAAGCCTGTGTTTGCATGCATGAGGCCATGAGTTCAATCCCCAGGACTACTAAATACACAAAAATGTTGGCCTATTGCTATTTATACTTATTTTTAATGTCTAGTTTCAAAGTAGTTTAGATTTTTGTCTCCTTTTCTCTGGGCTGAGTAGAGTCAGAGTGTGACTATGTGGGGCTCCACCGAGACACATAAAGCCTGCTTTTCCAGAGATATGTGCCATACTGTCCACTGTAACTCACAGAAATCAGTGGAAGCATGGCATATATACACACGAACTGAAGGGTAACTGAGGTATGGGGTGGAAGAATACTTCCAAACCTGGTAGTCGGTCTTTCTGTTCCAAGTTATCCTCAGTGGCTCACTGGGTCTGAACTGTTGAATGAGGTGCTTTGCAATGGCCCTGAGTAAGTATCTATTTGACTGACCTACACAGAGTAAGTGTCCATATGCTCAGTTGTGTCTCTAGAGCAAGAGAAACTAAGACACAGGATGGTATTTGGCAGTTTGGAATCCTCTCATCAGTGCATGTACGTCTGTGCTCCACCCACTCCCCACCCTGTTCACATGGATGTCAGAGGTTGGCATTAGGCGTCTTCCTTACTCTCCACCTTACTTTTTGAGAAGGGGTTTTTCACTGAATGAGGAGCTTGATGATTCAGCTAGTATGGCCGGCCAGCAAGGCACAGGGGTCTTCCTGTTTCTGCATTTCCAGTGCTGGCTTTATACTCATCAGTCACAGGAGGAGGCTCTTTACGTGGGTGTTGCAGATCTGACCTCAGGTCCCCATGCTTGCACAGCGAACACTTCACCGACTAAACAATCCCCCAGCCTACGTTTATAACTTTCCTTTGTAACCATTTATGTCTCTTATGACCTGGCATATGACAGTGTCTGGTTAAGTGGAAACATATATATATATATATTTTTTTTTTACCCATTTGAGGTTTACTGTCTACCTTTGTGGAAAGCCTTGCAAATGATTGTGTTCAGGTGCTTATTATATGACAAATGTAAGAACTATAACACTGGCTTTCAGCTTTTCACCAGCCTTAAGTCTTTTCCCAGCACTTTCAAAACCCAGCAAAGGGTTTGGGAAGATGGCTGCTCAGTGGGTAAAATGATTGCTAGTTAGTTAAAATTATGTCTTAATAGGACATTGGATATCAGTAATAATATATGAAAATTCTTAATTATGAACTTTTGATAGCTTCTAAAGAACTCTAAGACCAAGGCAATTAAGATCTTTATCTCAATTACTCAAAAGGCAACAGAATTTCTAAGGAAGTACATGGTGATAGTGATGATGATGATGGCGGTGGTGGTGGTGATTGCAGTGCTGGGGATTGGACACACCCAGTTCTCAATGCTCAATACGAACACACCCACATGCTCAACTGTGAGCTCTGTCACCGAGCGACATCTCTGGCACCAACTTTCCTATACTAATGGGCCTGAACTCTGGCTCCATCAATTAGTAGCTCTGTGACTCTAGGCAAGTGACTTGATCTCTCCGAAGTTCCATTTTCTCCACCTGTAAACTGGGGTATAGGCTGCACAGAGCTTCAGCAAAGATAGATAAAAGACTAGGAATAGAGCACACATCCTGGATATTTGGGATATTCAACAAATAGGGCCTACTGTTGCCATTTCATTTATTATAAGCATCTGTCAACTTATTCTAGGTATTGTTTTTGATTCTGTTTTAAGTCTAATGAATCAACAAATATATCCACTTGGCCATGGTCCATGATGAAGCCCTGGGGCCCAAGGTTTTGACTTGACAGAACAATGTCAAATTGACAAAGAATATCAAGTCTTCTTCGATGGGCAAATGTATAACTATGGTAGCATAACCTCCTTCTACCTACTCGACAGCCAGTCACTCAAAGAATTCTGAGCTGCTTAAAAAAGGAAGATTGCTGGTCTTCTGGAAAGAGCAGGGGACACTCTGTAGGTGGTTGGCAGAAGCTGGACTCTAGAGGGTAAATGAAGGGGTTGATGACTTGCCATCTGTTGCTGCTGCAGGAATAGTTGCAGTTTCTCTATCACTCAGACAGCAGTGGCAGTTTGCCTTAAAAAAATACACTGTAAAATCCAGTGGATTTCCTCCCTCATATCTTAAAAGTTTAGGATGAATTGAAATAGATTCCAAGCTGTTCTGAATTAACAAGAACGTTTTCCTGTTGGAGAGTTCCAGCTGGACCCTCCTAGGCTTTTCTTTACCACACAGCACATACTCAAGGGGGCAAAGTGTCTTGTGGAGTGTCCTGGAGTTTGCCAGATTTCCTGAGCTTCACACTTGGCATTGACCATGGGGCAGGGCTTGAAAGCTTGCTAGCAAGGCTGGCATGGGCCTGTGGCGCCAGTTGCAAACATCTCCTTGCTGGATGCAGTTTTATTACTCTTGACACCACCTTCTCTGACAGTAAGACTAGAGGGTGCAACGGAAGCTATTATCTGCTGGGATTACAAGGAAGTGCTCCCCTGGCTTCCAGGCTCAGGCCTTAAGGAAGGAAGATATTGGTGGGAGTGGGGGTTGCAGCTACCAGTTGCTGAGAGTGAACTGTGATCCTGTGTCAAGGAAGCAGAGGGGACAGGGCTACCACAGTGACAGGACATTTGGCTTTTAGCCCAGTCCTACTACTATTCAGTAGGTATCAGATTTATACAAATCTGAGTTTATGACCCTTACTTTTCTGCCTGTGAAGTGAGAATAAAGACATGGCTGCATTGCTGGGAGGCAATGGGAGACTGGCTATGAACTACTCTTAAGAAGTGCTAAGCTTTAGCCCTGAAGCACTGATATTCTTTTTATTCCATTTCTTGCACTAGCTCAGAGGAGACAGACTTTGAGAACTAGGTCATCTCTCTCAGCAAGTTGGCTGCAAGAGCTGAGTTCACGAGGAGTTGCTAAACACAGTTCAAATCTAAGAACCAGATCAACAGGGTCAGCAGCGTTTAGTGGGTAGCAACACCTATTTACCCAGCAAATCCCCAGTTCAGTCAGATTGATACTTCTATCTACAGTCTTCCTCTTTGTTCCCCTAAGCCCCCTCTCCTCAGCTTTGATCCCAGATCTTACACAAGAGCTCACCATTTCCCCAGCCTGAGCTCCTAAGTGCTTTCACCAGAGCAAAAACTTCAGCAAGACTCTAGAACAGCTCAGAATGGATCAGTTGGTTCTAGGCCAATGTACTTCTTTTCAAAATCATTAAAACAATTGACAAACTTCTGAAGGGCTGAAGAGATAGATAATCAATTACTCTTGTTAAGACTGGATAGGGGCAGAACTCTTTTCTGAATTAAAGCCTCTTGTTTATATGATATTTTCCTTTTCTGGAATTTTAGAATAAGGAAAAACACCAAGCAAAGGCTAATCTGGAAACTGTCTTGGTACTGATCTGTGGATGATGAGAACTTACTGGGAGCCAGTCCTTGGACAGGAAATGTACATTGGACAACTTGTACCTGGCCTGCACACAACCAATCTCTCTGAAGAAAAAGGAGAATCGAATTCCTATGAACTGGACAATGTGGGCCAGTTTTACTCTTGTCTGTTACCTGGATTTAGACTTCACCTAAAAATATCAACTTTGGTCAGAAAAGGACTTTCCTTTTTGTGATGTAGGAACATGTCAGTAAGTCCTCTGCCTGCAGAAATTCTAGATTAATTCACAGGTGTTAAAAGATCCTAATAATAGGGCAGACTGCTACCTTGGGAATATCTTTCTTTGTTGCGTGGGTCAGATGATATCAGGATTCTGACTTTTGTAAAGACTATCTGTGAGGGGCCAAAAGAATTATTTATACAGAGTCCTTATTACTGGTGCCATTTTAGCTTTTATACACTAACATGAGTTAGTAACTACAGCATCAAATCCAAGTATAGTATTTAGAGTGTGATCTCTTGACCAACTAATGAATGGGGCATGCATGTACATTTCTGTTTATGCATGCATATGTGTGTATATGTACATGTGTATACATGTATGCATGCGTACTTTTATTTCTCTGGTGCTTAGAATCTTTTCATGTATCAAACAAGCACTTTTCCACTGCACTCCTGCCCCAGCCCATAATGGCTGTTTTTGGTTTAGGCCTTTCCTATTTATACAGTAAGTAAGAGCTTGGAATGGTTTTTCCCAAATGCTTCTCTTAGTATCAGTGGATATAAATGACTGCAAACTTTACAGAAAGCAATCTGCTTAAGTAATAAAAAAATTAAAATATGCATACTTATGAATTCCATTCCTGGAAATTTTATAACCACAAAATCACCTGAGATTTAGATAGAAATTTATGTAGAAGAATATCCAATAATTAAAATTTAGAACACTTTTCAGAGAAAGATATTTTGGCACAAGCATATACTCTCAGCACTGAGGCAAATGAGGCACGAGGATCAGGAGTTCAAGGACAGCTTCAGCAACATAGTGAGTTCAGGGTAACTGAACTGAGACTTGAACCCCTGAAACCTTGTTTCAAAAAACCTAAACAATGAAATATATAAAAAATAAAACAAAAGAATATAATTTCAGCAATCTTCTATGTTTTCACTATCATTCAAAAGTAAATAATAAAGTAAATATACAGAGAGATGATTTGGTCTGAAAGAGATCCTTTATAAAGTAGAGTATTTCATGGTTATTAATGGTGGTTCTGGGACTGGGAGTATAACACAATAGTAGACATGTCTGAGGCCTTGAGTTTAATCCTGAACACCAAAACTTCCTAAAACTCAACTATTTGACTCTAAAAAACTGTTGCTTCAGTGTCTGAGGGCATGCCTGGGCAGTAGGTGTGTGCCTGTCAGTACTAGGTGCTTGCCTAGCTCTTGGTTCCATTCCCAACCCACAGAGACAGCACAAAATGAAAGTGAGTTATCACTTGATAGTAACCCTTGCCATACTGCTATCTCTTTGCTCCCCAAGTCATGTGAGGCAGCAGCTTTGCTTTGCACAGAATAGAAGCCTGGAGCATGGACTCTGGAAGCAGACCAACAATCCTAGTACATCTTTCTTTAGACAGGTTTCACTTACTATGTAGACTGGTTGCCTGGAACTCTTTATATCAGGCAAGCTTTGAATTCATAGAGATCTGTCTGTGCTGTGTACCATTATGCCTGGCTCCCCAACTGCCTCTTACACTGGTCACATCTCTGTGGGTAAGGGCACATATCTTTCACTGCTTTGGTTTCCTCACTTAAAAAAAATGGCACTCACCACACTGAGTTGTTGTGAGGCTTTAATGTGTAGGAAGTGCTTAGAACCCTGCCTGGCATTAGAGCAACCTCCTTAGTGTTGGTTTTTAGAGACCTTACTAATTACCATGCACCTCACTTGAAATCATCTGCTCTAAACTGCACAAAACTAACCACCCAATCATGCTCTTTGTCCGGAGCAATAATACACCTGATACCCTCAGAGTCCCCTTCCCCACAGGTAAGTTTTCACAAATAGGTTGTTGCACAGTTTACATAGAAAGTGCACCTAAAGTCAATTACAATATAAGAACTCATCATTTAAAAAAGCAAAGGATTTTGTTTTTGTTTGTTTTGTTTTGTTTTTTAAGACTAAATAGCTCATTCTGGCCACCAACTCCAAGATCCTTTGCCTCAGCCTCCTTAATGGTCAGATTCTAAGTGTGTACCATCATATCTGGATCAAAGCTATTTTTGTAGATAGAGATGAAAGCAGAAAGTTCTACTTATTTGGAAACAAGAGAGAGAACGTTGAAAGTAACATTTGGTATAAAATGTATCTTTTGGAGTTGGTTAGTTAGATCAGATATTTGTAAGGCCCAAATTTCAACAAACTGCAAAGTAGCTCAGTTTCTTTCTTTGTGGTGTGTTCTTGGGTTTACACTGTATTTGTAATCACAGCCAAGTGCCTTACAAAGGCATAAAAGGGAAGCCACCAGGAGAACCACGTGATAGAGAAGGTGTAGTTTAGCAAATGCACATTCCATGATTCTTGATGCAGGGAAGGTGGGGTGGGAGTGTTAACTGGGCCAAGATCTCACAGTGCTGTCTGCTGCATACCACAGAAGCATCATCAAAGTTAAGTTACTTGCCTCATTACTAAAATGAACTGAAGACCAGATTGGCCTTTTGGGAAGAAACGGGGCAAGACAAGGAAAAAGAACTTGAAAGAAGTAGAGGGCATTTGTCTTTCATGATTGGATTTGGCTGGAGAAAAGCAGTGTGATGAATAAACTCAAGGAGCCTGGGATCCATCCTCACAGCCTTCCCTCTGCAAGCCTATGGTGCTCAGCCTGGGGAGTGACATGCTCATGGCGCTGTGCCATTGGCATGTTCTACACAACACATACAGCCTGCAAAGGAGCACAAAGTGCTGAGACAATCCCACCAACAATTCCCACCTTTTATGACAAAAATCAAAAGATGAATCTTACCTCCACTGAGAATAATGACAGCTATAAATATGGCCAAGTCACTGTCATCTAATTCCAGTGCATTGAACTTCACAGCAAACTCAAACTTAGGTTCCATAAAGTCACCAAAGGGCTTCCGCAGGCTTTTGAGGAACTCCCTGGTCATGAATCCTTGGCCCTCTGATATGAGGACTCCATCTTTATTCATCAGGGAGGCCAGCATTGTGTAGATGATCTCATGGACACCATACTTGAGCAGAGTCACTTGGTCATTCAAGTCAAGGTTAATGAAACCAGGGATATTTTTGGCATACTCTGTGATCTCTTGCACGGCTTCCACGGATCGAAACTGGCACCCTTGAAAAATTCGGATGGCCACCTCTTTGCTCTGCTCCTGCAGGGGCGTGATATGTTTGAATTTGATTTTATCTTCTCCCATCATTAAGGAATTCATGTCGTAGATGACAAATGGCTGCAAATGAAAAAGGGAAAGTGGCTGAGTTCCTGGTTCTGCGAGAGCACCACCTAGTTCTGAAGACTATTTTGTATAGGTATTTGTTTTGCTGAGTGAAGTTGTGAAAGACGAAGGCACTTAAACAGGAGAAAAGCTCTTCCTATTCATCATTGATCTGTTGTGTGCAAACATTTTATCAACTTTCTTTCCTTCAACTTATACTACTACTATGTTTCCCAGAGACTGACTAAATCCACAAAATGTCCGTTGTCTTTCTGGAATTTCAAGAGAACATACATTTAGCCTGTTTTTTAAAAACAAGAAATAATTAAAGCAACTTACAATTGAAAAGACCTACTTGAACATAAACTAATCTTGCAGCTTTAGATTAAATTTACTCAGACCACAGAGGAAACACAGTGAACATATAAAATCTATTTCTCTATAAAAAAATCACCAAAAGCAGATTAAAAATATTGAGCCAAGAAAATGTCTATTTTTTTCTGTGCTTTGGAAGCCATCTGTTTCAGAAAATGCAGCTGTAGCAGGCCTGTGGGTAAAACACTGCAAAGAATAGTAAAAAAAGAATGGTTTGAGCTTTTACTGTTTCTAGTTTTAAAGACCAAACCATAGAGCCTCTTGTGTGCAAGCAAATGTTCTATCACTGAGCTGCAGCCCCAGCTCTTAACTTACATCTTAATATAGGCGTTCTTAGGGATCAACAAATAAATAAATAAAACAAATGGATCAATTACTCAGATTTATAAACAGGCTGCTTTGAAAAGTAATTCATATTTGTCATGACACTCTACTCCCTATTTTTTTAAAAAGAACTAGCCAAGAGCTTATGATCATTGTGAAACTCTCAAGGTTGATCAACTAGGAGAAGGAACATTTTGCATTTATTCCATGTACTGAACCCTAGAAAAAGATAACCTCAATCTTATTAAATAATTTATATAGCTGAGCATTGGAATAAAAACTGAGGCTATCTGGGTCCTGGTATTTGGTCTATGGTTAACTTTCCCTCTTCCCAAAGATTTATTTATTTTCTCTTATGTGTATGGGTGTTGACCTATATGCATATAAGTGTATCATATGCTTATCTAGTGCTTGTATAGGTCAGTGTGTCAGATCCCCTGAAACTAGGGTTATAGATGGTTGTGAGCCTTGTCAGCTGCTGGGTGAGGGCTTGTTAATGATATGACTTAGGGAAAGTCATTTATTCTTCCAAATTCTCAAGGTCTTTTGCTTGTTTGTTTTGTTTTTGTTTTTGTTTTGAGACAGGATTTCTCTGTGTAGGCCTGGCTGTCCTGGAATTCACTCTGTAGACCAGGCTGCCCCCAAACTCAGAGAGTCACCTGCCTCTGCCTCCTGAGTTGGGATTAAAAGTATGCACCACCATTGTTGGGAAGTTGACAAAATTGGAGGTTTCCATTTCTTTTCTAGAGGAGATTCTAGTTGTATTTCTAGTGTATATGTTCTCTCTCTCTCTGCTTAAATGGCAAGATTGGGTGGGGGTGGGTTGTATAAATGGCAAAAGTAGTCAGCTTCAAGATGTATTGGCTAGAGATTTAACTATGGACTCTTGCAGATAAGTGTCCCTGATTTTCACCAAGTTCAGTCTGTTCCACACTGAGGACTCTTAAACTGAATAGATATCCAAACACTTCAGGGTTGGGTTGCTCTAGAAATACTACTGTCCTCAGTTCACTTCAACCATAACGCTCATCACACCTCAGATAGGAGGGACTAGAGGACTCAGAGGCTTTCTGCCTTTGATTGTTGAAGACAACTAGGAGCAAATCATGTTCACTGTTTCTTGGACATCTTGCTTTGGTTTACCCTAAGTCTTCACAATTGGCATCATTAGTAAGAAGAGGATGATGAAAAGGCAGAGTCAATGATAACAATTTAAATGTACTGTGTTATCCCTGAGAGTCAGATTCTAACCTTGAGAAAAAATATGAGTGCATGAAGATGATTTTACAGAACCTAGAAGAAATACTTTCTTTCTCCCTGCCTCTTCCTCTTCTGTTGGTGTCCTAGGGGCGTTATAGTGTATTATAACTTATATTAACAAAATATAAGTGACAACATTTTTAGACAAGGCCTCTGGTACCTAACCTATGCTGGTCTTAACTTTGATATATACTAGTGGATGATCTTGAACTTCTGACCCTCCTGCTTCCACTCCCAAGTGCTGGGATTTCACAGGGATGCACTATCACACCTGGTTCATAATTTGATGGGGATTAAGTACAGGGTTCCAAACATGCCAAGTCCCTAGATCCTTGACTTCCTTTATTCTCCTGAGTGTGGACAACAGAAAAAGCAGTTCAACCAAACATGCTCTATTACAGATAACATGAACATAAAATCATCACCTCAGTTAGGCGTAACTACAGTGCCTGCTTAGAATGCTCAAGGCTTTGAGTTCCATCCTCAGGATGGAAAGTACAAGCATAGAATCAATTCAGTAAACTATCTCTTCACACCCAGGAGGACTGTACCCAGACTTGCCCCTTCAGCTTCCTAGTGAGCTTCTGCTCAGTCATGTGGGTTCTTGGCACAG
Source organism: Tokudaia tokunoshimensis (assembly GCA_036184795.1). NCBI lineage: Eukaryota > Metazoa > Chordata > Mammalia > Rodentia > Muridae > Tokudaia > Tokudaia tokunoshimensis. The sequence goes on along the minus strand of BTHU01000002.1, from coordinate 136,718,968 downwards.
AGCATAAGCATCAGATTCTTTCACCTCCAAGTAAGCGATTTATCTGGAACTCTGCCCTGGTCCATCACCCTTGTGATTCTCCTTGACTTCCCCTGCCCCTCATATAAAGCCCCAGGTTCCTGTTTTTGAAACTCTGGGATAGCTGAACATAGGGCACCAAATCCTGCTAATTTTCTCTCCCAATTTAACAACAATGAGACTTTAACCCCTTGGCAATCAGTGTTGGTCAGGATATCCTGGCAGTAAAAGACTCAAGGACAGAGAAAGAGGCAGCACCCCATCATTATGCCAAAGCAGTACAGTTTTGCAAAAAAAAAAAAAAAAAAAACCAAAAAAACCCCAAAAAAACCAAAAACCAAAAACAAAAACAAAAACAAAAAACAAAAAACAACCCCCCCCCAAAAAAAACCCAAAACCAAAAATCTTCGGCATTCATGATGTTTCTGAGAAACTGGGGAGCTGGCAGAACATATGGGGGTATTGACATGCAAATGAACACCAGTGGAGATTTTGTTGTTGTTTTTTCTAGTTATATTTTATTATGCTGGGCTTTTTTTGTTTGTTGTTTTTGACTTTGCATAAATTCTTTCTGCTTCTGTGTGGATCTGTCAAACTGTAAGAATGATTCCCAGGCCACCAGCTTACCAGTTCCCATACTTCAAACCATCCACTTAGGCACCACTTTCACATCTCACTGGGACTTCCTCATCCTCAAACCTCCTAAGAAAGTAGTGGTTTGCCTGCCTCTTGAGAACCCAGTTATTAACACTCTGCATCACTGACAGCCTTCTTTTGGTACAGTGTTCTTTGTAAAACAAACCGTATGACTTTGATCACACTTCTATACAAAGCTAAGCAAGCCCTTAGCACTTTGGATTAGCTTGTAGAGTATCTTCTGATGACATACCGATTGCAGAAGGAGTTGTGTCTTCAAAATTTGACTCAATAATTTTTTAAAATCTAGTTTACAATGTATTTACCTTCAGAAACATCATCAAATGGCTCGGAGGGCATATTACATAGCAGGAACAAAAGCTACAACTAGACATGCTCAGGAGACCATCTAGGTTTTTTTAGGATCTAAAATGTATACATAGTCTAAGAAAAATATGCAAATGATGAGAACAAAATTGCTCCCAGAACAGTGGCTAAGGCTCTGGAAATGAGATATTTTTTCAAAGAAGAACACTAAATTCTTAGAGCTTATCTTTTAAATTTTATTACAGTCTTCTGCATTTTTTGGCTTTCATAGTATTAGGTAGGCACATATCTTGTCCTCTATGAACTACAGTTAATGAATGCTAACCCCAAAGTACATTGGTTTCCTCAACTTCCTTTCTGTTCTTGCTCCTGTGTTTCAGTTTTGCTTGTTGAAAACCATGGGAACCACAGAATGCAAAGGCTCTTCCAAAATCACACATCATTGCTCTCTAAATAGGAAGAAACTGGAAGCTGAGACACTTTACAAAGTCAAAGAGTTCTTTATAGCAAACCCTAAGTAGAACCAGGATCCTTCTGACCGTCTCTTTTCAAATTCTTTCTCCATGGCTTTAAACCCTTTTCAATAAAATTACTTTTCTGGAAAGAGCTAGGGCTCTTCTGTGCTGGGGTTCTCAGACAGTTCCTTTTGAATGATTTCTCCTAGAGTCAACTGCTGTTTGTGATAGAAGTTAGAAAGACTGTCAGATGTAATTCTGTGTCCCCATGTAGTTTAGTGATTTAAGACAAACAAATGAAAACTTATGAAGAATTATTTGCATTCAAACAAACCAGCACATAACCACAGCTCCTAAATAAATTGCTCAATTTCAGCCAAACAGTTACTCAGTGTATAAACAAAGGTACTGGCCAACTCAGTCCAACAACTAAAGAATAAATAAATAAAATAAAAATAAGTAAAGAAGCCCAAGTGCTTTCCCCCTTAACTATATTGACTATTATTGTTATTTTCTGGTAACGGTAATGGCACCCAGAGCCTTGTATGTGTAGGCAAGTGTTCTACTACTGAGTTACACATTCAAACCTAGAATAATATTAGTTCAGATCTGTCATATCATTAGCTATTACCGGTGACTCTGGTTATAAAGGAATTTGTTTTATTACTATTGATAGATGGATCAACAACACCCGGACCCTAACTTCAGATGCCTTGGGGATTACTCAGCGCTGTTTTCTACTTTATTCCTATGGGGTCACTAAATTTTTCTCTGAGGGCTCCCTCAATTCTTTTCTCCTCAGGGGAGGATAGATATTCTGGTTCATTCAGAGTCTTTTAAAGATGGAGGGAGAGACTCTGCTTTGTTTAGTTCTAAGTATAGGATTTAAAGAGACATATCTTCCCCATCACTTGGATCAGTATGATGTGATGGCCACTGTATATTTTAGAAAGCATAAATGTAAATGGGCACAGCAGTTTACAATTCTGCATGGACTTTATGATTCAGAGGTTTTATATTTCATATACTATTCCACATGATCACTTTTCTAATGGCACCAGTTTGCTCCTATTTTAAACAACATGATGCCTTGGAACCCAAAGTCCAACACAGTACAAATAAAAAGTTTTATTTCTTATTTGTAGATAGAATGCAGCCAGGACTTCAGTAGGCATCACTCTCAGATATGGAGTGAAGAGTTGGCAGGCAAACCCAGGGTTTTTCTATTTATTGTTTTATGACAAGTCATAGCACTAAGAAGGGTTTTTGAAAACCACTCTGTTTATTTTCATCAACAAACATGGGATCATGTGATCATTGTACCAGCATGATAGTCAAACATCCTAAACTTCCAAAGTCCATTCAGTTATCAAACTGCCTTGAAGAAATGAGGGTTCTCGTTCCAACACACTGGTGGGTTTCAGAGATCACTAGGATTTCTTCAGCAAGGGCTGTGCTGAAGCAAACCCCTGGAAGACAAGTACTGGTAGTGGGGAGAATGGATTCCACCCTATGTGAGGGTGTTGAAAAGGCATAATGCTCCTAAGACTTTTTAGTGACTCTATAGTCCACCTCCCCCTAACCCTGAGACCAGAATACTCAGTCCATACTCTTGGAGGCAAGATGATGAAAATTATTGTATCTTATCCCAAAGATACAATGTTAAAACTGATAGAAGAGCAGGAACATTTAATTATCTGTTTTGAAAGGTATGAGTGGCCCCAGGGAATAAGACATAGAAGAAAGAAGTTTAGCTGAGGAGAGGGAGTGGCCCCTGCTAGCCCAGAGGCAAAGGCTGAGAGGGCAGCAGTTGGTGGGTTCCTAACAGGCTATGGTTAAATTGAGCAGTGAGATAAACATAAAGAATGGCCCTTTCAGTCTGATCATTTTCTTTTTTGAGGGTTCTGGGTAATTGGTCATCCACTACACTGAGCAGCCTCTCCAGGCTTGGCCGAACAGATGCTGATGACATTAGCTGCAAGCTGGGTGTACAATGAGACCTAAACTTCTCTCCTTATGGCCTCAGCCACTTTCTCACATCCCCCACCATCTCGAGAGGCTACACTTCAGCAAAACTTTTCCTATCAATGCAAATCTTAGCTTTCACAGTCCTGGCCAAGCGATAACATAACACCCCTGAGATAGATGCTATCAAATGAATAATAGGACCATGCTGATAAAGAACAATTCTCACTGCAAATCACATTCTGGGTTTCTCTTCCATATTCTCTACTGAACTGTTTCCATTGGTGCTCAATTTGATTACACCAGATAAGGAGAAAACAGTGCCAAACAATTTGATTTTAGTTCTGTACAATCAGTGAATGGGTTGTTTATATTTGGCTGGGACTCTTTTTCTTTTTCTAGACCCTAACTGTAGGCAATTCTGTCACGATCCAATCAATAACAATGTCTAGTTTGATGAACAAATATTGGGCTAGTGAAAAGCCTTCTGTTGAAAGTCCATAATTTCAAAGGGCATAAGCAACAGTCTTTAATTCAATTAAACAAATAGTCTGAGTAACTATTATGGGAAAAGCACAAGCTTGCATACGAGGGGGAAAAATGACAACCCTTGGCCTCTGAGCTTGAGAAGTCTATAATCGAGCTTTTGTGGCCCCTTCCTTAAAGCAGCTTAATAGCTATTTGTTTCACAAAGGGCTTCCAATTATCTTATTTTTAACTCAAAGACCTAGAGCCAAAGAGTCAGCTGGGAGGAAGTCTCCAAGTGATTTCTAGTGGTTTGGGCGCTGTGTCTTTCAGAACAAAGGTAGGAGTAAGTTGGCCACTGTTAAATACATTTAAATTCTTGCCTATTAGGGTGGGCTGGCTTTCAGTCTCTTTCTCTCCCTCACCTAGCTTTTAAGTAGTACTAAATTGATAGGATTTCCAGCATGGATTTCAGGTGTGCACTGGAGGTTAAGATTATAAGAACCCAGAGCCTGCAAGATGAGTGGCTCTAGGTAAAACTGAACTGGCTTGCCTTTCAGCAGCCTCCTCTCTCCCTAGTGCCTAATTCGGTAGATCTCAGACTCCAGCTCTCTTTCTTGCACCTATTCTTGGCAAGCTGTTGCAATTTGCCTTCAAGTGTTAATTCTGTTTAGTCATGTGGCTCTGCAGTCTTCCTTTACTTTTCTGCTTGTGGAGTAAGTTTATTCTCTGTAATCAAATTAGCTCCACAGAGGCTTCGCTTGTGTGTCTCTTGTCATGGCTGCTTTTGGTACTTAGCGCACAGACCCCACTGTACTATGATTTGTGTTCTGTAGTCCTAGAACAGCATGCTGAGAGTGCTCCCAACTAGAAGTCAGGAAGCTTACGTCATAGCCTTCAGTTTTCTATGTGCTTGCCCCTCTCCACTTCAGTTCCTTCTTCTTAAATGAAGATAATAATAAAAAATAGTAGCCTTCAGATGTCCCTGGGCTGGAATGTAAAGAATGTGTAAAATACTTGGGAACTGTAGTGCCTAGGCCCTTGTGTATCACTGTGAAGGTATCAATCACCTCTCCTTCAGGGAAAAACTCAACTGTTCTTACTGGCTTGTGACTTTCTCAAAGCTATCAGCTTTGAGAAGTCATTTAACTAAAAAGAAAGAAAACCTGAAATAGTCATCAAAACACATTAGGAGATAATACAATTTTTTTTCCTAAAATCTGAATGGGCATCAAGTTACACGTATCCACCTAATATTTGGCTGGCTCTCTTGGCCATTGGCAGTGAGTGACTACACTCAGGGCTTTCAAGAGCTGGATCAGGTCTTCTGCATGGGACTTGTAGCTCTTACTGCCTAGGAACAGTCATCATACCATAGACCATAACAGCAAAGTCAGATCCTGGCTGTAAAACCTGAAGAACAGAAACCTAGACACTTCCAGCTGCTGGTGGACGGGGAGCCACATCTAGGTTTCATTTTAATGTAATTTGATGTTACTTCTCAGCTTTGTATCAGAAGCTTTCTGCTTCCTAGAAAACTGGATTCCTCGGAAAGGGGAAATCATTTGGAATGTAAAAAAAAAATATATATATAGAAAAAAAAAAAGAAAAAAAAGAAAACTGGATTCAATGATAATTTTCATCTATTATGAATTTTTTAAACAATGTCACTCAATGAATCTCCAGGTACTTAAGAATCCTTTTGTGTCTTGGGGTTGTAGCTTAGTTCTAGCACATGTGTACCCAACATACTTGCCGGGGATTCAATCCAATATTTAGCATACACAAACAAACATTCAACTGGAGTATCAAAGGCAACTTAGATCCTTGAAGAAAGTAGAATTCATGTATATAATAGAAGGCTAGAGCCTCCAGTTTCCCAGGAATAAAGCTAGGTACTGTAAGGAAATAGGTCTCATGATATCCTAATGTACTTTTGTGCCCACTTTGGACCTGGGACAAATGAACATTGAAAAACTGAAAGGTTGAAGTGGGACACAACACCCTTCCACACCTGCTTAGCCTCCTGCACGGCTTCTGAGACACTCTTTTGACCAGAAGGCTCCACGTTCATTCATGACTGTAGAGATGACCTATGAGTTCTTGTATTACTCTCAAAAGTTTTTTATTACAGCTTGGAGGACTTACTCCTTTTTCAGGACAATGTTTACTTATCCTATTTGAAGACATTTCCTGTGTTTTGGACCTAGCCTGCCACTAGATTTTAACAGTCTGCAGCTGAACTGTATTTTGCATACGCATGCGCACAGAGGCAAATCACTTAGTCAAAGGAAACAACCCCCAGCCCCAGCCACCCCCAATGAAGAGAGCAGAAGAGAACTAACTGATTTGTCTGTTGTCTTTCCTGTCAAGATCGCCCTCGCCTTGGCTTTGGTCAGCGGGAAGGACTTTATGTATGAGTCATACAAATGCTTTGCCAGGGCTCGCAGATCAGCAGACTCTGGGTTCAGCTGGTCGATATCACTGGAGATCTCCGCCAACAGCTTCTCCTTCTCGGCCTGTGGCATCCGCCCAAACCTGATGGCTACAGAGGAAGAGGAACGACAGGATGAATCATTGGCTCATTACTAGGGCTCCGCATTGTGCTCTCCCTAATCTTGGTTCCCACAGTGTGAGCCCCCCCCCCCCCCCAGCGCTGGTTCTGCCTTCCATATACCACTTTGCTCATGTTTTTATTTCACAACAGTAGCACAGATAAATGAAAATTAACTTATTTACTTCTTCAGTTAAAAAAGGCAACATATGATCCTGTTAGGAAATTGGAAAGATCTGTTTAGCAAATAGGAATACATATTCATTTAAACATGAATTGAGAGACAGCTCCTATCCATCGTTATGCAAAGTCATCTTCTTTATAGAGCTTTCACGTACAGCTAATTATTTCTTTCCAGTATTCCTCCAACCCTAGGCATTTCAATGTTCGAAATGTTCACACTGTACTATAATTATGATTTTTTATGCCTCTAATCCCTCTGTGGAACAATGTCCTGCAGACAGGGACACTGTCATATTTATCTTGGTAACCTCTGCACTTCATAAAAGGTAAGGCAAGAGTATCTTTGTGTTTCATGAATTAAACAGCTATGGAGAGGTTCAAGTTGTACGAACTTAGACCCTGTTCTCAGGCAGTTTGTATGAGCTATTTGTTCTTGTAAAGAAAGACTGGGGGACTTGGACATTAAAGGGATGGAAGTTGACCTATCCCCTAACTGCAGAATTTCCCCTAATGAGGTTTATCAGAATACCTTTAATTTGACTTCTCTAGGGGTGAGGAAGTGTGAATGCAAAGGAAAAATTTAAAACAGATTGTAAGGCTTAATGTAGGAATTAACCTGTGTGAGCTGGGGTGTCCTTTGGCACAGAACCCTTGCCTGGCATGAGCAAGACCTGTATCCCAGTCCCAGAAAGTGAAATAAATAATAATCTGTTTATAGATTTTTCAACTTGAATAAATTTTCCTACTTCTTTTCTGATATTATTTATAAAATGCCACTTTGAACAATGTTTCTTTGGGACCATTCTTTGTTGTTGTTTTAAAAATATTTGTAAAAATAATAAAATAAATTTAAAATAAGGGTGCTGCAGAGTTGGTTTCATGGTTAAGAGCACTTGCTCTTGTAAGGACCTGGTTTGATTCTCAGCAACTGTTTGGTGGCTCACAATCATCTACAACTCAAGTTCTAGGGGATCTGGCATTCTCTTCTTACCTTTTTGGGTATTAGGCATGTACATATACATACATGCAGGAAAATCATAAAAAATAAAATAAAATTTAAAATAATATATATTTATTTAGTTGTGTGTGTGTGTGTGTGTGTGTGTGTGTGTGTGTATGTGTGTATCTGTGTACCACAGTGTATATGTGGAGGATTTTCTCCTTCTGCCATGTATGACTCAGGCCATTGAACTTAGGTTATCAGACTTGGCTAGCTCTCTTTAGGGGCATTCTTTGGACACTGCTTTCCCACAGTGGGACATCTGGCTCTCATACTCAGTAGTACCTTGAGCACCATTCTATGTGATACTCAAGATGATAGTGGGCTCTTTTACTTAGATGTGAACAAAGGTTGGGGCACATTTACATATAGCTCTAGCACTTGGTGGCATTCAATCAAGGTTGTTGAATATGAGAACCAACAGATTTATGGTTCTTTTTTTGTTTTTGAGATGTTAAAAAATTAAAAAAAAAGAAGTGTGTGTGTGTGTGTGTGTGTGTGTGTGTGTGTGTGTGTGAGAGAGAGAGAGAGAGAGAGAGAGAGAGAGAGAGAGAGAATTTGCCTGCATCTCTGCATCACAGTGTGTACCTAATGTCTGAGGAGGCCAGCAGAGGGCAGTGGGTCTCCTGGAATTGGAGTTACAGACAGATGTTAATTGTTATGTGGGTGCTGGGAATCAATCCTGGGTCCTCTCCAAGAGCAGCTAGTGCTCTTAATTGCTAAGCCATCTCTCCAGCTCCAAGCAGATGGTTTTTATTCTTAGACTAAAGATAGTATGTCTATCATAAGACAAGGCATATGGGAATATTTCTATCTGCTCAGTGACTTTATTTAATCGTTAGTGCTGGGGATTGAGTCTTGGGCCTTGTGCATGCTGAACTCATGTTCTACCACTGAGCCACAACTCAGTTCTTATTATTTTTTATTGTATTTTATAGTTTGAGACTAAGTCTTGCTGCATAGCACAATGTGGCCCAGAACTTGAAACTCTCCTGCATCAACCTCTCTAGTTGGTAGGATTACAGGTCACTACCTGCCCAGTGAATTTTGTTTTAGAGAAAGACTGATTTGTACTTGAGTCTCAAATGTGTAAATTCAACTCAGTTGGCCTTATACTTTATCATTAATAAAACTATTGCCCTACAGGGACCTCATAAGAAACCTTGCTTGGAGGGGAAGAGATGCTTGTCTCTTCATTTACATTAGATCAGCATATGTTTAGATACTTTTTCTAAATATAACCTTTACACATGACCCCTTCAAATAGAAATCTTTAAACAAGTGCCATTTTAAAGTCAAAATTGCAGACTCCCTCTTCATTATTCTTCCATTTTAGCTGCATTGGGATAGGGGATGTCAGCTTACTGAGGGGTCCTTCCACCCAGTCCCCAGATCCACTGGGCTCCCTCATTCTATGACCATGACACTACTGTCTTCTATTAATAGCTCTGGCCACAGTAGTCGACAATGGTGTTTTCTTTTCTCCCCTGGTCTGCAGTCTCCATGAAGACAGGAGTCTTGCTCATTACGCACAGCACTTAATATATTGTTTGGCACATATTAAGTTCTTGTAGAACATTTTGAAATACAATGAATAAATACATGTTCATCATAAAATGGAGAACTGCTCAACAAGGCCCCATCTGTCCGTGAAGGATCTATGGGTGGTTAATGGTTGTTGGAGGAGGCAGAGGCATTTTTTTTTTCAGTGGTGTAGCCACTGGTAAGTTGCCCAAGCTCCTGTAAATAACCCGCACACATGCTTCTGTACATTATCCTAAGTAAACTCATTAGGTCCCAAAATAAAAGAAGGAGGGAAGGGGGAGGGAGAAGGGGAAGAGGAAAAAGGAGGAGAAGAGAAAGAAGGATGATGAAGACAACAACATAAAAGTAGAAGGGGTTGGGTAGTTTGGAAGAGGAAAGGGACAAGGAAAGGTAATGGGGGTGAATATGACATGCATACCTGAAAACACCAGTTATGCCAATTAGTTAATATGTACAAAATAACAACAACAATTTAACAACCATGCAGAAGATCCTTTTATAGTCCTCTGCAAAGCCCTTGGTAACCACCATGTTTTTCACACAAAACTTTTTTGGTTTGCTGTCCTTTGAGGAAATGGGGACAGAGCATGTGAAAACCACTTGGGAATATTCTAAAATTATATGTTTTCCACAGAGCATTCTAATAACCCATTCCTATATCCAAATGGGATATATATGTCTCCCAAGTTTTATATATATAACATGGGGTTTGAAAAAGCTTTCTAAATGCTAGGCTTTCTTGTATGTATACATTAGTTAGTGTGATGCTATTACTGCATTTCTAATGCATTTACGTTAGTTATTCTGCTAGAATAGAAGCTATATGAATACCAGGCTTTATCTTTGCTCCTGAGTACAACAAAGTACATAGACTAAACAATAAATGTGTGAAAATTTAAATTCCAAAAAATCAAGTTTAAAATTAGACAGAAGATGAGTCAATATGTACATTGGGAAATTTACATGAGAGATTGTAAAAATTATGACATATTAGATGATGAAACTGTGGTCTGGGCACATGAATCAGTGGTAGAGTGCTCTCCTAACATGTGTGATGAAGCTTTGGGATTGCTCACCAGCAAATAATAAAATGAAATGAAAAATAAAAACAAAACACACACACAGAATTTCTGAAATACAATTTGGAAAAAAATCAGAGCTATCATAGTGAGACAGAAGTTGCTAGAATCATCTACTGTTTCACAGACCACTCTACACAGCACTTTACTTGATGAATAATTACTAAGTGGACTTTCATGTTAGATACTGTCCTAAGTTCTGGTTATTTAAAAAGTGTTGCATGTATGGGAGGTCAGAGGAAAAGTTTTGGGAGTTGGCTGTCTTCTACTATGAGTCTGGAGGATGGAACTTCGGTTGTCAGGCTTCTGACCAGCTCCTTTACCCGCTGAACTATCTCAATGTCCCTCTGCTTAATTTAAAAGAAAATTTATTTATTTATTAATATGTGTAAATATTTTGCTTGCACATACATTTTTGTACCATGTGTGTAAAGTCCCTATAAGGCTGGAAGAGGGCATAGGATCCCTGGAGTTACAGACCACCATGTGTGTGCTGGGACTCAAACCTGGGTCTTCTTCAAGAACAACCAGTGTTCTTAATCACTGAGCCACATCTCCAGCCCTTCCTCTGATTAACATTCCCCCCTCCCTTTGGTCTTTTGAGACAGGGCTTCTCTCTGTAGCCTTGGCTGTACTGGAACTCACTCTGATCTAGAAGATGAGACAATATGTACATTGGGAAGTTTACATGAGAGAAGGTAAGAATTATGACATATTAAAAGATGAAGAAATTGTGGGTTGGGCATATGGCTCAATATGAGTTTGGGCTGGCATCAAACTCATAGAGATCTGCCTGCCTCCGCTTCTTGAGTGCTAGAACTAAAAAGGCATTTGACACTATGACTGGCTATGATTAAAAGTTTATAGACAAGGAACTATAAACATACATGGACATTAACATGCCTAAAATGCATCTTATCTTTCCTAGTGGGCAATCACAAAAGCCAAGTTAATTAGTTAAAGACAGTCTCCTATCACACTAGCAGTCCTTTTTTCCTTCACCTAATAAAAATAGCTAAAGCTTTCAATATCACTTTAATTAGGATGCCAAAAGGTAGTGTTTTTCAGCTAGAATCTGAACAAATTCATATTTCCATAGGTAGAAGTTCTCAAAATGGCTAAATCTCATGAATAAGGCATCTGTATTGATAAGTAATTCTGCTACAAGTTAGGCAAAACTTGTTCCACGGGTAGATTTAGCATTTCTACACATCAGGGGCTTAGCAAAGGAAGGAGACAAGGTCCTGCTTGGTGGAACTAAATCTGTGTATAACAGATCTGAAGGAGAGAAACATTTTATTTGTTTCTTTGTACAAAAACATGGATTTGTGTATCTCAGGCTAGTTTTGAACTTGCTTTGTAGCTGAGCATGAACTTGAACAACTGATCCTCCTGCCTCTGCCTCTCAGGTGCTGAGATTATAGTTGTATGCTCCCATATCTGGATTCTTTTTTAAAGAGAAAATCCTGGCTGTATGAGTTCACTTGGAGTTCCAGGTAATCCTAGCTATACCCACATTAGCTTAGTATTTAGAAAAGGCACAAGGAGGATTTAGCAAGGCCATGCTTTCTAAACATGGCTTTTAATATTGGGTATGAAGCAGTGCAGAGGATATGTTTTCTATGGCTGACAGATCAGATTGAAGGCCACTGCTTTTCCTGGCAGGTAAAGAACAAATACCAACATCAGGTTTATCTACTGGTCTCCTAACTTTTTTAAGCTGTTAGAGATTGGTGTTTTTAGTTAAGTAATTATTTTAAATTTATTTTTAAGCTGTTCAAATAATGGAACCCATGGCCTGGTACATGCTAGGCAAGTGTTCTATCAGGGAAATGAATTCCAGCCCAGTTCCCACCCTTTAAGCAGAGAATTGGAGGAGGTCAGGGAAGTTGGGAAGTTGTTTCCTAGAAGGCTAAAGTTAAAGCTCGGAAACAAAGATGGACATTATAGATTGGGAACCAGGAAAAAATATATACACATATAAAAATACATGTATATTTTATATATATGTATATGTATATATACATATGTTATATGTATAGCATAACATATCTCACATGTATATATACACATTCTTATCTTCTACCAGTGATGATGATTAATTTCCAATGACAAAAGGAATATATTCTCTGTTACTCTGAGTCACTGAGAGAAACTGTCTGGCCTCTTGGAAGGCAGTAGAATTACCACTGCCATAACTGTCATCAGGAAGTCAACTTTCTGATTTCTTCTCTATGGGTAATAGAAAACTATGTAATATCCATGGTCCCCAATTACTTTATCTGGAGAAGAGGAACTAGGAGAAGATGTCTCAAGATTCCTTCTTATTTTTATATTTAGCTCTAAAGCACTACAAAGATCTAACCATGCTGAATTACAGTACTTCGGAATACACTTTGCTTTCTTTTATAAAGCAATGTTTGTCCTATATTTGAGGCTTTACAAAATAAAAAGGCAAATTTTACCTGCTATAGTACTTGTCATAGACAGCAACTTCAATTTTTATATTTGGGGTGGTTACATACAGAGGACAGACAGGTGGTTTTAGCCTCGTGGTAGAGTATGTGCTTAGCAGGTTTAATCTCCAGCACAAAAAAAAAATCATCTAGAGAAATGTGTCTCAGTTTTAAAACAAACCATGAGAATCAGTAGGTTCTCCTTCAGGAAGACTATGTCTGGGAAAAGCTCACTAATTTCTTAAAAGGTATGTTATCATATAAATGATACAATTATTATATATTAATATATTAGCATAGGACAGATTTATCACTTCATACTTAGTACTGGTATTATTGTACAATAATCTTTAGGTATGTGGAATAATTAAGTATCTTGTTTTCTGGATCTGAGTATAATGCTAAAACATAGTAAACTGACATATTTTTAAAATATCTACCAATTTGTAGGTGCATTAAAGGGAGATGCTACTTAATTACAAAGACATATTAAAATGGATTTTCAAGATAATAAATCAAGTAAAATAGAAGAAGAATAAGGTTGAATCCTACAAAAAAACCAGTTTTTTTTTATTTTAATTTTTAAGGGGTGAGTTTGCAGTCATAGCAGGCTTTTAACAGCAAAGATGTGTCTCCTGGTCAAGTTTCCCATTTGTACATGTTTGTTACATGTAAATCACACAAGATATAACTGCTAGTTCCATGATCATTGCCAGTAAACAATATAACTCTTTCTTTCTTCCTCCCCCTGTGTTCTCTCTCCCCATGTGTCTGTTTCAGCAGAATGTGGTACACTGGGAAGGCACAGACTACTTAGAGCAAACACAAGGAATCAGAAAAGTCTCCAGGAAAGGCCTGTGAATAGGGCTTTGAATGTTAGGTAGGGAACAGAGGAGCAAGATCCAGAAACTACAATGCAAGCACAGAGACCATTTCCAGGAACAGCAAGACAGTTTTCTTGAAGTCTATGTGGAAAGGGGAAAATTATGGGAGAAGAGGCAGGGCCCCTAGAGAAAGATCATGAAGATCACAGAGACAATAGGAGGTGCTTTGTGCATTAGGACTGTGGCCATCTTTTCCTTCATGTCACAGAGATAATAATGGTTGATTGCTCTTTTTTTTTTTTAATGCAGTGATATATTACTTATGGTACACACGGGTGTCAGAAAAGGTCTGATTAACTCTGGGTGGCCAGGAGGCAAGGAGAGACAGAATGGGGACAGAGAGTCTCACATCTTCTTCAAGGGCACACCGAAATGATCTAGGTAGGCCCCACCACCTCCCCAGTAGAACCAGATACTGGCAAGTCAGCCTTTAACACAGGGCCTTTGGGTTCATTTCAGATCTAAACTACAGCAGGGAGTTTTTTTAAAAGCAATAAAGTTTAAATCTGTTATTTAGGCTTTCATGCTACATACTAGGACATACTAGGGCTGTTTGCCAGGCCTTGGGACAACTACCTCAGACAACGCTGAGTGCAACAAAAAATTGTGAAACCACTTTTTTCCCTTCAGATTTTTATGAAACCACTGAGAAACTATTTTTAAAGTTGTCAGCTTTTTATCTCCAATAAAAGGAAAAACCCCATATCATTTGTATCATAGGACATCCTAATCAACAAAGCTTTCACTAACTTTGAAACATGAAAAACATAATTATCAAATTTCAGTGTTATAGGGAAACCTGACTGAATGACTCATTAGTAGCACAAGCTAATTCTCTTCTACTTTAGATTATTTTTAAAAGTGTATTTACCCTAATTTTAGTTATTTAGTTTATATGTAAAAAGTAGCTCTGAGTATGAAATATTCATACTTCAAATGCTTTATGACTAACATTTTTAACTAAAAACAATATACATTTTTAAATATGGTAAATACTGGGATGTTATAGCAGATCTTTCCAACAGAAGTTATGTTTTTAAAAGATAAAGAAATATATGCAAGTATCCATTTGACTGAAGAAGCAACAAACTCCCTTCCCAGACAGACAGTATCATCCCATAAGTTACAGGTCCTCCTGGGTTCCCTAGGAGCTAGACTTTTATACATGTTAGCACTTCCATTCTGAGCTTCCCTCAAAGGTGGTTTAGGTAGGGTATCACATTGATTGTGCTCAATGATGCAAAAGATTCCTAAGCAACCTGTGGGACTAGAAACAATGATAGATTATTACATGATCAAAATAATTGGAACACATGTTCATCTTGGTTATTTACAGAAAAACCTGTAGTGGTTTTTTTTCTTTCTAGTTCATTCTGCTGGTGGGTATTTGAGAAACAACCTAATTTCCAGCAAGGGGGATTCTAAAGGTATATCTTCTATAGCATCTAGTTGGTGGCACAACAAAGCTGCAAGTTCTATATGTCACATATAGAAAAGCTTCAGCTATGTGCTACCTTTTGGGTCTACACTGTCTCCCAAAGACCCAGTTCAAGTGTGACTGCTCTTGGGAGGTGGTGAAACCTTTTGGAGGTGGGAAGATGCTTGAGGGTGTCTTTGGAGGAGTCTGTATTACCTCAGCTCTTCTCTTTCTCTTTTGCACTCCCTGAAGGATGAGTTCTTTCACTGCAGGCAACAGGGCCAAATGACCATAGATTAGAACCTCCAAAGCTGTAAGCTAAAACTAAACTCTTCTTTGGCTGGGTTGTTTTTTGTTTATTTTTTTTTTTTTTGGTTTTTTTGAGGCAGGGTTTCTCTGTGTAGCCCTGGCTGTCCTGGAGCTCACTCTGTAGACCAGGCTGGCCTCGAACTCAGAAATCCACCTGCCTCTGCCTCCCAAGTGCTGGGATTAAAGGCATGCGCCACCACCGCCAGGCATTTATTTGTTTTTTTGTTTTGAGACAGGGTCTCACAATGTAGCCTAGGCTGGGTCTAAACTCATGGAAATCCTCCTGCCTCAGCTTCTTGAGTCTGGAGTTACAGGAGTGTATCACCACACCTGGCTCTCTACCTTTAAAGATGTGACTTTTTTAGGGAGACTGATTTAGGTTTTTACTCTAGCCTTAAACTGATGAGCAACTGATAACACACACAGACTTGATTCAGGCACAAATTATGTTTTTATGGCACTAAAACATAGGTAGAAACTTTCAAATTCAGGCAACTGATATACCAGATGTTCACATGTTTGGAAAGACTCTAATATTGTCTAGTAAAATTATGGTCTAGCTGGTTGAAAAGTGAAGAATTCAGTGAGTTATGTTTTCCACTTTAAATAATGAGATAATGTCAACTGTGAAAGGATTTAATGATCACTGGCTTAGACAACTTTTGTCATTACTCTCCAGGGCCTTTGTTTCCTTTGAAGTCACTGTGGAATCTCCCTTCAAAAGTGCAAGGGAATTGCTGATAGAGAATCTAAACACATTAAGTGGGCTAAACAGAGGCAAAGAACAGAAAAGAAGTAACAGAGCCTAGATGGAGTGGTACATGCATGTGGGAGAGTTAGACAGGAGGATTGTGAGATCTAGGTCAACCTGGGCTGCATAGTGAGCCCCTGTTTCCAAATAAAACAGATAAAATAAAACATTAAAAATAAAGCGACACATATTGGGGCAGGTTAGTTGTGGAGTGTTCATTGTTGTATATACTGAAAACAGCTCCGTATTGATATTCATGTAGAATTCACAGGGTGTCTCCTCTGGTAACTTAAAAAGGCATTTTGTGTGGGTACTGTTACTCATGCTGTTCGCTTACGCTGGCTAGTATGACCATAGTCACTTAGAAAATTTTGTATTCTGAAATGTTTCCTTATTAGGACTTGATTAAAGCCCACTGCAGATTCCTGCCCCGTGTACAGACTATTCGAATGTTTCCTTTGTTGTGCAGCAAACACACTTATCTGAAAACCTCTGAGAAGTTTTGTTAGTCACTTGTAAGTCCTTTAATGGTTGAACAGCTTAAATCTCTGACACGAAAACATTTAATGCCCTTTGGTCCTTTGCAAGAAAAAACTGAACATACTCTTCAGATTGGCCCCCTCTACGTAGAGTAAATGAGCTGAGTTTTTGTTTGTTTGTTTTTGAGAGGGGATCTCACTATGTGACTGACCATAGAACCATGGCTGGCCTAGAACCTGCTATGTAGATCAGGCTGACCTTAAACTCATAGAGATATCTGCCTACCTTGCTTTCTAAGTGTTAGTTAACTGTTAAAGTCAAATTATGACTTTACTATCAATGGCATGGAGAAAATTATACTATCCCTACTACGTAGGTTAGAGTTTTGGGAGGAAGGGTACTAGTAATAGACTTTGGGGTCTTGTGCATGCTAAGCTCTGCACTGGACTGCACTCCCAGCTTATAGTTTAAATACTATTTACTTGCAAATGCTAAGCAATGGGAGATACATTTCATGTGAGGTGTGCTTGCTTGTAAACTATAGAAAATATGTTTTACAGCAATATTGCAGTGCCTGTAAGTGCTAGGAACTATATATATTTCATATGAATATGAGAAATGAAAATTTTTTTGAATAGGCAAACCCAAATAGCATTAAAAGCAGTATTGGCATGCTTTCCTAGACTATCTTGATGATAATGACCTCAAAGTCAATGATTTCTTCATAAAGATGAAATAAGTTTGCTGCAACTTGATTGCATCAACTAAAATAAAGCTCTTGGCTTGAAAAACTTGTTCTTATGTTTTATGAGGTTCAAAATAAAAAGGAAATTGGTGGAATTAAACCAGCAAATTATTTTGCAATCAATGACTGCAGTTGTACACTGCTACAAAGCAGATGTGGTCAAATGTTGAGGAAAGTTGGACCAGATTCCCTTCCTGTCCAGTGCTGTTGATAGCTCTATTCATAATGCACTCTTGCCTTTAAAGAAACTGGTCCATAAAGACAACTACACCTTTTACTGCTTTCAAATGGTGGAGAATCAACCAATTGCTCATTGACAAGCATATTGATGGTTCCCACTATGAGAAACAAACATCTCCATGATGGAATACAAATTTAATCTTTACAGATAAATTAGAATCTACAAAGATGAACACTAAGTTCAAAGATTATCTTCTTACCAGATCAGTTTTTCAAGAGATGAAAGCAAAAGAAAATAAAGATCGGAGCTGGGTGTAGCTCAGTGGTAAAATGCACACTTAGTATGCACAAAGCCCTGGTTCTGATCTCCTGCATGAGAGAAAGAAAAGAGGAGAAAGGAAGGAAGGAGGGAGGGAGGGAGGAAGGGAGGAAAAATTGGATATCAAATGAAATAAAACTTTGGACTTAATCTGATAACTTTAGTATATATTAGTTCTTGAATCCATAAGAATTTTTTTTTAAGCATTGACTAAGACTTGACAACCACTATTAAGTTTCAGCTAAAATTAGTTTTGTGGGACAGTCAACCAATCAGAACCAAATGGTAATGAAGAATTTGTTTTTAACAGGCATAGATCTTCTGTGATGAATGTGCTTGAGTGCTACAGCTCATGAACACATGGATCTTTTCTACTATCTCTCTGAAGCCAATAATGTCATTTTTTTCTAATGCTGGGGGTGGAACTCCAGGATCTCATATGCACTATATGAATGCTTCTTTGCAGGCTACACTTCTAAAAAAATATGAGATTTTATCCTTTTGCATTGAAATAGCATTGAAGTTTTGTGAGAATTCCAAACACTTCTGTCTTTTTTCTACAAGTCTGTGTGTTCTCTGAAGTCAAGGATAGTATACCATGTAAAGGCATGGTAAACAACAACAACAACAACAATAACAACAACAAAAATACATAAACCAGAATTCTGATATTGCTCCTTGGTTCTTATACTTTGAGCATCAGAGACACTCAGCATTTCCTTAAAGCAGGCAGAAATGACCAACACATAATTATAATTCTGTCTTTATGCTGTTTTAAAAAAAGATTTCAAAGCAACATACATATCATGATAATCATTATATTTACATTAAGACATCAGTTTTTCAAAGATCCTTTCCCTAAGTTTTAAGTCTCTTCTCCAGTTATTGCAGGTGCCCAGCCAAGTGAAGGATTCTATCTAAAAGCTGAAAGGTGCTGGCCTACATGAAGAAGTTCTCATCAGGATGATTTTGAAACTTACTACTCTTTAGAAGAATTTACCTACCCATTTCCATTAGTTGTCCTAGTGTCTATTGACCTAGACCTGGCATTGGCCAGGAGAGTTACAAGATGTGCACATGGTTCTCAGTATCCACTTACCATTGTGAGACATCCCCACAGCAAGGCACTTCTGAAATCGACAGTACTGACATTTATTTCTACTTTTTTTGTGGATCCGACAGTTAAGATCACACCTATCATAAATAAGCTTCAATCGGATGGTTCTTCGGAAAAAACCCTGCAAAAGGATATGGAAAATAAACAATTTCTAAGTCTCTGTGATACATGAAAGTAGCAATCTGTGGATAAAGACCCTCACTGACTTGGATGTCAGCAAAAGTGGATTTGGGTTGGAAAGATCACTCAAACAGTAAAGTGCTCGCCTTGCAAGCCTAAGGGCATGAGTTCAATTCCCAGGAACCTTTGAAAGATGCTGGGCCTTCTGTGGTTTGTGCTTGTCATCCCAGGACTGGAAGGCAGAGACCAGAGGAACGCTGAGGCTCATTGACCAGCCAGTTTAGTCTAATTGGTGAGCTCCAGGCTGTGGGAGACCCTTGTCTTGAATATGGTTGACAGTGTTCATGAGGATGACTCAGTCATTGCCCTTCATCACACATGCATTCACACACACACACACACACACACACACACACACACACACACACACACACAAAATTGTACTGTACCTGTTTACATATATGAACTTCTACACACTCACACACACACATAAAACACAAGGTGGGTTTGTGACACAGTTCCACCATGGGGGCCTTGCACAAGTGACTCTCTGTAGTTCATTGGTCCTTTCTGTAAACCAAAGTACAGAAGGATCCTCTGGGGTTTTTTTTTACCACTTAGACACTGAGCACATCCCACTGATGTCATGCAGTGTACCTTGGCTCTACATTTGGTTTTCAGCATGCTCTAAGAAGTGCTCTGGATTTAATGTAATGCAAATAAAATACCATGTAATCAGTCCAGTCTCTCAGCAAATCATTCCAGCAGTGTGCCCCAGCCTTCACAATTGTGCTAAGCAGCTTGGCAAAGTTATAGTCATTTCCTTCTAAAGCATGATCGGGGCCAATAAAAATCCACATGTGAATAACTTTTTGGAATTCTCCATGTTGCAATTTCCTGCAGGATTTGTTTTATTTTTTATGTAACTGAAAGAATACCCCACCATTGTATCTTGCAAGCAGAAAGAGATAGCAGGAAATAATATGAGAAGCAATTGGGAAATCCTCAGAAAGTCTGCTACCTCAAAATGCAAATATGTCCTTCTGGGACTAACAGAGTGCTCAGCTGAATTTACTACATATGTTGGATAGAACTGCAGGAAATTTAATTGGAGGTATCTTCCAGCTCCATTGTGCATGTTGTGTATTTGGGTATGTGTGTATCTACAGTTCTTTTTTATTTCTTATTATGTTCATCTTCATGAAACTCACTTCTCTCAAATTCATCTGGTCCTGTTATAAAAACTCAGAATTGGGTCAGCAAGATGTCTTCATAGGTAAAAAACCATGTAAACCTAACAACTCAAGGAAGAAGCAAATGGACTCTTCTAGGCTGTCCTCTGACCTTACATGAGCACTGTGGCACATGTACATGGTCACACTCGAATATCATACACAGAAAATAGTATAAATAAATAAAAATAAAATTTAATTAAAATAAGACCCCACAGAATTAATATTGGCTTTGCTTTGGCATGCATCTTAACTTTCTTTAGAATCATCCTCCCTAGAGCTTCGTGCATATTACCAATGAGCTACCTCCCTGACATTAGAATGATATATTGAATACGAAACAAATAGGCCTGTTCTACTGCTTGCTTGATATCCTTACTGGAAAGTTCAATTGTCCTTCAACCCAGTGTCCTGGCCCTCCCTATAAGCTTCTTTTCTTGAGGCTTTCTCCAATTGAGCTGAAACAGCTTCATGCTCTGTTTCTTAAGCCAGAATTCATGAAGTCATCTTGACTTGCTTTTTCTTGAAGTTACTCCATCTCTTTCTTTCCCTCAAATGGCTAGCTCTTTCTTTAAATACAGGCTTAATATTCCATTAGCTGAAACACTTGTAAACATAAATACTTTGGATTTCAGATTAAAAATAATTTTCTAAAATAGTTGCAAATACAAAGTAAGGTATCTCCGTCTTGGGGAAACATATAAATCTAAGTCTATAAACATGAAATCTATATTCCTCTTCACCTCTATCTCCAGTACTAGAACTCTAGGCCTGTGCATGGCAGGAAAATCTCTATCACTTATCTACATTCCTCCTTCTGCCCCTTTCTTGAGAAAGGGTCTCACTTTATAATCTGGCTTCAAACTTATAATATTCTTTTCTTAGTCTCCCAAGTGCTGTGATAGCAAGATAGGCTCCACTGTGATATTTTATATACATAACCTGAAGGTGGTAATAGCGACCAGTCCAAGGCTTTGCACAAGCTACGCAAGTTATTGCTGAAATACTGAGCCTTTGGAATTTTAAAGACAAGAGTCTCATTATGTAGCCCAGGCTGCCCTTGAACTTGGGTTTCTCCAGCTTTGGCCTTCCAAGTGCTGGGATTTTAGATGTGTGCCACCATGAGTAGCTGAAAAATACCTTTATACAGTATTTTTACTGAATCCATCTTTTTGACTGCAATCTGTTCAATGGAATCCATGGAATCAATGGATATCCATGGAATTTTCCATATGACAATATGTTGTCACTAAAAAAAATTTCAGGATCTTGTGATTTTGGATTCTAGAATTAGGAATACTTAATCTGTATTTGTATGTCTGCACCTTTTATTACAAATCTTGGTAATATCTTCCCTTCTCAATCAGCCTTATCCTTCATCTGATGTTGTCTTCCTGTCCCTGTATGTGCCCCACTTCTGGAACTCCTCGAGTCCTTACTCCTTATCTTGTTTCTAGTAGTACTTGTGACTTTATAACAGAGCATAGAAATTACCTACCTAAGTGTCTAAATGCTCAGCACAAATGCCCAAGTGTTTCTTTTTTTCCCCCATTCTCACCCCTCACTTAAAATTGTGACTTTCATGGGGTAGAGTTGTCTCTACCATTGGACACAGCCAGAGCCTACAACAAAACTTCATTAAAATCTCACATGTAATTCAATCTCCTTCTGATCATTCTCTAAGTTTGCTACAGTTTATTAATCTACTCACATAGTGACAGCTGTTTGAATTACTGGTGTTTGTTACTATGAGTGAGTTTACAGAAGCATTACTGTAAAGTTGTGCTTACTTTTTTGAGATAAGGTTTTGCTATGTAGCCTCAGACTTGCAGCGATCCTCTTGCCTCAACCATCTGAGTGCTAGAATTACAGGCATGTAGTATCATGCTCAGATCATTGTACACACTTAATTTACATATCTGTAAGGGTTAGCCTTGCCAGAATTTTTGTATTATATTGTATACAAATAATATATTTTATAAGATAATGCAAGATTATTTTCAAAAATGATCTAATGAGTTTATAGTCCTCTAAACTGTTAAAAAAGTCACTGCTTGGTGACTTCAGATTTCCTTATGTTTGTTGTCTTTCTCAGCCTCCCTCATACCTGTGACTATAGGTACATGACACAATGCCCAACTATCAGGTTTTGTTGAGAATCTATTATATGTAAAATATAAGTGTGATCTCAACATATAGTTTCCTGACTTTTCTTTTCTATGTTTGTAATGGGACTTCTTGTCTAAAATGGGACATTAGGCATTCTTCATAGGTTCTTGGATGCTTACTTAATGTCTGTCACATGTGTTGTGAGCATCTTCTCCTCTCTGGCTTTATATTGAAATGCATTTTTCAGTGATTTTTAAAACCTGTAAACATTTCTGTTCTTGAGCAATGCCAGGCACACTCTCTAACACTTTGAATCTGGCTGTATTGGTGCAGTCATTCTTGCTGCAATACATCTCTTGCCAACTGATTTTGATGGTGATCTTTCTATCTCACTGGATGTTTATAAACATTCTTTCTCCCTAGCACTCTGTAGTCTTATTATAGTGTGTGTAGGCACAGATTTTCTTTTACTTATTTTCTTGGTTATGTTTTCTGAATCTGGGTTTCTCTTGTTTTTCAGTTTTGGGACTACAATTAGACAAATGTTATGTTATTTCTTGTTTAAGCCTTTATGTTTCTGAACTTCTCTTTTGTGCTGTCCATGTTCTTGTTCCTATTTGTTTATTAATATTGACTGTATATAGCCGGGCAGTGGTGGCGCATGCCTTTAATCCTAGCATTTGGGAGGCAGAGACAGGTGGATTTCTGAGTTTGAGGTCAGCCTGGTCTACAGAGTGAGTTCCAGGATAGCCAACAGCCAAGGCTACACAGAGAAACCTTGTCTCAAAAAAAAAAACCAAAATAAAAATGAAAATAAAAACATTGACTATGTATATAAAAATCAGAATACCAATCAAACAAGACCACATAAAAACCAAATTATACTGATAAAAGTAAAACCAAACATTTCTCACTAATGTTTATTAGTGAGACTAGTGAGGACTTTTTGGAATTCACTCTGATATTGATTAGTGTAAGCATAACTTTTAAAAACTCTCAATAATACTACCAGCTCTGAGAATTTAATGAGCCTTCAAAATCTAACCAACCAAGGCTGAACGCTGCTATTATTCTTGGTGATTTGGATGCTATCTTTCCCTACTGTGTCAAGTACAATATTTGTGCTTTCCATTGGCTTTTTCATTGTGATAATTATATATTTAACTTTTAGAAGTTTCACATGACTTGGTTTTTAAGCTTATGCATTCCTGAGGGGTCTGTGAGGCTGGGTCTTGCTTGGTTCCCACCCCTCCTTTTAAAACAAGACTTACAAATCTGCTCTATACCCTGTACCAGGCCATCCCGATACCTGCTTTTGGAAGACGGGTAGAGGATATCAATGCCAGTTTTGATTTTTCCTGATACATGTTATTCAGAATTATTGCTTTATCATGCAGCTTCTGATGTTTTATTCTAAAGTTATCTTTTGACCATAAACTGTGGAACCTACAAATTCCAAGTAGGGAATTCTTTTCTTCAAAGAGAAATTGAAGATGCTTGTTCTGGAAGTCCAGACACGGCTGACTATGACATTCCTAATGCCTTTGACAATCCTGGCTCCACGTGAAAGTCCAACTCAGCTCTTCTCCTGATGGCTCCAAGCACGGCAGCACAGCACCTTCCCAGTTCTGTGGGCGTCTCCCCAGGAAAGTCCTGCCAGGGAGTCTTTGATGTTTTGGAATTCTGTTACTCCTTGTGAGATCAGCAGTATCCTAAAGAATAGGTCCCATGTAGAACCTGATGTAATTGAAACCCCTTACCTCTCAAAAGGTCCCAAGGTCTGTGGCTGTGCCAGTGCTGGTGATTAGCAGTAAGTTAATGTGCAAAGCCTACTCCATGCTGATGAGAAATTTTAATTGCCATAATAATAAAAAATTAGCTTAATTCCTATGATATATGCCCAAAGTGCATCATTTTTATTTTGCTTATTCTTTTAACAGTCAACTCTTTGGATTATTGTGCAGTGAAAGTATTCAGAAGTCTATACATTGACTCCAATGTCTTTCTATTTGCCTTTAAGAAAATGACTCTTACTTTTGTTTATGTATTTTTAAAGTGTTTTCCAAGTTTCTATTTAATTCTTTTATTTATTAAACTTTTATTATTATTGTTATGGGGGGGGTACCTGTGTGCCATGGTCTGTGTGTAGAGGTCAGATAACAAGTCTGTGGAACTGATTTTCTCTTTCCACCTTTAAGTATGTTCTGGGTATGTACCTCAGATGATCAGGTTCACTTTTACCTGTTGAACTATGTTGATGGCCCAAGTATTTCATTTTTTTCCCCTTTATTTTTATTTTATGAGTACGGGTATTTTGCTTCCTGTGATACAGTGCCCACAGAGTCCAGAAGAGGGCATTAGATCCCTGGAACTGTAGTTCTAAAAGGCTGTGTGCTACCATGTGGGTGCTAGGAATTGAGCCTGGATCCTCAGGAAGAACAGTGAGATCTCTTTAACTACTGTGTCATCTCTTCAGCTCCATGGTTCTTTAATTTTTACAAAATTTCATGTATAATAGGCTGAATCTTTAGCATGGTATTGATTTTACCATGAGACTGAAAGTTCTGTGCTGGGATTGCATGCAGCATTCTCATGAAGTACTTCAGCCCATATGAACTGAGTTACTGAACTAACCTAGGCAGGCAAGAATGTATTTGAACCATTTACTCAAGATATAGATAACATAGGGCCCAACACATAAGTAGAAGAAGGATGCATTGAACTGTAGTGCAGATTGTATTTACTCAGAACTTTAGATAAATCTTAGTTCCAACTGATCTTTCAGAAAATATTACAAAATATGATTGCTCTGTTTTGAGTGTGTCTCTCAAGAGTTCAAGTGTTATGTTCATAGCAGCCTTATTTATAATAGCCAGAAGCTGGAAAGAACCCAGATGTCCCTCAACGGAGGAATGGATTCAGAAGATGTGATATATCTACACAATGGAATACTACTCTGCAATTAAAAACAATGAATTCACGAAATTCCTAGGCAAATGGTCAGAACTTGAAAATATCATCCTTAGTGAGGTAACCCAATCACAAAAGAACACACATGGTATGCAGTCACTGATAAGGGGATATTGACCCAGAATCTCGGAATACCCTAGACACAATCCGCATATCAATAGATTTCTAAGAAGATGGAAGGAGAGACCCCTGGTCCTGGAAAGACTGGATGTAGGGGAACGCCAGGACAGAGTAACGAGAGGGGGTTGAATGGAGAAAAGAGGGAGGGAAGGGGGCTTATGGGACTTTCGGGGAGGGAGGAAACGGGAAAGGGGAAGTGATTTGGAATGTAAATTAAAAAAATATATATATAAAAAAAGAAAATATCCAATAAAAAAATTATGGTTAAAAAAAAAAGAGTTCAAGTGTTAAGTTTTAATCTTTATGTGAAGTGGAAGAGGATGGAAACTTAATCTGACTGTTGGAGGCTAGAGGTGGGACCTTTGGACAGTGATTAAGATTAGATAAGGCCATTAGGGTGGAGTCCCTGTGATTGAGTTCTAGTTACTTCAGAAGAGGAAGAGAGACCAACACACACACACACACACACACACACACACACACATTCCTGCTTCCCGTCTCTCACCATTCGTAGTCCTAAACTATTTTAAAATTCTCCATCAAGAAAGCAATTATCAGTTGCTGACTCTCAACCTGGGGCCAGAACCACGAGCCAAATAAATCTCTTCTTTATAAATATGAAGCCCCAGGCATTTCATTTCACTAATAAAGGGCCTAAAACAGTGGTGACTCAAGACAACCAAAACAAAAGGTGTATTTGCAAGCAGCAAGAAAAAGTTTTTTTGAGCTCTAAGTCACATATAAGCTCTCAGAAACAAGATGTTTTATTTTGTGTAAGTCCGCAATAGTAACACACCAAGAACCTGTCACTATTTCATTGTAATCAGCTCCAGTATGTTTACTCCTCTCTGTTTGCTTTTTGGCAGGAATCTCAAATGGGAGCTTCCCCAACTGGCATCCTAAGAAGATCTCATAACAGCTGTCTTACAAAATATTCCTTTTGATCTATAAATGAGTCCATAAGCTTTATGGTCAACTGAAGTTTAATTATGGGACTATTCCATATTCTATGGAAATGGCAAACATTAAATTGCCAAGGTGCATTTTAAGCTCTGTACAGGTAAGACAAAAAACACTTGCTAACTCCATTCTCCTTAGTTCTCATGGGTACTGGTGATAAGCTAAGAGGATATCTTTGTGAGTGACAGCCATTGGCCTGATGTATTGGGAATGAGGCAGCAGTTTGGTGCTTAAGTTGTGTTTCTTCAGACTCCATGACCTGAAGTGGACATTCATAAGTAGAATTCAAACTTTTGAGTCTCAGAACTTGTTTGTAAGTACTAAGTTTCTAGGGACTCCACCAATATACAGGAAATACATTACTATGAAGTCTGAATGATCATACAGTTAATATTCATTAACATATATGACCAGCATGACCCAAACTGAATGGGTTTTTCAGATAAATATGGCTCAGAATTTAGCAATTCGAAAAAAAAATGGGTAAATCTTACTCATTAAATATAATGATATGCTCTTCCTTACAGGGATCTTAAATTATTGGTTGTGTATAACGATTGAATCACAGATATTTTAATCACAGACTGATTACTTTTCATTGTTTTTGTTTTTTGAAACAAGGTCTCTTGTCATCCGTCTGCCTCCACCTCCTGTGAGCTGGGAGTACAGGCATGTGCCATCATGCCAGGCTCATGAATGGGCTTTGGTGTTTTAAATGAAAGCATCTCTTGCCAGGAGTGTTTCAAGGACTTGTTTTGAAATTCAAACCTTAGAGATGTACAAGACCTTGGCTGCCAACCTAATCAAATTGTTTTCTTCATAAGGTGACTGAGGGCTGAAGTGTTTATGTGACTGACAGGCTATGCCTGAGAAAGTGGCAGGGGCAACTCTGGCTTGTATCTTTTTGCCATATTAGATTACTTTTGAACTAAAAGAACCTCACAGATGAGAAAATGTTTGTAGAATGTGGTTAAATAATGGCACATCACATACACACACACACACACACACACACACACACACACACACACACACACACACATCTGCTGAGGGTTACGAATTCCATAAAAATTAGTTTTCCTTTATTGGTCTGTCATCCATCTAGAGCCCAGAAGTCCTAACTCATGCCTACCTGGTGTGCTTCATCTTTATTCTACAGAAAAAGCTCAAGTGAAGCAGTATTTATTTCATTTATTTATGTTTTATTTTGTTGAGACAGGGCTGGCTTGAAAGTCACTATGGAGACCAGGCTTACTGAGCTCCCAGAGATGGTCCTGTATCTGTTCCTGAGTGCTAATATTAAAGGCATACACCACCACACCTTCCAGTATTTACAAGGTAAATACTGATAAACAATGTATTCTATGGCTTCCAGTACATGATAAGTTACATGCCATTTTATTCCTGAGTATGTTAAAGTTATTTTAAAACTATATATAAAAATGAATATAATAATGTACTTTTCTTATAACTGGGACAGCATATTCCTAACTTTCTAAAATACTCTCTTCATAAGGGAAGAGCTCAGTTGTTGCTTTTTGTCCTTCCAATACACAAGGCTTAGTCTGCTGCTGGACTAAGGGAACAGCACTAGCTTAGGGCTTGGTAGGGACAAGCCTCACTAACCCATAATTTTGTTTTTCCTTTTGCAGTCCTGGGGATAAATAAAGTCCCTACCCAAGTGATCCCATGCCTTTGATTCACAATTTCTATGGCAATAATATAGAAATATGCTTAATATTATAGCATTAGTCTATGGGTCAAGTGATATACAATCTATCAAGCCTTACTTGCTTAAGAGATTATGTAGCATGATGAAAATCACGCTAGAGAAATCAGAACATTTAGGTCCTAGTTCTGGCTCATCACTCATTATCTTGCTGTGATACCTTGGATAAGTCCTTTAAAAAAAAAAAACCCTGCAAGATCCACTGAGATGCCTCAAAGAATCATTTTGGAGAAGGGGAAGTGGGACAGAATAACATTGCTTTTATTAGCTTTTCAAATGTTATATTACTTGAAGAATGAGTTCTGCCAAAAAAAACCTCCTACAACTTTATCTTAATTTCTTAGAGCGAGCTTGTAACAGGAAGTGGAATGGGAAAAATTGCAGAAAATTCTAGCATGATTTTTTTAAATTTATTTTTACCTTGCATCCTTCACAAGCATGAACTCCATAGTGGAAGCCTGATGCTTTATCCCCACAGACTCGGCATTCAATGGCCATGAGGGAGTTGGAAGGCTCTTCATGAGGCCTGTTGTAGAGCTGAGTCTTTTCAGAATAATAAGGTGGAGATGCAGGTTCTACTTTGATCGCACCTGTGCATGGGAAAATTTGAGAAGATGGTTATCTCATGACAAACAATCTTAAAAAGGCACTGTGGCTTTCCATGGTGGCCTTCATATTTTCATGCCATAACTTTACTGTCTCAGGAGAGGTGCTGGGGAACATGAAGAAACGTTGGTGCTCAGATAGGAAAAGTAAGACTTTATCATCTCAGGCAAGTCACAACACCCCAGAGCCTCACCTGCACAAATAAAGCAGGAAGGGAATCAAAAGCAAGGGAATTAAGTGTACCCCCAACCCCTACTCCCCACTGCTTCCCACAGACATTGCACAGGGTTTGAAAAAGTGCAACTTATTTGGCAAGACAATGGGCTGCATCTGGCATTCATTCTGCTATTATGGGTTTTACTGAAAAGGTGCATTTTAGAAATAGTTTTAAACTTTTCTTGCAAAAGAAATACAGAAGGAACATGGGCAAGAAAATGCAATGGTGAGCCCAGCCTGAGGTGCCACGTTATCAACAGGGTTGAGTCAAGAGGTGGTTTGTAAAGTGATCTTTGACAGAAAGCAGGAGCAACCTATGTAAAGCAAGTACTGCCTTTGCCCGTAGCTCAGACCTATTGAATTTCCATATTAGGCTCTAACCCAGAACCACACAGATAAATACAACCACGTATACTTTCTATCTAAAGAAAACAACTAGAAATTACAGGAAGTTCTTACTAATTATCAAGTAATGATTGCCAGTGACACGGGGTAACTCTGGAAAACCAGCACATCAGCCCACAAGATAAAAATCAAGGAAACAGCACCACAGAAATAACACTTTATCTTGAAAAGTTCAGTTCTGGTTTTTCTTGAGGCTGATGTTTGATGTTAAATTACTTTATGTCATGATGATCTGTCAATCAGCCACAATGATAAAATGTAAGTTTATGTCCCAAACTAGGGTTTGAGGTAAATTTTACAAATTACAGATTAGAAAGAAAACCTAACTGTAATAGTAACGTAGCGATGATGAGTCATATAAGTTGACCTACAACTGTGACTTACTAATAAGAGGCTGGAAGAATTCAAAGTTTACATGATGGAATCTCAGCCTAAGATGAAACCGGCAATGTAATCATCCTAGAAAATGTTCCAAAGATGGAAACAAGAAAGGAAAGAAAGGAGAAGAAAGGTGTGTGTATGTCAAGGGAAGGTTGGGAACATTGGAGGGAGAAGAAGAAAGGGAGGGGGAGGTTGGGAACATTGTTGTGCTGTCTTCTTTTTGGCCTATCACAGACATATAGAACTTCAAGTGTAGTGAATAAACAACTAAGTAAAGATGCCTTCTCTTCAGAGTGCTAACCTAATAAGCATTTATTCAAGGGTTAGTAAAACACTCTCTAATTCCAATCCTAGTAGTTTGAAAAATGAACATACTTTGGTATTCTTGGAGCTTCAGGTCATATTTGTAATCAGCAACCATTGGGTCAGCTCTTGTGAATGGAATGTCTTCATAGTGTGGAGCAGAAATGCTGGAGAAATCAACCGTGGTAAAGGGCTTGATATCAAAGGAATGGGAGTGGTCTTCCATCACAGACAGGTCCACAGAGCTGATTCCGAAGTTGGTGGGCCAGAATGGCATCTCTGTGTCAACCATGGTAATTTCTGAAATGGAAAAAAAGAACAGGATATGAGTCAAGTTCTGGAGGGGAGAGCAGTCCTCAAAGACATATAGAGAGGGAGCTGAGTGAGTTTAATGAAGCATTTCACTCAGACTTCCCTGTGAGGGATGAGTGCATTACTACCTTTCTAGCACCATCCAGGTAAGAAGGAAGTCAGGCTTTACCTGAGTTTCTGTGTTGAGAGAACTTAAGATTTGCTCCCTTAGTGAATTTCAAATATATAGTACAGTATTCCTAACTATAATCATCTTGCTGTCCATCAGAACTCCAGAGCCTAATGGAAACTCTGGCCAGTCTTCCCAATTCCCCGCCCCCCCATGCCTAGTCCTTGACAACTAGCAAGAGTGTGTGGCATTTGGTTTCCTGAGTCTAGTTTGTTTCCCTTAGTACAATGTTGCTTTGGGTCATCTATATTGCTATAAGGAACAGAATTCTCTCCTTTTTAAAGGCCATAGAGTAATCCACTGTATGTATGTACATATGTATGTGTGTGTATGTACATATGTATGTATGCATGCATGTACGTATGCATGTATGTATGTATACATGTGCATGTGTGTGCTTTCTGCATATGTGTGTATGTATGCCATGGAATTTTTTGTTTATTTTTACTTGTTTGTGTGTGTGTGTGTGTGTATGCCTGTGTATACATGTGCATTCTGCATGTGTGTGTCTATACACACCACTGAGCTTTTTGTTTACTTTTACTTGTTTATATGTCTTAGATTCTTATGTTGATTTCTTGTCTTGGCTATAGAGAATAGTGTCAAAATAAACACGGGAGCATAGAAATCTTGACATAGTAATTTTAGTTCCCTGGCCATATTTCTAGCAGCGGGGTTGCTGCTAATCACATGGAAATTCTACTTTTGATTTTTTTCAGAATTTCCACTTGTTTTTTATGACGGCTGCACAGTGTATAGAATACATCACTAAAAATTTTTCTGCTGCTCCATATCTTTTCTTTTATTCATGTACTAGCCATTCTAACAGATGTAGAACAGTTTATTTTTATTGTAGTTTTGATTTGGTTTTCTCTGGGGATTAGTAATGTTGAACATTTTTTTCATGCACTTTTTCACCATTTCTATTTTCTTTTTAGAGATACCTATGAATAGCCTTTGTGGTGCATTGTTTGGACTGAGATCTTCGATGTTTTGTTATTGATTTGCATTCTTCTTGCGTGTGTATTCACATGTGTGTGTGCATGTATGCATGCACACACACACATGTACATATGAGCCTGTGCATATGGAGGTGTTATCCACAGGAACATCCTTCACACCCTTGAGATGGTGTCTCCTGTGTCCTAAAGTTCACCAGTTAGAATGGCTACTGGTAAGCTCCAGAGATCTTGTCCACCTTCCCAGTGCTAGGATTACAAGTGTATGCTACTATGCCTGGTATTTTTATGTGGCTTCTGGATACTAAACTCACTTTATCATGCTTACAAGCACTTAACTGGCTGAGCTATCCTCCCAGCCCTGTCTCTCTCTCTCTCTCTCTCTCTCTCTCTCTCTCTCTCTCTCTCTCTCTCTTTCTCTCTCCCTCTCTCTCTCCCTCTCTCTGATTTCCTTTGCCCCCTCCCTCCTTTGCTCCTTTTTTGCTTCTAGTTCTTAGATGCTTGGATTAAAAGTGTGTGCCACCATGGCTGGTTCGTCTTTTAAAATATATTTTTATTTTATGTATATGAGTGTTTGCCAACATGTATATATGTGTACCATTTGCATGCTTGGTGCCTACAGAGGCCAGAAGAATATGTCAGATTCCTTGGAACTGCAGTTACTAACAATTATGAACTGCCATTTAGGTGCTGTGAACTGAACCAGGAACCTCTGGAAGAGCAGCAAGTGTCCATTTTTCTAGTATGATTTGCTACCATAGTAAGTAAAACAAAACCCTGACCTATTTAGGTTCCAAGTACTGAATATCAACTGTGAGTCACTGGTGAGTATAGACTATAAATTTTTGTGCAATTATAAGTCTGATTTGGCTTACTCGAAATGAGCTCACTATTCAAAGTGTTGCCTAGAAAAGCAATCGCTACTCTAAATGCTACAGAGCTGTGTCAATTCAGCATTGTTAAGCCTGGCGACAAAGACATGAACTCATAAATTTTATCTTGGTTCTAGTCATATTAGCACCATTTGACAAAGGTTTGACTCACAGTAAATGATCATTAAATATTTATCTATTAAATACTAAATGAACTGCTGACTGGAGGAAATTACTGAACTTTTAGCAGAGGGGGCAGGGAAGGAGAGAAACAAACAGACCCACTGAGTGCTTTCCATGTACCAGACACATGTACCTTTTATTCCACATATGCTGAGGTATCCTCACTTTATAGATAAAAAGACAGGACTAGTGAGGGTTCATGACTTGTCAAAGGTCCATGGGTTAGGTAGGTGTGGGTGATTCAAACTCAAGACTGACTTAGAAACTATCCTTTCAAATAATCTCTCATTGATAAAAATGTTCTGGAAGATGGGCTCCTCTCATAGGGCTATATGTGAATGGTTCTCTTGACTTTACCTAGCACACAGAGAGCTAAGGCACTTTTTTTTTTCTCAAAGGTTGCACGAGATGAAAGAACTCAGATATGGTTTCCATGAGAAAACAAAGTTCTTTGTAGATATAAGTAAGGATACTAGCTCTGTGGATGTGCCTCACAGTTGCAGGAGGACTCACTAGGCAAAGTTTGGGTTCCCTTGTCAAATATCTGCATAGTAAGTACCCAAACAACCTTCAGTTATCTATGTTATGGTGTAAACACTGCACACCAAAAAGAAGAATGTACATTGGTGATAACTTAGAGGATGTCCTGGTCTCAGTGACATCTAGAAAGAGGTCTGTATTCCTAGTTAGCAGGAATACCCATTAAACTATATCATTTGCCCCAAAATTCCTCCTCATGGATCCAGCAAGAGTCACTGCATTTACTTTGCCTATCTCCCTAATATGTTTAATTTTCATCTCTCTATGTTCTTACTTTGTTATCAGTTATTTTCCTCTCAAAAGATGTCCTTTCTTGTCTAGATCATAATATTCTTAAAGTTGGCTGCTTCTCATGGTATCTGTTGTGACTGATTGAGTTAAAGGTGGTGGGTATGCCTCTGTACACATACTGAGAAGTTAAAATAAGGATGCAAAAATACCTAGGTTGCTGTAAAAATTGGTCATTCATCATTTTATTGGTTAACTTCTTTTTCCATTTAGAGTTTGAACCCAGAGCTTTGCACATGCTAGGCAAATATTCTACACTTCCCAAGGCCTATGGTTTTTGAAACAGGGGTTCAATAAGCAGTACAGACAGATCCTAACTTATCTTTTCAGTCTTATTTTCCATTGGTTTTTTTTTTTCCTTGCCTGGCATATCCTACTGGTCTACCTGCCTCCCATTTCCTCTTCTTGCTCTTCTTTGTAGATGCAGATTCCTGAAGTTGCTGTATCTTTTCCTATCCTTTATTTCTTTGCACTGCATTTGTTCTTGTCTTTCAAAGATAAATACTACTTTCTCTATGAAACCTTCCACAAATCTTCCTCTTTAATGCTGACATAATTTCTGATCTTGTTAAGTATCTATAGCATTTGCATTTTCATGTTGTCTGGAATGAAGAGACACCTTAACATCCTGTTTTCCATTGGTACTTCTGCATGGGTGTGTTCTATAACAATATTGAGTAATATTGTTATACAGGGAAGAGTAGAATGTTTTCTCATTTGGCTAAGCAGGAAGAAGAAAATAAAGATGTATTCTTAATGGTTTAGTTTTGTCAAGATTAAGTTTTGGTATTATAACTAAGACACAGCATGAACTAGAACCCTACTCTCAAATCCATGTATTTAGTCTTTTTCCTTTGAGGACCATCAGGAAGATTAGAATTCAGTAAGCTATTTTTTTTCTTCTTTTGTCATACTGTGCATTGATCCCAGACTTTCCCATATAATAGGCGAATGTTTTACTTCTGAGTTATAGTTTCCTAACTTTACTAAGCAGGGAGGAGAAAGAAGAAAGAAAAACATTTGCCTCTTCTTCTCTAGGAAGATATATTTCTGAAATACATGCTTTCCTTTCACTTTCCCTTTCTGTATTCTGGGACACCTTGACCTCAACAGCATTGCTTCATGGACATGGTTACTGGGAGGCACAGAATCCAAACATGCTTTATTTTACTTTGACTTAGAGATGGTCCAGGAAAGCTGCTTTTTATTTTGTCTCTAGAAAACATAAGCTTCTCTTGCTGCCAAGCTGTAAGTCAAGTAGGTGTTTTTTGTTACTCCATGCAATTACCCATGAAAGAGAAAATGGACAAAATATTTGCATGAACAACAGCCGTTCTCAGGAGTTAAGTCAGTGTCTTAACTTTCCAGATGGGTGACATGAGCCCTGTTGCCTCAGGGCATACCCTTCAATTTCACAATCTTTCAAGAAAGTCTTTAGACAGATTTTGTGTGCAAGGACACAGCTCTGCTATTTCTTTTTGACCTTCAAATTTGGCTTTCAATTCCGTTATGGTTAATGAGCAGCCTTCTCACACTACTCTAAAGTATAATGCATTTCAAACAAAAGTATAATTGATTTCATGCAAGAGTAAAGTGACTTCTCTAATTTAATAGGCTCTATTTGGGAGTATGGAAGTAGGTCAGAAAGATATCAGATTATGAAATCAAGCACCAGGACTATATGGGTTGCCTTTGGGATATTATGCTGTTATCTAGGGGAAGAAAAACTTCTACTAGAAATGCTGGGGAGGTCTGGGGTGTGATTCAGTGGTAGAGAGTTTACTTAGTCTGAGTGAAGTTCCAGGTTCAAACCTCAGTACAGGAAAAAAAAGGTAAGCAAAATCAAAGTTATACCACAATTGTTTTTAAAAGCCTGGATATAAAGTTCAATAGAGGTTGGGGTTATAGCCCAGTTGGTAACATGCTTGCTCAGCATGTATAAGATGCTGGGTTTAATTCCCAAAGAGAAGAAAAAACAAAACAACAAAAGGAACCTGAGCTCATATTGCACCTCCTCAATATTTAAGCTGGTTAGTATTAATAGACCTCTGAGTCTTTGGTAATGATTGTACTAGATACTACACTTCAATGATCTCTTTTAATCCTTTGAACAGCTCTATAAAGCATAAGCGTTTCTTTTCTTTTCCTTTTCTTCTTTTCTGTTTTAGATAGGGTTTTACTGTGCAGTGGTGGTTGACCTAGAACTTACAGTCATCCTCCTCCCTCTGCTTCCTGAGAGATAGGATTACAGGCATGTGCCACCATGTACTCAAACTGTGCTCTTCTTAAAGAAGAGTAATCAAGAGCTGAATATACACCTCAGTAATATAATTCTTGTCTAACATACATGAAGCTGTGAATTCAAGCCCAGCTCTGAAAGCTTTGGGGGGAAAAGGGCCCAGATACTAAAGTAATTTGTGGATAATCATCAGCAAGTGTGGGTATTGAATGCAGATGGTCTAAAGCTCTGTGGCCACACTTACACTAAACTAAATATCTTTCTTTCTGATCTTCCAGGTCGACACTAAACATCAACACATTTCAACAACTCATGCTAGGCCAGGCATGACACTGGTGAGGAATGCTAAAGAGGAACTCAGAGAAATGTATCCTGATGGGTATTGAGGCAATGTGGCAACATCTCATAGACTCTCTAGAGCTTAGTAGCTTTGTCAGAATTTTCAAGAGACACTTAACCACTGATTTTCGATGTCTTCTTGTTTTAGGTTAATATCGTGGTACTCAGAAGTATGACTCTCACTTGTTTACCCAGCTAGCCCTTCCTCACTGGTTTGTGTAAACCACAAACCAACTAGTACAAACCAGGCACAGTACAAACTAATTTGGGAATTATACAGTTGCTCTCCCATCTGTGAGATGACATCCAGAGATAAAAATAATCCTGAAATATTACAGGGGACACAGCCATTTTGAAATAATTGTCCTTCCCCATTTGACAGTAAAAGAAAATGGACATAATTATCTGCTTATGAATAGAGTCAGTGAGAGACTGGGTGGGCGAGAACACATCTTTTCTGTCTCTTGGACCAGCATCCTTTGAGCTGTGTGATGTTTTTACTATATTGATATAATATGTTGAAAAAAGAAACTTTTATCTCAAGCCAATTTTTATAGATCAAGATGTATTTGGTCTTAATTAATATATATGAGTCACATCAAATTTCACTAGTCTCATGCAAGAAACCATTTACCAGATGGCAGATTGTGACAGAGTAAAATGCAGAACTCTGCAACAGAATTTTTCCTGCTACAGTTTGAATGTGAAATGTATTCCACAGGATTGCATGTTGAAGGACTCAGCTAGCATGCACTATTTTGGAAACTAAGAGGTAGGGCCTACCTGGACAAAGTGGGTTATTGAGGAGTGGGTCTTGAGGGTTTTAGTCCAGCCCCACTTTATCCTTCAGTCTTTTTCTGCTTCCTGTTCCTTAGAGAGGTTAGGATTTAAGGAGTCTGAGCTGGCTGCTGTCATTTCTAACCATAGTGACACCTTCTCAAACCAGGACCCCCAGTGAACCTTTCTTCCTTTCGGTCATTTCTTGTTAGACATTTGGTCACAGTGAAGGGACAAGTTTGCACTACACTAACAAAAATAATAAACTCCAATTAATGGGATGGTTAAATGAAGGTTAATTTATTAGAACAAGCATTGTGATGGCCTGAGGTTTTACATAATAAATACAGATAAATCCCATCTTATTTGTTATTTTTGTAGGTTGCTGTCCTGAGCATTAACAATAAAGGACGGAACAGTGTTATGTCTGATGTCTGGATTCAAATTCTGCCTTGGAGGTCTTGGTTCACCATCTCTCTGTAGCTAGTTTCATAATCTGTAAAATAATGCTACCTCATTCTGTTCTGAAGACTAATGAGATAATATATGTAAAACACCTAGGATATTTATGAAGCTGGAAATAAATAATAGTTGTAATTTTTTTATATATTAGTAACCAGAGTCCCATCATCATGTAAAAGGTGGCTAAAAGCCTCCAACATGGCCTCTGGGGGACAGGAAGAGGAAGAAACACCAGCAGAGTCCTATTGTTCAAACAGGACTATGAGTAAAACAGATGTCCTGTTTCAAAGACCTCTGGAAAAGGAGAGGGCCTGGCTTCTCAAAGTTACTCACTCTAGTGCTTAATTGCTCTTTTGTGGCCTGGAAAGTCTGTCTTATCTGGCATCTCCCCAACTGTATTATACATATGCTAATGATGTTCCTTTAAAAATCATTAAACAGAAAAATATCAGGTAGTCAAGTAAATTTAGGACGTGTTAGGTTAGGCAAGGTTGAACATGTTGACTGCAAGACTTAAACACATGATTCACACTCAGGGAAAGGAGAACATGCAGTATGACAGCTTAATATTTGAAGGAGAAACCACAATATACTGATGTTGAAGTCTGTAAATATTCCTTTTAAAGTTATTACAATGTAACCATGGACAACTGACTTAACTCCAAATGAGAAAGTGAGTGGAGAAAGAAGTGTATTTGGGAAAGGGGATGAAGTAGTAAAAGGGTTGAATGCTTATGTTCTATGGTTAGAGGTTAACAGATGGTGAACATAGTAGAAAAGTTGCAGCCAAGCATGCGATTCTCAAGACATGGAGATGCGTGCCAGAGGAGAGCTCTGAGTAAAGTATCAGTACCTTTGAAAGGGAATTATTGTGGCACTGAGGGTCTCTGCCTTTTTATTTTAATTAAAGTCTTTATACTGCCTGACTTTTAAAAGATGATTATTCATTTGATGATGTTAAAAATTAAGTTGAATGCACTTTGTTTTTAACTCTACCACTGAACTATACCCCAACCCCTTAAATACCTTTTAACTATAATATTTTTCAATGAGTTAATCTAATAAGTGGGAAGAAATCTGTTCCTTGCATGCACTTTGTGTTATTAAACAGGAATGATCAGGTAATAATATGGAAAAGTAGAAAAGACAGTGAAATAAAAGAAAAAATACTGAACCAACAGATGATTCTCCTATTTATTTACTTTTAAAAATTATGGATTGGGGCTGGTGAGCTGGCTCAGTGGTTAAGAACACTGACTGCTCTTCCGAAGGTCCTGAGTTCAAATCCCAGCAACCACATGGTGGCTTACAACCATTTGTAATGAGATCTGACTCCCTCTTCTGGAGTGTCTGAAGACAGCTACAGTGTACTTACATATAATAAATAAATAAATCTTTAAAAAAAATAAAAATTATGGATATATGTGTATAAGTACATCCATGTTCACATATACATGTATGTTCAGGAGCCTGTGTATGTGCAGAAACCAGAGTCAGTGTTTGATGTCAGTCTCAGGAATATCACCCACTACAATTTTGAGACAGGTTCTCTCACTGGATCTGTATGCTTCTTCCTCCCTCAGTACTGGGATTACAAATATGTGCTGGCTTTTTAGAAATATGGGTTCTGGGGATTGAACGCAGGTCATTATTTATGCTAGGCAAGCACTTTTATCAACTGACCCTGTACCAATTTTCTTGTCTTTGATTAATATCATAGGTCTTTGTTTTTATTAAAAGAGGAAAATGACTCTGAATTTCATTCATAGAAGCATAATTTAATAATGATAGCTAAAAATTTTAATCATTTAGGTAGCAGGCATTATATCTTATGCCCATCATGCATGTACTTCTGTGCATATGATAGATGTAACAGAGAATATATAAGTCCTGCATTGCAACATATTTAAATTTTATTACAGTTAAAAGTATAATATAAGCCAAAGTTATGTATAATTATCACCATTTGATAATGCTAAAAATAGACTTAGGGTTAAGTAAATTGCAGAACATTGCACAATTAATCGATATTACTGCAAGAATTTAAACTCAGTAGTGGTTTCTCTGACTATAGAAAGGTTTAGAAATAAATCCTGTGTTGTTCCTTTTGTTTATCCAATATAAGAAAACATATTTTCGTCCTACTGCCTACTTTGGACTATTAAAAACAATACCCAGTGTTTCTCTGGTTTGATTTGGCAGAAGATGAAACATCTAATACGTACCTGTATCTCTATATGCACATTTCTTTATAATAAGCCAAAAGGCTCCTAGTAAATGTTTGAATTCAGAACAACAAAGTCTCAGAGAAGCTGTAGCCTTAGCCTCAGCCTTTAGAAGGAAAAGCATACTCATATTTTATCTCTAGAAGTTCAGTTTTTCTCATATTGGCCACATGTTGTTTAGGTATCTTGTTATGAGGTATGGGGAGAAAGAGAAGATGACTGGATCATATTGACCATCTCTTTTGTTTCCTGACCCACAGACTAATATCCTTTTCCACTGCGGTCAATCTAGCTCAAGCATGGTTTATAGTTCTTCTATTAATCTTTCTTATGTTTCTAAAGAGAGATTCTAGAAACAATATAATTGTAACTAAGGCTAGCTGCTGATAGTGTAGTTGAATTGAAATTATTACTTTATCCAGTATACATTGGTGCAAAGTCAAGTTTTGTTTATCCAGAAATGAATGAGAGCACACTATTATAGGTTTCAGGAACAATAAAAAAATAGTAAATAGAATGGGGTGTATCTCAGTGGGAGAAGATATTTTTGGTATGTACAAGGCCCTGGTTTAATCTTTAGCACACATGCATAACACACAACACAATATAACACATACATATAGCTTATAAAGGATATATTATAAAGAATTCTATGCTACAGAGTCAATAATCTAGATGAAGTGAGCCTCTTCCTTGGGCCTGTTCCTCAAAACACAGTCTTCCAAAATGTATCCAGATGAATTTTTGAATTGCTCTTTCTAACTCTATGAAGAATTGAGTTGGGATTTTGATGGGGATTGCATTGAATCTGTGTATTACTTTTGGTAAGATGCTCATTTTTACTATATTAATCCTGCCAATCCATGAGCATGGCAGATTTTTCCATCTTCTGAGGTCTTCTTCAATTTCTCTCTTCAGAGACTTGAAGTTCTTGTCATACAGATCTTTCACTTGTTTGGTTAGAGTCACGCCAAGATACTTAATATGGTTTGTGGCTATCGTGAAGGGTATTATTTCTCTTACTTCTTTCTCAGCCTGCTTATCCTTTGAGTATAGGAACGCTTCTGACTTGCTTGAGTTGATTTTATATCCGGCCACTTTGCTGAAGTCGTTTATCAGCTGTAGGAGTTCTCTGGTGGAGTTCTTTGGGTCGCTTAAGTATACTATCATATCGTCTGCAAATAGTGATAGTTTGACTTCTTCCTTTCCAATTTGTATCCCTTTGACCTCTTTTTGTTGTCTAATTGCTCTAGCTAGAACTTCAAGTACTATATTGAAAAGATATGGAGAGAGAGGGCAGCCTTGTCTAGTCCCTGATTTTAGTGGGATTGCTTCAAGTTTCTCTCCATTTAGATTGATGCTGGCTACCGGTTTGCTGTAAATTGCTTTTACTATGTTTAGATATGGGCCTTGAATTCCTGATCTTTCCAAGACCTTTAGCATGAAAGGATGCTGAATTTTGTCAAATGCTTTCTCAGCATCTAATGAGATGACCATGTGGTTTTTTTCTTTGAGATTGTTTATGTAGTGGATTACATTGATGGATTTCCTTATATTGAACCATCCCTGCATCCCTGGGATGAAGCCTACTTGATCGTGGTGAATGATCGTTTTGATGTGTTCTTGGATTCGGTTGGCAAGAATTTTATTGAGTATTTTTGCATCGATATTCATAAGAGAGATTGGCCTGAGATTCTCTTTCTTTGTCGGATCTTTGTGTGCTTTTGGTATTAGTGTAATTGTGGCTTCATAGAACGAGTTGGGTAGTGTTCCTTCTGTTTCTATTTTGTGGAACAGTTTGAAGAGTATTGGTGTTAGGTCTTCTTTGAAGGTCTGATAGAATTCTGCACTAAAACCATCTAGACCTGTGCTTTTTTTGGTTGGAAGACTTCCAATGACAACTTCTATTTCTTCAGGGCTTATAGGACGGTTTAGATGGTCTATCATAGAGTTAGAAAGAACAATTCAAAAATTCATCTGGAATAACAGAAAACCCAGAATAGCTAAAACTATTCTCAAGAGTAAAAGAACCTCTGGGGGAATCAGTATCCGGGACCTCAAGCTATATTACAGAGCAATAGTGTTAAAAACCGCATGGTATTGGTACAGTAACAGACATGTAGATCAATGGAACAGAATTGAAGACCCAGAAATGAATCCACACTCCTATGGTCACTTGATCTTTGACAAAGGAGCTAAAACCATCCAGTGGAAAAAAGATAGCCTTTTCAACAAATGGTGCTGGCTCAGCTGGAGGTCAACATGCAGAAGAATGCAAATTGACCCATTCTTATCTCCTTGCACTAAGCTCAATT
The DNA here is from genome assembly GCA_036184795.1 of Tokudaia tokunoshimensis. NCBI lineage: Eukaryota > Metazoa > Chordata > Mammalia > Rodentia > Muridae > Tokudaia > Tokudaia tokunoshimensis. Next base: position 136,677,252 of record BTHU01000002.1, on the reverse strand, counting down.
CTAAGTGGATCAAAGATCTCCACATAAAACCAGATACACTGAAACTAATAGAAGGGAAACTAGGGAAGAACCTTGAACATATGGGCACAGGGGAGAATTTCCTGAACAGATCTCCAATAGCTTATGCTCTAAGATCAAGAATAGACAAATGGGACCTCATTAAATTACAAAGTTTTTGCAAGGCAAAAGACACTGTCAAAAAGACAAATCGGCAACCAACTAACTGGGAAATGATCTTTACCAACCTTACATCCGACAGAGGGCTAATATCCAATATATACAAAGAACTCAAGAAGTTAAACTCCAGAGAGGCAAGTAACCCTATTAAAAAATGGGGTACAGAGCTAAACAAAGAGTTCTCACCTGAAGACTATCTAATGGCTGAGAAGCACCTAAAGAGATGTTCATCATCCTTAGTCATTAGGGAAATGCAAATCAAAACAACCCTGAGATTCCATCTCACACCAGTCAGGATGGCTAAGATCAAAAACACAGGAGACAGCAGTTGTTGGCGAGGATGTGGAGAAAGAGGAACACTCCTCCACTGCTGGTGGAATTGCAGGCTGGTACAACCACTCTGGAAAGCAGTCTGGCGGTTCCTCAGAAAACTGGGCATGACACTCCCGGAGGATCCGGCTATACCACTCCTGGGCATATACCCAGAGGCTTTACCTGCATGCAATAAGGACACATGCTCCACTATGTTCATAGCAGCCTTATTTATAATAGCCAGAAGCTGGAAAGAACCCAGATGTCCCTCAACGGAGGAATGGATTCAGAAGATGTGGTATATCTACACAATGGAATACTACTCTGCAATTAAAAACAATGAATTCACGAAATTCCTAGGCAAATGGTCAGATCTTGAAAATATCATCCTTAGTGAGGTAACCCAATCACAAAAGAACACACATGGTATGCAGTCACTGATAAGGGGATATTGACCCAGAATCTCGGAATACCCTAGACACAATCCGCATATCAATAGATTTCTAAGAAGATGGAAGGAGAGACCCCTGGTCCTGGATAGACTGGATGTAGGGGAACGCCAGGACAGAGTAACGAGAGGGGGTTGAATGGAGAAAAGAGGGAGGGAAGGGGGCTTATGGGACTTTCGGGGAAGGAGGAAACGGGAAAGGGGAAGTGATTTGGAATGTAAATTAAAAAAATAAAATAAAAAAAAACCAAAATGTATCCAAAGAGAAATAAACAATTGAACACACCTATATCTGTTTAAAAATGATTAAGTAATTAATAACCATATAAAATAGAAGCACAAGGTGCATTTACTGGTCAGTTCTACCAGTCATTCAAGGCAGAAATTATACCAGTTCTTTGCCAGTAGAAACAGATATAATAATTCCTGATGAGAGGAGCTGGGGAAGGAGTGGGGTTGAACATAATCTAGATACAATGTATGGAATTCACTAAGAGTTAATAAAATATTATAAAGGTAAAAATAATTCTTGACTATGAGGCCAGAATTATCAAAACAAGATAAAGCCATTATAGGGGATAAAGCCCTGTAAGTGAACTTGGCCATGAATATAGACTGAAAAATCCATAACAAAATATTAAGAAATTGAATTAACAATGTATAAGAACTATACATAGAGGGTGTAATGTCACATGCTTTTTTTTTTTTTTTCAGTTTTTCGAGACAGGGTTTCTCTGTGTAGCTAGCCCTGGCTGTCCTGGAACTCACTCTGTAGATCAGGCTGGCCTCGAACTCAGAAATCTGCCTGCCTCTGCCTCCTAAGTGCTGGGATTAAAGGCATGTGCCACAACTGCCCGCCATGTCACAAGCTTTTAATCCTAGCACTTGGGAGGCAGATCTCTGAGTATGAGGCCAGTGTGGTCTACATAGAGAGTTCTAGGATATCCCAGGCTGCACAGACAGATCCTCAAACAAACAAACACGCAAACAAAAGTTCAATACAGTATTTATCCCAACTATGCATAAAACTTCTCATTGATAACAAAGGAAAAAAACCTAGGTGAGTGTGGTGATTTCTTTAGATACAGTAAAAAGGTATGATTCATGAAAGATAAACTGACCTTTATTAAAATTTAATTTGTCTTTTCTGTACAAAACTATTTCAATTAAATATTTGTAAAAAACACACTTTTGATGCTGGGTGTGGTGGTGCACACTTTTAATCAGGAGACAGAGGCAGATGGATTTCTGTGAGTTCGAGGTCATTCTGGTCTACAGAGAGAGGCCAGGGCAGTCAGGGCTCTGTTACACAGTGAAACCCTGCCTCAAACAACAACAGCAACAACAAGAAGACAAAAACAAAACCACAAACCAAAAAACAAAACACAAACAAAACCATCATCTGATAAAGGTTTTCTTCAAAATATATAAAAAACTCTTTTTAAAAACATTTTGTTAACTTTTTAAAATTAATTAATTTTTTACACTCTATATTTTATTCCCCCAGCCCACCCCCATCTGCACTCTGACTGTTCCACAACTTGACTTAAAAATAGGACAAACACTTGAGTAAGAAGATAAGATCTTCAACCTCATAAATCATTAGAAAATCTTCAAACCCTGACGACACCAGAAGCTGGTAAGGCTGTAGAGTGACAGGAATACTCCCTCATTACCAGGAAGACTGTGACAGGGTCTGTGACTTCGGAAGAGTATAACAGTTCTTATAAAACTAAACATGGTCCTCCCACACAATCCAGTGCCACACTACTGAAAACTTAGGCCCACACACAAAAAACTGCACACAGATGCTTATTACAGTTCTATGGTTGCCAATATTTGGAAGACACCAAGGAATCCTTCAGCAGATGAATGGATAAACTGTAATACAGCTGAACAATAAAATACTTAGTTCTGAAAATGAATGCTTTATCAAGCCATGAAAGACCAAGGAGGAAGCTTATATCACTTAGGGAAGCTAATCCAAAAGGGATATATAGTATATAATTATATAATTCCAACTATATACTATTCTATAAAAGATAAAAATCATGCAGACTTAAAAGAGAGATTTATTTAAATCATTTTACATGTATCTGTGTGAACCTCTGTGTGTGTGTGTGTGTGTGTGTGTGTGTGTGTGCATGTGCCCTCAGAGTCCAGAAAGAAGTGTTGGAAGTACAGGAGACCAGCTTGGCTTTAATGTGTCAACAAGTTGACTATTATGTATTAGGTATTTTTTTCTAGGAATAGAGACTAAAACATGGGTTCTTTCTCAGTGATTACATACTTTGGCTTAGGGAATACTCCAAAACAGAAAATAAGAACAGGCTGTCTCTATTACATGGTGAAGATTATCAGTGTCAGAGGTTTTACTCTTATTTGACTGTTATTAATGAGAATTGTTTTTTTTTTTTTTTACCAAGCTTTGTTCTGGGTCTCAGAGGACACAAGTTAATGGGTAATATGACCAAGATCTCTGCTTCTTTGGTGCCAAAGATCTAAAGGATGAAGCAGACTACAAGATATAAATACAACCAACCAATAAGCTATACAGTTTAGAAGAAAATAACAAGTGCTTTTGAAATAGGAAACTGGAGAACAGAAGAGGAGAAAGAGTGGAAAAGGCTGTTCTTACTGGAAGGTAAGATCTGAGCAGAGTCAAGGGACCCAGAGAGACAGTCAGGGATATGTCGGAAGAGGAGTGCTTATGGATGAATAGGAGTTAGGGAAGAGACTCTGGGTAGGTCTATGCATGGAGTGTCAGGCACTAGAAAGAATGCCAGTGATGATGCAGTAGAGCCCAGCAATGGACAAGGGAAGAAGGGAACTGTAGCAGTCTCCTGGGGTGGGGTAGGCATTGCAGGGTTAATTTGGGTTTTTGTTCATTACCTGTGAGTTCAACAAGAACTAAAGGGTGTTGAGCTAGGGGAGTCCTGACTTTTAAACATAATGGATAAGAGGTGAGTGGTGAATAATATTGGGAGGAAGGGCAGATGCATTTAACAAATAAAACCTGTCAAGAGACTGCTTTCTAGTCCAGAGACAGTGGATTGGATCAGGCTGTTGGCAGCCCGGGAAGTAGAGGAGAGATCACATTTTCAGACTGGAGGAGACAAGAAGCATTAGATGTGGATATTCAGAGAAAGTTTCACTTAACAGGTTGAAGTTCTTTGAACCTGTCCTTGAAAGACAGGGAAAATTTGAAAAGGTAGAGGACTGGGAAAGGCATTTAAGGACATACTAAACTTGGAAGCAAGAGGGAGTGTGGCTATATTTTTGCAAAATGAGATTAGTCTGAAGGGAACCAGGTAGGCCACTTCCTGGAATATGTGGAAGGAATGTAAAATATATGAAGTAGATCCAGGCTACCAAAAGGCAGTGGAAGCTAGGCAAAGGTGTGGACTCCACAGCACTAAAATGCCTTGTAAGCACAGGTACCAACAGTTAGAACAGGCAGCTTGAGGGCTGTTCACCTGCAAATCTAGAGTGGATATAAGAGTTCTCCACACACAGGAAACTTGGCATGGATTGGGAAGGGTTAACTCACATGTAACTGATAGTTGACATGGCTCTCTCCACAGGTGGGAACCTTAATCATATCTTGGCAATCTCTTCTTCCAATAAAAATTACACAGGCCTAAAGCACTGGTATTCAAATACCATGTGACCTCTGTTCTGAGGTTGTAAGAGTGGGGTTTTTGGGTTTTTGTTCATTACCTGTGAGTTCAACAAGAACTAAAGGGTGTTGAGCTAGGGGAGTCCTGACTTTTAAACATAATGGATAAGAGGTGAGTGGTGAATAATATTGGGAGGAAGGGCAGATGCATTTAACAAATAAAACCTGTCAAGAGACTGCTTTCTAGTCCAGAGACAGTGGATTGGATCAGGCTGTTGGCAGCCCGGGAAGTAGAGGAGAGATCACATTTTCAGACTGGAGGAGACATGCTATTAGTTGCATGGGCAGTATCTGTGCCTGTCAATTAGCCACAGGTGCAAAGCTGTGCATACGAAGGAAAGAGTTGTGCAGTAGAAAGGTATAGAAACCCAGTTCTATTCAAAAGACTCCAACACAAGTACTCAGTACCAGTAGATAGCCAGGAAGCATTCACTAAATTCTAGGCCATTCTGGTGTGTCCAAGGAAGCTAAAATAATGAAGATGTGCATCAGTTTGGGTCCCCTCAGTCAGTGAGGACATTTTCTCAGCCCAGATTTCCTCTGAGCCAAGAAATGTGTACCTAACAAGATACTATGATTTTAGAGTTTCTCTAGCATTACTTCTTCAGGATAAAGTTATAACTTAGGGAGTACACTTACAGACACACTGACCTGACAATATTAGATATATGAATGTATTTTATCACTTTGAGAGACTAGTTGCTGCCATGTTGCTTTCGAAACCAAATATTATGTGCCTATGATCCCAGCACTAAGGAGGAAGAGACAGAAAGATTTAAGGTCTGATAGCAAGACCCTACCTTAAAAAATCTTGTGATTTCTTGAAAGTGACATTTCTTTCATGTTTTTCATATACTTTAATTCACAATTGGGTGGGAGGGGGATATATGAACTGACCATTTCCAGGAAACAATGAGAAGACACCAAGTCTAGAAATGGACCTAGTCCAAGTCTTAGAGTTTTAAGAAAGAAGTTAAAATCAGATAAATCAGAAATACAGACAGAACTAGAGCTGTGCTAAGGAAAAAGTTAATACCAAAAACTATAAAATTCTCTTAAAATGACTTGAATTGTCTTTCTTTCTTCACTGCTGGGGATGGAACCAGGATTTTTGTGTATGCTAGGCAAGTACTTCCCCCACCCTATCCTAATCCCCCAATGCCCCCTCCCCACCACATTACAGCTCTCTTGCCATTCCATGGAATTCTAAATTCCATGAAATTTAGAGTAGTATCAATAATTTAAATCTTTTCTGGATTTTCACTTCAACAGATAAAGAATATCATATCCTAGAAAAGCTCCCCCTGACCCTGAGGAGGAAAAAGGAGCAATCACTGCTTCTATTTAAACCCAAAGACCCAAAGAATGGTTTCAATTTTTGGAATTCAGTTTCTTCAGAGATGAATGTTAGTGCAGTGGGAAGTAATTTTGCCATGTTTAACACAACAAAACAACAAAACCCAGGGCTGGAGATGAAGCTCAGTGGCAGAGTGCTTGCCTGGCAAACACGAGCTCCTGGGCTCCAGCCTCAGTACTGTACTAGCTTTTCATTTGTTTGATTTTTGCTTGCTTGTTTTTTTTTAAAAAATGAGATATAAAGTTGTTTTCTTGAACTTTGATTAGTTTCTTCTTAAACTACTCATGCGGGTCTCTTAAGATGCCCACTTTTAGCATTAGTAGTATAGTGGTGAGCATAGCTGCTTTCCAAGAAGCCCCTTTTTATTCAAGTAACTGTCACTTACTTTAGTGCAGTGAACATAACTTCAGGTTTTGTTTTTCCATATTCTCTAAATTGCTTAAAGATATTCTGCTCTCAGAGTCTTCTATCTGATCCTCCAATAACCACTATGACAAGGACTAAAACAAGAAGTCACAGAGGACTTCAGATCTGCATTCACAAGCATTGTACTACATAACCTTCACAGTAACCCTGTTAACATTTGGGGTCACGAAGGCACACAGGACAAAGGAAATTGACTTTCACCATTCATGAAACTTGTATGTCGTCCTTATATTTTAGTCCCTTTAAACTTCTAAACTGGTGAGAATTTTAGTTAATTATCTGTTTTTAGTATACCATTAGCTAGAGCTCCTTAGACAGTTTAAATATCCCCCATTAGCTAGAGCTCCTTAGACATTTTAAATATCCCCCATAGAAGTGGTATGCAATCAACACTGCTCCCATCTCTGAGGGACTCTGGTTTCGAAGGGCTCTATTGCAGCATTTGTCATGTTTCTAAGACGCGTTTCCATTGCTCAACCAGCTCCAGAGAACAAGTGTCATCATCCTTCAAGCTCTGGTGCAAGAGCTGAAAATTAAAGAATCCACACAGGACTGAGTCTGGCACTCGGAGTAGGAGGTATATTGAGCATGAGTCCGAGGAAGTGTCCCTTGCACTGTGCCAATTTTTATTAGTGGAAATCAGAGCCAGCATGAGGTTACTTAGGGTTGCTTGCAGAACTCTTGAAAAAGAAAAGGAGCGAGATGTTCTCTTTGGGCAGAATGGCTGAAGGGGTAACTTCACTTCATGGATATGACCAATGCAGCTGGACCTCTAGGACCAAAACTAAACATTTTTTGTTTGTTTGTTTGTTTCTACAGTAGCAGTACCCAGCTCCTGTACCATCACCCAATCTACTTTGGCTCAGATGAAGAAGGAACACCTAAGCTGATGAGATTAGAATCTCTACAGCACATCATCAATGCCAGCCTTGGATAGCTAATGATGATTATATACTTGGTTTATTTCTAAGTTTATCTGTTTATGTTGGCAGGAGTGGAATAAATATTTATTGGTCAATCACAAAACACAATAGATGCAAGAAACAGGTTGTTGGGCTTTAATAGCTCAAATTTTTAGTAGAAAAACATTTATGAATAAATCACATGACCATATAAACCAAAGCTCAAATTAGTAGTAAAAATTATAATATTTTAGTAATTAAAGTATTAAAATTAATATTTTAATACCTTAAAAACTATGTTACCCATGCTAGCCCCAAACGCCTGCTCAGATCGATACTCCCAGCATAGTCTCCCAAGTAGTAACTAGGACTATAAGCTGCAGCAGCACACCTGGCAAATAATTCTATTTTGTAACATTTTAATGAAGTAATTAAGTTTTAGTCTATTAGAAAGATTTCAGACTCAGAGAGATTACATTTAGGATCATGGCATAAAAATAAGAGATTGGTATAGAATGAAAATCTTGATCATCTAACCATCTCTTGACATAACCAGCATTTGCCCTCTAAGGCAATCTAAAGTGTTCATTGTGCTATGTTCCAGACAAGTTCTTTTCAAAGAGACAAAAGTACCAAAGCTGGAATCAAGAACTATTTCATAATGTAGCCAGATATTCTTTCTCAAGGCAGGTTAAATAAAATTAATATGGATAGCGATCACTTTCATGATTTGCAGAAAAATAGAATATTTTATAGAATATAATGAAACTAAACTCCTGTATAAGAAATTCAGATGATATTTACAATGAATCAATGATAGGACTAGGAGTCAGATCAAGGATAGACAGTGAACTCAATCTTGAGTTGGATTCTTAGCAACACACACACACACACACACACAAAGCAGAAAAATTCTCAGGAATTTTTTTCACTTTAAAAAATGTCCTGAAGGCCAGCAGAAAGAATGGAAACAGGCAACCTTGGGAGGTAGGAGGTTGGGGGGGACCCTCCAGAATGTACCAGAGACTTGGGAGGTGAGAGACTTTCAAGACTCAAAGGGAGGGACCTTAGATGAAATGCCCCACAATAAGGAGAGGGAACTTATAAAGTCCACCTCCAGTGGGAAGACAGGGCATCAAATAAGGGAGGGGGGCCATCCCACAGTCACAACTCTGACCCATAATTGTTCCTGTCTGAAACAGGGATGGAAATGTAGAGGAGCCCAAGGAAAAGAAGGTCCAACAACAGGCCCAAAGTGGGATCCAGCTCAAAGGGAGGTCCCAAGGCCTGACACTATTACTGAGGCTATAGAGCACTCACAAAAAGGGACCCAGCATGACAGCACTCTGGAAGACCCAACAAGCAGCTGAAAGAATCAGATGCAGATATTTGCACCCAGCCAATGGAGAGAAGCATCTGACCCCTGTTGTTGGATTAGGGAAAGGCTGAAAGAAGCTGAGGAGAAGGGCAACCCTATAGGAAGACCATCAGTCTCAATTAATCTGGATGCCTGAGATTTCTCAAACACTGGACTACCAAACAGGCAGCATACACCAGCTGATATGACGCCCCCAACACACATACTGCAGAGGACTGCTGGGTCTGTGTTTGTTCAGAGATGATGCACCTAACTCTCAAGAGACTAGAGGCCCCAGGGAGTTTAGAGGTCAGGTGGGGTGGGGGGTGGGGACATCCACATGGAGACACGGGTGGGGAGGAGGTATGGGATGTGGAACAGTCAGAGGATGGATGGTGGTGATAAAATATGGAGTGTAAAAAAATAAATACATAAATAAATTTAAAAAAACCTGATGTCTTAAAAATTGTGACAAATGTGTTCAAATGTTAGGTTTCCAGAAAAATTTAAAATGAAGCTATTCATTTTAACCAACAAATAACTTCATTTTAATGCTTCTGCACTTCTATTATAAAACACAGTCACCCTAACTCAACAACTTATTTTATATGCAATCTATGAGACAAGAAAAATAAAACAAACAGAAACACTAGACTACATAAGAAATGATATAAAATAGAAGAAGCTGTGCTTAATAAACCCCAGTAGAAGGAGCTATAGAAATAGAGAATGTAACATTTGCAGTAAACAAAAAAAAAATTGTTGAGAAAGGAGAATTTTGTTCCTGTGCAACAAATCTGAATAGCAGTAATGGTAAATTGTTTATTCAGCATGCATCAAGCCTTATAGAAATCCCATTTTCCTACTGTGTAAAGTGAGAGGCTTAGAACAGATAATCTTCAATCAGACATTATGTTTGGAGTATCCTAAAAATTCTAAAAGACAATTTAACATGTTCCTATACTCTAGGAGCTTGCAATTCTTTGGGAAAAGGAAGATGTAGATTTCGAAGTACAATAAAAAATACTTGAAGAAGAACAAAAATTCTACAAGAATGATTAAATACAGAAATGAAAGATATCTAACACAATAACAAGAGGGGAAACTGATTCTTTAAGTGTTCTGAAGTGCTCTCACACATTTTTGGGGATATGTATGCACATGCAGGAAACAAAAATAAACAGATCTGGTTTTGGATATCAAAATATCTTTAAAGCTTATAATTCAGGAGTTGGAAGCCATGCTTAGAGATAAACCATAGGTTAGGTTAGGGTTCTATGCTGAAGGTTCTGAATACATTTATAAGTGATCACCATAAAAATGACCAAAAGATTAATATACTATATGAATACACGTGGAAAAGAGGCATGCAATTTCACCCAGACGAGTGCCTGAAGCATCCCTTGCAGCAACATCAGGAATGGACTTTACCTTGTGAAGTGCTCATAGGCAGTGCATCAGCGAAGGCACCATGCTCTGGGTCAACAGGAGAATCTCCCAGAGTTTCACCCATAACAGCATAAAACAGAGATTTGCCGTAATTCACACTGGTGTTTTGTCTATGTCTTGCAAAAGATTGGTTGGTTAAAGGAAAAAGGCTTGCAGTCATAGAGCTTATGAATATGCTAATGAGTCAAAATACCAGTTTTCAAATATTTGGGAGAGGTGGGAATAAACACAGAAAGGATCAGGCCTGAATTGGCTGGCACTGTCCTGATTGAGAGCCAGCTGTGACAAAATGGTGTGTCATAATGCTGTCTGTTGCTTTGGCAAGACTTGGTACATTACAAGGAAAACGTTGCTACACTGTCTCGCCAGTGGCCTACACATTCAGTGTTTTGCGAGGGGCATGAACTGTACAGTATTTGGAATTACCAGAGCAGAGATTGTTCAATATTGATTGTTTTCTTAATTGTAGTAAAATACATACCAGTGGCTTTTTAAATAGAAAAATTTAATCTCTAAGTTATGAAACACCAGATAAACTTATTTGGCCAAAGTTTTTCTTAAGTATCTATCTTTGGTTGAAACTCCTAATCACATATCTGAAGAATACTCTTGTATTCAAATATATACACATTCTTAATTTAGATTTTGTTACCCACATGGGTACTGAATAATACATTTCTAAAGTGATTTATTCAACAAGTTTACAAAAGGTCCAAAATGTTACTACTATCCAAATTCTACAAAACTGAACAGTTGACAGAATAAAGGCTAGTAAAGTTTAAATTTTATATATCAAAGTTTGTGTTTTAAATTTGTTTATCTATCAATAGCAACTGCAGTAGTATTCCAATGGTTGATGTTTAAGTGATAAGTGCTATGTCACAATGAAATAATTGGAGCCCTCCCTGAGAATTATGCATTACCAGAAGAAAAAAAATTTACCCTGCTAGGTTGGCAAGGAATTGTGGTCAGTTTTGTAATCAGGAAAACTCTGGCTTCTTGCTTAAGGCCTTTGCCCTTTTTGGCAGAAAAAAAACCTAGCTGTGCCAAACTGCTAACGTGGGAGCAGCCCTTGTCACATAAGTGACCTAATATAATTCAGTGACTTTAAAAGAGCCCTTACACAGGACAGCGTATCAGATGGCAATAATTCCCTGAATTATATTTATCCTGATACCCCCAAATGGAATAACCGTATATCTAGTTAATCTATGTTGAGTAACTATTCATTCTTCAAGGGGACTAGCAAGAGTTTCCCTGTCAATAATGAAGCAATAGCTCAATGGGAAAATGCTCACTGGGTCTAAATATCACTCAGCGAATCGAGAAGTTGGCAATTACATCATTTAATGACTCTCCCCCCAAACATTACTAAAATAATTCAAGTTAAAGTAAGTTTCTCAGTAGTCCAAATGATGGGGCTAATGATCACTGTGTAGGGTTAGTTTTATTTCTATTTAATTTGAATTCTTAATAAAATAATTTCTCTTTTCTTCTCAATGCTTAGAAACTTCCTTAAATTTCAAAGTAATCAGACATAGGGTGGAATCACAGACTCAGGACACAATACTTAAGGGTGTAAAGGAATCCAAAATTTTTGGTGAAACTCACAGGTCAAAATCAATCACTAAATCAATTACCAAATTAATCTTTAAAATTAAGAACAGAAAAGAAAAAAAAGGAAACAAATTTTAGCAGACTGGAACAAAATCCGGAGTCCTATCTATAGATATTCCTATGTGATATCCCTAGCATCTGTGTCAAATGTAAAACTTCAGCTTCATTTCCTGTGAAAATCAATATGTCATTTGGTTCCCTTATTCCTGTCCCCAGATCCTGGTTGAACTTTTTAAACATAGTTGAGGGGGAAGCTGTAGCATTGTGATAGAGCTTTCGCTTGGCATGTGTAGGTCCTGGGTTTGATCCTCAATAGCCCAGCCTTAAAAGGGAAACATTTATTAAAGTCTTCTTAAGATTTTGTATGGGTATTGGAAATGCTAACATTTGGCAGAATGATACCATTTTAGAAGAAGTGTAAAAAGATGAGAAAGGGAGGCCCCTGGATAATAACTTGTCTTCTAAATTAAAAAGACAGGCAAGGCTAGCATTGGAACTTGACTCCAGTGCTCAGGCACTATAGACATAGAGGGAGAGGAAGCTTCCTCTTTAAGGGGGATATTAATGAGTACCTATCTTATCCTATTTTCAATACCAATGACTATGGTGAAAGTCTATCAATACCTTCTTTCCCATGTCTATACATTTTCTCAATACTAATGTAGCTTATTCATTTCATTTGACTCAGAGTGAATCTTTTACATTTGGTTTCTAAGATCAACAGTCTCACCTGGTTCTCAGGTTCTGTTTTAGTCTCTGTTATTATCTGAGTTGGGCCCCACCCAGATATAGTCTTTCCAACTATCCTCCAAGGGATGGAATTTTGGACTCTACCTATTGCTTCCTTTTCTCTTCCTCTCTCCTTTCTTCCCTTCCTCCTTCCTTTCACAAGACAACACGTAACTTGTGTATCTATTGGTTAACTAGACTTTCTGAGCCTCTACTTCTTTTTTTTTTTTTTGGTTTTTCGAGACAGGGTTTCTCTGTATAGCCCTGGCTGTCCTGGAACTCGCTCTGTAGACCAGGCTGGCCTCGAACTCAGAAATCCGCCTGCCTCTGCCTCCCAAGTGCTGGGATTAAAGGCGTGCGCCACCACCGCCCGGCTCGAGCCTCTACTTCTTATTGTGTGCTTGTTATTCAACTGCTCAAATAATTTTAGCAGTTAATTATTCCACAGTACCTGAATCCAGTAACATCTACTCCCAGAATTATGCTTTGTTGTTCTTCCCTTGTCCTAAGCTTCACTTGAAGCAAAAGCCTCTTGATTGTTCTATTTCATTCATTTGTTCAACAAATATTTATTGATAATATAAGAGATGGCAAGCCTTAAGCCTGGTGCCAGGGTACTAATAAACAAGATGTGTGGGCTCTTATGGACTTCAAAAACAGCCAATAAGCAAAATTCATAGTTTAAATAAATACAGAGCTTGGCACAGAGCAGGCTCAATAAATGTTGCTTACAGATTTGATGGCACATTTGAACCATAACCATACAACACATAAACCACTCAAGTTACTAACAAAATAGTTACACAGTGTGGATTGTTTAAGACAACTAATGTTTATTACAATCTGTTGTCCTACCATATTGTTGTGCTAGGTTGCTTAAGAAATAATTTGCTCCCATTGACATTCAGATGGGTGAAAATGAATAGAGTCAATTTCATTTTCCTGTAATTATCCATTTATTTTGTTCTTAAATATTGGAAAGACTTAAAATGTTATTTTATATAATTTTCATTATACATGCATCCATTAAATAGTAAGCATTATTGTAGAAACCCCCAATAGACACATTAATAAACCACAGCTTTTAGCCTCAGTTAGTTCACATTTAATTTCATTTACCAAAACTATCCAAACAAACCTAAAAAAGTGATCATCTGGTTTACTTAACTTTGAAGGTCAGTTAGCACACATTCATATCAGAAATATATTTGTTTTAGTAAGGTTGTTATTATTAGGGGACAGTACTAACATCAGAAAATTCGTAAAGTCATAAGGATTCTGACAAGTAGGGGAATGTCTGTTGTCTTCAAAACCTTAATAATTCTAGTGTCCTACTCTTGAAATTCATGGTGAGATTCACAAAAGACCTTTTAGTGTTAGCATTATAACATTATCAATGTGTTATCAGAATTTTGCAACTCAGTGAAGTTGATCAGCACTGGTTTGTGGAAAAGCTGCTGGGATAGGTGAATTTAGAGTCAAGAAAAAGACCAGCTGGCACCAGAGAGCACTCAACTTGCTTAGAGGATTGTAGGACTTTTGTAGTGCAGATTGAAATGAACATCTTGTCTTGGATTTTGGAAACATAGGGATATGGATTTGGTTGTGGGTTCACTATTACATTCTTGGTAGGGGAAAGAAAGTAGGTAATGAATTATTCAACAAAGATGGGAAGCCTATTTTAATATGTGTTGCCAAAGTGAGCACAGAAAGCTGATTTACTCCTTTCTCTGTGATACCTGAAAACACACTGATAGTTTGCTATTTGAGAAAGGCTGTGTTTTGGGGGTTTTATTTGTTTGTTTGTTTGTTTTAAAATATGTATTTATTCAGTATATACATATACATGTATATATATATATATATATATATATATATATATACTGAAGGTGTAGGTGTCTTCAGACACACCAGATGATGGCATCAGATCCCATTACAGATGGTTGTGAGCCACCATGTGGTTGCTGGGAATTGAACTCAGGACCTCTGGAAGAGCAGTCAGTGCTCTAAACCTCTGAGCCATTTCTCCAGCCTCTTGTTTGCTTGTTTTTAAAGACAGGCTGGCCTCAAACACACTTTGTGCCTGAGAATGATCTTGAATTCCTGATCATCCTGCCTCTACCTCCCAAGTTTTAGGATTTCAGGAGTATATGACTATCCCTGGTGAGGCTACACTTTAATATTTAATCTTGAGTGTTAATTATGGCATATCTAGTTTGCTAAAAAAATACCCCTAAATTTTTGTACATTTGAAAGGTAATTATATCCATAAATGTGAATAATTTAATATAGTATTAATATTATTAGCATTACTCAGTGTTAGAATGATTAATGTAAAACTTTTCCACGATATAGAATTAATAATTTAATATTTAATAAATTTGAATTTATTATGCATATAAGATTTAGATTTTTAGAATTTCTCTGATTTCTTTTGTATAAAATAACATGTTTGTATTGTTGATGAATAGTATTTTTTAATATTCTCATTTAAAGATTGCTCTATTCAATTTTATTGCTTCAGTTAACACTTATCCTGGCTCCTAAAAGTTTGGGAGCAATTTGGGGCTCTTCAGAACCTAGCACAATGCCTCTGGTTAGCATTCAAATATAGTAGGTTGTTTTGTTGATGATGAGGATGATGAGATAACAGTTGCTTACCACATTTCTGTCTCATGTGTCATTCAAGGAGCTTAGAGCCTAATGAATGAGTAGCAGCATCATTTGTTTTTCTTGTCCTAACAAGACTTCAGCTTCACGGTGAGGCCTCCAAGAAACAGGCAGACTGACTGCCCTATCCCTCCTGTCCTTACCCAGAACAACTGCCTTCTTCCTAGTTCAGTTGAAGCTGGCTTGGAACTTATCTTCAAGTGGTTGATTGTATCAACTTAGGGTTTCCTTACATCACAAGGAGTGATGTGCCGATAGAACACAGGTTTTGAGAAGAAACAATTACCATTCCTGCAAACCTGATACTCATAGAGGAAGAGAGCAAGGAAGGACATTTCTTCCATTTTGTTCACAGACACAACCCATTCTTTCATTAAAAACTATAATTTCACTTATATTTTTAGAAAGTAAAATTTTAAGGCAATTAACACAATAAAGCTACATAAACTATATTATATGCTTTTAAAGAAAAATAACTCAGTGAAATGATATTAACTTGAGTCCAGCAACTCCAGTGGATGAATATATTCGCATATATAAATATAAATATGAATATATATATGATATTTCAAAAAGGTATAGACTCTAATGCAGCAGCAAAGAGCACAGACATTGAACCAGAAAGTCTAGGTTTCAGGCCCTTAGCTTTTTCATAGATTTGATGTCTCAATTCTTAGAGCTAGGTTGCTCTTCTCTGGAGTGAGAGGGGAGCCTCTTTGCAAAGTAAATAATCACTTTTTAAAATAAAAGATTCAATTTAGTTTACTTTTCTTTTTAAAAACAAAATTCAGAACTTGTTAGGAGGTGACAAAGCACATAAACACAAATTAATAATTTTTAAGTTATAATTACCCATAACCTTCCATCATAAGGTAGTAACTATTAATGTTTTCTGGTAGATAATTATAATTTTTTGTTAAATGAAATCCAGCCATATGCTTTGTGTCCTACCTTGATACAAGCATTAAAAAAATCTACCAAGGTTTGAATTTTTAATGTAGTTTTGTTTGTTTGGTTTTGAGATAGAGCCTCACTCAGGGTCTCCATATGCTGTCCAGACTGGACTCAAATACCCAGGTCAAATTATCTTCTTTTCTCAGAAGAATAATTAAGGTCCCTTTAGGTTATGATGCTAAGGTACATAATAGAATGCATGTAATTATTTAAAATTTAACAGGAATTTTCCATGCTGTATTCATATATAAACCAGCATCACTTATGTTCTTTTTGCATCTGACTGATAACAAGATGACAGCATTAAGGTCTTTTTTATGCAGAGATATGAGGCCTTGTAGTAAAATTAAAAGTCTCAAGAGAGGAGAAACAAGGCACTACAGTAAATTAAATGTCTCAAGAGAATAAAATAACTGAAAACTTCTCCTTTCCCCCTTTCCTTCAAAACTTAACTTTTGTAATATTTGAAAGAGAACCTAATGTGTCTAAGCACTTTGTAGGGCTCAACTAAACACTTAAGTTACTATGCCTCTGAACCATAGACATCCTACCTAAACTATGTTAACTTGTCTTTGCATATAATGTCTAACACCTGAAATGTTGTAATTGGAATTTTAGCATGATAAAACACAATGGTCTATATTATCAGCATTCATTGATATGAGAAATTCTAGCCCTGTAAAGCATGTTTCTCTGTCAATTTGATTTTTATTAATTACTTTTTCAAGATCACCTGCATGGATATTTCTTAAGCAACATCCTGTCATGAGAGAACCACACCGGCACGGTATAGATACTACAGCAATTCAGAGCCACAGAACTAGATATGAGTTTAGTTCTGTAAAACACAATTGACCAATATTGTGATATGACTGAAGGAAATGTATGGACTATTAAAATCACTGAGTATCAAAACTTTGTACCAGGACAATTTATACACTCAAACTCTTAATTTTCCTATAAAAAAAAATGGGTTTCAAAGGAATGACATGATTCACCTACGTCATTACTCAGATAGTTAGTAACAGAGTTTGAGTTACAAATAGTTTCTTGATTTCCAGTTCAAAGCTACAAACTATACCTTATCTCATTACGATAAAACAATAAAACATTAAAATACGCATTGAATTCAATTATCCTTAAGTCTACCAATCACAGTCTATCAGTCTGGACGTTTCTTCCTATCTGACTCACTTAATGTGAATGAATTATCTATGGAAATCAGAGTTCACAACAGAGTTCAGACCTAGTACTCTCTGGAAAGAAAGTACTTCATAGGACCTTCTTAACAGAATATGCTACCATTCAGAAAGCAGTTTGGGAATTCATTTTGCTGACACATGTCTTCTTGCCTCATTTACAGATTTTACACTTTAAAACCTAGTTTCTAGGGCTTTTCTGATGTTAACAGTCCCCATCCCCACCATGACATATCCCCTTGTTCTTATGAGAATAATAATATTACTATGAGAAAATTTCTTTGTGGCAATAAAATTCTAATAAAAAAGGTTTTTAGTGCTGCACAAAATTTTTATTTCCAGTTTAAAGTTAGGAGATTATCTAAAGCAAAAATAAGAACATAATAGCAACTATTTGATAGAGCTTCAGTATGGAGTACAGGGGAATAGAGGTGTTGACCAGAGGAGGAGAACTTGCCTAGTGTGTATGAGGGTCTAGGTACAATCCTCAAAAGACTGGGGAGAGAAGTTTGCATGTGTTTTTACTCAGTGTAGGGTTTGCATTTCAATGCTGGAACTCACAAATGTCCTTACTTTGTTAAGTCTTGTTGAGCCCTTGTTCCCTCATCTAAAGAAGGGTTACTAAAATTTTAAATGATTTAAATAAACCAGTACCTAGAATGCAATAGGCTTCCCAAATTATTATATTGGCTTCCCATATTATATTATGAATTCTTATAAGCAAAACCTTGATCCCTATGCTTGATTCTTGGTTAATAAACAGAGCCATCACCAAGTAACACACCCACTGATCCTATAATTTAGCCACACATGTATTTCAGGAAGAAACTGCACATGTGGAACATGGAATCTTCAAGATCAAGTAGGAATTTTACAAATTCATTTAGAAACAGCCACATTCTGTTTATGATAGCGAGCAGAGATCTGATAGAGAATGATATAGAATTGTAAAATATGCTGACAAGAAACTGAATTTTGATGATGATAGAATAATAAACAGCATAGAATGTATTTTTATGTCAATTTTTCTATTTGGGTCTATTGGTCAGGTAATAGTATTATTAGGTCAATTACCTTAAGGTATATCTCTATAATGGTCTTTATTAGACATACTATAAATTTTGTTATGGTTCAGTTCCTTAAGTTTGAATTTATAGAATAATGTTACACCAATTTCTGGAAGCTAGTAGACTGGGAACAACAACAACAAAACCAACAAGTAACTTTAAATTTCAGATGCTATATTATTGAGAACCTGCTCGGCTAGGTGCTGTGTTGTCTAAGATACACACTCCTGTTTAGACTTTATAAAAACTGTGAGCTTGAGGGGCAGCTCTACTCTGGGAGAAGATGGGCAGTGGTAGGATTAGAAATGGGAGCTCACACACCATGCAGCACAGTTAAAGTATCACACAAGCATAAGTAAAATCATGGTTACACCTAGGATCAATTCTCAAGCCTTCTTATGAACTTACGAGAGAGGAAGAGGAGAAGCCACTGGGCTACAGAGCAGGTAGCAAGAGCCCATCAATCACCAATATGGAATGACAGTAATCTGATTTCTCCATTGTATGGTTATTTTTTCCTTCCTTGCTGCTAGAAAGGAATATGTGCAGCTACTGTGGCACTCATGTTCTTTAAAATGTATTTTTAAAAAGATTTACTTATTTACTTCCATGTATGTAAGTGAATCTCTGTGAATGTGTACCACATGTGCATGGATGACCACAGAGTCCAGAAGAAGGTATCAGATTCCCTAGGGCTAGAGTTACAGACACTTGTGAACCACCCAACGTGTGTGATAGGAACTGAATTCAGGTCCTCTTCAAGAGCACTGGGCATCCCTAGCTGCTAAGCTATCTCCCACACCCTGACATTCAGTTTCAATAATCATTCTGCTTAGGGTTTTAATAAACTTGATCATCTCTTCTCCAAATCAATAATTTGAGTTTATAACATAAAGCTTTCCTAATTCGACATTCATAGATCACTTGGTTGGCATTTCTCTATAGGAGAAAATGTTCCTTCAGTGAAGTTGTGTAATCACTATGATATGCAGTTCTTACTGGGAAGAAAGACTAACTGTTTAATTTTCTCTTTTATTAAAAGCTAGATAATTTTAATACCTAACTTTCTTGGTTAGGTATATCAGTGTCTCCTGTTCATCAAACATTCATGTTACAAAACATAACTTTTTTTTCTTTTTCAAACTAATTAGAAAACTTTTATTTCCACTTCACTTTTCTCTTATGACAGTTGAAAGTAAGACTTGTGTGCCTTGGTCCCTCAAATAACTAATCTTTTCTTTTTACCACACACCCAAACCATTTACCAACCCCCAAATAACAGAACCAGTGTTTCAGTTTTACCTAAGTTTCCATCCACAGGGATTTTTCAGTCTTTAGCAAGTAGTTTTCTTAAATGAGGGCAGGGGGGGCTAGCGAATGAATTCAACTGGTGCTTCCAAAGTTATCTAGAATGTCAGCACAGTTTTGAAAAATAGGTCCAAGATTCCTGACAAGTTTATGGACCAATTAAACCACATTCCAACCATATCCTTTATGCTTCATTCTTCAGGTTTCTGCAAGATCTAGGAGGTAGGATGTTCTGTTTATATGTTCACAAACACGAGTTTCACTTTTAGTAAGCATCATTTGAGATATTTAGAAAAAATTATTAAAACACAAAGAGAAGGAGAAGACAAAGAAAAAAGTTTCTCAAGTCTAAAATGGCTATCCGCCCCCCACCACCTAAAACAAATATATAATTGAGCCTTAACTCAGTCCCTCTAATTATGTTTTTGTTATCTATTGCACACAGTCAGATGAACAGCTCAAAATGCCTACAGTCACTCTGGGCAAGCTGACAAATATCCTACACATTGAAATGAGAAGTGGGAAGAAAGCCAGATTGCTTAATTGTTTGTTACTTGGGAGTCTGAAAAGGTGGACAAGCCAAAATCTTTATGGGGATCCAAAGAGTACAGCTCCTTCCTTAGGCAGCTGGAGAAAACAATGGACCAGGTCCTCACTCTGTGTAATCAGAGGATGACTCCATTGTATAGCCCATTGTTTCTTCCATGTACTGCCTGAAGGGGAAGTGTATTGTTATCTAAGGGAGACCTTCCATAAGAGAGTTACATATGATGAGAACATAGCCTCTGGGAGATTAATAGAGATGTGGCATTCAGTTCAGGAGAGAGCTTTCAGATAAACAGTTTGGGAACTGTACACTTAAAAGACCTATGCATTAAAACCAGGAAGCTTTGGTGACCAAGAGTGAATGTCAGGCTAAATAAAGGGGCTCTGAAGAGCTTATGGGGCAGGTAAATGAGTAGTTAGAGCTCACAGGTAATAGAAATATCAGGATGAACTTTTCACATGTCCAAGAAATCCCAAACACATATACCCTAACCTCCTCTTTGATAATACCTAGAGAAACTGAGGCACAAAGAAGTACTTCATTTACAGATGACACAGACAAGGCACTAGGAGTAGAATGACTTGCACACTGCCTTTGTATATATCAACCTCTAGTAGGCTGTACATGGACATAGCATATTTTAACTGTCTGTGCAACTTATAGGTTGACTCTTATTTTTGGGAAAAAAGAACATTTTTTTTTATGAAACAAAATCTGTGTTTCCTAGGGTCTTGTTTGTTTCAGTGTTGGGGGTGCACCCAGGGTCTCATGAATTCTAAATGAGCACTGAACCACCAGTTCAATTCTACAATTTTAATTTTGCTTCATGTTGTTGACATAGAAATTCATCTTTTAGATGATCTGTATAATATCATAACTAAATTCTGAGATGTTTCAGGAGGTATAGATTATAAACTCTCCAGTGCCCAGTATACCACTTTCTTTGCATAAGGTTATGAAGAGGGAAAAGGTAGAGTTTTAATATGAAAATTATTATTTTGCATTTACTGAAGGTCAAATGAGAGCTGGTGTTGCTAAAGAAAGAAATGCTTCATAGCAGAGTTCCAAAAGAGAAGAGTCCAAGGGTAGTGTAACTGTACATACAGCAATGGTGGCAGAAAGGTGATACACAGATACATGGAGTAGAATTTCTATACCTGTGCTTCTAATGTAAATGTTGAAGGACTTACAGCTTGTCATTAAACTTGCTTTAGTTCCAAATATACTTTTTTAATTGGTTATTTTATTTATTTACATATGCAGGAACTATAATTTATAAAACTTATATTAATAGCTGTAAAACAGCTCTAAAATATGAACATGTATATTTGCTACATTATATACAAAATGTTGTAGATACTAAGAATCATAAAAAAATTCCTCTCTTGAAATCTATACTTGAATAAATAGTACAACACAGTGTCATAAAATCCTTGAAACCAACCGGATCTTCCTTCTTCCCTCCCTCCCTTCTTTTCTTCCTTCCTTTCTTTCTTCCTTCCTTCCTTCCTTCCTTCCTTCCTTCCTTTTCTTTCTTTTCTTTCTTTCTTTCTTTCTTTCTTTCTTTCTTTCTTTCTTTCTTTCTTTCTTTCTTTCTTTCTTTCTTTTTTCTTTCTTTCTTCCTTTCATGTGTGTGTTTGCTTATGTTAGTGTATGCCATGTGTGTGCTGCTTCCATCAGAGGCCCAAAGAGGACACTAGATCTCCTGAAGTTGGACTTATAGGCAGTTGTGAACCAATCAAAATGGGTACTCTCCAGCCTCTAACTCTCCAATTTCCTAAGTACAGAAAAAAAAGACATGGTTTATGAAGAATCACATAGCAAGTTGTAACTGAGTTGCATCTAGAACGTAGCTCTTGAGGTATGGTTACAAGAATTTATTTTAAGTTGTATGTGTTAATCTCAGTAAACCTTTTGTGGTTTTATAAACAAGATGGCTCCTGGAATTGAGATGCGAAACATTCATTTTCTAAATCATATTTTTTTTTCTGTTAATGGTCAAATGATGATTCTAACCCAAATCTTTAATCTAGAATCTGAAGTCTGGCATTCATAGTACTAGGGGGAGAGAAAAAAGGTGTTTTAGTTAATTTCGAGACTGAAGAACTAAGTAGCTTGTGCCTGTGGCCCCAGCACTTGAGGTGCTGAAGAAGGAGCACTGCCTACAAGTTTGAGGCCAGCCTGGGCTACAAATGAGATTCCCATTTCATAAAGGCACTAAAAGAAGAGGAGGGGGAAACAGGGCAGGGGGAGGAGATGGGGGAAGAGGCAGGACAGTTTAAGAGGGAAAGTGAGAAGCTGGCCTCAACCTTCAGTTATGTCACTAAATTGTTCTATGAACTGAGGTAAGTCACAACAACTCTGGTCTCAATTCCTGATTTTTCAAGCAGAGTTAGGGAAAGGACAAAGATTAGATGGCATCTAACCCTTTCTTTGAGCTCTTCTATTTGATAAATTTTAGATGCTATGTGCTCTTGTCCTTAAATAAAATTAGCCTAACCTATGCATAAAATTATTATTCTTATGACTACATACGCACATGCACACATGCACACATGCACATGCACACACCCCACCCTACTCTCACACCTTATTGGTACTTCTTAATATGTGACTTAAGTTTTATTGAAAACAATTTTCTCCTCATGTTTGTATGCCTATGGTACACAGAAGATGCTCAATAAATACATAGTAGATGAATGAATGCATGTGTGTATTCCTGTTTTATGTCATCCATCAGGACTCATTTCCGGACTCATGACTGCATTTCTATTATAATATTTAACTGCTATATCTTTTCCTGGTTGATGCCCAGTAAATGAGCATTCATTAGATCCTACCTTTTATCACTCACTGCATGGAGTTGATGCCACACAACCTAGACCTAATTTATTTCATATGTTTTACCTCTCCAAGTACACACTGTTAACTCCTTTAAAGACAGAGAAGAAAGTGCATTTAACTTCAATGATAATTATTAACATAGCATTAGATATTTAAGACTGGATTGCTTATTGTGACTGTTAAATCCCACAAAGATGATGCACTATCTCTCAAGGCCTTAGGAAAGCTTTCTACCCAAACTTAAAGTTCTGTAAGAAGCTTTGCCTTGTGTTTGCTTTCAGAAGAGGTGTAAGAAAGACAGGTTTCATTCTTTGAAAAAATTCCCAAACAAACCCAAAGACTGTTATTCACAATATTCTTCTTCCTTGACTCAATAAAATAACTGGTTACTCATAACGAGTTCTTTAGTTTGGATTCTGATACTTGAAACTTCTAGTATACCAAATGTCTGGAGTCATACACAGAAAGAACAGTGATAGCAAAGGGCTTAAAATGGGTTTGGCAAGTCATCGGGTGCTTTGGCTTTGACTTCTTCCTCAAAAAAAAAAAAAAAAAAAAATAGGAAGTAGGCCAGGCAGTGGTGGCACAAGATTTTGATTCAAATGGAGAGGCAGGCAGATCTCTGTCAGTTCAAGGCCAACCTAGTCTACAGACTGAGTTCCAGGACAGCCAAGGGATACACAGAGAAACCCTGTCTCGAAAAACAAAAACAAAAACAACCAAACAAAAACAAAAACCAAATCAAGTCAAACAAACAAACAAACAAACAAAAACCACCAAAACAACAAAACCCAGAAGTAACAACTGTCCTATTGTAGAGAAAACATTAAGATGAAAACATGTTATTGTATGAAAAACTTTATACATTTTAAAGTTCTATGTAGCTAGGGCCAGGGTTGTACTTCTGTGGTTTCAGACACTCTTGAGGCTAAGGCAAGAGGATCACTTGAACTTAGGAGTTTGAGGCTAGCCTGGGCAACATGGAAAGGCCTCATCTGAGGAAAACAAACAAAAACCACAGACAACACAGTAAAACCAAACCACTAGGATACTCCTATATGAACATAAGATACTATTTTCTTCTGTTGTGACCAGAATACTAAAAACATTTCCCTTAAGATTATAATTTTAAAGCTTTATTGAGTAAATATGAAAAGATACATGCAAGATAGAAATGCAGCTTAGTGGTGGAACCCTTGCCTAGCATTGGCAAGGCCCTGGACTCCACCACCATAAGCACAAATAAGTAAACAGGTAAGTAAATAAAATGTATATGCTGAGAGTTGGAAACAGCTGTGCCATGATGCTAACAGCAGTTACTTCTGGGTGATGGGATCCATTATGAGGGACTCTTTGCTTTGTGTACTTCTGTAGACTTTGTGATAGCAGCTATTACATTATTCATTGCCTCACTTAAAATAAAGATGCTGTGCAACAATTACTAGAAAAAGAACAGCTACCAACCTGGAAGGCTTTCTGAGAAAGACTACACACATATGTGCAGTAAGCTGAGTTCTTAAAACTTAAGTTTCGAGTTGGGACCGCCAGGCTCAGAGACAGACAGGCATAATATCGCTTCGGTTTCAGGCAGCTTGGGTGTAACCTGCTCCCAGGTGCTGGGCTGATCTGCAGTAACCAGCGCGCCAGTTCCGCGGTGGGACCTTCTGCCTGCTGGAGGGACCCCGCGCAGGGAGGGAGCCCGCCAGCTTCCCTTCCGCGACCTCTGTTCCCGCGGACTGCGCTGGAGAGACCGGTACCCAGGCTCTCCCCCCGATATAACATCACTTGGGACACGGCCTGTTGGGGCTTCCGTCTGTGCCCGAGGGCGGGTTGGCGCTGTAGTCGTCTGGGCGCCAGATCGGCGGGCCATCGTGACCACAGGGTGAGCGGCGCCACGGAGACTGCCCTCCGCCATCTTTGCTCCAGTGACCAGGTAGTTGGGACCGCCAGGCTCAGAGACAGACAGGCATAATATCGCTTCAGTTTCAGGCAGCTTGGGTGTAACCTGCTCCCAGGTGCTGGGCTGATCTGCAGTAACCAGCGCGCCAGTTCCACGGTGGGACCTTCTGCCTGGTGGAGGGACCCTGCGCAGGGAGGGAGCCCGCCAGCTTCCCTTCCGCGACCTCTGTTCCCGCGGACTGCGCTGGAGAGACCGGTACCCAGGCTCTCCCCCCAATATAACATCACTTGGGACACGGCCTGTTGGGGCTTCCTTCTGTGCCCGAGGGCGGGTTGGCGCTGTGGTCGTCTGGGTGCCAGATCGGCGGGCCATCGTGACCACAGGGTGAGCAGCGCCACGGAGAGTGCCCTCCGCCATCTTTGCTCCAGTGACCAGGTAGTTGGGACCACCAGGCTCAGAGACAGACAGGCATAATATCGCTTCGGGTTCAGGCAGCTTGTGTGTAACCTGCTCCCAGGTGCTGGGCTGATCTGCAGTGACCAGCCCGCCAGATCTGCTGTGGGACTTCTGCCTGGCAGAGGGACGCCCCCTCCCCCCCCCAGGAGAGATCACACACCCCTGCACAGGGCAGGAGCCTGCCAGCCTCCCTTTGGCGACCTCTGCTCCAGGAATCCACTAGGCTGAGCCTTTAGATGTGCAAGGCCTCCCCAATATAAGATCACTTGGGGCAAAGCACATTAGGGCTCCAAAGTCACTCAGGAGCAGGCAGGCCCCAGAAATCGGTGCCAGGGGAATCCTGGTAATCCAGGGGGGGGCAGAAATAGCTTTGCAGGCTCACAGGAGGTCCAACCAACAGCCAGTGGCAGCAGGACCAACTAACACCAGAGGTATCCAGATGGCAAAAGGCAAACGTAGGAATGTTACTAACAGTAATCAAAGTAATGTAGGACCATCCGAACCCAACTCTCCAACAGCAGCAAGTCCTGGATACCCCACCACACCCGAAAGACAAGATCTGGATTTAAAATCACTTCTCATGATGCTATTAGAGGATCACAAGAAGGACACAAATAAATCTCATAAAGAGTTACAGGAGACCATGAATCAACGGTTAGAAGCCCTTACAAAGGAAACACAAAAATCGCTTAGAGAAATGCGGGAGAACATGGATCAAAAGATGGAGGCGCACAAGGAGACAACACAAAAATCGCTTAACGAGATGAATCAACGGGTAGATGCACTCACAAAGGAATCACAAAATTTGCATAAAGAAATGCAGAAGAATATGGGTCAACAGACGGATGCCCATAAGGAGGCAACACAAAAATTGCTTAAAGAAATGAATCAACGGTTAGATGCCCTTACAAAGGAAACACGAGAACTGCTTAAAGAAATGCAGGAGACGATGGATCAACAGATGGAATCCCATGAGGAGGAAACACAAAAATCGCTCAGAGAAATGCAGGAGAACGTGGGTCATCAGGAAGAAATCCTGAAAGAGGTAATGCAAAATTACCTTAAAGAAATACAGGAAAATACAAACAAACAAGTGAAGGATCTCAGCAAATCCATCCAGGAACTAAAAAAGGAAGTAGAAACAACTAAGAAATCACAAAGGGAGACAACTTTGGAGATAGAAAACCTTGGGAAGAAATCAGGAGTCATAGATGCAAACATCAACAATAGAATACAAGAGATGGAAGAAAGAATCTCAGGTGCTGAAGATTCCATAGAAAGCATCGACTCAACAGTCAAAGAAAATGCAAAATGCAAAAAACGCGTAACCCAAAACATCCAGGAAATCCAGGACACAATGAGAAGACCAAACCTAAGGATTATAGGTATAGATGAGAGTGAAGATTTGCAACTTAAAGGGCCAGTAAACATCTTCAACAAAATTATGGAGGAAAACTTCCCTAACTTAAAGAGAGAGATGCCGATGAACATACAAGAAGCCTACAGAACTCCAAACAGACTGGACCAGAACAGAAATACCTCCCGTCACATAATAATCAAAACACCGAATGTTCTAAACAAAGAAAGAATACTAAATGCAGTAAGAGAAAAGGGCCAAGTAACATACAAAGGAAGACCTATCCGAATCACATCAGACTTCTCACCAGAGACTATGAAAGCCAGAAGATCCTGGGCAGATCTCATGCAGACACTAAGACAGCACAAATGCCAGCCTAGACTACTATACCCAGCAAAACTCTCAATCACCATAGATGGAGAGACCAAGATATTCCATGATAAAACCAAATTTTCACAATATCTTTCCACAAATCCAGCCCTGCAACGGATAATAGGTGGAAACCTCCAATACAGGGAGAGAAACAACACCCTGGAAAAAATGAGATAATAACCTTCTTGAATCAAACCCAAAAGTAGATAACCACTCAAACATAAAGATAGCGTCAAGAATGGCAGATGGCAATAATCACTATGCCTTAATCTCTCTTAATATCAATGGTCTCAATTCCCCAATTAAAAGACATAGACTAGCAGACTGGATACGTAAACAGGACCCAGCTTTTTGCTGCATGCAGGAAACGCACCTCAGTGTCAAAGACAAACACTACCTCAGAGTAAAAGGCTGGAAAACAATTTTACAAGCAAATGGCCCCAAGAAACGAGGTGGAGTAGCCATCCTAATATCGGATAAAATTGATTTTCAACCCAAAGTCATCAAAAAAGACACAGAAGGACACTACATACTGATCAAGGGAAAAATCCACCATCAAGAACTCTCAATCCTGAATATCTATGCTCCAAATGCAAGGGCACCCTCATTCGTAAAAGAAACTTTACTAAAACTCAAAGCACACATCGCACCGCACACAATAATAGTGGGTGACTTCAACACCCCGCTCTCTGAAATGGATCGTTCAGGAAAGCAGAAACTAAACAGGGACACAGTGAATCTAATTGAAGCCTTGGACCAAATGGAACTAACTGATATATATAGAACATTTCATCCTAGAGCTAAAGAATACACCTTCTTCTCAGCTCCTCATGGTACCTTCTCCAAAATTGACCATATAATTGGTCACAAATCAGACCTCAACAGATACAAGAAGATAGACATAATCCCATGCCTCCTATCAGATCACTATGGAATAAGGGTGGTCTTCAATGGCAACAAAAACAAAAGAAAACCCACGTACACATGGAGGCTGAACAATGCTCTACTCAATGATAACTTGGTCAAGGTGGAAATAAAGAAAGAAATCAAAGACTTTTTGAAAGTTAATGAAAATGAAGGCACAACATACCCTAACTTATGGGACACAATGAAAGCAGTGCTAAGAGGAAAATTCATAGCCCTGAGTGCCGCCAAAAAGAAACGGGAGACAGCATACACTAACAGCTTAATGGCACACCTGAAAGCCCTGGAACAAAAAGAAGCAAATACACCAAAGAGGAGTAGAAGGCAGGAAATCATCAAACTCAGGGCTGAAATCAATCAAGTAGAAACAAATAAAACCATACAAAGAATCAACAAAACGAGGAGTTGGTTCTTTGAGAAAATCAACAAGATAGATAAGCCCTTAGCCAGACTAACCAGAGGGCACAGAGATAGTATCCAAATTAATAAAATCAGAAACGAAAAGGGAGAGATAACAACAGAAACTGAGGAAATTCAAAAAATCATCAGATCCTACTACAAAAACCTGTATTCAACACAACTAGAAAATCTTGAGGAAATGGACAATTTCCTTGACAGATACCAAGTACCAAAATTAAATCAGGATCAAATAGACCATCTAAACCGTCCTATAACCCCTGAAGAAATAGAAGTTGTCATTGGAAGTCTTCCAACCAAAAAAAGCACAGGTCCAGATGGTTTTAGTGCAGAATTCTATCAGACCTTCAAAGAAGACCTAACACCAATACTCTTCAAACTGTTCCACAAAATAGAAACAGAAGGAACACTACCCAACTCGTTCTATGAAGCCACAATTACACTAATACCAAAAGCACACAAAGATCCGACAAAGAAAGAGAATCTCAGGCCAATCTCTCTTATGAATATCGATGCAAAAATACTCAATAAAATTCTTGCCAACCGAATCCAAGAACACATCAAAACGATCATTCACCACGATCAAGTAGGCTTCATCCCAGGGATGCAGGGATGGTTCAATATAAGGAAATCCATCAATGTAATCCACTACATAAACAATCTCAAAGAAAAAAACCACATGGTCATCTCATTAGATGCTGAGAAAGCATTTGACAAAATTCAGCATCCTTTCATGCTAAAGGTCTTGGAAAGATCAGGAATTCAAGGCCCATATCTAAACATAGTAAAAGCAATTTACAGCAAACCAGTAGCCAGCATCAATCTAAACGGAGAGAAACTTGAAGCAATCCCACTAAAATCAGGGACTAGACAAGGCTGCCCTCTCTCTCCATATCTTTTCAATATAGTACTTGAAGTTCTAGCTAGAGCAATTAGACAAGAAAAAGAGGTCAAAGGGATACAAATTGGAAAGGAAGAAGTCAAACTATCACTATTTGCAGACGATATGATAGTATACATAAGCGACCCAAAGAACTCCACCAGAGAACTCCTACAGCTGATAAACGACTTCAGCAAAGTGGCCGGATATAAAATCAACTCAAGCAAGTCAGAAGCCTTCCTATACTCAAAGGATAAGCAGGCTGAGAAAGAAGTAAGAGAAATAATACCCTTTACGATAGCCACAAACCATATTAAGTATCTTGGCGTGACGCTAACCAAACAAGTGAAAGATCTGTATGACAAGAACTTCAAGTCTCTGAAGAAAGAAATTGAAGAAGACCTCGGAAGATGGAAAAATCTGCCATGCTCATGGATTGGCAGGATTAATATAGTAAAAATGAGCATCTTACCAAAAGTAATACACAGATTCAATGCAATCCCCATCAAAATCCCAACTCAATTCTTCATAGAGTTAGAAAGAGCAATTCAAAAATTCATCTGGAATAACAGAAAACCCAGAATAGCTAAAACTATTCTCAAGAGTAAAAGAACCTCTGGGGGAATCAGTATCCCGGACCTCAAGCTGTACTACAGAGCAATAGTGTTAAAAACTGCATGGTATTGGTACAGTAACAGACATGTAGATCAATGGAACAGAATTGAAGACCCAGAAATGAATCCACACTCCTATGGTCACTTGATCTTTGACAAAGGAGCTAAAACCATCCAGTGGAAAAAAGATAGCCTTTTCAACAAATGGTGCTGGCTCAGCTGGAGGTCAACATGCAGAAGAATGCAAATTGACCCATCCTTATCTCCTTGCACTAAGCTCAACTCTAAGTGGATCAAAGATCTCCACATAAAACCAGACACACTGAAACTAATAGAAGGGAAACTAGGGAAGAACCTTGAACATATGGGCACAGGGGAGAATTTCCTGAACAGAACTCCAATAGCTTATACTCTAAGATCAAGAATAGACAAATGGGACCTCATTAAATTACAAAGTTTTTGCAAGGCAAAAGACACCGTCAAAAAGACAAAGCGGCAACCAACTAACTGGGAAATGATCTTTACCAACCTTACATCCGACAGAGGGCTAATATCCAAGATATACAAAGAACTCAAGAAGTTAAACTCCAGAGAGGCAAGTAACCCTATTAAAAAATGGGGTACAGAGCTCCACAAAGAGTTCTCACCTGAAGAATATCTAATGGCTGAGAAGCACCTAAAGAGATGTTCATCATCCTTAGTCATTAGGGAAATGCAAATCAAAACAACCCTGAGATTCCATCTCACACCAGTCAGGATGGCTAAGATCAAAAACACAGGAGACAGCAGTTGTTGGCGAGGATGTGGAGAAAGAGGAACACTCCTCCACTGCTGGTGGAATTGCAGGCTGGTACAACCACTCTGGAAAGCAGTCTGGCGGCTCCTCAGAAAACTGGGCATGACACTTCCGGAGGATCCGGCTATACCACTCCTGGGCATATACCCAGAGACTTTACCTGCATGCAATAAGGACACATGCTCCACTATATTCATAGCAGCCTTATTTATAATAGCCAGAAGCTGGAAAGAACCCAGATGTCCCTCAACGGAGGAATGGATTCAGAAGATGTGGTATATTTACACAATGGAATACTACTCTGCAATTAAAAACAATGAATTCACGAAATTCCTAGGCAAATGGTCAGAACTTGAAAATATCATCCTTAGTGAGGTAACCCAATCACAAAAGATCACA
Source organism: Tokudaia tokunoshimensis (assembly GCA_036184795.1). Lineage (NCBI taxonomy): Eukaryota > Metazoa > Chordata > Mammalia > Rodentia > Muridae > Tokudaia > Tokudaia tokunoshimensis. Next base: position 136,646,095 of record BTHU01000002.1, on the reverse strand, counting down.
CATGGTATGAAGTCACTGATAAGGGGATATTGACCCAGAATCTCAGAATACCCTAGACACAATCAGCATATCAATAGATTTCTAAAAAGATGGAAGGAGAGACCCCTGGTCCTGGAAAGACTGGATGTAGGGGAACGCCAGGACAGAGTAATGAGAGGGGGTTGAACGGAGAAAAGAGGGAGGGAAGGGGGCTTATGGGACTTTCGGGGAGGGAGGAAACGGGAAAGGGGAAGTGATTTGGAATGTAAATTAAAAAAATAAAATAAAATTAAATTAAAAAAAAAAAAAAAAAACAAAAAAAAAAAAAAAACTTAAGTTTCTGTAAATAAGTGACAGTGATGTTTGGTTATGCTTTTTCAATGACTAGACTTATCAAGAACACTACAAGTCTTTCCATTTTTCTATGGAACTATTATCTCTTACATGTTTTTCTTCTCTGATGTGTTTCTATTAGATAGCAGAAGTGTGAGTCTTCAGAAAGTATGAAGAGGTGAAAGACACACTTGGAAGACATACAGGAAACTTAAAGTTAGCCTTGCAGAACAGATACCACATGCTCCTGAACTCATTGCTGCCATTTCTCTCGCCTGTCCCCAATTCCCTAGAATGCTCATGCTGTCTCCTATGATGCTCAGAGTATACATAAATCAGTTTCCAAGTTGGCCTTTATCCTATTGCTGAGATTTTTTTCATTTTTAAAAGAGATCATGCTTTGTTCTCCAGGCTGACCTTGAACTTGGCTCAAATCTTTCTCCCTTGACATCCTGAGTGACCAGGGCTGAGAACAGGAATGACATCTCCTATGGCTTTATTTTACTGAAAATGCCAATCAGTTTTGTTTCTAGCGCTGTCCTATCTTAATGTTGCTCTCCCTTGAATTCATTCTCATCATTCACTCCACTTAGCCTTGTTGAGTAAGTCTCTGAGATAAAGGGGTTCAATTAAAATGATCAGATACTTTATCAACTTCCAGCCAGGACATGTATCAATGAAACAAGGCACTGGTAGCAATGCATATAGGACCTTGGGCATGAACTGAAACTCTCATAGGCAAACCAGGTCATCATCACTTTAAGATTAAGCAAGGTCAGGAGATGAGGAGAGGATAGGTGTCCTGATGCCTTTGGTCCTTAGCAACTAGCAACTAGGCCAGTGCTGTCTTTGTTGTTGTTTGTTTATCTCTTATAACGTCCCCTTCTGACATTTAGCTCATTGATCCAGGACTTATAGCACCACCTTTTTTTTTTTTAAAGAAACCTATAGTAGAATGCAGTGTTGTAAAATTTCTTCTCTCTCAAACACTGAAGGTTCACACGGGCAGTTGTTTTGCAAAGGAGGGTGGGAATTGCACAGTTTTTGCCCTAGGCTCTCTTGCATTAAGGAGTGTTGTATCTGGCCACTTCTCAAGCCACCAGATGTGAAATAATAATGCCCACTTAGATTACAAATCTCATTTTAATATCTTTCAACATAAATAACAATAACAATAGTCAATTTGTGCATTTCAAAGCTTCCAAAACAGGAGATACTTTAACCACACAGAAACCATACTTCTAAAAAAAAAAAACTTGAAATACTTATCTTAGTGAAAACAAGAATGAGTAAAATAGCCAATTTCAATGAAGATAATAGCATTACAGTGGGTTTGATGACTACAATTAACCTAATCAGCAAAATGAGAAACATCATTTTCCACTAGCTGATACAGTTCACACCATTTTAATTCAAGGTCATAAATAAGATTAAGAGTTGGGAAGTCAGGATGAGTGTACACTTATAAACTCAGAACTCAGAAGGTTGAGGCAGGAAGATTAGGAGTTCAAATCAACCATGGGCTACATACCAAAATTGTTTAAAGGAAAAAAAGAGTTAGACTTGGTAATAAACAAAATAAAGAAGGAGAAATAAATAAAACAATAACGACATTCGATGTACAGAGGTGATTGGTAGGTAAAGATTAAAGTGGATCATATGAACAATTCAAGTAAGAAGAGAGATGTGATGGTTGGACAAGAGGACTGACCATGAAGTTCAAAATGACTAATTATGATGACATAATCTTTTAGCAGTAATAGAACATGTTTTAGTATATAGTACCTATTTAATCTTGAGAAGTACAAATAATTCCCATTTTGCCAAAAGGTGAAGCTCAAGAAAGTTGAGTAACTTGGCCCAGATCATTGAATCAGGAAGTGAAATTTGTATAAAAAGATATTTAACCCAAATCATCAAAGATGTGTCAGATCAACCTAAAATAAGACACATAGAAACAATAACTAAACAACAAAAATCCTGAGCACCAGAGGCTCAGGCAAGAGGATTGATGGAGCCCAGGAGTTTAAGGCTAGCTTTGGAAACACAAAGATGCCTTTTCTTAAAATCAACCAAATTAAAACTGTTTTCTATTTATAAGACACTGTGGGAAATACATAAGAGTGTAAGTCTGCCCTTAAAGTATCTGTAATGTTGCCAGAGAAGCCAGTGACAATACAGTGAAATGTTAGGCAATGGTTTATGATTTGAATAAGAATTGAGCCAATACCAGAGGAGATGTCAAAAGGTAGACCTGGCTAATTGCCAAGCTAATACCAAGATTAAAAAATTTCACAGGGATTCAGAGGAACATGTCAAGTGGGATGGCTCCTGGAAAAGTCCCAGTAGAAGATATGAGATTTCAGGGAGGGCTTGTACAGAGAGCAGGATACAGACTCTGGGAGAACGGCTTCTGGAGAAAGGTGACTGTGCACTGGTAATTTCCCATTCCTGACTTCATTATTTGATACAGCTTTTAGTATTGTATGAATAAAGACTGACTAATGAGCCGATTAATAACAGAAGGAATGAACATGTGTAGAAGAAAGATGGAATGTTTGGAAAGGAGAAGTAAGTATGGTGAGAGTGGGAGAGGCCATGCAGGTAAACAAATTTTTTTGCGTTAAAGTTCTGATAAATGGTTTAGCCAAGGTGTGTACTAGGAGTACAGGTCTCCAGACTTTCAGTGAGGTACACAGATATAGATTCAAGAAATGCATCATGGTTTGAGTTCCAACATTGCCTCTACAACTAGTGGTGTAACTGTGTGTAAACTAAGTCTCAGTTCCATCAGTGCAGACCAATGGTCTTCAACCTGTGGGTTGCAACCCCTTTTGGGTCAAACAACTCTTTCATAGGAGTCATCATCTAAGACCATAGGAAACACAAATACTACATTATGATTCACAATAGTAGCAAAAATATAGTTATGAAGTAGAAGCAATGGAATAACTTTATGTTTGGGGATCTCCACAGCATGGGGAACCATATTAAGGCATCACAGAATTAGGAAGGTTAAGAGTCACTGTTGTAGGTGATTCTTATGAAGATTGAGAGAAATAATGTGGAGGCTAGGGCTATGATTCAAGCCTTCAAAATCTTTGAACCTCTGGGTTCAACTCTCAGTGACTGAGATGGGTGGGAGGAAGAAAGCAAGCATATGAAAAAGCAAGCAAACAAGCAAGAGTCAGGCATGGTAGGACACAAATACTCAGGAAGCTGAGGCAGGTGGATCTCTATGAGTTCCAAGTCAGTCAAGGCTACATCGTGGGACCTTGTTTCAAACAAAACACAAGAAAAGAACCCTGAATTGAACAGTGCTTGACACAGAAAGTATAAATGTCTCCTTATTAGGGAAACATTAGGGAAGCTCAAGGCTGGGGAGATGATAGCTTATTAAATAAAGTGCTTATTGCTCAAGCATGAAGACCTGAGTTCAAATCTCCAGCACACATTTAAAAAGGAAAGTGGGACAATAAAAAGGAAGTCACATAAAACCCCAGCACTGGGTGTTTGGGAGAGTAGAGACAGGTAGAACCTTGGATCTCACAAGCCAGTCAGTCTCACCAAATCCATGAGATCCAGGTTCAGTGAGAGATCCTGTCTCAAAAAAAATAATGTGGAAAGCAAGCAAAGAAGACCCACAATGTAGTCATGGAGCATAGACACTCCATGCATGTATGTACCCATGTATGAGCATTCATATTCACATGCACAAATATATAAACATATATGTATAGCCATACACACAAGTTATTACCACCATTTGAAAGATCCATGGTATAGTCTGTTCATGACTTAGCTCACTCAAATCTAATATAGACATTATGACCATGTATGCATATATACATGTGATTACTTTTAATGCTAGTGAAATAATTTTGAAAAAACTGGTTTATATATTAAATCATTGATCAAAAATGTGTTTTTATATAACAATAATCCTAGGAATACATTGCATACTTAATCATAGTGGCTGAAATTATATCAAACCCATATATTAAATTAAAAAATGACATGTAACTGATTTGTATTGAAAGCTGTGAAGCACTGGAAAGATTTGAATAAATCCTCTGGCTTTACTCACTTATATTATGGAGTTTAGAGTTCTGGTAGCTAAGCAGTACCTGCCCATTAGCTTTGCTGTCCATAACATCTCTGACACATCATCCAGGAAACAAATTGCCTCACTACTTAAGCATGTGCAAGTAGTGTCCATTGGGAGACCTTGTTATGTAAGAAAATCCCTTTCAAGGTATGATAACACTGCCATGTTCTAAACACACATTTAGGAAGAGCCATGGAGCTCAATTGCACTGCCTGTTTTACCTTCCTTCCTCCATGCTTCCACCACCCTGTCCCCCTTTACAGAAGTACCCCAGGCCCTTCCCTACAGGAGGCAGGCTCAGAGTGCAGGCCTTCTGTGTCCTCATGTTTGCCTGCCTTATGAATGAGCTATTTATTTTCCCTCTGCAAAACTTATTGTTTGGATGGCTGGTGACCACACAGCCAGCAGGACAGCAGCATGGCCTCAGCAAGTTGTCTCCACACCTTTAGAAAGAAATGGATAGATGCTAAAGAGGGAATGAAGGTTGAAAAGTGACCTAATTCTTTAAAAGAGCAGCTTCTAAAATGTTTCCTGAAATAACCTTTTATGTTTTTATACCTACAGTCAAATGTCATTACTTAAAACTACAATAGTAAAGGTTCCAAATTCATTAATTTGGAGCTATCTAAATTTAATCTATATTTCAGTTTGTCCTATAACATTTACCAAAATAAAAATGGCTTACTATGTTGAAGGAAGATTTTACACAACTGGAAATGGAAAGAGCCTTCTAGTTCACTGAGTTGAGTAGAAATTTAATTTACCAAGAATGGGAGCCTGGGGTGGAACAGAGTGGCAGAGTATTGTATTAGCATACTTGAGGCCCTGAGTTCAAGCCCAGTGCTGCTCTACAAACAAACAAACAAACAAACAAACAGTTGCTTTACCAAGAACAATCTATTCCTTGCATGGGTTGACCACCTCTTCATATCATAAGACGCTATCAAAAGAACTGGAAAACTGTTCAACTTGACAATCATTAGCATAAAACTACCTCGGCATGTAAGGTAGTTTTATCAGAGATGTGTGGGTACTCATTTATGTTTTTGTATCAGTCTTCTTTCTGAGGATCAGCCCCACAGACAAATATTTATTTGACAGAGTCCACCTCCAGTAGAAAGACAGGGCATCAAATGAAGGAATGGGGTTGCCATCACACAGTCAAAACCTCTGACCTAGAATTGTTCCTGTCTAAAAGAATGGCAGGGACAAAAATGGAGAAGAGACTGAAGGAAAGTCTGTCCAGTGACCAGCTCAACTTGGGATCCATCTCAAGGGGAAGCGCCAAGGCCTGACACTATTACTGACCCTATGGTGTGCGTACAGACAGGAGCCTAGTATGGCTGTCCTGAGAGGCCCAACAAGCAGTTGACTGAGACAGATACTTATACCTAACCAATGAACTGAAGTCAGGGACCCCTGTGGTTGAATTAAGGAAAGGCTGAAAGAAGCTGAGGAGGAGGGCAATCATCAGTCTCAACTAACCTGGACCCCTGAGATTTCTCAGACATTGAGCCACCAACCAGACAGCATACACTAGCTTGTCAAAGGCCCCCAACACATATATAGCAGAGGACTGCCTGGTCTGGCCTCAGTGAGAGAAAATGAAAGCCTAACCCTAGAGAAACTTGAGTCCCCAGGGAGTGGGAATGCCTGGTGGGAGGTGAAAATGGAAGGGTGAAGACATCTTCTTTGAGACATGGAGGGGAGCAGAGGAATGGGAGGTGGTAATAAAAATAAAAGTAACTACATTACCTAACAGCATTACCCAAGAGGCTATTGCTATTCAAATGCATTCCTTGGAGCAGTGGGATTGCTTATATTTTTCTAAGATCTACCCTTCACAAGCCCACTATGAAGGTCTATATCTATATTTATATCTCTATCTATCTATCTATCTATCTATCTATCTATCTATCTATCTATCTATCTATCTATCTATATCTCAGGCAACTCAAAGTTAACGGTCATAAACTAAAGTTGCATCAGTTACCCTAAAGTCCTCCTCTTTCATTGATCTCTATTTTCTAAGTGGTTGGACCCATCATCAACCAGATGGTCATCTGTGAAAGGTCATGCATGTCTGTGCCAACAGCTACATCCTTTGAACTGGATTTGTTAAGTATTCACATTCAGCCCCTTCTCTGCCTCCTTACTCCTATAATTTAGACCAGCCACTTCTCATGTACACTTCCCCTGGTTTCCCTTCAGCTGTCCCATCTGCTCTTATTTCTTCCAGTCAATTCCCCTGCTGTAGCCAGAGGGATCCTCCAAGGATGCCAATTAGAAAACATCACTCTCCACCCCACCTTAACTTCATGATGATTTCTGTCTTAAACCTAAACTTGTTTTTTTTCCTGAAGCCTCAATTGACTCCTTTCCTTTTAAGTCCATAAGAGAACAGCTTTTCCACCACGGAGCCTCCATATCCCTTTGCCCTTGCTGTCCTCTCAAATCCCTAAGGTAACTCCATTATCAATCTGTCAGTATATAAAACCCACTTCTAACAAAGACCAGGTAAAGTCACCTCCTGTTCTAAACAACTTAGCATGCTCATTTCCTCCCTTGTGGCATGACAGCTTGCTCACCTTCTGTTTTCCCCACCACACTGTGGACTCATTGCAGTAGTATAGCAACAAAGAACAATGACGATTAGAGTTTGGTGTTGGCCTCCAACTTCCTTTCTCCATGCCTCCCCCACCATTTCCCTTTACCAGAAGTACCCCAAGCCCTTTCCTCCAGGAGGCAGGCTCTGAGCTCGGGTCTTTTGTCTCCAAATGATGGCTGATGAAAACATCTTCTTGTGCTGTGCTAGGTAAGTTACCTAACCAGACCTATTTTATTTTGTGTGTGTGTGTGTGTGTGTGTGTGTGTGTGTATGTGTGTGTGAATGGCCTATGTGAGCAATGACCACAGAGGCCAGAAGAGGGTGCTGAATTCTCTGAAGCTGGAGTTACAAGTATCTGTGAGCTATCATGTGGGTGCTGGGAACCTAATTTGTGCCCTTTAGAAGAGCAGCAAGCACTTTTAACAATTGAGCTATCTCCAGACCCAAAGACATATTCTTAACCTGTGGAATTCAGTCTTTACAATGTCTTGCTATAACACAAAGACCCAGTATTTTTACATTCATGTGTAGATATGCAAGAATCTGTGGGTCCCCATTTAAGACATCAATGGCTTCTTTAAGATCTAAAGTTTCAACATTCTGAGAAAAATAGATGTTTATCTTGCACATTTCTTCCCAGTGAATCAGACCCACATGTGGGCTTGTGAAGGTAGATCTTAGAAAAAATACAAGCAATGCCGCTGCTCCAAGGAATGCATTTGAAGAGCAATAGCCTCTTGGGTAATGCTGTTAGGCAACAGTATGAAAGCACTCAGCTTTCTCATTGCGTTGTCCAGTGGAGGCTGAGGAAAATATCTACCTGCATTTGCCATCTGGAGAAGGATGAGAGAAAACAAACTTAAATGTGAAAGGGGAACAAGAGACAGCAAGGGGGAAACAAAGCAATTAAAATGTGGGCAAAGGACCTGAATGGACATTTTTCCAAAAAAAAAAAGTATAAACAACCAATGATAGGAGAAGAATCTCAAGAGTGGTAAGATAGAAAAAAAAAAGCAAAACCATGGTGAGATAACACTTCACATTTGACAAGATAGCTGTTATATTGCTGCAAAGAACATGGAAAATTTGAATCCAAATATATTGCTGGTTGGAATGTAGATTGCTGACATGGTAGTGGAAAACAGCTTGGCAGTTCTTGAGAAAGTAAAACATAAGCCAATCATTCCTGTTAAGAACAACAATTGAAAGACTGAGACAGGAAGATAGCAAGTTCAAGGCAAACATGTCGTAAAACAATAAACCTTCATGGAATCACCACATGTATTTAGATATGACTTGTTCCTCCCCAAAGGTTTATATGTCGGAAGTCTTGTCCTTAGTGTTGTGATATTAAATGGTGGTAAGACTATAAAGAGGTAGGAGATGGTGGGGCACAGCTTCAGAAGTGACTGTGGCACCTCTCCTGGGACCCTGGCTAGTTCTCCCCAGAGAGTTGTTACAAAAAGAGCAAGATTTGCCCTGCCCAGGCTTCTGTGCAGCCCCCTGTTGCTCCCCTCAGCCCCTGTCCTAATTCCTTGTATTGAGATATTACTCTCTAAGGTCCTTGCCAGAGCCCAGTCAAGGCCAGAACTAGGCTCTGTGAGCTAAAGTCTCTTCACTTTTCAAGTCTCTTTTCAAAGTATTCAACCTTGTCTATTTTGTTGTATCAATTAAAAGTGGATTATTTCACCATGCGATTAAGTGACTCTACTCCTAAGTATCTCAAAGGAATGAAAGCAGAAACTCCAACATATGTGTGAAAAAAAGTCATTGCAGTGTAATTTGCGAAGGAAAAGGTTAAACAATATAAATGTTCATTCAACAGATGAATGAATAAAATGTGATGCACACATAACCAGAGTATTATTCAGACACAGAAAGGAATGGCATTCTGATACCTGCTATGACATGTAAATGACCTTAAAGACACTGTGACAAGGAAAACAAACCATGAGTAAAACCACAGATACAGTGTGATTCCTATTGATATGAAATAATTGGGATAGGCAAATTTTAAAAAGGCAGAAATCAGAAGAGAGATAACCTCAAGGCTAAGGATAAGCAACGAGGGGTACAGAGCTTAGTTTCCGTGACAGAGAAGTTTTAGAAATAGATATAAGGGACAGCTGTGCAATACTGTGACTATCATTAATGCCCTTGAGTTTAGTTAAAATGATAATTTTTTGTTTAATATATTTTCCTACAATAAAAAAGGAGAGATGGATAGCTTGTCTACTGACTGACCATTTAAACCCTGAGTGAATCATGAAGTACTTAGGAATCAACAGTGAGGTCAGGTGCAACTCCATGGCAGAGCATGTATACTAGCACATGTTGGTCCATATCCAGCACCACAAACAGAAGAACTCACAGGGTAAGTATTGAGTAACCACCTGCCGCCTGCTGATCTGGCTAAGTATCAGTGGTCCCAAAATGAATTAATCCCCCAAAAGCAGTTCACACCTTCATTCTGTGCTTAGGAAAATCATGAATCATACTTACAGGTAAAGCTTAAATGTTTCAAGGTAAAACTACAAGTCTGAACATTCTGATCTCTGAGTATTCTTTTACCCCTCACTAGGGAAGGTGGGAGTCAAGACTGAATGACAATCAGAACCAAGGAAGGAAATGTGACAGGAGGATTGCCTCACTGGCACACTTCAAGAGCAGTTCTTTTTTTTTTTTTTTTTTTTTTAAATTTAATTTAATTTTATTTTTTTAATTTACATTCCAAATCACTTCCCCTTTCCCGTTTCCTCCCTCCCCGAAAGTCCCATAAGCCCCCTTCCCTCCCTCTTTTCTCCGTTCAACCCCCTCTCATTACTCTGTCCTGGCGTTCCCCTACATCCAGTCTTTCCAGGACCAGGGGTCTCTCCTTCCATCTTTTTAGAAATCTATTGATATGCTGATTGTGTCTAGGGTATTCTGAGATTCTGGGTCAATATCCCCTTATCAGTGACTTCATACCATGTGTGATCTTTTGTGATTGGGTTACCTCACTAAGGATGATATTTTCAAGTTCTGACCATTTGCCTAGGAATTTCGTGAATTCATTGTTTTTAATTGCAGAGTAGTATTCCATTGTGTAAATATACCACATCTTCTGAATCCATTCCTCCGTTGAGGGACATCTGGGTTCTTTCCAGCTTCTGGCTATTATAAATAAGGCTGCTATGAATATAGTGGAGCATGTGTCCTTATTGCATGCAGGTAAAGTCTCTGGGTATATGCCCAGGAGTGGTATAGCCGGATCCTCCGGAAGTGTCATGCCCAGTTTTCTGAGGAGCCGCCAGACTGCTTTCCAGAGTGGTTGTACCAGCCTGCAATTCCACCAGCAATGGAGGAGTGTTCCTCTTTCTCCACATCCTCGCCAACAACTGCTGTCTCCTGTGTTTTTGATCTTAGCCATCCTGACTGGTGTGAGATGGAATCTCAGGGTTGTTTTGATTTGCATTTCCCTAATGACTAAGGATGATGAACATCTCTTTAGGTGCTTCTCAGCCATTAGATATTCTTCAGGTGAGAACTCTTTGTGTAGCTCTGTACCCCATTTTTTAATAGGGTTACTTGCCTCTCTGGAGTTTAACTTCTTGAGTTCTTTGTATATCTTGGATATTAGCCCTCTGTCGGATGTAAGGTTGGTAAAGATCATTTCCCAGTTAGTTGGTTGCCGCTTTGTCTTTTTGACGGTGTCTTTTGCCTTGCAAAAACTTTGTAATTTAATGAGGTCCCATTTGTCTATTCTTGATCTTAGAGTATAAGCTATTGGAGTTCTGTTCAGGAAATTCTCCCCTGTGCCCATATGTTCAAGGTTCTTCCCTAGTTTCCCTTCTATTAGTTTCAGTGTGTCTGGTTTTATGTGGAGATCTTTGATCCACTTAGAATTGAGCTTAGTGCAAGGAGATAAGGATGGGTCAATTTGCATTCTTCTGCATGTTGACCTCCAGCTGAGCCAGCACCATTTGTTGAAAAGGCTATCTTTTTTCCACTGGATGGTTTTAGCTCCTTTGTCAAAGATCAAGTGACCATAGGAGTGTGGATTCATTTCTGGGTCTTCAATTCTGTTCCATTGATCTACATGTCTGTTACTGTACCAATACCATGCAGTTTTTAACACTATTGCTCTGTAGTACAGCTTGAGGTCCGGGATACTGATTCCCCCAGAGGTTCTTTTACTCTTGAGAATAGTTTTAGCTATTCTGGGTTTTCTGTTATTCCAGATGAGTTCTTTTATTTTTCACTTTGGCATTGTTCTTAGTTCAGTTTGCTTGACTTGTTGGCTAATGACAAAGGATGCCAATTTCAACTTTGATCTGGAATTGACACCTCAGTTGTGATAAGACTGTTTGTCTGAAGGACTTGCCCACATCTAAGTCAACCACACCACAAGACATTTACCATTATCTCCTTGCTGTGGAGAAGGGATGCTCCTCTCAACAGGGCTGGAAAATCACCAGCCACATTCCTAATATTCTGTGGTCTTCCTTCTCCGTGGCTTCTGGCTCCTCACTTAAGAGTTCATATCTCTAGCTGCTGGATTCCCCCTCTCCTCTCTTGTACCTCTGAGGCTACTTGGGACTAAACTGAGTGGGAAGGGGTGGAGGTGACCACTCACAGCAAGTATTCTATTCTTTAGACTTCTTTTTGCTGGAGTTCTTACCGTGTGCCCAGAGGCCATGTGCTAAAATTATCTAAATATAAACAAAATGCTGGTTTCCTGAGTAAAGTCTCATCTGCCAAAATTCCACTTAGATTGCTGATTTATAGGTGTACAGACTCCTAACAAGGAAGGTCACCTTGGTTCTCTGTCTTTGGGAGGCAAATGAACCACTGAAATGCCCTGGCCAGGGAGGAAGATGTAGCTTTGACTAAAACAATGAGTTTCTGCCTCTTCTGTCAGTATGTTTTTTTTCACCTCATGCCTCAAACTGCAGAGTAAGTTCTTCCAAGGTTATTTCTATGTATCTATCACAGCAAATTGGCTACTCTTCTAAAATAATGTGGTAGCCCATGTTGGAAAAAAAAAAGCTAATATCTAAAATGGAGCACACCAATACCAATTAGCAAGTACTTTTGCATCCTGGCTGCCTCTATCCACCTTCTCGGCAGCTCCCAATGAGCCTTCGGTTTGTAACTGCCTGGCTGTCTTGCTTGGGGCTTTAGTTTCTACCCAAGAACCAAAGAGCCATTTATGAAAATCTGCATTTTTCTTTATATAAACAAATACTCTAAATTTCTACCTAGGGGAAAGGGAATTTCAGAGATAACCTGCCAAGCTTGAGACTCCATAATGAAAAAGAGACAAAAATGTCTTGAAATCACCAGATGGCTGGAACTGACCTGCTAAGTGTGAAATGTTTGACTCCACTCATTTCTGATCAGAGAAAATGGAAAGAATCAGTGGCCTCTAATTGCAGCCAAAACTTTCCCACCGTACAGAGTATAGAAGCTATAGGCTGGCTTGGTGCTGGAGTGGTCTGGAAAAGGTTATTCAGTATTACTGGGCTGCTGTAAATTCAGATGTACTTCCTCTAGGTCTCAGTTCATCTTGGCAAAATATTTTCAATGTAAGTGCAATAAACTATATTGTCCAACTTTGGTTCTTTTTTTAATTCAGTTCACCACATTTGGTGTTTGGGTGGGGTTGCAAGAATCCATAGGAAGTATAAGGTATGATAATGATATTTCGAAACTCTTGACTAGCTGGAGGATACCACAAATCATGGGTTTAGTGGGAGGCATTACTAAATTTGGGGTGGCTTCTTGTGGTTTTAGTTTTTTGCTAAACCAGCATCACTAGGTTTGTTAAGACATAGATTTCTTTTTACTTAGAAAATCTTTCTATGACAATATAAACATAGCCCTTTCTTATAATAAAATCATACGTGGAAAATTTTAAATTAACCAAAGGTGGAAAATACTAAGAATCAAATTAATGTTTAAGTTACTACGCAGAGCATTTTTGAAAACCTAGTTTCCATTAAATTCAGTCAATTCCTAGGTTTAGTTCCTTTTTAAAAAAAAAGTTAACATAGCAGCCAAATGAAAAACTCAATTAAAATCATGCAAAACCAGTTAGTCATGCAAAGCAATTATGGAGACATGATTAACAAGCCACTAAAATTTCAAGAAAGGGACTGAGAGGAGAGCAAAGAAGAAAAAAATACCATGAAGCCTCTTTGTTGGTGGCATTTTACTTTGTAGTTCAGCTTCCACTTATCTAATAAATATTTCCTGATTAGCTACTAAGGGTTATATGCTATAGTGTATGCTAAGTATAATGGAGACCATGTTGATGCAGGGTTTTTTTTTTTTTTGCTTCCAGAAAACATTTCACAGTTAGCAAAATATAGACATTTACTGAGTAACTGTTTGCTTCATTGTTTTTAGTTTCTTCGAGACAAGGTTTTACTGTGTAACTCAGGCTAGTCAGGAATTCCCTGAGTAGCTCAGGTATTGACCTCTTCAGTATGAGATTATAGGTATGTGTGCTCCACCTAGCTTCTGAGTTGTTTCTTAGGGGTTCTGTCAATGACTTCTTCAACTGATACTGAAGACATGCAAACTGACATGTCTACGTCTGACTGTTAAGATGAAGGTCAGTCATATCTTCACATAGATATTGCTCTGGGTCTTTCCATTAGCTGCTGCATCTTCATTTCAGTTTCAAGAAATCCAGAAGCAGCTCATCTTCCTCCTCCAACACAACTCTATTCCTATTTCTTTCCATACCACTACCTTTATACATCAGTCAAAAGTTACAGGGCACGATGCTGCACACCTTTAATCCCAGCACTCAGGTGGCAGATGCAGGCAGATCTCTGAATTCAAAGCCAGCCTGGTCTACATGTTGAATCCTAGGCCACCCAGAACTACATAGTGAGATCTTGTCTTAAAAAAAGAGTCATCTGAACATTTTCTCATCCTCTTTCTGTGTATTCAATCACCATACTGTGTCATTGATATTGATATATCTTTCACTTGTCCCTTCTGAGCACAGCTATGATCCTGTTACTCCCCTATCCCAAGCCTTGATACTCCGTACTGAATCCTGGATCAAGTCCAGATCCTTCCCTCTGGGTATACTGATACCTTAAAACTCTTACCTTATCATTAAAATGTCTGATTCTTCCATACTGTGTGTTCAGCTCTTTCTTGGGGGGTTCACAGTTAACAAGCCCGGGTGGCAGGTGCTGAGCACCTTGGCTCTGCACGTACGCTTTCTCCTATGGATTTTATCTCACTGTTCCCCAATCACACACCAAGCTCTATTGCTTAATTCTCTTCCTTTCTAGGAACTGTCTCTGAAACAAAACTGACCCAGGAATGTATCATAATGCCATTCTGTCTAGAACAGTGTTGGATATGTAAAAGAAGTCCAAGGGGCAAATAGGAACAACAACAATAACAACAACAACAACAACAATCTAACTAGCAACAACAAATCTGGTCCTAGCTTAGAAGCCTTGCTATAGAAAGCTGAGAGGTCTGAATTAGTCTGTGAATTGACTGTTTTTTATCCCTAATTCTAGAGACTGAAAAATACTGGTAAAGTACCTGTGTATACTTTTTGTGAACTTATTTTCAATATTTGCAACAACAAAATGTCACAAAGAGTACAAAACTGCAGCCTGTTGGGCCAGGTGTGGTGGCACATGCCTTTAATCTCAGCATTCCAGAGACAGAGAGGCAGAGAGGCAGAGAGGCCTAGAGGCAGAGAGGCAATGAGTTTGAGACCAGCCTGGTCTATTTAATAAGTTCCATGCCAATCAAGACAACATAGTAAGACCCTGTCTGAAAATAATATAAATTAAATTAAATTAAATTAATCACAGATTAAATATAGGATAAATATATCTTATCTAACAGGGGTGTTTTGAATTTCAGATTTTTTAATATTTGCATGTATATGCTGAGATATCTTGAATGACAGACTCAAGACTATGCCCAAAGTTCATTTATGCTTCATGATCCATTAGATCCACAGTCTGAAAGTTGTTTTCTACAGTAACTGTGGCATACCAGTCTTTTAACAGCAATCTGCCACATGAGGTTAGGTGTGGAAATTTCTAGTTGTATTATGCTAACTCTCAGATTTTCAGATTAGAGATGGTCAATCACAGAATTTTAAAAAGTAGTGAAGTTCTGCAGCATGCTTTAAATCTCAGGTTAGTAATATAAAAATAAATTCCAAGGGCTGGTAAGACGGTTCAGTTGTTAGATACTTGCCATGTTAGCCGTGAGACCTGAGTTGGGATCCCTAGCACCAACATACAAAGGCCGGGTGTGATGGTGTATGCCTATACTCCCTGCACTGCAGAGGTAGACATAGCATGATCCCTGGGGCTCATTGGCTGGACAGTTTACCCTATTCAGTGAGTCCCAGGCCAATGAAAGATCTTGTCTCAAAAACAAGGTTCCCATGGTGAGAAGGCTCAGTGGGTAAAGGCACTCACCCCCACAAGCCTGGTGACCTGTCCAAGCTCTGGAACCACATAAAGGTAGATGGAGAGAACCAACTGCACAAAATTGTCCTCTGATCTTCATGGGTGACCTCGTTATTATGGATATACTCACAATTACTCACAATAATAATAAGTAAAAATTAACAACAAAAATAAATGGTTCCTGAATAAGGACACCTGAGATTGACCTCTGACTTTCTCCTTTATCCTTCATCCTACACACACACACACACACACACACACACACACACACACACTTCTCGGAAGACTGCTGATAATACTATGTTTATTTATTAGAAACAAAAATGTTTGAATAATTTAATTTTAGGCGCATTATTATTTTATAACTGGAATATTTACTAGGAAATGTGTTAAGTACTAGATAGTTGGTGTTCTTAAGATGCGTACTTAGAAAAACTAACTTTTATACCAACAATGACAGGATATAGTTGGTCCAGTCCAGTCAAGAACTTGATGCTGTTGAAAATTTAGTGTCAGAACTATTGGCAGTAACCACACCACAGTACATGGAGAAGTTGACCACAATGCTTATGACACTCCCTTTGATGGGGACAGAACATCACCTTGGAAGCACAGAGGTGACTCTGCAGTGAGGATGAAATGAGATGATGAAGTGAGATGACTGTTCATTTGGGGGATATAATTGCAATCAATCAGGTGAAAGCCAAGAAAGACTTCTTCCCCTCCACTTCCCCCAGTAGAATTTGGCACCCAGGAACAGAAGTATATGAAAGTGTGTATTCTGAGATGCTTGCTATCACTTTCATTTCAAAGTCTAGCAGAGAAAACAGTAAGTTTACATAATAAGAATATGGCTCCCCAAGATGATTGTAAACCTACCGCACATCTATGACTTAGGGAGAATTGTCACCTTAGTTTAACACATACTAGTTGCCACTCTTCCAGGCTGGTTGTTCTTTAGCAAGATGTGAATCTGCAGGGCTGAGTGCTCTGTCAGACTCAGGGACTCTCATTTGTAGCAGAGTGGCTGTCTTCTGTGAGTACAAGGCCTTTTACTCTGGCACTGTACAGTAGTGCCAAAACAAACCTCCAACATCTCCTTGCTTTTCATGTTGGTGTGTAACAATAATTAGCGTGAAGAATGAAGTGAATATTTTTTTCCTGAGTACTGATTATTAAAGAGATACTGAAGAGTTTCATGAATTCTCTGAACTCCTATCACACAGATAAACAATTAAGCAAATAAGTTGCTGGGGGGGGTAATTTTATTTTGTTTTTGGTGCTTAGGGACTGGACCTCATGCATGCTAAGCATGGATTCTGCCATTGAACAACACATATATCCCAAGTCCCTAAATAAAAAGTGTGTGTTTCTTTTTTTTTAAAGTGTGTATTTCTTATTGTGTGGTATTATTTTACTATGAGGTCCAAGGTTGAAAGTCAAATGTAGACATATGTAAATAATCTTAACAAACATCTTGCTTTTGCCACAGACTGAGTCCCAAAAGGCAAGGCACCCAGAAATAACCCTATAAATTTTTAATTACTGCAAGTTCACTGTCATTATGAAAGAAATAGATAACATATTATTAAATAGATAGCATAGTATTTTAAAGAAAAAAAGCCCACAAAATCAAAAAGAGACAAAAGGCACACATTGTGCTTTGCTTTAATTTGTAATAATTAAGGAAAGACTCAAGAATAATAATGCATCTTCCTTTAAATAAATAAAGAAATTTCTAAGACATTTTTCTAACAATATGTCTTCAGAAGAAAGGTTTGTTCTAGAAAATAATCCTTCTTGTTAACAGAATTTCTCTGAACTTGGGATAATGTGTCAACTTTCATGAAGATCCTACCATTTTCAGGAGTGACTTGGACTTATCAGTAGGGTCAGACTGGGGTTTGTAGGAGACTATGGTATAAACAGTATAGAATGAATTGACTTATTTCTGTTTTTATTTCTCTGGTGGTGGGGGGAGGAATGAAAGTCATGATTATGGTAATACTCTGGTTACAGTTTCTAAGTTTTCCATAAATTTGTCCTTACTTGAGTCTCTAAATAAATACCTTCCTACTCAACAGATGAAGAAACTGAGGCCTGGAGTCTTTGAGAACTAGCTAGTTTTTTGAAAAGACCATAGTTGTTGACTCCTCAGACAGTTCATTCTTCTGGAATTATATATTATGTTCTAGAGGTCAGTTAGTAAAAAAGCTGAGTATGAAGCATATCCAGGGTAGGAGGAAAGGCATTCTCACTGCATGCAATTACACTACTTCCCAGTAACTATCCTTACAGTTCCAGGGAAAGTAACCAAAACAGATCTTGTGGTTTATTAGTCATGCTAAATTTATCTGGATATTTATTGTAGAAAACTAGCAAAACTAGATCTTGTCAATTGAATTTAAACCTCAGCAGTCACTTCTGGATACAGAAGTGCTTCATTTTTACCACGCTCTCTGGAAGAAATTCAATAACACATTGTTAATACTCAACTCATACAAAATGATTTCAAAGCTCCATGGGAATTTAGATTTGCACAAGTTATTAGGATGTGACCTTTCCCTTAGATTTCTTATTTTAGGATTGAGTTAACATGGTATTTCCCCAGTGGGAGCTGTTGTACTTCCTTCGCAGATAAGCAATCACAAATTATAGTGAGTAAACTCAGGGAAATCTATATTTCTGTGATGCAGATGAAAATGAAATCTTGAAAGGCGTCATGCTACATGCTCTTGGATTTGAAAGGAAAAAGCCATGTGGCTTGTTAACAAAAGAAAACAAAACTCATGCCATTATGGTATTTCCCTGAAATTTATTCCTGATTGTTTCTTGTCCTGGCTACTAAGTCTTGTGACTTTTAAAGTTTATTAAAGATGTTTACGTCACTTAATTTCCTATGTCCTGCCAAGGAGTATAAAAGGTTAAAAACATCAAATAATTTAAACTATTTCAGATCATAAGAACCAGAGAACAAGGAGTTCATAAGCTTAAAGAAAAAAAAATAACTAAAATAAAATGAAAGGTATCACAGCTGCTTCCCCTTAGTCCCATGGAATAACAGTAGCTCTTACATACAACTGTGTGTCATTTATATCCATTATTTGCAACATACAAATGACTGGTAGGAACCAAAGGACAGGTTCTCACAGGCATGCACACACATACACACTCATTTTTATTTTTAAAAGATAAATAAAATAGGGGTCAGAGGATAGTGAAGAGACTTAACCCCTAAAAGAGTTAACAATAAAAAGAATTTCATCTATAATCTAATATTTTCCTATTCATTTTAATACATTTTAACTATAAATATTTTTGTCTTCAAATTTCCTCATATGTTTTCTTAACTCTAAAATTACTCTTTCAAAAAAATCATAAATTGAAAATAGTTAATTATTTAAGGTACCAAGATCCCTTAACCCCTTAAAATAGCTAATAATATTTTTTCTTTTTCTTTTTATTAGATATTTACTTTATTTACATTTCAAATGATATCCCCTTTCCTCATTACACCTCCGAAAACCTCCTATCCCCTCCCACCTCCCCCTGCACACCAACCCAATCCCCACACTGGCATTCCTGACTGGCATTCCCCTACTCTGAGGCATCGAACCTTCACAGGGCCAATGGCCTCTCCTCTCATTGATGTCTGCAATGGCCGTCTTCTGCTACATATGTAGCTGGAGCCCTGGGTCCCTCTATGTGTACTCTTTGGCTGGTGGTTTAGTCCCTGGGAGCTCTGGGGGTACTGGCTGGTACATATTATTGTTCCTCCTGCGGGGCTGCAAACCTCTTCAGCTCCTTGGGTCCTTTCTCTAGCTGCTCTATTGGGGACCCTACTCTCATTCTATTGGTTGGCTGTGAGCCATGGGTATTTTGATCTACCTTCCAATAAGGATCAAAGTCTCCACACTTTGGTCTTCCTTCTTGAGCTTCATGTTGTCTAAGAGTTGAATCTTGGGTATTCTGAGCTTTTGGGCTAATATCCACTTATCAGTGAGTGCATACTGTGTATGTTCTTTTGTGATTATTGGGTAACCTCACTCAGGATGATATTTTCTAGCTCCATCCATTTGCCTAAGAATTTCATGAATTCATTGTTTTTAATAGCTGAGTAGTACTCCACTGTGAAAATGTACCACATTTTCTGTATCCATTTCTCTGTTGAGGGACATCTGGGTTCTTTCTAGCTTCTGGCTATTATAAATACTGCTGCTATGAACATAGTGGAGCATGTGTCCTTATTACATGTTGGAGCATCTTCTGGGTATATACCAGGAGTGGTATAGCTGGGTCCTCAGGTAGTACTATGTCCAATTTTCTGAGGAACCGCCAAACTGATTTCCAAAGTGGTTTTACCAACTTGAAATCCCACCAGCAATGGAGGAGTGTTCCTCTTTCTCCACATCCTCTCCAGCATCTGCTGTCCCCTGAGTTTTTGGTCTTGGCCCTTCTGACTGGTGTGAGGTAGAATCTCAGGATTGTTTTGATTTGCATTTCCCTACCTGTTCAATATAGTACTCAAAGTCCTAGCCAGAGCAATTAGACAACAAAAGGAGGTCAAAGGGATACAAATTGGAAAGGAAGAAGTCAAAGTATCACTATTTGCAGATGATATGATAGTATACTTAAGTGACCCCAAAAATTCCACCAGAGAACTCCTAAACCTGATAAACAACTCCAGCAAAGTGGCTGGATATAAAATTAACTCAAACAAATCAGTAGCTTTCCTATACTCAAAAGATAAAGAGGCTGAGAAAGAAATTAGGGAAATAACACCCTTTACAATAGTCACAAATAATATAAAATACCTTGGTGTGACTTTAACCAAGCAAGTGAAAGATCTATATGACAAGAACTTCAAGTCTCTGAAGAAAGAAATTGAAGAAGATCTCAGAAGATGGAAAGATCTCCTATGCTCATGGATTGGCAAGGTTAATATCATAAAAATGGCCATCTTGCCTAAAGCAATCTACAGATTCAATGCAATCCCTATTAAAATTCCAACTCAATTCTTCACAGACTTAGAAAGAGATATTTCCAAATTCATCTGGAATAACAAAAAACCCAGGATAGCAAAATCTATCCTCCACAACAAAAGATCTCCTGGCGGAATCACCATCCCTGATCTCAAGCTATACTACAGAGAAATAGTGATAAAAACTGCATGATATTGGTACAATGACAGGCAGGTAGATCAATGGAATAGAATTGAAGACCCAGAAACGAACCCACATACCTATGGTCACTTGATCTTTGACAAAGGAGTTAAAACCATCCAGTGGAAAAAAGACAGCATTTTCAACAAATGGCTCTGGGTCAAGTGGCAGTCAACAAGGAGAAGGATGCAAATTGACCCATTCTTATCTCCCTGTACAAAGCTCAAGTCCAAGTGGATCAAGAACCTCCACATAAAACCAGATACACTGAATCTAATAGAAGAGAAAGTGAGGAAGAGCCTGGAGCACATGGGCACAGGGGAAAATGTCCTGAATAGAACACCAATAGCTTATGCTCTGAGATCAAGAATTGACAAATGGGACCTCATAAAATTGCAAAGCTTCTATAAGGCAAAGGACATTGTCAATAGGACAAAACAGCAACTGACAGATTGGGAAAAGACCTTTACCAATCCTATATCTGATAGAGGGCTAATATCTAATATATACAAAGAACTCAAGAAGTTAGACTCCAGGGAACCAAATAACCCTATTAAAAAATGAGGCACAGAGCTAAACAAAAAATTCTCAACTGAGGAATACTGGATGGCTGAGAAACACCTAAAGAAATGTCCAACATTCTTAATCATCAGTTAATAATATTTTTAAAGATTTATTTATTTTTATTTTATGCATATGAGTGTTTTGCCTTTATGTACTTATGTGTACTGTATATGTCCCAGTAAAGTCAGAAGAGGGCATTGGATCCCCTGGATCTGGAGTTGAAGAATATGTAAGGCATGATATGGATGCTAGGAATTGAACTCTTAATCACTGAGCAATCTATTCAGCCCCCAATAATAATTTTTTAATTGACAAAAAATATTTTTGAGACATGATCTCCCTATGTAGTTCAAGTTTAAGCTGGCCTTGAACTTGAGATCTTACTGTCTCAGCCTCCTGAGTGCTGGGATTATAGACCTGTATTATCATGCTTCACTAAATAAATATAATTTCAAAGTTGAGTTGTATTCTACTTTGTTAGACCTACATTTTCAGAAGCTGCTATTCCTTCCTCTTAGTCAACAGTACATGGATTTAGTCATCAGCACATATAGCAGTGCTATAATTCATTTAAGCTTGTTTAGCATCAGGATATAATCTTTGCTATAAAGTAGATTGTTGGTTTTATTGGTTGGTAGAGTTGTTTGTTTGACTGTAAGGATGGGGCCCCAGTGCTGTACCTACTAGGAAACCACACCACTCTACCACGTGAGCAACATCCCTAAGTCTGATTTTTTTAAAAAAGAAAAACAATAAGAACAACAAAATCACTTGTGTCATACTATTCCTAAATACCTGGTAAACTTTGTCCTCCCCATATCCTCCACTACCACAAAATCACAAGTTCTGCAGGTAAATGCTAGATCATTTATCTAGCTGGTTATGGTGATAAACTGGCCTGTAGTCCTAGTACTCACAAGGAGGAAAACAAAGAAAAGGAAAGTCGTTTGAACTTTTTTGCTCATTTGTTACTAGAGTACCCTAATGCAGCAAGAACGATATACTTACCCAAGCACTCCCACTAACAAATTCCTCTTAAATGAAGAAGACAACCTTTAAAATTAAATAAACAGGTGCCAGAACATATATGATACATAATAGCTTAAGCAGTTATATCATCGAAAAATCAAATTAAAGCAAACACACAAACAAACTGAAGAGCACGCAAAAGCTGGCTTAGTAAATTAGGTAATGTCACTACAGTCACTACAATGAAAAGTCTTGTTACCATGACAACACACTGAAAGTCAGGTGGTGACTAGAGAAAATGTAAATGTTTGAGCAACACAGTAAGATGAGTCAAGTGGGATGTGTAAGTGGATACCTTATAAGAACTAGAAAAACCAGGAGAAAAGTTTTTGTGTGATTGTGATAGGTTTTTTTAAATTTTATTTTCTATATTCTTTATTTACATTTCAAATGATTTCCCTTTTCCTGGTTACCCCCTCCCCGAAAGTCCCATAAGCCCTCTTCCCTCCCCCTGTTCCCCAGTCAACCCAGTCCTGCTTCTCTGTCCTGGTATTCCCCTACACTGCTGCATCAAGTCTTTCCAGGACCAGGGGTCTCTCCTTCCTTCTTCTTGGGAATCAATTGATATGTGAATTGTATCTTGGGTATTCCGATGCAAATCCATCCATTCTTATCTCCTTGTACTAAGCTCAAGTCCAAGTGGATCAAGGACCTCCACATAAAACCAGACACACTGAAACTAATAGAAAAGAAACTGGGGAAGAGCCTTGAGCACATGGGCACAGGGGAAAATTTCCTGAACAGAACACCAATAGTTTATGCTCTAAAATCAAGAATTGACAAATGGGACCTCATAAAATTACAAAGTTTCTGTGATAGTTTATTTTAAACATATTTTCATAGCCTTCTAAGAATAAAAGTATTTTAGAAGGAACTGATAAGGGGAACAAAGGGGACAATGAATGCGACAGAGATACAATGTGTTTGTGTTTGAAAGCCTTGTGATGATGACTCATTCTTAAGGGCGGGGGTCGGGGGGTGGGAGTGGGTGGGTTGTGGTACACAGGCCTGAAATCTCAGCACTTTGGAGGTGAGGTAAGGGGATTGCCACAAGTGTAAAGACAGCATGAACTATATAGTAAGTTGTATAGAGTACATGAAATCATGTCTCACAAAACCAAAAAGAGCTAGAGATGTGGTCAATGGCATAAGCAATTGCTGTTCTTCCAGAACACTCAAGTTCAGATCCCAGCACCCAAGCAGTTCACAACTGTCTAGCTCCAGGAGATCTAACATCTCTGGTTTCCACATGCACACCTATATATAATTAAAATTAATGAAAATGAATCTTAAAAAATACAAATGAGAAAAGAAAAGTTGCAGCTTTACTGCAGCTTTGTGTAGAGTCTGGAAAGCCCTGGGTCTAATCCCCAGCACAATCAAGTTAAGAAAAGGAAGAAGAAAAAAAATTCATTAGCTAAAATCCAAAGTAATTTGTTTTCTTTTTACATACTGTTGTGAACACACCAATTGCCTACCCTTAACGTTTCAATGCCTTGCATGATCTGTATTTCAACCCCAAGAATCTGAGTTCAGATACAACAGGTCGGGTAGGCAGAGCTGTGTACAGAGCCAGGCCCCAATACTGCCTATATGGCATAAAGAAACCTATGAAGATTGCTGTGTCCTATTATCAATTTACAGAATTGTAGTCTGCTCTACCCAGTATAGCTATAGTTGAATGACTGTCATAAAATCCTTGGGACCAAACAAGTTCAGATATCTTTAATCGACACTCTTTTCTCCCTTACCATCAGTTAACATATTTCTTACAGGAGCTTTTCTTCTCTGTTTAGATTTGTCTGCCTTAGTTGTAAATTAACCCACAAGCAACTCATTGGGTTTTCCTTTGAACTTCACAATTTATGGCACAGGGGCCATTTAAACCGTCAGTTAGCAAGTTATGTTCAGAAAATCATCCCTAGGTTTAAAAACAAAACTTTCCCAAGAGTAAAGTCACCGTAGCAAAGAAATGGAATGTAACTACTGAAGATACCTCTAATTTCCTTTTTTCTATTATGGTGACAATACATAAATTTATCATTTTAATTATTTTTACTTGCTTTAAGTTACTTTAAAATGTTAGTTCAGTGGTGTTAAGTGGTGAGCAGGCATTGCCAGGATGTTTTCAGCTTGCAAATGCCAACTGTTCCCGTTTCTCTTTCCTGCCTGACTCCTGGCCCCAGCCTCAGTAGTCCTTACTCCACTTTCTGTGAATCTAACTGCTTTAGGTACATCTGCTATTCTTCCTCCCACCTAAAAACCATTAACTGATGTAGCTTCCCAAGTTAGTTAAACATGCACGCAAGTTAAGAAAAAAAAAATTCAGGGTCAAATTCCAAATACTCAGCATTTAATTCTCATGCCAAAATAACTGAATTTAGACCATTCTTTCAAATGCCAAACTGCATATTTGCCTTATTTTGAAGGGTTTGGTCTCTCTGTTTTAAGTCACTTCAGGCTTTTCTAAGGTAAAACAATTTTGAAAGCAAATTTAATGCTGCTTTTGGCTTCCTTTAAGCAGCTAAATTCTCTTAGTGTTACTTGTACTCCCTGCACTCCCTGACTCTCTGACTGATGTCATGTAGTCTTTCCCCATCTCTTTCCCTATGTTCAAATATAAGATTCTAGGTAATAAAGATTTGGGACCAGGAGCACATGGATGAGATTAAAAAACAAGCAAGCAAACAAACAACAACAACAACAACAAAACACAAAAACTGTGCAATTCTTGTTTGAACATTCGAATCCTATTCTGCCTCCAGCTTCATTAAACAATTTGCTAAAAGTTCCCAGAGAAGTACTAATGTGTGCAGTGGGGATCTGTTTTCCCCCTACCCCCAGCTATGGGTGCTGAATAACACACATACTTCCTAGACAGATATTCTAACACTTGGCTGTCCTATATACCCCTGTGAAGTTTTCAGGGTTTTCTAAGAGGCTGCAAGTTACTGGCTGCTACCTGAAGTAGATGGAACAGAAACAGGTTCCAGGTAGAGAAAGGGGTGGGGATGCATAGAAAGGAGTAAAGGGGTAGGGGTGCATCTCGGTGGGGAAAACTGTTTAGCTTGCATTTAGTGGGGAAGTTAGTCCCTAGCATAAATAACAACCAGCCACTCTAGGGAAAGGGGAAGCACCTACCTCATACCTCTGACTTATTTATGAATTACCAGAAGAAACTCTATTCTTATAAATCAGTGAAAACCAAGGGGAACAATTATTTGGCGATTTCCTTGTGACTTTTTAAGGCTTCATACATAATGGCTAGAGATGTAACAGTGGTTACCCAGAATTCTCAAGGCCCTGAGTTCAATCCCCAAAACTGAA
The DNA here is from genome assembly GCA_036184795.1 of Tokudaia tokunoshimensis. Taxonomy (NCBI): domain Eukaryota; kingdom Metazoa; phylum Chordata; class Mammalia; order Rodentia; family Muridae; genus Tokudaia; species Tokudaia tokunoshimensis. Next base: position 136,620,538 of record BTHU01000002.1, on the reverse strand, counting down.
ATAAATTAAATAAATAATAAATGAAACCACAACCAAAACATTTTATAGCTGGAAATGATTTAACTTAAGGTTTCCATAAAATATAAAAAGGCAACAGATCTCCATCTTGTACATCTTTTCCCACAGTTCACATATTCAAACCCTAGCACAATTATCAAAAATAATATACTGACACGATAATGTTCTCCCCTGTATTTGGATTTCTCCAGTTTTCCTGCTAGTATTAGTCCCTTTTCAGCACCAGGATCTACCACATTTACTTGCCAAATCTCCTTGTTTTCCTTGAGGTGGTTAACGGTTGGTTCCCAGCTCTACTTATCTTTTATGTTTCTGAGTCTGTTGAAGCGTGATGCTCAGATATTTTTAAGCTATCTCTACTCAGGGTATACCTAATGCTTCCTCATAATTTAACTGAGGTCATGGAATTTTAGGAAGAATATGAAATATTTCCCTGTGTCCCTCTCAGGATTCCTCACAGGGTAGACATCTCACTGAGTTTTACTACTATTGATGTGGACCTTGGCTGCTTGGCTAAGGTTGACTATAATCAATAGTCCTAAAACTACATAAAACTTCAGAGTAACCAATGTCTCCAGGAAAAAAGACACCCATAGGAACTGAAATGTGCCTCAGCACTCTAGGATCAGGTTCTGAGAGATGATGGATTTCACAGAACTTTATCCACAAGCCCTGAAGCCATACTCCATGTTAGTCAGTATCAAGGAGGAACTACTATCATGTAGGTATCAGCAATTTTCCTTGAAAAGAACATGATTGGTATATATAAACCTAATTCTGTCTGACTAGAGATTTGGGTTGTATAGCCTATGAGGACCAGATAAGATATGTTTATCTAACTTCAGTCATAAGCATAAAAATCTAAAATAATGCACTTGGAGTCATTACTTGGGTATGAAAATAAGAGGTTAGAGGATTATTTTTAAAGATTTGTGTTATAGTGCAACTATTAGGCCATTTTCCTATCTTTGTTTTGTCTTAGTCAAGTATGTTATTATGAATCCAACTAACTGGCAAATTATGTAAGAGAAAGTGTTGAGGCAGTAAAAAAAATAAAATTTTTTATACTTACTAATTATATTAATATAACTTACTAATTTTGTTATAACTTTAATATATAACTTACTAATTATAATATAACTTACTAATTATATTAATATAATTTATTCTGATGTACATACCAGTAAATGGTAGTCCTTGTTTTAAAAAAGTCCTTGGATATCAGGGGTTCACAGCTTCTTTCAAATCTGAATAATTAAAAAGAAAAAATATTTTCAAAATTTGTTGATATTCTAAATCTTCAGACATCCCAGTCTGCCAAAATGCAAATATACACATTAATTTTCATCCCCAATATTTGCTTTCCCTGAGCACATAAAACTATCTTCTCTAGAGATAACCAACACACCATTAAACGACCCATCGTGGATCATGCAGTACCCAAAACTCTCCTCAGAATGGTTGCATAAAAGAGACAGATAGGTGTTTGATTCACTTCTCTTGTTTTACCAGTAGGGTACTGACATGATGCAAAACACTCTTATTATACCCATTTATAACATCAAGTTAATAATAACTATATCACCATTCAGACTTAGGAAAACCTTGATCTTTAAAAGGATTAGCAATGTCAAAAGATATGGAGCTGAGAGCTCTGGGGGTGGCTTACACATCAGAAGGCCTGCTGTCCGTATCCAGTTGGAGGGTGTCTGATGCAAGTTTGATGAGAGTCATACACTGTAAAGTTGATGTTTACTGAAATTTGAGTTCATTTGGAAGCTATGTACTGGGGAAGTCTAAGATGCAGTAGAGTACCCAGCCTGCTTGGGCATGGGAGATGCAGCACACAGCAGACTAAGCAGACTTTTCAGAGGAAGGTCCAGGGAGCAGATTGTCTAAATAATGATTCACATCCTTGCCTCTTAAAAGGGCTCAGGGAGCCCAGAATAGGACATTCTGTAAAGACAAAACAGCATCCGGTGCCAAAAGCCTTTATCAAGAGGGCCAGAGAGCCCCAGCATGCAGACCCAACATTCTGCACAGTCTGACACACACACAACTCCAACTCTCACTCTTTTGGCTTCTTGGAACTGACAGAAACTGCTACATGACGTATGGTGTAAAATGTTTCATCATGAAGATGATCTGTTTTCCCATTCTGTTATTTCTAACATGAAAGAATGTGAGCTACAGCCAGTGAGCTTTGCTTGTTGGTATTCTCCATCACTGTGCTGTACTGCTTGGAAATGGTAGAGTTTTAATGCCATCTCAGTACCAATAGTAAACTGTAGTTCTGTTCTCAGAATGGGACAGGCTCTACAGGAAGAGCTAATTTGTTAGCACTTTCTGCCTGTATGCTTTGGTTTTTTGGCAGTGACTGTTGACCTCCATCATAATGATTTATATAACATTCTAAGTTGCTAGTCAACAGTGAAAGCAGCATCCACAGTCAAACTGCTTACTACATCTTGCAGGTTTAACATACGGGAAACTACTTTATCTATAAGAGATCACCACTATGACTTTTATAAAAGCCAGCTAATATTATTTCTGGAGGCATGCAGTATTCCAAGCATCACCCACACCCTATCCCACTCCCTGGATTCACTCAGACTATTCTGTGTCTTTAAGCCATACTTTACAGACACAGGATGTCTCAGGACAGAGATAATCTGAGGATAGTGTATCTAGCTTCTCATATTCTGAATGTTTATTTTATGTTCATTGGATGGTCAATATATTTACAATCCCTAAATCCGGAGACTTAGGATGTGAAGAAATGGATCACTGTTTCACAAAGCTCACAGTAGGCCAGGCTATTTTTGCCTACTTATTCAACTACTTCACATAAGAAGTCCTGAAATAGGACTTTCTACATATCACAGTAGATATTAATGCAATCCAAGAGCAAATTATTCAGATTAATTTGCCTGAAATGGAACAGACAGTGAAAATTGACCCAAGAGATGGGGGTGGGGGTAAAAAAGGAAATCATTAAGAACTTATCCAGGAAATTATATCCACAAAGGATTGCAAGTATAGCACAGTGGTAGACCAGTTGCATGTCACCAACAAGACCTTGGGTTCAGTGTCCATTGCTGAACAAAACAAAACCTCTCCCAAAAGGTAATTTTATAAGTGTTCTTTTAAAATGGTGCAAGAAGAGATGTCTTATAAAAAACTATGACCAAATTAATTATTTAAGTACCATAATATTGATACAAAAATTTGACTCTTTTCTCTCCTCCACAAAAGAAAACATTTAAAAAAAAGTGGGGTTGGTGGGCTATTGAAATAGCTGAATGGGCAAGAGAGCTTTCTGGCAAGCCTGATGGCCTGTGCTATTAGAATCTTATGGTGAAAGGAGAGAACCAACTTCCACAAGTTGTCCTCTAACCTTTACCATGTGCATGTGCTACACACACACACACACACTCATTGAAAAATGTCAGTCCTATTTATTAATATCAAATTAAAATATAAGTAAAACTAATTCAATCATGTACTTGAAAAATAAACTACTGTGATCAAACTGAATTTATCTCAGAAAAGCAAAGGCAATTTAATACCAAAATTTGATAAATACATATAATGGCATTAGGAAAAATTTAAAACAAGCAGTATGATCATTTCAGAACATACAAAAACCAGTACTCTACATAGTTCTACCTTTGGGCTTGGGGTGTAGCTCAGTGGTATAATACTAGCCTAGTATGCTCAAGGACCTGTTCTTGACATTTATTTTAAAAACTAAGAAAGTTTAATAACAACAATCTATCTCAAACTTACAACAAATATGGTCCTAATTGTGAAATATGACAGTGCATTTCCTGAGGTATAGTCTATAAATAGCTAGTTCCTTTTCCAACAGTAAAGGTTTCACTAGAAAATAAATGTGTGTGTGTGTGTGTGTGTGTGTGTGTGTATGTGTGCGGGTGTGTTTAGTGTGTATTGGAGGTTTATAAAAGACATTAAGATATAAATACTCTGCAAGCTTTACAATTAAATAACATCATAAACAGCAACTTCAGTGAACACTAGATTCATCACTTGTCATTTTTCTGTTCCTCTGTACATTGTACTGGAGTGATGACACACATCTTTCTACTGAAACTAGTTACCAGCTGCTTCATTAGACTTCTTGATTTCTGTTTTCCACTGGTATGCTAGAAAATGCTTAATTAGCCCTCCTGACATGAAGAAAATGCTCTGGTTTCTGGACTTGTAAGACAAGGATTTCAAGTTTCAAAGATGATGTCTCTGAGGCAGGATGTCCACCACAGACACACAATGAGATGACAAATCTCAGCAATGTAAGAGCTAGGAAATATACATTTTTGTGCATTTGTTACTCTTGTATTTAACATATCCTGTCTGATCATAAGTTCACATAATTTAATACTTACTAACCATCTCTAACAATTGTAAAACCCTGAGATTTTACAATCAAGGAGCTATAAGCTGATCTGAGTGAGCTCCTATATACTGCTGCCCTGTCCTGCCTTCCAGATACTTCTTAGTCTCTTATACCTGTTCTTTCTGAGATTTTCTACTATTACCCACCACAGGTTTATTGGCTTTTTTTCTTTCTACTCTTGAATGTGGAATGTCTACTAATATGTAGTTTATAATTCTTCAGCCATAGGTCCTGATATAGGAAGATTGTGTGTGTGTGTGTGTGTGCACGTGTGCATGCATGTTTGTATGAATGTGTGTGTGCTCCTAGGAGTTCATGCATGAATGGCAAGCTGAGCTTTATCCTTTCTTAAAGATAAGGAAAGTGCTTATTCCATAATACACTGTCCATCACAGTCTGTTGGGGGAAGGTAGGAAGTAGGCAAATATACACAAATTAGTAATTTTTATTCCAAACTAAAATGTAGCCATTCTTCCATGTCTGAGGATTTTGTATTCTTAGATTTATCCAACTACACAGTAAAAATATATTTTTTTAAAACTACATTAACAGGAAGGTACTGTTGCTCAGCATGTAAAATATTTGATGACGAATTCAGCCCTTAGAGCCCATGTAAAGGTAGAACCAACTCCACACATCATCCTCTGACCTCCACACTCCTGCTGTGGCATTGGATGCCCAAACTCACATATCATATGTAGCCACAATAATCAGAAACAAACATTATAAAAATACTGTGCCTATACTGAACATGTAACAACTTTGTTTTTTATTAGTCCCCAAACAACACAGTATAACAATTTCTCTGGCATTTATGCTGTATTAGGTATAATAAGTCATCTAAAGATAATTTAAAGCAAAATGGCTAGGTTATATGCAAATAATACATTTCGTATAGATCTTGGAGCCAGTTCCTATGGATACAAACTCACTGGGCTTTTCCTTGTCCTGTCCCCTCTGACCATAAAGACTGATTCCAAGGTCAGTTAAAAATCTTACTTAGATTTTTACAGAAACCTTATAAAATGTACTATTTATTTGGCTGTTATATCTCAGATAACTAAATAAAATTATTTTATTTGTATTGAAAGCAGAGAGGAAAAAGAAGGGGAGGAAGAGGGGGTTTTTGCTTTTTTTCCATTTTTGACACAGGGTTTCTCTGTGTGGCCCTCGCCGCCCTAGAATTCCCAATATAGACCAGGCTAGCCTTCAGTGCAGACATTCACCTGTCTCTGCCTCTGAGTACTGGGATTAAAGGCATACAATATCAATGCCAGGCAGAGAAAGCCTTTTTAACAGTGGTTGGTTGTTTTGTTCCAGTGATTGCTTTTAATAAATAGTAGAACTTCTCAATAAACATCAAAAATTTAGTGATCTCATTTGCCTTGTCACAAACAACACAAAGACACTGTATTTTCAAGTTACTGTCACACACTAAATTGATTTGCCATGATCTAGAACAACTAGCCCACATAACATCTGAATGTGGATATACTTGTATACATCTAATTGTTACACAGGCATGGTAGTTAGAGGTGTGTGGCTATAGATATTTCATTCTCTGGTAACACAAATACTATAAAACCAGGCTCTTGTGCAGGAATTGGTGGCTGGTTTAGATTTCTTGGGTTCAAATGCTACTTATTTGGCCAGTTAGTTTGTCTCTGTTTCTATTTCTTCACTGACCTGAATAATTCATGAAATATACAACATGCACCCACATTTTGAGACAGGGTCTCCTGTAGGTCAGATTAACCTTAAACTCACTATGTAGCTAAAGGTAACCTTGGATTTCTGGTTTTCCCAAGGGCTTAGAAATAGACATGTGCCTCCATTCTTAATTTATGCAGTTCTGGGGATGGAACCCATGGTGTTTTGCATGCTAGACAAGTACTCTGTCAACTGAACTACATCTCATCCCAGTGTATAGCCTTAGCAATACATACAAAATATGATTGTTAGAAGAATAAAATAAGATAGTGTACCAATGTACTTAAATAGAGCCTGAAACAAAGTTGCTGATCAATAAATATTAATAATAACTCTCAATAACTAACTTATCTTTTTGGTGCTTGAGTTAACTAAGAAAAAGTCCTTAAGCAAGATGGTTAAGTGTCATTTTGGATAAGGATTTAAATTATGTGATAGACTAAGCATAACAATGAATGGTTAAAAAACAAACAAACAAACAAACCATGCTTTAAGCAGGAAATCACAGACTTTCATTTATGAATAATTTACAAACTATGTTGCCCTAATGAGTAATTTTACACAAGAAAGTTATGAGAGCTATTGAGGACTGGGGAATAGAATTAGACTGTGAGTGTGAAATAGTAAAGTAGCAGTTAGCTACTAAGCATCTGCTATTTATTACTGGCGTTCTACACAAGGAGCTACAGGATGAACATGACAGACTCTCTTATGTAACTGCACATGTAAGGGAAGAAATCAAAGGCTTAAGAATCATCTGCTCTCCATGCTATTTGGAAAAGGAGGTTAGAAGTGAAAGTTGTTAGATACAGTCAGAAGTTACCTCAACAAGCTACTGTGCTTTTAAGCATTTGCAGGTGTACTAGCTGGTTTTATGTCAACTTGTCACAATCTAAAGTCATCAGAGAGGAAGGAGCCTCAATTGAGAAAATGTGTCCATAAGATCCAACTATAAGGTATTTCTCAATTAGTGATCAATGTGGGAGGGTCTAGCCCATGGTGGGTGGTACCTTCACTGAGCTGGTGGTCCTGAGTTCTATAAAAGTGCCAGGGAAAGCAAGTCAGTAAGCAGCACCCCTCCATGGCCTCTGTATCAGTTCCTGCCTCCAGGATCCAGTCCTGTTTGAGCTCCTGTCCTGCCTTCCTTCAATGAACAGTATTGTGGAAGTGTGAGCTGAATAAACCCTTTCTTCTCCCAACTTGATTTTTGGTCATGGTGTTTTGTCACAGCAATAGAAACCCTAAGATATTGGTCAAGGCATATTGACCCCTTTCAGATAGTTTGAGAATTAGTGATTTGACACTTAAAAAACCCATTTGGAAATCAATCAATGGAAACCACATTCTGTCAGAAAGAGCAGCAAGAGTTTCAGAATAAAGGTATCCCATTTTTGATCTTTTGTTTAGTAGATTAAAAGCACACATTACTTTCATACGATAGTCAAGGTCTTGACCAAGGGAAGATCTAATAATAGCACTGAGAAACAGAAGTGCAAAGGAAGAATCGTCAGAAGAGAAGTAGTTGTAAAACCCCAGAAAAGAAAACATAAGAAGCATCAGGAATGAAAAACTCAGGGCAGGAAAGAGGGACTAATAGCCAGAGCTACTCTAAGAAGTGAGAGGCAAAAGTGAAGGAAGGAGGGAAAAAGGGAGGGGAGAAGAGGAGGAGATACAAAATAGACAGAAAGGGAGAAAAGAAGGGAAGGAAAAAGGGCAGAAGGGAAGGCAACAGACAGGGAGGACAGGCCCAGAGGTTCTAGCCATTCAGTGGTAATGATATCCTTGCTCAGGTTAAGCTAGTCACTTTGCATTTAACCACCAGAATAAGTGATCATTGGTATTTTAAATATCACATAGAAATTAATATGCCACCAAAGCTATTTAACTTGAATTTTCACCTTGGTAATTATACCTAAATATCACCTCAATGAAAGTGCCTTAGCTTTTCTCAAAACTTGAACTCCCTACCACTATGCCTATTCAGACATGAATTTCTTTACTCAAGATGTCTGATATACATCATTTCATATAACTGAATAATGTTCAATAAATATTTGAGTGCCTACTATATATCAAGTAATATTCTAGGCACATGTCAAAAATTTTATATGCATTTTGGTGAAAAGCACAACCTGTTATATTCATATACCATAAAGGGGTAGGGGTCAACTTTTAACAGGTATTTTACTAGAGATGAAATTAAATTAATTTTTTTCTTCTGCATATAACATATATAATAACATTATAATAACATGCTACTTGTTATTATAAGCACTAAAACAATCCCTATGAAAAGAATGTCCCTCATCTGGGTTAAAACATTCCAGCACTTCAGAAAATATACTAAAGATTTCACTCCTACATATAAGAGTCTAAAAGTTACAATGCTACGAAATGCAACTAATCAGTACTAAGGGTAGTTACTAGATGTTGACAGAAACAGTTTGATGTTTATAATAACTAAGTCAAATAGTCTAAATAATAAATCTATTTTCATGCATCAAAATAGCATCCCACTCCAGCATGGAAAAGGGAGGTAGGCACCAAGTCCCAGTCCTAGTTAAGGACCTATTGAAGCTGGGAGAGGAAGAATCAGTTTCTTTTTAGAGTATGGTCCCTGGTACATCTACCATGCTCCAATGGAAGCCCACACATTCAAGAGGATATCGACAGCACAAACTGGACTTGATGTGTTAAAAAGAGACACAAAGTTGGATGGGTAGCAAAGGAGAAGTGGATCTGGGAAGAGCTAGGAGGTGAATATGATCCAAACACATTGTATGAAACACCCAAAGAACTGCTTTTTTTAAAAAAATGAAAACAAATGGCACCTCAAAGATATCCCCAAGTGGGTAGTCACATAAAGTCTTATTCAATCATGACATTACATCACAGGAGTAAAAAACAAATGATTTAAAGGTCAGCATCTTGACTTAGATTTACGTAACTCACTTCTGTAGAAATTTGCATTGCTTGTGAAAAACATCACGTGAAAGAGGAACTTACTATAAATATTAAAATTGGAAATAAATGAACGGCTGAGAAAGCATTGGAAAATAATAGTTTCTTTAAAAAGAATTGGAGAACTACAGAGTGTGGGGGGTGTGCAGCTCATTGGTATAGCATGTGCTTAGCATATAGGAGGGCCTGGTTTCAGTTCCCAACAAGACACACACACACACACACACACACACACACACACACACACACACACACACATATCTAATCATGAAACTAAGTGTAGAATACATTTAAAATCTAGTTTGCACATACATTTACATAAACTTATTTACAAGTACTGATGAAAAAAGCTAAAAACTTAGCTTATGCTAATGTTCCAAAGCAGCTAACTATGAAGGAAGTATGTTCTACTGGCTTACTAGCACAGAAAGAAAATCTTGGCACCTCAGATTTAGATGGGAGCTTACAAGTTGTCTAGTTCATTTCTCCTCAATAGGGGAAGCCATCTTTGAGACTCCCTTGGGCTCTAATGACAAAGCATTTTCTGCCCCTGTGGCAGCCTTTCCCACTGCTGGACAGCTATAGATATTACGATTCTTTACTTACACTGAGCTAAACTATGACTCTCTTTAATGTCTGGCTACCATTTGATAAAGGCTATGTGACAGTTCCATAAAGAAAGGGACTAGCTCTGTCTTGCTTACTCTTATAGCTCTGTGTCAAATATATAAAGTAATACACAGAGAAGGTACCCCAAAAGCTATTGCAAGCCCAAGATTAGTATTTTCTTCAAGACAGTGTTCATTTAATTTGAGGTGAAAGGCATTTTCTCTGCACTACACTGCGGATACTTTTAAGAAAGATCAAATCGTATGCTTGAATCCTATGACGTCACCTCAAAGCTGTCCTCCCCTTGCTCCAGGTTAGTGCGCACTGGTGTGTAGACTATGTCTTTGCCCAAGAGCACAGCTCAGGTTGGGCTTTGTCTTCATTCCTACAGATGTTCCACACATTATGTCCAGTTTTCCTAAAAGCTTCCTGGTGACTTTCTCAGCATGCAACAGCCAGGTTAATCTTCTGACTAAATCATCTCTAACTTAAAGCCCATACTCTTCCATCTGCATTCCAGACCTTTATCATCAGTCTGAAAGATCTATATTTCCAACCCTATTTCTGACTGCTCATTCTCTGGTGCTGTATTCTCTACCTCCAGTTGGTTCGTGTGGAATCCCCTGGGGCTGTGTTTAGTCACTATTCCAGACTTGGTTTTCTTATACTGGAGATTCTTTTCTTTTTCTCTTTGACAATCTCAAGTCATGAACATTAATTTTTGAGGAAACATAAAATTATCCATTTCAGGGTATATAATACTATTAATATATATAATACTACATATTATATAATATATTATATAATACTATATAATATCTAGTATATAGTTTTATATTTTATTTTCAGTCAATACATAATGATTGCATACGGTATAAGGTACAGAGTGATATTTCAATACATGTATACAATGTGCAGTGGTCAGACCACAGTCACTGGCTAGAACACTGGAAAAGCTGTGTAGTCAGGGATGGCCATGTGACTTGGCAGTCAGCTGTTTGCCTAGCATGTACGTGGGCCTGGGTTTGATTCTCAGTACTGCATTAAAAATAAAGAAAGGGAGCTCTAAGTTTCCCTCTATCTCGCTCCAAAACTTCATCACCAAAGGAAACCTACGTCTGATCTGCTTACGTTCTTTGTGAAGTGACTTACTCTGTTTGGCTCCTTTGATGTTTCTTTTTCTGTACATGTTTGTATTGGTTTTCATCAGCCTATCCTCTTAATTCTTGAACTTCCGAACTTTCCTCTGCAGGGCTTTTCCTAGCTACTCCCTCCCTCCTTTGATTTCAGTTACACTCATTTTCAGCCTTGAATATCATGTTGCGATGGGTTGTTGGTTAACCATTTCAACTGCACCCTTTGTGGTCTTCGGTGGATTCAAGGCTCCTATCTAAGGCACTCTGTCTGTCTCTGAGTCAAGAACCCAGCCAAATAATTTGTTTGTGTGCTGGTTTAATTCCCTATGTGTAGCTAGACATGAAAGAGTGCTAAAAGGAAACTGAGGTTTGGATATTCAGTGAGAGCCTCCTTGGGCTCTTTATCCTCCCTGCCCTGTTCTTTCTCAGGAAGCAAAGGGTCTGCATGTGTCTAGCCAGTGTTTCTTTGCCCTAGTAGCTGAGCAGGTGTGAGAACGAGAGGAAAATGGCAGGTTGCCCAAGGGCGGAGAGGGTGCAGGTTTCCTGTATTCATCTTTAGCAAACAGACTCCTACCTTCATTCCACATCTACAGAAGAAGGCCTACCAGGAAGAATTGGGTGTCCAGAGATGTCACAACACAACTTTTAAAGAGGCTCATAGTTTGTATTTGCTTTCATATACAAATAAGTTTCTCAGTCTGATACTTTGAATTTGCTCATAAATATAGATCTTCCTTAGAAAAGATTAACTATTAAATAACAATGATGATAGTATTTGTGGTTAATATATAAAATAGCTGAGCAATTAAATTACCATCTATTAAAAGATGGGCATGGTGGCATACAGCTTTGAGCCCCTTACTCAGGAGGTAGATTCAGGCAGATCTCTGAGTTTGAAGGCAGCATTGTCTACAGAGTGAATTCCAAGCCAGGGCTATATAGAGAAACCCTGTTGGAAAAAAAAATCTATTATAAACCAAGGGGTAGGTAAAAAATATGATGGTGTTTTATCTAACCTGGCAAAAGTATAAAAGGGAATCAGTCTTACATGATGCATGGATAAAAGTCTTAGCAACATTTGTGTTGTGCTTTGTTATAAACCATTTCCAGCTGTAGTACTACACAGAATTTGTCACAATTGCTGTTGAGAGTCTATAAAGAGGAAAACAGGGCTCAGACCTCTAGGCCATTATGGAACCTGTTACTCTGACCAGGACTACTGAACGAGTTAATGCAGAATGCTGAAGTCTATAATTAACATTTCTCCCTTTCTCATGTCTCACTTTACCTGCTCTAGAGTAGGGTGAGCAGAGTAAAACTTTCTTCTAATGTTCATTCCATGTGTCCTAAAAATGTTACACAGAATGTGAATTAACATTAAAAAAATCAATTCATGGATTTCTCTAAAAATTTGGGGAGTAGTAATATTAAGAATCATGTATAAATGATGCTGAAAAATAACATACTTGTTCTTAAAGTCAAATTTAAAAGTACATATAAAATACTTAGTATGCACTGGTCCCCTGATGCAGGTCAGAACTAGGGAAGGTATACAGTGCACAGATAGGTTTTTAAAGAAAAAGGTCCAGAGCTATAATACACATCCCTAAATTCCAATAATACATGACAGAAAGAGAAATGACAAATCTCCACACCAAATCAGCAAATGTAATTTGTGATACAGAAGACAGACTGTATCAGATTATGTTTCAGAGTAAGTGTGTCTTCCACTTCTGTTTCCTTTACGTGAAGATTAAGAACAGTTTGAATACTCTGAATTCAAAAGTTGGTGGTCAGAGTAAATCCTGTCTATGCATGCCGGTTTTGAAAGCTTTTTATCCATATCAAAACCAAATGAGTCATCTGTACATATTTGCTAAGGTTGGAGACTGTTCTGAGAAGCACAGAGAACACATGGAATGGGTTATGTGCTGGTCATGCCAATGTACTATATGTTCAATCATTGTTACTTCACATCTCTGACTGAATCAGGGTCTTTGAGTGCCAGTGCTAGATGCAGGTTTGTAGTTGGTCCATTGTGATCTTTAGCTCCTAAGCTCCGGCCTCACCATTCATGTGGCTGTGTTTTCAGAAAACAGGTTTTGATCTCAGTGCAAAGATACATGGATTGCAAAGTTGGTGGTCATCCAACAAGGGTGCAGTTTGCAGTACACAATAAGCACACTAGCAACATGTGCCAAATCAGAAAGTTTTGTTTATGCCTAAATTGATGTTTCCTCAATATTCCACAGCGCTGTGTGTGGGCAAGAATATATTCTATTCGATTTCACATAAATGCCTTTAAAATGTGTTTTCCTTGTGTACTGCCCTTATTCATGTTCAGAATTTATTTCTAAGTGGTCAATGAAACATTTCTGTCATTTAAAATACCAAACCAGAAATGGTAAAGGCAATTTATGAATTCAGAAATATGGAATAGTTATAATAACTTGATTAGGGAATGATCATGCTACACAGGATATGGGGGCTAAGAGGTGGTTCAGCGGTGAAGAGTTTACCTAGCATGTTTGATGCTCAGGATTTAAAGTCTCATACTGCATCCCTCCACAGAAAAGCTTTGGTGGATTTAATCTTTGAAGTGTCACCACTTTAAGGCTGTCCTACCATAAGATTCTAAGATCTAGAAATTGTAGTCTTGTTAGCTACAGTTCACACTGGCTGACATTAGGGACCAAATCAGCAGGAACTTGAGAGGGAATAAAAAAAAGATTTAACATCACTGATATAAAACTTCTAGAAGTAGATGTTTTAGTACTTTAAGATGGAAAGGGTATTCTAAGCCACAAGACCAATTCAAGATACATACATACACGTACATAGGTATGTACATACATAACACACACATATATATTGATTATGAATTCAGATATATATCTGAATATATATATGTGTGTATGTGTGTGTATGTGTGTGTGTGTGTGTGTGTGTGTGTGTATTCCTAAAGACAGTAACAGGAACAATATATAATCTAGGTCAAAGACAAAAGCAGTTAATTTTTCCTTCTGGAATTTCTAGAACAGGGGGGAAAAAAAGAAAAGTCCAAGGACTATTGCCGTACTTTGCATGTATGTATGTACTTTGCATGTATGCATGCATATATACATAAATATATGTGATTTTTGCATTGTTTACAGGGATTTGGGGAAACATACTCCTTGCTATTTTCAAGCTACTTTCTTCAGGATTTCTACCACATTTCACACCAAGGTCTCATTGATAAGGGAAGCTTACCTTAACAGGCTTCTGTATCACTGACTAGCTATGATTACATGTTCAACATTCTGCCAGGAGCTGGAAAGCCAAATAACTCTCACATGAGGTCATTCAGTTTAGAGAGAAAAAGAAAACAAAGAGCATAATGCATACATATATTTTTAAGAAAAAAATTGAAAGAGGAGAGCTTTAAGAGAAAGTAATATTGAAAACTCTTTTCGAAGCTCTATTTGACAGCACAAACTAAAGATCAAAAAGATCACAGGCCATCTGCAAAATTGAACCTTATATAAGGCTACAAACATGATGAGGCTGTTAAAAAAATGGATTTTAAGATTTTTAGATTTAGATTTAAGGTAAATCTAATATGTTAAATAAAACTAAGTGTGAAACAAAGTTTGGGACTAAGAGGAAAACTCAAAAATCTAGCAGCTTTGCCTTGATCTTTACTGATCAGGATCACAGAGAAACTAAAAAGTTAACTATTTTCTCTGTTGCTAAATATCTGTGTCACTTCCAAGTATGGTTTTCAGATAGGATCTTACTATGTGGCCCAGGCTGTCTTCAAACATGCAATCCTGCCGCAGTCTCTCAGGTGCTGGAATTACAGGTGTATACCAACATTCCAGTTCAAATATGGGTTCTTATAACAATGCTTTTACGAAGTTCTTGTATCTGGTTTTTCCTATATCCTCCGGTGCTCTGGAAAATGCCTCAGAAATGATGGTATAGCATTACAGTGTGCAACACATTGCCCAACTGCTCTCTAAGCAGCCTGAAGTAAATTACAGTGACATCAGAGATACGTAAATACAAATTTCTTCAGCTTCTAAATCATAGTGAGTTGTCCACAGGATTTTGCATGCTAGACAACCCCTCTAGAACTGAGCCACACCCCTGGCTGCAATTGCCAAATCACAGAATTTTAGAGTAAGAAACAAAACTGTTACTAAAAATCACTAGAAAGGGCTTATTGTCAACATTTATTAAACTGGAATTGGAAAATAGCTTTATTTACTTAACATAGAGCAGTTTTCCAGGGCTAGATCTGTGGTTGTATAAAATCCAGTCTTTGAGACTCAGAGTTCCTAACTGCCACTCAAAGACAAAAAGAACCAGTGAGACCCTGTCTGAGAGATCCAGTTAGCCTACAGCAACAGGAGCTATGGACAGCCTGTTAGTATACCTTGACAGGAACTTATAGACAACAGCACTGAGTTTTCTAAGCAATTTAGCAAGCCAGCTATGGTGAGTTTTACAGGATAGTTCCCAGGAATTCTATGAATAAAGTGCAATATGGCCAGGAACTTCACATAGGCTACAGATAAGGGTATAGCCTAATAAATCCAGGCTGGCCTGATCCATTGTGTAATGCTGAAGACTATGGTGAAGCTCTCTGATCTTTCGGCCTCTACCTCCTGAGTGCTAAGATTCCAAGTTGTTAGTTTGTGTTTAGGATAGAATCTAGAGTGTTCTGCATGCTAGGCAAGCCCTCCACCAACTGAGCTACAGTCCTAGCCCTCCCTACTCTTTTAGAAAAAATTGACTGAACACCTACTAATCACTGTGCTATATGCTGGAGACAGAAAGATGAATAAAAGCCCACTGGTACCTTCCTTCAAGAAACTTCTCATCTATTACTTTCAAAGTCCTAAAAGCCAGCGAATTTGAACACTGCTGAACCCCAAATTTAAAATATTATATTGCTTTTAAATAAAATCAGGATGTTACTAAGTCATTCCAAATGCTTCAAGGAAACATGTAGCGATCTTCCATTGCCAAATGCTTGCCTGGGTGCATTCTCTACTTTTCTGAATTATTCTGACATATGCAAATAATTTTTTGAAGTTTCAACTTCACTTATATTTATATCATTCACATGTTTGTTTTCTTTTTTATAAACCTTATCCAGTATATAGAACAAGAGAAACATGCATATGGGTACACTTTTCCACACACTCAAAAGCTTGTTAACATGGGTAATTATCAACTGCAAGAAAGAGACAATATATAGTAGAGTGAGGCTTTAGGATTCTCAGATTTAGGTTCATAAACTGAAAAGGTTGTGTGAACACTAATGAAAGGTAAGCAGTATGCTTAGTACTGGGTGTGAGGGTAGCCACTCTTAATAAATCCCACTAATTATATTATTCACAGAACTAATAAGGCCACCAAGCTTTGGTTTCTAGCAGAGCTTCATTGAGTTGCTGTAACCATTTTAAGCCTAAAGAGAAGAAAGCAGAGTATGCGTGACGTGGATCTGCCAAAGTATTAAGCATCATTTCTTCTTAGGCAAAATTTTTTCCCAGTGAAGTGATTGAAAAACCCCTTTCACTATGATCTATTAGGAAGGGGTTTTAGCTGTCTGCTGGAACTAACTCATGAAGACAGCAGGGAATTAGTGTGACATCATGGAGGAAATAAAGGACCCAAGGAAGGGTGATAGTATAGTGCTTGATTACATTATCTAACTGCCAGCTCACTGTTCTGAACTTTGATGACGTTTCCTAGGTAAAATGCTATTGCACAATAACTGTTTGTTTTCTTTTGAGTTGAAAAATAGTTTGAGGAACATCTGCAACCTGCCTTGATTTAAATGTTTTAAATAGCATTTATTTATTGTGTGTGTTCAGATGACAACCCTCAGGATTCCATTCTTTCCTCCCACTATGTGGGTGCTAGGGATCAATCTCAGGTTTTACTGACTAAGCCATCTCTTAGGTCCTTGTTTTAATTTTTATGAGAAAAAAATATGTATGCATGGTGAATAAATCATTTGTCTTTTCTTATCACTGCTGGCCCATATGGTTGGTCTCACGTATATTTTGCTGATGAGGGCCTTGTATTACCTTATTCCCTTTCCCTCTTTTAACCCCCTTTATCCAATTCCACATGTGAGCAAATCTCCCTTCCCCAATCCTGTCCTTCCTCTTCCTAAGGGCAGTGGTTATAGGCATTCACCAAATGATTTCTACTCTCTCTTTCCAACTCCACATGAATGTTACCTGTGTTTTCAGGCAACAAGAAATCAAAGAAACAAACTTTTTTTTTTGTCCTGATAGTGACCTGGTCAGTTAATTCTGCCTAGAACACTGGCTCTTTAACGTGGACTCCAGACCTTCACATGACAACAGCACTTTTAGTGGTGGAATGACAGCCGTAGGGGTGGGGTCAAGGTTAAGGACTTCTTTCCAGTTCTTCACCCCAGTACTCAGTCTCACAGTTCTGTGTTTCCCTATTGCCCTCCCTATAAAGGAGAATGTACTGCTTAAACACACAGGATAAAAGAATAACTTGTCTCTTTTCCCTTTGCTAGAGCCTCCCCACAAGTTACGTAAGGGTCAGAAAGAGTAACAGCAGTGAGAGACAACCTTAGAATTTCAGTGATTCTAGAAGCCTGAGATGTCACCAAGGAGCAGAGTGAATTCTTTCAACCTAATCTTACATCCTAGCACATGGTAAGCACACAACCTGTGCCTGAGAGCAGAGAAGACCTGGATCTGTATGTTCCACTCCTACGCCCTCCTACTCAGGGTATTCCCCTTTTCTCCTCTTCCCTCAGATTGCCCTTGTCCTTATCTGCTTCAAACTGAGAAGGACTCCTCACTCTCAGGTATATGCCAATCTGAACTCTTCCAAGGGGTCAGACAATTTGTTTCAATTCATTTTATCTCCATACTATAACTCCAGATAAGTCTATAGATTTTTAAAAGTAGTTAAATTGAACTTATTTTCTAAAAGAGAATAAAGTGGGACTAGAGAAATGGCTCAGCAGTTAAGAATACTTGCTACTCTTTCAGAGGACCCATGTTCAATTCTCAGCATCCACATAGTGACTCACAGCCATCTGTAATGCCAGTTCCAGGAGGTTGGAAACCCTTTTCCAGACTCTATAGGAATTCAGACAAAGTGGTACACAGACAAACATGTAGGCAAAACAACCACACATATATAACATTTATAAACAGTAATTGTTGAAGGGTGATAAAGCACTTGCCCAGCACATGCAAGGTCATGGGCCTCCAATTACCAGTATCTCAAAGCAAAACATACGGCATAGAATCAATAAAGAGGAGCCTGAGGGTATTATAGTACAAAGTAGTACAACAGTATTATTTGCATGTGAGGAACCAGGGTTTGACTTCTAATACCTAAATATATAAAAAATGATTAACTGCAACAAAGCCTCATTCTATTATCTAGTTTAAATTCTGCCTGAAAGGTTTAAATTTACTATAACCAATGCAAGTCACAAAGATTGATGCCATCTTTCTTTTGTGTCCGGAACAGTACAATGGAGAAAAATCCATTCTACTCTATCAAAAAGGTTTCTCACGGGGGTACTTGAAAGAAGAGCCAAGACTCTTAGGAAGCCCCACCAGTATTTGCTAATAAGAGGGTAGAAGTAATGAGAATCTGGGTTTTTACTCCCAAAGGGAAATCCACAAAGACACTCACCCCTACTTATAAGGACCAGCTTGAGCCTTTTGTTGCCTCCATAGGCCCAACCTTGCAGTTCTCCCTCTACTAGAGCCTGGTAATTCCAAGTCTTGAGGTGGTGTTTTTTGTTTGTTTTTTTTTGTTGTTTGTTTGTTTGTTTGTTTGTTTGTTTTGGCTAGGGACGTGCAGTTCAAGCCCCGTGGCAATTTTCCCCAGCAATCACAAGCCTCTTTCCATCCCACTCGTCAGGCAAGCACGCAGCTCACCGAGATTCTGCTCGGGATCAGCCCATGTTACCACATCCAGTCCCAGTCCGTTTCTTGCCTAGGGAAATCTCTTACAATAATCTGTATTAGTTAATCCACGGAGGGCTTCAAATTCATGGTCATTCATATACTTGTCCAGTTGCTGCCTGCCAATAAGTGAGTAGCCTATTAGCAGGCATAAGTGACTTGTCAAACTTTTTAGAAGGCTAATTTGGGTTATTGTTTGTTGCAACAAACAGTTTCAGTGACTAGCACAAGGAATTATTTAGTCTTTTAGGTGTTGGTAGTAAACTGTGGAGCTGAAGGAGACTACTATGCTTGGTAAAATAAACTTCTCCTGGATAACATATTCAACTCTCTCAAAAGTATGCCATAAAAACCCATAAAGAGCAGAGCTTTATCAAATAAACGCACAAGTCTGCTGCCCTGGAAACTTAGTACGAGCACAAAGACCCCTTGTCTATGAAGGACGCACAAAGACAGAAGAAAAGAAAAATGTTATGCTTGTTTTTGTCCCAAATCATCAGCGAGTAAAGAATATAATTTGAAGCTGAAAACAATATTTCTAAAAATTATTCCTGAGTTGGCTATAAAATGACAGGCATTTTTATCTTTCTGAACAGTTATCTCAGAGGTGGTAAGAGAGCAAACTAGTCAGACTTGTGAGCGAGTCAGTGCTGACCTAGATAGCTGTATAGGTTTGTTTTTAGTTAAATTCAGGGCCCAACTCTTATCATTTAAGATATCCAGGCTTGCTGATAAAAGTCTTAAAACCATACCCAAAACAAACAAATAGAAACGAAGGCTAATAATTTAAAGCTTTTCTAACTTTCTATACTTAGCAAAAACATAATAATTGAAATAGTTAAGCAGCATAAGCACCCATGTTCTAAACAGACTATTTGATTAAAATATTGATATGTATGTATAATTGAAGAGAACAGTAAGAATA
Source organism: Tokudaia tokunoshimensis (assembly GCA_036184795.1). Lineage (NCBI taxonomy): Eukaryota > Metazoa > Chordata > Mammalia > Rodentia > Muridae > Tokudaia > Tokudaia tokunoshimensis. Next base: position 136,600,795 of record BTHU01000002.1, on the reverse strand, counting down.
AACCTAGGTCTTAAGATAATGATTTAAGGATATACCATACCATGGTAGATATTATCTTAACATGAATCGTACATTTCACCAAAGTATGGCCTATTGTGTTTGAGATCGCCTTATAAATGCTTGTTGGATAATTTATTAAATAATAGTTTAAAATATATAACATATAACTCTCCAAAATCTACCTCTGTGTTGTGAGAAAACTACAAGTAGTAGACAAAAACAACCTCAGGAAAAAAATTTAAAATAATTTAAAAAAACCTCTTATGCTATAAAATTAACTAATATATGGTATTTGAGGCTTCCCTGGTATTGAGACAGATATTTAACTGATATTGCTTTTTTTTTTTTTTTGGTCAACTTAATTCCGTTTCTAATGACCTTGTATGCAATCATGCCGCTGCCCTTTTTGCTGCGTTTAGGCGTTAAGAAAGTGAAGTTAAGTAATGGATAACAGGGAAATTTGCCACAAAAATAAGAAAACAAGAAAGAAATTCACTTTGACAATTTGTGGGCTGCGCATATATTTAAAATTACATACTATTGACTTAAATCAAATTGTCTTGACTAGGGTAGTATTGTTTTAATCTTCTACCAATATTTACTTAGTGGAATCCTATGAAGGCAAAAAAATTTTTTTTCTTCCAGTATTTTTGCCTCACTTTGTAACATAGAGAATATTTCCAAGTCCACATGACAATAAATTCAGCAGAAAGATACAAATTAGAACAACTGCGTGTCCTGCCATATGTACTGGGCACCTATGGACCCTGTGAAAAATGTAAAAATACTCAAATTTTTGGAAAAATTATTTTAACAAAATTTTTATGAAAGTTTCCTGCAACCACTTTGTAATCTGAAAAGTAATTTAAATATATTGCTAATCCTTATACATGTTTCACAGTACCTTTACATAGCTTCCCCACACAGAAGGATCTTGACAAGACTGATAGCACACTCTTTTCAGAGACTTAAAAGTGAAAAAAATAATTTATTTAAATATATAAAACTTACTAACTGAAAACAGTCACTTGTATACTCAGTAATCCATTTCTACATCAAAAATTTAAAGTCATGCTTCTTTTCATATATGAATTTTAAATGTCATAGGGATTTTGAAACTAAAGAATATTTTTTTAGTGTAATTTGCCCTTTTTTGAGTGATTCTGAAATATGTTGTGACATGAATGCTAAGAAAACCAGTTCCTTTAAAGGAAATATACTTAATTATTAAAAATAGTTATCACAAAAAATCAAAGTAGTCTTAAATATTGACGTGTATGATGCTTCTGGGTCTTTTAGTTCTCTGATGTGTTTTAAGGAACTTATATTCTTTTAAACATAAAAGAATGAGGAAACAGCATCTAAAAACTCTTCGGCCTAGAGGCACCCAGAACTTTAGACTTCACCGGCGCCATTGTTCTTCAGCAGTTTGAAGAGTTTGAAACTTTTATATATGAAAAAGAATTTTTTCCTTAAAAATAAAACTGTCTACAATCTTTTTCCTTCTAGTGAGCTGCAAAAGATTGAGATGACCACCAGTTGCTTCTTAGATCTTCTCACTGAAGATACACTTCTCAGCAAATTAAATATGAAGTAGCACTTGAATGAGCAAATTTACACAAAACATACAGTAAAATAAAAATGGATGGCTTTATAATATGCTTCATTCCAATTAATGTATGACACTGATTTCAAATGTTCATATACTAAAATTAATATCTGGGACATTTACTTTAGAACAAATGTGGTTAAAGGTAAGACAACGGAGAACTTATTTTAAAGTTGAAACCAAATCTTCTGAAATATCGCTCCAAATGCTCTTAGCATCTATGAGCGCTTCTGTCAAACTTTCAAGAGAAGTATCTCTTTGAGAAGTCATAGTGTATGTCAGCTCCTACCCTAGCCAGGTTTTAAATCATATAGCACCTGGAGTTAGTTACATTTTTAGTCAGCAATTGATCACTTAGCTATGGACAGGAAGACTCCCGTAGAGCACCTGATATCTTTGGAAGACCTGCCCAAGTCCAAGACTGAGTTATTCATTCAATAACTCCGGTTAACAATTTGCTTTGTGCATGATAATAAAGAGTTGACATTACAATAATGAACTCCAAATCAAGAGGCTTTCCAACTGTTAGTTATCCTGCAACTTGGTTCATCTGGTTTTGTTTTCAAATGATCATTTAATTTTATATTTTTGTCCTCCATCCTGCTAAAAGAAGAACAACTTTAGCCTCTTCCTGACAGAAAACTTTTTTTTTCCTCCTGAAATGACACGACTGTTAGCATCAGAAGCGAAGTAGATTCTTACAGTACAAGAACACAGCCAAAGCATCTTGATGTGTAAGAACTTGGGGCAGTTTGGCCACTTCACAACACCCTCCAACAAAAAAAGCGATGACTATGGGGCCACTCACCTACTCAATGGGAGTTAAGAAGAATTTAGCGCTGCAGCCTTCTGATCCCCAGCAGAGGTCCAGGCCCCTTCTTGACCTCCTCCCGTCCCTTATATAAAAGCAGCCCAGGCAACTCCCAGTTTCTGCCTCCTCACCTTAGGCTCCTCCCCAATCCCAAGCCATAAAGCCCCGGGAGCCACACACCCACCTTCCACCCCCACCACAAGGGCTGCCTACTCCAGTTAGCCAGGTCCTGTGCTGGCCTCCCTCCTTAGACTGAAGAGGGGCACTGGTGGGGCGGGGCCTTGGCGACAGTGACCTCACTTTCCTCACACCTGGCGAGCCCCGGGAGCGGTCCGCGGGCTAAATCGCCTCAGCGATCACCCGAGCACCCCCCCATCCCCCGTCGACCCCCAGAGCCTCGGGGCGCCCGGAGGCTGCTGGCGAGCCCCTCTCTGAACAGTGTCACCGGGATCCGCACCGTGCGGTCCCCCGGGGAGTTCTGGACCAGGCTGAGACCTGGCTTTCCTGTCACGGTCTGGCAGCCCCTGCTACCCTGCTCCGTGCTCACTCACACACGCCTGCCTGCGCACCCTCTCAGGTAACCTGAGGTGGCTCCACGGTGGCCCTCCGCGCAGGGCCGGTGCCCCTCATGAGGACAGTCACTCTGTCAGTCACGCTCGGGGCTCTAGGCGGGTGACCAGTCCTCAGCTGAGACCCCTCACTCTGCCCCTGAGTCCGCGACCCCGCCCCGCTATCACTCTCTCGCTCTTCTCCTAGCGTGACTTCTTCTCAGCCCGCGTCCCCCTCAGACTCAGACTCTGTCACTTTGTCACATTTGGTCCTGTCAAGAGTATGACTTTTCCTCAGCCGGGGTCCCTTCAGTCAAGATTCCGTCACTTTGTCACTCTATGTCCTGTCAGAGAGTGGCTTTCCAGCCCGCTTCCCCTCTAGTTGAGACGTGGTAAGGCTGTCAGCTACACAGTCCTGTCAGAATGTGACTTCTCATCCGGCGTCCCCTCAGCTGAGACCCAGTCACCTAGCCAGTCAGATCCAGTCCCCATAGGCCGAGGCCCCCTCACCTTGTCTGTCACAGGGTCCTGTCAGAATGTGACTTCTCAGGCCAGCGTCCCCTCAGCCGAGACCCCGTCAGGCTGTCGGTCTCACAGGGTTCTGTCAGAGTATGACTTCTCCTCAGCCCGTCCCCTCAGCCCGGTCACCTTGTCGTCACACTCGGTCCCCTCAGGCTGCGCACGACCTGGTACCCCAGTGCAGCGCCCCAGGTCTCCTCTTCCGCGTCCCTCCGGCGGGCCGCGTGGCCCGGGGCGACTCTGACCTGAGGCGGCGGCTTGGCGGGCGCTGTGCGTCCGTGTGGCCGATCCGACCTGATCGCCCCAGGCGGCTGCCGCTCCGAGTGCGACCGGCCCCGCCTGGCCTTGGACGAGCGGAGCTGAGCCACCCGGCCGGACCGGGGGCGGTGCCCAGGGAGAGGCTGGAGGCCCCGCGCCCGAACCCGGAGGCCGGCGGCGCCCAGGAGGCCAGCGTGGCCCTCCCGCGCCCGGTGCCGCTCGCTGCTTACCTGGCCGCCTTGCTCCTCACAGCCGCTGGGAGGCGACCCAGGAAGGTCCCGTGTCCCTCAGACAGATGCCCATGGCCTGGCCTGTGCCCTGACCATCGCGCGGAAGTTTGATTTTTTTCTAGATGTGCTTTTCAGTAACATTTTAAAAAATTATAAATGAATTAAGTGTATTTAGGATCTCTCTTTTTTAATTTTTTTAATCTCAGAACGTTATGAACGTCATAAACTGACTTTAGTTTTAATCATTTAATTTCCTTTTTAAAAACAATTGTGCGTGCGTGCATGCGAACGGAGAGGTGTGGGGCCCCTGGAGCTGGAGTTACAAGGTGGTTGGTGCTGGGAACCGAACAAGGGTCCTCTCTAACTTCTGAGCTGATCCTGCCCTCAAACTATTTGTTAACCTTGTTCGCTGAATTTTTAAAATTCTTTAGCACCATTTCTTACAAGAGGGACCTTACACACAAGGTGGAGAGGACTTGAGAATCTCTTGTTTTTAAGTTAGAATATTGGAGCTTCTTGTCCCAGCAGCCTGAAGCACACATGATGAACAGTTACTTTTCTTGCCCTCTTTCAGCTCTCTCCACCATGATCTGTTCTAAAGATGCACATTCAGAAAGCGCGCGATGTCCAGAGGCCTTTCTTTTATCCTTTTCCAGTTGTATTGATGAAAACCTTGCTCTATGTTTGGCTCTCCTTTGGGAGGCACTGACCTCTGGAAGTTTATAATTGTGCTTCTTGCTCAGGACGCTCCTCCGCTCTTAGCATCTTTATCTGTTGGGAGGTAGGGAATTCTTTATTCTTCTGGTACCAGACCTTTGTGAGTATGATATTATAAAGAAAGTTCAAAGTTTGAATAAGCAGATTCATGTCCTTTCACCCTTAAGTCCTCAAATAATAAGACACAGGTCAGATTCATATAGGGACTCTAAAGGCCTTGTTATTAACCATGCAAAGACTCCATTTCTATGCCTGTCATTAAGTGACCATGTTGACTTGGGTCAGCATCCCACACTCAGCTGGAAATATGTATGTATGTGGCATGTATGTAGTAAGTAAGTAGCCAACTTCTTACTTACTCAGGAGTTCCAATCTACTTTTGTTTTTTGTTTTGTGCTTTTGATCAAATTTTTTGAGAAGGTTTTGCTATGTTGCCCTGGCTGGCCTTGAACTCACTGTTATTCTCCTGAGGCTTGTCCACCCCTTGTGTCAGTTTAATATCTTTATTGAAATATAATTCACATAATCTAAAATTCAAATACCATACCTTCGAAATTCCTGCATTGAGTTTTGGCCTCTTTACAAAATTGTGCCATCATCATTATAACCTAATTTTAGAAAATTTTAATCATCCTATAGAGAAACTTCCTCCTCATAAACAATCATTCTCATTGGCCCTTGGTTCATCATCCATGTACTTTCTGTCTGGATAGACTTTTCTATCCTAGACATTTTCTATAAATGGAATCATACAATATGATGTCTTGTATGATTGGTTTCTTTCGCTTAGCATGATGTTGTCAAAGCCTACCTGCATTGTAGCTGGTATTATTTCCTTCCTTTGTCTGTTTGTTTGTGACAGTGTCTCTTTATACAGCCCAGGCTAGCCTTGAATTTATACTCCTACTGCCTTCAGTGGGTTAGAATTAGAGGCATGCCTGACAGTATTTTATTTCTTATCTTACAAAATAATAATCCTATTGTATGACAATAAATTTTTGTTCACACAACTATTTAGGCTGGCTTTCTTTAGGTTTACATGATTGTGTGTGCACACATGTATGTGCAGGTACATGTAGAGACCAGAGGTTGATACCAGATATCTTTCTCAATTGCTCTTCACCTTATATTTTATCGTTTGTGTACATATGCACACCACATGTGTGGTGTATATATGTGCATCACATGTGTGGTTGAGTCTGCAAATGTCAGAAGAGGGCATCTGATTCTCTGGCACTGGTGTTATGGGCAATATGAGTTGCTATATGAGTGCTAGGAACTGACTGGGTTCTCTGCAAGAGCACTAAATATTCTTAGGTATTCTTAATGGTTGAGTCATCTCTTAAATCCTTATCTTATTTTTATGACAGGGTCTCTCACTGAACCTGGAGTTCCTTGTCTAGACTCTCTGGTAGTAAGCCTCTGGGAATTCTCCTGTCTCTATCTTCCGAATACTGAATTACAAGCTTGTGCACCCATCCCCCAAGCTTTTTATGTAGTTCTTGGGGATCAAACTTTAAAGCAAACACTTTACCAACTGAGTCATAACCCCAGCCCTGCTCCTAGATTTGGGGCATTATGAATCATGCTACTATGAATAGTGATGGGCAATATTATTTGTATGTGTTTTCATTTCATTTAATATATGTGGTAACAATATGTCTTCAAGAAATGTAGACATTTCAGATGTCTGAAATGTAGAAATGAGAAATAGTGTTTTATTTTTCCACTAGCAATGCATGAGAGGTCTAATTTCTCTACATACTTGTTGACACTTTTTAAAAGAAATTAGCTGATATAATAGGCGTAAATGGCATCTTGCTGTTTTGATTTGCATATCCCTAATGATTAATTACACTGAACAACTTTTCATATAGACACTGGCCATTTATGAACCTCCTTAAAGAAAAAACTATTCATATTTTTTGCCCATTTTAAAATCACTTTGTTTTTTTAAAAAATTGTATATGGAACAGTTATTTATATACTACATATACAAGATTTTGAGATAAACAATTTCCAAATATTTTCTCCCATCTATAAGGTGTCTTTTTCTTTAAATCTAAGAATTTAAAGATAAGAGCTTGCTATGTAGCCCAGGCTAGCCTCTAATCGGATGGAGATCCTCCTGTCTCAGCTTCCTGAGTCCTGGTGATTTTGCTGTGAGTTACCATGCCCAGCATGTCTCTGTCCTTTTACTTTCTTAATGAAAACATGAACTTTTTAAAAAAATCTTTGATCTATTTTAGTTTTAATTTTGTTTTATGTTGGTGTCATATTAAAGATAAATTCAAAACTATAAAATGCATTATTTGGTTTAATTCTGAGAATTTGGTTTGGCCCTTAAATATAGGTCTATAATCCATTCTGAGATAATTGCATATGATATAAGCTAAGGGACAACCAGCTGTTAGTGACGGAAATTCCTGTAATTCATCAACAGCAGTGAAGGAGAAATTCCACCACAGAGAACTCAAAAAAGGTGCAAAAGTTTAGAGTTGATCTTAATTGTTTCTAAACAAATTGTCTCCTGGATCAAAACTTATATTATTTTCAAAGTGTCTGTGGCTAGTACAACTTACGAAGACAGTGAGTAAACACTAGAGAAGAAACAGTCTAAACTTTCAAACATCCGGTCTTGCCATTAGTGGGTTATGAAATCAATTTAGTGGCTTAAAGCCCATACTTTTCAAATCAAATAAAAAGAACATAATAGAAAACACAAACTCTCAGAATGTGGATCTCATATGAAAGAAAGTGTGGCTTTCGAGTCTTTGTATGCATACGTTGTGTGGACCAGGAGTCGGTGCCACATGAATTTCTTAACCGTAGATGACATTTTTAAAAGGTGGGAAAACACTGTATAAGCTGTACTTGCAGAATTTGTTCATTCCACAAACATTTATTGAGTGCTTATTTTGTGCCAGGCCCTCTGCTAAGTGTGGGGGATAATATGGCAAGCTGTGCGCGTACAGTCTCCACCCTGCAGCAGTATACACACACTGGGAAAATGCTCCATATGGAGTTTCTAGAGACAAGAGCTTGTGCCTGATTCAGTTTCTCAACCACAAGAATTCCTTCCAAATATTGGTGTTGACTCCCCATAGCATTAAAAAAAATGCTCATGGTTTTTTATTGTTTGTTTTGATTTTTTCCCCATTGAAGTTTACAACATATTAACTTGTGTCTAAAGAGCGTCACTTTGTCCGCAGGTCCACAGTTGTGCACTGTGTTTATTATATTGGGAAGGGTCCAGGTTGAGTAGTGACAGTTGATGATAAGAGACTTGATCTCCATTTACTTTGACTATATTTAAATGGGACAGTCCCTAAGAATTTAAAAATAATGTTACATTACTTTTTTACGGGGGTAGGGGATTTTAAAAATAACAAATTATTTTTCTCTCTTTTCCAGAGGTCCTGTAAAATGGCACGGGCATTAGAGAGAATATTCCATCGTGTGGAAGGTGAGCACAGGCATCCTGCCCGAGAGGACTGCTTTGCTCTTTACAACTAACTTTTGTCTCTATCTCAGACAACCCTGACCAATCTCCAGCCACTATAAATTCCAGAGAGACTTGGAAGATCTTCATTCAAAATTAAACATCAAAACCAGTTTAACACAATGAAGTTATACACACACATCCATATATACACATACATGTGCACATGCTTCCACAAACGTGTCTATCATTTGAATAATTATCAACATGTTCCTACATGTGGGGCTTGGTTGTGTTGTTTGTTTTTTTAAATTCATCTGTGAAAATTTACCTGAAGTTCCCAATTTGACATTGATACCCAGCCTCCCATCTCAAAAACAAACAAAACAAAAAACATCTGTACTCCCAGCACTCAGAGGGCTGAGGCAGGAAGACTGAGTTTTGAGTCAGGCAGTGCTACACAGTGAGGCCTGATTTTAGAACAAGCACACAGGACACCCCCAACCCCACTCCTAGTATAGACTGTTGAAGTTAACAAGAATTTTGTTTTTAGTACTTGACTTTCATTTGTGTTCACTGTGACCCTGATTCATCTTCTTAAAGCATAGTCTCCTCACTTATACAATGGAATTAGAATATAGTCTCAAAATTCCATTGGTGAGATGATATGAGAAAACACCACAAAAAGCTCCCAGTAGGATTGAAAAAAAACTATTGGTACTCATCAAGCATGCGAAAGCATTTTGAATCTTTTTCTGATAGTTACTCATGAATGTCAGAGCACCGAGGAACAGGTTTTCCATGTTGTTTCTCTTCCAGGTTTCCAGCCACCTACCTAATTTTCCATTTTACCTCTGTATCCTTTCTTTCTAATATTTAAAAAGCAAAACAAATCTGGTCTAATAAATAAATCTTTAAAAAGCTAGATATTTCTTTATGGAAGTGTTTTTCTTGTGTGTGTGTGTGTGTGAATTTAAATCCTGGGCTATACTATAAAACTAAGTATATGTATATATTTCTAAAAGATATATAATAGATACTAGATTATAATAATATAGTATAATATGATATAACATACTATATTATCTATTATATATAAAAAATAAAAAATACTAGTCTGAACTGGAGAGATGGTTCAGTGTTTAGGAATGTTTAAGTTCTTGAAGAGGACCAGGATTCAAGCACCCACATCAGGCAGCTTCCAACTTAGTGTGGCTTCAGTGCCAGCTTCAACACCCTCTTCTGGCCTCCTTGGGCACTACATACACATAGTGCACATAAAGCTTTCTATGCCTCTCTCTGTCTCTCTTTCTGTCTCACATACACACACACACACACACACACACACACTTCAGGGTTTACTATTTTTTCTAGAAAAATAGTTCAGGGCTAATGTCCATCATGGTTGTGTTACAAACTGCGCTCATTGCTTTGACGTTTGCTGTATGTGTGCTGTGCCTTCTAGAAGAGGTAGAGATGTGAACATGTCTCTGTGTGGATTTCAGTCCTTTGGTCTGATGCATGTTGTTTTCGTTTAGGTTTTCTGGAAGGGTCTCTCTTACTGAGATGCTCACATCTAGAGAGCAGAGATCAAGCTTTATTTATCTTTTTATACCCACTGGTAAGTTTCCCAAGCCCTGGTGGATGCCCCCACGCCTATGCACATATGGACAGCATCAATTATATTTAGGTGTTTATTAGCAGCAGTTAAAAAAAGGGAGGGGTAGGCATGGTAGCTCTTGCATCCAATCTCATAATTAGGAGGCAGAGGCAGGAGGATCTCTCTGAGAACAGGGGTCTACATAGTGAGTTTAAGGGTAGCCAGGGCAACATAGAGAGACGCTGTCTCAAACAACAATAACAAGAATAATGATGATAGTAGAAAGAAATGAAGTTGGAAGGGAGACAGGGTGAGGGCAGAAGGAGGAGTTAGAAGGAGGTCTTGGCGAGTAGATATGATAAAAAAATAGTCAAAATACAGTGTATAAGTGTATGACATTTTCAAAGAATTAAAAAGAATTTAAAAGTCACATGCTTATCCTTCATATGTATTATTGGCACTTATGTATGAAAGTTCTCAGACTCAGCTATTGATCTGGACCTTACTTAGATTTTCTTTTCTTAGGAACATTTGGACCCAACTGCCCACTCTGCTCTTGAGGAACTACTGACCTCCATTTTGCATTGTTCAGACCTTGGCCTTCTTAGGGTGACAGCTTCCTTCTACTTTGCTTTTAAATAACAGAATCCCTTCCTTTCCAGGAGAGGTCCCCCTCTACCCCAACCCTTACCTCCAGCCCCTACTCCTGCACCTGGGTGCCTGCTTCTTATACCGGAAGCTGAGACCTGTGAGGTGAGTGGCTTCCATGTTTCTTGCTGCTGCAGTGGCCATTTTCAGGTTGCCAATCCTGACACCCATAGCCAAAGCAGCATTTTTCATACATTGAGGATGTGAAGTTTGGAATTTGTTTTTGGGGTGTGATGACTTGGCAGAGACTAGAGCTCTGTTTTGCATTTTTGCTGGATTTTTTGATATTCAGGGGACTAGTAGGTTCGTCACGCATCACATTTGTATATTTTGACAAATTTGTAGAGTAGTGTGAAGTGGGGGAGGGGAGGGATGTGGAATGATGTACGGGGGGGGGTGGGTGATACTTTATTGACAAAACATTTTGGCAGTGCCTTTTCTTGCATGGATATATTTTTCCCTTCCCAAATTATTTTTTTGATATTAATCTCTTATAAAAATCCACTTATTCTCTTAGTAATATTGCTTTTACAGTCCCCCCAGTGCACATAAATTTACTTATGTGCCTTTTTAAAAATCTATTTGTGTATATTTACATGTATGTGTGCATGAGTTTTTATATGCACCATGTGCGTATAGGTGCCTTTGAATTCCAGAAGTTACACAAGCCTCTCCACAGAAGTCAAACAGCTTGTATGTGTGTTCTCACAGCAGCAGCGTTATCTATAATCATGGCATAGTGGGAACACTGATGTCCATCAGCAGGCAAGCACACGACACGGCTAACTTAGGATCATTCAGCCAGAAAAGGGGGAAAGGAATGGTAGTAAGGTGCTAAGCTTGTATCCTCAGGGCCCCAGGTACCATCCCTGCACCCTTGGCCCCAGCCCTTGTCTGGAAGCACTAACAGGTGCTTCCTTATGGATGATCCCCCAAGAACATGGAGTGTAAGAAGCCAGACACAAAGGTCCTAAGAGCAGAAGATTCCTTTTACAAGGCAGTGACCACAGCAGGAGAATTCACGGAGATACAAGTGGATGAGTGGCTCCTAGGGATAGCGGGAAGGACACTGAATGACAGATAACAGACACAGAGTGTCTTTGAGGGTGATGGAATATTCTAGAGCAGTGGTTGAAACCCTTTGGGGGTTGAATGAACCTTTTACAGGGGTTGCCTAAGACAATCAGAAAACAAGGATATTTGCATTATGATTCATAACAGTAGTAAAATTAAAGTTATGAAATAGCAATAAAAATAATTTTATGGTTGGGGGTCACCACAACATAAGGAATTGCATTTAAGGGTTGCAGCATTAGGAAGGTTGAGAGCCACTGCTCTACAACGAGAGAGACAGTGATGATTTATATGAAAACCTTAAATCGTACATTTAATCTGGGCATGGTGCATCACAACCTTAGGGAGTCTAAGGGAGTAGGGCTGTGAAATCAAGGTTAGCTTGGGCTATATAGTAAGATAAAATAAATATATTAACTAATTAATGAAAAGGATGATTTTATTATATATGAACTGTATCTCAATAAAAATCTATTTAACAAGAAAGCTAAGAAACAGCCTGTCTCTGTTCCCTCCCCCTACCAGGTAGAAGCTTGCTTGTCTTTAGTCTTCTCCACCATCTTGTATTAGGTGGGTTGCGACTCTGCAGGAGAGTAACCAACCAAGCACAAAAAGGGGCTGAAATCCAAGGCACTTGCTCATCCTCCTGAAAGAAGGACCTGCCTCTCTTTAGTTCACAGAAAATGTCCAGCAGTGGCCTTGATCTTTTCAAGAGCATTTGGGACAGGGAGTGTACCTAAGCACATGGCTTTACTCAAGTCTTCCGTCTTGAATCTGAAATCAGGTGCTTCATGTTACTATGATATCATCATGGTTTACTCTCATAAATCATTCTCCTAAGTGGAGCATCCCTGAGCCTTTTATTTTTAGCAAATTCTTTGGGATTTTGTTTTGTTTTGTTTTTTGAGACTGGATCTTTCTATATAGAACAGGCTGGTCTTAAGCTATTGGAGATCTGCCTACCATCACTTTCCCCAGTATTGGGGTCAAAGGCGCAGCTGTCTGAGTAATCCAAAGAACAGGCTTTTGGCCTGTGTGTACAGCTCCTTTATATAGCATTCTCTTTTGCTCAAAAGGAAGAGACTCGTTCAGTTTCACACTGTGGTTCAGGGTTGGAACTTACATGTGCTGAGACCCAGAAGGTTTCTAATATCACTGTTCTGTGACACTTTTCGGATAGCGTTTCTCTGTCGATTTCAAAAGAGCCCAAATAATTGTATTTTCTATACTAAATTTAATCAGTGACACAGCACACATTTATTGAATTACTATTATGTTCAAAATAACACATTCTTCCAAACAGGAAGAGCCTCAAATCCTAGAACTTTACATATCAAATGCTTGTGGGCCTGGAGCTTGGTAATGTTTGTAGATGAATCAATACATAGAGACCAATGTTGTTTACTTGTAGTTCCTGAAGATTAGATAATAGCGAATATCTACTGAACTTAATAAGTCCTTAACTCATCTCACATTGGAGAATAGAAACCTATATATACAACAAACAAATAAACATAATATTTTAATGTTATGTTCCAGTTTAAATGTTTCTGAGATTACAGGTCTTCCCCACAGTGCCCGGGCCACACCTTCTTTTCTTTCTTTCTATGTCTTCTTTCTCAAGCTCACCCTCCTCCTACATTAGACCCTTTCTTTGCAAGTAGCTTCTGTCTTTCATGCTAAGAAAATACAGGACAGCAGAACACACTCAGTAGGGTTGGGAAGCCATAATTTTAAACTGGAAGTATTCTTAAGATTTATTTTTACCCTTTAGAGACAAGGTGTATGTGTGTGTATTGTGCTGATGTTAGCAGAGACCAGAGGTGTCAGACATCCCTGGAGCTAGAATTACAGGCAGTTGTGAGCCATCAAATCTGGGTGCTGGGAATTGAACTCAAGTCCTCTAACAACTGCAAGGTGGACTCTGACTTCTGTCAGCCTCCCTGAATGGGAAGGCTTTAATAGTCAAAATCTCCTCATTTCTAATCCAGATGCTGTTCCTCATTCCATGATTCAGCACTTCTTATACATGAGGAAGTTTGGGGTCATCTCTGTGGTGGAAAACCCAAAACACATCCCAGAGCTCAAGGTGCAGACTGAATATCCAACGTTGTGTTTTACTGTGTGAACTGTGGAGTCTGAGCTCCAGTCCAGGCAGAGAATCGCCTTCCCAACCATCTGAGAGCTGTCACTTAAGATGTTATCTCACGCAAAGAATCTTTTCCTTCTCACGGAAGAAAACAAAACAAAACAAAACTGTGTAGTCCCAATAGCTCTTGGTAAGAAAGGCAAGCTGTGGAAACCGTAAACATATTCAGTGTGTGGAGGAAATGGTATTCGGTAAACAGCAAGCAATTTATTGACTTGGCTAGATTCCCTTGGACTCTAGTATATAGTTAACTCTTAATTACCTCAGAGCAAATTGACTATTTGGTAAATTCTTTGGAATGTTATTGAGCCATCTCACCATCATCTGGCTAAATTCTAGGCTCATAGGAGTATGAGTAAGACAGGCACATGGTTACTTGAGCCCTTGGGCTGGGCCAGGGCTGGCTGTCTGATCCTACAGTATGTCCTTCTGCCCTGTGTTCTGTTTGGTTGTTTGTCTTTCTTTTTTTTAATATTATTTATTTTTTGTATATGAGTGCACTGTAACTGTCTTCAGACACACCAGAAGAGGGCATCAGATCCCATTACAGATGGTTGTGAGCCACCATGTGGTTACTGGGAATTGAACTCAGGACTTCTGGAAGAACAGTCAGTGCTCTTAACCACTGAGCCATCTTTCCAGTCCCATGTCCTGTGTTCTGTTAGCATGAAAGACAGAAGCTACTCTGAAAGAGTCCAATGTGGAGGAAGGTGAGCTTGAGAAAGAAGAGATAGAAAGAAAGAAAAGAGGGTGTGGCCCAGGCACTGTGGGGAAGACCTGTAATCTCACTGTGAGGTCACTGAAGGAGGCTTTCAAGGTTAGTGGTAGCCTGGGTGATTTAAGGAAACCAGTCTCCAGGGGAAGTGGGAGAGAGGGAGGAGGGAGAGGAGAAGGCAGATGTGGGGAGAGGAAAAAGGGAGGGGGGAGAGGAAACAGTGATGGGACAGAAGGGAGGGAGGACTGACGAGGGAGGGATAGAGAGAGTAAGAGAGCACTGTCATGTGACAGTGAGGTCAACTGGTGGCTTTGGTGAGAGACAAGATAGTTCAGGGCAGTTTACTGAACACCTACTGTAGACACTGTCAGATGAGCCATTTGATTATCAGTTTTTTAACTTTAGTCTTTATTAGTATTAAAATCATTACCCTAAAACTACAGATGAGGAAATGGAGACACAGAAAGACCTTGACTATAGTTGTAGCTTGGGCTGGTTTCAAATTCTTAGCAATTTCCCTGCCTCTCCATTTTAAGTGCTGGGGTTACAGCCTCAGCCACCAGGGCTAGGCCCCGCCTAGAGTTCTTTGTGGGTTTTCATTTCTTTTCTTTTGTTCATTGTTTCTTCCTTCCCTTCTTTCTTTCTTTTCCTTTTTTGCAAGTTTGTTTGTTTGTTTGTTTTTTGGTTTTTCGAGACAGGGTTTCTCTGTGTAGCCCTGGCTGTCCTGGAACTCACTTTGTAGACCAGGCTGGCCTCGAACTCAGAAATCAGCCTGCCTCTGCCTCCCAAGTGCTGGGATTAAAGGCGTGCGCCACCACCGCCCGGCTCCTTTTTGCAAGTTAACTATTGTTGTATTTTAGACTTGTGACACAAGTCTACCAAGAGGTGGACTCAGGTGAGATCATCTTACTGTTGAGGAGCTTTTGGCCTTGCTGGCCCACCACGGTCTTGAGGAAGCACAGATACTGAATAGGAACCGCTCTGTGTCCTGTCAGTGGAATACAAAGGGCAGATTATAAAGGGAATACTAATTCTTGATGTCTTCTTCCCCCCAAGAGTTTTGAGGGTTTTTTCCATATGTATGTATGTATGTATGTATGTATGTATTTTACATCCAGATTCCCCTCTCTCCTCTCTTCCCAGTTCTTCCCTCTCTCTCACTTCACCTCCCTGTCATTTTCCCTTCCTCCTTTTCTCCTTAGAAAAGGGGACACCTCCCGTGGCTATCAATCCACCTTGGCAAATCATGCTGCAGTAGGACTAGGCTCATCTTCTATTGTGGTCAAGGGGAAAGGGATCCAAAGGCAGGCAGGCAACAGAGTCAGACACAGCTTCTGCTTTTAACAGGATATCTTTTTATCTATGTCTTTAATAGGAAGAAGACCTGCACAACCTATGCTAAGGAGAAAGAACAGAGGAAGCAGAAGAGGAGAGAGACTGACGAGGGGCGGAGCTCAGCAGTAGCTCAAGTACAAAACTCTGGGTTCAAATTCTTAGGATCAAAACAAAGGATAAATGCCCAGCTGGGATACAGTGAGATCCTGCATGGAGATGTGGAGTTGACTAACAAAATCAGTGTAATTTAGAGAGAAGGTAACTTCATTCTTGTTTACATCCCAGAACTTTTTTGATGTACACACCAGGCTTCCTGGTGAGTGATAAGGTCTTCCCACTGGGCGCTGTGAACTCTTCCCTGCTTCCCCTTTCCACCCGCAGCAACTGTCCTCAGATGGGACTGAGGTACCCAGAGCTCCTTGATGCCCCGTGAGGTGCCTTCTCACTGTACTTTGCTGTATTCCTGAAAGTGATTAGCATCCTGACCCCTGAGTTTATCCCTAAGATGCCAAACATATTTAAATCAAAGTTCCATAATCACACCCGAGAAGAGTTTCATTTAAGATTTTGTTTGTGTCCTTATCGCTAGTATGTACAAGCATATCCATACCCAGACCTCTTGGTTGATCGCTTCTGGCGATAGTTTTGCTCAGTTCCAAAGATTCTGACGTTCTTAACAGATTGAATTGTCCCGGAAATGGCCAGAGGGCTGGGACGCATGCCAGCGGTAAGGTGCTCACTGAGCACGCGCAGGGTCCTCATTTTGTTCCCAGCACAGAAAAGCGAAACTAACCCAGAATTCAATTATCTACTGCTAGCTGTGTTGGGTTATTTTACTTCTTCCATTTCAAAATAATTATTCTCTGTTGCATGGCTATGTTCTTGTTGAAAGGAAGACAGAAATGGTTAGAAGAAATTATCTCCGTCCCTCACCCCACCAACAATGTTAACTTCATTGACTGAATGAGACATTTTCCCAAGTCTCTAGTCTGCACTTTTTTCTAAGAATGTGCTTCCATGCATACATGTTTTAGCACATGCACATCTTTATTGGTGTTTAGCATAGATTATTTGAAGTACATCATTTTGTGAAATTTTCACTTAAAAGGTGCCCTTTCATTCAGAACATATAAACCTATACTTGGAACTCTGTGTATGTTTAACTTTTAAAAAACATGCCTGTATTTATTTGAGGTGTAATCTCCCTATAATGTTCACACTGGCTTAGAACTCAGGATTCTCTGACTTCAGTCTCCTAAGTAGCTAGTGCCACAAGTTCATTCATTTATAAATCTTTAATTGACACAAAATTGTATATGTGAAGTACAGTGTCAAAATTATATACACACATACATATCATGTCAGGGTAATTCCTATTTCCATTTAGTTAAAGCATTTCTTGTTTCTCTATGTTGAAAGTGTTCAACTTTCTCTGAATTCTTTACAAATATTTTATTGGTACAGAGATGTGGCTAAATAGCATAGTAAAGTTGCATGTGTACCTCAGGGCTAGGGTGGTTGCATGTGTACCTCAGTGATAGGGTGGTTGTCTAGTATGCATGAACTATTTGGTTTGAGTCTCAAACCAAAAAATTTGAAAACTGGAACCTCTACATGTTTGCATTTCCCCAAACTCCTTTTACTTAAGTAACCATCAAGATGGACTTTTAACATCTCTAGGAACACAGAACAGGATGGACACACAGTTCAGTGCTCAGTACTCGCCGTGTGCAGAAACACAAGACCCTGGGCTCCATGCCCAGCACCAAAAGGAAAAAAGTAAATAAATTACTTTAGTCATTGAAGAACAGTGCATACAATTATAGTCTTATGTCAAGGAATATAAAAATGAATTTTTAACATGTAGAAAAAGACAACATCTAAAGCGGTTTCCTTGAGTAGCACTGGCCAACACACAACTCATACATTTATTTACCCATTTGCTAAATTCTCATGAATACGTTTTCAATTACAATTTTAAAATGCTTATTGTCATTTTGATTTAAAAAAAATCATGGAAAACATGAGGGAGGCTGTGTTCAGTAGGGAAGTTGCAACAGCTTGCAAGGAGTTTTTTACTCCTTTTTTTTTTTCTTTTTTCAATGACTTCTCTTACATAAGAGCCATGTAATTTCTCCATAGGGAGAAATAACACAGGGCCACATTACACCTTTAATTCTTCCTCCAGATAATGTTTACAAGTGAACACAGAGAAGGGACTCCATGTTTAAAGCCCACGTCAGTGTCCACTGCCATTAAGGACAATTGGTAATTTTTAACAATCAATGAGAGTTTATTTTAGGAGAAAACCTACTGAAATTTTCAGGAAGTAACCTTTTTGTTCCAAAACAGCTGTCACTGAACACCATTATGCCTACAACAATTAAAATTATCTCTGGTGACTTTTAGCACCTGGCACGGTTCCATTATTGTTCAGTTAAATATTTTTCAAGTTAGTTAGGACTTTCGCCCACCGTGTCCTTTCAGCTCTTTATTGTCAATATGTATCTTAGATTCACCTTTGTGACATTATTTTTTTGTATTGTGGGAGGGAGATCGTGTTAATTTCTGCCATGAACTGCCTGAGAAACCAAACGATATTTATGGGGAAACTGCCCTCCACATCCACAGGGCACTTACAAAAATACCACCTCGGTTTACTCCTTGATAGTTGGCAACAGTGTCCCTGTGGTCTTTTTCTAGACCCGTGCAAAAAAAAAAAAAAAAAAAAAAGAAAAGAAAAAGAAAAAAGAAAATCCAGCTTAAAGAATTAGCTGACGTGTAGGGGTGGGGAAAGAATGAAGGGCAAAGGGCAACATGTGGTATCATTTTGATAAATTTGATCGAAAATCATGAAGAAAAAGACCAAGTTGAAGGGAGTCCCTCAGACGATCTATACAGGCAGGGGATCAAGCATCAGATACAAAGAAGAAAAGACTAAAAACAGGTCAGGAATGAAGTTCAAAATCTCCATGAAGTAAGTTGTCTGTCTTGGAAGATATGAGTGAATCTGCTTTCCTGGAATTGTTGATACCGAAGATTGGAGATGTGACAGCCTCCTAGTTGAGTGCGTTGCCTGAAGAGAGTCAACACACTTGTAATATCTCAGGCATCGATCACTATTATATCCTGGTTACATTTCGAGGGAAAGACTTAGTTTGTTATGCTCTTACTGAAACCTAAAGGGTATTGGAAAATAAGAAATAGCACTCGTGATTTAAACCCACAGGGGACCATTTCTCAACACTTTTAATACTTTTATAAATGCTTGCCCACCAATAACTAACCTTTGAGATTAAAATGTAAAGATTCCTGGTAAGGACTCATAGGAGTGAGTGGGATGAAATCAATTCCTTTCAAAGCAATTTGGGCTCGACGCGCCGTGCTGTCAGCGTATACATTGTCACTCTGCACAAACCGCTGTCATGCTCGGTTCATCTATTTTTATTCCTGAAGTGTCCCTACCCGCTTGATTTTACATAAGCAAATCCTGGGTAGTTTGTAGAGAGGAAATAGTATCTCACAGCCCTCCCCCACCCGTCCCCGCCCCGTCAGCGCTCGACCAGCGGCCCTGTAGGAAGGACAACATTCACAAGGGCACACAGAACTTTTATTGGATTTTCAATGCACTGGAAACTCAAGCTAAACAAAGCCTCATTGTGTAAAAGCTCCTCACTCTGGGCCACAGAATCCAGGTGATTTTTTTTTTCTTGACAGTTTTTGAATTTTGTAGAAATCCAGCTTTTCTAGAGTTTGTAAAACTCAGCAAAGGTCTAAGCTGGGCGAACACATCACATTGGCTATGCGGCAGACACTGGACCGTGTTAGAGAATTCCAAAGCTCAGCACTAGTTTTGGTGAAAATCACCCAGTCCTCCAAGCTCTTCTTCTCATTTGGGGAATGCAAAGTATATTTTGGACCACAACATGGAACATTCCAGACAATGCGAAATCTGGAAAGGAACTGCACCTGTATCCCCATGCACCGCCAACAAAATGCAGCCGCTGAATAAATACTCAGCCCCAAATTAAGGAAAGGCATTGGAGTCAGTTTCTCACTGTGCATAAAAGCGAAAGTTTTGTTCTTGGCTCAAATCTCCTAGAATCTCAAGACAGTCATTGCTGAGGAGATATTCCTCACAGGACTTTATTTCATTGCTAACTTTTAAGCAGGGAGAAAGTTTACAACTGACGGCTGGGTCTGACAACGTGGGGAAAAATCTTTTTCACAGGAAAAGTGTGAGGTGACCTCTGAGGAGAGTTGCAAAATTTGAAATTGCAAGCAGACCAACAAAGAGATACTTAGTTAAAAAAAAAAAGTTAAGGGGGTGGGGTGTGGTGGCACGGGTGTCAAATAATGACTAATGCATTTTTTAAGCAAAAGTTGCTAATATGGGATAAATTGTAACTATGACCTTTACAAATGATTCAGAAGTTGTAAAAGAATTCTGACAGGGGAGAAAGGCAAGCGATAAAAAGGGAAGCTGACAGAGAATCTGGGGATGTGACAGACATGTGACTTGGACATTATGTTTATTTTCTTCAAACCACAGACTAAAGAGGAGAGAGAAGTGACTGGAAGACAAGTTAGAATCTGATTCCCTGAAAAGACCTTTTGCTTGTGTATCCCCCATTCTCCGAGGTAATTTGTGAGGTATATTTCATGGTAGAAAAATTGCTAAAACATCCTTCAGCTTAGAAAAAAAGAAAAAGAGAAATTCAGTATATAAAACTTTTTTCAGGCACATAGATAGAAGAGAAACCAAGACTTAGTCTTGACCTTGTATTTTAAATTTCTTTTTAAAAATTATCATTGCTGCATTGTTGTGAATTGTACCTGTATGCGTGGTGTAGTGAGATAATAAACACACATCTAACAACATGGAGTGATCAAACAAAGGTAGTTAGACCTTACAATTTCTTTTTTATTAGCACATAGGCAGGAGGATTGACTCTGAGGTCATCCCAGGCCTCACGGTGAGACCCTATCTCAAAGGAACAAACAACTTAAAAAGACTTTTTTTTTTTCAGGGATCTTAAAAAACAAATTCAAAGCTGGAGCAATGGCTCAGCTATTAAGAGCATGTACTGCTCTTGCAAAGGACCAGAGTTCAGTTCCCAGCACCCGCCCACATCCAGCAGTTTACAACTGCCTGTAACTCTAGTTTCAGGAGATGTAGTACCTCTGGCCTCCATGGTCACCTTCATTCAGACATACACACTCACACACATATACATAATTAAAAATAATTAAAAAAACTAGAAAAGATTTGTTTATTGTTATTTTACGTGTGTGCGCCAAGATGTATGTGTGCTCACTGCATGTACGCAGTGCCCAAGACTATGGGCACTGGGCACTAAACTCCATCTTCTGTAAGAGCAGCAAGTAGGGTTTTGTTCCCTTTGGCAGGGATCTTAACAAATGTTTCAAGGTCTTGCTGGAACCAGTTCCTGCATGACAAAATGTTTTTGTTTTCTCTTCATTCATCTTTATTTTCAGGCTTTCCCTTTCTGTATCACTGCCTGAAACTGCCCTGAATGTTCTCTTTTCCATTTACATGTTTGATGGTATAACTCCTTACCTTTCCATATGTATTACAGTACATAGTAATACAATTACATGCCTAAGTCCAGCATCGTGCTCGATGACCAACAACTCAGAAAAGTTTTCATTTTCGAGTACTCCATGATCTTCCCCTCAGAAAAGTTTATAAAGGTTCAAACACAACAGTGGCAGCAAAAATAAATTTTCACTTCTAATTTGGAAACCATGAACATTAGGCATTATTTCTTTCCTAGTAATTGTCCACACGCCAATCATCCCATTTTGGAAATGCTCCTCCGTCTCAGGCCGGGTCTTTCCTAGTGTATAACTTTTCCCATGTGACCCTTTAAATAAATGCTAAGATTTTTCCCATAATTAATTAATCTCAGAAATCAAAATGAAACATGTCACCAGGGTCTTATTTAAAGCCAAGAACTTTATTGGCTCCTTTCCAGACCTCTTTTTAAATTCAACAACCCTATACAGACTTCTCACCGTTCTTGCTTCGTCATTTGCAACACTTCTCCTCAGGTAACCAGGCACATGGAAGATGGAATTTGAAAACATACACACCTCAGTTAAGACATTTAGAATCTATTTTTATTACTACAGAAGGAATTTGTCCTCTGAAATGTCTATAGTCATTTGTTTAAAAATAGATACAGGAGGGACTGGAGGGATGGCTCTGTGGTTAAAAGCACTTGCTGCTTTTGCAGAGGATCTGGGTTCAATTCCCAGCACCCACATGGTAGCTCACAACTGTCTGTAACTCTAGTCCCAAGGGATTTGATGTCATCTTTTGGCATCTTCATGCACTGCACATATGTTACACACAACACACTCACACACATACACAAACACACACACACAGGCAAACATTGAAACACATTTAGAAAATAGATACATGAAACAGAAATTAATGTTCCCACCCTTGATCATAAAATGGCATTTTTGTTTGCTTATTTCTCTACCCTCTGTGAAGATTTGGGGGGTGTGTGCAGAAGACTGAGCCAATGGCTCCATGTGTACCAAGTAAACACTCTGCCACCGAGCTTCCCTTCCAGTCCCTTGTTTTTCATTTTTTTGAATGGCCTGGGGGAAAAAAGTTCACAAATCTTTTTTTAAGCTCTGCACCTTTCGGTCTAACATTTGGCAAAGCCTTCCTGCTTCACAGATGGGCTACTCAGATTTCCCTTTGTCTTTGGGACTTAACTCCCCCTGACCTTTGCCACTTAACTAGGTTCAAGGATGCTGGAAATGAACTGAACTCACAGGGGTCACATGTAGAGATTAATCACTAGGCAAGACCCCATGCCTAACTAAAGATTAATAAATTATAATATGGATTATAATTTTCAAAAAGTCTATTACTTAGTAAATAATTAGACATAAGTAAGGAAAAAGCTAATCTCTTCCCACCCTCCCTCCGTCCCTCTCTCCCTCCTTCCCTTCCTCCCTTCTTTACTAATAAATGCCCCATCTTAGCCTAAAGCAATGTGTTCTTCACAGCAGGGAGTATGGGACATCTCACATTTGACTTTCAATTTAGTTTCACCCCGTATTAGAGGGAGACTGTGATCTGGCTCAGGATGGAGAGCCTTGATGTTGAGGTTAATGGCCTCTCTGTTTTCTACAATAGCCACCTTTGCATACAGTAGTTCTAAGTTCTACATTTTCTTGAGGTGGGAAGGCCCAGGTTACTCTGGGAGGTGCCACCCCTGTGCTAGAAGAAAGCAAGCTGAGCAAGTCACAAGGAGCAAGCCAGCAAGCAGCTTTCCTCTATGGCCTCTGCTTCAGTTCCTGCCTCTGGGTTCCCGTCTTAGGTTCCTGCCCTGGCGTCCCTCAGTGATGGACTGTGATGTGGAAGTGAAAAATGAAATGAACCATTTCTTCAAGTTGCATTTGGTCATAGTGTTTCATCACAGCAATGGGAACCCTGAGACAAATGCATAGTTAAATTTAACTTCGAATTTCAGACAAGCATCTAGTAATTGCTTAATGTGAGAATATTCCATGAAATATTTAAGACGTATATTTTAAAAAAAAATTAAACATACTCACTGTTTGTCTAAAATTCTGATTAAATGGGATGTTCCATGTCTTAGGATAGAGGTCTTTCCAGGCACTGAGGAGATGCCCCTGCACTGGACAGTGGAACTCAGCCCTTTCCTGTTTTCCACTCATGTTTTCTGGCCCCAAAGTAAACAGCTTTGATCCAACATGCTCTCTGGCTTATGATAAACTGCCTGCCACAGTCCCTAAAAATGGTGCAGACAACCTTTTGAGACTGAATCCTCCAAGGATGTGAGCCAGAATAACTTTCTCTTTGTGAATTAAACAGAGGTTGTTTTCTTCTTCACAGTAGTGGAAAATTGAATGATACACCATAACTCAGCTGATGACATCTTGGATTGTTTCCACTGTTCAGCTTCTGTGAATATGTTGGTATAAACTTTAATGTAAAGATGTGTTTCCATTTCTCTTGGCTAAATACCTAGGTGTGGACTTCTTAGATATAATGGAGCTATTTCACAATAAGAAAAGCATGTCTGACTGAGCTGTGGACTGTCCCTGTCTCTGGTTATCCACAATCAAGCTGATTGCTCCACATAAAAGCCATAACATGGGTCCCACTTTTTATCTGCTGGAAGATACGCAAACTGCAAGCACACTAACTAAACAGCTTTATAAAATCTGCCTGCACATCTCACATTATAAACATCAGGCACATAACAGTTTGTATGCACTGGAGAAAAAATAGATCCCAAATACTACTAATTTGGGTTAAGAGGATGTGATGAAAAAGTTACTTTTTGTCTAGAGTCTGGATGATCTTTCAAAAATAAAACATACGGATTAAGCTACATATAGCACATTAGGTTTTGTTGAGTTTATATCTTGACCACTATAAGTGTTATACCAATAGACATATGAGTGTAGGTGTCTCCAACATACTGATTTCAATTCCTTTGGTATTTCTGGATGGCTTTGAATTTTCAGAGCAATTTTTGCTTCAAAAAGTGGGTTATCCTAAGAGTGAGGAACAGTCTCCCTTTTCTGCAGTCTCACCAACCCGAGTTATCTCTTGTATCTGGTAATAGTCAATCTAACCCATTTGGTCCATACGGACAGTGGAATATTACTCATCCATTAAAATAGAAAGAAGCCCACTTTTGGACAGGATATAATGTGGAGGATGTGATATTAAGCAAAATAAACACAGAAAGAAAAGTACTATGTGACCTCATTTGTATGTAGGGTCTAAAAGGAGTCAGGAGTCACAGAGCAAAGGTTGGGATGATTGGCAGATGTGGTGAGCTCACAGAGATATGTTGAATACAAACTTTGGTTGTAAAATAAGTCTAGAAACTCTAATGAGCTACTCTAAGAGCAGCGATAGACGCATCGTGTTGTGTTGGATCTTGTTTTGTTAGCGATGATATCTCACCAAGATGGCCAGGCTGACCTCAACCTCTCAATTCTCTTTCCTCCAGAGGCACTGGGATTACAGATGTCCTGTCAGCTAGCTTGCTAATTGATTTGATTGTGGAGATTATTCCACAGAGCATGCGCACATAAAAATGCCATGCTGAGCACTCTAAATGTTTTCAGTCTTTGTTTGACAAATTCATTTTAGAGCCAAAGTCCCCTTCCCAAACCACCTCTGAGGTTGTTGCACTCACTACTGGGACTATTTACAAAGAAAACAGGAACGAGGAAGGTAAAAAACTATTGCTTTCTAATGTGGTGGTGGTAGGGGCCAGGTGGGGGGCAGAGTAGGAGTTTCACTTTAGGAAAGCACAAGAGTAAAAAAATGCTAGGCTGTATAGTCTTTAGCACTATGTAGTGAACACAGTCTTTAGCTCTAACCTGTGTACCCTGGAGAAAGTGAGAGCAAAAAGGCAAGGAGTCTAACGTCTCCTTCCCATTAACTGCTCAGGGCAGGCCACATGAGCAGCAAGTTTAAAGAACGGAGACACCTTTGTTTTCACTTGTCTGCTTGTTTATATTTGTTCCTTGCGCTGACTTCTAACTTTGGGACCCTTGCCTCCACCTTTAAAACCACTGGGATTATAGATGGGTACAACTGCACCCCAAGTGTCAAAAAAAAATATTTGATTGGCAAGATGGCTCAGTGGGTAAAGGCTCTGGCTGACCAGCCTGAAGACCTGAGCTCAAGCTCCAGGGCTCACGTGGTAGCTCCTCAAAGCTCTCCTCTGACCTGTACGTGTGGGTTGTAGTGAACGCTTCTATCATTTTAAGTGGCTGAGTAATATTCCACTGTCTGTATGGACTGAATGGGTTAGATTGATTATTACCAGATACAAGAGATAACTCAGGTTGGTGAGAGTGCAGAGAAGGGGACTGTTGCTCACTCCTAGGATAACCCACTTTTGGAAGCAGTATAGAAATTGCTCTGAAAATTCAAAGCCATCCAGAAATACTAAAGGAAGTAAAATTTTAATTAATTAAAAATTTAAATATTTGATCTTTTTCTATTTTTGGTGAAAAGAAATTGAAAACATGTGGTTTGTGGATATCATTTAAAAATACTCCCTTCAAAGCAAGTACTAGATTAGATGGTGGCACATACCTTCTTTAATCCTAGCATTGGGAGGCTGAGGAAGGTGGGTCTCGATGAGTCTGAAGCTATACAGCAAGTTTCAGGGCATTGAGGGCTACACTGGGAAGCCCTGTCTCACAGAAAGAGGAAGAGAGAGAAGAAAATCTGGCTTCCGTGAACTCCTGTGCTCACATGGTTCAGACAAACTGGAGCAGACTTACACAAATACAAATAATATGACTTCAAAACAAGCACTAGGTTGTGAATCTCTGTTTCTCTATATAGCTCTTGCTGTCATAAAACTCGCTTTATAGATCAGGCTAGTCTCGAACTCATAGAAATCCATCTGCCTCTTCCTCCCAAGTGCTGGGATTAAAGGCATGTGCCACCACTGACCCACAAAAATGGCCAATTTTAGGACTAGACTTTTAGCAGAGAATAAAAATGGTGTATCTTAGTCTACTCTGAATGAACAAAAACAGGAAATTGTGGTGGGGTACCCTTGTCATCCTTTCCCTTTCTCATGTTCTTCTGGAACCAACACACACACACACACACACACACACACACACACACACACACACCCCACTCACACTGGAAGATTGCTAACTAAGCTGCATCTTCGGCTACTAGAGCTTTGTTGACTCCTGAGAGAGAGATACCTTTACCAAGAGATCTCTCTGTAGATGGCAGTCAGAGTTGGGTGGCTCTAGGTAAGGTCTCTGTCACATTAGGATGTCACAGTACTCTCAGTGGCCCAGCACTGCCCCACATGCCTGAAGCCTAGCTTCCATGCAGTGTCATAGAAGTAACAAAAAGACAGTAGTAGCCTAGACATTTTGAATATGTGGCTTGATATTGAAGCTCAGGCTGCTGCCCTGATAGTTAATGAGGAAAAACTAAATAGTAACTGTAGCTGAGGAGGAGAGGCAAGATGTTCTGACTTCCCCCCACCCCCTGAGGACATTTACGAGCAGACTAGATTTTCTGCTGCCTGGGATAGCACAGACCAGGTGGGCTGTGATAGTGATCACTTCAGCCCCAAGGGAAGCCAGCCAGGGCCGGGGCCCACAGAGACCCAAGGCTCGTCATCTTTGTCTACACAGGCCTGGAGATAAACCCCTGTTTACCATAAAAGAAAGTCATTTTTCATGAGCTACATCAGGTGAAAAAGATTGGGAAGTTTATATTTACATCATGTTCAACAGGGAGGGTACCTAGGTGCCGGGTTTCATTTAATGAGGATGGAGAAGTTGACAAATTCACAAAGAGAGACACCCATACAGTTATTTCAAGCCATTCCTTTCTTCGAATTTAGTTTCAGAATCTGGTTTAGCTTTCCAGATTAATTGAGGCATCCCCAATATGTTTAGGAAGTGGCCATGGGGGAGGGAGGGGTGGTGTCAGTATAGCATCAAGGGACTCTGACTCTTTTTTCAATGTGTTTCTCAGTTTCTTCTAAATGGGGCTCTTCCATGTGCTGTCCCCACACTCCACCCTCGACTCCTGCTTTGAATGATACCCCAGCTCCCTGGAACAGAGGCCCTGTCTTGTTCTTATACTCTTTCCTCTAAAGGAATGAGCTTCTTTGCTACTGACACAGAGGCAAGGGCTTTCTGGGTAGAAAAAAACAACACAAAACACCCAACTTGTGGAGAGATAAAAACTGTGACAGTAACAAACACAGCATGTTTGGGGAGACTGAGTTCAGCAGAATTGAAAAGAAATGGAAAAACCCAGGCAGAGTGATCCAACTAGAGAAGTAAGGGGGGAATACATCATAGATGCCAGCATGTCACCAGAAGGGCCTAGAATATGCTCTTGCCTAACTAGGGAAACAAACATAATTAACATAATTTAAAAATAAAACAAGCTGGGTGTGGTGGTTGCCACCTTTATTCCCCACACTCCAGAGCCAGAGGCATCAGATCTTGGTGAGTTCGAGGCCTGGTCTGTATATACAGAGAGCTCCAGGCCAGTCAAAGACATAATGAAATCATGTCTATAAGGAAGCAAGCAAGCAAACAAACAAATAAACGGTGCATGCTTATGATAGAATACTTTAAGCATAAAAAATCTTATTTATTCTTATGATTGGTCTGGTGGTAGGGAAGAGTCCCAGGGCCTCAGACATCCTAGGCAAGTGTTCTATCATAGAGCTACACCACACGGATTCTCAGATTATTTTCCGTGTCTGACAGATCATTACTTAACCTGAGTAGAGGGACCTGCTCTGATCACTAACCTTTCCAGTCACCTAATATTTTCATGCACGTACAATTCCCCTGGAGCACAATATTACCCCTTGCATAATGCCCAGGCTCCAAGGTATCTGCAGGTAATGCCTTTGGGACAGTGACATTAGGTTCTTAAGAGTTTTCAGATTCTACAAGTGCCATGACTGTCCCCATGTCTATTCCTTACATTCTGCCCCTGTTGTCTCTTGTGAATGGGTTCCTGACTGTGGAAGGTCAGCTCAGAGTGAAACATTCTGTCTTCTCAAGTTACATCCTGCGGGGCAGTCGTCCTCGCCCTTTCTAATGCTGCAGCCTTTTAATACGGTTCCTCATGTTGTGGTGACCCCCAGTCATAAAACTATTTTTTGTTGCTACTTGATAACTGTAATGTTACTACTGCTATGAATCATAATATACATATCTGTATTTTCCAATGGTCATCGGTGACTCCTATGACAACCCCAAAGGGGGCGTGGCCCGCAGGTTGAGAACCATACCCATAGAGGCTGCTTTTATTTTATATGGGAGTTGCCCACTATGCTATCTCGAGAGTTAGAATTAAGCTTGGTTTGCATCTGCCACTTGCTGAACAAGCAATATCCTTTGTTTATTTTACTTACCCTTTCACTGAAAAATAATTGTGTGTTTAGAGCATAATCTTTTGGTTGGTGCATGGAGTATAGGAAGAGAAAAATCAAGCTAATTAACATGTTTATCACCTCGAAGCTTCCTTTTTCTTTTCTTTCTTTTCATTTTGAGACACACTCTCACTATGTAGCTCTAGAGCTCACTATGTAGACCAGGATGTTCCAGAAATCTCAGAGCTCCTCTTGCCTCTGCCTCCTGAGTGCTGGGATAAAAGGTATTGCCGCCACATAGAGTACAACTTGATTTTTTTTTTTTTTGAGGAAAGGGATGGCGAATATTTCTAGCAACTTTAAAATACACACACATCAGTAACTACAGTCACCACACAGTACAACAGATTGCTAAAACTTAATTCCTTTTATCTGGAATCCTTCCTCCAACATCTGCGCTTCCTCCATCAAACTCCCTGACAGCCTCTGGAAAGCACTATTCTGCATTTCCTGTCTATGAGTTGACTATTTTAGGTTCTATGCATGAGTGAGATCATACAGGACGATTTGTCTGGTTCTCCCTGGCTCCCAGCTTATTTCTCAGTACACTAGATTTGTCATCTAAATGGCAGACTCCTTCTTTGTATGGAACGTATGGTAAGAACTCTGTGATATACACACGCCACATTTGCTCCGCCCACTCATGCACACGTAGCCTGCATCATGTCCAGCTGATGCAGATATAAGTATGCACATGTGTCTTGGACATGCTGATTTCAAACCTTTTTAAATGCAGACTAGACACCGAATCGTATGTGGCTCAAATTTTAGTTTCCTCCATAAAATTGCACGTTTTCAAGTGGCATGCACGTCCCTGTTTCTCAGCATTCGTCCTTTTTGTTGTAGTAGCTACACTGACAGAGACGAGACGATGTGGTAATTCTGATCTGTGTTTCACGGATGACTTGTGGTGCTGAGCGTTTTTCTCATGAACCTGACGGCTATCTGCACATCTTCTTTTCATCTTTTTCCTGCTCTTCAGTCAGGTTATAATTGTTTGTGTTTTGCTATGGAGTGGTACTGGTTTCTAGCCTATTTTGGATAGTAAGCACTCCTCAGAGCTATGATTTGCAAATATCACCTCCCGTCCCATTGGCTGTCTCCACGGTTGATCATCTCCACCTCTACCAGGCAGAAGCTTTCAGCTCCACATACATTTTGTCAAATGTTTCCTCTGCTACTGTCGACTGCTCGAGTACTGCTACCGTTCATTGGGCTAATATGGCTTAGCACACTCGGTGGCCAGCATCTGTTGAGACACCCTTGAGCTCCAGCAGCACGCTTTCTTGTAAAAGTTTTATTTGCTTTTATTGTATGTGTTTGCCTACATGTGTGGCATGCTGTGTGCCACAGGAGGCCGGAGAGGACATCAGATACTCTTGAACTGGAGTTACAGATGGTAGTGGGCAGCCCATGAGGATGCTGGGAATTGAACCTGGCTCCTCCGTGAGAGCAATAAGCACTCTGCAACGCTGAGCCATCTCTTTAGCTCCTGAGGGGTAAATCTTACTCGGTCATGGCTGGAACCTGTCAGGCAAGTTTCCTATCGCTGAACTGCATTGCCTGTACAGCTGAGCTTCTCTGCTGGTATTTTCTGTGGGATTGTACAGCTCTCTTTCTTCCTCTCTGATTATGCTCTGTTTATTGCTGCGTAAGTCAATCGAAAATGGGCAGATCTCCTTTAAGACAATGCTTCTTACAAACCCAAGCAGCAACTTCTTGCCTCAGGAGTTACACATTACACCAAGGCCCATAAACCCTGGGAAGGAATTGTCACAGACACTGTCCTTTCTGCCTTGATGGTATGTGTTAACTTGGATTTAGTTAAGTTTTACTGGATGATACACAGATTCTCCCTGCTCTCCCATTTGGTGAGTCATATAATGGATTTGCCCTTTGCTGCTTGGCATCACTCACTAGAGAAATAAATACAAGTAAGCTAGCTATGGTTTCAGACACACCAGTCAATGCGTACAAATCTGCCATTAATTCAGTCAAATCTCAGAATTTCTAGTAAGCTATGAAATCATAAAATGGACAGACAGCTAGGCTATATTTTATGACCTAACTCTCAAGTCCTGTGAGGCAAGTCAAACTGCACCCCAGGGAGTTTACTCTTCCTAATTGCTCCACAACCTAGGGCCACACAGTGACTTAAGTTAGTCTGGTCTCTGTCAAACACCTGCTGCAGATGTTAATGGTAACCTAGCAAGAAAAGCCCAGGAAATGAGCTGCTAGCAGCAATCAAATAGAACAGGCACCCAGTATGCATTTGTTGACCTCTTTTTGGTGGAATTTCCTACCAACTCTCTCCCTATGTTTTAGGGTTTTATTTTGTTTACTTTTTTCAAGAGTTTCTCCATATAGCCCTGACTGTCCTGGAATTTACTCTGTAGAACATGCTGGCCTCAAACTCATAAAGATCCACTTGCCTCAGTCTCCTAGGTACTAGGATTACAGGCATGCACCCCCCCACACACACACACACACAACTCCTATGTTCTAGTTTTGTATTTGTATTATTTAGGGTGGTGTATATATGGGATGCACATGCCTGCCATGCATAAGTCAAGGTCAAAGGTCGACACCTTCCTCTACTGCACTATACCTTATTGTTTTTAATATTTATGTATTTAGTGTGTGAGTGTGTGTGTGTGTGTGTGTGTGTGTGTGTGTGTGCATGGAACACACATGGAACCTGTGTGGAAGTTAGAAAACAAATTTGTGGGACTTGGTTTTCTCCTTCCACCATGTGGGTTCTAGAGATCAAACTCAGGATTTGACAGCAATTATCCTTGCCTGTTGAGCCATCTCTCTGGCCCTCCACCTTATTTTCTGAGATAGAGCATCTGGCTGATTCTGGAGTTTACTGACTGGATAGACTGGCTGACCAGTGAGTCCCAGAATCCTTCGGTCTCTGCCTTCCAGTGCTAGAAAGGCAGGTGTGCACCACCACCCCTGGGCATTTTACAAAACACACTCAGGTGTTCAGGTGTGTTCATCAACGCCTTTACCCATGGAGCCATCTCCCCAGCCTCTGATCATCATTGCACGTAGTGAAATATTAATCATTTATGGAGACACATAACATAATCTCACATTCTCACACGCTCCCCTGAGCAGCTGAATCACATCTCACCCCAAATGAGACTTTTAGGGCATGCCTTTCCTTCTGACCACAAAACAAACAACACTCCAGCGCAGGCACTCTTTGGAAAGGAGTGTGTGAGGCTGCCATTGTTGACAGTAACTTTGTACTTCACTTCTTTCATCTGGATCCTGGTTTGTATTCCCATTCTAGAGAAACAGAGCAGCTCAAACACATTCCCTCTCTTCTGTTTCCCTTTGAGACACCATCAAAGTGACAGAGTAGGGACTTCATATTCTCAGAAAAGCACTAGAATAAAGGCACTTTGAAAGGAGACAAGGAAAGAGTATAGAACTGGGACCCATGGGGACTGACAGTAGAGTACAGAAGCTGAAGACTGAAGTCTTCAAGAGGCAGAGGGTGGCAGTAACTCATTCTGCGGAACCCCTGAGAATCCAGGAATTGGTACATCAGGTGATCCTTGGGAAGGAAAGTGTGCTAGTTTGATACAAGCTAGAATCGTCTGGGAAGAGAGTTTTCATGAGGAATTATTTAGATCAGGTTGGTCTGTAAGCGTGTCTGTGTATTGGGGAGCAGAGGCTTGGCTACTAATTGATGTAGGAAGAATCATTCCATTGTGGGTGGCAGCATTCCCTTACCCAGGGGCTCCTAAACTGTAGAAGAGGAGGGGACTAGATGAGAACAAGAGAGTATGATGCGTTTGCTCTCTCTCTGTTCTTGCTTGTGGATGGAATGTGACTAGCTTTTGAGTTCCTGCCTTGACTTCCCCAAAATGATGGACTGCGACTTGGAAGTGCAAGCCAAGGGAACCCTTTCCTCACCAAGGTTGTTTTTTTGTCAGATTTTTTTTCCCTACAGCAACAGAAGTGAAACTAGAACAGAAGAATTGAAGACTGGTTAAAACTCTGTTTCCAGAACACTTAGTTCCTCTCACTCCTCCTCTAGTCCACCCAGCTGAGTAACACTCCTCACTGCCCTGGAGAAGAAAGGAGACATTGCTTGGAGAGACTAAAAGAGGCAGATGTTCTAGGCACAGGACTGTAAGCAAGATGGAGGGTGACAAAGCCCCGCCTTTGCTCAGCACCCCAGTTTATTTCATTTACTATTACTTCATTTCTCTTAACTATTTGTCCAAGCCTTGTCTTACCCTCCCCCACTTTTCTCCAATTATAGAATCAGATGATTCTCTTCTGGTGGAACTACCATGAGACCAACATCTAAATGTCTTGTGTTCTCTAAAGAAACTTAACAGATCTTGCCCGTGATTTATCTGAGATATAACAGGCCCTTTTGAGTAATGTGGCCAACGTGAAGGTCACACAAAGAAGAGAGATAGGTAGTAGGTAGGTAGGTAGGTAGATAGATAAGGAGGGAGGGAGGGATATTGAGAGAGAGATTGTCAAAAACAGGGCCAATAATATGTGGGGAGACCCCACTGCATCCATGAAATAAGAGAAATAAAGACCAAGAGCTCTTAAAAATTAAAATATCACAACTAAAGATTAAATCATTGACTCAAGGGTTAGAACTTAAAGCTAAGGAACTGTCTTAGAAAGAACTAGAAGACCCAGGCATAAAAAAGGCAAGAAAAGTTAAGAAAATTGGAGGATCATGCAAGTGTTTGGGAAACAAGAATTCTAAAGGCACAGAAGGAAATTAATTAAAAATCACTGAGGGGAAAAAAAAAACCTAAGAATCCACACCAAGGATGGACAGTAAACACATGCTATGTAGATGTATTCAGATGTAGACAGATGAGTGAATGGAAAGGGAGTCTCCAGCTTTCTGTTCCAAAACACCCCAAATAATCAACTTTTAAAGAGGAATGATTTATTTAGGCGCCTACTGTTATTGTTTCAGTTCACAGTTGACTGCAGCCACTGCTTTCAGACCTCTAGTATGGGCTCATTACATTAGGACAGGGGAGGTTAGTGGAGCAAACCTGTGCATCTCCTGGTAGCAAATCAAAAGAGAAAACCCAGGGCCCACAATCCTCTTTGATCACCCAAAACCCACTAGGAGGCCCCACTGATTGGGCAGCAGGCTGGGCCCTAAGGTAGCATACAGGCCTTTGGGGATAGCTGTCCATGAGGCAAGCTTCAGGACTACGGCTTTTGACAGTGGGTGGTGGATTTAGTGGTCTAAGTGAAGGGAGGGTAGTCATACATCATTTACTGTATTAGTAAATATTGATTCCAGCAGGAATCACTAATGGATGCAAAACCAGGAGACACTTTGATATTTAAGAGGATATCAGCATTTTGAAGGGTCTTCCCATACCACCTAGTACAAGAGGGAAAAATATATATATAACCCCCCCCCAAAAAAACAAAACAACAGCAACAACAAAACCAGTATCTTAACCAGGTGACCAAACTCAACATCATTAACAAGGGACAGATGGGTCTCAAGTGTCTCTCAGATCTGATGCCTGGAGAAGGACACAGGGTTGCTGGTGTGCTGTTTTGACCCGGAATGTGTTACCTGAACCTAACCACTAGAAAGCATCAAAAGGAGAAGAATTCTATAAAATATATGGGAGGGGATTTATTTATTTTTAAATTCATAGAAGATAAAGTTAGGCTGCAGCAATGTTTCAGATGAAAAGAGACTGAAGACTCAGGATAACAAATTATAACTTGGGAGCCTGGACAGAAACACGACATGGATCCTGAGAAATATATACATACAACATTTCTGGATCAGTTGAGGTTAGAATGAGGAAGGGAAGATTTGATAAAAATTATATCAATATTACATGTACCAAAGTTGCTGATATGTAAAATAATACTTTTAGTCATGTGGACTATATAGGATAATTAGGGATACGGGGAACAGAAGCTAGCTCCAAATGGCTCAGCACGGCTGTGCTTACTCTAACTGCACTCTCACCCTCCTCTCTTTCTCTCTCCTGACCCCTCTCCTCTGCCTCTCTTTCTTCTGTTTGTATGCATAAAGGCAAGTAATCACAAAATGGGCAAAGTGTCAGGAACAGGAGAGAGGTGACTACTTGGTGTACAACTCTTCTCGTAGTCTTTTCCGTAAAATTAAAGGTGGTTTCCAAAGAGCTTTTCTCGAATTGCTTCCCGCTCAGTTTTCCTTAAGCCACTACTAGAGGATGTACTCTAATAAAAGGGTGGCGTGGACTAATTACACAGGAGACAAGAATCCAGGAAACAGAAGAATCAGCCCTGGAGAAAGGAAGGGCCATTCTGCAGATGACTGAAGGCCCGGCTGACACTGAACAGACAGACAGCAAGAACAGCTAATCCTGCCTGGGGTGGTTGGAAGAACTGCCAGAGAGGCTTCTCTCCAACCCTCTGAAAGATACCTATACATCAATTGCTTGATGTATCTATGCTGGAAGGAATTTTATATTTCCTTTGGAGAAGGTGGGAAGTGCTGTTGGTACTAGAGGAGGAGGAGGTGATCGACCCTAGGGAAAAGCAAACTTATAGGAAAAGGGTGGGCCATGCTCATGATGGACACACTTGGCTCAATTGCAACTAGTGTTTACACAGTAATGATAACGCAAATAGGTGTTCATTCCCCCAAAAAACAATTATGATAAAATTACATTGAGAGAATGAAAGAAAGGGGAGGATTGTGACAGCGCCAAAACTGAGAGACAAAGAAAAGGCTGAATGAGAATATCAGCTAGAAATATCAAGGAAAGCGTTAGGAGAGAGAGGGTGGATGAAGCAGAAAAGAGTGACGGTCGGGGAGAAGTGGCTGAGAAACAGAATTTTGATTTAAAGAATTATGGATTCTTTAAAAAATTATATTAATTCTTTGAGAGTTTCATATAATGTATTTTGATCATATTCAAACTAATTCCCCCAGACCCACCCTCATCTCAATTTTTCCTGCCCATGGTGCCACCCACTGGAACCTGGTTGATCTACTGACTCTTCCCCCCCTCCACAATTCATTGATGTCTACAGCTGTTCCTCAGTTAAGGGTGGGAGCCCATGAGCCCCTCCTTTCTCCATGCTGGAATACTGACTGGCTTGATCTTATACCAGTCTTGTGCAGGCAGCTGCAGCAGTTGGAAGCTGAGAACTGCATCCGTCCTGTTGTGTTTAGGAGACAGTTTTGCTCAGGTCTTCCTTAACCTCTGGATCTTACAGTCCTGTCCCCTCTTGAATCATAGTCCCTTAGGGTTATTTTGTTTGGCTTGTATACATGTATGTATTGTTTGGATAAACATTTTAAAACTCTCTATTCTGCTTGCTATGATTACTACCAATGAATTATGTTCATTTTGTATTTCGGTTATTGTTAGTGGTATTTTGTGGTGCTGAAGATAGAACCTGGGACCTCATGCATGCTGGACAAATAAATACCACTGGACTCGATATACCACCACCCCTGTGTTTCCATTTCATCAGATGCTAACAAAATACATCTAAAGTGAAGGTGACAGCCCCATAGAAAATTTTTGGTTATATTCAAGATTTATTTTAAAGATTTTAAATATTTCTTTTAAATGTTTCTTTTAAAGATTTATTTACTTTATGTGTATGAGTACACTGTAGCTGTACTGATGGTTGTGAGCCATCATGTGGTTGCTGGGAATTGAACTCAGGACCTCTGCTTGCTCTGGCCCTGCTCACTCAGGCCCAAAGATTTATTATTATAATTTACTGTTATATATAAGTACACTGTAGCTGTCTTCAGACACAAGGTCTCATTATGGATGGTTGTGAGCCACCATGTGGTTGCTGGGATTTGAACTCAGGACCTTTGGAAGAGCAGTCAGTGCTCTTAACTGCTGAGCATCTCATGACCCAAAGAATTCCCAGTGCAAAGTGAGGCCTGTAAGAAGTGACCAGGTCTTGAGGGTTCTGATGCCTTCAACTGATTCTTGTCATTCCCTTCAGGAAGGGTCATTGCTCAGTAGGTTGTTGTCAAGGCAAACCCCGGCCTGTTTGCTGTGTCTGGCTATGTGCTCACCAGGAGAGCCTCGGGAACTGTGGATGATAACTTCCCACTCAATCGTCTTGTTTTGTTTTTGAGATAAGCCTCTCACTTTGTAGTCCAAACTGGCCTCAAACTAATTGATTGAATACTTCAACTTCCAGACTCCCTGTTGAGTCTTTATTCTCTACCAATTTCCTAGCTTCAGGTATTCTATCTATAGATGGAACCAAAGAAACCAATGATGCTAATTTCTGAAAAGGGCAGCAAGGAGTGGTATGTGTGGGAACTGGTTTTCAGAGGAAAAGGAAGGTTTGGGGTTGAATACAAATGTCCTTTACAGAGCTAAAAAAGAAATATGTGTTTCTCATATATACTCATAATTGTGTTTCACATAATATACTCATGTGCAAGAATGTCCAGAACAGGAAGATGTCTGAAAAGAAGAAATGGAGCATGGAGTGTGATGGGGGAACCAAAGACAGGTGTTTGCATTTAAAAATAAGGCTGCTATCTCTGGTATCCAAACATAAGATAGGGTATAAAGGGAAAACCACAACTGGACAGGTGCTATCAAGCAAGAGGTTCTCTTCCAGCTAAGATTCCCCTGGGGAGTTGGAGACTACCGAGGAGGAGAGAGTAGGTGATGTGGTCCCCTGTCTGGTTGGTAGAAATCTGAAAGCTAAGTAGAAATACACTGAATTTTCTTTGTAAAAAAAAAAAACAAAACAAAACAAAAAACCCAAATCAAAACAACAAGAACCAGCCAGTCATAAGAGTACCAGTGATTTCTCAGCTCACTTTCCAAGCACAGGGACTGAGTATGCCAAAAGCAGGCTGCTCAGTTTGAGCTAACTTCATCATTCCAAGAAGTCAAAGAACAGATTTAAATGTTAACAAAAGGAAAAAGAAAAGACAGAAAACAGACAAGGAGTAAGAACATTCTAAAAACAGCCAACAATGTTTTAGGGTCTCAGGATTCCTCCCTGGCTTACGGCTCTTCACACCTTAGTCCCTGCAAACAACAAGAGAACACGGACTCTGCACAAGCCCTCAGTCCTTTCCTCTCTCGTGTCCACTTGGAGTAAACCAAGGTTGGTGCTTTCTTGAAGGCTATTGGTGTCAATGATTAATTGGAAATGTTTCTAATTACACTGGGGAATGTCTCATCAAAACAAAAAACCTTAAGGCTGTCATCTGATGTTTAAACATCTACCTATTCAGTGGCACAGAGACAAAAAATTCACACGGCAACCTCTGATACACAGAGCATTACAGAGATTTCTATGTATTGAGGATGGTTTGGCTGAATGCTCACACACCTTGTCTTAGACCTCAAGAAATGAGCTGTGCAGAGCTTGGGGCTTTTGTTTTAATCTGTTTCAAGCTAGGTTGGGACTCTCTGCCAACAGGGGTCATGACTAGGACTCTTTCCTTCATGGTCATATGCATATATTATTCGTTCATTGTGTTTCCCACAGACAAACAACAGAAAGATTTGCAGCCCAGTGCTTCCAAGTCAAATCAGGAACTTGTTCAGTTTATTTTAGTAGTCAGTTTTGCCTCTAATGAACACTCAGGAGAAGGTTTTTTTTGGGTGGGGGGCATAATTTTTGTGTGTTTTTTTAATGCAATAAAAAACAGCCAATCGGGGTGTCCTAATTGTCATTAAAAATAAAAAATAAAAATCTGAGCCCAGTGCAAGATTGGGTATCCTCTGGAACCACAGAGCTGTCTTAAAGAGGCAATAGCCAGAGGCAGCTTTGTCTGTCTGTCCATATGAGAGCCATTTTCATGGTTCAACTATTACCCCATATGGAAAGCTCAGGTAGGAAAGAGAATTTAACCAAATGAGAGAAGAAAGGAATGAGGAAGGAAGGGAGGCAGGCAGGAAGGAGAAGAGGGAAAGAGGAAAGGAAGGAAATGGGAAAGAAGAGAGGGAACTGAAGTGAAGGGAGGGGAATAGGAGGAAAGGGGAGAAGGGAGAAGGAGAAGAAGATAGAAAAGAAGGGAGGAGGAGAAGGGAGGGGCGGGGCAGGGAGGAAGGAGTCTCATTCCAATAGCTGTATTCACATATATGTTTGCATACCTATGAGTGGCCTACAGCCCAATAGCAAAGATTTTGCCTCCCACAGTTCTAACACAAGTGACCAGGGTCCAGAAGGTGGAGACAAGGTCCTTCCTGCTGTCAGGCTGCTGAGGCTATAGCAGAGGAGACCTCTTCTGGGCCCTAGGCTCTAACAAGATCCTGTAGGGAGCTTATTCAGTCTTCCATGATACCCCAGGTTCTCATTCAGGGACTGCCCAGCTTTTCTGTGCTGGGGGAATAGATAGAGAGCAAAGAAGATCAGGGCAGGAGGCTGCAGCTGGATCTGCAGAGGACCCAAGGGCAGAAGGCTAACGTAGTAGTAGGCAATTGCCTGCTCTCAGCAGCTCCTGAGAGGATGGTAGCCTAATCCCACACTCACTTAGTTTCTCTCTCTGTCAGACTTACTTTCCTCTTGCCTCTCATTTTTATCTTTTGTCTTCTTAAACAAATCTTTTTTATTGTTTTGTTTTTGTTTTTTGTTAGTTTATTTGTTCATTTTTGAGGCAGAGTTTCACTGTGTAGCCTTGTGTAGTTTCACTCTGTAGACCAGGCTGGCCTCAAACTCAGAGATCTGCCTGCCTCTGCCTCATAAGTGCTGGGACAAAAGTTGTGCCCCACCATGCCTGGCTTAAACAAATCCTTCAACTGTTAACCTTAAGAAAAGTTTGGATCTTGGTTGAGAGAACATAACTTATAGCTGTGTTTAAAAAGCATGAAGGCAAAATAGTGTGATGAGAGGCATACTCCATTCAGAACTGGGAGGGCCAGCCTGTAACCCTAGCCTGTCCAGTTTTCTGCGACTTTGGTTTAATCTGTCAGTTGTCCAGTGTCACTCTTTTGAACTGTATTATATTATAATATAAAAGAGCTTATATTATAATAGAGTTAGCCTGGGCTACTCTCATAGTCCAGTTTCACTCTTTTGAACTGTAATATAAGAGACTTAATCTGGGCTACCCTCATAGCCTATGCAATATAAGAGAGTTAGCCTGGGCAACCCTCATAGCCCATTCTGCTTTTATAGTTCTATGACTGATCATCTTGTTTTTAGGTTTTTATTGTTATTGTTTTAGGCAGGGCTTCACTATATAGCATTGGCTGGCCTGAGATCTATCTGCCTCTGCCTTCTGAATGCTGGGATTAAAGACAGGGCCACCAGGACTGGCTCATTCTTTTGTTTTTAAATGAATTCTATTTATGATACCAAACAAGAACAGAACCCCTCTCCAATTTCTCTCCTTTCTGGTGCTAATGACTGAACCCTTGTGTAGGGTAAGTCCCCGTTCTACCACTGAAGAACTCTGCCACAGCCCTATTCTTCTTATACTCCTAATCCCCTCCACTGGAGCATACCTGTATCTGCCATGCTGTGCCTCTGCATCAGCACCTTCTGCACCCATTAGAATGAGAATTGGGTTTATAGAG
The DNA here is from genome assembly GCA_036184795.1 of Tokudaia tokunoshimensis. Classification (NCBI taxonomy): domain Eukaryota; kingdom Metazoa; phylum Chordata; class Mammalia; order Rodentia; family Muridae; genus Tokudaia; species Tokudaia tokunoshimensis. Next base: position 136,560,614 of record BTHU01000002.1, on the reverse strand, counting down.
TTCTCCTTACACTCTGTTTCCCACAGTACCACTGGCTCAATAGGGATTTTTTTTCAATGTGAAGACAATAATGGTAAAATGTAGCACAGACACATATATCCAAACACCTGACCCTCAGAAATGGTTTCTCAGTATCAAAGCTAAAATGTTGGTCTTGGCAAAGGAAGATAAATTAGATCTCATCAGGATGGCACTCTAGTAGAAACGTTAATTAATGAGCTTTAAGAGAATCCTAAGAAAAGCACCTTTCTCTCCTGGCCTGTCACATTCAGGCTATGCTTGGCCCATTCAAAATATACTGAAATTCAAGTTAAGAAAGAGTTGAAATAGCGGCTAAGGTTTTATCCCCCAGGAAAACTGAATATATTATTTATTTTTGGTGTGTTTAAAACAATAAAACAACAACAACAAAAACCAACCAACCAAAAAAAACCAAAAAGACAATAGGCCAGCAAGATGGTTCAGTGGGCAAAAGTGCTTGCTTTGGAAGCCTGGTGACCTGAGTTTGATCCCCAGAACCTACATAAAGGTAGAAAGACAAAATCAACTGTGTAAATTTTTCCACCTATCTTTTCATGAGCACCATATATACCATAGCAGGTTTATCTCCCCGCCACACACACCCACAAATAATTTTTTTAAAAGAAATAAAAGAATACTTGCTTATAAAACTTCCTTAGATTGACATTGGCATGGCGAAGCATGCTTGTAATCGCAGGCAGAGGCAGGAAGGTTGCCTCAATTACAGACCACCCTGAAGTACATATTAAGTTCTAGGTCTAGCTACATAGCAAGACCTTGTTTCAAAAAACAAGAATGAATCTTATTTAGGCTTATGGCTCTGGGATTAGCCATAACAAGCTCACTAGTATCCAAAAATGTGCGGCATGTCTTACAGTTGACATGAAAGTTGGAGGGCTGAAGGTGACTCACTCAACATCGAACATGAGTCACTATTACAAATGACAAGTGAGGAGAAAAAGAAAGATGCCTGACAATAAAGAAAAATGTCAGAATCCTAGACACACTGTTGAACTGCTCCAGAGAATTAGTTCAACTCTTCCTGCTGTGAGGCTGGATTTGCCTTTTGAAGGAGCCCTGGCCATCTCTCACCTCAATAGCTAATAGTGTGGCGGATAGTCCCATTTTATTGGTGTTTGCAATTGCTGTTACTTGCCTGATTGTAGTCTGAGATTTCTCTGTGCTGGTTTTCCTAAAACAACAAATTCTCACTTTCAACTTTCTCCTGCTACATGTCAGTGCTTTAACTGGGGTGGCTTTAGGTATTCGAAAGGAAAGAGTCTTGCTTTCCTTGGCTTGACACTTCAAGAAAACAGCAAGAAGACAGTTGGAGGTTGGCAGATCCCTTAGGCCAAGTGCAATTAAAAACAATGTATTAATGAGATTGGATCTTTTCTTCACATAATTCAAGGTGCGGGAGAGCAGGGCACCCATTCATGAGGATGGGGACTGACAGTCAGCCCTCTGAGTGTCTCATGTGAGAACAATAGATGAGCTACCATGCTCGTGGGGAGCTGACATGTTTATATTCCTGTCTCCAGAGCAGCTACCAAATCTTCTCAGCTCTAATGCCAGCCGGGGACTGGGCCCAGGGCTTGAACTCTAGCAATACTGAAGGATCCATGTGCTGTCGACTCAGATGCTTTTGGGTGGAGAACTGACTTCCAAAGGTTTATCTCCAGAATTCATATTAAACACGCAAAAGGAAGGTTCTGTGAACTCACTTTCAGTGAAATATTTAGCATTTCCAGTAAAACAGGTGTGTGTGTGTGTGTGTGTGTGTGTGTGTGTGTGTGTAAATGGTTTCATAGCTGACACATGACAAACAGCTATTTCGAGCTCAGCATCTCTGTAAATAGGGACTGTAAACTATGTGCATCTCAAGTGTTCTCTTGTGATACAGCTACACTGCACAGAGACTGAGGCAGCTGTCAGGGAGGTCAGTCAGGGATGCATAGACCGCAGGATCATCTGTGGATCTGACTTGGGAACAGGAAATAAGAGAAATGCAGACTGGTGTCTTGCACCGACACCTCCCAGGCCTCCAGTACTTTGAAGTCATTTTCCCAAGGCCTGCCCTCCCCTTTCCACCCCACCCCATGGCTGAGATTGTCCCGAGTTGTCACCTGCTAAAATGCAAATATCCTCTGAGTGCAGAACATGTACCCACCCCTATAGCAGGGCTCCTGTCTGCTGGTTCTATTTTTAGCATGGCAGTTGCCTAAAAGCAACCTTGAACATCATGTAGGGGTGAGAATGACATACCAGGGGAAAGTGGATGGCACAAGAAGTAGATGCTGATGTAGGGACCAAGCAGAGGATGTTCTCCAAAGTGAGGGCAGAAACCCAAAGAGATGGATGGAGACTCTGCTTCCAGTGCAGTGAGAGCGGTTGGGCTATCAGAACTACACCAGAATGCCTGCAGCCTGGCAAGGGGAAGAAGCCTCCTGCAAGACACCCGCTCTTCCCATTATTATTCACATGTTACAAAACTTGAAACTCTGTCCTCATGAAATACTAAGTTCCTCTCTCCCCTGGCCCCAGCCCTCAGCCCACTGACTTTGTATCTCTATGAAACTGACATGACAATTCTAGGAACCTCATGTGAGTGGAACCATCCTGCACCTCCCCTCTGGTGACATCAACACAATGTTTTCCAGGTTCACCCACGGTGCAGCATGTGTCAGAACCTCATTCCTTTTTATAGCCAGTGTTTAATGAGTACAGAGTCTCATCTGGGCTCCAGAGCTGGATGGTGGTGATAATTACACAATAATGTGTTCATTGCCATGAAGTTGCACATTTGAAAAGGATTAAAATGGTGGATTTTATGTATCTTTTGTACAATGAATAATAAAGAAAAAGAAACGATCTTGCTTATACGGTCCTTGGAAGATACACAACTTGTGAGGGTAGTTTTAACTGAGAGTGAGATAAGACTGTATCTAAGCTATAAATAAAGGAGACAGAAACAAAGGAAACACAAGTTGCTCCCTTCCATGTGCCCAAGTGACTGCTTGACATGTGGCTTTATAAACCCCAGTACTTCAGAATGTGGCAGTGTTTGACAGGGTTTTTATGAATGATTCCATTAAATTAGGTTAAATGGACATTCGTGCGCGCGCGCGCACACACACACACACACACACACACTCAGCATACACTCACAGACCTATATACATTAATAAAAATAAATCTTAAAACAAATGAAATGAGGTCATTAAGGCCAACTTAATCCAATATTTCTGGTATCTTTACCTGAAGAGAAACTTTGAACATAGGCACAGATGGAAAAACCACATGATGATACAGAGAGAAGAGAGCATCTGCAGGTCCTGAAAAGAATCCTTAGATAGACTCCATCTTGCCAATATCTCACTCTCAGAGTTCTAACCTCCAGACTATGGGATAATAAATTACTGCTGTTTAAGCCTGTGGTATTTTGTTACAGTGACTGTCACAAATGAATACATTTGCCATTTAGTTTATTCATATACCTTTACTTTATTCAGCAATGTTTGAGGTGAGGCTTACATGCATCCATGCAGACACTGTAGAGGCCAGAGGCCAACATAGGTATTTTCCTCAATTATATCTCTACCTTATTTTTCGAGACAGGGTCTCTCGCTAAATCTGGAGCTCACCATTTCGGTTAGACTGGCTGGGTGGCAAGCTTCTGGGATCTGCCTGTCTCTACTTCTCAGCATTTGGGTCACAGATATGCACTGCTATACCTGACTTTTTACATGGGTGCTGGGGATTAGAACTCAGGTCCTGGAGCTTACACGGCAAGCATTTTACCCATTGAGTTCTCCTCCCAGTCTCTCAACAAACACTTTATGATGTACATTCTTCTAAACATTTTACAAATAAAATTTAATCCTTACAATGGCTGTGGGAGGCAGAGGTTACTATCACTCCCATTGAACAGGATGGGGGCCAAGCACAAGGAGATCAAGTAGCTTGCCCACGGGCTCATACTTAATCATTGACGGAGCTGGGATTTGAACCAGGGCAGGCCTGCTTAGCACTTCTTTCTCCTATGATTTAACTAGGTTCTAAGTTGCAGAAACAGGCTGAAACCTGTCTCCATGGTGTTGTGTGCATGTACTTTTATAACCGAATGCCATACTGTCCCCTATGCCAGAAAGATTGAAATCAGATTTCATAATGTTTTGCTGGATGTTCAAGCTTCATATGAAGAGTAACAATTCAAGATTCTTCCAAAGTATTTGCTGGTCCATGAGGGGACACTGAGAACTCCAGATTTTACCTCTTACCTAGCAGCATGCCATGGAGATATGAGAAGGCTAACATTGTCTTGGGCAAATACAGAAAACTTCTAGTTGCATAGAATTTCTAGTTGCACTGGAGAGTAGTGCTTTGAGGCCACAAGCACACTGTGTGTCTGAGGGGGCGGGTGGAGGGGAGCGGGTCAAAGGAACTTGCTGTGTCCTCTGCTGCCAGCTGTTGGGGAGATGCCACTGCATAGTCAATTGCTTCAGTTCAAAATCAAACTTCTGTAAAACCAACTGGAGAGCCACATGTAAGGCACACATGTTTTAGACCACAAGCAGCTAAGGGGAAGAGGGGGCTCTCAGTTTTTGGTCAGGACATGCAAGTGTTTTGAAGCCTGGGATAGTCTCAGCAGCATTTTCCACAAGAACCATGAGAAGCTGCCCCGAAGTTCAGTGGGGACTTAATTCCTTCCTAATTATTAAATGGAAGGAAAATACACATGCCTGACCTGCTCAGCATGCTGCTTCAACCTTGCTAGCCTCATGCAATAAAGCTCCCCACACCCTTGAGTTTCAGCATGAAGCCTTTGTTTGCAGTCCTTCCTTGCTCAGAGTCATGTGTGCGTGAGCCAGAAACACACCTCTTTCCTTTTTTCTCATCTTGCTGACTCATCTGTAGTTTTTATGGAGGTGACCATGAGAGACCAAGGCAGGGCATGGGAGGCCAAGATGGTGCCAGCAAAAGTCTGGACTTTAGTGAATCAACATTCTTAGCGATTAAAAAGATAGACCAAAGGGAGGGACTTCTCATGCTACAGGCATTCGGTGGCCTTTCCACATCCTTCAAGTGCTGGCTCCAGCTATGCAGTGAATGTCCTGAGAAGGTCAGTGACAACCTGCTCAAATCTGGATGAGACACACAGAGCAAAGCCCTCTTACCAAGAAGAGGGGCCTGCCACCCCCCTCAGGCCTGGCATCTTTATAAGGATCGATGTGGCTTTCTGGCTTGTTCGGATAGGAGGTGCTGGCATTTCTTTCCCACTTTATCTCTGGTATTTCTAAACAAGCCTTAGTCCCAAGATTTCTCCTGCAGAGACATCCTAGGCAAGTTTGCTGGCAAGTCTCTCCTGTTGCTCCAGGAGCCAGCTCTGGCCCAGGTGTGCTAACAGGGATATGAGCTGCAAGGAGCCTTTTATGAAAACAAAAGGAGAGAGACATTATGAAATGTGATTTCTGCTTGGGATGTGCCAGATAGGAAGGAAACACCTTTGTCAGGAAGCAGGTCTCAGCCTGAGTGTCAGTGTCCAAGAAGAGGATGCCAGGAGGTTAGCACTGGTGGCTGTGATGCTGGGGTAGGTGGGAGGCTGGCATAGAAGGATGCTCAAGGATTTCTCAATGAGACTGCCTGGTTCCAGGAAAACAACATGATGTGGACATGTCTCAGTGACAGCTGTCAGGACCTGGCAAGCCCAGGGTAGGGACATGGTCACTCCTGAAGCAGGCTATCCCATTTCAGGTAGATGGAAGAAACAGGGTGGGATTCGCCCACTTCAGGCATGGGAATGCTCTTTAAGAAGCCAGTAGAAGAGATTGCATAAGAAGCCGGGGAGACATTGCTGCAATTCAGACCTTTGTAGTCTTGAGATTATCTTCAGAGATGTGGCTAGAAATCGCAGTTATAAGTCAGCTCAAGGTAAGATCTGGGTTTCTCTGGATGGTTTAACCCAAATGGCAAGCTGTGGAGAATTCTAGTCTTCTGTGCCATGCAGTCAAAGGAGACACTGTCATCCTAGCCCCTCCCCCACCCCTCCCATCACACCAAAGTTCTTTATCACTTTCACATAGCTTTATACTATGACCACATATAGCTTTATACTCCTTCAGGTCCCACGTAACTCGCATAACGACATTGTTAGATTATCATTTGCAGCTAAGTCAAGCCATACCTGTCCTGCAGGATTTCTAGGCAAAAGTGATTTGCTCAAAGAAACTGTCCATTTCTCGACTGCCTTGGTGACTCCAGAGAGATTGACAAAGGGCAGAGATAGGAAAAGAAAATATTTGCAGAAGCAAATCAGAGTCCCTGCTCCCTCTCCTCAGCACCACCCTTCGTCTTCCTTGAGAAATTCTCAAACTTGTTCAGTTGAGAGCTTAGCCCACGTCTTTACATGGTCACTGTGTATATAACTGGATGTTCGTTTCATTCTCCATCAAAAAAAATCAGTTTATTCAGATGGAGCCCGTTCCACAGGCAGATTAGCAGCTTGCATTTATTTTTGATTAGAAAGAGTTTCAATCCATTACAGGCTATAGAACAACTCACTGGAAGAAGTATGCTATGGCACAGGTGGCTCTTTCTTAAAGGAATATACATGCACACTTTCTGATTATTAGCTCACTACACTGGGTTCAACTAGAGATCATAAAAAGTCTTCTATTAGGCTATTTTTTTTTAAAAAGCTGATATTGATAAAAGTGTCTACATAGTTTCTCACCCCCACAAACTCATGTTGGTTAAATTATGCTGACGGTTTGCAGAACTGAATTAGGAACTAGAAATGCCAGAAACCCACTTGAGGTTGAAATAGCAATAGAGTTAGAATAACTGTGGTCACCAAAGAATGAAGTCAAGAAAATGCTCCGGGTTCATGGAGTGATTCGGAGAGAAAGTAGAAAGAATTCTGTGGTCATGTGGTAAAAAGAATATCAAGAGATCTCCTGGGGCGGCCCAGCTCTCGTGACTATTGTACCCACACTGTGTGTGTAAGACTCTAGGGTGCTCACTTCTGGGTTCTGTACGTAGAATGAGATGCTGGGTTGGCTGGTGTCCAAGACCCCTTCCGTGACTGCTAATCTGTGACACAGGTTCTAGTCGTCTGTGGTGTACTGGTTTGGGGCAGTGATACATTTTTTTGTTTATAAGTGATTTAACTAAATTAAAATTTGTACTGCATTAGAATGCTTGGGATTTTTTCAGTGGCTTTTCTAATCCCTATATTCAACTTGGTTAACCAGGCTACTTAAATAGTTTCAAACTAAAAACCTCTAATTGAAGTTAGTGCCAGGGGGAGGTTATCAGAGTCAACTGTCAAAAGTAGTGGGAGGGATACTGGAGTCAAAGAAAAAAAATGAACATATAAGCTCAATCTAGTTAGGGAATTGGAGTACAAAAAAGGAGAAAATATATATATTCATAATTTAAAACAAATCTTTGGTTTAAAAAACATAAAGAAAATAGAATAATAAAAACGAACATTTCTAATGCTGAAGAAATAAGGTCATAGAACATAAAAACAGCCTTGACACTTCATGGCCCTAAGCAGGCAGCATCCGCTTCGGTAAAGGGGGACTCACTGTATACGGAGGCTAACACAGTGGTCTGATTTAGCCACCGTTTTGCTTTCTCGTCTCAGACACCTGTAATGCCCACTGTGGCCTCCAAATATTAAATGGGGCCAGGCGTGAAGGTGCACACCTGTAATCTCATCACACAGGAGGCGGAGGTAGGAGAATGTGGAATACAGAGCCAACTTGGGTGACACAGGGAGACCTATTCTGGAAATAAAAAGAATGTTCCAGAAGTAGATAATTATGCAGTTTTAAATTGTGCTGTTCTGAGTAGCATGATGAAATCTCCAGTCTCACCCTGTCCCGCTCCAGATCTGAGTCATCTCCTTGTCTACCGCATCCAAGCTGGGTATGCTTCCCACTTCCCACCCATTACTCACCAATCACTCAGCTCAGGGCGGTTATCAGCCTGAATGTTACACACTAGCACAATGCTTGCTTTACTTAAGAGGGCCCCAAAGTCCAAGAGAGTCAATGCTGGCAATTCAGATGCATGGTAGGGAAGCTGTAAAGTGTCTTTATTGGGTAAAAAGGTGAAAGTGTCGTAAGGGGCCAGGCGTGGAAGTACACACTTGGGAAGCTGATGCAGGAGGATCAAATGTTCGAGGTTATCCTCAGCTACAAGTGAATAGCCTGGGTTCCATGAGACCTCATGTCAAAGAAAGAATAGAAAAACAGAAGGGGAGGGGCGGGGGAAGGAGGGAGGAAGAGATGCTACATTCCTGTGACTTTTGTCACAGTATGTAATTCTTTACTTATTATTTATTATTGTTAATCTCTTCTGGTACTAATAGCTTCATATTAATTTGTAATCTAAGCTTTCTTGTAGGCATGTACAGCAAAAAAAAAACCCTTGATGGATCGAGCTTTGTACTATTCAATGTTTTGGGTATTAATTGGGGTTCTTGCTGAATATGCGTGTGTGTATATGTGTGTGCATATATATATATACAAACATACACACACACACACACACACACACACACTGGGGGAATACCCTGGAAACACCAATTTTGAAAATGTTTTATTAGCATACATGACTTATATATGGTAATAGGTTTCAACATGACATTTTCATACATGCATACATATGTGTTTATATATCATCAGGGAGCATTCCTCTCATGGATGGTGAGGCTGTCACCTCTTCAATGTGACAGTTGGCAACAATTCAGCTCTGAGACAACCTCCCTATTTGGAACATAGCCTCTGTCCCCCAAGCAAGCAAATAAAAAGTATAGTTGAGCAGACAGTGGGTGTCATGAAGTCTGTGTTCCCAATGTAATGAACATTATTTGTAAGAAAATCTGTATACAAAGTTCAACAATAATAGTTTCTATGTATCATTCTATTTAAATTAGATTTTTTAAAAAATTTCAAGTTAACTCAATTTAATATCCGTTTCCTGATAGGAAGATGTGACCTGCCCCAATAGATCTGTGAAGAAAGGACCAAAGAGAACATCATGAGGGAGGAAGAACATCATAACCACAGAAAATAGGAGTCTACCACTAGTAATTAGTATTGGGGAAAACATCTAAGTGCCTCGTTATGCTTAAGGGTCCTATTGCACCGTGGTTCATGCTGTGACTGATAATTTATAGTGTGTCTTTAAGAAAATGGTACTCTACATATTTTACTTATAAGGGAAAAAACCCAAATGTCAGGACGATTTCTTTCCTGGATAGTTTATGCTATGGTGCCAGGGATGGAACTCAGCTAACTTCCAGCTAAACACACATTCTACCACCAAACCACACCCCGCCCAGGAACTTATTTTATAAGCTTGACTGCTTCTTCATGGTCATCCAGGAAACCAGGCTACCCAGACTGCACTCCTCCTCTGAGGGTTCTGTGGGGCCAAGTTATACTCTGTGTGTAAACACAGAAGGCAGAGGTTAATGGGCACTGCTTCAGCAAAGGCTTTAGTATGGAGCTCTTTGCAGGGTGGCCTGGTAGCAATATGCCTCTATATCATATTTCTTTCCTTCCTAATCAGGCCCCCTAGGGAGCATGACCGATAAGCACAAGACCAAGTACATAATCTCCCAGGTGAATTAGATGACAAGGTCAAGTAGAATTTTATTTAAACATTTATTTGTCTGTAAATCTATCTATCTATCTATATCTATCTATCTACCTACTTATCATCTATCTAACTATATCTATCTATCTATCTATCTAATGTGAGAGTGTGGACATGCATGTCTGTGCATGCCACATATGCATGTAGAGGTCAAAGGCAAACTTTGGGGAGTCAGTACTCTCCTTCCACCATGTGGGTTCTGGGAAGGAACTCAGGCTAAGCTTTGCAGCAGGTGAGTGCCTTAGTTTGATAACAGGGAGTCTGAGGCAGCTCTTTGTCTCTCAGCCACACCATCTCTCCCTTGCTAATTTCACTGCCAGGTGAGAGAATTCTGCCTTGGCCATCATCTCTGGTTGAAGCAAAGATCCAGTAAGAAGCAGATAAAGGGAACTCTCACTGGTGCAGACAGATCTCTGGGCAGCCTTGAGAGGCCACAGCTGCCCCGTGAACATCTGTGCCTTTACAGTGACTCACCTGCATGTGAGGAGAAATTATTCCTCAAAATGTGAGGAGCTGGAATGCCAATGGGATTGAGCTTTTTGTGAAATGCTGACTCATTGGGACGCATGGAGCCAGAAGCTTACGCAATTGCTCTTTTATCTCCGGAAGATCTTTAGTAATTGCGGGCACTCCCCTTATTTCAATAGCTTCAGAGAGGGGCTGTTGACACCTTAGATTAAGCCAGTGGATACTTGCCACCCTTTTCCATTCATAAAGTCAAAGGACTAGGAGGTACTGAAATTAAGGACTGGACTAGAAATATTTTTAAGCTTAAAATGTTTATAGTCTTTTTTAAAAAATCATTTTTTTTGGCTTGTTTTTAATTCTCTTTTGTATGTGTGCATGCACGCTCGGGAGAGTGCTTAAAAGATATGCCATCTTTTTGGAGCTGGAATGGCAGCTGTGAGCTGGACAAGCTCTGCTAACTAAGTCCCTCCAAGAACTCCAGCAACAATGCCGTCCTCAGGGTGCTGAGGCATGCTTCGGACAGATGAACAGTGAAAACACTCATCTTCCTCACTTGCCTGCATCATTTCCTCACAGGGCACTCAGCAGACACAGTATAGGCAAATTCAGAGTCAACTTTAATTTTTCTCCCTCTTGGATAAAGCATAAAGTGTATGATAGATCTTAGAGAGGAAGCTGTCTACCAGAAAACATAATGAAAACATGGGGACAGCCAAAATAGTAACCACATCCCTACTATGAACAAAACCCAATTGCTGACTGTAAGTCAAGAGAGGCAGTTGGCCCCTAATCCCCCAAAGCAGAATCTTAGATTTTTATAAAGAAATTGTATGATTTCTCCCCTCTGTGAAATGATAGAAAAGAAATGTGCCTGGATTGGACAAGCACAGTGGGTGCACTGAGCTCTTTAGTGAATTAGGCAGAAGTGGAACTAACTCTACATTTGTAACTCTTTAAATGCTGGGAGGAATATGGCAAAGTCATTGAAGGCAGCATGTTGGTGGTGTTAATGATTATATAGAAGTGAAGGGATAATTTTGAAAGTATGTCTGGCCTCAGGAAAGAATGGGTCTTCATTTAACTACTCACGTGATAGACATGTTTCAGGTGAGCCTTTGAAATTTCTCCGAGCTCTGGGAGACTCAGAGGCAATTCCTTTGACCATATCTCATTCCCTCATGCACACACACCCAGCCCTATTTTACCTAAAGTGGGAAAACAGCCATCAACAATCATTGTTCGTGAGACTAGGCAGTGGATTATACTTCTGTTTCCAGGGATGGTGGCATTACTGGTACCAGATCTGACCCCCCCACTGGATGAAAATCTATGAAACATTAGACAGGCAAAGGACCGTACAGACCACAGGACTGAGACCTTCAGGAGCAGCCGCAAGCAAAAATAAAACCCTGAGGGTCACCTTGGCTGTCGGGACTGCTGTCTGGGAAGGAGGAGCTCACAAAGAGTGTGCAAGTCTTACTGAACACGGAGATGGAGATTTGAGTTCTGGGAGGCTGATGAGATACAGCTTTTCCTGAGGAAGAAGGACTTCAGAACTATTGTCTAGGTTCTTTAGTTTGTGGCTGGATGGTAAACTGAGTAGCCGTAAGAGGACCCTACCCAAGGCAAACCCCACTGGGAAGAGCGTAGCTCTCAGGAGTTCTAAGACAGGCAATCCACAGAGCTCAAACACTAGGAGATGCCTTTGTTTTTTGAGAAAATTGGCCAAGGCTGGTCTTGAACTCACTATGTAGCTATAAGGCTGGCTTTAATTGCTGATCCTCCTGTCTCTCCTCTCCAGAATGTTGGGCTTACAGGCATATATTGCCATGCCTGGCTAAATGCAGTCCTCTTCAAACATCTAGGGTATTCAATTAGAGACTTCAGAAAGACCAAGCCCTAAAACTAGAGCTAACTAGGGGCCAGCCAGATGCACAGTGGTTAAAGATGCTTGCTGCTAAGCATGACCACCTGAGTCTGAGCAGAAGAATCCACAAGCTGAAATAAGAGAACCAACTCCCAAAGGTTGTGTTCTGACCTCCACACGTGGCAGTAGCAATGGCTGAAAATGCACACACGTATAGACAGACAGATATATACACACACACACTCACAAACACACAATCTGAACTAAATGAACCACAGTTAAGATTGTTCTATGGCTACATAAGAAAAACATCTTAAAGTTCTGTAGAAGATCAAATTGATCATAAAATATTTTAATAGCTTCCCTCCTAGCCCTCACAACACTCTGAAGGAAGATACACAACACTTAAGACAAAACACCATGATATCCAGTGTCCCATAAAACATTACTAGACTTGAAGCAGGGCCTAAAAATACAATAAAAGCCAATAGTGACAGCCCTAAAAGTGGTGGAGGTAGTAAGATTGTCAGACAAGAACTGTAAGTTATTGTAAATGCATGCCAGGTTTTATGATGACACTGAAGACATGTTAAAGAACTGAATGAGCATTTTTGAGCTAAAAAACAAAACACATAATGTGGGAAATCTGCTGGATGGGGTTAATAACACTTTAGATGATACAATGTAAGACCAGAAAACTTAGAGCTGTAATTACAGAATTTATGAACAGCAAAGAAGAGGGCTAGGGATGGACCTCTGTGGAAGACCACACCCCTAGCATGCATGAGCCCCTCTCTTCCAAACCACAGATAAACAAACAAACAAATAAATAGAAACCTAGAAGAAAAACATGAAAAGAAAATAAGGAAAGACTTTGGGTCTTATGTGACAATACGAAGCAGCCTTACATGAATATTAAGTATTCTAACATGAATAGTGAGTAGATTGCCAAGAATATTAATTAGCCTAACATAAATATAACACATCTAATGGTATATGGCCTAATGTCCTTTTAAAAATGACAGAAATAATACGAATAAAGGATACCAGATGCAAGGTGCCAACCTATAAAAATCACAGCACTCAGGAGGTAGAGTCAGGAGGATCATAAGTACAAGGCTAATCTAAAACACAAAACAAAAATTAAACAAACAAAAACAAAAAAAGAAAGAAGGAAATAAAAGCCAATTTACCACAGAAGTTGGTGGAAGGGCACAAACAACCCAAGCATCTTGTACTGGTGAGTTTTTTTATTGTCAATGATACAAAGTGAATCACCTGAGAAGAGGAAACCAATTGAGGAACTGCCTCCATCAGATTGGCTTACGGGAATGTCCGTGGGGAACTGTCTTGATTGATGATTGATGTGTAATGGCTCTGCCCACTGTGGGAGGCATCATCCCTAGGCAGGCAGACCCATGCTATGGAAGAAAGTAGGCTGAGCATGCCAGAGGAAACAAGCCCAGTGAGCTGCACTTCTCCATGTTTTCTGCCCTGACTTCCTTCAGTGATGAATTGGAACCTGGAAGCATAAGATGCAGTAAACTCTTTCCTTTTCTAATTTGTTTTTGTTTAGTGTATTTTATTAAAATATCAGAAAGCAAACTAGAAAACACCTCTACAACATGAAAATCCAAAGGTTCCATGTATCCTCGCTAAGATAAACACCAAGGAAGCAACATTAAGGCATATTATAATCAATTTGCCAAAAAAGAAGTTATAAAGAGAATATTTCAAAGCATCCAGAGAAACAAAACATGTTATAATAAGGAAAAGATGAGTAGCTTCTGACTTGTGTTCAGAAACCATGCAAGCCAGATGAGTTTTAATGCTGAAAGAAAAAGATACTGTACTGGCTGGTTTTGTGTCAACTTGACACAAGCTGGAGTTATCATAAAGAAAGGAGCTTCAGGTGAGGATGTGCCTCCATGAGCTCCAGCTATAAGGCATATTCTCAATTAGTGATCAGGGGGGAGGGCCTCTTGTGGGTGGTACTATCTCTGGACTGGTAGTCTTGGGTTCTATAAGAAAGTAAGCTGAGGAAACTAAGGGAAACAAGCCAGTAAGTATCGTCCCTCCATGACCTTTGCATCAGCTCCTGCTTCCTGACCTGCTTGAGTTCCAGTCCTGATTTCCTTTGGTGATGAATAGCAATGTGGAAATGTAAGCTGTACAAACCCTTTCCTCCCCAACTTGCTTCTTGGTCATGATGTTTTGCGCAGGAATAGAAACCCTGACTAAGACAAATTGGTACCAGGAGTGGGGTATTCCTGTGACAACCTGACCATGTTTTGGGGAGGACTGTGGAAGGACTTTGGAACTTTGGGCTAGAAGATCCATTCAGTGTTAAGAGCTCTGTGGGATGTTGTGTAGGAGCTTGGAAGATAATGATGAGAACAGTGCAGAAGATGGAGGTCTGGCTTGTGAAATTTCAGAGGGAAGATTAAAGACTCTTATCAGGGCTGTTGCTATTTTGATTGTGAAGATCTGTGGTTTTGGTTAGCTTGGGCTGAAGAATCAGCTGTGATTAATAAGATACCAGAATCACTAAAGCAAATCTTTGTATTACTAGGACAATTGATGCTGGTTAGCTGGAGCTAAGAAATTAGTGGTGATTAAGAAGAGACCAGTATCACTGAGGTGAAATTTTCTGAGAAGTGTTTTCTGAGAGCACAGAGGCTATGTTCCAGAGATAGCCAAGGTGTACCTTATGCTGTGGCTGAACTTGGTAATGTATGAGTCACCCAGGTGGCACTGGTTTTGAAGACATGAAGGGGTCATGAAGAGCAGCTGAGGCTCGGCACTGTAAGAGACCATGGAAGGTCAATGGTAAAGGTGCAGCCTCAGTTGCAATTGATGGCCCAGGACTGAAGGGGTCATGCACAGGAGTTGAGGCTGGGCACCATGAAGAAAGTCTATGAGAGGTTATTGGTAAAGCCTAGTTATAGCGGAAGACAGCAGTGTTTGGAGATGCCAGTAACATGAGATGATCACCAAGAACAGCAGCTACAGTGGATGGAGTACAGGCAGCTGGAGCCTAGAAGATCGTGAGAGTATCCCAGACACTGGATAGTTGGAATTTGATTTCTGCTTTTGACTGTGACTGAGCCCTGATACTTTTCCCTCTTGAAGGATGAAAGTATTTTAGTGGAGTCCACAATTAAGAGACTTTTAATTGTAAAAAGACTGAGTTTTAAGAGAGATTGGATATTTTAAAGAGATTGAAATTTTAAGAATTTGCAAAGACCGTGGGACTTTTAAAGTTATTTAGATCTTAGGAATAAATAAAGTAAGGGTTGAGGCTTAATAGTGATGTTTGTTGACAAGGGGTCAATTGTACTGACTGATTTTGTCAGCTTGACACAGGCTGGAGTTATCACAGAGAAAGGAGACACCCTTGAGGAAATGCCTCAATGAGATCCAGCTGAAAGGCATTTTCTCAATTAGTGATCAAGGGGAGAGTGTCCCTTGTGGGTGGCACCATCTCTGGTCTGGTAGTCTTGGGTTCTATAAGAAAGCAAGCTGAGCAAGCCAGGGGAAGCAAGCCAGTAAGTAACATTCCTCCATGGCCTCTGCATCAGCTCCTGCTTCCTGCTCCGCTTGAGTTCCAGTCCTGACTTCCTTTGTTGATGAATAGCAACGTGGAAGTGTAAGCTGAATAAACCATTTCCTCCCCAATTTGCTTTTGGTCATGATGTTTTTGCGCAGGAATAGAACCCTGACTAAGACTGATACCCAGCAAAAATATCTCTGAAAAAAAATGGGGTGCAATAGGACCAGGATATATACAAGATACCCATCCCCAACAGAGGTATTGCCGGAGGTATTTAATGTTGTTTACAGGAATAGGAGTTGGGGTTCCTTACTGGAGCATGGGCAACTTGCCAGTGGCTATACTGCTGAAGAAAATGACTTCTGTTCCTCTGGCAACCATTAACTGATGATGTTAATGCCACACAGAGTGTTGAGGCTACATGAGCCCCTCTCTCATCCATGGTGGGATGCTGATGAGCTCTGCCTCAGGTGGGTGTTATGCAGGGAGCCACAGCCACTGTGAGTGACCCTTCTTTGTCCAGGAGTTTCTCATTAGTGATTCAACCTTACTTGCTATGAGTCTATTCAGATTGTTGATTTCTTCCTGGCTCACTGTTGGTAGTCTGTGACCAGGTTATCTACATCGCATAAAAGTATTTCTCATATTCTCTTACAATGTCTTCCCACCACTTTTTCCATTAAGTTGGGAATAACAGCTTCTAATGTCACTAATTGTGTGTGTGTGTGTGTGTGTGTGTGTGTGTGTGTGTGTGTGCGCGCGCATGCACTTGACCTAACTAAAGGTCTTGTCAAACTTTTTCAAGAGCCATCTTTTTGTTCTGCTAATATTTTCTATTGTTTTCTCACTCCTTGTTCTGCTTTAGCTTTTTCTTATTTCTCTTCCTTCTGTTAGCTTGGGTTCACTAGGTCCATCTTTTCCTAAACCCCTAACGTATGCACTTAGGTTACTGACTGAGGTCTTTCCTCTTTTTCAATACAGGTTTTGTCTAGAAATCCCCACCTCACACAGCTTCTACTACATTCATAAACTTCAGCACCACCCCCATTGGCCCTTTGGTTATTTAATGGTATGTTAATTGCATCCAATTTTTTTTGCTTTCCTTTTAGATTTATTGAGACTTGTTTTCTGATCTTGAGCATGCTATACCCTTGAGAGTATTTATATCTTAAACTCTTTGAAGAGTGTGTACTCCATAGTTATTGGATGGAGTGCTATAGACCTGTCTGTTAGAGTTAATTGGTTTATAGGGTTGTTCGGGTCTCCCATTTCCTTATTGGTTTTTCTGTCTGTTTTTACTGTTATTGAAAGCATGCTGCTGACATCTCTAAGGACTCTCACAGTCCTTTGACTGTTGCCTTTCATTCTGTCCATTTTGCTTTATATGTCTTGGGTCTCCACTGTAGTCACATAAATGTCTAGAATCATTATTTCACCCCCCTCCCCCGGGTTGAGCTTTTATCTAAATGCACTGGTATTGTGTTCTATAAACTTTGGTCTTTACAAAATGGACATTATCTGGTAACAAAGCCTTCCAGTTCTCTCTACTCTCTCCATGACATACAATCTTCAGTCTGTTTACTCTGAAACACTCTGTTTTTCCTGTGATTTTTTGCAGACATGTAGTGATGATCAGAGTTTAAAGTTATTCCGCCAATCTCCACCTTTTGACATTGAGTTTGGTTCCCTTCCTCAAAGCAATCACAGAGGAAAGACTTCTGTTTCTTGTTGTGTGTCTGTCTTGCGTTTTCTGTCCTTCTGCTATTGGCTCTTCAAGATCGACTTGTTCTTGGCAGCACAACACTGACTCTCTCATCTTTCAGTGCTGTGCATCTTTAAGTTGCTCTTTCCTGTAACTAATCTGGAATTTACTTTTAACATTTGATGCCTGTAACAGCCTCATTTGCATATAGCCAACTTGGTTTTCCAAGTATAGACACATCTGGCCCCTCCACATTTCCTTCCCTTATCCCTTCTGATAGTTAAAGCCACACATTATGTCTTTAGACCTGGTGTGGCTGTAGGTTGATTTAAACAATGGCTTCATGTATTTATTTGCCTTTTAAACTACATAGAAACTAGAGCAGTTACATTACAAAAGAACAACCACCAGAGATGTTATCTTCATCTGTGAAGTCACCTTTATCCTGTTTTCCATGTTGCTTTGGGTTGTGTTTGGTGTCATTTCCTCCCCACATGAAGGAGGCTGTTGGACATTTCTTAAGGATCTGCGAAATGTAGAAAATTATGTATGTATGTATGAATGTATGTATGTATTTATTTACTTTCTCTTCATTTTAAAAACTGATTTTCTAGAAATGGGGCTTGGGGTTGGGTTTTCTTTTCTTCTTCCTTTTTCCTCCCTTTTTTTTCTTTTGGAACTTTAAATCTGTCTGTCTTCCCCATGCTTCCTGGCCCCTGGAGCTTGGGATGAGAAGTCAGGTGATCTTACTGAAAGTCCTGGGAACAAGCCACTTCTTTCTCACTGCTGCCCTGTGGCTTTGAGTTTATTCTGCTCAGGGTTTGAGAATCCTGAGAACTTTAAGGTTCATGTCTTTCATCCAATTGGAGTTTGGGCCATTCCGTCTTAATTCCTTTCTCTTTCTCTTTTCCTTTGTGCTGATACATCTGAGGTTATTCCTTACCTGTTAAATTTTTTCTCTCCTCACTGTACTTTAGTTCTAGTCTGTATGCTGGGTGATTACAGTTGTCTCATCTTCTTGGCCATTGCTTGTTTGTAGTTTTTATCTTCTGTTTCTCTCTGTCTCTGTCTCTGTCTCTCTGTCTCTCTCTCTGTCTCTGCCTCTGTCTCTCTCTCTCTGTCTCTCTGTCTCTCTCTCTCTCTCTCTCTCTCTCTCTCTCTCTCTCTCTCTCGGTATTGGGCTTTAGTTCTGGAATTTTACTTTTACAGATTCTATACCTTTATTTACTTTTATTCTCTTATTATGTCATCAAATATCCATTAATGTTTTGGTTGATGGTTTCTCTGAGCAGATCTAGTGTGTTTACCACAGACAACTTAATGTATTTTAGTATCCAATGCAGTATCTAGACTTTCTGTTTTAATTTAGATCAAGTTGTTTTGAGAATCATAATGAGGTTACTTGGAAGTCAGACCCTCCTTCTCCTTAGGGAAGGCTGTAGATGACTGTCATTTCTTTTCTGATATCTGTTAAGGTTAGCCTGGGACCTAATGTAGGGATGACCAAGCCTTTGACGTGTAACATGACACTATAATTTGCAAATGTGTTGGGCCACGTTCATAACTATCCTGGCACACACATACTTAGTCCCTGGACCACAGATTGAAAGGGAAGACAGCTGTCTCCTTAAACCTTCAGATACACACCAGGAAGCCTAAATAGCCTAAGGGGACTGAATCATGTGTCTACGCCCAGTCCTTCAGAGAACCACCATGTCAGTCAAAATGTACCACCAGCATTAGGGGGTAGATAAAGTCTTTACCACATACACAGTTTCCAACAAGGCACCCAAGCAATACAGATGCCAATGGCAGTGTGGGGGTGAATACTAGAAGAGGGTGGCTGGAGCTACACACATTCTCTTACCAAGGTCCAGCAGTCTCTTTCCTCTAGGAGTGTTCTCAGGGCTCATTCCTGTTCTCATGTAAACGTCAGATCAGGCTCCAGAGTTCTGAAAGAGTCCATTCTGATCACTGTGGTTTTCAGTTTAATGCTCGTTTATGTGGACGGCTGAGTCCTGGAACTACCAATCTCTCTTACCAGAAAATGCATCTATGAGACGATGTGTGAGAAGTAGAAGATCACTGGGCTGTGCTAACACAAAGATGCACACTGCAGACTCACAAGTCAACACATTGAATTGCAGGCCATATGCCAATCAATTTGCCATTTGCTGATAAAACTAGTATTCTAAAAATGTTAAGTTAACCTAAAGGAGGGGGAAAAAAGGAACAGAGAGCAGATGGGAGAAATGAAAACAAGAAGCCAGCTGTAGTGATGTATGACTAATTTTGGATACTCAGGAACCAGAGGCAGGAGGATTAAGAGTTCAAGTTCTCTGAGTAGCTTAGTGAAACCCTCATTTCTAATTGATTAAATAATCAAAACAGCAGCAACAGCCATAAAGAAACAGCTAGCAAGACAATACATCTGAATGTGACCATACCCAATTATATTAAATGTAAATGGTTTAAGCATTCTAATCAAAGGGCAATAATTTTTAATCTGGATTTTTAAAAAATACAGGTAGCAGGGAGGAGGGACAAAAATATTAAGATAAAACATTAATTGACTGGAACAGTGGTAGGGGAAAGGGGGGATCAGAGTAGGGGAAAGGTGGAGAAAGTCGATGGATATAATAAGTATGGAAACATTGTATTGAATCCCACTATCTGTGTAATTAACATATTCAATAATGACAAAATCCCAGGTGTCTGCTCTTTACAAAAAGCACATTTTAAATATGAAAACATAGACAAATGTCACCACATATATATTATATATGACTATAATATATTATATATAATAACTTGGGCTGGCGAGATGGGTCAGAAGGTAAAGGTGCCTGTTACCAAACATAAAGACCTTAACCAAAATCTCTAGGACCCACATGGTGGAAGGAGAGAACCAACTCTCATAAGTAGTAGACCTTCACAACTGTGCAATGGCACATGCATACCACCCCCCATACAGATAAACAAGTATAATAAAACATTAAAAGAGACATTAATAAATAATAAAAGAAGATAACCCAATTAAAAGTAGGCAAGCATCTGACTGGCTACTTTTCCAAAGGAAAACAAACAATATAGTTTAAGTTTTAATTGTCCTTCTCCTTCTTCACATAGGTCATTTGTTGAAGACTTGGGGAGATACTGGAAACTTTAGGAGGTAGTGCCTAGTTGGAGGAAGTATATTAGTGAAGTGTTCCCTTGAAGATGTATTTCTCAGCAGCCCCGCTGTGTGCTCCCCACAGTGACACACAGGCCCAAAGTGATGGACCAAGTGACCATGAACCCCAAATAAACCTTTTCTCCTTTTGTTTTCTTGACTATTTTGCCTCAGTGACAGAAAGTCAACATTGACATTTTCAGGAAGTATATAAGCTTAGAATCTTTAGCTACCAATGAAATACATATTCACTGAACATGGCTATGAACAAAAGGTCAGATAATGCCAAGTGACCATGAGCATGGGCATCAATGAACCCTTCATACACTCCAGAGTGAAATCAGCAAATTAAGATAGGACGTTATTAATGTACACTGTGGTGCTTTGAGTAAGAATGGCCTCCACAAGCTTATATGTTTGAATGCTTGGTCTTAAGGGAGTGGTACTACTTGAGAGGGATTAAGAGGTGTGGCCTTGTTGGAAGAAGTGTGTCACTCAGGTGAGTTTTGAGGTTTCAGAAGATAAGGCAAAGCCCAGTGTCTTTCTCTTTGTGCTGCCTGATAATCTGGATGTAGAACTCTCAGGTACCTCTCCAGCACCATGTCTGCCTGTGTGTACTGGTTGGTCTTGTGTCAACTTGACATAAGCTGGAATTATCACAGAGAAAGGAGATTCAGATGAGGAAATATCCCCATGAGATCCAGCTGTAAGACATTTTCTCAATTAGTGATTAAGGTGGGAGGGCCTCTTGTGGGAGGTACCATCTCTGGGCTGGTAGTCTTGGCAAGCCAGGGGAAGCAAGCCAGTAAGAAACATCCCTCCATGGCCTCTGCACCAGTCTCTGCTTCCTGCCGTGCTTGAGTTCCGGTCCTGACTTCCTTTAGTGATGAACAGCAATGTGGAAATGTAAGCTGAATAAACCCTTAGGAATAGAGGAACCTGACTAAAGGAATAGAAACCCTGACTAAGACACTGTGTGACACCATGTTCCTAGCCATGATGACAGTGGACTAAACCTCTGAAAATGTAAGCAAGCCCTGATTAATGCTTTCTTTTATAAAAATTGCCATGGTCGTGATGTTTCTTCACTGCAATAGAACACTGACAAAGCCATATACCTAGCAGAGTATAGTTGGAAAATGTAACTTTAAATATATCAATATCCCCAGACCATGAATTATTTAGATAAAAAATTTTAAAATATGTACAAATTTTACTTATACAGGGAAAACTGAAAACATGACCAAGGGAAAATCAAATTAAAGAAAGCACTAAACCATGTTCATAAATTAAGAAACTCAGCCCACAGATTAAATTACAGATCATAATACAAAGCAAAATCTCATCAACCTTTTGTTTTTGTTTAAGAAATTGATAAGTTGAGTGTCAAAATCACAGAACAAAAAGATCTGGACTGGCTAAAACAGATTTGAGAAAGAGGACAAATCAAAACCCTTATATTATCTGACTTGAAGACATGCTGTGAAGCTATAACAAACAAAACTATAGTACTGGCATGTGGATAGAGTTTGGAGATGATGGCTAACAGAGTGTCCATATACAACAAAACAGTCACACGTGTGCCAGCCTGAAACTACTGGTTATAACCAAAAGGAGAGCACATTTAGGAAATTCTGTCCAAAGAAGATGTTGTATAATTCAGGACTCCAGAGCTAACACCAATCAATGACGAAGAACGGATGGTATGTACTCTTCACCTACTTACAGTCCACTCTGGAGATAAGCAGACATGATGGAGCAAATGTGGAGCTAAACCCAATAATTATAATAACAGCAGTTACTGGTGCTTATGAGGGTCAACCAGGCTTCTGGCGACAAGATGCTGAACGCTATTGTTTTTCCTTGCACTGTCAACCCTTCACAATGTCAGTGAAATGCGTACTGTTCCTCTTGTCACCCACTACAGATGAGGAAACTGAAGACTTTAGAAGGGTGAGCAACTTTCATCATGCTTATACAGTTAATAATAATAAAAAAAAATACAGGAAATCAGCTCAAGCCCTAGTCCCAGAGCCCTACTTTTAAACTCTTTTTCCTGCTTCAAATTACAGCTTGGTATTTTTTTTCAGCTGCATGTCCTTGGGCAAGTAACAAGATCTTAGAGCCTCTAGCAAAAGACTCGAAGGCAAGAATAATTTAAAGAGGGCTGAGATGAAATAAGATAACCCAAGATAAAATGACTCAGCAGAGCATTTAAAAATAATAAGATAAATACTAGGTTTCTTTCCCCCCCTTTTATTTTAGACTTACCTAATAACATGTACACAATATAGAACTTTGTGGGGATCAAATGAGATGGGGATACAAGACGCCATCCAAACAAGAAAGCTTAGTTCTGATGACTATGATAAATGTATTCAACCATGAAGTAGAGCTGGTGATGACGTTTATATAAAATTGCTTGGGGATGGGCATGTAGCTCAGAGGCAGTGTGCCTCCGAACATGTGCGTAGCTTGAGTTCAATCTTCAATACTGCAATAAATGAAATTAATTCATTAATGAGAAAGTCAAACTGTTAGAACTGCTTTAAATTACTAGGTTCCAGCTAATCTTTCAGGATGTGTTATACATGACTCTAATCCCAATATTTGATCGGGAGAGGCGGGCACACATCTCTATAAGTTTGAGGCCAACTTGGTCTATATAGTAAGTTCTAGGTTAGCCAAGGCTACATATTGAGATCCTAAAAAAAAAAAAAAAAAGAAAAAGAGCTAGTTTCTGGACACGGCTACTCAGAAGAGTTACCTATGAAACAAAGGTTTCTGGGTCACAGAAAAGAGTTTACTGTGTCTAAAATCTCTGATGTGCGCCATAGCCCTGGGATCTAGACCAATCTAGCACACCACAAAGTCTGGGGATGACTTCTGAATGGACACGCTGTCTTTATCCATTTTTAGCAGTCATTTAAGGTATTTCACTTAGGCCCACACCCTCTGCCAGGTCCTAAGATCGCTGCTTTGCAGTCAGGGATATCAATTATTTATAATTGGAGACTGTACAGGATGGCATCCCCTGTGGTATTGTGAACCATCTGCATTCCTCGCTGAAACCCTCTTCATGAATGTCCACTTTCTGACACACTTTCCATTCATCACCAGTGTCCTCTCCAGAAACAAGAACAACAGGACATACACAGCCACCCTCAGCACTCACGGAGCCTGTGTCCTTACATTCAGCTGCTGGTGGTCCAAAAGCATTTTACAAATATCCTCAGTACTGAGCACACAGTACTGAGTACTGAGCCACTGTTCCTTAAAAATACAGTATAGCCAAGTATTTATATGAAATGTATACTATTATGTAAAATTGATCTGGAGAGAATTTAAAATACACAGGAGGATATGTTTAAGGGAACTGAGCCTCCACAGGTTTTGGTATCTGTATGGGTTCCTGGAACCAAACCCTGAAGAGTAATTGAATGCAACAATTAGAGGAGGAGATCAATGTATATGTGAGGGGAACTATGGGCACAGAAACCTAAAGTAGATAAGGGCAGACAGTCAGGTACTGATACCTGCTGCAATATGGATGGCATCTTTAAAATAGTATGATAAATAAGACAGTGACAAAAGAAAACATATATCGATGCTTGATATCGTGGCACGCACTTGGGAGGGGAAGGCAGGAGGATCAGGAGTTCAAGGTTGGCTTCGGCTTCAAGATTGAGGTAGCAAGAGCCTGTCTCAAACAACAAACAAGCAAACAAAACAAAACCTGCCAAATAAAACAAAACATACGTTGGGTTGAAGAGTTGGATCAGTTGGCAAGATAGTCATGGAAAACAGGACACTGAAATGTCAGCTGTAATCGAAGCACTGGGAGGCAGAGACAGAAAGCTTGCCCACCAGCCAGTGTAGGCAGTGAGCAAGCTCCAAGTTCACTAAAAGCCCCTGTCTCAAAAGAATAAAGAGAACAGTTGGGGAAGACACCCAATGTCCACCCCTGACTCTACACTCACATGTGCACACGTGCACACACACCCGCAAAGGAAAGGCCATCTTGTCCGTCCCCACTTATACAAAATGCCTAACACAGGCAAATCCATAAACACATAAGGTAGATTATTGACCATCTGAAGCTAAGAAGGAATAGGAAATAGTTAGTGGTAGATTCATGCTTTCCTTCCAGAGTAACAAGAATTGGTAAACTATAGAGTAGAAACCTGTGAACATATTGAAAACTACTGAATCAGATACTTCGAGCAGGTGACTTGCACAGAACTTGTATGTGCCAATAAAGCTGGTTATGAATGCATCCTGTAAGTAATACACTAGCATAAAAAATTTAAAAAATCAAACACACATGCTAAGAGAAAGAACATAATGAGGTGATAAACAGTTCTTGAGTGGCTCAAAAGCAAACATGAAAAGAGGGGAAAGGACATGTTGACATAGACATGACAAGAATAATGATGACAGATTGAACCCCAATATCATGTGAACAGTCCAATTACAGCGAAGACTAATCAGGTTAGCACCTCTGTTTAAGACAGACTGCTGCCCAGGGAGATGGCTCATGGGGAAAGGTGTTTGCTGACAAAGCTGATGGGTTGACTCAATCCTGGGAACTAACACAGTGGAGGGGCAGGATGGACCCCCTCAAGTTGTCCTATGGTAAGTACATTTGTGCCATGGCACACCCCTTCCCCCAAAAGGTAAAAGAAAGACTAACAAAGAAAATGGACATTATATCCAATTATTTGTGGCTTCTAAGATACCTTTATAGGGTCACAAAAAAGATCTCAGGAATTCCAATTGAAGAGAACTGTCATGGCTTTAATGGCACCACAGGGAGAAGACTCACCAGTGACAAAGAGACAGACACAGATGGTATTGGAGGCAAGATGTAGCAGGAAATCTTTATTCTAATAAAACTGAAATCTTAAAAAAAATGGAAAATTTTCTTCTAAAACACATCCTTCCAATATTAACATATGAAGGCATAGGGAATGTAAATTAAGTTATATTGACTAAAACCTAAATCATGATGAAGAACTTAAGAAAATTCCAGGTCAGACTGTCTCAATGGTAAGCTTTGCAGGAAAACAATAATTCTAATAAAAGTCTTTCTCAAGAGACAAGAAGAGAAGAGATCTTATCCCCGCTGGTTTTATTAAGCCAACATAGTGATGATACTAAAGCCAAGATTCACATAGAAAACAGAGCACTGGTCAACAAAATCCAGTGTGGGATTAAAAGAACAATACACTATAAACGAGTCTCATTTGGTTGGCTTTTTAAAAGATGTATTTATTTTTATTTTATGTGGTTGAGTGTTTGCCTACATGCGTGTATATGCACCACATGCATGCAAGCCAGAAGAGGGCATCAGATCCCCAAAACTGGAGTTACAGACAATTGCGAGCCACCATTAGGGTGCTGGAAACAGAACCCTGGTCCTCTGCAAGAGCATCCAGTATTCTTAACCACTGAGCCATCTTTGTATCTCCCACTCATCCACCTACCCGACCACCACTGGTTCCCAAATCTTGTTAATCCCAGGAACTAGAAATTTGATTTGCAACTTGAAGGCTAAATAACCTAACTCACAAACAAACAGTATTAAGATAAAAATGCATTTGATTACCTAACAGACAGACAAACATCATTTGATAAAATCTATTCACAGTTTAAGTTTAGGGACACTTCCTTAATCTCCTAAAGGATGTGTTGAAGAGAAAAGAAAAAAATCAGCAGGTTGTATTTAATGGTAAAATATTGAAAGCTTTCTTTTTACAAGGATATCTGTTTTATTCACCTCAGGCAGAATTATGCTAGAAATTCCAGGCACTGTAACAAGTTCAGAGAGAGAGAGAGAGAGACAAAAAAGAAAAAAAAAGGGAAGTTCCATTGCCCGCATGTAATAGATGGCAACATGTAAAATCCAAGATAATCCAACCACTAAAATATGTGAGCTTGGGTTGCTAGGTACAGGTCAATCCACAAAAGCATCTTTTGGATTTCTATACAGCAGACATAAATAAGAGAATACAATTCATTTTTTATTAGCACTGAAGCCTGAACCTACAGCATCATGTATGTTAGACAATTCCCCTACCACTGAGCTGTATATATCCCAGGCCTCTTTTTACGTTTAAGGTTAAGACAGAGTCTCACTAAGTTGCCCAGATGGGCATTCAAATCTCTCCATAGACAAAAAGGCTATAAAGTTGGAATCCTCCTGCCTCAGCCTCCCAAGTAGCTGAGATTACCAACTACATCACCAGGCTCTGCTAAGAGAATACAAATTTTAAAACTACACCTGCACAATAGGAAAGAAACAAATCCCAAAGATAAGAAAGCTGGCAAAAGAAGTGGCTGAGCTGTATGGAGAAAACCCTGGCATGTCACTTCGAGAAATTAAACACCTAGGATAAAAGGGACATACCATATTCACATACTTGTAAACTTAGCATTTTAAACATGGTGGTTCTCCCAAACTGATCTTAAGAGTTAGTGCAGGCCAGGCAGTGGTGGCACTCATCTTTAATCCCAGCACTTGGGAGGCAGAGGCAGGCAGATCTCTGAGTTCGAGGCCAGCCTGGTCTACAGAGTGAGTTCCAGGACAGCCAGGGCTACACAGAGAAACCCTGTCTCAAAAAACCAAAAAAAAAAAAAACAAAAAAAGTTAGTGCGGTTCCTAAGTGATAAGGTAGATGATTCTTAGTTCTCCAGTCTTCTGTTGTTCACAGTGAATCCACATGGATACAGCCCACAGAAGGAACACTCCCTAAATCCTTCTGGTACTGGATGGAGCCCGAGCCTCTCTGGGTGTGCTATAGCCTCCCTTTGCCCACGTGCTACACTCTAGCACATAATATTTCAGGAGCCCCAAAAGTTTGGGAACCAATACTCTACCAGTTTATCAAGTACACTTCAGATATTGTTTCTTCTGACCATCAGGTTACCTACCATTTCTTCCATGGTATCTTTGTGTTTCTCGTAAAAAAAAAAAAGTAGCTAATTCCTTCAATTGAATCAGCTTTTTAAATTTATTAATTTCAACTTTTAACTTTATCAGCTTTAGATTTTATCCTTACCAATTTTGCCTTTGTTTTCTTCCCATTGATGATTGTGACTTATTTGTGACATACTTATTTTAATTTTTACTAACACAGGTATTACTATCATCGGTTTCCTTTTGGTTCTGTTTAACGGTACTGCTGAGATTCTAAAATACCTGTTTTCTAGCAAATTTGAAGAATCATTTCATGTTTCTCCTTTGATCCTAGAGCTCTTTGATAATATATTTTCAAGAATAGAAACTTCTTTTCTTTTATCTTTTTCCATCCCTTTCGCATTATTGCAAAATTGGAGATAACAGGATTTGAAAGCATGAAGTTTTACTGCTGATCTGTGGGCACTTGCAAGCTTGATTTGCGCAGCTCTGTGCCAAGTGTGTGATGGGCCCATTGGGACTCGATGTCCTCTGATATCCCTTCAGTTCTAAATGTCTATTATCTTAATGTACACGCAGATCAGGGGAAATCGGCTTTAATGATTGCTTCTCCCTTTAGGAAGATTTTACGCTTGCTGAGGAAACTAGCGTCTCCATACCCTGACTCACACCTTGCCTGACTGCAGGGCAGACTGGAGCGACTTCAAGACTTCTATTTGGCGCAAAACTTCTTACAGGAGGGGAGTTAAGACAAAGTACAGGTGGCAAGAGTTGGGGACTCCAACCCCAATTCTAGCCACCACCAAGCATAGCCACCAGGTTCCAGGGTGCCACTCCATCCCACCACAGGTGGGTCGTGCTCTGATCTGTTAGGAGTGGATATTATGTATCTACCCAATTGTGCAGCAAGGGCTGTCAATCAGTCTTACTCCTGCACTGGTACGGTGGAAGTGCCCTAGCCAGTGCCTTGTTGGTCTGTAGCCGGGGCACTGCTGCTATTTTCAGCAGACACCATGACGTCATTTGATGGAGAAAGGTGTACTTCCTGCTTCCACATGATGGCTTGAACTCTGTGTTCAGAGGATTTGCAAGCTGCCCCCGCCCCCGAAATGTTGTTTTTGTTCATGTTTTCTGATATCCATGTTCCTATCTGGCTCTTAGTGGCATTTGACCATGGACTAGTACATACCTACAAAAATCTAACCTCGACCATCTTTCTTTTTCCTAATTTGGCTCCAGCAGCCGCAGCCTTACTCATCACAGAGTGAACTTTCAGACTGCCTTTAAAACACACTAGTATCTAAAAGATTTACTCCAGGATTCCTGTGGTTGCCAAAACCCACAAATGCTCAAGTCCCCTCTACAAAATGGAGTTGTGTTTGCCTAAGACCTGGCACAGCCTCCTCCATACTTGAGATTGTCTCTAGCTTCCTGATGCCATGGAAACACTACAGGAATAGGCACTCTGTGTTGCTTAGGAAATAATGACAAATGCTCTGTACGTGTTCAGTACTGACGCCCCATCCCAGGTTAATAGTACATGCCATCCAGAGCCCGGCACAGGTTTGATCCACTGATGTGAAGCCCAGAAGAAGGATAAGGAGAGCCAACTGGATTTTTAAGCGAGTCACTTCCTGCAGTAAAGCTCTGCCTTCTCTTTCTCTCTGTCTCCAAGCCCTCAGGCCTCTGACAGCCCAAGGCTCCTTGGAAGGCAAGAACACCTACGTCAGGGCTGAGAGGGGCTCTGGTTTTGCCCTGCCTGGGGTTACACTGAGAGGCTCTGGAAAACCATGAGAGCTTAGTTTCCCACTGTGCTCCTCCCTGTCAAAGCAGTCCCTTTGCCCAGTTCCTCTGCACATGGACCATGGTATGAAGACTCTCTCTTCCCATAATGTCTTTCACATGAACATCTGTTCCAAACCCCATTGTCTTCATTGTTTCACTCCACAAAGACATGGTTTCTCTGTGTAACACAGGCTATCTTGGAACTAGCTCTGTAGACCCGGCTGGCCTAGAACTCAGAGATCCTCCCACTTCTGCTTCCTGTATGCTGGGATTAAAGGTGTACACCATCACACCCAGCTGACCAGACCTCATCTACTTAGCAAGAATTTAATGTATGTATTTCCTGATTGTGGATATTTAATCTGGCCTTTTTGTTTTAGATTTATAGGTTTTATGTGTATTGCTGTTTTATCTGCATGTATGGCCAGAAGACACCAGATCCCTCAGACCTGGAGTTACAGGGAGTTTTGAACTCTCATGTGGGTCTGGGAATCAAACCTGGGGCCTTTGTAAGAACAGTCCATGCCATTAACCACTGAGCCTCTGGTGTAATCTACTGAAATCTTGGCCTGCCTTCTAGAAGGGAGACTAACATCACAAAATGGCAGTGCATGGACACATTCTTAATACTGTGCTTACCTTGGTAATCTTTCATTAAATTGCTCCTGTCACGTAGGGCAAATGTTTTAATTAAAATGATATTTCAATCAGCCAGCAGCCCCAGGCTTGAAGCGGTGGTAAGGATAAGACACTGCCAGAGAGCCCAATCCTATTTTCCAAGGTACTCGCTCTCTGTGGAACACCTCCTGCTGCTGGCCTGTCTCCTCTGGGCTGGAGGCTGTGGGCGCTGATCCAGACGTGACTCAGCCTCTCCCACCACTGCAGATGCAGCACTGGGTACACACGCAAGGCACCTGCTAGTCTCCATTGAAGGGTCAGCTCCTGTGCATCCCAGGAGGAGTCTGTATCAAGGAGCACCTTCCTCTTCCTGTTGAGAATGGCACTGTGCTTACCTGCAGCTGACGTGGGATGCTGACTGCCTGGTATCTGAAGACAAGCTCGGGAGTGCATCTGCCAAATACACGGGGTGGCGGGGCTGGCTCTAGTGGGGACTAAACTGGTAGTAAACTGGGTTTAAAGACTCAGCTTTCCCTGGCAGGGAACAGGGACCACCTTAGGGTGTGGTATGGGGACTATAGAGAGACAAACTACCACTTAGGGATGTATCTGACCCACGTCCCTGAATAATCAGAATAAATTCATTACAGGCTGTCCAGAACATTGAAGTTCCATGTCGAAACCTTTTTAGGAAATAGTATTCAAGAACCAAAGAGAGAAAGTTTAACAGCTACTGGATTTTAAAGATGGTATTTATGGTTTATGAATTTCCTAGCACATGCCCTGCTTTACAGGACTTCTTTTCCACATGTCCTGAGAACCCAGAACTTTAAATGGGGCTCCAGGTTCTAAAAGGATGGCTTGAGCAGAAGTTAATGCTTTAAAGAGGTGATTTGGGTGTTTGTAGCTTTTCCCAAGTCTAAGTAAATGAACATCAGCTTAGCACTCAGGGCACTGAATCTGACCCTATAGAAACGGTTGGAGGGCCATGAGTATCCTTTTACATTAGGATCGAGCTATGTATCACCTAAGGAATCAAACATACAAACCACAGGAGGTCTGTTTGTTTGTTGTTTTGGCTTGTTTTTGGTTGGAATCTAGCCTTTAACAGCTGGGCTGTCTCACCCATTTGACTTTGACGTCTTTCAAGCCAACAGAAATGGGCTCTGAAAGGTCCCTGCAGTCTCACGGTCACTGTAGCATCGATAAGGCTTGGATCCCTGGTCTCTGGGTCATCAGAGATAGCCCAGTAGTAAACTGTGAGACAGTAGGGTCGGGGGGGGGGGAGTCTCTAAAGGTGGAGACTATGCAGCCAAGCATAAGGGAAAGAGAGCCCATCCTGCCCCCCAGATGTGAGCAGGCAGGAGAGCACAAGTTGTAGTGGGGGACAGCACAGTTTGGAGAGCATTAGTCTGGAGCAGGGGACTTACGGGGGCAGCAAACTCAGGGTGGATTTGACTTCTGTTTGCTGAAGGCCTTGATGATAAGCTCCAGATTGGAGTTTGTGCTCTAGGCAGTGGGGAATTATTCTGAGTATGTGAGTCAGGGATACATGATGACGAAAGTGGAGCTCCAGGCTTTATCTGGCCTAGCATTTAAAAAGGATGGGGGAAGCTGATTCTGGGAGTAGACAGCACATGGTGAGGCCATAGTTTGGGGTTTTGAACAAAGGCAGCGTTCACTTTTGAAAACTGTAACATCAAAGTCCAAAATGGTGGCCTAACTAATGAGTAGTTGGAGATGCAGGTTGGCTGGTTTGGCAAGAATATATTCATTCCATGCTTGGAGCCTGTCTACCCCCTCAAGGTTCAGGAGATTGTGACGAAGACATGGCTGGGTTATACTGCCCCTCCAGATGGAAAAGTTCTCTAGGTTTGCTCCATGTTCAGTTTTAACACATGAACATCTATAACAGTATTTTCAGACAAAAATCAAGAAAGCCTGGGTGGGGGTGTAGCTCAGTGGTAGAGCATGCACCAAACATGTCCAGGTTCTGAGTTGGATCACCAGCACAAAGCAACCAAACAAGAAAGCCTGATGATATCTGTGGTACTGGACAGTTCTCTGAGAAGGTTCATTTTGTGGTAGGGTGTTTGAAAGAACATCAAACATTAAAAACAACCCCGTCTTTCAATAATTTTCTATTATTTCAAAAGGCCACTGATCTTCTGAGAGAAGCCAAGTTCCAAGGTTAAAAAGAAGAAAACAAACTAACACAAAGATGTGGAATTCCCATAAATGCCATTGCCCTGGATGTCTGGCTCATACCTCTAAGACTACCCATTTACTCAAATTAGCCTCCGTCCATTCCCAAGTCAGCTGCATACAGCATCGTGTTGCAATTACCAGCTCAAAAACTAGCTTTTTGAGAAATCTCACCCACTTAAGGCAAAACTCCAGGGGAGGCCTATTCTTAATACATTTTTTGTTGTATTTATCACTCAGCCATGGTATGAAATACTGATTTCTTACAACATAGGCATGTATTTATCAGCCAGATGGCGGCAGCTGTGAACTGGCTGGGGTTGTGTTACACCTGTCCGTTCTAAAGCCCTGTAGCACTGTTTTTGCTGTTTGTTTGCTTGGGGTGATTTTTTTTGCTTGTTTGTTTGTTTTTTTGTTGTGTGTGTGTGTGTGTGTGTGTGTGTGTGTGTGTGTGTATGTGAAAGAAAGAGAGAGAGAGAGAGAGAGAGAGGAAATTTTTTGGCACTGGTGGGAATATATCAACAAATTATAAGGACAATGAAGAACCCAAGGCAAGGCCCTGCCACTCAGTCTTCTCATCAATCACTTGAAGACTCTCTTAACTGGTGTATTTAGTAAATCCAAAATAAATAAAAAGGGAGAAGGGAACAAGGAAGCTTGCCTGTCTGGATACACTGGTCCCTTTGGAAATGGCAG
The DNA here is from genome assembly GCA_036184795.1 of Tokudaia tokunoshimensis. Lineage (NCBI taxonomy): Eukaryota > Metazoa > Chordata > Mammalia > Rodentia > Muridae > Tokudaia > Tokudaia tokunoshimensis. Next base: position 136,527,936 of record BTHU01000002.1, on the reverse strand, counting down.
CCTGAGGAGAAAGGATCCCACAGAGGATGTGTACAGCCATTCACTTTCTTTCATCATGGCCAAGTTGTAAGAAGTATAAAGACCGACTTTAGAGATGTAATAGTCTGGCTTCCTCTTGCTTTTCTGATGCTGGGAGGAGGGATCAAACACAAGGCTTCACATATGGTAGACAAGTGCTCTGCCGTTGAGCTATACAGCCCTAGGTCTGACTTCCAGACCAGACATGCCCTTTACCTTATAGAGAACCCAGTGGTACAAACAATTCACTGGGAACAAAACGTTCCAACAGTTATAAGGAAAAGCCATGTTTTCTTCATATGTTTTCATATGTTTTCAGTATGTTGGGAAATTAAAGTCCGACTTGGGGGGTGGGGTGAGGGGTGGGCAGGGCTCGTAGTCAAATCCTTACCTCTGTAGTTCTCCAATCCTGCCCTAATCATACTCCCTGAGTCTGAAGTCTAGCTCCTCACAGGCTGGTGTTTCTAGTCACTGCTTTAGCTGCTGAGTAGAGCACAGCCCCACAGCTTCCTGCCCAGGCTGCACTTCCATGTCTCCCTTGGAGCACATGCTCTCCTCCTCAGGGATGTGTGAGGCATGGGTTGCTCCCTTAGAGCACATGCTCTCCTCCTCAGGGATGTGTGAGGCATGTGTTGCTCCCTTGGAGCACATGCTCTCCTCCTCAGGGATGTGTGAGGCATGTGTTGCTCCCTTGGAGCACATGCTCTCCTCCTCAGGGATGTGTGAGGCATGTGTTGCTCCCTTGGAGCACATGCTCTCCTCCTCAGGGATGTGTGAGGCATGTGTTGCTCCCTTGGAGCACATGCTCTCCTCCTCAGGGATGTGTGAGGCATGTGTTGCTCCCTTGGAGCACATGCTCTCCTCCTCAGGGATGTGTGAGGCATGTGTTGCAATTACAGCAATTCTGCAGTCTCACCACCAGGCCTTGTGGAAGATAAAGAGATGACTGACACCTGAGAGTATGCGGAGCTCAGCACCAAAGGCTGTACTTACCTTTTCAGATGTCTGCAGATTTTGGAATAACTCCTTTCTAGAGTTGTTTTCTAACCCCAAACTTGGTTGGATTCATTATTATTTTCCTCTTTATAATAATTCATCCAACATCGGTCTTCCCCACTGTAAGCTGCATGTTCCACAAGGGCAGAGCCTTTATGTGTTTTGTTTCTGGGACCTGGGCAGAATAGTAGATGATAAGTCTGTAGTCTATGGTTAAGCAATGCTAAACTAAGTGCATGATGTTTTAGGATGTTAGGGTTTTTTTTAAATGTGCATAGTTGGATAAATCAGATTATCTTCAAAGTTCTTAGCAGATCAAACTGCTTTGTATGAAAGATTCCTGAAGCTGACTGATACATGTACTTGACTACTGGATGCATACAAATAGATGTAGTGTGAAGTTTACATGTGGGAAAAAAAAAGCGAGGATAGGACATATTAGCTGTGCATATAGGCAGTGGGTACAACATGGTCACTGTTCAGTTTCACTCTCTGAAAACCTTTGTAATAAAAATCTGTGGCAAACATAACGGTTTCAGAACAGCCTAAAAACAAGGCCTTTGGGAGAAAAGCTGAAGAAACAATTTAATGTTAAAAATCAATAACAGAACTTGGGCTTAGGTGGCCAAGTGTGTGCTGGGCAGGAACGACCTGAACGTGGTCCGCAGTACTTATATACAAAGCCAGCTGTGGTAGCACATGCTTGGAATACCAGTGCAAGAGATTACAAGATCCATGTGGCTCTGACCAGCCCTCTATGCCTAACTAGGTCTTGGTGAGAGACCCTGTCTCAAAAAAAAAAAAAGGTGGATAATACCTGAGGAACAATGCCCAAGGTTGAACTCTGGCTCATTGGCACAGGCATACACACACACACACACACACACACACACACACACACACATGTGCATATATAATACTAAAAAACAAATAGGAATGGGTCTGGAGATATGGCTCAGTGAGTAAACTGTTAGCTACACAAGTGTGAGGACCCAAGTTTAGATCCTTGGCACCTATGTGACGTCTGGGCACTGGGGTATGCATCTGTCACTGTGTAAGAGGACATGGTAGATCCCTAGCTGAAAAGGTGAGCTTTAGGCTTAGTGAGAGATATATTCGATGGGTAAAGATGCTCGCCACCAAGTCTGACACCTTGAGTTCAATCCTCCAGTCCTACATGGTAGGAGAGAAATGATTCCCAAAAGTCATCCTCTGACTTCCATATGTGCACACATGAGTGAGCATATCTGTCACACACACATGTACACATACACATATACCACATACACACTAAAAACAATCAGCAGCAGTGGTTAAATTATGAAAGAGGAGATAAAGTAGACACTGCATTTTTAACAAAATGGTATGAGCTTTCAAAAAATATCATTTATAAGAATGTGAAATAACAGGTAGCTGTCTCTTGAGAGGCTCTGCCAGTGCCTGACAAATACAGAAGTGGATGCTCACAGCCAACCAATGGACTGAGCACAGGGTCCCTAATGGAGGAGCTAGAGAAATGACCCAGGGAGCTGATGGGGTTTGCAGCTCCATTGGAGGAACAACAATATGAACCACCCAGTACCCCCCTAGAGCTCCCAGGGACTAAACCACCAACCAAAGAGTACACATGGAGGGACCCATGGCTCCAGCTACATATGTAGCAGAGGATGGCCTTGTTGGGCATCAATAGGAGGAGAGGCCCTTGGTCCTGTGAAGGCTTGATGCCCCAGTGTAGGGGAATGCCAGAACAGGGAAGCAGGAGTGAGTGGGTTGGTGAGCAGGGGGAGGGGGATGGGATAGGGAGTTTTCGGAGGGGAAATGAGGAAAGGGGATAACATTTGAAATGGAAATAAAGAAAATATCTAATAAAAAGAAATAATGGGCACATTTACAGAAATTAGAGAAGGGGAGACATCCTGGAAGACCAGTTAATTGGGCAGAAAGTATTTTATGAAATAGGCAATGTTACAGTTCGGCTTTGAAAGATGTCTATACTCTTGAGGCAGTGAGGACAAGAAAAGCAGTTTTGGACTTGGCAAGATAGCTCCGTGGATCAAGGTGCTTGCTGTTCAGCCTGACCTGAGTTTGAGTCCCAGGACTCACATGGTAGGAGAGAAGTGATTTTGGCGAGTTGTTCTCTGACTTCCACATGGATTCTGTGGCATGTATGAGAACACACACACACACACACACACACACACACACACACACACACACTTCAAGGAAGCTAACAATAGGGCAGAGTCAGATGGTCTGAGCCCATGGGCAGAACAAGAAGACAAAAAGATCTTGAAGTCTCTATCAATGTAGTTGTAACTGAAGGGGGAAGATAAACTTGTAAAGCAGCACTGATGAGAACTGGATGGCTCTAAGCTCTTCTTTTTTGTGAGGGACCAGCCTGTGCTGTTTGGAATATACTATCTCATTTAATCTTTACAACAACCACAGTAGCTAGGTGTCATTACTGGCACCGGTGTGGCTAATGAGGAAGCTGAGGTTTAGAATTTAGTCATCTGCCAAGGTTTCACAGCTATTGAGTGGTAGACTCCCTACTAACACCAACCCATGACCTTTAAACCTAACCACTGTACATACTGTCTCCTTGGGAAATACAGATTACTCTCCAGAGGGCCTTCAAGACCAAGTTCAGGAGTTTGAACTCTGCTTTCTAAAGCCTGGAGATTCACTGAAAAGATTTTGATCAGGAAAATGACAGGGTCAGATATTTTAAACCAAATGTGTCTGGTAGAAATGGGTAGAAGAGTGCAACAGGAAGTCTGGTGGAGAAACCACCCGTAGCTGTGTGGACTGCGGCCCTAATACAGAGTAATGTGCACAAAAGAATGGTCCTTAAGAAAAATAACCGACTGTCCTCCTTCTGATAATATGTGGACTGTATTGGAATAATTATTTGCAATATGTTGGTTTGTTTTAGAGACAGGGCCTCATGTAGCCCGGGATGCCCTCAATCTGTGTAACTAAAGATGACCTTGGGCTCTTAATCAGCCTGCCCTTGCCACGCAAGTGCTGAGGGCTTGAACTTGTGCCACCACACCCTTACACAGTGTTGGGTTGAGCACAGGGAAACCCAAAGAGTCTTTAGATCCCAAAGGTTGTCAGCCTAGTGAAACTCCAAATGCAAAATAAGCAGCCTGAATTTAATCCAGTCCAGTACCCAAGCTAATCAGGGACCAGGGCAGTTTGAGATTGTCAATTTGGTAGTTCATCCCATTTTGGAGTTTTCTATGGACCTAATCTTATGATTTCCTGTCATTACCACAGGCCTCCAGAGAAAATCAACAAGTCAAACCTTTGTTATCCCAGAATTAATCCTACACAGCCAAACTTCCCCTGAAAACTAGATTTAGAACCAGAAGCTTCTTCCTTTTTTTTTTTGTAATCAGGGTCAGGGAACTTAACCTGATCTGCAGGAGGAGCTTTGGCTCTCTTCTGAGAGAGCTGCCTGGAGGACTTGACTGACTTACAGGAAATTCTTGTCGGAAGAGATGGATATGGAAGTGACTGGAAATGACCAGGGAGGTATGTATTCCTTGGGGAGCATTCATGTACAAATGGGGTGAGGGCCCTATAACCAGTCTTCCATGGCCCCTCCCGCCCTGTCTGTCAGGTTATCACCCTGATAAAAGCGAGGGGATCGGGAGTCCACAAAGTCAGAGTAGAAAAGAGACATGAAAATCCATCCCAGTGGACAAGCACAAGTGTGACTATAAGAGAAACAGTGAATTCTCAAACTGATGTGTTGAGTGAGAGGAAGATAAACCAGAGGGAGTGACTAATTGCAGTATCTTTTCTACATGTTTACAGTCAACCAACTGGAAGCCCATGGGGACTTATGAGAGGAAACAGTACATTCAAATATGAGACCCTATCTTTAAAAAAAAAGTCTCACATGTTTATAGTTACATCATGATTTGGAATTCACATGTAGTGTAGATTAATCCTTCAATTTGATTCCCAAAGAGACCATTTCCTTTAAATCCCAACTTACTCCTTAAAACAACTCTTATTTATTCTCTGTGTATGTCCAAACTCTGCTAAAATACACACAGAATGCACAGAGCAGTTTGTGCAGGAATCTCTGTATTCCTAGGTTTAAAATTCCTGATCTTCCTAAAGTCACAGAAATTCAGGTAATGTACTTACAACAGATCTGAAGGCAACTATGTTCGGTGCCTAAGCAGTAGTCTGGCTAGAATTCATGTTTAGTCTCCCAGAAGCATGACTTTGGAGGGATCCAACCCATGGTGGATGATAGTGTAGGAGGTGTGTTTAAGAATGGGTCTGTGGTAGGATGGAAAGATGGCTCAGATGCAAAGCACCTGCTTGCTCTCGCAGAGCACCTGAGTATAATTCCCATTTACGCTAGGTATTTGGTTCTCAACTACCTATACCTTCAGCTCCAGGGAGATCTCAGGCTTCTGGCTTCTCTGTACTCACATACACCCACACCCCTTCCCCCCATTAAAAAATAATGAAAATAAAAAATAAACCTTAAAAAATCTTAAAAAAATAAAAGACTGAACTTGGGAGGCAGAAGCAGGTGAATCTCTGAGTTAAGGCTAGCCTGGTCTACAGAGTCAGTTCTAGGCCAACCAAGGTTGATCAGTGAGAGCCTTTCTTAATAAAATTACATTAAAATTAAAAAGTTCACTACAGTGTAATGAGATTTTTCATTCTATACTCTTGTGTGTATGTCTCTCTCTCTGTGAGTGTGAGTGTGAGTGTGTGTGTGTGTGTGTGTGTGTGCATCTGCACTCACAATATATCATTGCCAGTGGGAAGCTTGGCAGCTGCATCTTTTTCTCCAGGTGTCCATCCTCAACTCTAATTCTTCTTCAACAGCTACAGCCTCAGGTCATTTCAGTTGGGTTTAAATCGCCCTAGAGGACCACTGGTCTGGGAGCTGGAGAAAGGCACTTGGCTACTTTGAGAGGAGTTGTATGGAAGGCAACTAGGTGATCTTTGAGACAGGTGGGATTTATTATGATGATCTCAGAAACAGCTATTGTTAGGAGGAGACATTTACTCATTTAATCTTTAAACTCACCCAGAAAAGGGAATTTTTAGACAGAAAAACTAATCACTTGAAAGGTCAAATCAGTTAATAATTAGCCTGGATACAGATTTGATTCCGGCTCTTTCCATTGGCTAACAATATCTTCCCACTTCCTCCTGGCCTGTCACCTGCCTCTATATACCTCTCCTTAGAAATGAAACCCATCCCATTTGTCTCCAGAAGAACAAGTCCTGAGTGGTCCTAAAGACAGTATTAAGGCTCATGTATTTGTCTATGTCACTAACTCCCTTCATGACTGTGGTAAATGTCCTAATTGCCTGGGCCTCAGTTTTCTCATCTGTAAACAGGCAATAAGACTAATTGCTGCTTTCAACTGTAAAACTGTGAATGACTTCTTTGCACCCACTCCTCCCCCAGCCTACAGGTCTCCGATCTTGTGGACTCATCCCAGCTCTCCCCTAGCTGTGGTGTAGGCTTTTCTGACCCGGAGCTAGACATATGCTCCATGGAGACATGTACAGTTCATTGTCCGTCTTATACTCGCCCAACTCATCTTACTCATTCTTTCCATATCTTATCGGACCTCATCTGAATTCCTAACATATTTAAACTCAGAGTATTCCTTTTTATGAATTAGAGAGAACATATAATTTAATTCCTCCATGAGGGACAGTTGTTTGTTTCCATGTTTGATTGGTTCCATGTTGGCTTCCTCTGACCCCTGTGTTACAACCAATATTCTTTTGCTTGTTTCTTTGTGTATATGAAGTCTCTATAGAAGTATCCAGAAATGAGATTCCTAGAGCTCAGCTGGGCACTGGATGTTGGAAATGATCCCCCACAGTGGTAGTGTCCATACTTGCTCCCTCTGGCAAATGTGTATGTGTAGAGTTTCCTACATTCTCATTGATGACTATCAAGCCGAGTTTTCCAAGCTGACACCATGACTACATTCCTTAAGATAGTACACATCTCTCCTATAGGCTGTGGATTTTGTGAGTGCAGAAACCTTCGTTAGCTCAGTTTTATGATCTCCCCATGAAATTTGTTGAGCTTAGTAAATACACAATAAAGAATTATCAACAAATACATAATGGAAAGAATTTATTCACTTTGATCCAGGAGACAGGAAGCCCCATGAGGAAGGATGAATCTTTCTGTTTACTTATCTGGGCTGAGAACTGTCAGAGGGAATTCCATAAGCTACAGAGTTGATCTGATCTTCAAGTCAGGCAGAGTTGGCCTACAGACCAAAAGTTTTTGGCCCAACTTTTGGTAATTTTTATTCACACTACTCACTGGGTGTTTGACTATTGTGAGGTACTATTTTCCAAGTCTCTGGAATCATCTTAAGTATCAAGAGGTTTGTTTCTCAATGGCCTCATCCCTGGTCCAGATCTATTACTAGAGGCTAGATAGAATCCCTGTGTTCCTTGGATTAGGGTACTGCATGACCATGGTAAACACCTCCCCTTTTTGTCACCCCAACAGTCCCTCCAGGGTGACTCATTTTCTAAATATAAGCTACTTGTGGTTTGGGTTTGACATCACATGTAGAAGAATGAGTAACTTTTTAGGAGCCAGAATTATATTTGATCAGAACACAGTGCATGTTACTCATAAGTTTTAGGCCAAGGGGTCAACACTGGTAATGTATCCACCAACCTCTCACCCAGCCAAATTTGTATATACCATATTATGTGATCACACTATGAAAATTTGAGAAAATTATTTCTTAGGGACTGTGCAAGATTAAATAAAATACAGCAAAGTGATGAAGGGCATGTGTTCTGCTGTACTACTGCTTGACTTGCTCACTGGAGTGTACATGCGTATGCATTTGCATGTGTGTAAACACACGTGGAGGTCTGAGGGTGACTCTGGGTATCTTCCTTGATTGCTCTCCACCTTCTATTTTGAGATGGGCTCTCTGGCTGAATCTAGAACGCACTGTTTCAGCTAGTAGTTTGCTCCAAAGATTCCCTGTCTCTGCCTCCCACACACTACAATTATAGGCAGACTGCCATACCCACCTGGCTTTTTTCTCGAAGAGTCCGAGGATCCAAATGTTGGTCTTCATCCTTGTGCAGCAGGTTCTGTACCTGAAGAACCATATTCTGACCCCCAATTATTTGGGTTTAAATCTTATTTCTACAACTTGACCAACTGGACAACTTAAACAAGTAATTGAATTGTTCTTCAATTTCTTCATGTGTAAAAAAATTATAATACTATTTATCCCATTGGAGATCATTAAGTTGCTTTAAGTGCTTAGCATTGTGCTTGAAGCTTAGTAAGCTCTGGATATGTTAGTAAACATGTCTTTGACTCCATCACAATGTCTGCACATAGGGTAAATGCTCGATATATGTCACCAAAGAAGCACATTGCGTTACACTGTATTTGGAACCAGAGGGAAAGAAGCATGGATAAGTGGAAGACTTGTCTGTAAAGAGCTTCAGAACAGGCTACCTAAAAATATGCCACCTTGGGATGCTGATTATTTTGAGCCAAAGGTAGTGGGCACTGAGAGGCACAGGGGGAGTTCTCTGGTCTCCCTTTGCGCCTGAAATAGGACTTAAAACTTTCATGAAGATGTTCCCTCACCAACCCATACAATAAGAACATTTTTTATTACCAGAGACTAGAGATTAACATGGAAATGCATTTATACAAACAAAATCTTACTTAAGATTTGTGACCTTCTCCTTCCCCATACATCCTAATTCCTTTCCCATAGTTCACTGGCTTTACACCAGACCCCTTTGTAGTGTGTCACATCCTCAAGTTTGTCACTTGTTGTTCACATTGGTATGTGTATAAGCTTTAGACCTAACAGCTTCTTTGGATCTTCACTTTTCTTATGAAGACACACAAGTAAGTATAAGAACAGAATGCATATGCAGACCTGGGCAGGCAGAGGGATAGTGCTTGACTAGCGTGAGTGAGACTCCGAGGCCCTGGGGTCCAACTTCAGCAGAAAGAGAGGGGAGGAAGATTGATTGATTCTCCCTATTGTCCTTCGTTTAGCTCTCTGTAGGTTTGTGTACTGTGCAAGGAAGGATGGAATATCACTCATCAGGTGCCATTCAATGGGAGATGGTGGGAATCCTACTTCTCCCCTTCCCTGTCTCAGTACTTAGACCCTAAAAACACAGGATAAATGTGACTCAAAAGAGAGACCTGGTACCACAGAAATTGATTCTCTGCCCTCCTGGAATCCCTGCTCATGACCACAGGTAGGACAGAAATCGGTGTCAGACAGTGGCATTTCAAGGGGTGTTAACTTGTCGAGTTTGTATCACATGCAGAGAATTACATAGTTAAGATGTTAACACACTGATTTTTTTTCCTCAAACATGTGCATATGTGGAACTTATCCTCAGAGAACCATGAAGTTGTTGGAGTAAAATCCCTCAGAGCCCACCCCAGCCACAGGCCTTCAGGATGCCTGAGTTATGACAGCTGTGGGACCAAATTCATCAGAGCACGTTGCTTGCCTTGTTGGCTGTACCTTGCAAACTTTAGTTGAGGATCTTGATGAAAGATGGAAAGATGGGTCTAATGTGGCTGATATACAAACAGGGGTGTTGTGCATATTGGAGTCTGTGAATTGAATCAAATGGGTAGAAATGCCAAGCTGTTGGTAGTCAGCAGTTCTAGAAGAGATGGATTCACTGGGGAGCTGTTGAGAGTGTCATGTGATATTCAAGGTACAGACACACTCTTAACACAGGCGTGCACACCTGCCATCACATGCACACACACAGCATCAGCAACTTTACCCTCCTGGATTTTTAACTCCCTAGTCACAAACATACCTTCATGCCCACATATGCACTCACCCTACATGGGGGAACCTCAGGCCTGAATCAAATGCTGGTTAAAGCTGCTGCTTTTATTACACCAAGGTCTTGACATTCATAAGGTGAGGAACACAAAGGTTGGCAGACTGTTGTTATAACGGCATGCATTCTCCTCTACAGTACAGCTCCGAAAGGTCAAAGTGACTGCTGCTCACACATCAGAACTGCTCTCCAGAGGGGAGAAAGAAGACACTGTGGGGCCTTGTTCTCTTGTTTCAACAGACACAAGGAGCTTCACCTCCACAGCAGTCTAGGGAGTGGAGGGTCAGGTGAGTGTGCTTTCAATAAGTACCACAGTAGACCCAGCTTTGGGGAGAAGTTCCTAAAACTTAGAGCCAACAATACTTGTAAGGTAAGAACATACTTCCCACAGGCAGCACTGACTACTAGGACATGCTGAGCTCTGTGTCTGAGCTGGGCTAAGCTGCCAGGAGTCCTACATTATATAGATCCTGGCTTCACAGGGAAGAGTAAGACACAATGGCTCTGTCACAATAAGGCCACTAAATTCACAGCAATGATGACTTCAGAATAAAGCTCTTAAGACTACAGGGAAACAGCCCTTTCCTCTCCTGTCAGGTCTTTCTCAGGGTAGGCACCTGCCCTGAGACTATCACATGGTCATTTCTGGGCTGCACAAATTACTGAGCACAAAGGAACAGAGGACGGGGCCACACATGTCAAGTCATGGGGCATCTCCACCAAACATGTCGGACTGCTGTTGGTGAATGTCTTAGATGCCTTTCCTGGTTGGGCCGGATGCCCTCGTGTATCTGAAGAGCTAATCTGAAAAGAGGCTGGCAAAGGACTTCCTCAAGCTCCGGATGGTCTCCGCTTTGGCTTCATCTTCATTGGCTGAAGACCGGAAGAAGGAGGACTCAGAGAAGCTGAACGCATTTGTCAGGGACTGCGACTTGCTTGAAGATAAAAACCAGAAAGAACGTGAGGAGGGTGTTCCTAGTGAGGCAGTGAAGGGCTGTGACATGAAGGTATACAACAAGTACTCCCCATTCCCTCCCCAGGGAGAACAGGGTAGCAGGCGATGGCAGGGAGGGCTGTGTTGGGCATTGGGAAGCCCTTCACTATTTCCTCACTTTCAGTGCGGCTGAAACAGGAAGGGGTGGGAGCAGTGTGGGGACCAGAGAGAAGGGCAAGAGAGGTGGGGGGGAAGAGGAAGAATGGATAACTCAAAGGCTGTGTCTTTTGTTTGAGGCTAAAAGTCCCTAACTCCTAAGTATAGATCTGGGAATCTCACACCTTTTTCCTTTGATGAAAACAGACACCAGCACTTGTGGGCTCCTGGCCTCTCTTTTTCATCCACTGCCAAGATGGCCTCAACTTCAGAGTCTTGGTTCTGTCACAAAGTCATGTCTGACCTCAGGCCATGTGTCACTCTGGCCCTGGACTTTTCACAAGTGGCATGAAGATTTTGGTAAAATGATGACCTCTGGGTCCTCTTGGTTCCTTCTATTTTTCTCTTATTTCAAAGGAACCTTCAGCTTGATCCCCAAAGTCTAATGCCTCCATTTCCCTGGTTTTGCAATCATTTTTTTAAAAGATAGGATCTTATGTAGCTCAGGCTGACCTCGAACTCCTTGTGTAGTTGATGGAAGCCCTTGGGTGCTTCCTAAAGGGTTTGATGATAAGCATGTACCACAACACCTTGTTTTATTCAGTGCTAGGGCTTAAGCCCAGGACTCTGACTTCTCTAGATTCATGTACCTGTTTTTAATGTGATCACAATCAACTCTATAGTCTTTCTGAGAGGAGCCTTAATATGAGGTTTGTGGAGTTCAGGATACATAGGAGTAAAAGAGATACTTTATCAGACCATGATTGTTAAGCAATATTATAATGAAAGAAAACCAAACCACCACACACACACACACACACACACACACACACACACACACACCACGCTCTCATACACACACATACTTTAGGAACTTATTTTTCCAAAGCAAGAGATTCAAAAACAAAAACTGTGAAGGCTGCGCTGGGGGAAAGCCAATACCACAGTGAAACATGAGGTTTGGCTTCCCTGGCTGCCTGGCTTGTCTCTTGATTCCCACTGGGTCTTTCTGGCTCTAGGACTCCTCTGGGACCTCCATCCCTCTCCTGAATGCTGGGTGCATCCAAGAAAGTCACACCTGTGTGTCATTCTCTCCTCCCACAGGGTCTGTGGACAGAAGTCCTGCCACTCATTAGGACTGGTGACAAGCCCTAGCATGCTGGCCTCTTGGGAATACCTCTGCACTCACAAGCAGAGGGCACCCGGTACAAGCCTCCAGCTCATCATCAGAGGCTGGCTCTGCTCATCAGCTTCAGCCCAGAGGCAATGACAACCCAAAGGTTTGCTTTTATACTGGGGCCAGAGTTCGTATGATGATCCCAATCAGCAAGTGGAAACTGTTGAACTGAGGAGGTGACACAGCAAGTTGGATGTAAGCAGCATTACTGGCTTGCTCTGAAGAATAAGAGTAGCCATGTCTCTTCCATTGTGTATGACTAGAAGACCTGGAGAGGTGACTCTCTGGACACCCAAGCCCAACCCTGACTCTGCCACTGATTTAGATGGGTGGCTCCGAGCAAAGTTTTCTTCTAAGTGCACAACTCGAGGGTGCTCACCTAGACTCTGAAAGTCCATGGCTTTTCTCTTGCTCCCTGAAGATTCTCTGTTGTACATCACTTTAAAGCAATGGTTCCCAACCTCCCTAATGCTGTGACCCTTTAATACAGTTCTTCATGTTGTGGTGAACCCCAAACCATAAAATGATTTTTCTTGCTACTTCACAACTGTAATTTTGCTACTGTTATGGATCCTAAAATCTGTGTCCTTCCGGTGGTCTTAGATGAACCCCATGAAAGGCTCATTGAAGGGGTCAAACCCCACAGGTTAAGAACCACTGTTTTAGACCTACAAGCAGGGTGGGTCACCCCCATGTTCCTGGAGCTGTTGCTATCTCTGTCAAGAGTGGCAACAGAGTCTGCATAGGGATACTAAAGCCAGTACATGTGGCTCTGAGGAGCTGGGGAGCAGACTACACCAGGGCCACCCTCCAAGGACAGATTTACTCCTTCCTAAGGGCTCCCTACAGTTCTCTGTGCAGCACAGCACTGTAGAGGGGACTCTGGGTGGAACAAAGTCTACTAGTTGCCTCCTTTGTTACCCACACTTGCCCAGACAGAGCTGAAGGTAAAAACTGAGATGGAGTTAAGTACTTCCCCCTTCCCTCTGGGCAGCTGATTATATACTATTAAATCAGAAAGAAGAAAGACTTGAAGGCTTTTCTGTTTGTTTTTAAGTTTAGGAGACATGCATATGGAAAAAAAGAGTGGGAGCCCTAAGTTTGTTCAAGGCTAGACACAAAGGATCAGTAACCACTGCAATTCCTTATGAAGAAAGCGCTGGGTGTCAGCATCCATCTTAACCTGAGGCAAAATTTAATTTCCCTCTTTTCTCCCCTCCCAAGTCAATCTAGTCATTCTTTTCACACACGCCAGAAAACAAACATACACCCACAAATCATTACCACCACCATCAACCCCCCAAATCCTCAAACTTCTGTGGCAACTGAAGGTGGCTCTACTGTAGCTCAGAGGCCCACAGCCCATGAGGGGGACAGGAGAGGGGTAAGGAACTGCTGGGTTATCTTACTTGAGCTGTGGGTGAGGCTGGGCCTTCTGTGGTGGAGCAGCCTGAGGTGCCTGGGCCTCTGCCAGAGAGCTGCTGCTGAAGGATGCATCACCGTGGGTGGTGGTGGGGCCGCCCGGCCTCTGAGGAGCTGAGGAAGAGGAGGAGGAAGAGGAGGAGGAAGAGGAAGAAGATGGCAGTGATGGTCCCGAGGGGAGCCGACGTGGAGGCAGCACCTTGCCTGAGGGCTGCATTCCTTGGGGTTGCCCAGGACCCCCTAGGTTCAGTACAAGAAAAACTTCATAATTTAACCATATCAAAGGGTGTTTCTTTTTTAGTAGAATCTATGTCTCAAATGGTGTGGTTAGATGATTGTTAATAGGATATGCAATTTAAAAAAAAAGGATATGCAATATTGTATGTAGCTACCCAAGGCTCTGGAGGGCTGTGAAGGGAGTCCTTAGACAAGACATCCTCACTGTACCTCCTCAGAGACTCAGCAACTTAGTCACAGTGGAAGTCAGAAGGGCAGGGAAGAGGGCAGAGTATTGGGAAGCCCCACAAAGAGAAGCTCCCTTACAGACAGTCTCCAGACCAAAGGGACTCTGCTCTGTTTCCCAGAAGTCCTCAGAAGAAGCCACCCTGCTCTGAGGCTTCCTAAGAGCCCCAGATTCTACATACACAATGCAGGAGAGGGCAGGGGACAAACAGGAGAATAGGGATTAGAACACCTAAGAAACATGAGTAAACATGAGTAACACTTTCCTCAGCAAGACACCAAGCTTCTGTGCACCATAAACCACCTAAAAGTCCTGCCATTACATTTTAAAGATAGTAGTTGTTTCAAAGATGATAACAGATGAAAGAGTTGTTCAGAAAGGAGTCTGGGCTTCCAGATCGCCAGTGCCTGACGCTGTTTCCACGGCTCTGCCCTTCATCCTGCTCCAAGCCTGCAGGTGCCTCATTGCCACAGCCATCCCACCTGGGCTCCACTGGAGCGTTAACTCCCACGACCAGGATCAACCCTTTCTTCCCAGGCATTCTTTGCCTGAGTGCCATCCTCAGGGGCCCCAGCATGACAAACCATTCAGGTGTGTGGGGAAATTCTCCAGACATCCAAACCTTAGTCTCCTCCAGGGATGTTGTGAACACCATCTGGCAAACAGCCCCTTAATAACAATATACCTTTCACCCAATATAAGACACAGAACCATCAGATAGATGGCTTGTTGAGAAAAAAGTCCCTCTTTTGTCTGGGGGCAGGGGAGGACAAAGGACAGAAAGTGTGGTATCAGTTCATATTTTTCAGAAGGGGATTCTGCACCTCTCTGAAGTCGAAAAGACCCCATGGTCACACGCTGACTAGTGGAAATTATTCCAATAGACCTGGAAAATCCAGTTTCTCACCCCAGAGTTTAAGCTCATGGGCCTGCTGCAGCTAAGACTGGTTCTGTTAGGTTCATAGAAAGCAGAATACCCCTACGTCCTCTGCAGAGGCAGAAGTGTGTCTATGCTACACCCAGGATTACCAGCTCGTTTCCCTTCTATGTGTCATGAGCTCCCCTTTATCATCAGTCACCAATTAATAGTAAGTTATGCTACGCATAGCTAAAATACATATGTAAAGTATGTGGAATTCTACATATTTAAGGAGTTCAAAGCCAAATCAGATAACCAGATTCAGCCTCCTGAAGCCTGACACCAAGACTATTACTTTGTTAGCATTATTACTGGGTTGTTTCTGGTCAAGGAATTCAGGTTGATAGCTCAGCCTCCTGGATCACAAACCTGAGTGCTTTCCCACCTGTACAGAGGTAATCGAACAGCCAGAAACTTTACAACTTAACACTGAAGACAGATATAACTTTTCCTTTATTGCACATTGAGCTGTACAAGAGAATCACAAAAGGGAGATGCTTTGTCACATCTCCAGCATGGCTGAGGGGCTCCCAGCCGGGTCAGTACAAAAGAAGGGAACAACACTGGAAAAGAAATGGGAACGAAACACCTGAACAGAAACCCTACACTGTGACAAAAGTGTCCCCCAGGCCACAGAGTTGTCCCTTAGCATGCTGCCTGAGGGCACGTGATAGTCAGGTGCTGCTATCTGCTTGCGTGTGGCAGTGGGAGCTGTAATCAGCTTCTAACCCCCACCTGAGAGGCCTTGGCTGACGCCACCCTGTAGCCTGACTGAATTCAAATGGCAACTTTATATTTGTGGCTCACAAATGTCACATGAAAAGCACCTGGATGTAACACACTGATAACATGCAGAGAAGCAATACCACCATCAGCTCACCACTTGAACAAAAAAAAATTTTAAAAACAAACAAACAAAAAATGTATTCCTCCATTCTGGGAAATTCCTGTATTCTCTTCTAGCATTTCTTTAGACCAGGAGGTGTTTAAGGTCCTGATTCTTAACCCACCTGGAAGTGCATATGCATATGTGTATATTTACAAATGACTGAATACCATCTTCATCTAAGGGAAAGGTCACAGATGACGACACTTATACTGTATGCCTTTCTCTAGAGAGTCAGAATTTTCTAGAAAGCAAAGAGAAACCAGGGCATGTGCCCCTTGACTCAATGACATATAACCAATACAGCTTACTCCTCAGACCTGGTAATCCAGAACCCAGTCATGTCACCACAAAGTGGGGAACCTAAAAGTAGAGCTAGAAGCTTTTCTTCTAAAAGGCAGAATGCTGAGCTCCCGTACGGGCTGTGGGATTAGAGAAGGCCACTTGAAACCCATTCCCATCCTTGCCCACAGATGGCAAGATGAGGTACTGACTCAAGTTCTGGCTTAATTAACAACTATGTCATCTGCCCAGGGCTCCTTGCCACAAGGAAGGACAAATACACCAGCAATGGTTTGCCAAGGTATGGTGCCTCTGTCTAACACACCCACCTATATCTCAGACAGGCTTTTTTCCAGAAAGCTCCCTGGTTTGGGGTCTCCAAAGAGGCCAAGGCTGAGAACTAAGGTGGTCAGGTCCAGAGCTGTGTAGGCAGAATACCCACTCAGGTGGCAGGAGACATACATATCTGATCTGGTCTCCTGCTAGGGAGCCTGGGGAATGGTCACCTTCTTCTTAGACTATTGAGACTGGGCACTCCCTGCATTCTCTGTCCAACACTGCTGGAGAATCAGCTCTGCTTATAAGTCAAGCTTTGAGGAATACACATCAGCCTGGTTCCACAGAAGCACACACAGCCAACTGAGAAACAGCAACAAAGAAACAACTGCAGGCACTGAGATCAACATACGGAAAACACGAGATCACTTAGGTATTGCACATCGGCGGCCCCTTATTTCTTTTTTTAACCTTGTAGCTAATTAATAATGAAAACGAAGGGTACACTGGGTATAAAATACAGAACACATTCCTGGAAGCAGCTGGTTCTTTGCATTTCGTCACTAAAAACACAAGAGCTCTACAGGCACAGCCAGCTTATTCACACACACTTGAACTGCACCAGACTGTAGCGAATGGAGAAAGATGGATGCCTTCAAGTTCACTGGGTGAACTATGAAAAGTAGACCTGGGAAATCTCTTAGAAGTGCTATCTATTTACCCTAGTCATGCAGGGAGGAAGTTAAACACAGTTCAGTGAAGACCCAAGCACTCGTGGAGGTAAGTGCGAGAAGGTGAGGCTGAGCCTGAGGAAGAGGAGAGAAGCTGGGCTGTCTTTGTGGTGGCTGTTTCTCCCCATCCACCCCAGTGCTAGGATCTCATCCCTCATTATGTGATGCTTTAAAAACACTATCAAACCACCCAGAAGATAGTCACACTGGACTTAAGAGAGGCACGATTCTTTTGTACACTGTTGACAAACAGCCCTGGAACCACACGTTTATACAGAAGAACGTAGAAGCATTACAAGCACAAACAGGGACAGGTAAACAACCAGACAGGGGGCTGACACTGCATAGGAGAAACAGTCCAGTCAGCACTGAGAGGACACAGCAGTGTACCACGGAGCATCTGCCGCTCCCCTCCCCGCCTTCCTTTCTTTCCTCTTCTTTTTGTTTTTGGCTTAAGTTTTCTGTTTTGAAAATTAACTACTGATTGCTTTAAGAAGCTTGGACTTGTTTTGGACCTACTGCAATGCCATTACAGTCGAGAATATACTGTAAACAACCTTGAGGGGGTGGCCGCTGAGGAGGGGTCTTGCTGGAGTCCGGTTCCTTAAGTGTTCCACTCTGGAAGACAAAAATAAAAAAAAAAAAACCACAAGAGATAAAAACCAAAGTTCCAAGCAAACGCCAAAGACAAGTGCAGTGGAAGTCACGCTGGGTCTGCTCAGGAAATCCTGACGTGCAGACCACCAAGGACCCTCAGCCTCTGGGCTGTGGCTGGCTTTGAGTTGGAAGTATGGGGCTTGGAATTACTGATGGACGCCCACGGCCTCCTCAAACCTCTTCCATTTTGCTCACTGTAGACTTACTGTACCTGGAACTTTAAGTCTGTGCTTTGCCGTCACCCCACACCCTCGCATCCAGGTCCTATTTGTACTTACTTTGTACCCAGCTTCTGAAAAGAAAGCAACTGGGTTGTCCGTGGCTCTCAGGGAGGGGCGGAGATGAGTTCTGGGGTAGGGTGGGGTAGATGTGTGAGCTTGTATGTGCCTGCGTTCTAATCGTGTTGAACTGTTGGCTGGGTTCACTTCAGGGGCTACTGGGGGTCTGATCTACTCTTTGGGCTAGGCTGTACTGCCTGAGAGAGGGGGACCTGAATGAGGGTAAGATGCTAATAGTGGTAAAGTGCTCAAGGCCATGTTGTTTTGCTGTCTTAAAATGCAGAATTATAGTCTGCCCGACGGCATGACTCCACTCCTACACTTCCTCTCCTCCCAGCTGGGATTCTGATTATGTCCTGACAGGATCAAAGATGCATGTGACTTCGTTTGTCTCACACTTGTGTTTCAGGCGGTTCACGTTAGGGGTTTGTCTTCAGTGTGCCGGAAACATTCTCTAAAGCCAAAGTGTGCCAAGTGGGCCGATGGTGATGTCAGAGTGTGCCTCCCCAAGCAGGGCTGCAAAGTGGGTTAAATGTGCCCTCGGTGTCTCTGACTTCCCTCTCAGCCCTGAAGATAAGGCCCAAGCCCTATTCCCACACCAGTGCCATTTCCTCCCTGCTCTCCACTTCCCCTGTGGCTGAGACTGGCCATGTCTCTCCTCCTGCTCCCTGTTTTTTAACTCAAATACCCTTGAAGTAGAAGTGTTCTCTTCCCAGTACTCAGTCATTCAATAATGACATGACTCCAACTGTATAGAAGTTGGTACAGTACCAGGCCCGACCTTTGCTGTGTCCTTAGTAACTCACAGCAGGGAAGCCCATCTTACTTGTCAACCACCTTTAACAACAAAGCATCCCTTTCTTCCAAGCACCCTAGTTGGTTTCAGAAGACCTGCTCTGAGCTCTGACATTGAGATACACACTCAGTATTAGGTCAGTTGGTGGCCACCAAAGCCACTCATGCACCAGGGCTCCTCAGTTCCTCCCTCCTGGAACCATCTTCTAATTACCAGATTTGATTAAGCATTTATCAGTTTTGCTTAAACTATAGTTTCCTAATCTTTCTGACTCATCTCTCCATTCTTTGTTCCCCACGGCTACTGTTACCCTCTTAAAACCTCTTCCTAAGTGTGCCACTTAATTTCTCTTGAAATTTTTGAGTGTTTACTGTGTCCCACATAAATGAGCCCTTTATGTGACCGCTCCTTTACACCTAACAATAGCTGTATGTAGTAGATGCTGCTATATCAAGATTCCCAGTTGCTTCAGCACTGTTGGAATTAACCTCCCTAGCCTTCAGTTCCCCACATATCCTAAAAATACACATGCCTTTTGGTCCCAACCTTATTGGTTAGTCTCTTTCCTAGGCATTATGCTCAGTGTCATGGCCTTTCATTACCCAAACCAGAATCTCAGGTATGGGGCAGCACAAGGCTGACTAGACTGGTTCTTGCCAGTGCTTTCCCTCGGGCCTCACAGAAGGCACTCACCATGCAGGCTGACCCTGGCTCTCTTCAGTCACAGAAATATACACATGTGAGACATTCAAGGATAAAATGAGCCCCAAAGTGCCCTTCCCAAGGCTTTGGAGAGAGAGGCCCCAGAGGCAGTCCTCAGGGCTAGAGCCTGGGAATGTGCCTTGGCTACCCTTGATGGCGCCTTAAGAGTTTCTCCTGTCCCTGGTTCCACTGAGGCTATGGATGGAAGACTTCTCAGGGGCTGAGGGAAGCCAGGAGGAGAGTCCCCTAGGACTGTTCCTTGCCAGGCTGAGACACTCTGGCTCCTCCTACAAGCCTGCTGTCTGCTAGGGGCTGATGGCTTATTCCCTATGGGGTTTGGCTACCACGGGATCTGTCTCCAGTCACCAAGAGCCTCCTGGGATGCTGAATTCCACAGAAGTCTGGCCACTCTGGCGTCACTGCCAAAATCTGGCACATAGCCAGCCCAAGGCAGGAACTCGTGGTCAGCCTGAGTAGCAGAGTTTCTCTCAGGAAGCTGGTTGACTCAAACAGGTAAGAAGGTTTAGTCCAGCTCCTGTGGTCAGCTGCACACAAACAGGGAGGGGAAAGCAGCCCTTTAACTGCCTACAAAATGAAGTCCCTTGAAACCCTGAGCTTATGGAACGACTGCAAGTGGCTGTCAGTCAGATGCCACTGCCAAAACTGATGTGGCCGAAGGTGCATTTGTGTCTAAAGAGGGGAGGGGAACCCTCCCTTCTTGCTTGGTCAGGCCTCATTAGAAAGCAGTCACCACTCTGGGAACCTCCTTGAAGGGGTGCATTGGCAGGGTCTGTGAAGAGATAGGGGTTTGAGAGACTGGAAACACTTTATGAGATTTGACAAGTTACATCTCTGAGTCTCCGTTTCCCCAAATGGTCAGACTACAAGGATTAAATGATGATGCAACCCTGGCAGCACCAGAGTTAGTGTCAATCATGTCAGTGGTAGCCTAGGTAACAGTGACTGTCCCACCGTGAGAACTCTTCAACTAGCACCTAGAAAAGCTCTGGCTGGAGACAATGTATAGGGGATGCAAGTTGTCACAAGCAGATGAGGTCTGCTGACTCCTCCAGCTCCAGGCCTCCACTAAATTTTTGTGCATTTTTGAGTTCTTTGGATGACTGAGGTAAGAGATAAGCCCTTCTTAGCAGTGCAATCTTGAGGTAAGAAAAGCCCCAGGGCGGCTGGGCCTGAGCAGAGATATTCTGCAGGCCTGGGCTTTGAGGGACTCGGTGAGGAGAGCAAGCTGTTGTCCATAGAGGCTTGGTAGGCTAATTAATAGCCTGCTCTGCTGGGTCTGTGGGACTTTAGCAATCAAAGGGGCTGGGGGCAGGAGGGATGGATGTCCCATGAAGCAGCTGGTGAAGTGATAGGTGGGGCATCTGGCTATCAAGGAAGGAGAGCGAATTTCCTCATACGGTACCACAAGTGCCCAGGTTTCCCTTTCGTTCTTTTCCCTTCACAGGCACACCGAAAAGCCCTGGTGCATGGTATTACATAGAATCTCCTGATCTGGGGGTCAGAAGATCTAGCTCTCCTTAGCAGCCAGGTGACTCTGGATAGATCATCTTCATTGTCTTTCCTGATATGCAAACACATACAGAATTACAAGTCCCATATCTCACACAAGGGTTTTAAGGCTTAAAAACATCAAATGAGCTTTATAAACTGTAAAGTCCTAGCCAGTGAATGATATAAGGAACATCACTGTTTTTATTTAAATAAGAATAAATCGACAATGTGAGAACTACATGTATCAATGGAGAAGACATTACTAAATAGCTTCCTGTCATCTTGTGCATACGGTAGTTCTTGTGTGTGGGATTTTGGGTTGGATTAGACCATGCCTTCTCTCTGTATATCACTGCCTTAGTTTGGTCAAGATCCACTCAATTGCAAATCACTGGCCTGAGAGAGAAACCTAGCTCAGGCTGAGGATCTATGGGGGTTTTGCTAAAGGTACATCTAATTTTCCACCCTGTGGCTTTTGTTAGAAAGACTGGCAGAGGAGCTCCTATCTAAGTGAGGCCCCAACAGGATGGAAAGCTGAGGAAGGAAAGACATTGAGTGACTCAACTTTTGAGAATTGTTGGCTTAACACCAGCTGCCCCCACCAGGAGGAAGGCCTGTGCTTGCTCAGCATATCTGAGACAGGAAATTGGGAAAGGGTCCCAGGGTCTGGCCCCAGGAAAGGGGCCAGGCCAAGCTCCTTGCTGGCCACGCCACAGAACTATTCTGATCAGCTCCCCCAGGCCTTGCTTCCCCGGTCCAGTACTCCAGGGAAAATGAAGCAGCAGGAAGGAATGTGGTCAGGAGGTTGTAGAGCAAAGGGGACAGTATGTTTTCAGCACCTTGAGACCTTTCCGGATCACCCTTGCAGTTGCCACTGCCCCCCTTCCTTCCTCTGCAAGGGTATAAAAGGGATCCAGGGATGAGATGATGCCCCTTCCTTCCCAGGGGAATTACTCCATGGGCAAAAACCATTGCCTGGATAGTGGCCCTCCCATAACCTGAGGACACCAGAAATGGTCCATGGGAGCTCTGAGGATCAGGTCACCCTTGGTCAGAATGTCAGTTTTGAGTGATTAAAGATGTCCATGAAAGTAAAGACAGTCCCAAAATAACCAGTTTCTCTTAATAGTTTGTTAAGGGATCTAGTCACTGGTGGATTTATCTGAACCTGCCCCCACTCTCCTGGAGTTCTCAGCTTCTACTCACTGGGGAACACGTTCTCGAAAGCCAGTCCTGCTGTGGGAATCAGGAAGGCCTTGGTTTGTCCTAACTTTACCTCTTAGAACAAGTGAAATAGCCCTGACACGGGACTGGAGGGACGGTTGTGTCTCTCCCTAATTGTCCAGCGCTGGAGGCTATTCTCAGAGTGAAGAGATTCCTTCTCAGTCTTGGTCTCCTTGTACAAGCTCACAGAAAAATTTATTTAGTTTATTCTATGTGTATGAATGTCTGCCTACATGTATGAATGGGTACCATGTGCATGCTTGGTGCCCACAGAAGCCAGAGAAAAGTGTCTTTAATCCTATAGATAGCTGTGAGTTAGGAACTGGACCTGGGTCCCCTGCTAGAGAAGCCAGTGCTCCTGAGCACTAAGCCATTTCTCCAGCCCCCAGTCTTTTTATTCTAAATTCTTCCCACTACCTCTCCCAGGTCTGGTGGTTACATGCAGCCTGGAGCACAGTACTCTAGTTCTGGAAGATTCTGAGAGCTACTTGCCTCATCAACCTCCACCCATCCTGTCACCACCTACCCACCCAGTAAGTAGCTTATCCTGCTGAAATCTGAACATTAATATGACAGTCACATGGTCCAGAGCAGAAGTTTCTGCTCTCAGTATCGGTGAGTTGATTCCTTAACACAAGGTCAAAGCCTGTCTTCCAGCAGATTTACCTCTGGGACCATTTCTAATCCATGACAGCATCAGAAAGCTGAAGACATTGAGTCATAGCCTTCTGGAAACAGCTGGTAGTCAACTGAAGTTCCTTTAGCTTATATTGTTTTGAGACAGAGGTCCATATGTACTAAGCTAGCATTGAATACACTGTATAGCCAAGGCTGACCCAGAGCTTTTGATTCTTGTGCCTCCACCATAAGAAGGCTGAGATTACACCTGGTGTATGCCTACGCTGGGGACTGATCCCAAGGCACGCACACTTGAGGCATAGTATACAAGAACTGTACCAGCTGAACTACATCCTCTGCCACAGTTCTCTTACTTTTGTTCATACAGTAGATGAGCCAGAAGCCTCAACATCCTGGTCTCTCCTCTCAGTTGGAATCCATCTTGTTATACTACCACCCTTGGACCAGAAGCAACATTCAATGTGTTATCTGATCAGTTCAGGGAGAGAGAGAGAGAGAGAGAGAGAGAGAGAGAGAGAGAGAGAGAGAGAGAGAGAGAGCGCTTCCTTTTATGCCAGATGCACATCAATGCAGGTCAATGGTTCCCAAGGCCTGGTTTTAAACTTGGTCACTGTGGACCTCATCCACAAACCAAACAGGGAGCTGGCAAAATACATAACAATGGGGTACTGGAGAAAGACCAGGCCAAGACTCTCTGAATCAGCATCTGAAATTCTGGCCACCTGAAGGCCTCTGCCTTCTTTCTGGAGTCTGGAAGGCAGCTCTCAACTCTCTACAGCCCCAGCTTCAGGCCTGTCTCAGATCCTGATGATTCATCTCACATGTCTCAGGGATTTCCCAATTGTCAAGCTGTTCTTGACATATTCAGTGGCCCTGGGTACTAGATTTTTCCTAAGCCCTAGAGATGAAGCAGTAAGCAAGTTTCTACTCTAAATGACTAAGTATGTTTAGGGGATGGGACAGCAGGGGTACTGGGAAAGAGGCTAAGTATGGAACACTGAGGCTCTGCAATCATTGGCCACCAGGTGTCACTGCCACCCTGAGAACCAGTGTAGAGGTTTCATTGCATGGGACAGCCTAGAGGCTAACAGGCTAAGACCTAGTCACTGACAGCCAAATAAAGCTTTGCTATTGACTACTCGCTCTGCTTTTGGTGATGTGGGCAATGCCTCCCTGATTCTTGGGAGGATGCACAGCAGTTAGCTAGCTTACGTTTTCCAAGTCACAAGTCTGTCCTGATCCTCTTCTATATTACTGGGCAAAGAGCAGATCATGGGGCTATGTGATTCAAGTCAGACATTCTCATTCAGCCTGTGGTTCCTTGGTCACAAATGAAGCTAACAAGAGTGGCTTGAGTGAGGAGAGGCATACATGGCACATGCAGGGGCTTGGCAGGAGATGTGACATGTAGGCTGGGACCCAGGCAATGATTCTTGGTTTATATCTCTTCTGCTTGCATGCTACCAAGGGTCCCTTAGGATCCTGACATTAACTCCAAATAGAATGATAGGGCCATCAAAGGTATTGATTACAAATGGGGGACACATCATCAGTTATGTTCTGTGAAGCCTACCACAGGGGCAGATAGCAAATTGCTAGATAGGAATTTAGTAGCAGGTCATTACAAATGACAAGGGTAAACTATTCCTAAATGCAGAGGTATTAAAAATAGATTTATATTTGTTATTGTGGTTTACATTTTCTACAGACAACTGACTGTAACTTGGGCAAACTGCTTTCCACCACCTTTTTTAGAGTACCTGTGATGTTCAGTCATGTTCTGCATAACAATATTTAAGTCAATGATTGGCCACATATATGCTGGTAGGCTCATTAAATTACATTGCCTAGTGATGGCCTCATAGTTTGTATAGGCCTGCACTGTGTTGAAGAAGTCACATGAGATCAAAACTCTCCAGGAGTATCCCAGTTGTAGAGCCCTGTGTGACTATAGTCAATGGCTGCTAGATTCTGGATGCTTTGTTAAGCCCTTTAGATGAAATGGTGAGCAGATTTCTGTTTTCAAAGAGCTTGCATCCTGGCAGGAGTAATGAACAAAGAGGGAACAAGAATCTCGCCTGATAGGAAGTGGAAAAACACAACTCCAGGAGGGAGAGGCAGCAGCTGCTGAGCAGGCGGCAACTTTGGATGACTGAAGAAATGTTAGTTATACTGTCGTGAAAGTTTCTTTATCGAAACAGTGAGCTGTGCCAAAAACAAAAGAGGGAAATCATTTTAGGGTGTGGTTACAAGAGAGACATGGGCCTTTGAGATTATAATGGTTAGGACATGGGACACAAAATGTAGGAGGGGACATGGATGAAAGGTAAGTGAGAGCCTATGTAAACAGCTTGGGGAAATTTAGGCAAAGGGAAGGGATAGGGTGTTGGTGGAAAAG
The DNA here is from genome assembly GCA_036184795.1 of Tokudaia tokunoshimensis. Taxonomy (NCBI): domain Eukaryota; kingdom Metazoa; phylum Chordata; class Mammalia; order Rodentia; family Muridae; genus Tokudaia; species Tokudaia tokunoshimensis. Next base: position 136,502,584 of record BTHU01000002.1, on the reverse strand, counting down.
CAAGAACTGTGCTTTGGCTATGCTGCATTCAGTCAGGTGAATGAAGGTATGATGTGGGCAATAGACACGTGACTTGCAAGGAGTGGTCAAGGCAGGAGATAGAGGATGGCTGAGCTGACCAGGGACTTTACAAATTCAGGGTACATCTAGAGATTTATCAGAAGTGGGAGGGTCAGAAAAGAAAGCAGGGAAGGAAATATTAAGATCAGGCTGCCCTGATTTAAGTTATTCCACATTGTATAAAACAGTTGTTGTTTTTAGACTGTGCCTTGTTCTGGGGGACTCCATTTCATAAGCAGCTTTGGGCTCCATTTTGAAGATGAAGGACGCCTGTGCCCTTGGGTGCGTATGAGCACATCACCATCTCTCCAGCACCATCTATTTGGCATTAACTAACAGAGGGCTGTTCCTGGAGTAAAAAGGATGCCATCTTATAAATTTATCAAGGTACATCAAATCACACCAGGGAAACTGAGCCTAAGATCGTATTGGACACAACTAGACAAGAAAAGGTGTAACTCTCTCACCAGTCCCAGAGGTAGATCCCCAGAACTGCAAATGGTAACACCCCTCACTAACCTATCATCTGACCAGCTTGTGCATGAACTGAGGACTGGCAGATGAGATCTCCTGACTATCCTTGGACTTCAACTCAGTCCCCACTGTTGATCTGGCTATTCAATTTCCTTCAGCCTACAGGACACAGACTGCTATTCATCTGCTATTTTCTGTTTGTTCCTCACTCCAGACCTATCCTGCCCATTTGCCTCTGCCTTCAGACTCAACCCCACACTCCACTTTCAGACCTGCAGCTGAAGTGACACCTACAGCTGAAGTGACAGCTGCTTCTTCAGCTTCTTCCCTGCATCGAAGCTTGCGTCCTTCATCTTATCAATAGAGATTTTATTTACATTCCTATCAGCCCCCCTCTGAAAAGCTTTTGATTTTAAGCTAGTGTAGCCACTTTTTAATCTACATACCCACATAGAGAGAGTGAGATACTGTATGGTGTGTGACGAGCAGCCTTAGAGTTAATATTTGTAATTAAGATTGCAATGAAAGAGCTGTGTTGCCTTAGCGAGGTTGCCATGAAAAGGTGGGGGATATCTGACGAATTGTCTCCACTAAAAACATTATACCCTGTAGATTTATTGCCATTCAATAAATTCTGACATGTGGATATGAACAAACATGTCTGTCTGTTTGACACTACACACTCATGACAATAAGTCACTGAGGCAGAAGGAAAAACAGGAAGAGTGTGGTCACAGAGGCTCATCATAGAGCATCTTGAAGAAGTCAACTGTATCAAATGCAGGTGAAACCAGGACAAGAAGCGAAGTAACAATCAGACTTGGCGGCATGGAGACAACTCTGGTGAGAGCAATTTCAGTGGGATGGTAGCTGAAGAATGCCAACAGAATACACGGAAAAAATAAGGTCTGACAAAGACACACGACAGTGGATAAAACAGAGTGAGCAGTAGCTAGAAGGGAATGGACTTGAGAAATGTTTTAGTGTTCTTTGTCTTTTAATGGCAGATGTTTATATATGAATGTGACCATTTGGAAAGGATAAACTAGAGAAGGAAAGAGAGGGGACACTTCAAAACAAAAGGGGAGGTCCAGATCCCAGGTGGAGTCTAGGCCTTAGAAACAGATTCCAGTGGGTAAAGTGCAGGGAGGTAGGGAGGTGGACCACAGGAAAAGAAGGCAGCTGCTCTGAAGGTGTGCCTGTCCCTGAGCCTGGGCTTAGAATGGTGAATGTTTTCTCAATCATCAGCAAGGAGTCCTTATCTAAACAAAACAGCGTCTGGAAATGTGACCAGTACAGTTGTAGCTTCAAGGCCCAATTTTTGCATCCTGCCAGATGTTGGACTGGCTTCTGGGCAACCTGAGGTCAAAGTACAGACTCAGGAGCAAGTTAATACAGGGTACAGAAGACACCAGGCAGGGGGGGAATTCAGTCCCCACTTCTATTTAGGATACAAACAACCTTTGGGCAGGGACCACATCTCATTCACTGCCTAAGTCTTAAGGTTATTAGGCCTTCATTAGGCAAGGAAAAACACAGAGCAAGCCTGGTCCTTGCTCACGAGGGGCAGAGGTATTTGGAAAACTTGCTATATTAACTTAATCATGTGTGCAGGAAAGAACTTGGCCTTGCCAAAAGAGAGGCTTGGCTTTTGAGTCAGGCTTCCAGGAAGTAACCTCTAAACTCCCATGATTTCTTGAAGAATCAAAGTATCATTTCGATTCACAGTGGGCTCCTTAGGCTGCATGTATCAGTTTGCCATCTAGGGAGGGAGGGATGTGTGGATAGTTCAATCAGATCAATCAATTAGGGTTAGGTAATGAAGTCCCAACAATGACTCTGAACAGTGACGCTCAGGTGACCCCTCTGATTGGTAATATCCCTGAGAGTTCTCACGAATGGATTCAGGGAAAGGGATATGCTCCAAGGGCAGTAGGAGCTTGGTTTTAGGACCTTCTCAGCTTTTTCATATGCATTTTCCTGTGACTTGGTTTTGATCAGAATTGTTTTCCACAACATGCAGTGACTGTGACTACAATTCTCAGTGAGTTCCCTGATGCCTGCAGAGCTCTATTAGAACTCCAGAACTTTCAGTTGATCTCAGAAGGAAAGGTGGTCTTACTGAGTAATGTCCTCTATTAGTTAACCAGGCCTTAGTAAGACATTATGGAGGACTATGCCCTCAGACTTTGTGGTCTGGCTAACTGTAGGTGACCCTGGTATTGGATAGAATCTAGAAATCACCCATTTAACCCCATTTCACAAGTGAGGAAACAGTCTGGAGAGGTTGGGAGGGAGGGTGTGTTATAACAGAGGAGGGAATCACCTCTGAGTATCCTGATTTTCCAATGTGGTCTGCTAAGATGCTTATACTGAAAATATATATTGTTTGTTTTTTTTTTTTAAAAAAAAGGGGGATATTATGGTTTGGATATGATTTGGGTGTTCCCCTTAGGGTTCCTGCACTGAAATTAAGTCTGCAATGTGATTAACAGGTTATTGTTAACTATTTACAAAGACATTCTAGGATTTGGAAGGTAATACTGGGACCCAAACATCTTGATTTCATTACATTTACAAAATTACAAAAGTTTGTAACCAGTAAGTGATTTACCAGAGCCAGATGTCAGAAGAAGGGAAATGCTCACCAGAGGTAATAGATGGTATGACACTGCACAATGCTACCCTCAACTTGGATATCCCAAAGAGTGAGCGTCTACCTCTGTTAGCCTAGAAGCTCCCATTTTCTCTACAATCAAAAAGGATGGAAATACTCCACTCCCCCACTCTCAAATTTATTATGCCTTACTGTAGAGATCTGGCTGGTCTGGCATTCAATTTATAGACCAGCAGAGATTCGCCTGCCTCTGTCTTGTCCATTGCTGTGATTAAAGGTATATGCCATTGGGCCTGGCTCCAGAGAAAATTTCAGGGCACAAAAGATACTTAAATTGGATCACCCATGATAGAGTAACAAACAGACCCAGAGAGGGATCTAAATTATCAACTGCCACATTGTTTCAATTTAATCAATTTTGTTGAAAATATTTGTTATACATCATGTTTCTACCTACCTTAAAAGGTATATATACTACTGACTAAAATAACAAATCTTTTGGCAATTCAGGTTCATTATCCTGAATATCAATATTTCTATCTATGATTCTGCAATGCTCAAGTGTTTAGGGCAAGCAGCCTCTACCCTAAATAACCTAGTCTGGTTTTCCCTGCCAGGTATAAATGTTCAGCCCTATATTCTTTCTCACTGAAGGATTTCTAGAAGGCTGCTAGCTTGCTAGTGAGTGCAGTGTAATCTTGGATGGTACTCACTCATCTCCACACAACATACTGATGCTTCTCCAAACCTCAGACTGTAGGATCCAAATCCAGATTGGGCTTCTTGCATATGTTATCCTTCCTGGGTTCTTAATGTTGTTCTGCCTTATTTTAGGGTTTTTTTCTTCTTTTAATTCTCATGAAACTCTAGGGATATAGGCTATGGTCACCTTCTCTCAACTATTGCTATGGACCTTGTCCAAGGTCATAAAGCCAACAGATATAGGTTTACAATTCAGACTTGACATTCATTTCAAAATGGACACTTTACACTATTCTATTTCTATATTTCTATTTATATCCCTATAACTCTTTCAAGTTGAATTTTGAAGGAAAGGTTTCTAAGAGAATCCTAACAAAAATGGCAAAACCTAAGCTTCATGAGAGGAAAGTGATTCCTCACAAAGTTACACAGATGCTTATGGGAAAAGTTCACTAATACTCAGTTCTGTAATTCATTGTTAACATTCTTACTGCCCTAATATATAGAAGTTCAGTGAAGAGAGTCATGGACTCAGAACAGAACTTCAGGCCTGAGGTCTTATCTGTTCTTTGGCATATTGTAGAGCTCCTGGGTCGAATATTCTACACAGGTTTATGTGAGTTTTCCAGTAAACCTGCATCTGACTATGAGGTGAGTCATGTATCACACCAACTGGGAACAGTCACCTTCTTTCACAGAAGCAAAAAGGATTTCTAATTTGAATTTTACCTTGTCAGTCTCCCTGACAACAGGGACTGACTTTTCTCTCTAAACCAGTAGCCTACTCAGAAAAATGCTACTCCACACATGGATGTCCCTCAGAGATCCCCTAGTTCAAAACGAGACACCCTGAGTCATAGGAGAAATGGGATGTAGCTCCCTGGAGTCTTCGAATTCAGGGTGAAGATCTAGTACTCTCTGCATGGTTCTGAAGCTAATACTGCAGACTGCTGAAGGGGGGAGGGCCTCTAAAGGGGAATACTTGAAGATAACCCAGAGAGGAAAGAACCAGAGAGAAGGAAGAGAGAGAACCGTGAATCCCAGCACATATCTGACCTCTTCTTCCTCCTAAGGCAACAGTGTCTGGAGCAGAGTCTTATGACTGTGCTGGGTCTCTTTGCAGTTCCTTACCTGTGGCTGTTGGGTGGTTAAAGGTCTCTGTGGAGACAGGGCAGGAGTCCTGGACAATAGCTGGTTCATCTTGCTGATGACTAGATCAGTGATGAGCTGTCTGTCCTCCACTTGGTGTTCCCCAATCAGTGGCATGCTACAGTCCATGACCTGGTGGAAGATGTGACCCAGGTGAGGAAGAAGTCTAGAAATATAAAGGCCCTCTAGGCTATGTGGGAATGGGTACAGTTTAAGTCAGCAAAGTATGTTGGTTAGCTAGAATGGTGTTCCTCAACAGACACAGGAACCATTTGTTCCTGCTGCAAACATCTGCCATGACCCCTTTCCTTTCCCTCCTTCTGGACCAGGGCTCTGAGATGCTACCTACTGGGAGTGGGAAGAAGAAAATATCAAGGAGAGGGCACAGCCTGGGGCTGGAAGTTCACAGGGAGAGGAGCAGGAAGACATGGAAGGGAATGCCTTAAGAGCAGGCAGTTTTCATCCTTTGACGTTTCAGTCTGTCTCCAAACACTCTCTGCTCATTAAACAGCCTATTCCTGTCCTTGCTCTTGACCAGTACACTTTTTCTGCTTGCCACTGATCTTGATTCTTCCTGCATCTGGGGCAATGTGTCCTTCCTTTAAGAAATGTCTGCTTTAGGAGACTCACAGACTCTGGCGGTCCAACTCTCAGTTGCAGAGGATAAGCAGGCTTACTGGAGAGGGTGATATGGTTATCTAGACAGCTCCATGCTAAGCAGGCTATGGAGTGAATTTTGAATCTAAAACCCGCGTTGGCTTCCTGATCCTGGTATTCTGAAACACCACTTCCTTTAGTCCCAGGAAGATTGAGCTCAGTGAGGTGGCAGGTGTTCACACTGACATAGTTTTCTCTTTAACAGGTGAAAAGAAAGTTAGCCAAGCTTGGTTAGGGGACCAGGCAGAGTACAGTATCTCCAAGGCTAAGAGATATTAAAAAGAACCACCTGTATCCAGGTGCCCAAGTTGACATTGATTCACCTGTGGCCACAAGCACACATTCATGGCAGAGAGGGTCCATTTCCTCACTTACTAAAGTGATTATGTTGCACTGACAATTCTCAAAGGTGGCTTTCTCAGAATAAACAAATGATACGGTCACTACAATGTCCCTATAACAAGTCAGGCTGGGAACCAGGACCTAGATGTGCTATCTGTTGCTCATTGTGAGGCTTGGCCAACAGCTCTCTACTTGGGAGAGGAAGCTTGCTATGCAGATCTGCCATCTTGGACCTTCATAGCTAGAGGACTCTAAATGTAGTATGGGATGTTCACACACTGTTTGAACCAAGATTCTGCTCCCAACCTGAGTGTTCCTACATACTGATCTGTTCATTGGGACAGACTTACCTCAAAAATGTAGTCTTTGCCATCTTTGCCATGCACAGCTTTGACTGCACAGATGTCCAGGCCACCAAACATATCAGAGCAGGCATCTACCCAGAGCTTGTACCTGGAGGGGATAGGAAGATGTCTAAGTCTAAGCTCACATCAAACCTACACTTTTGGTAAGGTCTTTTTGCCCAACCTTTCCCATCCCTCACCTCCACTCATCTTCCCCTTCCTCTATTCCACCAAGCACGGTCTCTATTTGTGGTGCCTCCCCTTCCCAATCCCCTGAACCTATAAGTATTTCTAAGCCTAGACTTAGACCTCATCTTCTCTTTTGGGAGCTTCTATGGTATATAACCTTTATCTCTGTAACAGCATTTGATTTGGCCCTGTCTGATCTGGTTTACTGGCTGTCAGAGCATCTGTGTTTATTATCTTGTCTACACAGAGCCTCCCTCCTTCAGATGTTGCTTGTTTCTAGCATGTCTTTATTGGCAGCAGCCTTCCATATGAAAGGATGGGCATCTCTTACTCACCGGTCTGACATGGCGATTTGCTCCAGCATTGCTGAGCCAGTGTTGGTCTTCCAATTCCCTGAGATGGATGTCCTCCTGAAACAAGTCCCCACCAGGAAAGGACAGGCTGTGAGCCACACCAGGAAAGTACAGGAATTCCAAAACTGCAGATCACTGGATCACCCCTGCATTCCCTACCAGAATTCCCCTGAGAAGCCACAGGGTCTATCATAGAGTCACCTATGATGCCTATGAATCTCTCAACAAAAGCCTATCTCAGACAGCTCTGGCTCCATGAAGCCTGTCCCGATTTATTCAACCAAAGGAGCTCTTGCTCTATTTCAAACCCCTACAAAACTACCTATACCTTACTGGTATCTTAGATCTACTTTTTCCTCAGCCATTTGAGCTGGGTTGAAAGCCAAAACTTGCCTAAACTATGTCAAAGTCTTGGGGTACTCTGCCTTATATGGCTAGCAGCCTGTCTACAATTTGGACTGACTCAGAGCAATACACGAATAGAATCCTACTAGCTCTCAGGAATATCTCCCACAATCTTTACCTGGACATTCTTTTAACAGTTACACTCTGAGGCTCTCTAGAATAGTAGCAGTTTGACCCTGATGAGTCACTTTCCCTTTTGGGCTTGTCTAGCTATCAAATAATTGACATACCAAGAACCAACCTTTTCTATGCTGTGCTTCACCCAAGAAGTGGTTCTATCCAACAACTTCACAGTTTAAATAGAGCCAACTAGTTCTGGCTAAGTAGGAGTTGGATGACCAAATTTCTGGATCTGGATTGCCCTTGACTGGCTGGGTGACCTATAGGTCACTCTACCTCTCTGACCCTGTCTTGTCTATGAACACAGTGTTGCCAGGAGGACCAACTGGACAGGCTTAGATAAAGAGAGCTATTTCTATTACTTATCAGCCTTCACCTGATAGCCCAATCAGAAGGGAGGGGGAACCTAGGGGACAGAAGTCCCCCTTTTACTATGGATGCTCAGAGCTGCCACACACTGTCATTGGCACTCAATGTTATGTGGAGAGTGCGGGTGGCAGCTCCCAGGTGTTTCCTCCCTGATGAGTTGATTCCAGACACTAAAAATCCCACAAACACAGCCTTTTCCAGAGCTTTACGGAGATGCAGTGAGTGAACTAATGGTATGACAATAACCCTCATATGTGAACAGCATGAAATACTTTCCAAAGTGCACCTCACTAACCCCACCCCAGCCCCTATGAACTGAAGGTAGAATGCTGTCCAGCTTTACAGATAAGGAGAATAAAACTCAGAAGAGTTCTTGCCTGTGATTGCATATTTAGTGAAAACAGATTCGAGATTTAGGAATTTTGGTTCCTAGCTAGTGATAGGAACCGAGTTGGTTCCAGCGTAATATCCTTTCCCATATACCTACTACCCAGCTCAGAAATGAGCCAAGATTCTCTAAAGCTAAATTATACCATGAATCAACAGCACTTAAGAGATAGCTACAGAATAGTCCATCTAACAGAAATAATAAGAAATCTGACTCTCAGAGGTCCATGAAACCTCTCAAATCAAGCACACATAAGCCACTAAAGCAATCCTTAACAACAACAACAAAAAAAAAAAGAAATAATTCCTTATTTCTTATCAGACTAAAGTGGAATAAAACTAAAAATCAAAAGCAAGAGAAATCATGGAAAATCCACAATTACATGGCAAATGAACACTTTGGAATGAATATCAGCTCACTGAAGCAATCAAAGCTAAAAACTTCCCAGAATCAAATGAAAACGAGAGCACAGCTGGCTAAAAGCTCTGAGACAGAGCTAAGGCAGCTCCAAAAGAAATGCATGGAGCTGAAGTTCTGATGTTAAAACAAACAAACAGACCAAAAAATAAAAATAAAAAAAAATAAAAAAAACCCAGCTAGGTCTCAAGGAAATAACCTAATGATATACCTCAAGACCCCAGGAAAGCTAGAAATGAAACCCAAAATGTAGTAACTGGTAAGACTGGAGATTAGGGTAGAAATTAAGAAAATAGAAACTAAAAGAATAATAGAACCTCAAATTTAAAACTTGGCTTTTTGGAAAGCACTAAGCAGAAGAAATAGAAAACTCCAAACAACAAAAGTAGAGATGAAAAGGAAGTCATGACAAGAGGCTCTAACAATAGCCAGGAACCATTAGAGAATGTCTTGAAAACTTTACTCTACAAAGCTAAAAATTTAGAAAAATAAATATACTTCTAAAAGAACATATGGCCAACTAAAATTAAATCAAAAGATATAAATATTGTAAACAGATCCACAATAAGCAACATGATTGAAGCAGTAATTAAGTGTAATTAGAAAGAAAAGCAAGGACCAGATGGAGTCACTGCTGGATTCTATAAAGATTTTAAGAAAGACCTGAAATCAATACTTACAAAACTCACAAAAACGGGAAAGAAGGGGTTGCTAAAATTTTAATATTATACAAAACCAGGTAGTTATACCAGGTAAGAACACAACACACAAAAAAGAAAACTTTAGACCAGTTTCACTGATGGATATAGATACAAAAATTCTCAACAAAATACTTATAAGCCAAATTCAAGACTACATCAAAAAGGGCTGGCAAGATGGCTTAGCTTGCCATCTAAGCCCTCTGGAAAGCAGTCTGGCGGTTCCTCAGAAAACTGGGCATGACACTCCCGGAGGATCCTGCTATACCACTCCTGGGCATATACCCAGAGGCTTTACCTGCATGCAATAAGGACACATGCTCCACTATGTTCATAGTAGCCTTATTTATAATAGCCAGAAGCTGGAAAGAACCCAGATGTCCCTCAACGGAGGAATGGATTCAGAAAATGTGGTATATTTACACAATGGAATACTACACTGCAATTAAAAACAATGAATTCACAAAATTCCTAGGCAAATGGTCAGAACTGGAAAATATCATCCTTAGTGAGGTAACCCAATCACAAAAGAACACACATGGTATGCAGTCACTGATAAGGGGATATTAACCCAGAATCTCGGAATACCCTAGACACAATTCGCATATCAATAGATTTCCAAGAAGATGGAAGGAGAGACCCCTGGTCCTGGAAAGACTGGATGTAGGGGAATGCCAGGACAGAGAAGCGAGAGGGGGTTGAATGGGGAACAGAGGGAGGGAAGGGGGCTTATGGGATTTTCGGGGAGGGAGGAAACGGGGAAGGGGAAATGATTTTGAATGTAAATAAAAAAACTTAAAAAATAAAAAAAAAGAAAATAGCAGTCCTACTATTCATAAGGAATCAGAAAAGACCTTGAATAAGAAATCCTAAACAGAAAGAACAGTGCTGGAGGTACACAATACCTGATCTCAAAGTATACTACAGAGCCACAGTGATGAAGACAACATGGTATCAGCACAAAAACAGAAATGTAGATCAATGGAACAGAACAGGGGATCCAATTATACCATGGATTAATAGCACTTAACAAACAAACAAGCCATACGGTGTGAAAAACATGCACCATAAAAAAATAATATTCTTAGATAAATGGTGATGGAAAGCTGACTATCCACTAAGAAACTATTAGATGTATGTCTCTCAGTGTGAACAGAAATCTATTTAAAACAGTCCAAAGACCTTAGTATAAAACCTGAAAATTCTAGAGGGAAACAGAGAAAACATATAGTCATCAGCAAGAACGTTCTGAAAAGGACTCCAGTAGCTGAGGATATAACCTAAGAACTGAGAAATATGATTGTGTGGAATTAAAACAGCTGCTGGAATCAGAAGACGGCTCAGTGGGTAAGGCACTAGACACCAAGCCCCAGAACCTACATGGTGGAAGGCGATAACAGATCCCCGCAAGTTATCATCTAATGTCCACATGGATACCACACTGTGCACAGTGTGAAAGTTTCTCCACAAACTAAAATTAGAAATATTGAATGACCCAGTTCTCCTACCTCTGGATATATACACCCTAAGTATTTTAAGTCCTATGGCAGAGATACCTGCACATCTAGTTACTACTTCACTATTCTCAACAGCCAGGAAATAGAGCAGGTGAATGGATAAAGAGAACATGGTGTACACGCAGTGGAATTTTATTCAGCTACAAAGAAAACTGGTATCATGACATTTGCAGGAAAATGGATGGAACTAGAAATTATGTTAAAGCAACCCAGATTCACACAAACACCACATTCTCTCTAGTAGACAGAGCTTGTATTCTAATATTTATATGTGTGTATATTTGCATATGGGGTTTAGGTCATGAAACTAGAAAGGGGGCCAGGGGAAGAGGAAAATGGAGTCTGGGATGGGCGGGAAAGAAAAAAGATGTAGAATAGATGTGCTATACAAGCAGAGAGGGGATACTGGAAGGAGGGATGGGGAGGCAGAGGCCAGGAGTGGGGGTGGAGAAGCTCAACAAAAGCAAAGTATGTATGAAAATGACACAATGAAACCAACCCATTACTGTGAATACTCATTAAGAAAATTAATGAAGGTGTAGTGGCGCATGTCTTTAACCCAGAGGCAGAGGCAAGTAGATCTCAAAGTGAGTTCAAGTCTAACCTGGTCTACAGAGTGAATTCCAGGGCAGCCAGGGCTATACCGAGAAAGTCTATAGAGAGATAGACAGACAAAGAAAGAGAGGGAGGGAGGCAGGGAGGGAGGCAGGGAGGGAGGGAGGGAGACAAAGAATGAAAGGCCCCAAGGACAGCTTAACTTCCTCTGTTGATAGTGGGGTGGGATGAACACCTTTTCATGAAATAGTGCTGTTAGGGGATTTCCAGAGGGGAAGACTGCCACACCTAACCTTAGCTATGGCTAGATCCATTCCTGCTCAGAGCAGGAATGTAAACACTCCCTCAAAACACTAATGGTCCCTTGCAAAGAAAAACACTAGAAATGCCACACAAAGTTTTTGTTAGCTACTCTTCTTATCTCTCAGAATCAACCTCCACACTCCTTCTCAGAGATCTGCCGGTCTCTCCTGGCCAAAAATAAGCAGTTTTTCATCTTTTAACCAAAAAAAAAAAAAAAAAAAAAAAAAAAAAAAAACCAAACCAAAACAAAACAAAAACCAGCTGTCTTTATTTTTATATAGTTTTAAAGCAGTGCTTAATTCCTCTTTGGAAGCAGGAAAATGATAAACAGTTATAAACATTTTGAAAGCCAGAATCTAGTCGATAAAGGTAAAAGACAAATTCTAGACCAGGAGTGGATCCTAAGATAGAGTATGTGCTTAGCACGTGAAAGATCCTGGATTCATTTCCCAGTTCCCCAACACCATACATATGCAGGTATGCACCCACACCATACACACACACACACACACACACACACACACAGAGAGAGAGAGACAGAGACAGAGAAAGACAGAGATGGAAAGGAACAAAGACAGAGACATAGAGATCACAAATCAGAAAGACACCCCGCCACCATACTTCAGCTTTCTCCAAGGGCATCCTACTGCCATACAAGGTGAAAAATAGCAATTCCATCATTCTGCCACAAGAAACTCACCCTAGAGAAGAGCACGCTTTGGAGGGAAGGACTAAAGTGTGGAGCAGGTATGGAAAGGAGTACAGGAAAGGAGCACTCCCCACCCTCTACCAAGGACAAAAAGAAGAGGAAGAGGACAGTGGAAGCATGAGGTATGGCTGAGGGACAGAAAGGCACTCAACTTCGTGTGTCTTGAGTGGCAGAAATCAAATTCATATATTAATATTGTTCTTTATTTGTAAAGAAAACTTCACATCTTAACCAACTTTAAAAAAGGCCAAGGATTAATATCTTAAAACTAGAGCTGTACACAGTCTGCATGTGTATGACAGAAGGCCAGGCAAACCCTGAAGTCTTCCGTCTTCCTGACATCTACACCTTTCCCTGTGGATGTGGCTATGTGGAGCAGCTCTCCACTCATGGGAAAGCGAGGCTGTCAGTGCTTGGCAGCATTTCCAAGGCTGGGTGTTTATATTAGGGGCTCAGCTGCTTCTGTGCTCTCGCAGTCTGATGAAGCATACAGGCCCTCTGGTAGTATGAAATGTGTAGTGTGTGTAATGGATAAAACAAAGTACATAGGGTCACAAAGTGCACAATCCATTTATAAAAACTATTAAAACAGGCTTTTCTGTGAACATGATATAGTGGTAAGTTTAACGTCTGCCTTTTATTTTAGAAGAGTGAGACAGGTTGATTTTACCGACATTTGTCATAACCTATATGACAGTGTGATCCAAGAATACTTATGACCACTGTTAATGAAAAGGCCCAGATACTGCCACTACTATAGTCTAAAGTCTTCATTCCTATCAGTAGATAAAGTAAAATCTAACTTGAGACTAATGAAATTGGCTATAATTTTCCTTCACAGACTGTGCCTCTGACTTATCAAAAATTCAGGCTAAGAAGCCTGACTTAGAGACATCCTCTCCCTGCTACTACCTTATGGATCTGATGAGATTAAACTGAGGCTACTGGGGGCAAATGGACCTGCTGAACACCCCAGCACACACACACACACACACACACACACACACACACACACACACACACATACACACTCACCTCCCCCCCACACACACATACTCACATGTAAGCCTTGTAGTTGTTGCCAATCTTCTGAACCCGGATGTCATACTTGGCGTCAATGAAGGGTTCTGCTGTGGCATAGGTTTGGGTGAGGGCCACCACACTGGCAATGTCCTGGAAGTCGTAGTGATTTTCCACTTTGACCTAATGGTAAAGTAAGGCAGATAAGGGTAACATGTACATTCAATCACTGAGAAGTCATGGGTACATGGAGGCTCCAAGCCAATCACATAGTTTTGATAGTGGCAAAACGTGAGCATCCCATCTACCCAGCAATTCCTTTATGTCCAGGGTCATAAGTTGTTGCAAAAGATCTAAGGAGTCAACTGGGTTGCTTGTACTCTTCATTGTATAATTGGGCAAAATCCATGGCTGTCAAGGGACTTGATCCAGTCCTTGTAGAGAATCCATTAACACAGGAAGAATAGTCTGCAAATGGTCTTACTGACAAAAAGCCCCCTTTGATTCAACCCAGACCACCACAGCCATCCTGCCTTACCTTGCCCATGCCTGAGTGAGCATGGCCAATCTTCACCACTACAGGGAATGTAGGAAGTGTAAGCTGAGAGGAGAAAAGGAAGAAATGGACTGGTCAGTAAGTCCTTTCTCTTTGGAAGCCTAAAATATTTTCCTTGGGAAGACCCTTGGGAACATCCTTTAAAGAATCAATGTAGGAGTTAGAGACTGCTCAATGGTTAAGACAGCTTATAGCTCTTGGAGAGGACCTGGGTTTAGTTCTTAGCACCTATACCAGTGTCTCAGAACCATCTACAACTCCAGCTCCAGGGATTTGACACCTCTGACCTCTGCAGACACCTGCATGCACATGATGCATACAAACTAATACATATATCTACACAAATTGAAAAAAATAAATTTTTGGTGAATTTGTCAAAATACATTGCATGAAATTCTTGGATAATTAATAGAAATGTTGAAATAAAATAATTAGTACACCTTACTTGTTTTATGCATGGAAGCCATAGAATGACAGCAGCGTTCCCAAGGTTACACAGTAGGCTAGAAGCAGAGCTTCCAATCTGATGTGCTACATCTCTCTGTTTCTGTTTTCTTCATTAGATAACCCTGGCAAGACCCCTCACAGCTAAGGAGTTTTTGTTCTTTTTGTTTATTTTTTAATTCATGAAAGAATAAATTTTGCTGTCTGTAAACTGTACTGTAATAAACCAGAAATGTTAGGAAATGCACTTTGAGTACCTTAATGTCCACTTGAAACATGAACCTCTGACCTCTCCCCATCAAGTGTCATCTTCCCAGTGCTGACCCTGTCCTCTTCCTCTGTCACACTCTTCACTCCTTGCCAACATCACAGACTCAGGCCCAAACACAGACTTAGTATGCTGAGGCCTATCTCTGTCTAGTTCAGGGTTTGAAAGAGATGACATAGAGTTTGACATGTGTACCCTTGGGAGACATCCTTAAGAAAGTAAACTCCTTCCCAAAGTAGCCCAGTTTTATCAGAGGAGGAATAAGATTTAAAGGAAGATAGACCCTCCAAAGGCAGGATTTTGAGCTGCAACAAAATGCAGGCAGAAGTAGCACAGGACCATGGCAGGGTGGGGAGAGCACTGGAAGCCACACTAGCAGGTTCTCTCCACCACTGATCTTCTGCAAGTCACTTCATGGCACTGAGCCTCTTAGCCTTCACATCTGCCCAGTGACAAGGTTGAGCTGATGCTTTTAAAACCCCTCCAAGTGACAACTCTTGGTCTGAGCATTGACATCAGACCTGCCTCTCTGACTTCATTCTCTTCCGAGACCTTTCTTTTGAAACATCACTATCAAATGTAAAATGAAGAGCAGGATAAATCGTATAGTTCAGTCCTATTTTATGGAGAAAAAAATGTTAGAACTCAGAGAGGCAAAGATCACTAACAGACCCAATGGCAGTCAGAATCAGGATACAGCCTCCTACCCTCCCCAGGCAGTCATTCCACGAGCTTCTTTTCATTCAAATTCTTGGAGCACTGTGCTGACAAACAGTGGACAAGGCTTGGGTCACAATGAGTGCCTGGCTTGTTTGCTAAGCGGCTCCACCTTCTGCAACATGGCAGTCTCCAGAGGGCAATGATGTGCATTTGGCGCTCTGAGTTCCAAAGTTTGCCCTGAGCTACAGGACACCTCTCTTTTAGCTCCATGGAAAGAACTGCCCCCAACTCTAGAGTTTAACTAACACACTGACTGTGATAAAGGGTTTGAAAGCACTGGCTACTTTCTCTGACATCCTTCCCCACCCCCACCCCACTACCCCCACCCCCCACCCCTGGCTGACAGCGCCAAGACACACACACCCCAACTTTCTCTGTCCTGTTCCCTGACTGTTTGCTGTTGCTTTGGAGCCTCGTAAATAGGGCATTGAAAACACTTCCTGCAGCTGAAAGAAGCCCTGAGTAGCTTGTCTCATTCCCAGTATGCGGCTCAGCGAGGGGTCCGTCCTCCTCTGTCACTGTCTCTTTTGCCTGTTGTAATTCTGTCTGCCTCTGACTTGGCCTGTGTCTCTCTGTGTCTATGCCTCCCTTCACTTGCTCTTGCTCTTAGTGCTGGAGCCTCGCTCCCTCATCTTTCTGCCTTTTCTAAGTCTCTTCACAGGTCTTTGCTTTTATCTCTCTGCCCCTAACGCAGAATCTTCCTCTACTTCCAGGCTCTTTTCGAAATCTGCAGACTCCCCTCTGCATTGACTGGGTCTGTTGGTCTGGTCAGGAGGACCTTGGGTCCTGCGGCTGTGGGTGGCCTGGTGCCAAAGGAGGGAGGAGCCCATGGGGGCGGGATTGGCTCTAAAGCCACCTCATAAAGACTGGGTCCGCACGAAGCTTTCTGGAGGAGTCCTGGAGGGGCTGTTTGTTACGACAGGCAGACCCCACGAGCTCAGCTGGGGCTCTGTAGTGTCATGCCCTGGAGTCCCCTGGCTGCGCTGAGCTGGGCGCTGGTGCTGAG
Source organism: Tokudaia tokunoshimensis (assembly GCA_036184795.1). Classification (NCBI taxonomy): domain Eukaryota; kingdom Metazoa; phylum Chordata; class Mammalia; order Rodentia; family Muridae; genus Tokudaia; species Tokudaia tokunoshimensis. The sequence continues at coordinate 136,486,202 of BTHU01000002.1, read as the reverse complement.
GCTGCTGACTTTGCTGTGGCCCCCTGGACAGGGTGAGGCGTGCAGCTGTGCGCCTGCGCACCCCCAGCAGCACGTCTGCCACTCCGCTCTAGGTGAGTCCGTGGCCCGGTGAGGACCACAGCAGGGGTTGCCAGTTGGAAAAGTGGTATTGTCAGAGCTTTAGACCTGGAGTCTGAGGGAAGGGGTAGAACTCAGATCATGTATGTGTGCCTCTTGTGGCAGCTGATAGGTCAGAAAAGGCTATTGCTTTATTGACCTTGGAAGTGCAAAGCCTGATTTGTAGAAGTATTCTATCATGGACCTCTAGAGTAGTTCTATCAGCTTAGCTTGGTAGGACCTAGCTGTCTCTAGAGCTATTAAGTAATTTTTAGAACTCCTGGATGGAAGGGGCATTTGCATTATAACACCTGTCTCCCAGTCTGCAGTTGAGGTTGCCAAGGTGCCCTCCACAGGACACGCCTTTTTTCCTTTCTCTTCCTTTGCCTGGATACCCTTCTTTCACAACTTTAAATTTCTAGCAACTACTATTCACCCTTCATTTTCTGAAGGCTTCTTGATTCTTTGTTGTTCCCTATTTGTGGTAGGTGCTGCTGCTTTTTTTTTTTAAGGTATTCTCCATTAGATCAAGACTTCTACAGGGTGAGGGCCCTTTCGATGAGCCTTGTGCCTAGTGCAAGTTCAGACAGAGAGGAAGAACTCTTTTTAAAAGATTTTCTAGCGCTGGGGCTGTAGCTTAGTGACAGAGCCACATGCATGGGGCTTTAGGTTCAGTCTTCAATACTGAAAGATAAAATACAAACAGTTCTTCATTAGATGGAAAGAGATGACTCTCCTCAGTGGAGAATTGGGACATTTACAAATTTGATGAACATTTGTGACTGTCACTTTTGGTGAGCTATGAGGTTCTAAGATGAATTGGCAGACGAGTCCCACGCCAATTGCCTTGAAGGGACTCCTATTCTCACCTCACCCAGGGCTATGGAAAACGTGTGCTCTGGAAACCAGTGGGTTAAAAGGCCAAAAGAACACAGTGTGAGGACCTAACAGCCCTGAAGGGCTTAAAGCTTGCAACTACTGCAGAGTAAATTCCAAGTCCTTTCTCTCGCATGTACCATACTGCTAAGAACCCAAAGGACCTGAACCAAGAATTTCCTGAACACTCAGAGGACCCCAGACCATCCAGACCTCAGATGGCACACTCCTCCAGTGCTAAAGTTTCCCTTTCTCTGTGCAGTGATACGGGCCAAAATATCCAGTGAGAAGGTGGTCCCTGCCAGCGAAGACCCTGCTGACACTCAAAAAATGATCCGGTATGAAATCAAACAGATAAAGGTACATGGGGGCAGGACAAGGGCTGAACCACAATGGGCTGATAAGGGGATGGCGTTTGTGCTATGGGAGGGATGAACCTGGTAAGAGTCAGGCAATGGACTCTGGTCGGCTTACGACCATGCTGAAGTGAATATGAGCGGTATGGGCAGGGTCCATGGGAACCAAGTGATTGTTCAGGATGGGGACTTGCTATCTATCCTGTCCTACAGCTCTTCGTCCATGGGACCTCCCCATCTCCCTGGGATAAATCAAGGTGTAGACTTAAGTGAATGAATAAATGAATGAATGAATGAATGAATGAATGAATGCCAGCAACGTCATCTGTGCACCAAGCCTGAATTTGAGCTTTGTTTAATGTTTGAGTAGAAATGAGCATCTTCTAACCTGCCGCTGTGCCCATTACACTCCTGACCCAGTGCTGCCCTTCCGTAACTGCCTTTCAGATGTTTAAAGGGTTCGAGAAGGCCAAGGATATTCAGTATGTCTACACACCATTCGACTCTTCCCTCTGTGGTGTGAAACTAGAAACCAACACTCAGAAGCAGTATCTTTTGACTGGTAAGTTAAGGGACTAAATAGAGTTGTGGCCGTGACCATGGCCTTTTATTTAAGAGGAACAATGAACTCCCTTTCAAATCACAGGAGTCTCTGATACAGTGATCTTGGCCACCACTTCACTATGTTAAGGACAGGCAGCTCTACCAACCTAGGACAGCTAGTTCCATTTTGAAAGTTTTATGATATAAGATTTTTGGTATCTTGAACCCAAAAACATCACTGGAAAGTGTTTCCTGTGTGTTTATCTTGGCCTGTGCAGAAGCTTGATCTTGCAGTTCCATCTCCATGAACCTGGTGCTGGGCCAGCCTCCTCCATACTGAACTGGTTGGGACAGAAAAGTAAATCAGCTACCCATCCAGTATATCCAAGAATATGATCTGGGAATAAATGAATATAATACTAAAGTATTTTGGAATTCAAGAAAAGAGGTGCTGGTATGGTTGTGAACAAGTCAGGAAACTCCACTGTTTGAGTAGGCTCTACAATGGTCTACAAGATGGAAAATAAAAACCACAGCCCACAGGGAGAATAGGGAGGAGTTCCACTCTCTATCCACGGAGCCAGAAGATGGCCATACTACCAGGCCTTGGGTAGAAGAGTGGAGATTCAAGAGTAGGTCATAGTCTTCAATGAGTCCATATTCCAGACAAGTCTCCTGAAGAGTGACAGGAACCAGATGACACAATGAAAGGGGCTTATTGGCCCCTAGTACCAGAAGGATGTGGGATTGTGCTTCCCTGGGCAACCTCTGCAGAGACAGGACAAACCATTGTACCCCCCCCCCAGTTTCCTTGTAAGCAGATCAGTCTCTTTACATCTCCCCATCCCTTTCCTGAGCACCCCTGTGTGTTTCTCATTCTTACTGAGGCACTGAGGTCTGTCAGGGAAAAGAGAACGCAGGGTTTCTATCCTCAAGGAGGTCAGGAATAACCAAAGGTTGGGACATGCAAGAAAACATAACTCTGCAAAACAATATTAATGGTGTCCATGCCTTCAGAAGAAGGGATTGATTGGTAAAACCCTTTGTTGATAGGTTACACCATGACATTGTAGCCTTTTCTTTGTCACTTCTCAGTGACATGGCACCTTGCTTCTTTCTCCTGTGAGCTGAAATGAACTGCCTATAGTTGCAGGGTGTGTGGCTCTCTTTCTGCCTTTGTGCAAGACAGTCCCAGTGTCCAGTAGCCTTTGCACTTGGTTGACAGTGAATTTCCACTCATCCCTTCAAGGCAGCTTCCTTTATCCACCCTCTTCTGCACTTTGTTCTTATATCTGGGCAATTACAGTCCAGTAACCAATGTCTACTTTCTGTGTACCCTCCTAAAGGGCAGAGATACTGTCATTGATTTCTGCATCTGGTACTAGGGCAAGCAGCTGCTTAGTGAATAAATGGTTGAGTGTCCAAGTTCAAGGAGTGGTGAGGGATGACTTTGAGGAAAAGATGTATTAAAAAGATCTATGGGACTGGTGAAGATCTATGGAACTGGTAAAGAGCATGGGCTGCTCTTTTAGAGGATTCAGTTCAATTCCTAACACCCACATGGGGGCTCACAACTTCTTTGCTGCTTAAGAGAAAGATCTATGAAAGATAGAAGGAACTTGACAAGTTGTTTCTTTAAGGCACTTTCCTATAGGGAAATACCAAGTTAGCTATCCAGTGGGGCAAGAGAGGCCAGAATGGATATTGGAAAGGACTAAACATCTTTTGTGGGCCTACAACTGTATTGAGAACTCTATATACATTCTCTTGTTTAATCTCAGCAACAGCTATATCATTCCCACCCTCCATCTGAAAGCTCCTGTGACTTTCTTTAAGGTTAAGGCAGCTAGTACATAAACAGAGAAGTCTACTCCCTCCTCTGCTAGGGATCAAGCTCAGGCCCTCTCACAAACTAAGCATGTGCTCTATTACTCAGCTGCATTCCCAACCCTACAGTCAGTCATTTTGTTGTTTGGTTTTTTTACTTGTTCCTTTTGTTTGTTTCTCTGAGAAAGGGTCTTGTTATGTAGCCCAGGCTGACCTCAAGCTTTGATCCTCTGGCCTCAGTGTCCTGAGGGCTAAGGTTAAAGGGCATGTACCACCAGATGACAAGCTGAAGACTGATTTTAAATCCCACCTTCTTTCTGTTCCATGCTAAAGGAAAAGACCTTCAACATATCTCATAATTCTGCCTTGTACAGATACCATGCATAGTCTTTGCTTTAAAGGTTACAGGGATTTGTCTGAGTCCTAAACTGTCACTGCTGTCATAAAGCCATTTGAGACTGGAGTGGAATTTTCTCTGTGTTGTACAGTGTGTGTGTTTAGCACACATAGGGCATAATTTCAGAACACGTGTGCACACACCCACACATACACACACAACAGAAAGAAAGAAAAGAAAGACCATTACAAAAGTTGTTCTTCTGAGCTGTTTAATGACTGGGACTTTGGGGGGCCCTAAGCAGTCTCCTGATTTGACTCCTTTCTCTCTCTCCACAAAGGCCAGATTCTCAGTGATGGAAAAGTCTTCATACATCTGTGCAACTACATTGAACCCTGGGAGGACCTGTCCTTGGTGCAGAGGGAGAGCCTGAATCATCACTACCACCAGAACTGTGGCTGCCAAGTAAGGGAATGTCCATTTCTGAGGTCGCTAATAGGTAAGGGACAAGTTTAGAGCCTTAGGGTCTTGTCCTTCATATATTCCTCCACATATATACATTTACTCACTTCCTATACTTACATTGTGCCATGGAAGTTGGGGATGGGAAAGCAGAGTTCACAGTACCTTACCTTAAAGTACTTGAGGTAAGTACTCTGGGACACCGGCAATCACATGTGGCAGACTGAAAGATACTAAACCACCATTTAAAGAAAATCTAAGCCAGTTATAGGGTACACTCCTGTAATGGCAGTACTTGAGAGGCTGGAGCAGAAAGGAGGATTCCAAGTTTAAACTCAACTTGGGCAACATAGTAAGACACTGTCTTTTAAAAAACAAAAACAAACAAAAAAAAAAAACAAGAAAAGGAAGCACAGAAAGACAGACAGAGTACTCTTCCAGGCCCTGTAATAATTAATTTATTTTCAAATTTTAATTTAGACTATAACAAATTTGTGAAGAATCAAGATTTTCATTTAAAGGTAAAGAAAGAATAGGACCTCTCAAGGCTGAGTCTACGTGACACCAGGAAGATAACAGTGTTTCCAAGGAGATAGGGAGGATAGCTCAAGAGGATGCTGGGAACTGGGAAAAGCAAAGGCAGTTAAGATAGCTGTGAGAACACAGGAGTGTGAAAGGCAGCAATAGAGAGAGGACATTCTATTCACTTTGATATTGTGTGACCACGACTAGATCACCACGTGCTATGCAGTGCCGTGTACCATCTCAGCCCCCAATGAGTGTCTCTGGACGGACTGGCTGCTGGAACGGAAGCTCTATGGGTACCAGGCCCAGCACTATGTCTGCATGAAGCATGTTGATGGCATCTGCAGCTGGTACCGAGGCCACCTACACCTCCGGAAGGAGTACGTTGACATCATCCAGCCCTAGTAGGGACCAGTAACCACATCCTTGGAAGAGTTCTGAAGACCAAGCCAGTTCTCTGTGGTACTTTGACCATCACCACCTGCCATGCTGCTGCCAGATAATGGGAAATGACAAGTGGATGGCCTGGTCAGCAAAATGGAGGCTGTGGGGCATGTAACAGCTTGTATCTGCTGTCCACATCTCCAACTCACAACTTGTCAAGGGTTGGAAAGGTAGTATGACTTATCTGCCTTGCCTTCAGCCCCTCTCCCCTGTCTCTCAAACCTTGTTAGTCTAGCTTATACCTATTACTGAGAGTTTTTATTCTGGCTTTGTTTAACTGGCTTTTCTTAGCTCATATGATAAGGGAGAAGCTGTGACTGTCATAAAATGCTACAGCCTTTTGATGTATGCTATGGAAGGTGGGCTGACTGTATCCCGAGTGGGCTGGTTGGCTGAGACGAAAAGAATACACTAAAGCTCCATATCTCCTACTCCCACTGTCTCAACTTAGCCTAATCCTCTGACACACTTTCATCTGCTTGAAGGACACAGTGGCAGCTGAACAGCCCACTCTTCCTCTTGTCCTGCAAGTCCCCTGATACTTTTGCTGGCAGAATGTCTGGCCCAGTTGGCATACATCTTTGGAAAAGAAAACTTACATACTAGAACAAGCATTTCCCCTCCAGGTTAAATATCTCTGTTGCCTTCTGTTGGTGTCTGGGGACTTCTCTTCAGCTCCTTTAGGTTGCTAATGTCTCTATTCCTACTTTAGAACTTTGCTTTTAAACAAAACAAAAAAAGGTGAAGCAACAACAAAGGTGTCCCCCATCATGATCTTCCTCATTATGATCTTTTCCTGAGGTCAAGTTTCAGTAGCAGCTGGGAGGGAGATAATGCAGGAAAGATGCTAGTGCGGAATACACCTTTCACTTGCTTCAAGCTTCTTCAGTGGCTTTCCCTTCGAGGGGTTACAGCAGGAAAAAGTCAGTTGTGATCCTGAGAGTATTTCTACCCTCCAGCTCAGTCCCCTTATCACTGTGTCTTAGACTCTAGCTGCCAGTTCCTTGAAGGTTCCTCAGCTCCTCTGTAAGTCTTCCTGGTTTGTCTACATGAAAAAAACACTAACAATGGGCCTCTGTGGTTTATTAAATCATAGGGCTCAATGTCCCCAAAACCTTTTCCTGGGGAAGATGGTAGAGATTATCAGTTCTTTTTCACAGATCAGGACTGCTTTTCATTTTTGATATGTGGTCAACTGGTAAGCAGGGCCATCTATGCTGTGCTGGGAGAAGGAGCTGGATTTAAATACAATGACAGAGATCTTTTTTTTTTTTTGGAAGAAGACCAAATATGATCTCTGTCCCAGAACACAGCACTTAGAGGGCTTTGGCAGTGAGTCTCCAAGTGGGATCATTCAGTAAAAATCCACACCATCCTTGGGCAGAGGGTGTAGGGGGGATGGAGAGGAAGATGGAAAGTAACCTCCAGGTTGCTCAATATGAAACATCCTTACAGCCTTCAACCAACCATTTCTCTTTTCCTTCTGACTTCTGGGGGTGGACACCAAGGAGGCATAGGATCAACTCTGCCTTGTCAATTTGGAGATGGCCAAGGAAATGGAAGCCTAGTGAAGAATAACAGAAGCAACAGCTTTTATCTCAGGAGGCTCCATAACTACCAGAAGGCTATTAGTTGAGGAATCTCTTTGAAATTGTGTGTATGCTGTATTAGATATCCTGGTCAAGGGCATCTATGTCCACTTGGCATGGTTGGGAAATTTGACATGTGGTGAGGGAATGTAACATGCCCAGTGACACAAGGCAAAGCTAGAGCTCAAAACTCATGAAACTCCAAACTGTTGGCTCACAGATTTGTTACTCTCTCACATTAAAATCCCTTTGTTTCTGCTTTTTTCAACTCTGTCCCCAGAATTGGAAAACAAAAAGCTGTTAGCTAGAACCTAGCTATGTTGGCTGCTCTAAGCAGTTCCACAGCTACCTGATGTGTTGGACCTAAGGTGCTAAGGCTCTTGCCAGACCTCTAAAGTCACCATGTGGCTAAGATAGAAACAGCAGAGTCAAAGCTCCACTTAGCCACCTACCATCTCTCGGTGATTGGGGTAGTATGTCTGCTCAATGAGTGGGAATTTCTCCCCTCCCAGTGTCTTGAAGATGGCCACCATCTGAGCAAACTGCAAAAGAAGAAAGAATTTCAATGTATCCTCAACTTCTGGAACAGACAAAACATCAATTCATCAAATAAATAGAGCATTTTCTCTGTAGAAGGTACTGTGTTAAATGTACTGACGATACAGAAAAAGGAAAGGTACATGCAATCTCTCTTCAAGGACGTATGCTTTAGTTGGAGTAGGGAAAGAGAAAGCCAGCATTCATTGAGGGCCTACTTATGTCAATGGATTCCATATAATCTCTTTTCAAATTGACAAGAATGAGAAGAGGTAGGGAACTTCACTTGACTCACAGAACTGGAGCAGGGAGAACGGTACACACACACACACACACACACACACACACACACACACACATAATCACAATACTCAGTGGAGGCAGTGTTGGGCTACATGGTAAAATCTTGTCTTGAGAAAAAAAATTAATAATAGAACTGAAGAGATGTGAAGCAAGGATTGAAACTTGAGTCTCTAACTCCAAACACATGTAACAGAGCAAAATAAAGCTGAAGAGGTAACACACCAGGCAAACAAATAACTCTCCTGTGTGCTATATGGACCCACCAGAGTCTGCACAAGAGGTTTCATGAATGAGGCTGTTCTTCAGGAAGACTGGAGGGTCAATGGTAAGACATACAGATCATCTTCCTGTCACTGACTTACTGGATTTATAAGGACTGACCTCACTCGACCCCTTTATATGTGGTACAATGAGAAACGGCTAGGTTCAAATATTCAGCATTGGGGTTAGAAGGCTTCTGGAACACATGCAGTACTCCTTGACCTTTGACAAACAAAAACAACTAAGAACAGAGAGGTCAGCTCTCCAAGGTTACACTCTCCAGCCAGGTTCACTGCCAGGTTCTTCATTCAATCCTTAGACTATCTACTTTTCTACAGAGACAATGCTTTTCTCACAGGAAGCAGAGGACTTTCCCAGTAAGTTCACCTCTATCACGTAATGCCAAGCCCAGTGCATGGGCAGCAGGGGAAATCTAGCATCTTTTCTATAGTGGGATAAGTTCAGGCTCCAAACCATTAACAGCCTGTTCAGCAATAAGGGAAAGTTGTTGGATCAAACCTGTCCTCTATTCATCAGGGACAGAAGCTAGGACCTTTAAACAAAGTTTAGGTCCCATTCTCTGTAAGGGTATCAGTATGTGTGCTAAGCAGGAAGCTCATTAGCAAAGCAGAGCCTTCTGGTGGAGTTTCCTCTTAACTCAACAGTAGCCTTTGGACAAAAGGCCATCCTTTCCAGTCTCCCTCTTTGGATATGAGCAGAGAAGGGTCAGTTTCATCTGCTTCCCACATTGTGCATCAGAAAGAACATCTTTTACTGTATTTCCCCCTAAACATCAGATCATGGTCCTTTTTTTGGTGAAGATTCTATTAAAATGCAGGGAAACATGGGCCTTTTGGGATTGCAACCCTCAGTAATGTGGAACTAGTAACCTTAGGGTTCTAAGACTTCCTTTAGGACTCAGTCTTCATCACGATTGATGAGAGAGACCAGACAGATTCCGCACCAGAACTCCTGGTTTACACGTGAAGAGACTCCGAGCACATGTGGCTTTGAGGCCACATTGGGAGAATGCCCAGGTTCCTTTGTTCCTTGCCCACTACATCCTTCATCACTCTTCTCATCCATGGATTCTTCAATTTGCTCTGACTGTCCAAACTGACTCTCAACCCTTTCCTTCATTCTACAATTCCACCTACTTCACTTGACCTTCAGACCTACCTGCCCACCTGGACCTGGCAGGATTCCTTTTCTGCCCAGGCTTCTAAGGCTCCCCAGCATCCCCAGGGAACTGATGCCAGCTCTGCCTAAAGACCTCTGTCCTGCTGCAGCCCACACTCTGGCATGGCACCAAGACATGTGGGGCCCCATCTTCCCTATGTGTGGGTGAGTTACACAGACAACCACACAGATGCCAGGAAGGCCTCCGGCAGACTCCCAGGGCCCTGGGACAGCCAAGACTAAAATGACAGCCAGTTCCCAGGCTTCAGATGGGTCTCTGAGAGCTCCCTCTACCCTCCCCGCTCCATTCCCTACCTGATTAATGTACTGGGTTTGGCATCAAACCTCTAACTCCCTGGAAACTTAGATTAAGTTGCAAGTACACAGTTACCAATTAAACAAAGGTAATATCTGATAAGGGCTATTTCCTCTATGCCAAAAAAAAAAAAAAGATTCTGAGAGCTGGTGTGTTGTTGGCAGTGAATAGAAAGATGCTTATTTAAACCACTTATCTAATGACTCAAGAAAATTCATTGAAGAAATGGGGTTTCGGGTTCTATTTGAATAATGTGTTATCTCTGTCTTTCTTAGACATGCTTTAGTTTAACCCTGGTCCATCAATCTCCAAGGAATCCAGAATACAGATACATCTGGAGCAATCAGGGATGGTGGCATTCTTGCTTTCTCTGGACCGTTGTTCACTGACAGAACTATTTCTTCTGAAAAGCCATGGCTGGCCGGGACAGTTTGGGGTACAGCAGAGTCATTACTCAAGAGTCCTTCTAGGGCAGGGCACAGTCCTCTCTAGCCTACTGGATACTTCTCCTCATGTCAAGAGCACCTACAGTAAGAAATTTAAGAAACACGAGCCAATATTATCATATCAGAGGGGCACTCCACTTACTGTCATTAAATGTGTTCACTTCTACTGACAAGCTGAGAACAACATGTAAATTGTCATTTGTGTGGCAGCTGCTTAGTGACACTACAGGGAGAGTTTGGTGGGTGGCCAACAAGCTCTGTTGTTCCCATGCAAGGCCAAAGGCAATGTTCTGGGATTATGAATGGGTGAGAATGTGACCCCTCACCAGATCCCAGGTCTCATGAGGGATATCTTCGTTCCTCCCTTCTCTAGCCTCTGCCACAGTTTAGGAAAAGAAGCACAGGACCATTTTCTTTGGAGGGGGGTCTCAATGTCAGGGAACTATAATAATCACATTGGTAAAGTAGTGGTATATATAGTATTAATTACAGTGTGTAGACACATGAGACAGTTTTGTCACTGGGTTAGATCATTAAATTATTCAGTTAACGCTGATACCAGCAGTATCACCCTGAGTAGCTAAGAGAGAACCAAATTATGACAGGAAGTAGGGGTGGGATGGGTTAGAGCATATTTCAGGAGGAAGGTCATGTAACTAAGGAGAAATGGGCAGTTCCAAGAAAAATATTTGATAGATACCTCATATGTTTTCTGAGATAGGCAGCGCACTCAAATCCTACCACCCTTTTAGCCTGTCTTTGCAGAACAGTAGGATTCCAGATGTCACAGGCCACACACAGGGAAAAGCTGCAAGTGAGCTATCTCAGGAACAACCCAACCCCTCCTTAACCACAGCAGCTCTCAGACCTTGTCCACACCTCTTCCTCCCACACTGGAAGGTGTCTGTGGCACCCAAAGAACAGGAAAGCTGCCCATTTGAGTGTAGAAAAACAACAAAGTCAAGAACAGAGTCAATGAGCCTGTGTGATTATAGAATACCCCTCCAGCTCCCAGAGTGAATAGGTTCAAGGTTCTGAAATGTCACAATAAGCCTGGTGAACCCTGGCAATCTAGCATGTGTGAAATTTGATTTTTGAAAAACAAGAAGATGAAGAGGATATGATTAGAGGCAAGCATTTCCTTCTGTGAGGCCAGCCTAGGGCAGCAGAGCTAGCCGAGGGGTTTACCTAAGCATCCCAGTCCCTCATGCCTCATTCTTTCAATACTTGCTCAGTCTAAAAGTTTCCACAGTCTTCCAAGGTTTCTAGACTGACTATGGAGGAAGGAATCAAGCCAATTCTTCTTCACTTCAAGTGAGAGGCAGTGAGACTTACAGAAATCCTGGCTCTATAAGTTTAGCAAGTGACTTGATCCTTCCTGGGTCTTATTTCTCTGTACAAAGTAAAAATAATACCTCCCTGGTAAGCTTATCATGAAGATTAAATGAAATTACATAGAATAATCTCAGAAGGTGGCACCATACAGAAAGAGGTTTTATGTTCCTCGTTTTTTCTTTTTTTTTTTTTCTCCCATGAAGGGTTAGGACTTGACTACCTCAAAGGAAACTTCCAACTTACATTTACTATCTGATTCATGCATGTGTGGAAGAATCTGACTTTAAGGTTGTTGAAACACTGGTAGAACTGTCTCTAACACTCTTTGGAGTTGAATTTCTCTACTAGCTTTAGGTCTTTCCAATAGTTTACCCATTTTAAAAGGCAAGAGGCAGGCACTTTTACCACTGTAGCCCCTGGTCAAGGAAAGACCTACAGACATAAAGGGTTTTCATCACAGGATCTCTGTGCAGCATGATAGAAAGGTCAAAGGTCTACTCTGCAGCAAAATCATGTAGCCCATGATATCTAGTAATATGCTACTGTGATGGCCTGCCCCATCCAGACTCCCAACTGATAAGCCTCTCAGATCTTCTCAGTTGGTGCTACTATTGGAGTGCTGGAGGTACTCTGGAGGCATGCTTACCACCCATGGCTTGTCACAGAAGTTGTAAATAGACTCCAGTGAGTTGATGCTGGGGAGGCCTGCATACTGCATGCCAATGACCAGGTGGCGGAAGTCTTCATTCTCTGCCATGCCAAATGCATGCTGTCGGATGAGCACAAAGTCTGGTCTGAAGGACCTGGTAAGAAAATAGAGTCAAGTTTCCATTAACTAGCACCTCAAGTAACACATTTTCAAAGTCTGAGACAGAGAAGAGATATCAGTGACCACCCAGTCCATGGCCCTTGTGTTATTATTATTCCTTTCTGGATGGGTAATGAACTAGCACTATACTTTCCAAAGATCTGAGGACTATGTTTCTGAATCTCTCTCATTCCTTCAGATTAAATGCTATCTTTTTCTAGCATACAAATACTCGAAGGAGGGAAAAGACAGCTTTAGGTCCCCACACCTTAAGTGGTTCTCTGTCCTCATAGGGTAGTTTGAAAGTCTGAAATGCCTGCGGTTCCAGAGTTGTGCTCCAATCAGGTCCTGGAAGATCATACTACTACCAGATCTCTGTTCTTAAAATACTGTTCAATTTCCTAAAGCTACTCCTTAAAATAGGCAATGCCCTCATCGGGTCCCAAGAGAGTAAGGAGCTAGGCTGGCTGAGGGCAGATGCCAAACTTCCCAATGTTATTCTTCCAAAACGAACGCTAGGGAGGGGTGCAAATATTTTTCGCAGAACTGAGGTTGAGCAACGGAGCTGCAGGAAACACTGAGAGTACGGAATGTTCCCATGCATAGGAAAGCTCTCCTGGTTTCACCTCTAGCCAGCAAAGCTCCTAGCTATAGCTGCTTTAGAGGACTAGGTTGCCTGTCTTCATGCCCTAGCGTCAGAGACCTTCCCAGAGAGGCAGTTTGTGGCAGCATCTGCCCCAAGGCTCTGCAGCTCAGCATTTGACACCATGTACAATGACCTACCTGGTCCTCTGCCCAGGCACCCATCCAACCTCCACCTACAGATCCAACCCAACCCAGCTCAGAGATTGACTCTAGTAGTGAGGGTTAGAGGCACTTTCCTCAGTCATTCAAAAACATTACCAAGATGGTATAACATCTGCTTAGGGTATTCTGACCTGATATGAGGCCCCAATATCCCCAATTAGGTCTTTTCTGTTGGACATTGAAGCCCAGCTGCATCCCTGACAGCAAATCCCAACCTTTTATCCCAATTACAAGATTCATTCAAGCTCCCTGTTGGCACCTGCCCTGGAGTCCTGCTGCTGTTCCTTCTGTCACCACCTGCTTGTGTATGCATCTCTATGATGCATTACCTTCCTGTGTGTGCATCTCCACAACACGTTAAACCCATGATGGAGAAGTCTGTCTGTCTGTTGTGGATCTACCTTAGTTTGCCTCAAACCTGAATGGGCATCTGCTTTACCTATGTTCTCCTTTAGAGTCCAGAATGGGCAAGCCCACTTTCCTACTGTTAGGTCTCAGACAAACCCAGTCTGGTCTTTTCTGCCACTGACCCAGATTCTGTTGGACACTAGACTCCTAGGGGTCCAGGGTCCTGTGACTGAGGTGAGGTAAGAATGTTATTCTCTCCTGGAACTTGGAACTTATTTCTGAAAACCTAAAGCAATATTAAGCTTCTGGACAAATGGAAACCCCTTTCTCCCATCTGGAATCCTCATTCCCTCCCTGAAAGAACTTCTCAGACCAAGGTGCTCAGGACAGCACCTGGTGTGGAAGTGCTCAGGACCTGGTCATTTCTTCTATCTACAATGTCTATTCCAATAGAAGATTTTCCTGTCAGACACATGAGTTGTTGGGAATGAGGAATAAAGACAGGATACAGGGATGGGTATCAAAAGAGCCATTCAGAGCAGGGCTTTGCCATCAACTCTGAGTGAATCTAAGCAAATCAGCATAAATAGGAAGGTCGAATGTTTTAAAATGTTTTAAAAAACAACAGGACCTGGTTTTCCAGGGGTACTATTTGGAGAGATAAAAGCACAAACCAACCCTGACTTGAGGGTAGGTAGCAGTCCTAACAATCCAGTTACCTCTAAGTGAGTCTGTAAAACTTAAGGTTGCTTTCTCTAATGCTGGACTAAGCTGCCTTCGCTAGCACTTCCATGTAACATGTAGTGCAACTATTTCAAATTGACTTGAAACCACCACATCAGGTCAGAGGGGACAGCAACCCCAAGAACAGAAAGGCCCTTACCGAACAACCTTTGTGCCATTCCGGAGTACCTGCATGTCCACGGCATAGGTTCCATCTGCATGGGCCACCAGGTTAAGCTCTGAAAATTCTGCCTGGAGAGTAACAGTATACAGTCTCAGTCCTGCACAGCAGCAGCCATGGACCAAGCATCTATTTAGTTTCTATGTTTTTCACATCCATTAGATTTTGCCCAATATTCAAGGAAACCCTTTGAGTCAGGTGCTAGATAAAACTTTCCCCATCTGTCAAAGGAGAAAACTGTCTAAGTCACATGACTTTTCTGAACAAACAAAACCTCTCATTGTGTCTTCTGATTCCCAGCTCAGCATCCCTTAAACCTCTTGACAGAGAGAATGTGACCAGGACAAGCATCTACTTTCTTAGTCTCTGCTTGAAGCCCTGGATTCTGGGTTAGGCTACTGGGTTTCTGTCTCCCCTGTTCCTGGCAGCACGTCAAGTGAGGTACTTGCCTTGCCTGGGTTTCCAATTCTTCAACATAGGGGTGGTTTTTATCAATTCAGTATATCTAACAAGTTGTTTTAAGAATGGAATATAGACTGGGCATGGTGATGTACCCCTTTAATCCTTGCTTTCTGGAAGCAGAGGTAGGCTGATGTCTGTAAGTCTAAATCAAGTTCCAGAACAGCCAGGGCTACTTAGTGAGATAATGTTGCAAAAATAAACAAATAGCAATCGTAATAGGTAGGAAAGTATCCTATTATTCTGTAAATTCTAACATACAGACAAGAATAACTTCTGTTATTACTTAGAAAATATGTTAGTTAATCAGGACATCTCCTCCCCACAAAGGACATAATTTTCTATTACATGGAGCAAGAGGCAGAGGAAGGTAAACAACAAACAAACAGCCTTTCAAATTCCCTATAAAAACAATGGGATGTTCTTTTTGAAGTTCTCTCTGAGGTGTACCCCCTGGGTCAGAGTAGGCAATGAACCTAAGACATGTGTTCACCCAGAATCACACTGTCACCAAGAGCATGGGGCTAAGGTCAGTAGCCTAGGAAGACACTCCTCCACAGCTTCCTCAGCTTGGGAAGCCTGCACTGCAAGAGACCACTGAAAACCACATTGTTTGCCTCTGGACCAACATCTGAACTGTTAAGTCAAGGAAATAAACGAAAAGCCCCTTGACAGGAGATGTACATTCAAGAACCCAGTGGGGGACAGTGGGCAGTAAGAGACAGCTCACTCTGGGGTCATGGAGAGCATGTGAGGCTTCATGCTAATTACCTGTTCCACCTTGATGTCATAATCTCCAAGGATTTTTTTGCCCCGAAAGCACTTGGCCCTAGAGAAAGGGAGAAAGGCACACGAATTAGTTTTGTACAAGTGTGTGAACTCAGACATGCAATCTCCTCAATAGGAGCTATGGACCCCAGACTGACAGTTAGGGAACTTGGGTTCAGGCTCTTGATTTTCTACTAATTGCCATAAAGTCCCAAGCAAGCCACTTCCTTTTAGCACCAATTTACCCACCTGCAAAATAATCCACAGTACCCTTTCACTTTCAACTTATCATTTTATGATCTAATCTCCTGTGTTACACACACACACACACACACACACACACAGAGAGAGAGAGAGAGAGACAGAGACAGAGACAGAGACAGAGACACAGAGAGAGAGACAGAGAGAGAGAGGGGATGAGGAGAGTGTATGTGTGTGTGTATATGTGTGTGTCTAGAAATAGGAATTTCCTCCATATTGTTTCTTGGTAAAGACTAGGTCAATCTTACACACATCTGATATGCCCTTGTCTTCTAACCCCATGTTTCACTCTATTTATAACTGTTATCAACCTGTAAACTTTTAGGATTTAAAGAAATCCCTATAGACATGGTTGCAGGTTGAGTTATAGGTTGAGTTGTTGGCTGAGGGACGGGGCATGGAGATCCCCAGACAACCAGGTTGATGCTAGGACAGATGGTTACTCTCTGCAAACAGACAGTGAGGTCCCATTGCAGAGGACAACATCCACACAGCTCATTGAACACGGAGAGGTTAAACATGGAGCCTTTACCCTTATGTTCTAGTCACTTTGGTGCGGGAAGATACTCTGTGGGTGACAAAAAGAATCATGAATACCAACTGGAACACAAAACCTCTGACCTACAATCTGCCCTGCCTGCAAGATATGCTGGAGCAATCATGACACTGACCTTGTGGAAGTGGCCAACCAATGTCTAATTTAACTTAAGGCCCACTCCATGAGAGGGAGCACACGTCCAACACTGCTTAGATGGCCAAGAACTAGAGACCTAGGGTAGAGTCAAACAAAATGTGTCTTTAAAAAAAAATCAATGAAATGATTCCCAGTGGTATTCTGGTATACTCATAGATCAGTGTCCCTTCTGCTCATCATCAGAGAGGCTTCCTCCAGCAGTCAATAGGAGTAGATGCAGAAACTCACAGCCAAACTTGAGGAGAAAGTCTAAATTGGAGATCTCCATTGGGTCCCTACTCTTGGAGCTTGAAGAATCCCTCAGAAGAGGGGAGGAACGATTATAGGAGTCAGAGGGAATGGAGGACACCAGGAGCCACTGGAACAACTAAGCAGGGTTCCTGGGGCTCAGAGAGACTGAAGTGGCAAGAACAGGCCTGCGTGGGTCTGCACCAGGACTTCTGTATGTGTTTTTACTACTAGCTTGGTGTTTTCGTGGGACTCCTAACTGTGGGAATGGGTGTGTCTCTGACTCTTTTGCCTTCTCTCTAGACTCTTTTCCTCCTGTTTAGTTGCCTTTCCAGTTTCAGTATAAGGATTTTTGTCTTACCTTACTGTTTTGTTGTGTTTGGTTATTGTCTCTTGGAGGCCTGCTCTTTTGTGATGGGAGATGGAGGGGAAGTAGATCTGGGGGAGAAGGGAGGTGACAGGGAGCTGGGAGCTGGGAGGAGTGGAGGAAGGGGAAACTGTGGTTGGGGTATATTGTATGAGAGAAGAATCTTTTTTTAAAAAAATGGAATCAGAACAGAAAGAACGAGAGAGAGAGGGAGAGAGAGAGAGAGACAGAGAGAGAGAGAGAGAGAGAGAGAGAGAGAGAGAGAGAGAGAGAGAGAGAGAGAGAGAGAGATTGCTATTAACTCCTGATTTCTTCATACACATTCCAGGAGAGCTGACAAACAAGGATAGCAGCTACAACCAAGCATAAAACGTAGCCTGTATCACAGACACTCAGGGAACACAACTGATGCTGAGTTGTGCAGCCCAGTGTCTTCCCTATCTATCAGGGTTGAGAGGAACTTCATCCTATGCATTAATGGCATCAGGCCTGTGTGAGGAGACCACATTCTTGTGTACAGTATATTCCTTCTTTCCTGCCTCTAATCTTCCTTCCCTCTGTAGGATTTTTCTTCCCTGCTATTTGGGCTTTGCTCTCTGTAGGTAAATCATGCCTACTCCCCGCTGTGCTCTGGGTTGCTCCATTGGAGGTTTTCTGAATCTCTTCTCAAAATAAAGGAATACACCAATATTTTATTTTGCATTGTGTTCTAGGAGCTATATGCTAGTTGCTTGCAAGAATATTTAATCCTCACAATGACTGACCAGACAGGGAGACAATTCTTTGAAACAAACAAACAAAAAAAAATCAAATTCACAGGAAGAAAATGACACTTCCAAGGTCATTAGCAAGTTAGTGGCACAGCCACACAGGACCCTGAGTGCAGCACCATCTTCCTCTGCTGTTATGTTTTCTTCCTGCTCTCCCACACCATGGAAACTGACTTACCACATGTGCTGTACCAATTTTTTTCTCATTTTTTTCTTCTACTCAGAAGAGACTTGATGCTATAAGTACTTGTCCCACCACAAATACTTCCTTTCCTGTTCCTGTCAACTTACTCAGGATGAGGCCAGGCTATTTCCTTTGCTCTATGGATTCTGGAACAGGCCGTTCTAGGAAGTTGTCATTTGTGCTATCCAAGTCCCTGACCACCCTGAAATTGCTCCTCTGAGGCACTGGGCCATCCTGGAGCTGGATCACTAAGTCCAACCCCCACCTCTGCCCTAATTCCTTCCTAAGTTTCACATCAGCTTGCTTCCAGGACCCTGATCAACATTCACAGCCCAGCATGCCCCTGGGGCGCATGCTACTCTCTTGACAGTTCTGTCTACACATGGCACTGTCACTGCTCTGCAGATACTGGACTCATCAGTCTTTGCTTATGATTATAGCAAGGCCGAACTAAAATAAGTGACCAACTAGATGGCTTTTCTTGGGTTGTATGCCTGCACTGCTATCACAAATGCTCTCTTGATGTTTCCTCCTACCTTCGTGTCTCAAATAGCTTTTCTGTAAGATTAGTCTCAGAGACCTTATCAATAACCCTTCACCCCCTGTGAAGGTTAGTGCTTTCAAAGTACGTTCTCTGACATACTAGTTTCTTACAGCTCTGTGAAGGAGCTAAGAGACAGAATGCTTCCTGTCCATTGGACTGCTGAGGAAACGGAAACCCCAAGCACTTCAACAGCATGCCGACTCACAGAAAACATTGTGAGTTAAGCTGAGAACTGAGAGTTTGCATCTAGATGCTACAAGCTGCCAAGTTTTCTAACTTGCTCATTTATTTTGTGGGTTTTGAACAGTGATACTGGGGTATATTTATAGATCTTGGCTGGATTCATCTGCCACTTCCTGCACCTGCCCATTGACCAAATTGGCTAATGGAACTGTTTTCATGCCTTTCCTCCGCCCCAACCTCACAAGCTATCCTAATGCCTTTTCCTTAAGGTAATTTGTCCTGTTGGAAATCTTAGTTTGTGTTTCCTGGTCCAGGGTCACTGATTTTTCCTGGCTAAGCCACATTGTTATCATCATAAAAGAGTCAAAATGGCAACAGGCGAGGCACACATCCCTCTTCTAGAGGATGAACACATTCTTGAAGCAACTGGCCTTTGGACATTCTGATTAGTTTTCTAGAAAAAACTTCATGGAATAATTTCCATAACTTGATAGGAAGTGACAGAAACACCTCCTGAACTTAAGAGGGCACTAGAAGGAAGCAGTGTGCTAGGACCCAGAGGATGATGCTTTGCAGCCTTAGTCCGGACTGTGAGTGCTGGCTGCACACTCTCCTGACTCTGTGATCTTTGGAAAGGATCCTACATTTAAACAAATAATAACAAAGTTGTTTATATTGCTAAATTATTCAATCTATATTCAAAACAACATAAAAAGATGAAAGTGTAAATGGTCCATGTTTCCATTCATCTCTTAACACATACAATCCCATTATCATTTGTCAGCATGCCCTCCCAGTGGAGTGGGGGTGTAAACATGACTGTGTGCTCTAAACACACACACAAATATGGCATCTTGCTACAAAAAATTTCTCGGGCCTTAATTTTCTCTCCAGAGTGTGTCTCAGTGATAGGCTTTTTCGCACACAGCAGTGGATCCCTGTAACAGCTGCATGAACTGCTCTGTCCACACGGTGACTTAATGGGTGTTTACTGGTGGGTAGATCTCCATATTCTTGGCTTTGCTTCACAGGTGCTACATGGTTTACATTTTAATGTGTAGACATGGGAAATAATTTTTGTAGAATGCCTGATGCAAGAAATAGACACAGCGTTTTACAGAATTATCAAACTGCTTCCCACCCAAGGAAAAGATTATATCCCTCTTCTTCCGGTTTGAAAGTTTGGGAAATGTATTTCACCTGTCTTGGTTTTCTCATACTCTCCCTTACATAAGGTGGCAGCAGAGTAAGCACTTAGCATGGATTCCTGATTGACAATCTTATAAAATAATCCAGATTTGTACCTCAATCCTAAACAGAACCCACGATGTACACCCTTGCAGCACAAACTAAAAATATCTGTGGTGCCTGCGTTGTCAATTTCCCCCCATTGTAACATTTTCTTAATAAGCCTAGCAGCTGAGGATCCATGGGAGTTTAACGGCTTGCAGCTTCCTTAATGGGCCAGGTAATAAACCATCTCCCCTTATTACTAAAATGAGCAGAGGCATCTAGATATAACTCTTGTTATTCAAGGAAAAGAATATCTTTAGTGGTGCATGATGGGGGATTGGAAAAGATGGCTTGAGCCCAAAAATTTGAGGTTAACCTGGGCAATATATTAAGACTTTATCTCAAAACAAAAGAAAACAAAACAAATGTGGGTGGGGGACCTAATGACAAATTTAATAATTAGCAGTAAAGACTTGCTGAGAACCAAACACTAAATGCTTTACAGATTTTACCATATTTGATAATATCTGGCATGCAGATGCTATGAAGAGAATTATGGGTATGGAAGTGAGACAAGATGTTAACAGATGGGTGTGAATATGGTCAGAACATATATACATGTGTGAAAGTTTCATACTGAAACCCATTATTACACATAACTAATATATACTCATAAAAATAAGTTTTAAAAAGGAAATGCAATCTGATGGAAGTGTTTTGGAAGCTCTGAAACTCTATGGAAATGTGAATTACAGTTAGAAAACACAGCAAATGTTGTTGATATTAATGTAACCAATGTGATTTCCTCATCTTCTGGACTATTACCATATGCATTGTCTGCTCATGACACTTGGCTCAATGCGGGATCATCTAATACCACCTTTCAAAGGCAGTTGTCTAATAGTTGAATGTCTGCCCCATGAACACCCTAGCACTTCAGACCATCCCTTGTGTAAATCCAGAATCTTTTAGATTTAAAATATTTACTCTGTTCTATTGTCTGACTGCATGTTCTGAACTTAGGCTTGTACAGTTATAATCGCCATGTTTTAAATGTCCAAATCCTTTATCCATCTCTCAGTTAGTGGGTTCACAATCAGGAGCTGCCTACTCACTGGAGATGTTGGGAGTTCTGGTTTGTGGATGACTGACATAGAAAACCAGAAGCCACTGTCACAGCTGAAAGAACCCAGTCTCTCTCTGCAGGCCTACATGTCTCTCCTCACATGCCAGTGCCAGACTGTCATGTTCTTTTGCCCCTACCATTCCACACAAGAAAATGCTTGCAAACTCTATCTATAGGGGCCAAAAAGTAGCCTAACCTAAATCCTCTCCAGATGACTGACATTTACACAAGAACCAAATTTCAAACTGAAAAGAACTGCTAACGAGGCATTGATAGGCTCCAGAAGACTCATAGAAAATCTCCTAGAGCTTTGGAAATAGCCAAGGATTTAATAGATGCCTAGCACTTGTCTAGACATTTATCTCTAACCAAGTGCTTGTCTCTGCCTCTCAGTGACTTGTTCTTTTGACCAAATAGCACAAGCTTTTGAAAAACTGGAAGTACAAGATTCCTGTTTACACACACACACACACACACACACACACACACACACACTGGGGGGCGGGGGAGGAAGAAAGGTAAAATCCAGTCTGTCAGTCTGATCTGCTGAGTTTGTGAGTTCCTGCTGCCACCTACTGGAGAGTTGTGTCTTGCAGTTTTAGCTTACTGCTTGGTGACCCCCACAATCACTATTCCTCACTCCCCTTTCCTTCTGGTTGGGGGTGGGCCTTGAGAGCTTGAGGGTGCACCTCTTGTCTGATATGGTCAAGGCACTGGGGTTCTATCCCTAGTACAACAAAAGAGTAGCACTGTGATTTCGTTGTTGTTTTAAATATTTCCTCCTTTCTGTAACTTTATTTATTATAAGGCTGGGGTTGGGGTAGGGGGCCACATGTCCACAGCCTGCATGAGTAGGTCAGTGGTCATCCAGCTGAGTCACTTCTCTCCTTCTACCTTGGAGATTGAGGATCTGACTTGTGTCATCAAGTTTGATAACAAGCACCTTTACCCACTGAGCCATTAATTAATTGTTTCTTCTAAAACGCACACATCTGCAGAGAGCTCTCCCTAGAGAAATAACACTGCAACACACACAAAACCAGGTGTGTGTGTGTGTGTGTGTGTGTGTGTGTGTGCTGTGGTATGTCAGTAAATTCAGCAAGAACTTGCTGAGTAGCCAGAGGTAAGTGCAGGTGGGAGTGGTGGGATGTTAGCCATTGCTGGGTAGACAAAAAAAGAAGTCTACAGAAGATCAATATCAATGAGTGAGTGCTAAGATTCCTTACAGGTCTTAAGATTTAAAACTAACAATCACATTTCCACTTTTCAGTCTTCTCTTTATAAATATTTAAAATTTAAAGCACACAATCACAACAACTACATAAAAACAAAAGGTTCGTATAGCTCAGAAAGTTTTCTCAACCTTCCAGGTACATAAATAAGTTTCATTTCATTGGTTAATGAGGAGACAAAAACAACCATACAAAATGGTGGTGAAGGAAATAATCCATGGAAGCACAAACAGGCACCATGGAAACTCAAGCGAAAAACCAGTTCTGGGTCCTCCATTAGAGAAGTAGGGAAAGGCTCCCAAGTCTGAATGGTAAACCTAAGGAAGATACAAGTTGAAATGTGAAGGCAAAGGCTTGAGGAAGGCTCTAGGTACTGCAGGAGTACAGCTCACTTTGGCTTAGCAGAGAAATGGGCCCCCATATGTCAGGCTGAATATGTGAGACTTAAGGGCCAGCTAAGATTGTGTGTGCGCGAGTGCACACACACACACACACACACACACACACACACACACACACACAGCATTGAAGGAAGCCAGAAAGGAAGTTGAATCCTCAGGAACTGTGGCAGTTATGGGTACTGGGAACTGAAGTTCTATCTTCTGCAAGAGTAACAAGTGCTCTTAACTACTGAGCCATCTCTCCAACCCCTTAATTACATATATATATATATATATATATATATTACTGCAGAAAATTTTAGCTTCAAAACTCAACACTGTTTTGTCAGGCCTTCACATATTTGTTCCTGAGACTATGGTTTAAGGTTGTTTGCTTATTTGCTTGTTGGTAGACAGTGGCTGAGATAGCTCAGGATGGCCTTGAACTCTTGATCTTCCTGCCTCCACTGGGTGCCAGGATTAACAGTGGTACCACCACACCTGGCTTTGGTTGAATATTTAAAAGAAAATCCAAGAATTAATTGTCCTGCCCATTCTTCAGTATAACCTTCAGCTGGTAGATGATTTAACTTTATTGTAGCATAATATATAGCTAAACTTTCCATGTTAACCACACAATTGTAAATGCCCCACTGTATATTTTCACAACTCTTTCATCATCATCTGAACCAGAAACCATCTCTCTGCTTTTTCTGTCCTGAGAACCTGGAATCTTCTCTTTGTTTTCATGACTTTCTACTCTAGGATAATGGCAATCTTTTTATGTATGAGACCTGACCATGGTCAAGGGTCAACCAGGTTGTCATCTCATGAACAAAGTGAATAATTTTATTAATATCTTTACTGGGTCTATGTTCAAGTTTTCCCAACTACTTCCAAAAACACTCTCCAATATTTTAAGTAGTAAGGTGACACAGTCTGGTGAGGCCAAGATCTGAGAAACTACGCTGAGACTGAAGGAATTGAAGCAGGGGTAAGGGCATCTGGGAGTCCTGCAACAGGGACTTCAGAGCATGCTCTTCTACTGACACCCAGTTCTTGTCCAGCACTTACCCGACAAGTCAGTCACTTGTTTGAGGCCTGGGAACTTGAGAGACTACCTGGGATATGACATTGGCACTGAAAACCAGGACTTAATGAAAGAACAGGACACAGAACTCCACTACAAATGTCCTGGAACAGAGACCACAACTGAATCTTAAGACAGTCAGGCTGGGCCTTACATCAGTGAAGAGAGTATTAACTCAAATTTGGATTTGGATAGGATGAATTTCTTTCAGTATATGGGAAAGTACCTGTTGTGGACATTTGATTTAGAAATAAGAAATTAAGAACAGGAAGACACTGACACAGGCCTGGGTAAATGCAATGTTCGGTGGTTGGTTTTGTATCATTAATTCTGTGAGTGAGTCATTGGATCAGGACAGCACTGTTTAGATAGAGCAAGTGGACTGACAGATTAGTCAACATTCATATAATGATTTGGAAGAGAGTGCATGGGGAAACTGCCAAGTTTGCAGATGGCATTCAGCATTCTCAGGGATTAAAATGCCAAGCTGATTGGGGGTAAACTGAACGAAGATGTGCACGTGGGCAGAAAAGTGGCAGAGGAGTTTTAATGTGACTAAGTGTAAGAAAACACATTTTGGGGAAATAAGACTCAGAATATTATTAACCATTGTTCAACCACAACCTGGTAAAGTAGCACAAATGGCAGAAAATGATTCCCTCAAGACTGAGAGAAATGAAAAAAAAATGCTATCAGCAGTGAAGTGAGCTGAAAGGGCTTCTCACTGCCCCACTCCGTCTTGCCAAGCTGTGGTATTTAGTGATACAGTGTATTGTGTCTTGAAGGTAGAAATGAAGAGAAAAACGGAACCCAATACAATAGCTATGGTTTTAGGAAACTACGGTAGTAATCCTTCTTCACACTGAAGGCATGAGTGTGGAGGGGGAGAAAGACTGGATGGCTAGATGTCACTCACCCTAAACCAATTTCATCCCTACAATATTTAGTGCCTCCTATGGCAAAGCCACCCCAATGTTACTGATTTTCTGGAGAAATGAATTCACTGGCTTGCTTAAAATTATTAGTTAGTGGGTGTCACAAGTTAACAAACCAAATGCTCTTTTGATGATCATGTTTAGAAGCTGGGCATCTCTCTCTGACAGGCTGTGTGATACACATTTTTGTATATCCAATGCCTGTTCTACTGCTTGGCATAAAGCAGACACTCAGAAAATGTTTATAAGATTATTGAATTGGCTGCAGCTCAACATCTGGTTATTAATACCAGAGAGGGCAACCAGGCTCAACCTGACAGAGTCCTGAGCTTAAAAGCCACCGAGGATTTGCACTGAGATTTTTTTCCTGAGTTTATTAAATTCTTTCAAGTGAGCTTCAGGAGGGTTCCAAGCCTGAGCTAGCAGATGAGACCCCTTAAGGAAAACATCAATCCCAAAGCTCTGAAAATAATGAATTTCCTAGTAAGCGCCCAGTTGTGACTTCAGTTGGGAACAAATCAGTTTTCCTGAACAGATTTTCTGAAGACTTCTATTTTGGGGAATAATCAAAGGATGCGGCCTTACAAGATAACAAGATTATCAAAATTAGGGGAAAAAAGTCTGTAACTCAGGAGAACACATGATGGGAAGATTGGATGCATTTGTTTGTAATTATAGTGTAGCTACAGAACAGAATGCTTTGGAGTCATGGGACAGATTCTCTTTCCATGACTGGCTTATACAATTAAGCCAGCAATTTTCAAAAGATATGGATGTATTTAATGTAGGATGAACAGGGCTCCTGACATTGAGAGACTCCAGGTTTGACTCCCATGGAGGGTTACAAATCATAGCAACAGTCACTGCCACTGTAGGCCACATTTCTGTCCTTCCACAGCAAACCAGACACCAAGAAATGCCCTGTACCATGACACACTACCACTCTATTTCAAACTCATGCCTGGCTGGGGGAACTAGAAGAAGGCACTCTTTTCTTTGGGTGCTTGTCCAGGACACACTTCTGTACTAGGACACTTGACTTGGAAAGCAGAGGAGGAGGCTTTCTAGTCACCATTTGTCACATGAAAACCTGCATAAGCATGCATATCAGCTGCTTCCTACCATCCAGTTCTTCACCTATCACTTCCCAGTTACCACCACTGTGTCCCTGTCCTCTGCAAAGTCACACTGTCGTCATCCTTCAGGGTCCTATCTCTTCTTCCTACAGTAATTTCTTTTTTTTTTAAAGCCTAATATGAGAACCTGGAGATATATTAAGCCTAATATATGGTCTGGTGGCTAAGAGAACAGGCTGATCTTGGTTCCCCAACACTCAATGGCAGCTCAAAACCACCTGTAAATCCAGTTCCAGGGTATCCAACACCTTTTTCTGACCTCTTCTGGCACTGCATGCTTATGGTGCATAGACATACATGCAGGTCAAACACACATACACCTAAATAATTTTTTATTTGAAGAAAGTCTAATAGGAAACCCATCAACTTGTCTTTTTCTTTTTTTAAGACTTATTTTATTTATATGAGTACACTGTAGCTATTTCCAGACACACCAGAAAAGGGCACTGGATCCTTTTACAGATGGCTGTGAGCACCATGTGGTTGCTGGGAATTGAGCTCAGGACCTTTGGAAGAGCAGTCAGTGTGCTTAACCACTGAGCCATCTCTCCAGCCCTCAACTTGTCATTTTAAGTAGACATGAACTAGTGTCACTAGCTAAATTTCCACATATTTATCTCTTTAGTGACAATTTTGGAATTTTGGTTTCTTTAAAAACACAGAAATAGTATAAGAATGTGTTTTCATTTTAATCCCAAGTGTGGGGATATGGGGCTGCTTCAAACTGTCCGTAGCAGTGGACCATAATTTGCCTAGTAGAAGTGTGACTCTGCCAGCTGCAAATAGTTTGTTTCTGTGACTGTGTGACAATTGAAATTTTGGGAACTTTTCAGAGGGTATATAAATGTTAGAGCCCTAAAAGGTATGGTTGTTGGTTGTTGTTCTCAGTTTTTTAGTAGTCATGCTCAAAGAAGAAACAATAGGAAAAAAATTAGATTCATGGATTCCCCCCCCCAATTCTTCTTTCTTTCCTATAGGGGGTGAAACTGAGGGTGGGTAGTTAAAGGATGTGAAAAAGAAGAACCCATAAAGTACAAAGACAGGCTACAATCTCCTCCTTCCCACCATATCATGAGCCTCATGAGGGTATGTGCTCCTCAAAGAACTTACACATCCTATTATTCAACAGCTCACCCTCACTCCCTTCTACTCTATGTGACTCATGCCTATGACAGATAATTTCATGTGTCAACTTGAGTAGGGTACTAGGTGCCTGGTTATTTGTTTAAGCAGTATTTCTTAACACGTGAAAGTATTTTTTAATCAGATTAGCATTTGAATCAGTAGACTAAGTAAAGCATATTGTCTTCTAACTCTCTCTCTCTCTCTCTC
This sequence comes from Tokudaia tokunoshimensis, assembly GCA_036184795.1. Classification (NCBI taxonomy): domain Eukaryota; kingdom Metazoa; phylum Chordata; class Mammalia; order Rodentia; family Muridae; genus Tokudaia; species Tokudaia tokunoshimensis. The sequence goes on along the minus strand of BTHU01000002.1, from coordinate 136,458,981 downwards.
TCTCTCTCTCTCTCTCTCTCTCTCTCTCTGTGTGTGTGTGTGTGTGTGTGTGTGTGTGTGTGTGTGTTAGACTGTCACCAAGTTGCTTCTAAACACAGGATGAAACTTCTATTGGCTCACCAGTGTCTTCAGATTGCCAACTGCAAATCTGAGAACTTTTTAATCTCCATACGTATGTGAGCCAATTCTGTTTCCCACTGTGTGTGTGTGTGTGTGTGTGTGTGTGTGTATGTGTGAGAGAGAAAGAGAGAGAGAGAGAAAAGACAAAAAGACAGAGATAAAGAACATTATAGCAAGAACTTTGCTGTTGTGGGAACTGCTGTATTTATCTTATGCCCAGCTCAAACAAATGCAAAAAATAAACATTTACAATGAACACTTACTCTAACATATGACAGGGCTAAATTCTAACTTAATTGCTTTCTGTTTGCTTGTTTGTTTCTTTGTTTTTTTTTTGAAGGTGGGACAGGGCTAGTTGGTTCTTTGGAACAAACCTAGAGCTTTGGATGTGCTGACCTAGCACTCTACCATGAGGTACATCCCCAGCCCTTAATGTACTATTTCAGGTATAAATCAACATAGCAGTTAATGAAAGGCTTGTATATTTTATTCTCATTATAACAAGAACATGATCTCCTCTCATCTTTCTAAAGGAAAATTCTGCCTAGGGGCTTTTTACTTATTATAAATGAGAAACAGGCTCACAGAAAGGAAATGTTTGACGACCTCAAGATCTAACAATAGATCCAGTTCTAATAGCACACACCTGTCATCCCAGCACTCAGGAGGCAGAGGCCAGAAAATCACAAATCTGAAGACAGGGAAAGACAAGACTCAGTCTCAAAACAAAACAACAACAAAACACCATCAAAAGGGCAGGATGTTGCTCATCTTGCCCTGTGTTAAATCCCTATCCTAGAGGGAAAAAACCTAACAGAGGCTGACCATGTTCTTTCCCATCCCTCTTTATAGTGAGAAGGTAATTCTCCCCAAAACCAGACACTGAAGTTGAAGAGAGATCCTGATTTCTGTTTAGAGCATTTGTGAAACAAGGACAGGAAAAGGCCTAGCACTGTGGAGTGCAGTGAAGCTGGTTTTCTGTCGCGTCGTGGATGTGCTAGTTCTTGGGCTGCTGAATCACCAGGACCTGATTCACAGAGCAAATGCAGACTCACTGTGCCCTCTCTTCCCATGCTCTACTCTCATTAGCAGAGGAGGCTCAAGCCTCCTTTCTCAGGCCAAGTGTAAACTGCGGTGACTGGCATTGTCAGCCCACTCACTAGCATAGCTCAGCAGAAACATTTTCATATCTCAAGGCAACAAAGCTTTGGATTTCCAAATCCCAGCACAGGTGGCACATTTCATTCCACAATTTTCCAGCTGGCACCACTTCAGGGGGGAGATGCAGTCCACACAACTGATTCTGGCAGGCTGGAAGGAGACCTGGCATTGTCCTGCAAGACACGTGCCATAGTGTCCCAGGTGCAACAGGAAAGGGAGACCATCTTTGGGTGCCCTCTTCTCATCTTCATGAGTGGAGAAACTGAAGCTTAGAGGAGAAAAGTGGCCACAATCACACCATGGGAATCTTGTGAGAATGTTGGTATAACGGGAAGTTCATGCCAGGTACTGGTCTGGCTCTCTTCTTTGTCAATGTGTCCTTAATTCTAGCCACTGCTAATGATCTGAAATAAATCTTACACTCAACAAGCCCTGAAGAGTAGTTTTAAGAACCAACCCAATCTTGAAGACATGGTCCCTTTTAGTCTTCGAACATATTAATTTGAAGAGGATTATTTAGTACTGTTATAGTGAAACATATTCTATAAACCCTTTAAAAATGATAATTCTCATTCATTTACTCATTCCACAAAGATATATTAGATTGGGCACCTATTAAAGGCTCAAATATTTGCTAGGCACTGGGTAATGGAAAGGTCTCACCTAGCACTAACATAAGGAATAAAAAGGAAATGATGTTAGCAGAAGCACAGTGGAATACTTACCAAGAGCACATGCACTACAATATCTTAAGTACAATAAAGTTAATAATGGATAGCTTCTTCTATATTTAGCACTGGTTTCTGTGTTAAGCATTTTGTTCACCTTACTCAATTGTCATGTAAGATCTGATGAGGAAGGAGCACAACTCCCAAACTTCCAAGTTTTCCAGCTTCCTTCACAAGTCTTCCAACACATGGCATTACTTAACAAAAACAGAAACCAAACCTTTAACCAGGCATAGTGGCATTCACTATCTCTAAACAAACTCTTGGTACAAGGCTAGCCTGGTCTATGTAGTGAAACTGTGTTTCAAATAAACCAATCCAACAATAATATCAACAAATGGAACTTTTAAAGGGCATCCACTAGAAAGTCTCAGAACTTACTAGTAATTTTCTAAGATATTCACATTTATGCTAGTTTTCCATTTATTTGCTATTTTAAATAATTGAGCATAACAATGCCCATTAATATTTGAACACAAATTTCCAAGTAAACATGACTTCTGAAAGAGCCTATCATTTTAAAAAGCTTACTTATACATGCTAGTAGAGACAGCCAACTCCTTTAGGTACAATCTGATGCCTTTCTGACTAATGGGCAACTTTTATAACTGTTAATTCTGTTAATTATCTTTTTTTTCTCACCGTGACTTACAAAAGAAAAAGCATTCCAAACTTTAAGTTTTCATTAGTGTACATTAATTGAACAAAGTGATGAGTTCACTATAACATTTTCGTGCCTGTATATAATGTACTTTGATCATATCTCTCCCCATCCATTACTGTCCCATGTGTCCATTCTCAGCTCATGCTGGACCCTCCTTCCTTTTCTCAATGGTCCCCTTCTACACACACACACACACACACACACACACACACACACACACACATATGAGAAAGAGAGAGAGAGAGAGAACGAGAACATAGGATATTTGTTTTTCTAAGTCTGGCTTATCTTGTCCAATATGAATTTTTGTTCCAACTGTTTTCCTACAAATTACATACTTATGTTCTTCTTTATGGCTGAATAAAACCCCATTGTGTATATATGCCACATTTTCTTTATCCACTGATGAACATCTAGGTTGGTCTAATTAATAATACTGCCACTGTGTTTTGAATGAAATGCCTCCCATAGGTTCAGGGAGTATCACTATTAGGAGGTGTGGCCTTGTTGGAAGAAGTGTGTCACTGCGGGGTGGACTCTGAGGTTTCAAGTATTCAAGTCAGGCCCAGTGTTTCTCTCTCTTCCTGCTGATCTGGATGTAAAACTCTCAGCTATCTCTCTGGCACCATGTCTGCCTGCGTGCCACCATGCTTCCCGCCATAATGATAATGGACTAAACCTCTGAACTATATATAAGTTAGTTCCAATTAAATATTTTTCTTTATAAGAGTTATTTATAAACTCACTTTGTCTCTTCACAGCAATAGAAACCCTAACTTAAGACAGCCATCGACCTAAATAGGTAGATATCTATATTATGTGACTTAGATTCCTTCAAGCATACTGAGAACTGATACAGCTGGATCATATAGTAGTTCTATGTTCAGTTGTTCTGAAGAACCCAGATATTGATCTTCACAGTGGCTGGACTAATTCATATTACCACTTTGACTGTACAGAGAATTTCTCCCTCTCCTTCTTGACCCTTACCACATCCTCACTGGCATTTGTTGTCGTATAAAACGGGAAAGGGGAAATGATTTGGAATGTAAATTAAAAAAAAATAAAATAAAATAAATAATTTAAAAAAAAAACTTTTTCTTTCTTTCCTTTCTTTTTTTAAGGCAGGGTCTCATTTTGTATCCAAGGCTGACCTCAAACCTCCAATCCTTCTACCTTGGCCTCTGATGTTCTGAGATTTTAAGTGTGTGTCACCAAATGGACTGGCACTCAGCCTAGAAACGTGTGATCCTTTTACCTCTGCCTCTTGAGAACTAGGATTACAGCTGTATGTCACAATGCACAAATGTATAAATACTTTAAATTTTTCTTTTCTTTATTTTATCAATCTTATTCAGGTAAATATCTCAAACTCCTTATGTTCATTTGGGAACTGCTGCTTAATAGATATATAGATTCAATTTTCCAAAATGAAAAAATAGTTCTGAAGAGATCAGCTATACAACAAAATGAATACATTTAACACTGCTATATACTTAAAATGAATAAGATGCTAAATATACATGTATTTTATTAAAAGCCAATTGTAGGGATGGAGAGATGGCTCAGTGGTTAAGAGCACTGACTGGTCTTCCAGAGGTCCTGAGTTCAATTCCCAGCAACTACATGGTGACTCAAGACCATCTGTAATGGGATCTGATGTCCTCTTCTGGTGTGTCTGAAGAGAGTGACAGTGTACTTACAGACATACAATAAATAAATCTTTTAAAAAAAAGCTAATTGTAATAATTGCTGCACCCTTTTAGTTAGGAGATAAATACTTCAAATAATTTTATTATAGAACATATAATGTCTCAGACATTATACATATATGATTTTGTTTTTGTGTAGAGAAAACAGAAAATAAGTGGTAAATGCTAACTGTAGTCCTGGGGGCTATGTCTTAGAAATTCATCTGAGTGGCAGTTTTCTTCATTGGTAAGTGAGGGAACTTGCTCAGATTTGAGTTGCTGACAGTATAGGAATTGAACGGTATGCCTCATGTTGAATTCAGTATGTGATATTGAAAAGGCATCCAGTAGTGTTGACAAAATGCTGCAATATAAACGTATACTTCTCAAGGCTCTGATAAGCAGGTGTGGTTATGGTTGCATACAGGATATGCATGAGTCAGAGAAGCAGCAAAGCATCAGTGGTACAAGACTGAACAGCAGGATGGAGTCAGCTCTTTGCTTCTTAGTTTACCAATGATCAAGAGACTTGTTTCTTCTGACTAGACCTATAAAGCAAATTTGGGTGATGGAGAAGTAGAAGTCTTGAGAGTATTCTCCTAAAAGGAGACATCTTCTAAGATATTATTTATTCTCTAGGTTCTGGATTCTGTTTTTAAAGTTTTCCTAAAACATACAAGAAGTTAAAAGTAGGTTTGTTCTTTGTATCATCAACCTCACATGTGGCAAACTTTACTTGAAGGCCTCAATGACTTACCTCTAATGTTCCCCTGTAGGAAACTTAGAACCAGGTCATCAATTCTACTTTAGTACAATATTAAAAGAAAGAGCCATCAATGGGACTTATGGGACTAAGGATTGTTTTCTCTTTCACATTCAGACTGAGCTGAAATTTCCTATCATGAAACTTGCTGTTTGATTCTGAACCTATTGCATAAGAAGGCTACTCAGCCTTGCTCTTATCCACACCCACCATTTGGGAACAGCAAACAGGATCTTTGAGACTTCACTTCTTTAGGCTATGTCCTTTTAGGCTATTTTTTTCTTTTCTCAAACATTCCTCATAGAGTTAAGGTTCTTCAGTCTAAGCCTGAAGTCTCCCATAATTGGAATTTAATGAAACTCTCTTCTGTGGTCAGGACAGACCTGAATAAGGCATCAAGTATTGGAAGTTGGATAAACCTGAGTTCTTATTCAGTACAGCTTCCTCTGAGCAAATTATCATCTAGGGAAATAGGACTTTGGAGAAACGCAAGTCTGCTTATTTTTTGAAGTCTTGAATTGTAACCGGACTCAGCAGAAGATGTTTAAATTTATGAAATCATTGTATAGCTTGCCTTAAGGTGGGGCGGGAGAGTGAAAGTTAACTAATTAGTACATAATTTTCAATCAGGTACACAGTTTCCTTCAAACTTATGCCAATTACTTATCAAAATCAAGTAAGTTTTCAAGTGCTCAAAAATATTTAAAGAATAACAGAACACAGACATGTCTGTTCATCCCCTGGCTTTGTCAGTCTTACTATTTCTCTTTATTTTCTTTTCAGATTTTTATAAAAGAAATACACCATTAAAACACACTGTTTATATTTCTTGCACAAGAGACAACAATTCCAAGTTAATCTTGTCATTTCTCTCTATGTATTTTTATAATTTTATTATATGTGTCTGTACCCACAAAATGTATGTTGTACTTACTTGTCAGGGAACTTTGTATAAATTTGTATGAGTGGTATTTATTATTCTATGTCTAGCCACCTTTCTCACACATGACATGTAGTCATGGAATTATGTAAAGCCCTGACTCATTTCTTCTTAATGTTTTAAACATATTCTAGTCTATCCTTACAACGATGGATAATAAGGCTTCTTGGCCTGTTTTAGATAAGTAATGTTAAGTTCATCTTTCTCAACTTTTCTTTTCATACTTGTTTACTAATTATGCCACTCATTTTATTTCTATTTTCCTTGTGGTTACGTTTTAGTTCCCTCACAAGCATACCTTGCTCCCCTAGCTATCTTTAAGCAGTAGCTCTTCCCTCTCTAATCTTAGGATATTTAACATTTGTCACCCATTGTCATCTCCTTATCTCTCTTCTCTGCCATATACTATTATTGCTTGATATTTTAATCTTGTTTTTAAACTCTCTGAATGTACTGTTTTTGTTGCTTTATACGGTCAAGATTTTTTCTGAGTTTTCTTGGTTTAGATCTTTGCATCTTTGCCAATTTCTTTGTTAACTATTGCTTTTTTCATGTTATTACTTCCTTTTGGATTTGCTGATAATAACTATTTATGTATTAATTTCAGAAATTACCTATGAAATGTCACCTTGATACCCTTACTTGTCTCTATTATATTCCCATTCTTCAGTGAAATAACTAAGCTAGAGTGAAAGTTCTAGACTGACTACTTTTTTCTCTCAATATTCTGGCCTTGCACCATAGCCTAATTGTGATTCTGCACTGGGGGTTTCTTTTGTCTTTGGATGCGCTTAAGACTTACTCTTGTCTTTGATATACTGTGACATGTCTAAATGTAGCCTTGCTGAATCCTTGAAACCTGATGTACATCCTAATACCTTGTATTGTTTTGGAAAATTTTCAGCCATTGCTTCTGAATACTGTCTCCTTCCATTCTCTCTGTCCCTTCCTTCTAGAATTATGATTGAACATGCATTAAGAATCCTCATTCTACCTTCCTTTTCTCTTAATCTTGCTTTACTGTTTTTCTCTCCTTTTTTTTTTTATCACAATCCAGATTTGCCTTCTTGTTCACAATTCTGTCTTCACTATTTGTAACTTCCTCTTTTAAACTAGTGGGGATGTAACTCAGTGATAACCTAGCATGCACAAGGTCCTGGATTCAGTCCCCAAAGGAGCAAAATTACAACAAAAGGAAAAAACAAACAGAAAGAAAAGTATGTGTGTATATATGCCAGGGCACATATGAAGCATGCAGGTTGACTTTGGGAGTCTTCCTTGACTGTTCTTCTATCTTATTCACTGGGGCATAGTCTCTCAGCATTCCCAGAGCTTGCCTGTATGGTTTTTCCCGATAGTCACCTAGGGATCTCATCTCTACCTTCTGAGGCTGGAATTACAAGTAAGCTACCGTGCCCACTCCATATTTATATGGATTTTAGGGATCCAAACTTTCTGCTAAGCTATAACTGGTTGGGCATAACTTTTAGTTAAATATTGAATTTGTGGAACCTCAAATTACCCAGGCTGTATAAACACGAGAAAATAGATTTTTGCCTATGAATTCTCAAAGGGAGAATTTTTCTATTAAGATCATGAGACAATAATATATAGACATGTTTCTTATAAAAATATATAAATGAGAGTATTATTTTTCTAGCAATCATTTTATTAAAGGTCTCAGTTTTTTCAAAGGCCCACTTTCCAAGACTCCTATCTTGTGGTAATTCAAGTCACCATCTTCTGTGTCTTGTATAAGTATTAAAAGCTAAGCCCTAAGGTTCCTAAGACAGAATATCCTCTTCTAATCTGACTATTCAGTCTGTCTTCATTTTCAGCCTCTGGATATGTACCCACTTTCTTGCAAGCTCATTTGTGAATTTCAAAGAACATATTTTTCACTTGGAGTTGTTAGAATTCAATGGTGTAGGATTTTCAAGTTACTGAGTTTAAATGACCACCAGCAATAAAAAAATTTCTGAACTGCAGATAAGAAGCTTAATTCAAAAAGCATTTATTGGTTGGTCACTTACTGTGATGATAAAATTTTATGTGTCAATTTGTCTAGGCTATGGCTCCCAATTACATTATCAAACATTTAACAACATCTAGACTCTAGATGTTGCTGTGAAGCTATTTTGTAGATATGATTAGCATCTACTATCAGCTGACAGTATATAGAGGAGTTAAGTAGGAAATGTGGATGAGAATCATCTAATTAGTTGAAGGTATTAATGAAAAAAAAATCATGTTTCTCAGAGAAAAGAGACTTCTACTGTAAGTCTGGAACAGAAAACCCCACCCGAATTCCCAGGCGATTGGTACATCCTACAGATTTCAGGCTTTTCTGCAGTACAAGCTCAAGCATCTAGTCTGCAGCCTTCTGCACAGATTTGGATTTGCCAACCCCCACAACCAAGAAAGTCAGTCAGTCTGTCTGTTTGTTTGTCTGTCTGCCTGTCTATCCATTCATCCATCCATCCTATTGTGTCTGTCTAGGGAACAAATAGATTATTATCTTTCACATCTCTATGTGTACAGGGATTTTAATCTACTAGCAGACAACTATTAAACTGTAGAACATAACTCAAAACACAATAGCAAAAATTATTCATTCATATCTTACATATTTATTAAGCCTCAACCATGAACGTGATGTTTCTGCATGATAAAGATACAGAGTAAGGCACAGGTTATCTCTCTGGGAACACTGAATAGTTTGGTACACAGATAAAACACAGACTGTGTACTGGATCATGAGAGGAATCTAACCAAGCTTAGGGAGTAGAGGACAACTTGAAAAGTGAAGCCTAAACCCCTCCTAAATTTAAATAGGACTGAGCCACACAAAAGTAAAGGAAAAGAGTAGAGCGAGACATTCTGAGCCAACAGCCTAGGAAGGGCACAAAAATATGAAACAAGGCATGAACAAAGATGCTGTGCATAAAACACAAGAAGGAAAACAATGGAAGACAAAGCCTACAAAGTTAAGCAAACAACTGAGGGAGATTGCATAAGATTGGAAATCGAGATTTCCTGAAAGAAGTGGAATATAAGCTTGATCTGGAAAGATGCATATGATTTTAATAGGCAAGAAGGAGGAGGAAAAGGCAGAGAACAGAGTACCTAGAAGAAAGCCCAGGGTGCAGGACTTAAGACACCAGGGATAAAAACAATGAGACCACAGAGAGCTCCGAATGATGGATGACTCTCAGAATACAGGCTGGAATCTATTTCCCTCAGGGAGTGGCTAGGGGCCTAAAAAAAAAAACAGAAGGCAATGAGGAAATTGCGGTTATAAACACCTACCACCTCCAAGGGCTTGGAAGGTCCCGAAAACACACCTGGCCATGGTATTCAGCTTGTTCTGAAAGACACAGCCAGACTGGCCAAGGGACAGGAAACATCTGTGCCACCTTGACCTGTCTGAATCCGCTCTCTCCCTATCCTTCTTGGCACCACAAAAACTGGGAGCAGAACAAAGGCTGAGGCAAGCCCCAGCCTGGGTCCCAGAGAAAAACAATAACAAGAGGGGGCCAACCTGATCTTCTACAAGGGAAGGAGAGGTAGACCCTGTCAGATTTCATCAATAAAAGACCCATTGTTCCTGCTTCCTCCCCCTGGGAAATGAAGCTCCAAGCAGTAAATTGTGGTTAGGAAAGTACTGACCTGGAAAGGAAAGCTGAGTTCTGGTCCAGAACTCTGCTAGCGTAGTGTCTGCACTGGGCACACTGTCTCACTTCTCTAGGCCTCTGTTTTCCCATTTGTACTGGGAAGGAGTTAACAAGACTCGTGGCTCTCAAACCATGTTCTGTGGTGCCCTGGAGTATTTTTAACTTGTTTCGACCACAGCAGCTCCATTTTAATATACAGGGTTGTATGGGGGGGGGGGGCATTGTTTTAAAATGTGAGCCCCCTGGGACTATGTAGCACCAGTCATCTGTGACTCAGTAAGGTCAACAGATCTGACCGCACAGGGGCTCAGACAGAGCAGAGGCAGGCATGAGGTAAGAGAAGTAACACAGGGAAAAACACCAGACAGCACAAGTTAGGCAACTAAGTAGCCAAGCTCCAAAAGGATCCCACAGGACACAAGTCAATGAGTTCAGACAACCTGAAAAGTGTGCAGAAAGAGATGCTGAGGAAAGCAAGCAAGCAAACAAAGAAACAGTGGAATAGGTTTAACATTCTACCCAAACCTTTTTTTCACTAAAAAATAATAAAAATGGAAAAATAATGAATGTTTCCTGATTGTAACATCAGAGAGAAAAGCTACTGTTGAGGTGGACAAACAGAACCAGTGAGGTATCCAAAAATAATTTATTCATTTGTTCAATTGTTAAAAGCTCACCAAGTTTCGGCTAGAGGTCAGAGACCCCTGGCTAAATGGGTGACATTGCAGAAATGAGGAAATCCCCATCCCTGTCCTTACAGAACAGGGTTAGAAAACAGAAGTGAATTCTTACAGAGAAGGAAAGACACAGGACAGAAAACAGCAACTGATTTCAAACAGCTGAAAGAGAACACAAACAAAAGACACATGCATAAACCAAACCAAGGGAAGGAAAAAACTGTCTCCAGGGCAGAAAAATAGGAAATAGGCAAACCCACTGAAAGAAAATAATGAGGACAGGAATGAAGGAATGAAGACAGAACTGGAGAGGGGTGTAAATGGAGACAGTGGAAGGCTCCACGTTCTAATGCAACACTCCTCAGCCTTCGTGGCTCCTTGTAAGTAGCTACTGTAGTAGCTATGAGGAATATACACACCCAATTCTGGAGAATCAGCATGAAAAAGAATGTAAAACATTTTATTAGAAACCTGTATCAGCCTGACATGGTGGCTTTATTATTTGTCTCATTACTGTGACAAAAGCAATGTAAGGAAGGAAGGGTTTATTTTGGCTCACAGTTTCAGCATAACACATTCTGGTGGGAGGAGTTTAATGCAGCCACATTAATGAATGCTTTGCTCCCTCTCTCCTTTTTATTCAGTCCTGGGCTTTCAGCCCATGAAATGGTGCTGCCCACTGTGAGTATGGGTCTTCCCACCTCAGTCAACCTCATCTAGATATCCTTCACAGACTTGTTTGTTTGTTTCCGTGGTGACTCTAAACTCCACTAAGCTGACAATCATCACAGAAGCAGAAGACTGTAATCCTACTACTCAAGAGACAGAAGCAGGAGGAATGTGAATTTAAGCCCAGATTGGGGTATAAAGAAGTTTTATATTAATTAAATTTTAAGAAACAGTTTGAGCATAATGTGTTAAACACAATATATTGTTAATTTTGCCTAATTTTCTGTGGCTACTAGAAAATTTTTATGCTCGCAATTTGTATTATATTTTTATTAGAGAATGCCTTATTAAATTTTTGTCAAACCCAACAATTAAGGCAGTATATTGCTATAGGATGAAATATGAATTCAGAAACTATATGTGGTGGTACATGCCAGTAATCCCAGCACTTGGGAGGTCAAAGCAAGAGGATTGTGAACTTGTGGCCAGTTTGGGTTACTTAGCAAGTCTCTGCTGATAAATATATAAACAGATAAAAGCCCCCAATCCTCCTTCCATCCTGCAAAAATATAATTATATAGGGCCAAAAATATATCCATTATGTTAACAGTCTTATGGGAAGCAAGGCAGACTAAAGTGGAATAAAAAGTAAGACAAATTGATATTGAACAACAAACAGCTGTTGATCACAAGCGTGGGAAAAGTCCACAGGCGGTTTGTCTCTCTGTATCTGTGTCCCCACATTAAAATGGGACATTGTCACTTTCCATTTGTCTTTATTTAATTGTGTTTTAAATGCTCCCTCATATAGTATCTTACTTGAACTTAGAGGTGTAGGCAGGTCAAGAACATTGCACTTTTTTCATTTTCTTTTCTTTTTTCTCTTTTAGATAAGTGAATTAAAGAAAAATAAATTCATTCACAAATGGGCCTTTGAATCTGATTCTCCAAGTGCAGGTCCACTGCTCTTGCCTCACTTCATGCTGCCTCTCCTGCACAAATATCACTTGTTTGAAACCAAGTTTTGCTGTTTATTTGCTCTTGCTGCATATAATCCAGCTCCCTAACCAGAACAAGTTTTGTGAATGCACCATACATCACATCTTCACCCTTCATGTTGTCAAAACTCAGGCAAGATTGTGGCATGGGAGGGCACTATATGAAGGTACAGGAATTCCCATTTCCAACTCATTCCAGACCACCTACGTCCTGTTTCTAGAGATGCTGCCACAAACTTCAAGGTAAGAAGGACAAAAGACAGAAAATACAGCCACAGGAGAGAAGTCTGGAGCCTAACAATTTGCAGTGCAGCCTCTAGGCAAATGGTTTAGCAGGTTATATAATAGACTCTGGCATTGACTACTCCTACCTTCCAGATTTCTTGGATCCATTTCCAGATGCAATTAAGGATGGTGGGCTGGTACTGAGTAAGCACTCTGCTTCCCTGGGCCTTTCTAAACAATGAGTGACAAGATCTTATATGGGCCCAAATCCAGAGTGATGTAATAAATCATTTTCATTAAGATTTTAAGACCAGTTTTAGACAAATTATGTCTTTTCCTAATGATTGTTTCTGGTGCAACATTAGGGACCAAATCTACCTAGCTCAGGGTCTAAGCTAAAGCACCTGGCAAAGCTGTCATTCAGGAAGCATATGCTAAATGACTCTTCAGCCAACACTAGGAGACTAGTTAAGTTTTGACTAGGAAGAACCAGGTCAAATGACCTTTGTAAGTAGGGAGAAATAACAGTAATAGTGCCAATTTAAGTGAGTCTCTTACATAGCTAGGGCAATAGAGAAAGACTGCTTTTATGTACGTCCCACCCTGTGTATCTACAAAAGAATTCCCTGATAACATTGACACTGAAATGCCCTTTGCTTAGCCCCAAGATTAGATTCCATTCAAGAATGCTCAAGAACCTAGCCTACAGCAACATTTGCAATCAATAAACAGGAACCCTCTTGACTATGGAGAAGGATAGCTACTTAAAGCCTCTCCCCTTCCTTCTCAACCAAACACATAGTGCTCACTTTGGAGTCTAAGGTCCTGTGAGACTAGAAAAGTAATGGACACCGCATCTGAAACAGTGACCTTACCTTTCCACCTCCAAAGAAATGATCTTCAGCAAAAAGTCCATTTGCCACCAGATACCTGCCATTCACAAAACCAGGAGAGGCCAAAGCCATTGTATGGTGCATGCGTGCGTGCGTGCGTGCGTGCGTATGTGTGTGTGTGTGTGTGTCCCCTATCTCTGTCTCCCTCCCTCTTTCCCTCTCTCCCTCCCTCCGTTTGTTATAGATTTGAGTTCATTGAGCATGGAAGTGAGCAAACCCAGAATGTTTGTGAAGGCCTGAGGACAATCTTTCGTTTGAGACAAGGTCTCTGAATGGCCTGGAACTTTGCGCATAGGCTTGGCTATTTGTCTTGCAAACTTCCAGGAAACCACCTGCTTCTGCCTTCCATCTCCCTGCTGCTGGGATGACAAGTATGTGCCACTATATCTCTTACATGGATTCCTGAGATCCTAACTCGGGACATTGCTTACAAGGCAGATGTTTACAAGCTGAGCCATTTTGCTGTCCTCTATCCTCTTGTTCCCTTTCTCCCTTCCCTCTTCCAACACTTCCTGTCCTCTCCCAACTTTTCTTTGATCATGTTCTCCCTTTTTATTAGAAGTCTGAAACTCAGCAATCTCAGAACAATCACTACTTTTAAGACAAGAAATTTGATTAAAAAAGACTTTTCATTTCTTTTCTCAGGAGTTCAACAACATCCACAATTTTTGCTGTCTGGAGGCTATGAGTTCATTACTGTCAGTCTTTGATTTATCTAGGTCATTTCCCTCAAAAGAGCTGATATATAGCCCTATGAATCAGCTTGTAGGCTTAGTCTCTTTTCTGGTTATCATTAACCCTCTGATCCTGATTCAGTAACTCATTCCAGGTTCTAACTCTCTGTGCTGAGAAATACTTTGTTAAAAGTAGTCATCTAAAAGTGAAGTAGAAACCTGAGTTCAATGAGTTCTTTTAGACAGTTAGTGAATTGTTTCTTTTAACATAACAATATCTATTATATGGTCAAATAGGTTACCAAAACAAATGAACACACAAACAAGTAAAAGAAATGAAATAAACAGGACAAATAAAAGGTTAAGGGGATATCTGAAGCCTGGAATGTTTCATCTGATATGTGGCACAAAAATTCATATTAGTAACAGACAATTTTTTGGTGCTTGTTGTAGATAAAGCAAAAGATAGTCCACAGCTATGAAGGTTGAAAAATCCTTATGTGACAATTGAGAACAGATTAAGCACTCTCTTCTAAGAAAAGGTCAATTTTACTTCCAGGGTTAGGTTCAGAAGCATGCCGCTGTCCATGCAGCAGACTTGGGATGGAGACATATAGTTTTGGGTGTTTTTTTTTTTTCAATTATTAAGAACTAGTTTTGAAAGTTCATTTGTTTGATAAATTGGATTAAAGTACTCCAGGTCCAAATTCTACCACTGAGCAACAGTTTGACCTTGTACTTGTACTTGATGTGACATTTCTTCTAGAACGTAGTTCTCCTGTTTCACAATCAAATTTTCTTTTTGTAAAAAATGCCCTTATTCAGATTAACATTACATTATTCTTTGGAATGAAAAACAAGAAATCATTTCAGAGCAATGACATTTCTCCAACAATAGTAATTAAGGATAAAAATTAAGACCAGTTTCTTTGGTCCATGCTCCAGAAGAAATATCTTGAGTTACAACATAGAGTACCAGGCTAACAAAGGAGATCTGGAGTAGAAAGTCACCACTCAGCTGGGAGCCTGCCACACTCATCCTGCCTCCATTCACCCCACACCCACATTGTAAAGCTATGAATATGGTAGAGAGACAGACAGTATGCAAAGAGGAATGAAATGTAGGTTTCTTTCCCCTTCAACCGTTTGAGAAATTTTCCAATATCTCATAGGTTGAGCTGAAAGGAATTTTATGGAGTGCTTGCGCTTTAGCTGTAACCTAATGTGACTGTACCATTAACATTTTAACACCATGCAAAAATTACTCAGAATGGAACTGACACTGAAGGGTAGCACTATAAACCTTGGAAACCTTAAATAGGCCATATGTGCTTAGGCATACACAGGAGCGGGGGAAAGACAACAGGACTTCATCAAGAGGAGAACTGACATGTCAAAGTGAAAGGACAAGTTACTTGAGAATGGAGAGACTTACAAATCATGTATCTGGTAAGAGTTTAGTATCCGGAATATAAAAAGTCCTTCTAACATAACAACAAAATGCAATTAAAAATGGGAAAAAAGCTTAAATCAACTTCTCTCTCTCTCTCTCTCTCTCTCTCTCTCTCTCTCTCTCTCTCTCTCTCTCTCTCTCTCTTTCTCCTCTTTCTCCTTCCTTCCCTCTCCCTCCCTCCCTCCCTTCTTCCCTTCCTTCCTTCCTTCCTTTCTGTTTCCCCATTTGTTTTTGGTTTGGTTTTTTTTTTTGGGGGGGGGGGGTTGGTGTGTGTGTGTGTGTGTGTTTGAGACAGGTTTTCTCTGTACATCCCTGGCTGTCCTCAAACTCACTCTGTAAACCAGGATGGCCTTGAACTCATAGTGATCGCCTGACCTTCTGCCCAGCTGAATCAATTTTTCTCAAAAAAGAACAAGTGGATTAACATGGGCTGGAGAGATGGCTCAGTGATTGAGAGCACTTACTGCTCTATCAGAAAACACAAGTGTGGTTCCCAGTACCCACCCATGTCAGGCAGGCTCACAACCATCTATAATTTCCAGCTCCATGTGTAATTCCAGCTCCGATGCCTTCTTTTGGCCTCTGCTAAGCCTCAGACAAGTAGCATTCTCCCTCTCCCTCTCCCTCTCCCTCTCCCTCTCCCTCTCCCTCTCCCTCTCCCTCTCTCTCTCTCTCTCTCTCTCTCTCTCTCACACACACACACACACACACACACAAACTAAAAATATATCTTAAAAAAACAAATAGATTAACAGTCTTGTAACTCACAGAATATATGTTACAAGGACAAACATTCATCATGAACAAAATGAAAATGAATATAAGTAGCCCATGTCACAATGTAGCTGACAGGGCAATTAAACCATGTCAAATAAGAAAATGAATTAATCAGATCTGACTACAGAGTTCCTGGGAGTGACCTCAGAGACAAAGCAGAGTTGATCTGGAAAATGAGGTTGCAGTGGTAGACAATTTTCTGTGTTTTCAGACTTCAAGGAGGGCTGGGTACCGTTCTAGGCTCAGCATATACCTAGGAACTTACACCAACCTTGGAATCTGGGTCATAGCATCATGTTGTCAGGCAGGCTTCTGAGAAAGAAGTGTTCAGGAGCTACTCAGCGTTAAGGTTAAGATTCCAATTCACTATGCTAGTCACTATGTTCCTTCTCAAGCCATGTAATACATGTAAATCCCTAAATTAGATATCACAGTACACTGACATCTCTGATGTCTTAATGGAGAACAGGAGTCAGTGTCCACAGAGATGGAAAACTGAATGCAGTGAACTGACAGTTAAGGAGATCCAGGTTTCTCAACCCACTAACCAGATCTAGTAGGTAGGCTGATAGAGTGAACAAAATATTGATACCAAAATAAGTGTAAGGGCTTGATTAATGGCTCAGCGGCTAAGAATACTTGTTCTTGCAAAGATCCTGGGTTCAATTCCCAGCACTCACATGGTAGTTTACAATTATCCATAACTATAGTTCCAGGGGATCTGATGTCTACTTCGACTTTCAAGGTTACATGGTACACAGACAAACATAAATGCAAAACACTAATGTGTGTAACACAAATAAATCTTTTTTAAAAATTGGTCTTTTTGAGATAGGATTGCTCTATTATGTAGTTCTGAGTGTTCTGGAACTTTCTGTGCCGACTGGGCAGACCTTGAACTCACAGAGATCCACCTGCCTCAACCTCCAGAGTACTGAGACTAAAGGATTATACCACCACAGCCAGCTAAAAATTATTATAATTTTTTTTAAATAAGTATAACATTTTGGGGTCAAAAGTCTTATTTAACTTAAATAAGATATTTGAGAGAAAAACAGAGAAACAAACAAACACACACACACACACACAAACACACACAGAGAGAGAGAGAGAGAGAGAGAGAGAAAAAGAGAGAGAGAGAGAGAGAGAGAGAGACCTAGTAAGTACTGAAGATGGTTTCCTCTCAATCATCCTATCCAAGGGACTGGTAAGGAATGAACAATTCTTTAAATTTCATTTAGGATTACCTAAGAACTAGAAGGGGATCCAGATAGGATGAGATAATGACAATGATAATGACAATTAACACTCAATAAGTGTCCCAGTGTTCTAGACACCAAGCTAAGAATATTCTGGCCAGAACTGCATTCAGGATATATTATAATTGGTGCTGTCATAGTTACTCTTCTAATTCTATGATAAAATACCATGACCAAGGCAAGTTATTTAAAAGAAAGTATTTAATTTAGGGGCTTATGGTTTCAGAGGGTTAGAGTCCATGACCATCATGGTGGGAAGCAGGCAGGTATGGCACAAGAGCACTGAGAGCTTATGTCTCAATCCACAAAGCAGAGAAAGCTAAATGAAAATGGCATTGGCATTTGAAACCACAAAGCTCATCCCCAGAGACATATCTCCTCCAATAAGGCCCCACCTCCAAATCCTTCTCAAACAGTTCTACCAGCTAGGCCCAAGTACTCAAATATATGAACCTATGGAGACCATTCTCATTCAACCTACCACAAGCATCATCTTAAGAAAGAAATATAACACTTAAGTTTTATTTAAAAATTAAACTTAATTTATGTAAACCAGTCAATAAATAGTAGGAATCATGATACAACTTTCAAGTCTTTAATCTAGAGCCTGTTACAAAG
This sequence comes from Tokudaia tokunoshimensis, assembly GCA_036184795.1. Taxonomy (NCBI): domain Eukaryota; kingdom Metazoa; phylum Chordata; class Mammalia; order Rodentia; family Muridae; genus Tokudaia; species Tokudaia tokunoshimensis. The sequence goes on along the minus strand of BTHU01000002.1, from coordinate 136,440,997 downwards.
AGTTTAGACAGGCAGAGTTCATTCCTCTTGCGCCTTGCTCCAAATCCTGAAGAGCTTTCTGTATAGACAGCCTTTTTCATTTCCTTACAGAGGCAAGAGGTAGTATGAGACCGAGAAGCAAGCTTTGAGATGGGGTGCATTGGGGAAGGGAGGGAAAATGAAAAGAGAACAAAAACTCTAAAGAGCACTTAGAAATCATCAGGAATTTCACAGATTTCCTTTTTTATATTACAGCAAAAATGTTACTTACTTCCTCAAAGGCAAACTAATTGGTTTGATGACTACAATATAGTAACATTTTAAAAATACTTTGATTCATGCAATCTTCATAACCTTGTTAAGAGTGATATTATTTTTATTTTAAAGATCAGACAACAAGCCCAGAGAGATTAAAGATATTGTTCATTATGACAAAGTTCAAAACCATCAGACACCAAGAGGATGGAAATATACCTTTTCTCAACCTATGCTTTTGGTTGCATTTTTCTTCCTGTCTCTTGCCTCACATCTCTTCATCCCCAACACTTCCAATCATGTTCCCTTTCTCAAGTCCAGCCACTTATATTTCCTAGAGAATGATTTCTGATACTTCCCAGTTTAATGAAGCAAGAATGAAAGGTCTTCAACATATACCAAAGCAAGTATTTAAGAATGAAAGTACAGAGAGGCAGGAGGATTTCTGAGTTCGAGGCCAGCCTGGTCTACAAAGTGAGTTCCAGGACAGCCAGGGCTACACAGAGAAACCCTGTCTCGAAAAACCAAAAAAAAAAAAAAAAAAAAAAGAATGAAAGTACAGGTTGTCAGCGACAGCCTTACTTAACCTTTATTACCACATTTTTAAAAACATTTCTCAAAGTTTTTGTTTCCCCTATCTCTGTCTTTTAAGTAGGAAATCAAGACATTCTGAGAAAAATTGGCTCTTAACTTGATTGTATCTTAAACAAACAATCAAAACACTTAAAGTCCCAATCCCTAAATATCCAGAACCTCACTCACTGAATGCTCATTCCTATAGTACAAAGATACAAAGATGGATGAGTTAGTTCACACTAGTAGCAGATCTCTCTTTTAAATAAATACTCTAGTTTTAAAATTTTATGAGTGTTTCTCTTCCTGTATGTTTATAAACCATGTATGTAGTGCCCTCAGACACCAGAAGAGGCACTGAATCTCCTAGAACAGGAGATCCTTCTCCCTAATCCTACTTCCAAATTGTATCTCTGTTAGAATTAAAGACACAGGTGAAAATTCTTTGTTTAGCTCTGTACCCCATTTTTAATAGGGTTATTTGGCTCTCTGGAGTCTAACTTCTTGAGTTCTTTGTATATATTGGATATTAGCCCTCTGTCGCATATTGAGTTGGTAAAGATCTTTTCCCAATTTGTTGGCTGCCACTTTGTACTTTTGACAGTGTCCTTTGCCTTACAGACACTTTGTAAATTTAAAAGGTTCCATTTGTCAATTCTTGATCTTAGAGCATAAGCTATTCGTGCTCTGTTCAGGAAATTTTCCCCTGTGCCCATGTGTTCAAGGCTCTTCCCTAGTTTCTTTTCTATTAGTTTCAGTGTGTCTGGTTTTATGTGGAGGTCCTTGATCCACTTGGAGTTGAGCTTAGTACAAGGAGATAAGAATGGATCGATTTGCATTCTTCTACATACTGACCTCCAGTTGAACCAGCACCATTTGTTGAAAAGGCTATCTTTTTTCCACTGCATGGTTTTAGCTCCTTTGTCAAAGAATTTTCACCTGAAGAATATTGAATGGCTGAGAAGCACCTAAAGAAATGTTCAACATCCTTAGTCATTAGGGAAATGCAAATCAAAACAACCCTGAGATTCCATCTCACACCAGTCAGAATGGCTAAGATCAAAAACACAGGAGACAGCAGGTGTTGGAGAGGATGTGGAGAAAGAGGAACACTCCTCCACTGCTGGTGGGATTGCAAGCTGGTACAACCACTCTGGAAAGCAGTCTGGCGGTTCCTCAGAAAACTGGGCATGACACTCCCGGAGGATCCGGCTTTACCTGCATGCAATAAGGACACACACTCCACTATGTTCATAGCAGCCTTATTTATAATAGCCAGAAGCTGGAAAGAACCCAGATGTCCCTCAGCAGAGGAATGGATACAGAAGATGTGGTATATTTACACAATGGAATACTACTCTGCAATTAAAAACAATGAATTCATGAAATTCTTAGGCAAATGGTCAGAACTTGAAAATATCATCCTTAGTGAGGTAACCCAATCACAAAAGAACACACATGGTATGCCTTCACTGATAAGGGGATATTAACCCAGAGGCTCAGAATACCCAAGACACAATTCACATATTAATTGATTTCCAAGAAGAAGGAAGGAGAGACCCCTGGTCCTAGAAAGACTGGATGTAGCAGTGTAGGGGAATACCAGGACAGAGAAGCAGGAAGGGATTGAATGGGGAACAGGGGGAGGGAAGAGGGCTTATGGGACTTTCAGGGAGCGGGGAACCGGGAAAGGGGAAATCATTGGGAATGTAAATAAAAAATATAGAAAATAAAATAAAAAATTAAAATTTAAAAAAAAAAAGAATTAAAGACACAGCCATCTTCAGGGGAATATGGGGTGCCTCATAGCTAGGTCCTTTTTTTAGTTGTTAAGACCTGAACTATAATCAAGAAAAACTTAAATTTGAGAGACAGGAAATCTTGATTATTCGTAGCCAAACTTTGTCCCTAACAATATCTTGGGCAAGTCTCTTCAGACCTGAATGGCCTCAGATTCTCCAGTTGTTATAAAGGTAATGTGCCAGATGATGAGTGATGACTACACTACTTACATTAAACACCCACAGATGTTCTTTAAGATTTGGGTGGACTTCCTTACATTAGAAGACACTAGTCCTTCCCAAACTGTGTTCTGTGATTTGTTGAGTGTTCTATGGTGGAAAGCCTAGAGTCAAATCACTTTAAATGTTGAGTTAACTGGGTGGTAGTAGTGCACCTTTAATGACAGTACTAGTTTGAGGTCAGCCTGGTCTACAGAAAGAGTTCCACAATGCCAGAGCTAAACGAGAAACATGTCTCTATTTAGAGAGAGAGAGAGAGAGAGAGAGAGAGAGAGAGAGAGAGAGAGAGAGAGAGAGAGAGAGAGAGTTAAAGCCCACATTGTACTGAACGGATAAGGATGATGAATAAATGACATTGCTTCCCCTTACATGGCCTCCTTTAATGCACAGTGCCATATTCCAGAAACCCACATGAGTCATCTCAAATGGGAATTACCTCTCAGGATGACCATTCACAACTGAACTAAGCAGAGAATTACATTACTCAGCCTGATTACAGTGACATCATTATACTGACAAGCTCTCTGTTAGATATCTGCTAATCTACTTTGACATCATTATATTGACAAGCTCTCTGTTAGATATCTGTTAATCTACTTTTTTCAGCAGATTTTCAATGAGGGTGGAGTAAATATCATTATACTGCAACAACATCCATTAGAGAAAACTACAGGTTTAATAAGATGTAAAAAGGAAAACATTCAAGCAGGAAGGAAACAATTTGGCACTAGATAATCCCAAGATAATGGCATTTCAATCCCAAAGATAAATTTATCATAGAAACTATTGTCAGTATCTGTTTGAATGTGGGCAGTAAGAAATAGTTAATACTTCTGACGCCTAACTTCAAGTATTTTTTCCTTTAAATAAGAACTCTTCTATGAGATTATGTACAAAGTTTACAACATAGGATGTTTTGCCATCTCACTTGTATTTTTACACTATATATTAAAATGTAAGTGATTATCTAATCTGTCTCACTCCATAAAACACACACACACACACACACATACACCAGTTAATGGTAGGACCAAGACCTGAATCCATAATTCATCACCTATTCAAGTTCACCTTTTTAATGCCAGAAAATGTATAGAAGACACTTATATGAATAAACAGCAGAATTTTGCTTTTAACCCTGCAATGGTGGCGCACACTTTTAATCCCAGCATTTAGGGTGCAGAGGCAAGTGGATCTCTGAGTTTGAGGCCAATCTGGTCTGCAGAATGAGCTCCAGGACAGAGGAAATACTGTCTTGAAAAACCAAACCAAACCAAATAAACAACACCCAGTAAATTTTATCATCCAACTATGTTAATTTATTAAAATTAGAAATTGCAAATGGAAAATTTTAAATACATTCTTATTCTATATAAGCATCAGAACAGTGGCCATGACCCTGAATTACATAATGAATAATTTTTAGTTTTTTATCTACTTCTCTACATTATACAATATACATGATTTTTTTCTATGTCAAATTCATGAACATGAGGAAGATCATCATTCTTGTATGTAACTCCCAATATTAATTTGGTCACTAAAAATGTAGGTATTTACTTACTAACTGAAATATTGTGTCAGCCATTAGTTTACATCAAAACCTATAGATCTGAAAAAAAAAAAGTGAGTTGAAACAGAATACAGATACAGCAGACAAAACTCTAACCCTAGGTTATCAGGTATGATAGATGTTATACTCATAAACAGGCTATCACACGACAAAGTCAACTTTAAAACGGGAAGATGAGCCAGGGAGATCTATCATATCAACATGCTTTTTTTTCTGCTGGTGAGAAGAGAGACTCAGAGATCTGAAGCACAAGACAATGTGAGATGGACATGGCCACATGTGAAAAAAGGTAGGTAGCCTCCAGATGTCAAAGTGATTGCTGGTTCATCTCAGTCTATAACCATAAGAAGCAGTATTCTGCCAATGAGAATTAACTCAGAAAACAGATTTCTCCCAGCACCCAGATATCTTAATTTAGCCTCTGCACCCTAAATGCTGGGATTAAAAGTGTGCGCCACCATTGAAGGGTTAAAAGCAAAACTCTGCTGTTTATTCATATAAGTGTCTTCTATACATTTTCTGGCATTAAAAAGGTGAACTTGAATAGGTGATGAATTATGGATTCAGGTCTTAGCCCTACCATTAACTAGGGGTGTATGTGTGTGTGTGTGTGTGTGTGTGTGTGTGTGTGTTTTATGGAGTAAGACACATTAGATTAGATAACTTAATTTTTGTGTGAATATAAGCACAAAACCTACAAACATTATGCCTGACTACATAGCTGTGAATGAGTAAACAGGTGTCACACAGCAAAAGAACTATAGAAACCACGTCCATATTGGAAACCACAGAATTGTAGGACTTCATCATGAACATCAAGGTGACTAGATTAGTCTCGGATAAGAGAGGATCTCCTTTCAAGTCATAATAGAATTTTCCAAGGAGTATGAAACCCTAACTAAGAGTACAAAGCAACTCTTATGTTCTCCCAAAAATCTTAGGAGAGAATACTTTCTAATTCAGCTATATAAATTGTGCACCAAAGGTCTTCCACATCAAAGTTTGTGTTTGGTTTTGTTTTCCTAGAGAAGACTTCTTGATCTCAGGTTTTCTTTCCTTCATTTTCTCAGACTTCTAGAGAAACACACCCCTGGAAGGCATAGATCTTCACTTTTTCTTCTTAGCATTCTTATCTATCACTGAAAGATGTGTTAGCTGTCTATCATGTCAAATACTGTATATAAATAAAAGATTGCAGTGCTCAGGAAGTGAAAGTTACCTCAGGCTACAAAGGGGAAAGGCATATTAGGAAAAAAACGTATTTGGAAAATCTTCCTCAGGCTTTTTGGACACACGAAAGGTCTAGATACACAAAAAGGGTCAGACCTTATTTCTCTTGCATAACAGAATGCAAACTCCTAGTCCAATGCAACAGCCAATGCCTGAGCTGGCAGTCTCAGGGAAAACTGAATAGCTGAAACCAGATTGCTCAGACAGTTCCTTCTCACCTTGTTGCAGTGTCTGGATATGGAGGGGAAAGAGATGCATTTCAAAGGGATGATCATGGCTTCAGAAACAGCCAGCATGCACTGTACTTACCACTGCATAGTAATGCTCAGAATTAAGAAACACTTTTAAAGGAAAATCAAGTTCATGCGTACCTACAGCATCACCATGTTTCTCCTTCAAATTTTGTTATTTTGCTCTTTAAAAAAAGTTTCATTTGTCCTTTAAAAGAATTTCTCTCCCCTAGTAATTATGAGAATGTCTACATTTCTGTTCATCAGGGGATTTCTTTCTATCCTTGTTCAGTTTTGGTATCAGAGCAATGTAGACCTTATCAAATGAATTTTGAGATTCCTTTCTCTTAGGTTTTTTTTTGGGGGGGGAGAATCACTTAAGAAGAATTAGTAATTCTTTAAGGATGTAATAGTCCTCAGCAGTGAAGCCATCAGATCCTGAGCTTTTCTTTAGCAGAAGTCTATTGCTTATGGATTCAACCTTATTATAGCTTACCAACCTGTTCAGGTTTTCTATTTCTTCCTGATCCAGTCTTGATGAGGCATATATGTCCAGGAATTTACATTTCTTCCAGGTTATCATATTTGTTAGTGTAGTTTCATTATAATTTCTAGTGATCCTTTGTGTTTTGTACTGTCAACTGTGATGTCTCCCTTTTCGTTTCTGATTTTACTTACTTGTAGCTACTTTTTTAGTCTAGGTAAAGACTTGCAATTTTTACCCCTCTGAAGAGCCAACTTTTTTTTATTACTCTTTTTTCTTTTTCAGTCTTCATTTTATTTATATCTGTTCTGCTACTTACTGTTTCTTTCCTTTTACTTTTTTTATTTTTCTAACTTCTTAAGAGTCACTGATTAATTGAAATTCTTAAGGTAGTACTGGCCATTATAAATTATACTCCATTCTTTGTACTACTTTTGATGAACTGCATAGAGTTTTGGAGACAATATTTTAATTTTCATCTTTTCAATAAATCTTTTCATCTCTTTTTTAATTTTTAATCAATATAATCTGCTCAATTTTCATGATCTGTACATTTCCAAAGTTTTCTTTTGTTGTTACTGTTGGTAGTTTTATAGCACTGTGAACAGAAAAAGGTATGTGTCTTAGGGTTTTTATTCCTGCACAAACATCAGGACCAAGAAGCAAGTTGGGGAGGAAAGGGTTATTCAGTTTATACTTCCACATTGCTGTTCATCACCAAAGGAGATCAGGACTGGAACTCAAGCAGGTCAGGAAGCAGGAGCTGATGCAGAGACCATGGAGGGATGTTTCTGACTGGCTTGCTTCCCATGGCTTGCTCAGCTTGCTTTCTTATAGAACCTAAGACAACCAGCCCAGGGATGGCACCACCCACAAGGGGCCCTCCCCCCTTGATCACTAATTGAGAAAATGCCCCACAGCTGGATCTCATGGAGACACTTCCCCAACTGAAGCTCCTTTCTCTGTGATAACTCCAGCCTGTGTCAACTTGACACACAAAACCAGCCAGTACAGTATGCTTTGCTATTTAAAAACTTTTAGATTTGGAACTGGAGAGATGGCTTAATAGATAAGAGAATTTATTGTTCTTCCAGAGAACCTGAATTTGGTTCCCAGCACCTATGTTAGATAGCTCACAAACACCTGTAACTACAGCTTCCAGGGATCCAATGCCTCTCGTCTGCAAAGGCACCTTCACTCCCAAGCACATTCCCACTTGTCAACACACATATACACATGACATATGTATATATAAATATATATATATGTATGTATATGTATATGTGTGTACATATATGTATGTGTATCTATATGTATGTAGGTGTTTAAGCATACCTCATGAACTATCACTTCCTTTTTGCATGTATGTGGTACATATGCAAGTACATATGCCTGTTCACGTGTGAAGGGTGCAAATGTGTGATTGTGTATGTGTGTGCATATGGAAGCCAGGAGTTGGCATCAGATTTCTTCCTCAGTCACTCTTTACTTAATATATTTAGGCAGAGACTCTTGCTGAACCCAAAACTCACCACTTCCAGGTAGTCTAGTTAATCAGCTTGCCCTGAAGATCCTCCCTCCCTCTCCCCGCCCTCTGTTTCCTAAATACAGGAGGCTACCATATCTGCCAGGCTTTTAGTGGATTCCAGGTATCTGAATTCTAGTCCTCACACTTGTCTGGCACTTATCTACCATCTCTCTGGTCCTTATCCTCTATTTTTGAAGGAAAATGTCAGATAAAAAATATATATTTAAATATTATAAATAAGTATATAAATTTTAAAATATATGGAAAATGCCAGATTAAAATATATGTATATCTCTTGTGGGCACCACTCACAGATCCCAATCAATAACTGTAATAGACACTGTATGTAATTAGATTGGGGGAGGACTTGGTTTAGTTTTAACAGGCTGTCAGCCCAAACTGGCTATTAGCATATGGAGGGTGTGACCCTCCATCTCCAAGAAGCTGACATTACAGGTGTGCCAGTAGTGGGCTTACTTGCATGTGCATTGATACTAAAGGTTCATGTTTGCTCAGTCCCCAGTTGAATTGTAGCACCATGCCCGTGTGCTGTAGTTAACTCTGGGTAAAATGAATTAGCCTTCAGTTGTAAATAATTGTTAGCTAGATGCTCTTAGGTTTTGGTTGTGGTATCTAAGACAATATGGTATCGGTGCTTTCTGAATCCAGGTGAAGGAATCCCAGGAACTAGATGACATGAGCTGCTGTGGGGGTGCTATTAAGCCAAGGTGGCTAAGCCAAGGTGCTACAGGAGAGCAACCAGTGTGCTCTTAGCCACTGAGCCATCCCATCTTCCCAGCCCCCAAACTTTATTTAAATAAAATCTTGTTCTCTTGAAAAAAAATATATGTATATATTATATAAGTATGTGTGTCAACTCACTTTGTTGTGCCACTATGGTTTCTGATAAGAAATAAGCTGTTAATCTTTCTGAGGCTCTCTTGTATATGGTGAATCATTCTTTTTCTTTTCTACTCTTTAAGTTCATCATTTGATGGTTTCATTATATGTCTGAACTCTTTTAGGTTCTACATTAACCTTGTGAAGTTTCATGAATGTGTAAGTTCACATATTTTATTAAATTAGGAAGTGTTGTCATTTTTCAAGATTTGTTTATTTTATATATGTGGGTACAGGGTTGCTGTCTTCAGACATAGTAGAAGAGGACAGATCCCATTACAGATAGTTGTGAGCTACCATGTGGTTGTGGGAATTGAACTCAGGACCTCTGAAGAGCAGATAGTGCTCTTAACCACTGAGCCTTCTCTCCAGTTCCGGGAAGTATTATCTTTTATTCAAACATTCTTTCAGCCCTTTTCGTTCTTATAGTATCTCCTATTGAGATGCTGGCTGGAATTTTACAGTTATCTGTGGCTCTATGTAGTTTTGCTTTTATTTATTTTGACCCCTACACTATATAATCTCAATTATAAACAATCTTAAGATCTATTGATTTCTCTTGCTTGCTTAAATCTGTTTCAGTTATTGTACTTTTAGACTGTAGATTTTCTAATTTACATATATACATTTATTATATTTAAAATTAATAACTATAGTTAGTGGTATATATATAGCATGTATAGACAAATATATATATATACTTTCTAACTTTTCATTGATAGTTTCTATTTAAGGGAAAATCATTCTCATCATTTGCTTTATTCATTTAGTTACTAGAACATATTGTAAACAAACAGCAGAAGCAGATTATCACAAGCCTTACAGTACCATGTAGGAGCATAAGTTTTGTAACTAACAGAATAAATGAAAACCCACGTGCTTTCATCATTGAGAGAATGTCACTTGGAATCAGACTATTGAAAATGTTTTTCTAGAGCTCTGGACTGGTCTCAGACACCTGTGTGCTCTTTTGAGCCACCCCCTGGCCTGCTGTGGGATTCTGAAAACTGTTAACAAGAATCAGCCCTTTAATACAAAACCATGTCATTATATCTTTAATTCATTTCAGTTTTAAATCTTTTCTGTTTAAATTTAAAGTTTCTGCTTAAATCTCTTATGGAGAAAGGTTTATGGAATGGTAAGTGTGAAAATAGGAAGAATTTTTGAGTAATGCGAAAATTGATAATTACCTGGGATAGAGAAAATGTAAAGACAAATACATAGGTATAAAAAATTTGGTTCATGCCAAATTAGATGAAATGAATGGGAATGGGGTGTAAAAAAGTGTCCTCAAAGTTCTATCATGATTGAATGGATGGTGACTGATAGTATTTATTAAGATGGGAATAAGGTATTAATATCTTAGTTTCCTTTCCATTGCTATGATAAAATGCCAGGAAAAAAAGCAGTCTAAAGGGGGAAAAGTTTATTTGGCTAATATTTTCAGGTTACAGTCCATCATTACAGGGAAGTCAACATGGCAGGAATTTGAAGCAGCCTGTCACATCACATCCCCTGCCAAGAACATGTTCATGACAGGTGAAATGGCTCAGCTGGTAAAGCAACTTCCTATCAAGCCTGATTGCTGGAGTTTAATCTCTAAGACTCACATGGTAGAAGGAAAGAATCAATTCCCACTAGTTGTCCTCTAACCTGTACACACACATTTACAAGCTGTAGTACATGTAGTACTGCTAAATAAATAAAGAAATACATGGGCTATTTTGTTTTTTGTTTGTTTGTTTCAAGACAGGGTTTCTCTGTATAGCCCTGGCTGACATAGAACTCACTCTGTAGACCAGGCTGGCCTCAAACTCAGAAATCCACCTGCCTCTGCCTCCCAAGTGCTGGGATTAAAGGCATGCACTGCCACTGCCTGACATGTTTTTAAGAACAGAAAGCAATGAGTCAGTCAACAAGCTAGTATTCAGTCTGTCCTCTCTATTTTATACAATTCAGAAATCTCTGCCTAGGGAATTGTGCCATCCACAGTGGGCAGGTCTCTTATCAACCAATGCCATTACAACAATTCCTCACTCACTGACATTCTCAGAACCCTTCTCAGATGACTCTTGATGGTGTCAAGTTGACGACTGAAACCAAACATCACAGAAAATGTCTTTATTTCTTTTCTGCTGTCATAATAAAATATCTTGACAAGAGCAACTTAAGGGAGAAAGAGTTATAGTTCATCATCATGGGGAAGTTAAGATGGAGGAACTTGGCCATTCCAGCTAGAAGTTTCCAAAGAATGGTCCTGACCAAAGTCCATTTCTTGGCCAGCATTTAAAATTTAATAAAGCTTGCTTTAAATTTGCACCCCCCAAAAAGATGGTAGGAACTTGAAACAGCTAGTCACACTGCATCCATAGTCAAGATCTGAGAGCAATGAATTAATGCATAAATACTGGGGCTCAGATTGCTTTTTCCACTCTTACACAATCCAGGGCCCTATACCCAGAGAATTTACCACACATAGTAGGCAAGTCTGCCCACCTCAATTATCATAGTCAAGATAATCTTCCACAGGGTTATCCACAGGCTAATGTGAACTAGACATCCTTCATTGAGACTCCCTTCTCTGGTGATCAGATTGTATTAGGTTGACAATTGGAACTAATTAATCACAGTTAGGGATGAGACCAATTTGAAGGAAGGAAAATTTAGGAGACATGTATATAAGAAATATATGTGAAAACTTTACTTGTAGAGACAGAGCTGAAACAGGAAAAGAATCACAAGATCTAGTTCTAAGTTTTCCTCCATTATGCCTTATCCTTTGAATTCCAGTTATTTACATGACATTTTCTACTTACATTTCTTTTTCTCTTTTTTCCTGTCTATCCCCTAATCTCTTCTTGGTGTAGTTCTATGGATAGAGCCCAGAGCTTCCTCCATGCAAGACTGCCAAGGAGCAGCCTCAGCTTGGAGAGGGATTTTGAGAGAAGTGGTGTTTGATAGCATCGAAACAAATGACTTGAAGTCAAATCATGGGTCTAAGTTGGTGGCCTATGTTCTGCTCAAGATGGCTTCCTAGACAGCTCTCTGTAGATAGCTCTTGGCTCTGTAGTCTTCAGATCGCTTTCTCTCTGTGTGATCTGTTCAAGAAAGCTTTTCAGAATGCTCTAAATGCACAGCTGGTTGTTCAAGACCTGCAAGTTTAAGGCTAACCTGAGTTCCATGGGAAATTCAAGGCAAGCCTGGGCTAATAGCAAGACCCTGTCTATAAAACAACAAATAATGCACACACACAAAATAATAAGATGATCATACAAGACTGAGAAGGATTAAATTTCATGGCAGATGCCTCTTAGAATTTTAGAGAAAGGTAAAAACGGTGGTTAGGAATAGTCATGGTAAAGTAAGAACTTATGAGAATGACTAGGTAGAACAGTTACAAACATCAAGAAAAAAAAGACTGTGGAAAAGAAAACTGTTCAGAGTCAATGATAAAAGCAAGCTGATTTCAACAGAAAGTGCTTAGTTTGCCCATATCAAAGTATATTACTAAGTTTTCTTGTTATAGCTGAAGGTATCAACAGAACAAAGGAAAATTCAGCCCATTACCAAGACCCAATGTCCTTTAATGATGCTCTTCCTTCCTAGGAAAGGGAACTAAACACACTCTGACCCACAGAGTCAGAAATAACTCAGATGTCATGGTGTGCTTTGAAACTACCCAGTTGTTAAAATGAGTCTAGTGGCATCCATAATCTTCCTATCTTACATTCTCAGCTGCAGCTGCCAATGCTTAAAATGAAACCATTCCTATGTCCAGAGTTTCTTTTGATTAAAAGCCACAGGAAACACTGATACTAACATGCCACTGAGTCTAGAGCATAAGTGAAAGTGTTATTCTCCAGAAGTTGACTTTTATGTCAAAGAGTCCTGCTATGCCATTACCCCAAAGACCAGCAGAGTCTGGACAACAGCATAATAGAATACTGGAGCTGGAAAAAAAAAGTAGCTTTAAGATCAAATTGATGTAAATTTACTAATGAAGACACAAAAACCAAAAGAAAGGAAGTGATCATTTCAAAGCCAAAGAGATTCTAAAAGGAAGGAAAGGGCATTAGGATGGCTAACAGAACTTGGGAAAGAAGGATCTCAGCATACTCTGGTGAGGATAGTCATGAAGGTGAGGAAAGAGAGAAGGGTGTATAGAGTTACTCTCAGTTCACCATACTCCTTCAGGAAATTTAACTGTTCCAAGGCAGGTGTGGTATCACACACCTTTAATCCTAACACTGAGAAGGCAGAAGCCAGCTTGGTTTACAAAGTGAGTTCTAGGATAGCCAGAGCTACATAGTGAAAGCCCATCCCCCCCCCCCCGTAAAAACAGAGAGAGGAAGGGAGGGAGAGAGATAGGGAAGGAGAGAGGGAGGGAGGGAGGAGAAAGAAGAAGAGAAGAAGAGAAGAGAAGGGAAGGGAAGGGAAGGGAAGGGAAGGGAAGGGAAGGGAAGGGAAGGGAAGGGAAGGGAAGGGAAGGGAAGGGAAGGGAAGGGAAGGGAAGGGAAGGGAAGGGAAAGAACAAATTACTCCAGTCATTTCAAACCCTAATTCAACAAACACTTCTCACATCTCCTGAAGGTTCTAAATTATCAATCAGTAAGTAGTTACTGTATGAAGAAAAGTCCTAGGTCAAGAAAATGTTGGAGGAATGATAATTAGGTGAATTAAGTTCAAGGCATAAATAGAATAACAAACAGAGAACAGGAAGGAAAAATTTTCATACTCAAAGAAAAGCATTTGTGGGACCTGAACGAGAAAGAGGGTTTATAAAGCCAGTTTTTATATCTATCTGGTTACATAAGAACTACCCATAAATCTTATTATAAGAAAAATTGGGCTTAACATAGATATGAGATAGAAACTAGAGATCCTTATTTATATAAAAAGGAGCTACATGGATTTTTTTATTTTTATTTTATTTTATTTTTTTATTTTTATTTATTTATTTTTTTTTTTTTGTGCACAGGTAGATTTGATAACTGAGGGACTGGATAACAATTAAGATCCCCTTTATTACTAAGAATTTCTTTTTTTTTTTTTTTTTTTTTACTGAGTACATATTTTTTTTTTTTTTTTTTTTTTTTTTTTTTTATAAGCAACACATTTAATTATAATTAAATACAAATCCCCTAAGATCATCATTCTTAACCTTTTTGGTCTTTCATTTAAAATATAATTAGGTATGAGACAGTTTAACAGAACACATTAAAGACAAGTATAAACTTGTTAGTATACAGGAAAAAGTAAAATAAGAAAGAAGAGTCTAGTATCCATAACATATAAAGAACACAACTCAACAAAAAGAAAAGTAGTTCAATTAAACATGAATGAAGAGGTTTAAAATATTTTTTTCTTTTCAAAGAAGGTATACAAATGGCCAGTGAGACCATGCAATACATTCTTTTTTTTTTTTTTTTTTTTTTTTTAATTTAATTTTATTTTATTTTTTTAATTTACATTCCAAATCACTTCCCCTTTCCCGTTTCCTCCCTCCCCGAAAGTCCCATAAGCCCCCTTCCCTCCCTCTTTTCTCCGTTCAACCCCCTCTCATTACTCTGTCCTGGCGTTCCCCTACATCCAGTCTTTCCAGGACCAGGGGTCTCTCCTTCCATCTTTTTAGAAATCTATTGATATGCTGATTGTGTCTAGGGTATTCTGAGATTCTGGGTCAATATCCCCTTATCAGTGACTTCATACCATGTGTGATCTTTTGTGATTGGGTTACCTCACTAAGGATGATATTTTCAAGTTCTGACCATTTGCCTAGGAATTTCGTGAATTCATTGTTTTTAATTGCAGAGTAGTATTCCATTGTGTAAATATACCACATCTTCTGAATCCATTCCTCCGTTGAGGGACATCTGGGTTCTTTCCAGCTTCTGGCTATTATAAATAAGGCTGCTATGAATATAGTGGAGCATGTGTCCTTATTGCATGCAGGTAAAGTCTCTGGGTATATGCCCAGGAGTGGTATAGCCGGATCCTCCGGAAGTGTCATGCCCAGTTTTCTGAGGAGCCGCCAGACTGCTTTCCAGAGTGGTTGTACCAGCCTGCAATTCCACCAGCAGTGGAGGAGTGTTCCTCTTTCTCCACATCCTCGCCAACAACTGCTGTCTCCTGTGTTTTTGATCTTAGCCATCCTGACTGGTGTGAGATGGAATCTCAGGGTTGTTTTGATTTGCATTTCCCTAATGACTAAGGATGATGAACATCTCTTTAGGTGCTTCTCATGGATTGGCAGGATTAATATAGTAAAAATGAGCATCTTACCAAAAGTAATACACAGATTCAATGCAATCCCCATCAAAATCCCAACTCAATTCTTCATAGAGTTAGAAAGAGCAATTCAAAAATTCATCTGGAATAACAGAAAACCCAGAATAGCTAAAACTATTCTCAAGAGTAAAAGAACCTCTGGGGGAATCAGTATCCCGGACCTCAAGCTGTACTACAGAGCAATAGTGTTAAAAACTGCATGGTATTGGTACAGTAACAGACATGTAGATCAATGGAACAGAATTGAAGACCCAGAAATGAATCCACACTCCTATGGTCACTTGATCTTTGACAAAGGAGCTAAAACCATCCAGTGGAAAAAAGATAGCCTTTTCAACAAATGGTGCTGGCTCAGCTGGAGGTCAACATGCAGAAGAATGCAAATTGACCCATCCTTATCTCCTTGCACTAAGCTCAATTCTAAGTGGATCAAAGATCTCCACATAAAACCAGACACACTGAAACTAATAGAAGGGAAACTAGGGAAGAACCTTGAACATATGGGCACAGGGGAGAATTTCCTGAACAGAACTCCAATAGCTTATACTCTAAGATCAAGAATAGACAAATGGGACCTCATTAAATTACAAAGTTTTTGCAAGGCAAAAGACACCGTCAAAAAGACAAAGCGGCAACCAACTAACTGGGAAATGATCTTTACCAACCTTACATCCGACAGAGGGCTAATATCCAAGATATACAAAGAACTCAAGAAGTTAAACTCCAGAGAGGCAAGTAACCCTATTAAAAAATGGGGTACAGAGCTCCACAAAGAGTTCTCACCTGAAGAATAACTAAGAATTTCTTATTCTCAGAAAACAATGAACTCTGAATGTCTGAAGTAACGTATTTGAAATTCAAGGATTTAAAGATTCAAAAAGTTTAGGGGCACATAGCTGTATTACCTAATCTTCTAAAAACTCTTCGATCTTTTTGTACTCTTTTAATAAAACAATAAAAACAAAAATAAAGTCAACCTATGGTATGGCTGGTTTTCAAAGACCTTTTCACCTGTGACCCTGCCTAACTTTCTGAATTCATCCTTTGCTGCCTCCTTTCCACAACATCATACCATAGCATCTACGCTTAAATCCACAATTCCTGCCTTTTCACTTTTATGTTATTCTCTCTGCTTGGAAAATGAAGCTCTTGTACAGAGCACTATACTCCATTGTTAGTCTGTTAGGAAAATTTATTCATCCTTCAACGCTACTCAGATTCTCTCATCCAGCTCAATGTCACAAAAAGTCGCTTATGTTTTATTGTAGAAGTTTTAGTTTCAGGTCTTACATTTAGGTCTTTAATACAGTCTGAGCTGATTTTTGGTGAGATAAATATTCAACTTCAGTCCTGACTTGTGGGATACCCATTTTTCCCAAAACCTATGTGCTGAAGATGATGTTCTTTCCATATGTGTGTTCTTGGTGCCTCCAAGGAAAACCAATTAACTATATATGTATGCTTTATTTCTGGATTTTCTTATTCTGTTGGTTTATACATGTTTTATGTCAATATGATATTTTGATCATAATAGTCTTGTATTTTGAAGTCAGGAAGTGTGATGTCTCCAAATCTGTTATTTTATCCTTAGGATTGTATGTTCTGGGGCTTTTTGGTTTTTTTTGTTTTGTTTTGTTTTGTTTTTTTTTTTTTGATTTTGTAAGTATAGTAGAACTTTCTACTATACTTATAGTGAAAAGTGACACTAGAATTTTAAAAGGGGTTCCACTGGATCTATAAATTGCTTTGGGTAGTATAAAATCTAACAGCATGCTTTCAATCCATGAGTAGAACATACATTCAAATATATTTTTGTCATCTTGAAATTCTTTTTTAAATGTTTCCAAGTTTTTGACATGTAAGTCTTTTGCCTCTTTTGTCAAACATACTCATAGGCTTTTAAAGAATATTAGTGTACATAGAACTGTTTTCTTAAAAAGAAATGTTGGACAGTTTGTTGGAGTATAGAAACCTTATTGGTTTTGCAGCATACACTTTACTGAATCTGTTTATCAGATTTTTGGGTGTAGAATTCTTACTTTTTTTCTTTTTAAATATAAAAAAGAAGGGAACAGAGACACAATTTCACTTTCACTTTTCCGTTTCCTATTTAGTTAACATTTTTTTTCTTGTTTCTGCCTAATGCTCTTAGCAGAACTTCCAGTACTATGCTAAATGTGTGTGTGTGGGTGTTGTTTGTTTGGTTTGGGGCTTTGGGTTTGCTTTTTGCTTAATTTGTTTTGTTTTTGATTTTTTGAGACCAGGTTTCTCTGTATAACAGAGCCCTGGCTGTCTTGGACTCTATTGCAGACCAGGCTGGCCTCAAACTCACAGAGAACATCCAGCCAACACCTCCCAAATCCTAGAATTAAAAGTGTGTGCCACCACGACTGGCCACTGAACAGAAGGTTTTCAGAGCAGGCATTCTTGTAAATGCTTTCCCTCTAGCTATTGAAATGATTCTATAATTTTTGTCTTTCATGCTATATCACATTCATTGTTTTACACATGTTAAAATCTCCTTGCACCAAGGGATAAATCTACTTGATTATAATGATTTTTCTGATTTCCTGTTGAATTTGGCCTGTTAGGACTTTGTTGAGGATTTTTCTATCATATTCAGTAGAAACATTGTCCTTTAATTTTCTTTTCCTATAATCAAGTTTGATTATATTACTTTCTCTTGAATTTTTGAAAGTTTTAAAAAGGCATCCTTATCTGAAATACAAGATGGACACGATGATGAAAGCCACATTCAGTGAAAGCAGTGGCTTTTATTCAGACTTTTTAAATGACAGAATCATGATGGTCCATAAAGACAGTGACTAAAAATGGTACAAGAGTTTCAGAAATATTCAATCACTTTTAGTTTTTAGGTTTTTTTTTTTTGTATGTATGTATGGTTTTAAGCATACAGGCTGTCCAAATCTCAGGAAAGTTCTGAGAAGAAAGTGCAAACATTTATACTAACCTCAGTTCTGCCCTTGACCTTTCCTAGCTTCAGTATCAGTCCACCAGTCTCCAGAAGAAAGCAAAGCTCCAACTTTAACCTAAGTGATGGGTGCATTAGTGATGGTAATCCAAGAAGGCATTGATTCCCAAAATAGTTGTCCAAAAGATATAATTAAGAAGAGTAAGAATCATTAAACACTATAGCAAAATAGAATTTTACTTAAATATCATAAAGAATTTTTAAACAAAATAACCCAACAGACTTTCTCAAGAGGCAGAAATACCAGAGATAAGAACCTCTGAGATATACAAATCCTAATCCTTTATACGCACATAAGGAAACTATTGAGAGCAGTGAAGAGCGGCAGCACCCAATCAAAACTCATTCTGACTTGTAACCCAGTTATTTTCTCCTGTATAATAAAGGACTAGCACATGAGAAAAGCAATAAAATGTTATATAACATATAAATAATACTTCATGAGACTATGAATGTCACAAGGTCAGACAATAGCAATGGATGTTCCAAGTGATTTTAAATTTCTCATACAGGTTTTAAACTACCTTTATTTTAAATACCTTTTAGTAACAAGGCAATATTTATTTCCTAAGTCAACCAATTTCAGCTTCTGATAGCATTTCAGAAAGGTCATTATAACACCACAATTTGCAGAAAAGAGTTTGCAGGTATGAGATTGTTATCCCTTAGAAGACTGGCTTTAGCCAGCAAGTGGTAACTTAGATATCATGAAGATCAAAGTCATTCTCAGAATTCAGAAGAGTGGTTTACTATGAGATGTTTATATAACATGGTTTATGCTGAACATGTGCTTTACTTTCTGAGCATCTGAAATGCTGGTGTACATGAGACAGAAAATGTCTACATGACCAGACATAGCAAAAATACTTAGCATACTCAGTCTCTAAGGAGCTTTCCTGGTGTTGTGGATAGGTCTGTTGCTGTTCTTGTGAACCAATGCCCTAATGAACAAAGGAGCCAATCACTGGATGAGTAGGCGGGACTTCCCGGTTGGACAGAGTAGGAGAGGAAGCAGGAGAGTTAGGGCTGTCTGGAACTGGGACAGCTGAGGAGTAAGATGTAGCAACTAGAGTTTCCTAGTATAATGGCGGATCTGCAATGATTCACCACCAGGGCGATCAGATTTTAACAAGGCTTACAAGATTAGGTTTTAGTTGTTGGGCCCAGAGATAAGAGTTATCATTGCTTCTAAACTAAGTTTGTGTTGTGTTTTCCTTCACACGGCAGCTTGTCTGGGTTCAAGAGAGAACATTACAGCAGCCAAGTGTATGTTTGCCTGAGGTGCTCCACAAAGGCTATAGGGGATTTGAAGCATGGGATTAGCGTGGTAACGATCCCCAGTGGGAACCTAGCAAGCTAGGTGGAGAGATTGTGGAGCTCGGAGTCAGAATCTCCATTAGATAAAACAGGTCAGCCATTGCCCGCCAATGCATGGCTGGCCAGGCTGCCTGGGCAGAGGCACAAGAGCGTGAATGTGCAGGTTTTTGTTTTTTTTTTTTTAATATTTCCTTCAACATCCTGACACATAACATTTCAAGCTCATATCTTAACTTGCTTTTGGGGAAGTTTTCATATGGTTTTCTCTATAACTTGTCCAGGTACCTCTTCTGTCATCTTAGTTTTTTATTCCTCCCCTGCCCTGAATTCAATTCTTATGACCACATGCTGAGTCCTACTGTCTACCTGAGTTATCAAATTGAGGTAGCTGTAAGGATGCCCCAGTGAATCAAATTCAGTCTTCCTTAGTCTCTGCTCTCAGACCTCTAGCTCCAACCTTTTGAAACACAGACATGATGTTGTTATCTACAAGATTTGGGCTCAGGAACTGTGTAATTATTTTTAATGTACACACAAATCTCAACATGTTCCAAGTAATTTTATGATTTTTGTATTGGGTTCACTTTCACAGCTATCATTGGCCACATGTGACCCAGAGGCCAGCAGTGGGGCACACCTACAGACATAGAATAGATGCTGAAGTTAACAAAAAACCAATACACACAGGAAGAAAGAACAATGTAAACAATACAGGAAAGTTCTTGAAAGAAAGTTATACTTAGTTGGGCCTTGAAGAAATAATGACACAGACAAGTAGGAAAATAAATTACAAGTACATCTATTTAGAGATTCAAGGATGAAATTTGATCACTGACAAAGACTGAGCATAGTGGGGAGGAGGTACACATGGTGTCAGAAGGATGGATTAGATAACTACTGAGAAAAATACTTTGGGGACTCTGATTCTCTGACTTTCAAGCACAGTTAAGGAAAAATCAGTTGAACCAATAGCAGAAAGGTAGAGAACACCACCTCTGAGTCTAATAAGACTGATCAATTGAATAGTCTTGTTGAGCACTCTTTTAGAAGATACATGATTGTATTAACAAGAGAAAATACAAGGGACTAAAAGCTCAACCATCAAAAATTAACAGCCTAGTCATGATAATACATACTAAAATAAAGAATGCTGAAAAGCAAATTCTTTCAGTCTCCTTTTATTGGAGAGATGCAAAACTATCTGGAAACAATAGCTCATTCCTTCTGAAATCAGAAGGTGCTATTATATATGCCATTCTCCTATAAAGCAGCTCCTCTTGAGATTTCATATTATAAACCCACAGTTGCATTGTACTTGAGAAGACAATTGCATTTGCATACAAAAGGACAGGCTCTCGCTTTTCACATCCATGTACTTATTTATTTATTTCAGGAGAGGCATGCCGCCACACACAGGAGATGAGAGAACAATTTGTGGGAGTCAGCTCTCTCCTTCTGTTATGTGGATCTTGGGCATTGAACTCAGTTTGTCAGGCTTGACAATAAGTGCCTTTGCCAGCTAGAATATCTCAACATCCCTTGTGTGTGTGTGTGTGTGTGTGTTTAAACAAATGTTTATTCTTATACGTAACTCCAAGGTTCCAAGACAACCTTTCATTCTAGCTGTGTGTATTAAAAGCAGAGAATCAGGATATTGGATAAGAATGGGATAAATGGTCATTATCATATCAGATAAAAGTACAGCTTGCTTTTGCTGAGAATTTTTTCTTAACTTTTTATTGATTCTTTGAGAGTTTCCCATCATGCACCCCAATCCCACTCATCTCCTCATACCTTCCTATCTGTCCTCCACCCTTGCAACCTCTCCAAAAGCAAGCAAGCAACCATGCAAACAAACAAACAAAATCTTGTCATGCAAGCTGTAGTGTGTCACAGTGTGTCACACAGTATAACTTTTGCCCAAATAGCTTTACTTGAAAAATGTTCTTTGCAATGAGTCATTGGTCAGGTTAGAGGCCTCAGGCTTCTGCTACACTATTAATATTGGATCCTCACCAGGACTCCTTTCTGATATCCTGCTATTTCCCTGTGTTATGGAGATCCTGCAGCTTTGGTTCTGCAGGACTTGCCCCTTCACATGGTCCAGCAGTTCACAAATGGGGTAGATGTTGGGGTGGGCCAACTCAAAGCCCTAGATCTGGGCCTGGGTGAAAGCTGAGTTCCTCCTGCATCCCCACCACCAGCTCTCTAGCTTTACCCAGGTGAGAGGCAGAGCCAGTTTGGGGATGAGGCCAATTCTCCTGCTCTCAGGTCCTCAGGGCTGGTTTTACAGTTTGCCCAGGCAGGTGAGAGCAACTGCTTTCCTGCTTGCCAGAGTGGATGGGACAGATGGGCATCTCTCCTGTGCCACTTGTTGAGGCCTCTTAATTGAATTTAGTTCTGAGTTTCTTCCACTCACCTTTTTTATTTTTTAAGATAGGATCTCATTATACAGCCCCAGCTGGCCTAGAACTTGATATGGATACCAAGCTGGTCTCTAACTAACTCATAGAGATCTACCTGCCTCTGCCTCCTAAGTATTGGAATTAAATGTATGTACCACCAGGCCTGCACCCTTCTCCATCTCTTTCTGTGTCTTCTTGGAAGTTCTGTCTTCCTTGGATAGGTCCTCAGTCTGTTTCTTGCCATATTTGTGAGTGGACATTGTGCTTGCTATGCCTTCATGGGATCCTGTTCTTCAGCTCATATCTCCACCCTCTAGCTGGATGCCGGGAACCAAATCTTCAAGGTAAGCTGGTATCTCACCACTGAATTACATTCTCAGGCCTCAAATTCTTAAGCATAAATTTACTTTCTTCTACCACCACTGGAATCACAAGTCACTTTAAAAGTTTTACACAGGTTGAGTTGAAATTATTGCCAGACTTAAAATAATTTTACATAAATTTTCCTAGAAATGCATCTACTTTAATTGGGCTACTGGCATGAAGTTCTGTGCTGAATTGTATCTACTAACTTAGCTCTGGACACTAGATTAGGGAGGAGTCAAGGTAGCCACTATCTACTGTTTGCAAACTGCATTGAACAGAAAAACAATGTAGAAAAAAGTCAGGAGGGAAACTGTAGCTCCTCCTCCATACCACCTTTACTTCTATCAAGTCTAGCCCATCAGCCGGCAGCTGGTTCAGAATTCCTTCAACATTCCTTCCTCCTCTCTCTTATCATCTACAAATGTACAATTTCCCAGGTGGAGGTTAACTTGGAAAAATTTTGTTACTTCATATTACCCATGACTACTGAGACAGTTTGACATGCAATCTTAGAGCTATGAGGGGTATACTAATTTCCAGGAACATTGTGATAGAAACTTAAGAGCTTTGCAAAGACATACTTGTATTCAAAACACACAGCCAAGTGATACTGGACAAGTTACTTAACCTTCCTTTATTCTGATGAGTAATGCTACTTATCTAAGGGGATGTTATATAAGGATTCAAAAACATAAAAATATCTGGCATAATGTTAGCACTTAATAGTATTGATATTTAAAAAGTGACTTCCCACTTCCAGTGGTCACTATATTACCCTAATCCGAAATTAGTACATGTTGTCTAAAGTAGCTACAATAGTACCTGATAAGTACCAAGTACTTGGTGGAGGTTAAATGTTCACACTACCAGCTACATGCTCTTTAAAAAACAGTGACTAATTAGTTGTGTTAAAAACTTTACTTGTGACACAGCATTATAAATATCCACATAGTTTTCTCTGAATAGTTTTTAAATCTTGTATTTAGTTCTAATGATTTTAGAAATGGAAAAAAATGGCCAAAGTTTAAGACACTGGCCAAACACTAAAGAAAATATTGCCTTGATAATTGGCAGCATATAAAAAAAATTTAAACTAGGAAAAGTATATAACACCTTTTCAATAATGACTTGGGAGACTCATTTTATAATTTTAAGATAAGTACAAGACTAATAAAGAAGATATAAGCAATATCCACAGATAAATGTGGATATGTGGTTATTTCATGATTTTACCACAATGGCAGGGCATTCTTCTCTATCCTGTTAGGTACTAAAAGATACATATTATTTGCGGTTGTTTGAATATGCTTGGCCCAGGAAGTGGTGCTATTTGGAGGTGTGGCCTTGTTGGAGTAGGTGTGGCCTTGGAGGAAGTGTGTCACTGTGGGTGCTGCCTGGAAGCCAGTCTTCTCCTATTGGCCTTCAGATAAAGATGTAAAACTTTCAACTCCTCCAGCCCTAAGTCTACCTGGATGCTGCCATGTTCCCACCTTGATGATAATGGACTGAATCTCTGAACGTGTAAGCCAGCCCCAATTAAATGTTTTCCTTATAAGAGTTGTCTTGGTCATGGTATCTGTTCATAGCAGTAAAACCCAAACTAAGACAATATTAGTTGACATATCACTTATACCTAAGGTAATTTTCTCACAAGTAAAACAAGAGATTTCTTATTATCTCATCTAAGCATTTAGTGTCAAGTTTTTTCCTGTGGTATCAGTTCTATTTCTCTAGAGATGAAGAAACCCCATATTGTAAAAACCGCCTTTGTTTCCATCTCCTTAGTGACATGATCAGGCTAACTTCAGTAGGTAATGTTCAGAAAGCAACCAGACTAATAAAGATCTAGGTTTTCATCTGAGTTCATCAACTATGGTGTTTGAAGAGATGCCTCCATAATATCAGGCATTTGAACACTTGATCCCCAATTGACAGTGCTGTTTCTCTCTCTCTCTCTCTCTCTCTCTCTCTCCTAAATATAAAAAGTAAATATAAAATTCTTAAAAGAAAAGATAGCCATAAATTCTTGTGACCTTGAATTAAAAAACATACCTGACTTCAAAATTACAATCAACACAGGAAAAAAAATTCACTTCATCAAAACAGAAATTTTTGTATTTCTAAAGACAACAACCTTCAAGTAGCTCAGTAATATAGCACTTCTCTAAAAGGTGAAAGACCCTAGATTTGATCCTCACAATCACAAAAATAAAACACTAAATAAACTCCCACTGTAGAAAAAACTCACTGAATGGCAGAAAATATTCATAAATCAAGCATAACAAATTCATAATTCAATAATAAAACAAATAATTCAATTTTTAAAAAATGGTTATAGGGTATAAATAGAAAGAGCCTATGAAAAATATTCAACATTATTAAACATTAGGAAAAGGCAAATCAAAACTGAAGTATTAAAACACACAGAACTATAACAAAAATGACAAGTTTTGGTAAGAATGGAGAGATTATACTTCTGGTAGGAATTTAAAATATTGGATTGTAGAAGTTTGGTAATTCTTTAAAAAGTTAAGCTCAGTGTTTGCATATAAGCCAACCATTCCATTCTTAGATACACCAAAGAGAATTTAAAACAAATGTTCACCCAACTTACACAGAAATGTTCACAGCTGCATTATCCATAGTAACCTCAAATAAAGCACAATCTAGACATTTAATGAAATGCCACTTGCAAGAGAGCAAAGCACAGATGCATGCCATAAATGTTTGAACCTTGGAAACATTATGCTAAGTTAAAGAGACCAATCACAAGAGAGCACACAATGCATGATTTTCTCTAAAGGGAATTGTCCAAAATGCAATTCTGAAAAGATAGAAAGCATGCCATTAGTGCTTGCCCAGGGGCTGCAAAGGAGGGGAGATAGGTGGTGTGAACAATGACAGCTTTGTGCTGAGGTGGTGAGACCTATTGTGGTGGTGTTTTCACAAGTCTCAATATATATATACTATATCTATTGGGGTGCATGCTTTAAGTAGAAAACATCTTAAAGAAATTATATCACAGTAAGAAAATTAAACTGGAAGATCAGGAAAAATACTTAAAAATATTGCTGGAAATACAGGGGAAAGGAGTCATCATCATAAATTTTTTTTTTGAAAGTTGATAAGCTTGTTTATTCGACACCTAAGGTACAAGAAAATATAAGTACAGATATACATTTCTACATGCAATAAAATAAGGTACCATTTATTCATTAAAGATGCAAAACTTACCTAAAACACTATTAGTCTAAGGTAATTTTTTTGAGAAGTTCATTTTTTTTTCTTTTTTTTTAATTATTTATTTTTTTTAATTTACATTCCAAATCATTTCCCCTTTCCCGTTTCCTCCCTCCCCGAAAGTCCCATAAGCCCCCTTCCCTCCCTCTTTTCTCCATTCAACCCCCTCTCATTACTCTGTCCTGGCGTTCCCCTATATCCAGTCTTTCCAGGACCAGGGGTCTCTCCTTCCATCTTCTTGAAATCTATTGATATGCGGATTGTGTCTAGGGTATTCCGAGATTCTGGGTCAATATCCCCTTATCAGTGACTGCATACCATGTGTGTTCTTTTGTGATTGGGTTACCTCACTAAGGATGATATTTTCAAGATCTGACCATTTGCCTAGGAATTTCGTGAATTCATTGTTTTTAATTGCAGAGTAGTATTCCATTGTGTAGATATACCACATCTTCTGAATCCATTCCTCCGTTGAGGGACATCTGGGTTCTTTCCAGCTTCTGGCTATTATAAATAAGGCTGCTATGAACATAGTGGAGCATGTGTCCTTATTGCATGCAGGTAAAGCCTCTGGGTATATGCCCAGGAGTGGTATAGCCGGATCCTCCGGGAGTGTCATGCCCAGTTTTCTGAGGAACCACCAGACTGCTTTCCAGAGTGGTTGTACCAGCTTGTTAGTCATTAGGGAAATGCAAATCAAAACAACCCTGAGATTCCATCTCACACCAGTCAGGATGGCTAAGATCAAAAACACAGGAGACAGCAGTTGTTGGCGAGGATGTGGAGAAAGAGGAACACTCCTCCACTGCTGGTGGAATTGCAAGCTGGTACAACCACTCTGGAAAGCAGTCTGGCGGTTCCTCATCATAAATTTTAAAAGAGCAAGCCAAAGAGAAAATTCGAGCTAATTTGAAGTAAATGAGTGGGAAGAGATTATATTTAAAAGATCAGGTACCAGGTGGTTTCCAATTCCCCTGGAAAAATTCTAGACACCAAAAGGAAACAGAGAGATGCTATCAACATTCTAAGAGAAAACAACTTCCAGCCTAAGATTGTACAAACAGAGACTTATCAGTTAAGTTCAAGAATGACATCAGGATGTTTTTAGAAAGGAAAGGTAGATCTTCAAATGTGTCTATAAACATGGAGACATGAAGCTGGGAAAACTAGGTATTGAGAACCAGAAAAAAGTGCATCTGGGAGCTTGAATAATGACCAACACAGCCTAGCTATAACATTGCAGTGAGAGATGCTATCTCAAGGCCTCTGCATGTGTACCATGCACCCAAGGGCATACACCACACATAAAATACACACACACACACACACCAGGGATATCAAGTGTTAAATACAAACAAATATATACTTAGTATATTTGAGTTTAAATGTTAATTTAAACTAGTTAAAGACAACTTTAAAGTTGCAGGCATGATAAAGAGATGGAGTTTGACACAGAAGTATATAAGTTAAGAAAGCATTTATTCATCTTCTCCCTCTCAAGGGAGTCTGGAGCTTATAAACTATAAATGCCATAGAACAGCATTTGTGAGCCTTCAAAATATAACACCATAAAGGAGTAATGCAGATACTCAATGTATTTCTAACAACTTTCAACACACCTCCAGCAACAAATGCAATCAATCCTCATGTTGCATCTGTGTGCCTTCATATCAACTTTGCTGTTCTAAAGCTATGAAGATCATAAGTTGAATCTATCTGGGAGGTTAAGAAATCTATCTGACCATGTGTGAAGCGCTAAGAGAAGAGGCAATCACTATGGAATTGTGACATAGGAGAAAAAAATTCATTCTCTAGGCTCTAGGCCCAAGAGATGAACATAGTTGTAACTCTTGACACTTCTATTACATATCTGGAGCTCTAAGTAAAGTTTATCAGTCTTAACTCACTATATCACATAAGCCCTCAAATATTAACTGTGATCAAGACTCCGGTGATCACTTAGTCCAACATTCTCACTGTAAAGCTAAAGAATCTAAGGACCTGAGAATCAGTGATTTTCCTAAAGTTAAATGATTAAAAATTGCTCTAAGCCAATAATTTTGTATTACAATTAAAAATAACAACAAACAATTCTTTTGCTATTTCAAAACCAAAGAGGGTCTGAGGAAGCTTAGTGGTACAGCACTTCTCTAATATGTATGAGGCCCTGGATTCAATCCTCAATAAGGTTGGTGGGGAGTGGGAATAGGTGATTGGAACTTCGAAGTCCAAGTTCAGTTCCGTCATATTCCTTCTACCTTGTGTCTCATCAATAATGACATATTGTACAATTGCCATCTCCCTGATGCTAGGAGGCCAGGATAGAGTTTTCACTGTTCATTTCTTGTAGTCTGATTAAATTTTCTTCATTCTAACTTTTTATTTTCTAGAACATATCACTCTAATTCTCTGTTTTTCCAGTAACATTTTGTTTATTTTACTTCTGATGTTGAAACAACTACTTTCACTTTGTAAAACTAAACTTTATTATTTACGACAGATTTATAGGGAAAAAAATATGAAAGTAGCACACATCTTCCATTATTCTCAAACCCAGATTCGTGTTAACATCTTTATTACATTTGTCACAAATTAATGAACTAATACTGATTTGAGCTAAATTATTGTGTTTATTATATTACTATATTAATTAGCAATCAAGATAGTGCCCCATAGACATACCTACAGGCTAATCTGAAGGAGGCAATCTCAGCTGAGGTTTTCTCTTCCCAGGTTTGTTAAATAGATAACCAAGATCAGCCACCACAAGTAGTTTGTTCTGGAATCTCAGTTCTTAGATGAGTCCAGGAAAAAAATGACTGTTTTTCATGTTGTTCAGCTGTTTACAGTGCAAGGCTAGAAGTAACAGTTTCTGACATCTTTATTAGAGTCCGTAGTTGGTAACTGTAATTTTACACTCGGGCTCAGTAGCAGTTCTCTTGGGGAGTTACTTTGACAACCTAACTTTGTGTTGCATGTAACCATAGAGCTAGATTTTGGTCCATCTCAGGGGTGAGATCTAGTTTGGAGCCAAATATTAAAACTCTTAGAGTTATTCTGAAATATGAAAAAGTAGTCAGGACTGTTGTCAGGAACAAGAGAGCCTCTCAGGAGGCCAGGTAGGTGGTAGTAACAATGGGTACACCTCTTACAGTGTTGCTTAGTAAAGATAACACCACAAAAAGAACAGAAAAGGCCATACCAAATGGCCCTCCAGGACTCACATTCCTTAATGGGTTTTAAGCTATCCCCTTATTCCAGCACTGACTTCACATCTGCCCTCCCGGGTGCCTCTATCTTGATTAATTCAGTGGGCACTGGCAAGCTAGTGCTCAGTGTTAGCAGAAGGGGTGAGAGTGGAGTGGAATTAATGAGGCAAATTGTCCAGCGTTGGAACAGACAGCTTTCTTGAGATGGAACAATCACTGTCAGGAAAAGAAGTAAATTACTACCATCTCACACAACAGACAAATAAAGGTTAATAACTGGAATAACTAACATTCTCTAGGGAATCTGCATTCTGGTTCCTTTTTAGTCGTCTATTTCCTAAGTAAATAAGAAAGAAGACTTACTCAGAAGCCAGTTCCCAGCTCTAATGTAAGCCAATGTCTAACCACTCATGGTTGTTTATCTTTGTCTCTGTCTCTTCATATATTTAATGGGAATGATAAATGAGATTTTTCAATATGACCATTGTAGAGTATGATGGAAACTACGTATGTAAAGTTTGCTGAATAAAAGCTGTTTTCAGAAAGGCATATGTTAAAGGAAAAGGAACAGCAGTCTGGTTGTTGGTTCCTGAGAGAAGTTGACACATAATTGCCCTTCAGGAATTAGCTGTTTTAGGAAAAAGCACTTCAAGATCATGATCCAGCCTTGTAGTGAGAGAGCATTAGGAAGGAATAGCACATTGTATTAAAAATAGCACAAGAGGGCCTTAAAGGAAAGGAGAGGCTTCCTTTAAAACCCGCAGGAGAGCTGTATTTAAAGGGATACCTTCAAGTAGGAGCTGTCATGGACAAAATGACAGTGGTGGAGGAGGGGAGGTAGAGAGGTGATCTTTCAGAGAAACCCCATTGAATAAAGAGGTGTATGACCCTGATAAGTTTTGGAGGCTTGTGGGAAGTTTCACACCACATGAGTAAGTTTGGAATAGCTTGAGTAACAAAGGAACATGAAGGAGTCAGGTCCTAGGGAGGACCATAAACTGTAAAAGTCACAGCACAACATATCTTTTTTAACTCTTTATCTCTGAGAGAGCTGCACAGTCTAGGAATGAGGATAGGGAGTTATTGCCCAATTTCATCAGACTATGGTAATCTGGTTTTTTAAATGATCAGCATCTTAAAGGGACAGGGCTAATAATCTAACAGCAATCCAAAGCTGTATTTGGTGGACAAAGGACAGTAAGTGCACTGGCTGGCTATGTGTGCAAACCCTTAACCTACCACTTTTGGAAGGCTATACCATAGGGGCAATACATATCTTGGATATGTTACAGCTCTTTGGAACAAAATTCATCTATTTTTCTGTCTTTTGGGAAAAAAGGAAGGCATGACCAGACCTGGCTGCTAAAGGTAATCTTGATTAGAACACTCTTCTATCTTGTTTTCCTGACCCGACTCTGCACTCCCTCAAATCTGCTACTGGCCTAACCCAAATGGGTTATTTTTATTATGCTAGCCATAGGACCAGGTGCTAGAGCAGTTCTAGGCTTCGCAGTTCAGGTCCTACCCCTCTACAAATCTGTTAACTTTTCTGTCCCATGATAATTCTGTTTCTTCTTGCTATCTTACAATTAACTCTTGACCTTGGAAGATGACCAAGAACAAATGCCTAACAGTTACCTAAGTTCTACTCCATCTTCCAAAAATATGACACCTTCAAGCACTGCATGAATTGTGGTGCACATCAGACATTCCTTCTAATGCTGAGTACAGTTGTAACCAGGTGGGAAGTACCAGAAACCAGAAATAAAGGGAGCACAAGCTCTTTAAGCTTCCAGTTTCTTTTCAGAAAAAAAAGAGTCCTTTAAAATTATGTGTGTGTGCACAAATGTGTATAAATGAGAGATTCTAGTATAATGCTCAGCATATAACCAACATTCAATATATGTTTGCTGACACCCCAAGCTAAACTGTGAATGCTACACATTCCATATGACTGGTGTGAAGATTAAATAAGGACGTGCCAGCATATTAGTAACTGAAGCATTTGAGAGGTGCATAATTATCATTGAAAAGTACAAAACAAAGGGACAAAATGAAGAAAAAACAAGCCAGAAGTCAACTGTGAAAAACTCCTTTCTTAGAGAAGTTGAATGAATGCCTGAGGAAATCCTGCCTGAAGGGTATCCTGGCATCTTCAGAATACACAAAGCCTTGTGCAGACAGAGTCTGTGCCCAAGGATGGTCTTTCCTTACAGTTAAACTACTTAAGGACTATTCTCTCTACTCCAAAGAAATGCTTGGTAACCCATTTCCAAGGAGTCTGATGTAGGAACTGCCTAGGTGATCTCTTTCAGAGAATGCAGAGTAGCTCAGAACACACAGCACAGAAAACAACGAAGTCCACAGAACCTCTCAGACCTTTAGTCCTGACATTGAGGGACCTGTCTTACTGTAAAATCTGCTAGAGTAGCAGCAATTTGAAGACTAGCGTGCTGCCATGCCTCTTCTCAGGAAAGTATCTCTGAGCCCATGCAAGAAATAGAGAATGTGGCAAATAAGCACAACAGCTTCTGCTTCTGTTTTACTATAAAGAAGAGCCTCCACCAAAAGCCACCGTGGGAATCTGAAGAAAATGCACCACCCCCTGCTGCAGTTTTGCAAAGTTATCTAGAATTCCACCAGTCTAGAACACAAGCTGAATAGAGGTAAGCAGTAGAGTGCCTATCTTGGAAAGGGAAGGCCCTGGATCCAATTCCCAGATCCACAGAAAAATCAATTATTTTTAGCATTAAAATATTACAAAGAATATTTTACCTTAAAAAACACATTATCTGAACCTCCTTTATTGAGAGACAATTACAAAATCAAAAATAGCTCTATTGTATAATTTCACATTGAATTGTGCATAAAGACTTGGATTCTGTTCTGACTTTTCTCATAGCTTACCATGCTCCTTTTGCCAAAGACATTTATCTTTCATTATTCTTCTTTTGAATGTCTTTATATGTGAAATAAAAAACTCAGGTCAAGCTTTGTGGTGCATACCTTTAATTGCTGGAGAGGCAGAGGTAGAGGCAGGCAGATCTCTGTGAGTTAGAGGCTAGCATGGTCTATATAGCTATTTCCAGTTATCCAGGGCTACACAATGAGACCCTCTCTTTTAAAAAGAGTCTCTTCTGAAAAAACTTAGCATAGTAAGATTGTAAAATTCATTGCAGAGATATGCACTGACAGCCCAGAAACTTCTGGGTTCACTCAGGCAGCCACAGCACTGTGCATGGAGCTCTCCAGGGTACTGATTCCAGTTGAAGTTGGTTTCTGCCTCTGGACACATTCTTCCAAATATATTGGCCACCTAAGCAAAGATGTGACACAAAACATAATGTATTTTCCAGTGGGTATATGAAGGGACAAAAGAGAAGGCCGTTACAGAAGAAAACAAGTTCTAAACAGCAGTTTACAGATCATTTTCTATATATACTCTCCAAGTTACAAACTCAAAAGCCATGACAATCTTACCTCACTCTAAACCCAAGACTGACATGAGTTCTCGGGGGTTAGATATGTATGTGATCGCAAAATTCCTACACAGGTTGTTATAATGGTACAGTGAACAAAGAACATGCTACTCTCTTGATTGCTGCAATTCTAGTAGAAAATTTGGAATAGGTCTGGAGTTGGGAAAATGCAAGTTTGAGCCCCACATATCATTTACTAGCTGCACAATCTGAAATGTTACTTTCCAAAACTTTGCTTCACATTATTTTCAAATGAGGGAGAAATAGTATATATAACTTCAAAAGACTGATAAGAGAATTTTAAAAGGACAGTATAATAAAAGTATTCACTATTGAGAAACTCCTTAGATTGTTTTTGGCACTATACTTACTACTGGCATAGTGCCAAGTACACAGTAAGCTATGGAATAAGTCTTACAACTAAAATGAAGAGTTTATAGGTGTCAAGTATCCTTATAAGACACCCACACTTTCAGGAAATAGGTAAAAATCACAAATATCTTCAGGAAAGTAAAACATAGCAGACAAGACTGGCTTATTTCAAAAAGCCGTGGCTTTCCGGGTTTTTAGATTTTTGTGATTTACTGAACTACTTTAATTCTGAATGATGCAGAGCAAATAAACATGTTAGTTGTTTCCTTCAAACCAAGCAACCTTATAAACTGTCCCGATAACAGTGACAACAAACAAATGAGAAAGGTTTAAGTTTTTAATTTTAAAAATGAATGCAAACAACAAACAAATCTGTGTTTGGACATTTGATAATCACTGTCTCAGTTCCTCACCTGCCTCTATATTCAGCTTAAAACTCCATGATCTAGAAATTCAATTATCTAAATCTCCTTTCATTCTCTTCCTTCATCTGTTAGAAACCTAAAATAAATGTTGGTCAGCTCACCTATTTGTTCACCTTCTGCATCTCCAAGTTGCTAAAATGCCAGGAAGAAAAAAGAAGCACAACCAAGCAGACTGTCACATCATGAAGGCCCCAACACATGACAAGTCATGTTTGTCTGGTCAAAAGATGATCATTTCAAATCTTTCCTTTCCCTCAAATAGCTCCCCTCCATCATCCTTTTCTTTCTCTGTGGTGACCCACCTGCCTACTAAACAGAGAAAATAGAAGTCACCAGATGGATGCATCCCTAACTTCCCACCATCCAATCGACACAACTTTCTGTAG
Source organism: Tokudaia tokunoshimensis (assembly GCA_036184795.1). NCBI lineage: Eukaryota > Metazoa > Chordata > Mammalia > Rodentia > Muridae > Tokudaia > Tokudaia tokunoshimensis. Next base: position 136,407,745 of record BTHU01000002.1, on the reverse strand, counting down.
CTTTGCCCAGTTTTTTCCACCACTTCTGTTAAAGTAATAAATCAGGTGCCCTCCTCTTAACCAAGATCAAACCACCTGTGAGCTGGGCCTTACTCATTTTCCTTCTAACAGAAGTTCACAGTATCATAATGTTCTTTTCCATGAAAATTACCTTTTCCTTAAGTTTACTGTGGCATATAATTTGTGCCTCAGTATATTCAGTGAAAGATCGTGACAAAAAAAAAATGAAGTAGTTCTTTCTGTCCTGGTATGGACCAGTCGTGGAATACAATATGTTCAGCTGATCTTCAAACTTCTAAGCCTAACCCACTCCTCGTCTCATACTCCCCCTTCTCAGTAAGGGTCACCTCTATACACCCGGCTGCATGGTCAGAAGCTTCAGTGTCTTCATTCCCTTCATCTCTCGTCTAACCAATCAAGTCCTGGCTGTCTAATTTATTAAGTATTTCTTATACTGTGCCACTTCCCTCTGGCCCACCTGAGCATCTGCAGCAGCTTTCCAGCATCCAGTCTCTCCCTCCCTGAGCCCACTCCAACAGGTTAGGCCAGGGTAACAAACTCTACTGAAACTCTTGCACAGCTTCCCATTCCACGTAAAACATGTAAAATCCTTAGCAAAGTCACTCACACTGAATTTAATTCACCCATCCAACTTACCAGACTTTCTTTCATTCATTCAACAAATCCCTGTTGCTGTGCTGAGTGCAGAGACTATAACTATCAACAGTTCGACTGTGTGTGTGTGTGTATGTGTGATGCGCATGTGTGATGCGCATGTGTGATGCGCATGTGTGATGCACATGTGTGATGCACATGTGTGCAGGTGCATTTGTGTAAACATGTGGAGATCAAAGGATAACTTCAGTGTAATTCCTCATGCACTATAAACTTTGTTTTTAAACGAGGTCTCTTCTGGGCTAAAGCTCACCAAATGACAAACTAGCTGGCCTGAAAGCCCAGTGATTGCCAGTCTCCGCTTGCTGGCACTAGGACTGCACACACAAGCCATCACACATAGCTTTTTTTATTTTTTAACATAGGTTCTGGGAGTCAAACTCAGGCCCTTTTCTTGGAAAACAAGCACTTTACTAACTGAGCCAGCTTCCCAGTTTTCAAAAAAAGATATTATTCTTATTGATTGTATCCCAGTAGAAACTTACAGCACAAAATAATCATTAAAGAAATAACTAGTTAATTGTAGTTATAATTTACTACTGTAAAGTGAAGTGTAAAATGCTCTAAGAATAAACGATTGACTGGTAAAAAGGGAAGGAACTAATTAAAATCCATGTCTGTTCTGCCTCTCCACACCCAAGACTTTTCCTCACCAGAATATAGTGTAAATTGAAGCTGTTTTCCCCTAAAAATAACAGATTTGGGCTTCTTCCCCCCCCCCCTTAACTTTTCCACAGTCCAATCCTTCCAGGAGGTGTGGAGCTTGATACCTGCTAATATGTAAAATCCAGTTCCATGGGGCCCATGAATCAATTCCTTATTACTGGTGTCCTAAGAGATCACAGTGAGGTAGGGATCAGCATATCACAAGCAAACACTGGAGGACAATGTAAGCACAAGAGACAAGTGGGTAATTTTGCCTAGGACTGACACAGTCGAAGGACTGTGGGAAATGTAAAACACTACGGGAATGTTTATCAGTGATGGTAATCACAGTGGTAGTCTCCCTAAACAACAGAATCCCCCAAGGAAGGGAATAATCATTGAAATGGAAGCAATCGAGTCATTTATTTAACACATAAAAATCTGATTTTTTTGTTTTAGAAACCAAACTTCTATTTGCAGCAAAAGATCAATGTGTCTTACTTTAGCCACTCCTTTTTATTGCATCAGAAATCTCTCTAAACTGATCACTTATTATAAATTATATTATAAATTATAATTACATCTCAGGCATTAAACAGCTGCTGACACTTAAAAATAAAAGCACTAAATTAAATGCAATGCAATGATCTTCATTTTCATGATACAGCACTTATACAGCCCCCTGGCGGTTAGACAGTGGAATGACAGTGGGTTGCAAGTTCAGGTTTCAGATTCCTGGAATGAATGCCAGGAGAGTTCCTGAACTCTGACCCCTGTAACCTATAAGGAGAATGAAACCAAGAACACTTAAACTACAAAAAGCAAACAAACAAACAAACAAAAACCCAACTCATTGTTTTAAACATATACTAACGAAAAGGTAAATCTACTGCTTTTGAACCCAATGCACTTATTTTAAAGATGAGGAAGTAGAAGCTCGCTAAAGCTTGTCTAAATTGCATGTGCCAGTATAAATGAAGAATGAAAAATTCACTAATACACATATTTTAAAAGTATAGGTTTTGAGATAAAGAAAATTCAAAAGACCTAGTTTCTTATAATGATTGTTTTGGCTTCACTTGTTGACCCACCCTCCAAAATTCAAGCCCATTGCAAAAAAGATAAATCTATGCTCTAAAAATCAAAAGTCAGAATAACAAATTCAGACTAAGATTGGAAGCTCATACCTAAAGCCACCTCTGCCGACGAGAGTGCAGTGCTCTTATGAGCAAAGCGTGACTTGCATGCTCACCCTTGGAGTCAGAGATAAGATGGGCTCTGTCCAAAGCCTGAGTACTGGGGAGGAAGCACTCCCTAGGGGGGAAAAACCTGTCTTCCCATACTAAAAGGGGAAATGACACTCAGACATAAAAATAGCAAATGTTCCCTAGAGGTATAACTTAACAAGTCAGATTCGGGGTCAGAGTTCACATTCAGACTCCCAATTCAGAGGTATTCCTTTGAAAGCATACAATTACAGAGGACTTCAACCAACTTTCAGTGTTAAATTGTCAAAGCTAAAAATATTTTTCTATGAGTGTTTCTCATAGGTAGAGGGCTTACCCATAATTCACTGGGACCTGGATTTGATCCTCACCCTGAAAACTTACCTGGTTATAGGGATGCCTGCTGGAGGCCAAGGCAAGAAAAATGGCAAGATCAAAATTGACTTCAGCTATAGAACATGATCCAGATCAGCCTAGACTATTTAACAAGATCCTGGCTCAAAAAAGACATTGAAAGAAAGGGATATTAACTACAGTTTAGTGAGAGGCTAGGGGAAAAAAAAAACCAACCTGCTAGGCGTGGGATCAGGAAAACAGAAACTCAACAAATAACAGGTGTTATGAATGAGGATTCCTGGAAGGTAATATGGAAATACAAAAATGAGCTCCAACAAGACAACTATAGGACGCCTGTGCAAATAAGACAGGAGTCACACTAGAACAGACAGATTGAAAGAAAGAAAAAGAAGCAGATGAACTGCTATAGACTTCCATATGGGGGAGAAATAGCAACAAAGAAAATAGGTGACGAGGGACCTAAGAAAGAGGTGTCACTGTGTAGGAGGTGGGAATAAGGCGTTAGGAAAGACATGGCTGAAACAACCTCAGGGGAAGGAAAGGGGCGCATGAGACCTCTGGGTCCTCTTGGCTAATCCACCTTTTACAAGTTTAGCCACTCCAGCATAGACAGACCATTTCAATTAAGTAAATTGTAAACTATGTAACGTGTGAAATGTGTTCCCCCTACAGTCTCAGAGTAGAAACATGAGATCAAGGTACTGTCCAGGTCACTTTACTTTTGAAAGCAATAATGGACCAGCTGTGCCTTGTTCCTTCCAGATTCTGGTGACTATCAGCAGTCTTTGCTGGTCCCTGGCTTGTGGCTGCAGATGTGAAGTCTCCTAAAGTCCTGAGTGAATGTGTGTTGCTGACATGGGGACGGCCATGTCAAGGACCTCGGTGCCTTAGAGTCATGGGAAATAGATCTTCTTAGGGGTATGCTCAGAGAGATGGCAAAGCTTTCCTCTGATCTAAGTAAGATTGTTGGCAATATATTCTAAAAATGTTCACTATAGCTTTCTCCACGAGTCCTGTCCCGAACATATTCACTGACTGAAACTGTTCCCCTTTAGAGAGCTAAACCTGGCTCCTTGTTTACCTGTATTTACAAAAAGGCAATAATCCTGCCTCTTTGTTCAGCTATATATAATAACTGCCCCCTTCAACTGTATGTAATAAACACACTGAACTTCTGTGATGTAGCTTTTCCATCAGAGTCCAGCCTACCCAATCCCAGCGTTTCTTTTGTTCATCTGTCATTTCATTATTCCTTTGCCACCCCTAGTCAGGGTAACAGGACCCAAGCTGATTAAGGATGCAATACACATGGCCTTCTCTCCGAAGAAAGACAATGTTGGATTTATTTCCCATTTTGAATGTAGGGTGATATAATCTCAAGCTCTTTAGACGAGTATTTCTGAAAAGACTCTACATCAACATAAGGTCACATTCTGAGGTCCTGGGTAAGCATTATTTAATTCTCTGCAGTATAGAGTTTGTTCCTTTCTTAATTCAGACCACTTGTGAACATTAAGAAGTCTGAACTCAATCCCAGCACCCACATGGTGGCTCACAACCATCTGTAAAGAGATCTGACGCCCTCTTCTGGTGCCTGAAGATAGCTACAGTGTACTTACATATAATAAATAAATAAATCTTAAAAAAAAAAAGAGAGAGTACTTGCTCTTGACAAGTACTCTTAAAAAAAAAAGAAGTCTGAACTCTAGTCTACTTTACAAGATGTTACCTTTTCATTATGCTACAAAGGTATTTCCATAGTACTAGATGATATCTATAAATCTTTTAAGGAAAACTAAGATTTTTTTTCTTAGAAATTTCAATGCTAACTATCATTTCCAATAGACTCAAACCTTAGATTTTGGTCCTATCTACATAAATAACCAATTCCATTTTTTTCATTTTTGAGTCAGAGTGTCACACATTTTGTGAGAACATTAAGAATGATAATAAATGTAAAGGCATTTTTGAACTCTAAAATAATATGTAAACACCAGTTATTAGTTATAAAATTTTAATGTTAATTATCAACAAAATATACTATTGCTGTTAGGCACAATTTTCTAACAAAAGATTTGTACTCTGTGTGTGTGAACATGTGTGTTGGAATGTGCATGTGTGTACCAGTGTCTGAGGAGTCCAGAGGTATTGAATCACCTAGAGCTAGAGTTATGGTCAGTTGTGAGTTGCCAGAAATGGGACCTGGGAACCAAACTCCAGTTCTATGCAAGAACAGTATGCACTATTTATTTTTCTTTTATTGAAAATAGATTTTTTCCATATAATATATACTAATGGTTTGCTAATTTGCTGTCCCTCTACTCCTCCTAGATCGTCCCTAACTCCCCTCCCATCTGGATCCATCCCCTTTGTACCTCTCATTAGGAAACAAACAGGCTTTTAAGGGATAATAATAAAATAAAATAAGATAAATCATCAGAATAGGACAAAACAACAAACAGAAGGAAAAGAGGCCAAGAAAAGGTGCAAGAAACATGCACAGACACAGATCACACTCATGAATCCCATAGAAACCCAAAACTGGAAGCCATAATATACACACAAAGGTCCTGTAGGAAAAAAAGAGATGGAGAAGAAGAAGAAGAAGAAGAAGAAGAAGAAGAAGAAGAAGAAGAAGAAGAAGAAGAAGAAGAAGAAGAAGAAGAAAGAGAGAGAGAGAGAATAGGAATTTAAAAATTAAAATATCAAGAAAGAAAGAAAGAAAGAAAGAAAGAAAGAAAGGAAGGAAGGAAGGAAGGAAGGAAGGAAGGAAGGGAGGGCAAACCCTGACACATTATGAGACAAAGAACCTCCAAACACACCATTTAGTTCATTTTCTGATGGCCATCTACTGCTGGGCAAGAAACAAGACCTTCTAAACACAATAAGACTGGTGCACCTATGAATTCACAGAGACTGAGGCAGCATGCACGAGGCCTGCATGGGTCTGCACCATATGGGGTCCTAGATCTAAAAAGAGAAGTGGATACATGCCCTATCCCTAACCCAGAGCAATCTCCAATTGATAACCATTTGCACATAAAGTTTTAGTTTGCTCAAGTCCCACTGGGGAAACAAACTACTCTGAAGAGTAGGACACTCTCCTAACCACTGAGCCATGTCTTCCGCCCCTTGCCACATTTTTAAACGACTTGTGTCTGCATGTGTGTTTGAGCACATGAGTGTAGTACCCATGGAGGCCAGAAAAGAGTGCCTGATCCCCTGGAGGTGGGCTTACAGGTCATTGTAAATCACCTAATATGGATAATGAGAATAGAACTCAGGTCCTCTGCAAGAGCAGTACACAGCCTTAACTACTGAGCCATCTCTCCAGCCATAGCAATATCTTAAATATCAGCAGAGGGAAGAAAAACATTCTGTGACTTCAAAGGGCTCATATTCGACAGTAATACATTTAAAATATGGAATCATTTACCATTAAATTATTTGGAAATTACTATATATGTCTGATAAGTAGAGATATTAATCTATAATAGCTGGAAGGAAGACAAAGTTAAGCTAAATCTTACAGGACAGACAGGACTTAGCTAGAGAAGAAAGAAATGTTTGGAGAAAAAGGTCCAGGTAAAGATTAATACTCTATCTTGGGGGACAGAGAGGAGATAAGCCTGCCAGGAGCAAATGACAAATTCTGGAAGGAAGATAAGAAACATGGCTAGACATAAATTTCAAAGCTTCAGCATGATGGGCTTGGTGCAGATCAGCAGGCACTGGGGCACCTGAATAGCATATGCCATAATGAAAGCAGGGATTTGTTGGGGAGAGCTTGGCAGCATTTCCAGACTAGATTAGTTAAAGGGAAGGACACAAACTAATCCAAAGCATGCTCATCTTCACAGGTTTCTAAAATCGTGACTGGTTGCAAAATCCATAATTTCTGAAAAGCTGCTTACTTAGAAAATAATTCTAAGCCTTTCCTAGTCCCCCTCCCAGCCACCCACAGCATGTCCTGTGCTGACTTCACTAGGCCAATCACTGGACTGCATGGAAGCTTCCATTTCCTATCTCTCATAATTCCAGAGCAGAATAGGAGCTGGGAGAACACATATGCAAGCTCCAATCCAATTTAAAACTCTCTAAACCAATATGGATTGTAGAAGCCACTTTGTCTGTTTAAACATGTTAGACTAAGGAATGTCCATCTCTGCAATCATCATTCCTGAGGGCCAAGGTAAAACACATCAGCTCCTTACAAAACACCGGGGCAAACTCTGGAGAGTTTGAATTCTCCACTACTAGAACAGGTGGAGGAATGCCATGATCTGATAGCTCTTGCCAGAGATGCAAACCATCCCCAGTGGTAGCTGGTTGTAGGGAGGCAAGTCTGAGTCAGTCTGTCAGGCAATGAAATCCTCCCTCCATCTGCTCAGAGTAAATTTTCTGCCAAGTTCTGATGCCTGGACACATGAGATCCCATACCCACGCCGATCCCTTTCTCTTCGGAAACAAAATCTGTTCCACATCTTCATCTTTTTCCTCTTCCCCATATTCCAGTTCTAAGAAATTACCTCTCAGTTGCAGGATATAGAAGAGAACAGAGAGGTACATGTTACCCTTGTATCTCCAGGTAAATAAAGGATGCCTGGCTTTTTGACCTATAATATCCCTTTTCCTTTATCTATGTTTATTTCTCCAATCCCTTTTTTGAGTGAAATATAAAAAAATTAGAAATATGTGTAGATAGATAGATATTACATTTTAAAGAATAAAGCTGAAGTCCTAATTCATGCTATAAACAGAAATTTAGGCAAGATGATTCAAGGGCACAAATGGAGGAGAGAATCTATAAAAGCACTGAAAGACAGTGCAGCTGTTAGGTCTGGGAGTGTAACCCCGCAATAAAGCACTTGCCTAACTTATGCCAGATCTTGGTTTGAATCCCTCGCGGTATAAAAACATAACAAGTACAAATCTTTGTAAACTTTTACTTGATAATAGCTCCTTTTTAAATATTTAATTTTTACTTTTAATTATGTGTATGTGTATGAGTGGGATGGCATGTGAGTTCAGTGTCTGAGGAAGACAGAAGGCCAGGTGGCACTGGGGGATCTTGGGTCTGGAATCCAGGCGATGTGACATGACCTGCCCTTCCTCCTCTTCCAGAGCAGTATTCTAACCACAGAGCCATCTCTCCAGCCCCAACAACAGTTTCTTATAAATATACAAAACAATAACAAAACAACTGTTTTTAAAAACTGATAAATTAAACTATAAATCTACATCTAAAACTTGTGCTTCGGGCCTACCAACAGTGCCAGGACAATACAAAGAATAGTAGAAAATATCAGCAAATCAGGTGGCTAGTAAGGAATTTGTACTTAGAATATATAAAGAGTTCTCACAAAGCAATAAAAGGTCCCATGTAATTAAACCAATCCAATTATTCTGGTTAAATTAGAGACCAGGAACTGCATAGATATTTCTCTATGAAAAGAAAATACACGAACAGCCAGTAAACACATCAAAAGATGTTCAACATCATGAATAATTAAGGTAATTCAAGCCCAAACCACAAAAAGATGTCAATTCATACACATTAGGATGGCTATAGTAGTAGTTGTTTAAAAAAACAATAGAGTCAAGGATTTAATAAATTGATAGTGAGGACCCATGTAAAACGTAAAATGAGGCATGCACCATGTAAATCGGCACAGCCATCACTGGAAAAACAGTCTGGCTGTTCTTCAAAATGTTAAACACAGACCCAGCACCTCTACTCCTTTGCACATACTTAAGAGTGCACGAAGACCCTGGGAAGGGGTAAAGGAAGAAAGGAAGCAGGAGGAGGGAGAGGGAGATAAAAGAAGAAAAAAGAGGGAGGTAGAAAATGAAGAGGGAAGGAGGAAAAGGAAGAGAAGGGGAAGAAGGGAGGAGATTCTTGAGAACATATGCTGTTCATAGCAGCATTATTTACAACATATGAAATAGAAACATGGAAACAAATCAAACATTAAATGTCTAGGTAAAGAAAATGTGGTAAATATATACAAGGGGATACTCTGTAAAAAAGAAATAAAATTCCAGCTGGATATTGTGTCTAGGAGAGCCAAGACAACACAGGGAGACCTTATCTCATAAAAAAAATTCCATAAAAGGGAACAAAATGCTGAAATACTAAAATATGGAAGAACTTTGAAAATGTTAGGTTAAAATGAAAGAAGCCAGATACAATGGTGACATATTATATTATTCCATTTTTGTGAAATATCTAGAACAAGGAAATCTACAGAATGAGAAAACAGACTTCGTGTTTGCCTAAGACTAGGGTAAAGAGAACTGAGGGTTGATTGCCAAAGAAAGGTATGAAGTTTCTTATGAGGGTGAGGAATGGGTTTTGGAATTAGATCTTACAGTTACACAACCTTATGAGTATACTAAAACCAATTAGTTAATATATTTAAGCAGTGAATTTTATAATATGTAATAATGTCTCAATTTTAAAATGCCCAAGCTTCAGATCACAGTTTCTTGTGTCCTGCTCTTTAGCTAACTTACCAGCAGGTCTAGCATAATGCTTCATTCCTGAGGTAAGGGAAACACTGGAGCTGCTCCCAACCCTGGATCTACTTCACGAAGGCTGTAATTCTCGGTAATTGCTCATCCTCAAAAACCCCTTTTCTGATACCTAAAGTCCCCTCCTAAGCTTTCTCTACTGAACTATGAAACTTTTGCTTAACAATACAACTGTTCTGCTGTTATAGTAATGAAGCACAAAAGCACAAGTTGTGGATTCACACCTAAACTCGATTCCTTGTTCATCAGTTTGTAGCTGTACTGAGGGAAGTTAGTTAATCCACTGCTCATGTGTAAAATGGAAACGATCCTTCTGAAAATGCAAGTGTTCAGTGGGGTAACATGTGCAGTGCCTGCTAACAGTAACATCTCAACCACTGCTGAGTCACTCCGGGTGATTAGTAATTGAATAAAATGGCACTTTCTCCCATCTAGCAAGGTACTGTACCCCAAGCTGAAGCTCTTCTTACCCAGGACAGAAACTTCACAGGACCCAAAGATACCTGAAAACCACAAAAGATTTTTTTAAAGGCTAATGAGTGAAACATCCTTCATATGTGTTTAATTAGAGAGATGATTTCCAACCTAACATAATTCATAAACTCATTATATCAGGGTGTGAAGATCAACAGGCAGGGGACATAGTATTTAACAAAAAAAAATGGAAAGGCACTGCTCCAATTATCATAAATGGAATACATTACAAATAAGCATATGTTTCTGGGGACAAAATGAAGAAGCCCCTTATGGAGAGGAGCTGGAAAGTGAGCCAGGAGGCCTACTCTAATTTTTTACATAGGAAGCTAAATTATAATCTCCCAGCTCTAATGATGAGTTTTAAAAGCCAGGGAACTGTTAATTTATCAGTGTGAGACTGGCTTCTCCTCATTACAACCTCCAACTCCTTACCCCTTTGTTTGATACAAGCAGTATACATATATCCAATACCCTTACACTGAGAGGAAATAAAAATAGACCTTATATTGTCAAGGCTTTCTCTGATCAGCATCATTTCTGAGTGTATGAACACTACCCCTGTCTGAGTTAACATCCAAATACTGCTGTGTGTGTGTGGAGGTCCTGTGTCTGTTAGCTGCTAAGTAAGGCAGATGCCTTCAGAAGCAAATTCTAATCCTTACAGTGAGAAAGCTTCTGCCCCTTTAAAAGTACCTTTTAAATGTAACTTCAAAGTTTTACATTTTATTCAGCTAACACTCTTTAAAGAGACAAAGGGAATCAGCTCATGTTACCCTGAACTCATTCTTTAGGTAATCTAAAGTACACTTTGCTCATTGCAATATTACATTCTTTGTCTAGCAGTAACACATGCCATCTTTCACTTTTGAACATGTGCTCTGTGACCTTAAGCTGAACATGCTCAGAATGTGTCCATCATCTTCCTTTTTTAAGCATGTGCTCTATGACTTTGAACTAATTATGCTTAGAAATGTATAGCTGTTTGTGTGAAGCAAAATGTCTCTATATAGGACTGGATATTCTAGAACTCTCTATGAAGATCAGGATGGCCTTGAACTCACTAAGATACAATGGTGAGTGATGGGACTAAAGGGCGTGTACCACTATGCCTACCTAAGAAATGTATATCTTAAATGAGCATGCTCAGAAATGTGCTCAGCCCTATCTTTGCTTTCCTATATAAATGAGTATAGATTTCCTGCAAGCAACCCTAATGCACTCCTCATTTGCTACAACCAGAACATTCTACTCTTATTTCCTCATTGTGCGTTTAGACATGGCATTCATCAAGATATGAAATTAAGTTAGTTTCATCTAGTAGAGCTCAATATTCAAACAGAGATATTTATAATTCTTTATTGGCTATACCACTATAATATTCAAAACCTTTTTTAAAAAGAGCTCAGGGACATTCCCAACCTTATCTCCTAGTGCTTCACAGTCATGTCCTTCCCATCATAACAGCATCCACATCAAACATAGTATTCCAAAATAGCAATATCTTTCCATGCTATCCTGCCTCATTCCTCTCCCTGAAATGCATTATTCCTTCAGTTTCCCAACCCCCTTAGTCAATTTCTCTTCCTTTATATTCAGCCCAGATGTTTCCTTTTGTCAAGCCTTTACTAATCCTAATCCCTGGCAAATTAATTAAATTCTTCTCTTTTCCCCTATGATAGTCAAAGGACAACATGAGGCTTTGTGTGCATGTAAAAGAAAGGTAAAGCCAAACCTTTTGCTTATTTAAGTTTTACTATTCATAATCTCTCACAAAGGTGACAAGACCCTTAGTGGAAGGCTTCTACCTTCTAACAATACAAATCAGCAATGAACAAGAATAGACTAATGCTATATAAGAGGAAACAGATGAGTCTCATGAACACATGGACAAACTAACAAGACCAGACACAAAGAAGGTTATGCTGTATGATTCTGCATATATTATGTAAGCAAAATTAATATGTAGCAAAGAAAGAAAAACTGATGGTCATCTAGTAAAGAAGAAATGATGAGAGAGGGTATTGCAGAGGCTGAACAGGAGCTGGTAACATACACATACTTCATAAAAGTTACTGAGTTATAAAATCATTACTTGTGTATTTTATGAATGTCGTTTGTAATACAATCACTTTAAAGCTCATAGAGAAACCTCTTGGAGAAATAGCAGAATGAGGGTCATAAAGTTCAAGAGCTCTTTTAACCCATGACTGCATTCTGACACCACAAATCTCTCCCTGATTCTCCACTGCTCAGATTCGGTTTATTTCAGGCTTCTAAAACATCAGGGCTGTCCATGTTCTTTCTCATCACACTTTCTATACTTTACTAAGCACTGAATTCATCAAATCAACCTCTGACCAAAGCCATCACCACTTTGCGCTAGTCACAGGATAAAGCACAAATAGTAATCCCTATCAAATTCCAATCTCACTCTAGGATCAATTCATTTGACCAATAGCTCTAAAAAAGTGAAATAAATAACTCAAAATATATTCTATACTCTGTCTTCTTTTCATTGATATGAAGAGTAATCAGGCAGCAATAGCTGTGTGCTAAGTGATACAACTTTAGCAAAGTCTACAGTTCTCACAAAGCCAACTCTTGAACTGCTATCCTTCAATATCTCTTGACAGAGGTGGGGAAAGATATTGTTTAGAAACTGTGATGTCATCTGCCAATGATTAAAAACTAAATGCAAATCATAAAGAATAACTAAATCTTCTGGGGAAAAGGCAAATTTACTCTTCTTTCTTGTGTTCAAAACACTAAGGCGATACTGACAGTAAGTTTTTATTGATGCTGTACTTTAGAGTTTATAGAGCACTTTCATAAACTTCTTTATTTCAGTTAAGTCTTTAGATAATCCTAGCCTATGGCATGCTCGTACACATTTACAAAGATGCTAAGATCAGTAACTAGGGGTTATCTTCAAGTCTCATATTCTTTGGATTCTCTGAAATACATTTTATTTCTGACTTGTTCTTTGTGTGGGTGAGTGTGTGTGCATATACAAGCTGAAGGTTGACATTGAATGTCTTCTATCAATACTCACTTTATATTTTAAAGTAGGGTCTCTACATGGAACCTGAAGCTCACAGAATGGCAGGCCAGTAAGTGCTGGGAATCTTGCTGCCTCCACTCCGCCTAATGCTGGGAATACAGATGCACACTATTTCACCCAGTTCTTACATGTGTGTTAGGGGGCCAGATAGCGTTGATATATAGCAAGCACTTTACCTACTGAACCACCTTTCCAGCACCTGAAAGGCTCTTATAACACTTACGAGCATATTTCCCACTAATCTCCACTTCATTACTATTAGGTGTCTATTCCAACCCTGAAGGTGTTCTTCTACTGTGATTATAATCTCCAGTATACTGCCTGAAAGTACCATACCTTCTCTATTCATACTAATTTCAAAGAGACCTCCAATATCAGGAAGGCTTGAGATTCAAAATTTTAAATGATGAAATTTTATGTAATACAAGATGATGTACAAATAATATTCAAAGATAACTATTCACTGCTCCAAAAACCAAGCTGCTAAATGTTAAGGAAAGAATAAAACAGTCCTTTACCCCACTGATCTTAGTCCTACCTGAAGCACTGACTTTATCTTACAGAATGCCTTTGTAGGGCTAGACGTGTGGTACATGTCTTTAATCCCAGTACTTGGGAGGTGGAAGCAGGTGGAACTCTATGAGTTTGAGGCAAGCCTAGTCCGCAGAGCAAGTTCCAGGCCAGCCAGGACTACATAGTGATACCCTGTCTCAAAACACCTCCCCTACAAACCCCTTTCTTGACTTTATGATCACTGATTATTTTACCACGGTAAAACAAATACTCAAAAAGTATTTTTTTAGTTAAAATAAATAATCCAAAAGGCACTCTGGCTATCACCATCCACTGTTCTTCATTGACAATGAACATATCATTTAAAATGGAGAAGTTCACAAACGTTAAGCAAACATAAACAAATATTAGAATGTTTAAAGTTTCCAGTTAAAATTAAATAATAACCTAACTCTAGGCACAGCTATGTGAAATAATGTATATTTAGATAAATATTGACAAAGATTATGGGAAGATATGAGAGCCATTTCTCTTTGCTCTATGACTATGCTAAAAACATAGAGAAAAACTTTCTATTTACAACTTCCTCTGAATATGTTGACATAACAATAAAAACACTTTTTGCATTGCTTGCTTAACTCTGTCTTTACTGCTGAACTATAAGCTTTGTGAAGACAAAGCAAAATCACCTGAGCTCAGCCTTATAGTACCAGTTCCTATGGACTAGTTTCTGGGAGAATGAATGAAATGCATGGGAAACCAAGAAGAGGAGAGGAGTTGGACCAGTTAGAACAAACAAAAGGTTCTTTATGTCTGTTTCTAAGGTTTAACCACAAGAAAAACTAAATCAACTCACTGAAGAGTCTCTGGGAGCTCTTTCGTCCTCCGAAGCTCCTTGTCAGCTCTTTATTCTTAAGGTTTTAGGTAAAGCATGATATCTAAGAAGTGTCTAGGACAGCAGGAAGTCCCCAAGGTTTTCAAGGAAGACTCCTACAGAAACAGAAGCTTAGAAATACTTTCCCCAGGGGCTGGTGAGATGGCTCAGTGGGTAAGAGCACCAACTGCTCTTCCGAAGGTCATGAGTTCAAATCCCAGCATCCACATGGTGGCTCACAACCATCCTTAAAGTGATCTGATGCCCTCTTCTGGTGTCTGAAGACATCTACAGTGTACTTACATATAATAAATCTTTTTTTTTAAAAAAAAAAAAAAAGAAAGAAAGAAAAAGAAATACTTTCCCCTCCTCCAAAACTTACCTTTGGGTCCCAGAACTTTCCATATAACTATAGCTGGAATTGGAGAAAGGAGGCTGTAGCAAGGACTATGTAGGGGTAAAAATGAATTTAAAAAATTACACCAATCAAAAATAGTCTTTTTAGTGGAAACTTAAGTCTGACACCATCATGAGCTCTAACTAAGGTATAAATTTATTGTAAAGAAAACCAAAATGCTTTAAATTTTCAAGTGAAAATTCCCTTTCCTGACAATTTAAAATCAGTATGAAATATACCAGAAACAGAAGGAGTTCTAAGTTTAATAAGTATTACAAGAATTAACAAAAACACAAGGAAAAGAGACAGTCCTTAAGTTATTTTTCAAACATCCTACGCAGCACCTGTCACAAACCATACAGGCTCTTTCCAGCTTAAACATTTTTTTTAATCTAAACTTGGTACTTCCATGCAAGAGCATTATCAATTGACTAATGCAGAGCTCAGAATAGAGTTGGGCTGCAGAGAAGAGAGGAGTTGAAAGAGAAAGGGGTACAAAGCAGAGTCTAAAGTTTAGATGCAGCTTTACCTATTTGATAATAGCAATTTCAAGAAAACCAGACTTTCTGAGTGTTGGTTTCCTAAAAAGAAAAACATACTAATTTTCTTCAAGATTAGATGACAATTAAATACAATACACAAAGTCAATGTATACAGCAAATTGTAATGTTTCTCTCATATATATAACAGAATCACAATGGCCTTTCAGGATCAGCTGAGTGCATTTTTTTTCAACCTAAACTTCAAAGTTCATCTAGATGCTACAAGAAATCAGTCACATTCTACTTTGCCAAATCAAGTAATAATTTTTTTCAAAAATTTAACTTTCCATTTAAGAAGTTGCCAAAGAAGAATGATTCATATTTTCCTATGGCTTTAGTGTTAAAAATCCCCTAATTCTACTTACAGATATTTTTCTGTTTTTATACTTTTTATAAAAATGCAAAAAATATGAAAAATATTGCCAGTAACAATTACAACTCATAGTTGAACTCAGCTTAACTCTACCTGCTGGGAACGGATAGGGAATAGGAATGCCAACAGCAATTTGACCTACATTTCCCAAGAAGGTGGCAATTCATATTTTCAATGTCATCATTTCTTTTTTTTAATTGGTTATGTTATTTGTTTACATTTCAAATGTTGTCCTCCTTCCTGGTTTTCCCTCTACAAGCCCCCTATCTCTTCCCACCTCCCCCTACCTCTATGAGGCTGCTCCCCCCTCCTACCCACCCACTCCCACCTCACCACCCTAGCAACTCCCTATGCTGGGGCATCGAGCCTCCACAGGACCAGGGGCCTCCCCTTTCCCATTGATGCCAGATAAGGCAATCCTGTGGCTGGAGCCATGGGATCTCTCCATGTGTATCCTTTGATTGGTGGCTTAGACTCTGGGAGCTCTGGGGAATCCAGTTGGTTGACACTGTTGTTCTTCCCCTGGGGTTGCAATCCCCTTCAGCTCCTTCAGTCCTTCCCCTAACTCTTCCCTTGGGGTCCCTCTGCTTAGTCCAATAGTCGACTGAGAGCAATTGCATCTGTATTGGTCAGATTCTGGGAGAGCCTCTCAGGAGACTGCTTACTAGGCTCTTGTCAGCAAGCATTCTTGGCATTAGCAATAGTGTCTAGGTTTGGTGTCTGCAGATGCGATGGATCCCTAGGTGGAACAGTCTCTAGATGACCTTTCCTTCAGTCTCTGCTCTACTTTAATCACCAAAATTTCTCCAAATTTTAGTCCAAAATATCTTCCAGAGTTTATTTTTCAAAGGTTGATTCAAGTGGTGGTAAGCCTAAGTCTCATGAAGCAATGGAAATCTTTCAAGTGATCTGGAGGTAACCAAAAGTGGGCATAGGCAACAATATGCAGTCATACTAAGCTAACTTAAAGTTGGGGTTCAAGCAAAAGATGAGTGAAAAGGAGTTAAACATAGTAAAAGCAATTTACAGCAAACCAGTAGCCAGCATCAATCTAAACGGAGAGAAACTTGAAGCAATCCCACTAAAATCAGGGACTAGACAAGGCTGCCCTCTCTCTCCATATCTTTTCAATATAGTACTTGAAGTTCTAGCTAGAGCAATTAGACAAGAAAAAGAGGTCAAAGGGATACAAATTGGAAAGGAAGAAGTCAAACTATCACTATTTGCAGACGATATGATAGTATACATAAGCGACCCAAAGAACTCCACCAGAGAACTCCTACAGCTGATAAACGACTTCAGCAAAGTGGCCGGATATAAAATCAACTCAAGCAAGTCAGAAGCCTTCCTATACTCAAAGGATAAGCAGGCTGAGAAAGAAGTAAGAGAAATAATACCCTTTACGATAGCCACAAACCATATTAAGTATCTTGGCGTGACGCTAACCAAACAAGTGAAAGATCTGTATGACAAGAACTTCAAGTCTCTGAAGAAAGAAATTGAAGAAGACCTCGGAAGATGGAAAAATCTGCCATGCTCATGGATTGGCAGGATTAATATAGTAAAAATGAGCATCTTACCAAAAGTAATACACAGATTCAATGCAATCCCCATCAAAATCCCAACTCAATTCTTCATAGAGTTAGAAAGAGCAATTCAAAAATTCATCTGGAATAACAGAAAACCCAGAATAGCTAAAACTATTCTCAAGAGTAAAAGAACCTCTGGGGGAATCAGTATCCCGGACCTCAAGCTGTACTACAGAGCAATAGTGTTAAAAACTGCATGGTATTGGTACAGTAACAGACATGTAGATCAATGGAACAGAATTGAAGACCCAGAAATGAATCCACACTCCTATGGTCACTTGATCTTTGACAAAGGAGCTAAAACCATCCAGTGGAAAAAAGATAGCCTTTTCAACAAATGGTGCTGGCTCAGCTGGAGGTCAACATGCAGAAGAATGCAAATTGACCCATCCTTATCTCCTTGCACTAAGCTCAATTCTAAGTGGATCAAAGATCTCCACATAAAACCAGACACACTGAAACTAATAGAAGGGAAACTAGGGAAGAACCTTGAACATATGGGCACAGGGGAGAATTTCCTGAACAGAACTCCAATAGCTTGACCTTGAAACTTAGATTTCCCCCACAGGAAGATATCCTTTTCCTCCTGGCAGTTCTCAGTGTTGTTAGACCTTGGGTTATACACCACTGGAGACAGGATGTTTGCCCGAGTTAGGGGTTCTGAAATCAAATTTGGAAAGCTCAGGGGCAAAAACAAAACAAACAACAACAACAACAAAACTGTCTTTTGTTCCTTGGGAATCTAATATGGATCCTGGTTTCAGGCCCCTTTCTGCAGCTCAGCAGTATATGGCAAATGAGCTCCAAGGTGATGACTCATACCACAATGCTTCCCATTCAGAGTCAGTGTGAAGCCAAATGATGGACTCCACCTATGCCCTGGACTGCCTAAAAGCACTGAGGAGGCTGTCTCAGCTGTTGTATACATGGTAGCCTCAGTTGTCTTGAGAAGGAAAGCTTATTGACTACGAGATGCCTTCGATAGCAACGTGGTCCCTACAGTTGGATAACTCACAGTTAAGCAGAAAGTCTCCCAGCTTTTTATGCTCCCTGTGACGTGAGAACCCACATTTTAAACACCCTAATAACACTGAGAAGCAAGCTAAATTCCCGCTGTCATGCACTGAGGACACTCTGCCTGAATCTTTGTCTCCATAAACATGTGCAACCTTTCCAAAGCTTTCTAGGCTTACCACCACTTGAAAAATAAACTCTGGAAGATATTTTGGGCTAAAATTTGGAGAAATTTTGGTGATTAATACATTAAAGCCATCCCTACTTATACTATAAATGCACTTAACATTGTAAAAAGTCATCATCAAACTCTGGCATCCAAACTACCAAAAATTGCAATAATGACTAGCAGGCAAGAAGGGGCTTTTGCTTGGGTATATCAGGGTTTGAGAGACTAGTACCAAATTCACCAATGATAATCAAATGCTTTCTGTAGTCTATATTACAAGGCTGAAGTGCATGGATTATGTCTAACGTTTCTTCTGGAAACATGACATTGAGTGAATTTTATGTTGCTAATGTGAAGTCATTAATATAAGTTTGACTGATTATGAACAGCGTCCATTTACATGTTTCCTAGAATAGGGATGTTTAGATATCTGAGGTTTAATATATATAAATGAGACATGTAAGATAGATGATATCCTAGAATAACAAAACTGTTGGCATTTAGTCACAATAATTAGTAATGTGTCACTGATATATACTCTGTATTTAGTAAATCTAATATGTCTACTTCTAATAAACTGAACTCTGCATATTGACTGGCATAACCTCTAGTGTCAAAGACTAGATGCTTCCTTTGGTGACCACAGAAAATGAAACCTGGAAATACTGTGCAGCAAACAAAGTAAATTCAATTCTTTACATTTAAAACCTAAATCCAAACTCAAAAATGCAATTACCCTTATAAAATAACTCCTATAAAGAATTTTTAGTATTAGTAAATCTAAAGATTAACAGGTTAATCTACAAATTATTCTTACATGGTGTACTTTAAGAAATCTCACAAATAATTGTTTATTCTTGGTAATTTCCTTTATTCCTACAAAGCACATATTTCTACTCATTCAAATGATTACAAGAAAATAATTGACACTCATAGTATTTTCAGTGTTACTGATAACCAGTTTTATTGTTCTAGAGATACATTACTTTTTATACATATAGTGTTGATGAATAAGTTAGAATGTATACATGGGTCTGCACAGATAAAAATAATGGATAGGGGTAGATGTATCATTCACATACCTGGACCTGTGTGTTTTGTTTTGTATTTTTAATGTGAGAGAAAATATTTAAGGAAGAAAAATATTCCACACAATTTCTCGCATTGGAAAATAACACTCCAGAAATCACTTTTGTCTCAGAAAGCATGTTCATCTCAGGAAAGGGCTCCAGGTGCGATGGCATATGCTCATGAGCAAAAAATAAGAGGGACAAGTAGGGGGGAGGAGGGGGAGATGGATCAGAGGTTGAGAGCACTGGTTGCTCTTCCATAGGACTTTGGTTCAATTCCCAGTACCCACAAGGCAGCTCACAACTCTAACTCCACTTCTAGGGGATCTGATGCCTTCATCTGGAGTCTACAAATACTGCATGCACATGCTGCAGACATACATGCAGGCAAAACTCATTTGGTCCTATGAAGGTCTGATGCCCTAGTGTAGGGGAATGCCAGGGCAGGGAGGCTGGAATGGGTGCATGGGGGTGCACCCTTATAGAAGCAGGGGGAGGGAGGATGGGATAGGGGGTTTCTGGGGAAACTGGGAAAGGGGATAACATTTGAAATGTAAATAAATAAGATATCCAATAAAAAAATTTCACTATTTCCTACAGCTCAAACTAGAGTCAGTAGTTCTGATATGAGAAAACTATTCTCCTGAATTCTCACTCCTTATAACTAGAAAAACTGCCGGTAATAATACTTAAGAAAAAATTAAGTGGAAAGTGCTTTTTACATATCTACTCTACATCCCCCAAGCTGCTACAGTCTCCACCCATATAATATATTGAAATCCACTGTGTGTGCTATAGCATACAAAGCTCTCTGAAACACTATGAAGAAAGTACTTCGGGTATCATAACTGGAAGTTTAAGTTTAAGAAAATGGATGTTTAGAGAACTATCACCTTGTTATGGCCTGAATTAAACTGCTCTGAACTTTGCAATAATCACCTTCCAACAGAAGAAAATAAAACAGCTCCTCATTAACATTTTTATATCAGATTCTAGCAGTTCTACAAGAAAATTCTTGGTTAACACCAAATGATTCAACCAAATGATTTGGAAAATAAAGAAGTCTGTGAAGTGGCTTTAAGAACTGAAATTTTGCCTATATGTATTTCCAACTAGAGTAGCCAATCGCCTAGCTCTAAGACACCTGGGACTCAGTCCAGGAAGCCTGTAGAAATCCACACAGAATTAAAATCAAAGATTTATTAGAGTTAATCCTGATGTCATAACTTGCCAGCTATGGGGGCATCAGGTAATCATCTTAACCTCCTCAGAGAAAATTAAAGGATCAAACAAATGGATTTGACAGTGTTCAAATGTAAGATAAAGATTCTAAAAATTAGCTAGCTTAAAAGCATCTTTCTTGCACACTGTTTTTTTTATTCTCTTTTTTTTTATTTTCTAAGTTTTTTTATTTACATTCCAAATCCTTTCCCCTTTCTGTTTTAAAACACCAATAGTTAGTATTTTCTAAACTATATGCAACAAACTATATCTACTAAAAGGTAATTTATTTTAACTTATCCTCCTAATAACACTCTGAATATATTCTATCTCATCTTTACAAATAAAGGACATGGAGAAGGAATAAAATATTCACTGGGATTTGTTCCATTTTTAAAAGTTTTTTTTGGTGTTATATAACTCTGTCTACAATCAATATGACTTCAGTTGAAGATTCCCATAAACACTGGTGCAGTGAGCTATTGCCTTAAAAGTGCTATAAAAATATGCTGCTATGGTGGAATAATTATTGAAATCTTTCATGTGCCAGTCATGATACCAGGCATTTCCAAAGTACATTTCAACTGATTTTTCTAAGAACTCTCTGAAAAATAGATTCTATCTCCTCTTTAGAAAGATGAATAATATAGAAAAGGAATAAAATATCATCCACTATCAGGGCAGTTGGTACAGCTTGGCAGTAGTTACTTAACATATGCAAGGCCCCAGAACCACAATTAATTAATCAATCAATCAATCAATTAAAAATGAAACAGAAAGAGAAAATTGCCTCACCTCAGTCATCTTTCTGTATCACAGACATGGGCATGCCTACATGAGGAGAAATATGGAACGGTATTTCCTGGTGAATGGAACATGACAGACAGCTAAGAGCATGGGCACAAGAGCTAGACTCCTGGTTCTAAGCCTATGAGCTTTAGTTTTTCCATTCTCAAAATTAGGTTAATAACAGTAATTTTCTTCAAAACATAGTAAATGAGTTAGTACTTTTATATAAAGCAGTTTCTGCCCAACATGTTGTATATGCCTAATACATAATGCATTATTACCATGTACATCCCTTTTTTCTCTACACAAAACCTTCATGGCAACTAGCTTAAATCTCTACATATCAGACTCATCCTTATTAAAGTTTTGCTTTTGTTCTTGTTCTTTTAACTGAAATACTTCTCCTCTTCTTACTATTATAAATCACACTCATCCTTCAAATTCCAGATCGCATCTGTCTCTTCTGTGAAACATTTTCCAACCTCCAGTCCAGGTCATCTTCTTCCTTCTCTGAACAACTCTTTATACTGCCAAGGGATTCAAATTTTAGAAATCACTCAACTTCTTGAAATCAATTTGAAAGGGCCTTGGAAGACAGAAGAAATCACATTTCTAAATTTTTAAATAGAAACTGAGGCCTCAAGAATTGCCTATGGTAGTGGCACAAATCGTTGGCAGTTACAGAGATGTAAATGTTTGAACACTGTTTCCACAGTACTACAGTAGTTTTGTTTTCCTTGGGATTCTACAGAAGTTCTTAGAACTGAAAGCATTCACACACAGACACAGACACACATACACATATATACATACATAAATATATCATACACACACAAACACACTCTACATATGTCTTTACCAAGTATTTTACTGGTTTTATTACTTTCATAGGAGCTAACACTCTAGAGTTGTTTGTTTGAATTAAAATGACAGAGAACACAGCACATTAGACATTAAACTCTCAACAACAGTTCTTCATCAGGAAGATACAGGGACTAGAAACCATAGTATATTGATATATATCCCTAGAGTCACATTGCAAGATCCAAATGACAAAGGACTCAGTCTACATCATTGGAACCTAAGAAAGTATAAAAGAAAACCAGTTTAGGGCTATATTACCATTTTAATGTTGGGGTCTTCCAAAGACTCAAGTCCATGACTGTCGTAGTCAGGGTTTCTATTCCTGCACAAACATCATGACCAAGAAGCAAGTTGGGGAGGAAAGGGTTTATTCAGCTTACACTTCCACAATTCTGTTCATCACCAAAGGAAGTCGGAACTAGAACTCAAGCAGGTCAGGAAGCAGGAGCTGATGCAGAGGCCATGGAGGGATGTTTCTTACTGGCTTGCTTCCCCTGGCTTGCTCAGCCTGCTCTCTTATAGAACCCAAGAATACCAGCCAAGGGATGGTACCACCCACAAGGGGCCCTCCCCCCTTGATCACTAATTGAGAAAATGCCCCACAGTTGGATTTCATGGAGTCATTTCCCTAACTGAAGCTCCTTTCTCTGTGATAATTCCAGCCTGTGTCAAATTGACATACAAAGCCAGCCAGTACAATGACAGAGAAGAGGATCTCTATTTCCTCCAAAAAAGCCCAAGTATCTTTGTACAGGATTAAATCAAGCTGGAGTTATTATAGAAAATGGTTAGGCCCCTTAAACAGAGAAGCAGATAAGAGGCTTATATCCTAGGACATGAACTTCAGTTGTTCTTCAAGAACTGGAATGGGAGAATGGTCCCATACCACTCTTTCTTTCATAAGGAAAGACAAGACCCCATAGTGAGAAAGACACATGTAAGCAAAGTCATCTCTGGTATTCTCTAGGAGGTAAAAGCAAACACGGGAGATTTCCCCTCACCAGAGAGGTGTCTTAGACTCTCAGCAAGTTTATCAACAGCTCACTAAAGAAGGATGTAAGTAAGGTGCAGATATCAAGCAATAACAATTAATGCTTTTATAGCACTTTAAAGCTTATAAAAATGTTTATAAATATAGCCAAATCTGGTAGCATAGGTCTGTAATTGTAGGTACACAGAAAGCTGAAGCAGGATTGCAAAATCAAATCTTTCATGAACTACTTCAAGAAAAACTATCTCAAACAGAAAGAGAGCTAAAGATTAAAATTCACTAGTCAAGCACTTACCTAGCATACCTGAGGTGCTAGGTTCGATCTATAGTACTACAAAAATAAGTAATTTATTAATCATTGATTAGCTATCTTGGTTAATATGGCTGATGCTTATTTTTCATATTCATAAAAAACTGAAGAAATAATTTTGCTTATCATTGATAACTTCTCAAGTTAATTTTTAAAAGCCTTCTTTGTCCTGCCTACACTTAAATAAAAGTTATAGTCATTAGATCAAGGGTAGCAGCAGATACCCTCCAGAAAGGCTGACTGTTCTAGAGTCAATACCATGAACGGAACATCCTAAGCCTTCTTGACCACTAACACTGGACTCCCATCGAGCTATGAGTGGAACTTAACTGTTGTCAGGACCAACTTGATCAATATACCCAGAGTTCACTGCGCCTGGTTCATGTGGTTTGGTCTATATTTGACATACTCCTCATGAACTCCTTCTGCCTGGATTTCATTGTGCATGCATACTCTGTGAAGCCTACTGACAGGAAGATGGTAAGCAATATTAGGCATAAGTCCACCTCCACTACAAAATGCCTGAACATTGGTTTCCCGATTTTTTTTAGCATCCGTATAATTATTATCTGAATCATTATCTCCACCAGGACCTCTGTGGCAGTCTTTGAAGCTTTTTTACAAAAGATGCCACATTCTAAATTCTAATTCTTGCCAAGTGCTCCACTGTTCACAGCTGCACCTCCCCTTGGTGGAGGCCCAACCCTTTACCTCATACATGCAAATATTACTCTCACATATCTGTCTACAGGGAATCAAAAAATGTACATGGTGACAACCATTTTTTTTTTTTTTTTTTTTTGGTTTTTCGAGACAGGGTTTCTCTGTGTAGCCCTGGCTGTCCTGGAACTCACTTTGTAGACCAGGCTGGCCTTGAACTCAGAAATTCTCCTGCCTCTGCCTCCCAAGTGCTGGTATTAAAGGCGTGCGCCGCCGCCGCCGCCGCCACCACCACCACCACCACCCGGCCGACAACCATTTTTTAAATGTTACAAGTCATTTCCTTCAAGGGAATCCTAGAACCATTGAAGGTGGGAAGATGAGACAGGCAGATATGGTATTTGACCTTTAAAAGCATGTATGTAGGATAGGCAAGCCCCCTAAAATATACTATTACAACATGAGGGCTACTGTTACAAGTACATTCTAGTCAAGATCTTTATTAAGTGGGTGTATTATAACTGTTCTTGCTGTGCTAAGAAAAACTGCCTACTATGTGAAATGATGGATATATAAATGTGTTCCTCTAGCACAACCATTTCACTATATGGGTATCACATAACACCAACTCTGTGAACTAGGCAAGTCTTGCACTTGCAATTCTCCTCCCTCAGATTAGTGCTAACTGGGATTATAGGCCTCCACCATCAGGCCTGGCTACTTACATAAAAATTGTCTTAGAAATTGTTAAGTGCTAGAACTATTAAAGCATTACTGCTAAATAAAACTTTATCACACAGGGAGTTAACTATTATAATAGGTAAAGAAACATATTGATTGTTTGACAAATTGAAAAACATTTAAGGAAGGATTAGCAACAGCCCTGTGTCTAGAAGAACAATAATTGAATTTTTATTATTATATATAACCCCAAAATGTTTTATTACATATATTTAAGATGTACAGTGTTATGTGATACCTATATATAAAATGGTTACCCATATTTTTAGTTACCAAGAGCTACCAAGAGTTTCCCATATTTTTAGTTACCACTCATATTATTAATTTATCAAAAATTTTTGGCTAGTAACCAGGGCCTGCAATTGTGCAATATATTTTTTTGGTCTTCTCATTCTACATATTTGCTATTTTGTATTCTTTTTCTCTTAAAGGTCAAACATATATATAGAGAGAGAATAAAGCTGTTGGTGGTAGGTAAAAGAATACAAAGCAACCACAGACAGAGCTACCTGGACAATGGCAGAAGAGAAGAAAAGCCTTTGTAGCAGTGCAGTGGTAGTATAAATGTGCATAAATGATGGCACAGGGACATGGCACATTTGGTTAACTCAAGTAGTCTAGTGTGGCTAAATCAAATAGGTAGAGAATCAAAGAAAAATAAAACTGAAGAAACAAGCAAACTCAGATCAGATCATGAAAGTTTGCGGGTTTTGATAATGCTATTTTGATTCTCCAAAATGCTATTCTATCAGTATACAATTTAAAACTAACTTGTTTCTTTTGAGAAAAAATAAATATATTATTTGTGGTAGTTTTGAAGAGCCCCTATAGATCAGCTAATTAAACCAGTCCCATATTTCCAGTAAGCAGGAAGCTCATAAGAGCTATTTGGAGAAGGTATACAAAGCTTTGGTAAAAATATAGGCAAAGCAGTAACACACAAACTACTTCTCTAGAGAAAGAAATAAGTAGCCTAGATGGCCCAAGACTGGAGTTTTACACTCAGGGAAAGGATAAAGCAAGAAGGGAAGATTATCTTAAGAAAAATGGCCCCTTGAAAGCCAAGTGACAACATAGGTAAGTAAGAGGAATTTGATCCTATATTTTATTCCATTTGCCTTCACTCAATTAGAACTGCTGTGGTCCAAATAATGTGTCCCACTGATATGGGATGCCATATCTTTCACAATCAGAGCTAAACCTCTAAAATAGGTGAATTTTGGAATTTGAAAACTAGTAATTAATCTAAAATATATTTGAAGAGAAAAATGGTTGACTTCCAATATATAACACATATGTCTGTGGTGGTTTAAATGAGAATGGCCCCCACATTCATAGATTTGAATGAACACTTACTTGGTCACCAGAGAGTGGCACTATTTGAAAGGATTAGGAAGTGATGCCTTGTTGAAGGAAGTGTGTCACTGGCGGGGGCGGGGGGGGCGCTTTGTGGTTTAAAAAGCCCATTCCAAGCTCAGGACCTCTCTCTTCCTGATGTCTGTGAATGTGGATATAAAACTCTCAACTACTTCTCTGTACCATATCTGCCTGCATGCTGCCCCACTTCCTGCCATGATAATAATGGACTGAACCTCTGATATTGTAAGCAAGCCCCAACAAAATGTTGTCCTCTGTAAGGGTTGCCATGGTCCTACTGTCTCTTCACAGCAATGGAACACTAACAAAATGTTTCATCCTAAAATAATTCTCTAGGGACAATGTTCCCTTCTATCCTTTTTTTTTTTCCCTAATCTCCCAATCTTTCTCTGCCCTGGTGCAACTCAGTATGGCAATCACTGATTGATTTACTTCAAAGTATGTAAAGCTGTATGGTATATGGTAAGGATATAAAAATTAATAAAATATTAAGTCTATACTCAAAAGAACTCAGTCGACAGGTAGAGGCAGACAATCAGATGTTATATTTAGGGATAAACATACTCATGGACTTGGGCCAGCCAGATGACTCAGCAGATGAAGGCATTTGTCATCGATGCTGACAACCAGAATTTGATCCTTAGAAGCTATATGGTGGAAGTACAGAACCAACTCTAGAAATTGTCCTCTGACCTCCACATGTAAACTATGGCATACATACTCGAAAGGAAAGGGAAGGGAAGGGAAGGGAAGGGAGGGGAGGGGAGGGGAGGGGAGGGGAGGGGAGGGAAGGGAAGGGAAGGGAAGGGAAGGGAAGGGAAGGGAAGGGAAGGGAAGGGAAGGGAAGGAAAGGGAAGGAGTCCACAGGCTTGAAAGAAGATGTGAAGATACCCAACACGCAACACAGTCTAGGTAATTTGAAAAGAGTGTTTAGAAAAGTAGGCCTGTCTTAATCTCAAAGCATAAATTTAAATTTGCTCAGACAACAAAATGAAAGAAGAACAAAGGTAATTACAACAGTAGTTAGCAGCTAAACAAAAATAAGAAAGAATGGCACATGTACAGACTTGCAAACATTTTAGAATTACAAGAAAATAATGTTTGGGAATGGTTAGAAGGAGGCTGGGGAGCAAAGAGGTCAAATCACAGGAGGACCATGAACTTTACCTACAGGACATAAGAAGCTACTGAAAGCTCTAAGCAAAGAACTAAAATGTCAAATTTACATTCAAATAGCTCTTAAAGTTGTTAAGTAGAAATTAAGAAGAGATTTGCAGATGTTCTGGGCAAAAGTCAAGGAGGCTTTGAGGTAAGTAATCACTGTGGTGGTGGTTTGAAAGAGAATGGTTCCCATAAGCACATATTCTTGAATGGTTGGTCCTTAGTTGGTAGAACTCTTTGGGAAGGATTAGGAGATGTGTCTTTTCTATAGGAAGTGTGCCACTGGAAGTAGGCTTTGAGGATTCAAAAGACTTGCACCATTCCCAGTATGTCTCTCTGCCTCTTGTTTGCAGATAAAGATATGAGTGGGTATAGTAGTGTATTACTTTAATACCAGCACTTGGGAAGCAGAACCAGGAGAATCTGTGAATTATTGACTAACCTGGTCTACACAGTGAGTTCCAGAACAACCAGGACCAAATAGGGCGACCATATTTAGTCTCAAAACAAACAAGCAACAAGAAAAAGATATAAGCTCTCAGTTGTTCCTGCCATAATGTCTTTGCTCTACCATCATAGATTCTAACACTCTGAAACTGTAAGGCCAATTAAACCCCTCTTTTATAAACTACCTTGATCATGGTGTCTCATCAGAGCAATAGAAAAGAAATTAAGACATTGTGTATCTCTAAGTGAAACAGAGTATGAGAAGAACTGAGATAGAGAAAAAAAGAAAAGAAATTCAATATTGGAACAAATGACCTAGAGCTGCATTTAACTACCTAACTAGAAATGTCAAGCAACCCATTGAACCAATAAAGATCAGGACAAATTTCTGGTTAAAGGTTAAAAAAAAGATGGTGTGGGGGGGGGACTGATCGCATTTAGGAAATGACAACTTGAGAATAGATGGACCAGTGAAAAAATGTCAAATGGAAAAAGAAAGTGACCAGATATAGTCCCCTAAGGAATAACTCCATCTAATGAAAAAAGCAAAGAACTTTAAGAAGACAGCAAAGAATGCAGTGTTCAGAGGTCAGGAGACTGTTAAAAGAACAATAAACATTGCCAAACACCAAGGAATGAGACTCTCAGTAGGTTTTAGCAGTTCAATACCCTGAAAGTGTGGAGATGAATAATTATGGGCTAAGAAAGTAGAAAAAAGAGCCTCACTTCCAAAAGAGTTGATTAAGAAGTCAAAGAATGGTTGGTTTGTTTATTTGCTTGCTTGCTTGTTTTTTCTTGTTCCTTTATAACCAATAGAAGAGGCAATTAGTAGAAAATGGGAATATGAAGAGGGTGACAAAGAAAGAAGGAAGGAAAGAGGAAAGGAAGAAAGAAAAGGAAAGGGAAGGGAAGGAAAGGAAATCTACAGAACATGACTTTTTAAATAGGTGGTACTTTCATCCTCTGAGAACAGAGTAAGGAAAATATTAAGAAATACACAAACCAAGAGAATTCCAAACAAAGGCAAGTGAACAATAACATGAGAGGATCCTTCAAGGCCAGCACACTTTAGAGAGAAGATGATCAAGAGAATGGTAAAAGTGACCAGAAGAACACCGAAAGGAGTCTGAAAAAATATGCTGCAGCTTATAAAGTAAGAAAGTAAGCATAATAAGTAATATGTTAGAGAAGAACATTAGAAAAAACTAAGTTATAAGATCCGAGGATGCTTTTATTTGTTTTGCTTATAAGTACTTAGAAAGCAAAATGAACAATGGACTGGGTAAGGGAAGGAATATAAGCAACATCTTTTAAATACATTCTGCATACTTTTCATTTATTTCCCTCTTAACTTCCTGCCTTAATTGTCACAAATGAAATGGAAGCTATTTTAGAATTTATGTTATTAAAATAAGAATTTATAGAATCCTGTCCCTAAATTGTTAAAGACAACCAAATCAAGTAAATAATGTTTCTTTCTAAAAATAAAATAAATAAAAATAAAAAATAGCTGAGCTAGTGAAATGGCTCATTGGGTAAAACTGACACATGCTTCAAGCCTGATACTGGAGTAAAATATCTAGCAATGAATATCATATAAGGAAAAACTCTCACAATTGTCCTCTAGCTTCCACAAGTGCATTGTGGCATAAGCACATACATACATACATGCACTAAACAAGTAAAATTTAAAAGGCAACTAGTCAGGTTCAGTGGCACATGCCTATAATCCCAGTATGAAGAGGCTCAGGAAGACCAGGAGTGTGAGACTTGCCTGAACTACAACAGTGAGTAAAACCCAACCTGGGCTACCCAGAAAAACCGCATCTAAAAACAAAAAACAAACAAACAAACAAAAACCAAAAAACAGAAATACTAACCAGCAGCACTGGGAAGGGAAGACAGGTGGAACCCTGCAGCTCCCTGGCCAAAAAGTCTTGGTGATTCTGAGAGTTCTAGATTCACTGAGAAATCCAGTCTCAAAAAACAAGGTAGAGAATCATAGGCTAAGAGAGCCAACTTTGACCTCTGGCCTACATACATACTTAAACACACACACACACACACACACACACACACATACACACACACACACAAATGGGTGGGGTGCCCAAACAGGTTGAATACCTAGAACTAAAAACGGGGATGTAGTATGAAGCATAGCACAGACGCCTCATCTTTTACAACATGCTTTTTTGGGACCTTATTTATTTCTTACTTCATTGTTTGAAATATATACATTCTCACAACAGTATTTTGATATATATATTGTTGTGTCCATCTTTCAGATAAAGAGGCTAATTTTGTCTATTTTATTCCACAACCCAGAACAGTGTCTGGCATATAGTAGGCCCACACTGAAAAGTTGTCAAACAAGAGAAAGGAAAAGCTAAAACAAAAAATGTAATTCTGATAGTCATATTGTTAATGGTGGAGTCAGAGCTCCATTCTAGGTCTTCTGGTCCTCACTCCTCTATCTTCACACTGCCTCAAACTGATGAAGAAAAAAAAGGCAGGGGCAACTGAATATAATATGAATTTACATTATAAAATTCTGAAAGATGGTTAAAATTTCTCAAATGGCTCTTATTAAAAGATAAATACCAAAGTTGGTATGCTCTCCTATTCTTACACACATAGACATGCCTAGAATTCAGAGATCAGTGTTATTTATTCATTTTATTTTCTCCACGGTAACCTGCCCTGTTCTTAGCTACCTCTTCCTGCTGTACTGAAGCAATACCATGAGGAATCACTCCTAGATCATCATGTCTTCTAAAGTGTAGTATTGTAGCTTTTAATTGCAACTATATGGGAAGAACAAAGGCATACAATATAACCCAATGTGCACACACAGAAAATGTCACTCAAAATATTTATAGAGATCCACACATGGTAGGAGTGCCTTGAAACAGATAGAGATATATAGAGAACACTCAACCTGAAACCACTGTATTTAAACATGTCCTTACTCCACACAATAGGCATGATCCATCAAGCCCTGTGTATATCACATTTTTGTAAATACAGTAATATAAAAAAAAACCACTCGGTGGTTTCTACTTAAGATGAATCATATGGAATATATTATTGCAAAATAAATTATCTTTATATTTGAAAAATATTTATAGCTAGGTATGGTAGTTCTCATCTATAATCCTGGAACTCAGGAGGCTGAGGCAGAAGAACTGCCATGAGTTCCTGAGTTCCAGACCAGTCCAAAATACAGAGCAGAAGCTCTAACTCAAAAAACAAAAAAACAATAAACAAAACAACAACTTGTGATGGAAAATTTTGTAATTTTGCAT
The DNA here is from genome assembly GCA_036184795.1 of Tokudaia tokunoshimensis. Classification (NCBI taxonomy): domain Eukaryota; kingdom Metazoa; phylum Chordata; class Mammalia; order Rodentia; family Muridae; genus Tokudaia; species Tokudaia tokunoshimensis. The sequence goes on along the minus strand of BTHU01000002.1, from coordinate 136,376,360 downwards.
CTAATCTACCCAACTCTTCAGTATAAGCTAGCTGATCGACAGCTGTTTTCCTGAGTTTGTTTATCTGGTAAATGGATATTCTACCTGCTGCTCAGGATCACTGTGAAGATAAAATGGGAAAAGGAATATGGATATGTTGAGTAAACTGTGAAGAACAGAACACATGATAGGAATCAAGAAATAAATTTTGTTCAACAACAGAACACATACAAAAATGTCTTTGGTTGTCAGGCACTGGTAGCACATACTTTTAATCCCAAGATTTGGGAGGCAGAAACAGGCAGATCTCTGTAAATTCAAGGCCAGCCTGGTCTACAGTGGGAGTTCCAAGGACAGCCAGGGCTACAAAAAACAAATGTCTTTGGTCTATCAAGAGAAGAGAATTCAGTCAAAAGAGTTCCTTAATGAAACATACACAACAAACATTACAAGATTGGCTCTTTTACCCCTCGAAAACCATGTGGTTGAGAAACTGTAAGTTGGTATTAACTATAAAATACTCAAAAGTGTGCTTTTTCATTCAAAGAAATGTTTAACCACTTATTGACAAAGATTTATAGATACTACCAACATAAGAAAAGTTATAAAAGAACAGATCTTATACATTATGTGTTACAGTTCTTTTAGTTGGCAAATTTTAGAAAATCAAAGTTCAGTCTTGCAAAGTGGCTTACCTAAGAATGCATGATATACATTTTATGCAACATTTCCAATCATAGTATATTCATCCCAATAATCTATCTCTGTGCTATCTTAACACTTTTTGCATACTAATTAACATGGTATATTAAAAAAAAACTGTTTAAATGCCTGTCCTTTCCTCAGGGAACAGGAAGATCTCAATAGATACATAAATACCAAATCCATCCTGTATTCCTAGCACTTGTTTTGTTTTAGATGCTGTAATGAACCATATTCCAGTTAGAACTGTTTTGTACATTTTAGAAATAAGTAACTTTCAGGGAGGGGGGAACCAGGAAAGGGGAAATCATTTGAAATGTAAATAAAGAATATATGTAAGAAACAATAAAATTAAATTAAATAAAAAAAGAAATAAGGAGATTTTCCTCTTTAATTAGCAAGATATTTTAGCAAAATATTTTAAAAGGCTAATGCTACAGAACTGTATTTGATTACAGAGTAAGTAATTTTGGATTGATAAGAACAGTAAGATAGTAAAGGGTTCCTGAAGAGAAAGAAGGTCATCATTATAGTACAGGTCCTAGGAACACGAGCAGATTTCTGAATTTTTATGACAAGGTCTTTTAGAGTATCTTTCAACAATTTTAGAACGACTTATGCTGAAACATCAACAACCCACTAACAGTATGATTTCTGCCCTGGTTATTATGTGATATGCTAAGTGCTCCTAACAATTCCTCAATGACCCTTTAAAAGAAAGAGATAAATGGGGCTGAAGAGATAGCTCCGCTGTTAAGAGCACTTCCTGCTCTTGCAGAAGACCCAAGGTGGGTTCCCTACACCCACATCAGGTAGCTCTCAACAGCATGTAACTGCAGATTCAAAGAATTTGATGCCCTCTTCTGTCCTCCTTGGGCACCTGCACAAATATACACAGGCAAATAAATATAAAAATAAACTTTAAAAAAAGAATTGAAGGAGATACAAAAGTATTTTTCAGAAAGATATGATAGCTTGGCAGGTTATGACACTTGACACCAAGCCTACTAATCTGATCTCCAAGGTCCACATGGTAGGAGAGAACTAACACCCCCACGTTGTCTTCTGTCTTTCCTATGTGTGCCATGGCATGTGCATGCTCTCTCCTTTCCTTCCTCCCTCTGATATAAACAATAAATAAATGCAAATATTTAGGTATTTTTAAGGAGAGAAGAGTCTAAATTGAAGAGTTTCCTTAAATAGTGACTTAAGAAAGAAATATTATACTATGAAAGATGTGTTCTAATTCCCCATTTTGTTTTTTATTTCTCTTTTAAGATTTAGAGGTAGGGGAGGGAGGAGGGGGTGTCTGTGGAGGTCAGAAGATGGCATTGGATCCCCAGGAGCTGGAGTTAGAGGTGTTTGTGCGTTTCCTGACTTGAGTGCTGAGATCTGGATCTGATCCTCTGTAAGAGGAGCAGGTGCTTTTTACTGCTGAGCCATCTCTCCAGCTCTTTATCCTTTGACCTTTGACCTTCAACAAATTGTTTCATTTCTCTAGGCTAAACGATTATTTAGTTTCCTGCAAGTTTAATTATAAAATCAAAAGGCCCCAGCAAAACAGTTGAAAGAACTGAGAATAAAAATGAAAGGATACCAGAAGTTAGAGGCTAAAATTATAAATTCTGGGTTTGGTTATGTCAGTACTAGCCTAATAACCTTGAGAAAGTCACTTGACACTCTTCAAACCAATATTTTCCTTGTTTGTAAGTATCCCAGATAACCATATTTCAACTATATCCTAGAAGTTTAAAGTGTTAACTATTATTGCTATAAACAAAGAAATTCTATAAAAACTTCATGTTCCTACTAATTAGGAATAAGAGATATAATATCTGTCAAAAATAAACCTAAACTTCCTTTGAATTCCATCCCTCCTGAGTTCCAATCCAAATATTCCCCTAAAGTCACTTGTGAGCACTGATCCAAACAAACTCCATAACTTTCATTCTTAATAAAATGCTCAAAAGCCATTAAAAGTGAAAACTCTGGGGCTGGAGAGATGGCTCAGGGGTTAAGAACACTGACTGTTCTTCCAGAGGTCATGAATTCAATTCCCAGCAACCACATGGCAACCATCTGTAATGGGATCCAATACCTTGTTCTGGTGTGTCTGAAGACAATTATAGTATACTAATATAAATAAAATAAAATAAATTTTTAGAAAAAAATGAAAACTCTGAAACTGACATGGTGGCACACGCCTTTAATCCCAGTACTTAAGAGGCAGCAGGTGGATCTCTATGAGTTGGAGACCAGTGTGGTCTATGAATCAAGTACTAGTACAGCTAGGGATACACAGAGAAACCCTCTCTCAAAATAATAATAATAATAATAATTAATAATAATAATAATAAACAAGGTGTGGTGGTGCACATCTTTAACCCCAAATTTGGGAGACAGAGGCAGGCAAATCTGAGTTTAAGCTGAGCCTAGTCCACAGAGTAAGTTCCAGGATAGCCAGGGATACACAAAGAAATCCTGTGTCAAAAAAGAAAAGAAAGGAAAAGAAAAGAGAAATTCTTTATAGCACATCAATTTAATCTCTTTGTGACCTCCTTTTTTGGCATTGTTTTTATTGTTATGGATGAAGCCAAACCTGCTTCTCTTAAATCGAGTTTCTTCAAAGTCTCATTTCTTCCTTTCCTCACTCTGGTCTGCGTTTGTTCTTCCTTCCTTTACAACATAGTCCCATTGGGTTGAACTCAAACAATCATCTTGCTCAGCCTCTTGAGTGCTGAGGCAGCAGGCATGAGGCATGGCCCAGCTCTACCACTTATTCTTCTAAATCACATGATGATCACAAAGGACAAATGACATTTTCAGAACTTAGTATAATATCTTGTATAAAGTAATTGCTCAGTAAATGATTACTGTCACGTTGCCACACTAATAGCACTAGTCACATGTCTTTCAGTTCAGTATGTCTCAAATTTGATTATGAGGATCTTGTTCAAATGCAAAATACATTTCAGTGGGTAGAAAGTAGGATCTGCGATTCTATTTTTCAAAATGCTTCTGGTTGATGCCAATGGTGCTGATCCAAGGGCCATACTTTGAATACAAGACGTAGACTTTAGCAAGCTTTATTAAAATGTATGTTAATCTTATTGCTCAGCTGGATAGTAAGCTCTTAGAAGACATATTATTTATCATTTGTCTTAGTAAATGTACCTTTAAAGATGCTCAATAAACATCGGTTGGCTTATTGTACCTGTGATTTCTAGATAATCAAGAGTGTCTATGCCATACTAATTTTCAAAACTATGCCAACAGGAAAAGCTTACTTGACAGCTGGAGTCACAATTGCTTGATTGCACAGAGGCAGGGAGAATCTGGTAGAAAACTTTACCTATTCATAAGTGAGGACACAATAGAAGAAGCAAGAATGTGTCAAATGGTCACCTTCTCTATGATAGTGTGAAGATCATTGAAGTGAAATCTTAATTGCACTTCAAATTTAGCTATGAACCTTTAAAAAAAAGATACGTATTTGGGGCAATAAAAAACCAATCATAATTAAATTATATATATATATATATATATATATATATATATACACATACACACATATATATATGAGCTTGATTTAATTTTTAGTTGCACACACATATTTTTCAATAAACTTTTAGTGTGCAATTAATCTAAAACTCTTGGGCTATACTGAAATTTCAAGAAAAAGAAAGAGGTACCCTCCAATTTTCTCATGAACCATGTCAGAAATCAGGGCTCCACGTTACATTGCCCACAATTACACTGAGAAGAAATTCAAAAGAATCTTATGTATATTAACACAGATCTGAAAAGCTACCTATTTTAAGATTTATTTTAAATCTGAAATCATTTAGATGCTTCTTAAAAACCCTCTTTATGTTATCATTCTATAATTCAGATGGGACCAATATGTTTAAGTTCTACTGGGATACTACATTTTTCCTACTCAAGCACCATAAAAATGGCATTGGGTATATATAACACCTGCTTATTCAGTTCTGTCTAGGTAGCTTAAACTATGAGACAAATTATTTAAATTAGCCTTCAGAACAAAAAGCGCCTTTGTAAGCTACTGTGTTTGTCATAAGCAGCCACCTGCTCCTTAATTCAGAGATCTTTCAATAAAACCACTCATCAATATTTAACTGAGGTGTTTTAAACAAATTTAGACATGTTAGAAGATAGCAAAATTCTTGGAATTGCTATTACCTACAAAAACACAGAAGCCCAGAACTACCATCAAGTCGCAGACTCAAACTCTGCTTAAGAGTTTTAATAAATCAATGTTATTACTCCAGAGAAAACCATAAGGCAGTTGAGAGTCAGCCCACAGGAAAGTGAATTCTATTACTTCCATCAGAAGTCTAGTCTCTAGGGCAAAGCAGATTCTCTGGTTTATACCAGGCACTCTTCCTAGAAAATAATCCTATCCAAGGAGAATTTCAAATCTCAACTCTTTCATTTCTAAATAAACAGATTCACTGTGATCCTCGCCAAACTTGTATAAACACTAATCTACCTATCTGTGGGTATCTAATCAGCAATTAGAACCAAGAAAATAGCTTCAGCGTGGTAAGGGACTGGGACAAAGCTCACAAGAATCAGAATCTTGCACAGAAAAATGAAGTATCAATGTTAGTCTCATTCCTCCCTGTTTCCTGGCTTTTCTTTATGACTAATTTTCTAACTGTTCACCAGTAACTCTTAATGTCACTAATTTCTGAAATAGTCTTAATAACTCTAGATTCCATTGTTAACTGTCTCAGGTATCTATTGTGTCACCCAAATTAGTGTGAGTTTTCCAAAAAGTCCCCAACATTGTCTAACCCCTAAAAGGAAATGTATTATTACTATGTATCACAGTAACATTCTAATAATGAGACAGTACAGAAGGATGGCCAGCAGGGAAACCAAGCAGTTCTAAAGTTAAGATGTTACTGTACCATTTGTTAGCTGAACCTTAAGCTTACCACTTACCTTTTCTAAGCCTCAGTTTTCTGGTGAAGACCCAATATAATATCTCATTAAGAGTCCTTACTAGAGAGTCTGATATACAATGTGTGCTTAGATAGAACTTGTTTCCCTTCAATTCCTCCTAGACTATCACTTGTTGATTTGAACTGAGAGTGATTCTTCCAGGAGACTGCCAGTGGCACTACTGTCATATTTTCCCCATTACCCTCCTGCTATTCCCCATTACCTTTGTTATTTCCTGATAAAGGTCTTTTCTACTCTACTATCTTGAAAAATAAGGGTCAACCACACAACCCACCCAAAGGAAATTATTCCAGCATAGTAATAGCAGGAGGACATGCAGCTCCAGGTAACAAGTCACTTCTACCAGCACATCCCAGCACTCCCTCCCTCACTCCCTCCCTCCCTCCTTCCCTCACTACAAGTCTCTCAGTGAGGGAATGGCAGAGAAAGCACAACAGGGAAGCAGTTAAAAGAGAAATAAACAGCTCTGGGGTCCCTGTGTCTTCCTCTTGGGAAGAACTCTCAGGTGCAGGCACCAATCAACCTCATCCCCTTAGGAAAAACAAAACAAACAAAAAATGCTTCCTCACATTCCTAATGAAGAAAACCCCTCAGACTCCTGGCCTTTTCATGTTTCCATACCCACCAGTCAGCCCACCATCCACCATTGCTTAAGTCAGCTTCCTACTGCATCAAAGAAACCACTCTGAAGCTCTTAATTAGTCTTCAGTGGACCTCATTCATGTGTTTCTCAACTAAACCTAACACCTTCCCCAATCTTCCCCATTCCCTACATCTCTTTAAAAAGAAAAAGAAAAGCATTCTTGAAGTTTCCCCTTTACTGCATTAAGGCCAATCATTTTATCTGTGCCCTTTAACAATCTGTAATATTTTTACTTAGGTCTTCAACATTCAGCTGAAAGAGCCAGCATCGTTTACACACAAACACAGGAGCATACACACACACACACACACACACACACACACACACACACACACAGAGGGAGGAGGGAGAGAAGGGAAGAGAGAGGAAGAGAGAGAGAGAGAGAGAGAGAGAGAGAACAAAAATTTTAAAACATACATCCCCTCCCTGCTGCAAATATACAGTAATCTCATTATTTTTAAACAGATGTCAATCACACTCAGAGACATCTGTGATCTAACCCACCTTGATGTCAATATAGGTACAGGCTTGAAAAAAAACAAAACAAAATAACAAATAGCAACATCAACAAAAACACCTATCCACCTTAAATACTAACATCCACTCCCAACTCATTCCAGGCCTTGAAGACTAGAATCTTTTTTGGTGTCTTTTATTTTGATGGCCATCTGGGGCCATTTTCACCTTAGCTTGTATGTGTCTAAACTGTTAAGTCTGCCCCCCACCCTAAGTATTTCTTGTGTTTTGTTTTTGTTTTTTATTAGTTCTTTGAGGATGTTGTACAACCTGTTATGATCATATTCACCCTCCCTCCCCCAGCTTTTTTCAGATCCATCCCCCTTCTGTTCCCACCCAACTTTGTGGTGTCCCCACAACCACTGTCATGGCCAGTATGTGCTGCCCAAATATTCTTGGCTGTGTGGCCTTCCTTTAGAGCGTGGTCGACTTAGCACTATTTTTAAGCCCCCATCGGTGCTTAATGAAGTAGCTTGCTCGGCCACCAGCCTGGAGGCCACTGAGTCCTTTACCTCAGGACCCAGGTCTCTGGGAGGTAGGTGCCTGACCTCGCCCCTCCCACACATGGACACCTGCTCGTCCCGGGTGCTCTCCCGGGTGACCTCGAGGGTCGATCTTCACACCCTGCCCCCGGCGGACCCCGCAGGGGCCTACCAGTCGGTGTGCGGCTCGTCGACCACCAGCAGCACCTTGGCCTTCCTGGAAGCGGCCGAAGGCGCGGGCGCGTCCACCAGGCCAGCGGAGGCGGCCGTCTGCTTCACGGCTTGTGACAGCGAGCTGAAGAAGCTGCTGCCCACCGACGGCGTCGGCGCGGGCTGCGGCGCCGGCTGCGGCGCGGGTGCCTGGGCGGGTGGCGGCCTGCGCTCGGGGCCGGGCGAGGCAGCTGAGGTGGCCGCCGACGCCGTAGCGGCACCGGGGCCAGGGGCGGGAGGGGGCTGCTGCGGCTCCGGGCGCTGAAGGTCAGTCATGTAGCCATTGGGCAGGTTGGCGATGAAGCTGCTGTCCGACAGCCGGCGCCTCAGGAAGTTCATCATCTGGCTTGAGGGATTGAGGGCGCTCGAGGCGGCGGGCCAGGCGGCTCGGGGAAGACGGCGCGGGGCGACCTTAGGGGGTCCGCGTCTCCGAGAGCCCAGCAGACAGCCGCGGCGCTCTGGGTCTGGAGAGCGAGCCTGCTGGCGAGAGAGCAGTGGGCGGTGCCGAGGGCGAGGCTACTTCTGTCTCCGCCCCTCTCCGCAGAGCCTGCTCCGCCCCCGCCCGACTCACGCGCGCGCGCCCCGCCTTCAGGCTCTGGCGCAAAGATGAGAGTCTGCTCTCCCGCCACCTGAGCGTGACTGTGTGGGAACCAGGCGCTCTCCCCGTGTGGAGGGAAGGGAAGCCGAGAGTCTCCCACCATCATCACCATCGTGGTTTGAAGAGGAGAGTCGCGTCCCAGTTCCAGGCGAAGACACCATTCTAATGCCATCTAGGTGGAAGAGAGGTGTCAGCTTCCCTACCCTGAGGTGAGAGAAAAGAGCTACACCCATTCCTCCCCCCAGCTCTGGCGTGTGTACACGCGCGCGAACACCCAGGCACGCCATTCAGTGAGCAAAACGAAGCATCTCCTTTCCTGAAGCTCAGGAGAAAGAGGCCAACGGCCCCAACTTTCAGATGAGAAGGAATGGACTAATCAATTGCTGCTAATGCACACCCCGTATGTTGAGACCTGAATGAATGAATGAATGAACGAACGAACGAATGAATGAATGAAAACTGCCTACCCATGCTGAGTGGGAAAAACCTCTCCCTGACCCAAGAAGTGGGAGTCCAGACTAAGAGGGCGATCTCATTCTTCTTGAGGAAGAAGGAACCTAAGCAGACCCTCTCCACACTGCCCTGGAGGACATTAGGAGACAATTTCTGTGGCCCATATAATAGTGCACAAATCTCTCCCTGACCAGAGAGAGAGAGAGAGAGAGAGAGAGAGAGAGAGAGAGACTGAAAAGGTCTTTTCAGGATCCCTCAGATAGCCAAGGTTACCCACCTCAATTTGCTTTCCTGACATACATTGGGTTTTTTTTTTTCCAGTGTAATAGGGAGACCTAGTCCTCTAACTGACCATCTCCATGAAGGTTTATCTGACTAGCAACTTCTCTATGCACTTTCTAAATTTTGTGTGCTCTTTGGACCTTTGTTTTGACCTGTCCTCAGGTATATCCGTCTCCTACATTGTATTGGGACAAATCCAGCAGATGTACTTGATAGGCAGGCCACCTGGAGTGATGCACGACTTTGGACAAATTACTCCTTTGAACCTTTTTCTTCCACAGCTAATAAAAACAGATAACACTTTTCAAAGCTGTTGGAGTGGATGAGAACATGTAGGTAAAGCATCTGGCACACAGTAGATATGCCAGTAGTGGTGCCTAAATCCTTATGATTATTTGAATTGGTTCTCAGTAGTATTAACTAGGCTGAATGGAATGGAATCCGTGAGTGTCGTGACACTAATGTTAGCAGGATGCTCCTGTGTTGTACATCCAGGTTGGTGCTCAGCTCTAAGCCAATGGCACCAGAGAGGCCTATTTATTGGTTATAAATAAATAACCAATAAAATTAGAGAGCAACCCTTGACTCAGGTAAACTCACAACTAAGAGAGAGGAACAATTACCCACAATGAGATCTGAGAAATTCCATAAATCAGTTGAATTTACAACAAAGACAAAAACAAAGACACAGGATTCATTCACCTCTGAGGCTTAGGAAAGGCTTCTCAGAGGAAGTAATGTTTAAGACAGGTCTTGAGACATGTGGTAAAAGTTAACAGAACTGGAGAGAAAGCTCTGTAGTTTGGAACACTTGTTACTCCTCCAGAGGAGCCAAGTTTGGTTCCCAGCACCCAGGTCAAGTGACCTGTGATCACCTGTAACCACAGCTCCAGGGAATATGACACCCTCATCTGGCCTACACACACACACACACACACACACACACACACACACACACACACGTCATAACATTTACACAGATACACTATCTTGGTAACTGTTCTGTTGCTGTGAAGAGACACCATGACTAAGACAACTTATAAAAGAAAGCATTTGATTGGGGGCTTGTTTAGTTTCTGAGGATTAGTCCATTATGGCAGAAATCATGGCTGGTGGCAGGCAGGTGGACATGGAACTGAGAGCTTATATCCTGATCTACAGTCAAACAGGCAGAGAGGGACAGAGACAGAACCTGGGCCTAGCATGGACTTTTGAAACTTCAAAGTCCACTTCCAGTGACATACCTCCTCCAACAAGGCCTTCTAGTCCTTTCTAAACAGTTCCACCAACTGGGGCCTGAGCATTCAAACATGGGCCAATGAGAGCCATTCTCATTCAAAGTACTACACACACACACACACACACACACACACACACACACACAAGTAAAAAGAAATTCTCTCTCTCTCTCTCTCTCTCTCTCTCTCTCTCTCTCTCTCTCTCTCTCTCTCTCTCTCTCTCTCTCTTTGAGAATGTATCCATAGAGAAGTAAAGGAAGCATTCAGGCAGAGAAACAGATGTTTGTGAACTCATGGCTCTTTCAGAATGGGCTGTTTCATGTGTTGACTTTGTCAGATCTCCTGCGACGTTATAATAAAGTATTCTAGTGACTAGGATGTGAGTTTTTTAAATATAGAACTGTATCTTAGTCATCTTTGTACCCCCAACATCCAGTGGGGTCCTTCAATGTAGTAAGGATTCAACTGTTTTAGAACTGAACTGTATCCTTACATAATTTAGTTCTTTCCTACTGAAGAATAAAACTTATATCACTGATAAGCAAATAAACATAATTTATCACGCTTTCCTTCCTAAAATTCATAAGTGTTTTTTTAAGAAAAATCATAGAAATCTTTTCAAAACACATGTTTCTCTATTGGCAGGGTTTGAGAGATTCTATATGTCTTAGGGTTACTATTACTGTGAAGAAACACCATAACCAAACAACTTGGAGTGGAAAAGGGTTTACTCAGCTTAGACTGAATAAACATCATAGTTCACCATCAAGGGAAGTTGGCATAGGAACTCAAGCAGGAACCTGGAGGCAGCAAATGATGGAGAGGCCATAGAAGAATGCTGCTTACTGGCTTGCTCTTCATGGCTTGCTCAGCCTGTTTTCTTACAGAACATAGGACCACCAGTTCAGTGATAGCACCACCCTCAATGGGCTGGGCCCTCCCCCCATCAATCACTAATTAACAAAATGCCTTACAGCAGATCATATAGAGGCATTTTCTCAATTGAAGTTCCCTCCTTTAGACAACTCTAGTTTGTGTGAAGTTGTCATACAACTAACCAGTACAGTTTAACTTCTATTTTTATGTAATTTTGGTATTTTTCTAATATATTTTGTTAAGGAATTCCCCTTAAATATTGAACTTATAGTATGTGTACAATTTTTTTAATCAGCCTATTTAAGATGTATTTTAAATATCTAAAACACATAAGCTATTGTATGCTACAGACTAGATGATAGAGGAGATTCAAGTATGAATAAACCCTAAATTCATGCCTTAAGAAGACAGCTTATAATTAGCAGTAGCAGAACAGTCTGTGAGTAACCAGAAAGTGGAGCAGGCAGTGAGTGTTACAGGAGCCAAGGGGAGAAGAAGCCTTTTCAGGATGGGAGATTTTATAGGAGAACTAAGGAAATTCTCATAGACAAGAAAATGTGGAGAAAGGAAGTGATATGGAGAGGAGAGCAAAAGAGTGATCAGAGAAGCTGGGCTGAGAAGGATTAGCATTGTGTAGGTCTATTGCTATCTATGTTATTTTAATCGTTGGACCTTTGTTCAGTATGTAATATGTCCTACAGTGTTCAGGGAGGCTTAGAGAGATTGCCCTTGTGTACAGTATTCTGCTGTTATCTATAGAACTGCTCTCCACAGTTCAGTTACCTGACGTCAACTGTGATCCAGAAATAATATGTAGAGCATTCCAGGGAGGACACTAAGGTGGCTCAGTAGGTAAAGGCATTTGCCACCAAGCCTAACAACGTAGTTCAACCCCTGGGACTTACATGGTGGAAAAGAAAACAACTCTCACAAGTTATCCTCTTGCTTCCACATATACACCATACATATGTGAGTCACACACACATACATACACACATATACACACACACACTCTAAATAAGAAAATTCCAGAAAATTGAAAGAAAACCATTTGAAATTACATGCCATTGCGTATTATGATGGAACCTGCATGCTATGACTCACACCTTTGCCAGCATGTGGATGCTGTAGACACCACTAGCCCATTATGTCACTTAGTTGTTATCTCAGCAATTGCATCTCAGTTCTTGTGTTCAAGTGAACCAGATTCCACTTAATATCCTCAAAGCACAAGAATAGTGGTGCTGACCACAGAAGAAATTCGAAAGACAAGCCATAAAGTGCCTTTAAGAGAAAAAAGTTCTCAGTTTAATAGGGAAAGAAAAAAATCATATACTAAAGTTGTTAGCATTTATAGTAAAGTATGGAGGGAGAGACCACATTCTCAAGATTTTTATGATAGTATAGTGTTGTAAATGACTCATTTTATTATTACTATTAATTTTTTTCTATATTGTGTTTATAAATTAAGCTTTGCCGTCGACATATCTGTATAGAAGAACCGATCATGGTGTATATAGAGTTCTGTACCACCAGTGGTTTGAATATCCACTGCAGGTCTTGGAATATATTCACCTCATATAGGTGGGGACTTCTCTATGTGCTCATGTAATTGTACCTATCCAATTTGGTTTTTGTAAATCACCTCAATGGTAGGTATTGTTTCTCTTCTTTCAGGGTGATCTGCACAAGCTGGTAACATAGTTAGTGGATATAGATGTTAGAGATGGTAACTACACCAAACTATTTTCTCAGAAAACTGCTTGGCTTTAGATTCCTCCATTAGAGCAACACAAGCTCATCAGAAATTATTATTAAATATTGTACTGTCTGTCACTCGTTATCTTCTGGTGGGTTGTAATAAGAATATGCTCTAATGGAGACAACACAGATTGTTTTCACATACTTGTGTGTAGGTGGCCATTAGCCAGTTGCACATGGTCATAGTGGTACAGCAGTGTTTAAGCCATGTTCTCCGTATTCCAGTGGTCCTTACCAGGATGTATCTTTTCATCCTGTGCATTAGCATAAGCTTGGGTTCTATCTGTCTCTGATTCCTACCTGGGTCTAGGCTCCAGAAACAGGTAGAATTCTGCCCTATCATTCTTTCTTATACAATATGTTTTACTTAGGATTGAAGGAATGGTTGAGTTTAAATTTAGGAAACTTTTCAAAATATAAAAGCCTGGCAACATTAGGGACTCTTGACCCTGTCTGTCTCTGAAACCAACCCACTTTCCCCACCCCTATCTCCTGTTAAAGGATTTTTTTTCCTCTCAGAGCAATCAGCAGAGGTGTCCCTCTTGCCTCTCTTAATCCCTCTGTGACCAATTGAGCCAACTTTCAGAATCTCAGAGGTGTATTCCAGTCAAAGCCCAGGATTCTTTGCTTTGCATTCCATGTGCAATCTTTATCTTCACACTGAATTGTAAGCACAGGTACTCATCCAGCAACTGTGGATCAAATAATCATTTTGTGTGTGTGTGTGTCTGTGTGTGTGTGTGTGTGTGTGTATTTGCATATGCTCAGCCCAAGGAGTGACACTATTAGAAGGTGTAGCCTCATTGGAGTAAGTGTGGCCTTGTTGGAGGAAGTGGAGTGTGGGCAATGAGACCCTCCTCCTAGCCCGTCTTCTCCCAGCTGCCTTTGGAACAAGTAGTAGGACTCTCACCTCTTCCAGCACCATGCCTGCGTGGATTCTGCCATGCTTTCCACCATAATGATAGTGGACTGAATCTCTGAACCTGTAAGGAAGCCCCAATTAAATGTCCTTTATAAGAATTGCCGTGGTCATAGTGTCTCTTCTCTTCACAACAATGAACTCCTTACTAAGGAGATATATATATATATATATATATATACACACACACACACACACACACACATACACATACATACATCACCTTGATGATATCCCCTCCCTTGAGCAACAGTGCAGTAAAGAAAGCTCACAGGGGCAAAAGCTGAGTATATACCTGCACAGCAGTGGGAGTGCCTTGGATAGGCAGAACCCAAAAGCCTAGTTTAGTCTTCAAGTGGTAGTGGCTCACACCTGTAATCCCAGCACTCATGTAGCAGAGACAGGAGGGTGACAGAAAGTTCAAGGCCAGCCTAGTCTACATAGTGAGACCTTGTTTCAAGAACAGAAAGGAAAGTTGGTGGGCAAGATGGCCCAGCAGGTAGAAGTACAAGCCTAACTACCTGAGTTTGGTTTCCAGACTCCACAAGAAGGTAGAAGTAGAGAACCATCTCCCCATGTTGTCCTCTGACCTTCTCTCTCACATATATAAATTATTGTTATTATTACATTTTTAATGAAAGAAAAAGGGAAGGAGGGATAAGGAGTGCAGAAACCTAGCTTAAAGGAAGACCTGTTACACTCGCTACTGAGCAAAATGTTGTTGCCAGGTTTCTAAACATGGAAGTTGACTTTAACCACCATTTTTAATTTTTGCTCACTTTCCAGGTCCAAAAAAGCCCATTCAGCTTTTTTTGTTTGGGATTCTGATGTCATGCACCCTTGACCTGCTCTGTCACTAACTCATTGCCTTACAGTCCTCCACAGGCTGCTGAAGACTCTCAGGTCATATGTAAACAGGAAGTGACAACATCAGCCTGGATGGTTCCTCTCATGACATGACCAAAGAGGATAGTTGAAAGTGGCAAAGCTTTACCAGAAGAGATATTGTGGTTTCTTTCCACACTGTTGTGTGGTGTTTGGAGCACCTCCCAAGAATCTATCATGCCCACTGAGGTGGCCCTTCTTGACGCTGCTGGTGGTCTGGGTCCTATCACTTCTTTCTTTTCTACTTCTGACTAGTCAGCAGAGAACCGCTATACCCCAGCATCCAATCAAGGTGGCCACATAAGCAATGTGCCATAATTAGGAAACACAGAACTCTAAGTCAAGTCCCAAATCATGTTAGCTTTTATCTTTGCCCAAGTCACCTTCATCCTCAGTTTCTTCAGCTGTGAAAGAATGTTACAACTGTTTTAACTACCTTGAAAGACTACTGAGAAGATTAAGATTGAGTGAGTGCATTTTATAAGCTGTAAAGCACTGTGCAAATGTTAGCTATTGATATTTCTCACTCTAGTGGATCACAGAGCTTGCCAGCAAAAGTAAATTACCAAAAAAAGGAGGAAAAAAATCTTCCCACACATAATTATCCCAGCATTAAACACTAAAGAGAGCTAAGGCAGATGTGTGGGGTGTAAGGTCGTCCCTCTCAGTGACTCTCAGGCTTAATCATACCTGCTAAAATAAATGCAGCAACTGCTTTGACTGATGGTTTCTACCTTCTGGGTGACCTTGAACAAGGCCACCCCCGTCTCTCCCTTCCTCCCTCCCTCCTTCCCTCTCTCTGTCTTCCATTTTCTAGTGTGGAAAATATGGGTGAGGGAGCTGAGCCAGGTGATCCCCAAGGTCAGATGATGTAAGTAAGATTCTCTGGGTGGAGTCTCACAGGCAAACAAAACCTGATGTCAGCAGACTGAGCAAGGAAATTCAGGCAAGGGCAGGGCCAAGGGAGCAAACACTGAACAGGTGGTTCTCAAGAGCAAGAGAAAAGCACAGGCAACAGGAGTTTTGGTTCCAAGTTGATTCTGACTTTAAGGGAGTCAGAGATCCCCCTGCCAAATCTCTGTTTATTGGGACCTAATGATAAGTCTAATTAGATACTGACTTCATTCCAGAAACTGCCCATGTACTATTTCATTTCATCCCCCACAAGGGAAATGTTAAATTTCCTTTTTTTGCCGATAAAGCAGTTGGGAATCAGAGAATTTACACCAGCTAATGTTAGCTCTTAGAACTAAAATGAAACAGATCTGGCTGACTGCAAAGCCCATGAGATTCTCCTTTAGGATATACTGACAGGCCTCTAAGAAAGGTGCCATCCATCAGCAGCTTGGCAAGTGAATGAGCTTATTGGAAACCATAGCTGAAATAACATGCCTTCCTGGAGTCTTATTGTAAGCTTCTCTGACACCTCTTATTACCCAGAGTCTTACATACATATGAGGTTTCATGTAGCAAGGGACCCCCATGAAAACCCTCCTGTCATGAAACCAGCTAGATTCAAGCAAAAAAATCTAGCTGAAGAAACACTCCTCCCCCATTCCCTCCCCATCTCCCTACCCTCCCCTCTCCTTTCCCTTCCCCTCTCCCTCCCCTCCCCCTCCTCTCTCCCTCCCCTCCCCCTTCTCCTCCTCTATCGTACCCCACTCTTATTTTCACCCAGTGAAGACCACGGCTCCCCAAACAGAGCAGCTCTGGCTTCTTGCAAGATGCTGGTGTGTTGGCTGTTGCCATGGTGATGGAGGAGCATCTCTGTCATGCACACATGAACAGCACAGAGTGGGTTTCCTCTGCCTGGGAAAGTCAGGATTTATCAGGGGTTGCTTTCCAGCAGCATCTTCACACTGCTTCAAGGATGAGTGAAAGTGCAGCTCTACTTAGAATTCGCCCCACACCAGAAGCAAGACTAAGCTTTCCTCAGCAGGTCTGTGTCTAAAGCAGCCCCCTCCCTCTACTGCTGAGACAGTTCCTGTTTAATGGAGCTACCTTCCAGGTGATAGGAAAAGAAGGGAGGGAGCTGCTGGGTTTACAGAGTAAGCAGACAGTCCTTCACTTCCTAAGCTTTCTTGGCTAATACCAGTTATGTGCTAATTAGAGCTTCAGAGTCAGACCCATGTGGGTTTGTCACTTGCCTCAATCACTTATTAGCAAGTAATATAATACCATTTCTTTATTAAAACTCTTTATCTATAGAGTTATTATTTGCAAAGCTGTTTTTAAAAAATTAAATGAGATTTCACATAAATAGTGAAATCCAATATCAAGTTTGACATATGGCAGGAACATATTCATGACAGAAATTATTTTAAAGACAGTCTAGGGGTATGGCTCACACAGCAGAGTGCATGCCTCATGAGTGTAAAGCTGTGGATTAAATGCCCATTGCCATATAAGTCAGGCAGCAAATGTCTATAATCCCAGGACTCAGAAGATAAAGCTGGAGCATCAAAAGTTCAAGGTCATCTTTCATGACACAGTGAGTTCAGGGATTGCCTAGAATACATGAGACCCTGTCTCAAAAACAAAAAACTTAGAAATTATTTTAAATAAAATAATGAAACATATGTTCTAACTTTGAGATAGTAGATTTTCGAAGACTCGGATCACCACTTAGTGGACCAATAGCTATGTAGTATTTTCTTTTAAGTAAAAAAATGAAGAAATTGGAACAACCTAAGATTATGTGGATATTTTCATTTGAAAACATGGTTATAATATCTCTGATGGCAATCTAAGGGTTTGAACTAAAAGGAAAAGGAAAATGTTCTGCGATTGATGATATGGCATGTTATGCTAACTCCACCTTCACTGAGCACCATTTATGTGCTAAGCATGATGACAGTGCTATGTGTTTGCTAGTCATTTAATCCAGGCAAGAGCAGTTATGAGGTAGGCATCATTTTTGCAAATGAGCAGTATAAGAATATGCATAACCTGCTAGTACTTTGCAAAATAAAAATGAACAACTTCTAATTCTGCCCTTACTGTATCTGTACTTTGAAAAGAAATTTTCCTTCAGTGCCAAGCCATGGTACCATATTACGTGAGTACCTACATGACTGTCCTCAAAGAAAGGCTCCTTGGTACCAGGGCCAGCTTGGAGCAGATGGCCCCTTTTCTTTTATTGAAAAACATCCAGCTTCAGGGATCTGAGACAACAGTCATATTCCAAGATCTCACACTTGACTGATGTTTTTATGAGTAGGATTCTGCCCAACAAGCCTGTCTGTGCTTCCTCTTCCATCTTTCTTTACCCTGTGTCTTATCTGCCAGCAAGCATGGCATGACAGAGGATTCAAGACATCTGATCAGCTTACCTGTCCCCCATTCCTTATCAGGAATAAGTCCATATTCCTATTTACTGGTTTTTCTCTTCTCCCTGCACTGCTGGTGTCAAAAGAATGTCTTTTCTCATCTCCAAAATAGCATCTGGTCCGTTTGAAGCAGGCTAGCAATAGGCCGTCTGCCAGCACCCTCATTTCTTGGCGGAGAGAAGGCATTCCCCATCCAATTATCTAAAAGTTTCCTCGCCTGATGATTCAGCCAACCTCTCCATCATGAGCCAGACCTGTGTAGCCTAAAGTCACCTTGAACAGATCAATAGTGATGAGTGTTTTATATCTGAACTTGACTTCTTATTTCAGTTCTACTAGGTAGGAGTCTCATTCTCATTTAAGCAAATGAGGAAATGGAGGCTCACAGGAGATTTCCCCAAGGTCGCACTGCCTGTCACAAAGAAGATGAGATTTAAACTTAAATTTCAAGTTGACAAACTTTAAAAAAAAACATTTATTATCCCATGTGTATGATATAGGGGATAGCATGAGTCAGTTCCCTTCTTCCACCTTTACATTTTGTTCTAGGGATCAAGTTCAGATCATCAAACTTTCATGGGCAAGCACTTTACCCTCTAAACCATCTCACTGGCCCCAAATTCCCAGCTTCAGAAGGAAGAACTGAACATTCACTGAACCCTTGCTTTTCCTATAGGCTATAATGAAAGGTTAGAAAGTCCTGTGGAGTACAGAACATGGCTGTCTAGAGCATCTACCCCTGTGTAATCTGTAGTGTGTCTCTAAGCCTTCATCTTTGCTTAGGACATTCTTCTTCATGCCTTGAAGCATGGTGCCGTTGGACAGCCACAGGTTTTGTGGTAAATACAGATGTTTTGGAATCTTGGTGTGTCATTTGCATGCTTCTGATCTCAGGTAATTTATCCAACCCCTCTGAACTTCTCTCAGTATAATAAAACCTACCTCATGGCGTTGTCCTGAGGATTCAAACTCAAAAGTCCTTCTATGGTTCCCCAGTGGTTAGTAGGTACTCACTAGTATGGCCAGCCCTAACAACTGCTGTCCACCCACCATCAACTGCTGGGAAGCTCTCTGACTATGCTTCCCTCCCCTATGCCCTTACATTTTTTAATATCTTCAGTTGAACTCATCACACAACACTGTTCTAAGTGTGTCATGTTTTCTCCACTCTCCCACCTTAGTCTAGAATTTTTTCCAAGGGCAAAGAATTTTTTCATCTCTAAATCTTGAATGCCTAGCCCTTAGCCATGTGGGAGGAAGGAATGGAGGAAAAGAAGGGAAGAAAAGAAAACGAAACCAAGACACAGACTGTTTCTGAAACACTGCAGCAAAAACACACCCTAGCTCTGTATCCAGGCAAGCAGGAAAAGCACCTGATCTTCTCCCATCCTCCTTTGCAAATGCTTCCCAATTCCCCCATTGACAAGAGCCCACAAGACAGGAATACCAATGACTGCCTGAATAGGAAGTCTCAGAGGAGCCCCGCACCCAGGGAGCAGACAAGCAAGTGATGAGTGGCAAGACACAGCTGCAGAAAGGAAAATTCCGTCTGTTAGCCAATGGGGACAGACTTCAGCCCCAGGCCTGGTAACAGTGTGTGTGGTGTGACTGTGTCTGAGCTCCTCCCACCTCCAGCAAGTGTAGCTGCAGCCCCAGCAACAGCTCAGCCTGGCAGGTGATGAAGGCAGCTACAGACTCAGAAAGAAGGCAGGTGGTCAGCTGAGGCAGTACAGAGCTGCTGCTTGGAGACCTGAGCTTTATGCAGAAGTGCCAGGATGAGGAGGGGAAGGTCTTTCCCCTGGCTCCCCAGACAGTACTGTGCCTACTACCAAACACTCAAAGGCGTTGTTTGGTTGGTTGGTTTGGTTTGGCTTGGTTTTGTTTTGTTTTAAGATATGGTTTCTCTGTGTAGTTCTAGCTGTCTTGGAACCCACTCTATAGACCATGCGGGCCTTGAACTCCAAGATTCACCTGCTTCTGCCTCCCTAGTGCTGGGCTTAAAAGTGTGTACCACCTCCTCCCACTTAAGGTTTTTGCTTTTGTTTTTGTTTTTAATGTCCATTTTAATCCCATCCTCCACAGAGGCTAAAGTCCCCCATTATGAAATAGGGAACTGTAGAGAAAGATTCTGAATGTGCTCAGTGCCATTGAGGAGGCGAGTCAGACTTCTTTAAACTGAAACTTACTCTGAGCATCTGAGGAAGTTCCACAGCCTTAAATATGCTGGCCTAATTCTGCATGGCTTTGTAACTGTGCCTCTAATCATCCCAGTGTAGCTAGGGTAGTTATCCTGAAGCCCTTGACCTAAAGTCAGAGTGAACTTTATAATTAAAGGGGGTAGAGCTGGAGAGATGGCTCAATGGTTAAGAGCACTGACTGCTGCTCGGCTCAAGGACCAGGCTTCGTTCTCAGTACAAACATGGGAGCTCACAACACTCTCCAGTTTCAGGGGATCTGGTACCTTCTTCTGGCCTCCACAGGCACTGCATATACACGGTACACATGTATGTCTGCAGACGAAAATACTCATGTACATAAAATAAAAATTTAAAGGCAAGGGACACCCATGTGAGTCAGTCACTGGCTCCAAGAGACTGAGATCTGGGCGCTAGGATTTTCTTTAATTTCCAGCTAAAAACCAGGCCCCTTTTTCCTTTCTTTCTTTCTTTCTTTTTTTCTTTCTTTCTTTTTTTTTCTTTCTTTCTTTCTTTCTTTCTTTCTTTCTTTCTTTCTTTCTTTCTTTCTTTCTTTCTTTCTTTCTTTCTTTCTTAAACAAAACAGGTACTTGGATACACTGGGCCAGGTCCTGGTCTCCACATTTTGCCTCAGTGGCCTCAAACACAATTGTATAGGTACGGTAAGTTGAGCAGATCACGGTTGGGGTACAAGACAAGAGATTTAGTTGATGACACTTCACTTACCAAGGAGTGGACATGAGGAGGAACTGAAGGGTGGTGGCTGAAACAAGCCCTTGTAGAAGTCACAATCCAGCAGAGGAGGGGCGTTGTTAGAAATGGCTTGTGTTGGACTGCAGAGGTGGCTCAGTGCTTAAGAGCACTATCTGCTCTTGCAGAGGACCTGAGTTCTGAACCCAGCACCCACATCAGGAGGCTTACAGCTACCTCTAACTGAAGCTTCAAAGGACTTGACAACCTGTTCGGGATTTATGGATACCTGCACAATGTGCACATTCCCTACACTGACACATGTGCACATAATCAAAATAAAATTTTATAGGAAAAGAAAAGAAATGGCTAGTGTTAGCCAAGAATGCTAGCACACACCTGTAATTCCTACACTCAGTAGTAGAAACAAAACATTGTGACTTTGAAAAGAAGTAACTCTTTTGTCACAAGTAACAAAAGAATGGATAAATTTCATTAATTTTCCATTTGTTGTAATATACATTAAGTTAAAAAATAATGGTTGCTTTCTAAATCATGTGAGTAAAAAACTTGAGCTCTTTCTGTCCTCCCCAGAAGTAACTACTCCCAGAATTTTAGTAACTCATGAAATTTGTTTGCTTTCTATTACTGTGGTAAACACCCTGACTAAAACCAACATGGGGAGGAAAGGGTTTATTTGGTTTCCACTTTCATGCCACAGTTCATCATAGAGGGAAATCAAGGCAGGAACTGAAGCTGAGGCCATGGTAAAGTGCTGTTTACTGGCTTGCTCCTTTTGGGTTGTTCTGTTTGTTTTCAAATATATCCCAGGACCACCTGCCCATGGGTAGCACCACCCACAGTAGACTGGGTTCTTCTCTGTCAGTTGACAATAAAATGCCCCTACAAGCAAACTGATGAAATTTTTTTTTTCAATTGAGGTTTTTCTTTCCATTTGACTCTAACTTGTGTCAAGTTGACAAAACTAACCAGGAAACCTGCCTTTGCTGTTTATTGTTTTTATCATATATGTATTTATCCCTGAACAGTACTGCAATTGACTTTGTGTGGTCTTACTGTATTTGTTCTTTTTGAATTTTACTGGACTTCTTTAATATGAAGAATTCTCATCTTAATAAAATTTAGAAAATGGCATATCAATGGTGTATTCCTATGCTTCATTTACCAATCCTAATAATGGTTATAGAACAGCTAGAGGGGTTTTCCTAAGAACTCAGGTTCTACTTGGAGGAGGGCAGGAGGATCCTTTTGACTCCCATGATTTGAGAAAAAAATATATCTGTGTGTTTCTGTACAATACTGAGTACCACCCCAGATTTCTCAAGGTGACTAATTGTCTGAACACCAAAAATAAGTCTTTCCACAGAGTCTCAGACTGAAGCGACACAAGTTTTGCTTTTTCATTTTCTGCCATGCTGTGATTGCCTCATGGTGGATTGAAAAGCCTGAGATTCAGCAGTGTGTTTTAGTGCACATGGCATCACCTTCACAGGGCTCTGGTGTATGCATAGGCCATTTCTATAGCCAGACTCCTTGG
Source organism: Tokudaia tokunoshimensis (assembly GCA_036184795.1). Lineage (NCBI taxonomy): Eukaryota > Metazoa > Chordata > Mammalia > Rodentia > Muridae > Tokudaia > Tokudaia tokunoshimensis. The sequence goes on along the minus strand of BTHU01000002.1, from coordinate 136,354,052 downwards.
GGGATCGCTCTATCTAGGGACCTGACCTTTGCTATAACAAGCTACAGGCAAGAACTAGAATCAAAGTCAAATTAAATATGATGTCTCCCAACACAGTCTAAGACAACATAGTCAGAATGGGGATTTTTAAATTGTTGCCAAAAGAAAATCCATTCAGGAAATATGAAGGAAAGAATGAATAATTTACAATAGCAGTTGAAAAGATATGTTACTTAGTAAAGTTATCAAGATGTGTGCTAATTCATTTGTGGGGGAAAAAACATGACTAAGGGACAGCAAAGAACCCTTGAACACCGTCATAAAGGTGTCATTCCTGTCTAAATCACCATGGAAATGTAATCAATCAAACATAAAATAAAACAACAGATATAGGGGGTGTTAACTTGGCAAGTGGTTCTGAAATCCATATAAAAAAAGAAGACATATGGGGCTGGAGAGATGGCTCAGCGGTCAAGAGCACTGGCCGCTCTTCCAGAGGTCATGAGTTCAAGTACCAGCAACCACATGGTGGCTCACAGCCATTTGTCATGGGATGTGATGCCCTCTTCCAGTGTCTGAAGATAGCGACAGTGTACTCATCATATACATAAAATAAATAAATAAATCTTTAAAAAAAAAAGAAGACATAATAGCAAGAAGATTTCTAGAAATGGGCAGTTGGAGGACAGGTGGTCTCTACACAGCTACAATGGATATTAAGCTGTAGTAATATAAACAGTGGTGCTTACATATCATGAAACAGAACAATAAATAGAAAACTCAAAGAAAAGCCCAGCGTATACCAAAATCTAGACTGGAATAAACATGGCATTTCAATCCAATGAGGCCAAAATGATCAAAACAAAAAAATATTGGAATAACTGGTTAGTTATCTCAGAAGCCAGTCGCCTTGGAAAAAACTTGTTAGATTCATTTCTCACATACTAGGCTAGCAAATTCCCAGATGGATTAAAACCAACATAGTAGAAGAAGAAAATAAGAAATTTTATTTTATAACCTTGGAAAAGAAAGAGCTGTCTAAGAGTGATAGATTGCAAAAGTCATGAATCCAAAATTTGATAAATTTGACTGATTATATTTCTCCATGGAAACAAAAACTTTAGTAAATTCAAAAAGCGAGGCATGGTGGCTCACACTTGCAATCCTAGAACTCAAGAGACTGAAATGGAAAGGTTACCACAAGTTCAAAGATAGTGTGGGCTATATAGTGAGCCAGCCTGGGCTGTAGGGTAAAGATCTGCCTCACAAAACAAAAATTTGGGGAAATAATTCCAATCTATACTGCAAGCACAGGACAAATTTCCTTGGTGTACTAAGCATTTCTACATTCAAGAAAAAAGGGAAAAACCAAGGATCTGTGAGATGGCTCAATGGATAAACACACTTCTATGCAAGCCTGAGGGCCTGAGTTTGTTTCCCAGAGCTCAAGTGTCATGGGTATTGTACTGGCTGGTTTTGTGTCAACTTGACACAAGCTGGAGTTATCACAGAAAAAGGAGACTCCCTTAAGGAAATGCCTCCATGAGATCCAGCTGTAAGATATTTTCTCAATTAGTGATCTAAGGTGAGAAGGCCCATTGTGGGTGGTGCCATCCCTGGGCTGGTAGTCTTGGGTTCTATAAGAGAGCAGGCTGAGCAAGCCAGGGGAAGCAAGCCAGTAAGCAGCACCCCTCCATGGCCTCTGCATCAGCTCCTGCTTTCTGCCCTGCTTGAGTTCCAGTCCTGACTTCCTTTGGTGATAAACAGCATCGTGGAAGTGTAAGCTGAATAAACCCTTTCCTCCCCAACTTGCTTCTTGGTCCTGATGTTTGTACAGGAATAGAAACCCTGATTAAGACACAACATAAGCCGGGCAGTGGTGGCTCATGTCTTTAATCCCAGCACTTGGGAGGCAAAGGCAGGTGGATTTCTGAATTCAAGGCCAGCCTGCTCTACAGAGTGAGTTCCAGGATGGCCAGGGTTATACAAAGAAACCCTGTCTCAAAAAAACAAAAAACAAACAAAAAAAAATGACACATAAATGTAAAAGGAGAAAAAAGATTACACAAGGTTGTCACAAAGTTGTCCTCTGCCTTCCACACACATGCACTGTAATACATACTTGCCTCCCAAACACATTTTACACACATACTCACATACAAATAAATACTAATAATGATAATGATGATGATGATGATCAATGAGATCAAATTGGTTTTTTTTATTGGATATTTTCTTTATTTACATTTCAAATGTTTTCCCTTTCCAGGTCTCCCATTCAGAAACCCCCTATCCCTTCCCCACTCCCCCTGCCTCTATGAGGGTGCTCCCCCACCCACCCACCCACTCCCATCTGGCCTCCCTGGCATTCCCACTGGGGCATTGAACACCCTCAGGTCCATGGGCCTCTCCTCCCACAGATGTCTAACAAGACCATCCTCTGCCACATATGCATCCAGAGCCATGGATCCCTCCATGTTTATTCTTTGGTTGGTGGTCCAGTCCCTGGGATCTCTGGGAGGGTCTGGCCAGTTAACACTGTTGCTCCCTCCATGGGGCTGCAAACCCCCTCAGCCCCTTCAGTTCCTTCCCCAACTCCTCCATTCAGGGACCCTGTGCTCTGTCTAATGGTTGGCTGCAAGCATCCACCTCTGTGTTTGTCAGGCTCTGGCAGTTCGGAATACCCAAGATTCCATTCATAGACCATATGAAGCCCAAGAAGAAGGAAGACCAAAGTGTGGATGCTTCAGTGCTTCTTAGCAGGGTGATCAAAAACTCACAGGAGGAAATACGGAGACAAAGTGTGGAGCAGAGACTGAAGGAAAGGTCATCCAGATAAAACTGTTTAAAATTTTTTAAAAAACAACAATGCTAAAACAAAATAGGTTATGGTCATTGTATTAGTCAGGGTTCTCTAGAGTCAGAGAACTTATGGATAGTCTCTATATAGTAAGGGAATTTATTATGATGACTTACAGTCTATAGTCCAATTCCCTAACAATGGTCAGCTGTGAATGGGACGTCCAAAGATCTAGTAGTTGCTCAGTCCTACAAGGCTAGTAGATCCCAACAGATGGTTTGGCAAGTAAATGAGAACTGACAAAGAAGAGAAAATCTTCCTTCTTCCAATGTCCTTATGTAGATCTCCAGCAGAAGGTGTGGCCCGGATTAAAAGGGGTGTACCACTACGCCTGGATTTGGGACTTGTTTTGTCCCAGGCTAACCTTGAACTCAGAGATCTCCTTGCCTTATTCTCCTAGGATTCATAGCCACTATGTCTCAAGATCTCCATGCCAAGATCCAGGTCAGAAACTTGTATCTCCCAGCCTCAAGATCTAAATCACAGGTGAGCCCTTCAATTCTGGATTGTAGTTCATTCCAGATATAGTCAAGTTGACAACAAGAAATAGCCATTACAGACATGAAAGGAAATAAGTACAAATGGCTGTTAAACCTCAACATAATGAAGAAAAATAGATGCTGTGGTCCCCCCCCCATGCAAAGTTCAGTGTGGTGGTAGTCAGTCTCCAGTGTGACATTATTCAGGTGATGGGATGTTTATGAGATTGGAGTCTTCTGCAGGTGGTTAGATTACTAGAGCTCAACCTTCAGAAGAGATCAATATAGTTCTTCAAGGACTCTGATTAATTCCCTGCCAAAAAATAATTTAAAAGTTGTAATTGTAAGAGCAAATATGGTCTCTGAGTCCCTCTTGCTTCTTGTCTTGAGTGGTGTTCCCTTCCATATGTGCTCTCACCATTCTGACACCATCCACTGTGAGGCCCTCACTGGAACTTAAACAGGTGGGACAACCCAATCTGGAAATTTACACCTTTATAACTGAGCTAAATAGACCTTCTTTCTTTATAAATACTAATCATTTTGTTAATAGCAGAGAACAGACTGTTCTGCTGGGTAGCTGAAGAAAATGTCTCCATTCTTTTGTGAAATCCTAAATGTTGTACCATTTTAACCCCTTCCCCACCACTCACACTGCCTGTGGATCAGGATGTAAAGGTTTCTGATACTGCTCCAATGCCTGTCTGCATACCACCATGAAGCTAAGAGACTAAACACTGAAACTGTAAGCAAACCCCCAATTAAATGCTTCCTTTAAAGAAGTTGTGTTGGGCCGGGCGGTGGTGGCGCACGCCTTTAATACCAGCACTTGGAAGGCAGAGGCAGGTGGATTTCTGAGTTCGAGGCCAGCCTGGTCTACAGAGTGAGTTCCAGCCCAAGGCTACACAGAGAAACTCTGTCTCGAAAAACCAAAAAAAAAAAAAAAAGTTGTGTTGGTCATGGAGAGCAATCAAGGAAGGTACCCTACATTGACCAGTGGCCTCCAGAAGCATGCATTCATGTGCACTTGCAACTGCCTACATGTGTTCTCACACACAAAAGAGATGATGCAGAAAAAGCAAAATAAATGTCTGGCATAAGCAAGAACATGTCTTTTGCATGTACTCAAAGGACACACGTGACAGCTTGTGGCTATCATTCATAGGCAAGCACTCTACCTTGGAACTGTATCCCCAGCAAGCAGATAGCTAGAACTCTGACTTTCCCAACTTGATTATAAGGCTGTGTCTGAACTTCCTTACAGTCACAAAGCTATTCCTTAATCTCAGAATATGTGTAAGAAATAAAAACCTCAGATACCCTTTTGCTATTGTTTTCCTTATTCCCCTCAATGCTTCTGATACTCAAGAATTAACAGATTTTTTATTGATTTAAACAGAGCTCTCTGGCCCTGACTGCTCCTGGAAAATTCTGTTACAGTTCTAAATATACTAATCTATAATTGTGGCTCAATTTGGTTTACATTTAGAAAGCTCAGTATATGCATTTTGCACCCTGCGTTGACTGATTCACCGCTAGACCTGTCGGCAAAGCCATCCCACCCATTCATCACATTCCTGCCAGACCTTAAAAGCAAGCTATAAGTGGTAGCTGATACCCAGGGTAATCATCTGGTTACAGGTGAAAGACAGCCAGTAGTGTCATCCTTGACCACCCAAGAACCCAAAGAAGGTTTGACAGGCTGTTGGGGAGTCTGAAGCAAATGTTAGTCATGAGAGCCTAGTAGGTTTCCTGAACTTATTCCTGCTTAGGTACCCCTGACCCCACCTAGAGCACCTAGGAGATAATCTAAAAACAAACGAAGGTGATGAACCTCAGGAGTATAGCCAATGAAGTGCTCCATACCTTGGGCACATTCTCACAAGCATCTCAAGGAAATATGAGTGGTGTATTCACACAGTTTCCAGACATATGTACAAAGAACACTAGCTTGTGAAAATTGTGACCTCACTATCCTGAGAAGAATCCTACAAAATCTCCTGATGCCATTTCTTCCTGAAATCCAGCTTTCTCTGCCTTCAAATAGTGTCACTGTTCAAAATTGCCTTGCTGAGCTGATAATTTTCTTTTTGCTGACGCTGGATTGAATTGCAACCAAAGGGATCTTAATTGATACAGATTGAAGAAAACTAACTTGAATGGTGAAATCTAGGCATTTGTGGTCAGCTGTTAGGGAAGATATTTTTGGTGAGAGAACAAGTCAAATAACAAGGCATTAGAAAGTAGGAATACAGAGACGAATGAGAAACAATGTGAGTATTTGCTATAACAATGACATTTTTGCATTGAATTTATGCATAGCTATGAGTCAGCACCATGCAGTGTAGCTTTTATACCTTCCTGATGTATTGGAGTTCCCAGCACACAACCCTCAATAAGTTGAGTAAATGAGATGGCGTCTCCCTAACCCCCACTTCCCTAACCATGAATTCACAGTCTGGAGGCAAACTGACACAGACACACCAACACAGAAAGAGCCACAGTAGAATTAGATCCAAGGCGCTATAAAATCAAAGAAGAGGAGCCCTGAACTATGCCTGAAGAGATAAAGGAATATTATACTTTCACAGAAGAGATAGTTTTGGATAAAAGTGATTCTCACACAAACATAAGGACCTGAGTTCAAGTCCCGGCTCCCACATAAAAAGCCAGGCAAGCCTGAGTATGTCTAAGGCTCCAGCATTGGTAGATGGAGACTGATAGATTCCAGGAGCTTGCTGGCCAGCCAGCCTGGCTGAAAAGGTAAACTTCTGATTCAGGGAGAAGCCCTGTTTCAAAGACAATAAAGTCTTCACATCCTTTGCTGGCCCCTACCTATGGGCACTCATCCTCACAGCCATGTGCTTGCACTACACACACATACATACAAAAAAGAAACATTCTACAACTGAGCTTGACTATAAGAAAATAAGATTATGCTAATAAGAGAATTAAGCAGTGGGAAGCATCAACAACGTTATGGTGGCAAAAATGTGAGGATTTCAAAATAAGCAAATGAAAGTTAGCTGAGCCATAAGCTTCCATGTCTTTTAAACCGAGTCTTGTTCTTTAGTGGTTATCTAATGTTTAAGGCTTAGAATGCTAAGTGCTTCATACCCTTTTAGAAATAGTATTTCAAAGCAGCCAATCTATGATGGTGTAGGTGTGATATAGAGATAGGTAAGACCAAACAAATTAGAACCAGCTAGTGATAAATAGTTTAAAATGATAAAGTAGTGGTAACCGGACCAGTGCTGTGACTTGGTTGGTAGAGTGCTTGCCTATCATGCACAATAAGGCCTTGGGTTCTGTCCTCAGCAGCACATAATAACTGGTGGCACATAAAACATAGTGCCACACAACCTATAATCTCAGCATTCTGGGGGCAGAGGTAGGAGGACCAGACATTCAAAGCAAGCCTTAGCAAATCCATAGCCAGCCTAGGATTAATAAAATGCTGTCTCAGAAAAAATACAAAAGACATGAACAGAAAAATGACTAGAGTGCCAGAGTAATGCTTAATGGGGACACCAAGTCCATCAAGAACTAGATGGGAAGGCAAGATGTAAGGAAATGATGTAATTGTGTAGCCCTCGGTGGTCTGCCTCTGTCTCCTGAGTGCTGGGATTAAAGATCTGCACCACCATGCCCTGTCAGAAATTGATCTTAAAACCCACTTCCCCTTTCAAATATTGATGTATAGTTCTAAGGCAGATCCTACCTCATCTCTTCAATTGCATCTTGTTCAGTCGACTTTATACCAGCTGCATGGTGATCCTGGAGTTCAGAGAAGCCTAAGGTTGTGCTCAAGTTCATTTAGTCAGTGACTAGCAAAGAGAGGAGTAGAACCCAAGCATTTCTAATCCTTGAGCTCATGTTCTGTTCACAGCACAGGACTGCGTTTCTCTGGTGTTAAGTCGTTTTGTTCTCCTTTGTCTTGATGACCACTGTCTCCAGGGTCTGAGAGGTTGGGTGGGGCCCTCAGTTTTACTGCCACACAATGTCATCATGTGGTTTAGGTGTTCCTCTACAGTCAGCTGTCCAGATGGACTTACTGTAGCTCTCCAAGCTGGACCAGTCTGAATCCACTGCTGTAAGAAGGACTTCACCCCTCCAGTTTTGGAGAACATCCCAAACATTACTGTGATTGACTTTCACAGAGAAGGTAATTCTGTGATGCACTTCAAGACTGTGTTGCTGGTGAAAAAGCACCCGTTTAGCCATGTTTTGTAACGAGAAGTGCTGCTTAAATGTGCCTTGTAAAGCAACGCTCTGATGAATTTGGATCTATAACTGAAAGCGCTCAAGCAGTGGGGGTGGGGGGTGGGGACAGTAACAACTTCTAAACTAGCTGTCAAGAAATGTGGTAATTGGAGGAAAAATAAGCTTGAGGCATCAGTGTGATCACACCATTATGTAAACTGTTTCCTTCTCCTTCTGCTTCACCTATAGGTGAAAAGGACCCCAGTAGGAGAAGGAGCTTGTGCGTTACCTCTCTGGCAGAGCAAGAACACTAAGAAGGAGAGAGACTGTTCCACCAGCCATCATCCTGTAATGACTAACAGGCAAGTGATAAGGAACCGAGACACTGGTGGGAGTTGAAGTCTCTGGAAAAATGTTTCATTTGAAGCATGTCTAGCATGGATAAGCTCTGAGAAGACATCACCTAAAGATATTCAGAGCATTTCAAAAATATCATCTGTCCAGCAGCCAGAGTAGCTTTCCGTTCTGACCATTCCTGTCATATCTGACCTGAGATTAAAAGCAAAATGGTGTTCACGTGACCTTGGTGAAGGTCATGGAACAAGGAAGAGGCAAAATTGGGCCTCATTTTTCAAGCTATTTATGGCTTGTATTTGCAGATGATTTTTAACAGGTTTTTTTTTTTTACTTTATTTCATTTTATACAAATGTGTGTCTTGCCTGCATGCATATCTGTATACTTGTTTACCTGGTGCCTGTAGAGGCCAGAAGAAAGCATTGGATCCCCTAGGACTGGAGTTAAGGGTAGTTTTGAGTCGCATTATGGGTGCTAGAAACTGAACCTGGGTGCTCTGGAAAAGCAACCAGTGCTCTTAACCACTGAGCCATCTCTCCAGCCCCTTGTAGATTAAAGTGAAAACCTGGTCTTTTAATATTGGATTTTTCTCTATTAAATTTCATTAACCTTAAAAGGCTGCCTAACTTTATTTTAGTCTCACTCAGTCTTTCAGCAAAGTAGGTAAGAGGTAGTTTGTTGATCAAGTATTCAGATCTCCATTTTTCATCTCTTGCCTTTTCCGTCATCCCCCTGTACTGAGACTCATCTCATTCCATCTCTACTCTCCACTCTTTCCCTCTCTCCACTGAAACACTGCTCTCAGGAAAGGCATGCATATTAACATAAAACTATGGAGCCCTAGGGTTTTTAAAAAGAGAGAAGGGTAGCTTATGTTTGACAGATGAATATTCAATAGCAGAACTTCAGCAATCACATCATAGAGAGAAAATACATCTGAGAAAGCCACATCTTCCTAACAGTGACCTCAGTAAGGAGCCACCAAGGTGCATTATGATTCAGATCACTGTCAGGAATCACACTGGTGCAGTCATCATCTGCAGTTGGTTTGCTCATGTGCATGCATTAGATGTTGTGTCTCATAATTTCCTGCTTAATGTGTAGTGTCCAGGGGTACCTCCTTCACATGGGAGTAGACCAGGAAGCAGAATACAGAGCCAGGGCTAGATATAGCCTTAAAAGGCCCATTTACCCTACTCAGGCCCTGCCTCCTAAATGTTCCATTGTCCTCAAAATAGTCACTGCAAGCTAGGAACTGAGTCCTTAAAATGTGAACCTATAGAGTACTTTTCAGATTCAAGCCTTAATAGCCATCCACTATTCCCCATCTATAATCAAGAGAAAGAAAAACACTACCTCACAGTATTGAAGAAACTCAGAAAACATCAGTCCCGGGGGAAGTTCAGTCAGTACTGGTTATAACCACTGCCTCCCACTGCAGGGTGGACGCCTGTTTGCAGGGCAATAGTCTGTCATCTGTTGGGTGAACACTCTTGTTGTGAAGTTTGGGGATGAAACTTTCATTAGGTATTGGATTTTCTAACTGACTCAGAGAGACTTTTACAATAGCAATTTGGAGTCTGATGAGAAGAAAAAAAATACTTTCTTTCTTAAACAAATGGAGCTTTTAATATTCTAATTTTTCACCCCAGCATGTTTGAGTCACTGAAATTAATTGAGTTTGAATATTGAAAGAAGCAAATTATCCTCTTCATGTTTTCATAATCAGCTCCCCTGAAAGTATTTTTAAAGAAAAATCAGTATGTCACACCTGGTCAGCATTATAACACAATTAGTTCTTAAATTAACAAGAAGAAAAAGTATTGAATTTTATTAAGTCATCTTGGAAAAAAAAAGGTTGTGTTCTGGCAGTTCAATTGCTTGTGATAATTTTAGTTCTCACTGTTCAATACAGATCACATCCAAAAAAAAAAAACCCCGCATAAAATTGCATGTTTTGTACCAAGGATACGTATGCACATCTGTGTTTATTGCGGCCGTATTCGTAAAAGCTCAGAAGCAGGGCCAGTCTAGATGCCCATCAAGAGATACATGGATAAAGACAGTGTGGTACATAGTAAAAACTTTTCTCGCTGTAAATAAAAATACGGAAACGTTGCAGAACGTGGAGAGAATTGGAAACCATCATGCTAATCTGATCCTTGACTTTTCCTGGCAGAGTGGACATGAATCAGTTGGAGTACTGATGACAGACCAAATAAATAAATAAATCATCCCACAGCTTTGTGAGCTTATCCAGTTACTTACACGAATTTGTCAACGGCATCACATCCCAACATGGATGAAAGCTTATGAAATCTACATACCCTACCCCACTTGCAGGCAACTCCACCAAAGAGTTTCCTCTTCCCTGGCAATTGTTTGCTATTTATATAACCCTGGGGTATGACCTCATCAATATTTTTTTAAGATTTATTTATTTATTTACTGTATATCAGTATATCAGTGTGCTGTTGCTGTCGTCAGACACACCAGAAGAGGGAATCCGATCCCATTACAGATGGTTGTGAACCACCATGTGGTTTCTGAAAAATAAATCAGGACCTTTGGGAAAGCAGTCAATGCTCTTAACCTTTGAGCCATCTCTCCACCCCTCATCAGTCTTGTAACTTTTTGAATCTTGTGTTTTGTTAGCTTCTTGAGCCCCGTGACTTCCCTCCTCTCTCCAAGAGGGAATGTTTCAATCTGGAGGAAATAGCTGCACAACATAAGAAAAGAAGCTAGACTCAGAATAAATATTGCGTGTTTTCTCTCACATGTACAATCTAGGCTAAGGAGTGGGGGCAGGAAATATTTCAGTGGGAAAGAGCAAACATGAGGACATGAATTCAAATCCCTAGTATCTATATGAAAAGCCATGCATGCCTGTAACCCCAGCACTAGGTTACAGAGATGGGAGGGACACACAGGTTTTTTGAGCTGACTGCCAGTCTAGCCAACAAACCAGTTTCTGGCTCATTGAGAGACCCTGACTCAAGGGAATGAGGTAGAGAGCAATAGAGAATGCCCAACATCCTCATCCGAAAAGGAAGAGAACTTAAGGAGGGAGGGCAAAGTATTGGAGGTAAGTAAGAGGACCAGCAAGAGGGGAGCATGAGGCTAAGGGAAGTAGTAGAGTAAGAAATGAATAAATTCAAAATATAGTTAAACATAAACACACACACACACACTATCATAATGGAATCCTAATTGTATATGTGTCTCAGTTGTATCTTTTGTCCATTAAAAGTTAAAATGTCTATCATATTTTGAAGCATCCCTGATTGCCTGAGTGTCATACAAAATCATTGATTTCTTTTGTGTCTTCTCTCTTTAATGTACCAGTAAATGGGCTATAAAAATAGAGATCAACAAAAGGGAAAAGAAATCCCCAAACCCTTCTTCATCCATTACCCAAAGCAGACACCAACTGGGTGTTTTTTACCTCTCTACACTTCAAAATAGTCACCTCATCTTGTCTTTCTTCCTCCTTGTTATCTCTGGGACCTGGAATCTCTCCAACATATGGCCACTAGACTTGGGTCAAGTTCTCTTATCTGACCTAAAAGCAAGAACCAGCAGTGTGGGTATCACATGAGAACTTGTTAGAAATGCAGAATCTCAGGCCCTCCTCAGACGCATGAATCAGAATTTTCTTTTTTTTATTAGATATTTGCTTTATTTACATTTTAAATGGTATCCCCTTTCCTCCTTACCCCTCCTAAAAGCCCCTATCCCAGCCCCCCTCCCCTGCTTACCAACTCCCACACACACACACTTTCCTGACTTGCATTCCCCTATTCTGGGGAATCAAGCCTTCACAGAACCAATGACCTCTCCTTTCATTGATGTCTGAAATGGTCATCTTCTGCTACATATGTAGCTGGAGCCATGGGTCCCTCCATGTGTACTCTTTACACATGGAGGTGGTTTAGTCCCTGGGAGCTCTGGGGGCACTGGTTGGTACATATTATTGTTCCTCTTGCAGGGCTGCAAACCTCTTCAGCTCCTTGGGTCCTTTCTTTAGCTGCTCCGTTGGAGACCCTATGCTCAGTCTATTGGTTGGCTGTGAGCCATGGGTATTTTGATCCACCTTCCAATAAGGATCAAAGTATCCACACTTTGGTCTTCCTTCTTCTTGAACTTCATGTGGTCTGTGAGTTTTATCTTGGGTATTCCAAGCTTTTGGGCTAATATCCACTTATCAGAGTTCATACCATGTGTGTTCTTTTGTGATTGGGTTACCTCACTCAGGATGATATTTTCTAGCTCCATCCATTTGCCTAAGAATTTCATGAATTCATTGTTTTTTATAGCTGAGTAGTACTCCATTGTGTAAATGTACCACATTTTCTGTATCCATTCCTCTGTTGAGGGACATCTGTGTTCTTTTCAGCTTCTGGCTATTATAAATAAGGTTGCTATGAACATAGTAAAGCATGTGTCCTTATTACATGTTGGAGCATCTTCTGGGTATATGCCCAGGAGTGGTATAGCTGGGTCCTCAGGTAGTGCTATGTCCAATTTTCTGAGGAACTGCCAAACTGATTTCCAGAGTGGTTTTACCAGCTTGCAATTCCACCAGCAATGGAGGAGTGTTCCTCTTTTTCCACATCCTCTCCAGCATTTGCTGTCTCCTGAGTTTTTGATCTTGGCCATTCTAACTGGTATGAGGCGGAATCTCAGGGTTGTTTTGATTTGCATTTTCCTGATGATTAAGGATGTTGACATTTCTTTAGGTGTTTCTCAGCCATTCTGTAGTCTTCAGTTGAGAATTCTTTGTTTAGCTCTGTACCCCATTTTTAATAGGGTTATTTGACATTCTGGAGTCTAACTTCTTGAGTTCTTTGTATATATTGGATATTAGCCCTCTATCACTTGTAAGATTGGTAAAGATCTTTTCCCAATCTGTTGGTTGCTGTTTTGTCCTATTGACAGTGTCCTTTGCCTTATAGAAGCTTTGCAATTTTATGAGGTCCCATTTGTCAATTCTTGATCTTAGAGCATAAGCTTTTGGTGTCCTGTTCAGGAAAATTTCCCCTGTGTCCATATGCTCCAGGTTCTTCCCCACTTTCTCTTCTCTTAGATTCAGTGTATCTGGTTTTATGTGGAAGTCCTTGATCCACTTGGACTTGAGCTTTGTACAGGGAGATAAGAATGGATCAATTTGCATCCTTCTACATGTTGATTGCCAGTTGACCCAGCACCATTTGTTGAAAATGCTGTCTTTTTTCCACTGGATGGTTTTAGCTCCTTTGTCAAAGATCAAGTGACCATAGGTGTGTGGGTTCCCTTTTTAACAAGATCACTTGGTAATTCATATATACCATAAAGTTTAAGACATAGTAAGCTGTGATAGTTAGTCTTTAGTTTTGTTTTATGTGTTGTTTATCCTTGTTTTGATGCAGGGTCTCAGTACATATCCCTGGCTGACCTGGAACTTTCAGAGATCCACCTATCTCTGCTGCTTCCCACATGCTGGGATAAAAGCCTTGCCTATATGGTGAGCTACCATGCCTATATGGTGGTTAGCTTTAACTGTCAACTTGACACAATCTAGAGTCACCTGGAAAGGGACCCTTAATGAAAGATTGTCTAGATCTGTTATATCTCTGGAGAATTGTCTGGATTATGTTAACTTGGGTGGACAGACCATTGTGCATAACACCAGTCCCTAAGCAAGAGACATTGCATAGTGAAAGAGTAGCGAAAACAAGCTAAACATGTATGCATTAATTATTCTCTGCTTTTGACTGTGATTAACTGCTTCAAGTTCCTGCTGCTTTGACTCCTCCATTGTAATAGACTATAACCTGATTTTATGAGTCAAATAAACCCATTCTCCTTCAAATTGCTTTTATGGGGATATTTTATTACATCAAAAGAAAAGAAGTGAAGATAATTTCTCAAAGCCCCAGGGGCTAATTAGTATGATCCTTAGACAGGCTTTGAATGGGTCCATCTTTATTTCCTTATGTCCTACATGGCCTTTCCCCAACCCAAACTATATGTTTAAAATGTAGTCTACATTTCTTCCTTCCTTGAAACCATGTAACAGTATCTATTATGAACATGTTTTCCTAGTCATAACACTAATAGTAATTATTGTAATTATTATTATTATTATTATTATTATTATTATTATTATTATTATTATTGAGGCTGACTTGGGTTGCCTATGTTTGGGAGGTGTGGTTTGGTTGACCTCCTTCCTGGTTTGGAAACACCCACTCATTCTTCAGCTCTTAATGGAAGGCAAAGATGGACTCACATGATAGATGCTAATGGCCCAGATGCACTCTGTCTCAGCCTTTCTGGCAACCAGAGCATGAACACATAACTTGTAGTTGGTCAGGCTGATTGTTTTGGGATTTTGAATCTGGAGTTAGTGATAAAAAGAAGAAAACACAGTCAATCATTCCCAACTCCAATTTCTGGGCGTGAAAATGTAGAGGTGACTAGAGCTGGAGGTGTAGACTGCTTGAACCAGAGCATTTGGTGTTCAGCAGTGGCAGCAGTGCTGTTATCAATGGGGTGATCCCAAGACAAATTTCTATGTATGGTTCTGACTGTGTATTTTCTTTTGTTCCAATCCTGGATCTTTGGCCTTGTGGTAGTTCGATGAGTTTAATTCACTTCTTACTGATATCATCAGCCCTCCATATATATATATATATATATATATATATATATATATATATGAATGATTCTCTTACCTACAGACTGAAAATATTTAAGAAATAATTTCATCTGTATTGAATATGTAATGTAATTTTTCTATTGTTATTAGTCCAGAGCAAATATACCACAATTCTACTAAATATCAATTGTGTTCCCATTGCTGTGATAAAAACCATGAGCAAAAGCTACTTAAAATGGAAGGTGTTTATTTGACTCACAGGCTTCAGTCTATTATCAAGAAAAGTCAGGGAAGGAGCTCAAGGTAGGAACTGCAGCAGAGATCATTGAAAAACGCTGTTTGCTGGCTTGGTTCCTTTGGTTTGCTCAGCTGCACTTCTTTACATCCCAGGTCTACCTACTTAGGATTACCTACTACCAATCAACAATGTCACAGGCCAATGTGACAGAGACAGTTCCTTAATAGAGATTCCTTCTTCCCAGATATGTCCAGGTTTGTGTCAAGTTGCCAGCTACACAAAAAACTAACAAGATGGGTGTCCATAGTGGTCCTGGAACCAATCTCCAATGAACATCCAGGGTATTTTCTGTTGCTTATTGAGTTAACTGATGTAAGACTTGTCTACCTGTCCGTAAAAATCTAGTCTAAGCTTCTTTTTAAGTTTTGATTTACTAAATTATGTATCTATGTGAAGGTATATACACATGTGTCGGGTGACCGCAGAGGCCAAAAGGGGACATCAGATCCCCTGGAGTTAGAGTTCTAGTCAATTGTGAGCCACCTGACATGAGTGCTGGGGTCCAAACTCAGGACCTCTGTAAGAGCAGCAAATGCTCTTAACCTCTGAGCCATCTCTCCAACCCAAATCTAAGCCTCTTGACCTGACTACAAAGCCCTTTATTTTTCTATTAGTGATGTCTCTAATTTCAGAAAAGTACAACATTATAGGTTTTATGTACATTTGTCTAAAATGTGTACTCTTGTATGTATATGCGTGTTTATGTGTGTGAAAGCCAGAGGACAATTCTTGGTTGTCTATCCTTAGCTGTTCTCTACCTAATTTTTAAAGACTTTTTTTTATTACATGTGTATACATGTTTTGCCTGCATGTATGCGTGTGCACCACGTGTATGCAGTTTCTACTGAGGCCAGAAGAAGGCATCAGATCCCCCAGAACTGGAGCTACACATGCTTGTGAGCCTCCATTTAGATACTGGGAACTGAACCTGGGTCCTCTGCAAGAACAGCGAATGCTCAAAACTCATCTCTTTAGCCCCATGTCTACGGTGTTGGTGTTGAAGACAAAGTCTCTCACTGGCCTGGGACTTACCGAGTTAGCTGGCCAGTGAGTCCAAGAGACTCACTTGCTTTGTGCCTTCCAGAGCAGGAATTATATGAGTGTGGCACCACACAGAGATTTTTACATAGGTTCTAGAGGTCGAATTCATGTCCTTGTGCTTGCAAGGTGGGCACCTTACCAACTAAGTTATCTCCCAAGCTCACAACATATGCTTGACAATTTACATACATTTCTTGGTCTTTAGCTTCCTTCTTTGTAGATAAGGATAATGATACCTTATGTGCCTATCTTATGAGTTTGTTGGGAGGATCCAGTGAGAAGTGTAGTGTCCAGTGAGTAGAAAATACACATCAGATATGAGCTAGAGAGCACTATACTGGTAGTGCTGTGCTCCGCTGATGTTGGCCTCCTTGGATTCTCCATTGGAGGTGAGGTTGAGGATGTGGGGGTTGGGTGATGGGAATGCAAATGACTAGAGCCAGTGAACCCAAGGAATGATTAGAGTGATACCATGTAACTCAGATCATCAGATATGAGCTAGAGAGCACTATACTGGTAGTGATGTGCTCCGCTGATGTTGGCCTCCTTGGATTCTCCATTGGAGGTGAGGTTGAGGATGTGGGGGTTGGGTGATGGGAATGCAAACGACTAGAGCCAGTGAACCCAAGGAATGATTAGAGTGATACCATGTAACTCCATTAGGATGCTGCTTCTGTGTATGCTGGAAGCAGAAGAGAGAATATTTGATATTCAGGACAAATACCCCTCCAGTTATGAGAGGGTTAGAGACAACAGCTTTTCTCCCCCAAATTCATGTTGTTTCCTTCAGGGAATGTCTCATTCTATCACCTGGCTTTTTCTTGGGTTTATCTCTACTCGCAAGCTAGTGACTTCAGAAAGCTCACAGGGTAGCTCTGAGGCACTGATTCCTTGAATCTTTTCAACATGAAGTATGTCTCAAAATTCCTTTGCACAGATGACAACATGTGGGCTCAATGGGTTAATGACCTGGCCAAAGTCTCAGAGCTAATAAATGGCAGAGCCATTGTGTGATCTCATATCTGTTGAACTCCATGCCAGTGTTCTTTCTCTAGGGACATACCTCGTTCTACAGCCTCAAATTCAGTTCTTAGTTACAGTGTTTACACAAATTCCATGACTTTTGTGACTGTAACTATTGGTTTCATGCCTCAAGTTTACGAGGCCACAGGTATCTGGCAGGGTAGAGTGCAATTTGTGAGGTTATTCAACCCAGGCCATAAGTTTAAAAAACAAAAACCAAGGTCTAGATTTGAGGAGCTGGCCTTTGAGCTGTGGTCCCATCTTCCAGACTCTTTGGTGCATAGAGGATAAAAGTTAGCTTTCCCCATATAAATACTGTGTAAGGAGAGGGCTGAGAATATGGCTCAGTAGGAGAATATTTGCCTAGCATAAGTGATGCCTTAGAGTTAATCCGCAGTATAGTGAGACAGACATACAGAGAGAGAGAAAGAGAGAGAGAGAGAGAGAGAGAGAGAGAGAGAGAGAGAATATCAAAGTGTTCTCTCTGCCTGCCAGAGAGACAGAGTGAGAAGGTAGCCATTTGTGACCCAGATTAGAGCCCTGGCCAGAACCTGGTAGCAGATTTCCAGATTCTAGAGCTGTGAAAAAATGAATTTTCAGTGTTTAGACCAGACAATCTAGGGTGTTTTGCTACAACATCTAATCCAAGATGCATGTTAACAGTTAATTTCTGTGTGTCAAGTTGCCTGGACCACAGAGTGCCCAGATTGGTCGAGTACTATTTCTTCTGAGGGGTCTATGAAGCTATTTCTGGGTATGAGTAGCATTTGAATAGGCAGATTAAGTAAGACACAGTGCCTTCCCAGTGTGGGTGGGCTCATTCAATCTTAAAAGGTCTTAAAATAATTAAATGACGAGAAAAAAGGAATCCTTTCTCACTAATGTCTTCAGCAACATTTGTCTCCACTTTTGAACTCAGATCAAACTAGAGCCTACACCAGTGACTATCCTGATTCCAGCCTTCATAACTGTCAGAAATAAACCTTTGTTAGTTTTAAGTCATTCTGTTGTGGGATTTTGTTATAACATTCATCCACAGCTAAGACACCTACTGAAAACCAAATCATGGCTATAGGTTTGGTTTTTACCGTGTTTGTTTGTTTGTTTTAATGTATGTACAGAGAGAGAGTAAGGAATAAGAAGTTTTCAAGCTACACCCTTAGTGACATATCTCATATCCATCATGGTGAGCTGGATAGGCCTGATCAAGCCCCAAATAAAAAGACCATCTGGTTGACCGAATAGAAGACTGGGTAAGAATAAATGGTTGAGGTGGGATGCAAGATTTGTTACCCATTTGTCTTAGTTAGAATTTCTATTGCTGCAATGAAACACCATGATCAAAAAGCAAACTGGGGAGGAAACAGTTTATTTGGCTTACACTTCCATATTGCTGTTCATTATTGAAGGAAGTCAGGACAGGAACTCAAACAGCAAGATCCTAGAGGCAGGAGCTGATTCAGAAGCTGCTAGAAGGGTGCTGCTTACAGGCTTGCTCAACCTGCTTTCTTATAGAACTCAGGACTACCAGCTCAGGAATAGCACCACCCACCGTGGGTTGCCTGCCTCCTACACCGTTCATTGATCACTAAATGAGAAAATGCCTTAAAGGTGGATCTCCTGGAGACCTTTCCTCAACTGAAAATCCTTCCTCTCTGAAGACTCTAGTTTGTGTCAAGTTGACATAAAGCCAGATAGTACACCATTCCTCCATTCATCTTGTCACTGTGTAGTCCAGACCTTCATGGATGAGGACATTTCCTCAGAATCTTTCTAAGGTCTTCTTATAAAGTTCTGGATTATCCGTATGCTGCTGATCTCTTCTTTCCCCACTCATCCCTCATCATACAACTGGAAAGAGCTTGTCTGGACTCATCCTTTCATTTCTTGGTGGTTAAGAAAATGGCTTTGGATACAGACTGCTCAGATTCATCCCTCTGCCCTCCTATTACTATCTCTATTGCTTCAGCAAGTGACTCAGTTTCCTCATCTATAAAATGACAGGTATAATGGATTAATGGATGGCTTCCCAAAAGATATAAACATGCCCTAATCCTCAGAAACCACTAGGAATGTAACAGTATTTTAACAAAGATCTTTACAGATATAATTAGGCTAATGGTTTTAAGATGAGATCATCCTAGATTATCAACTGGGCCCTAAATCCAACATGTGTCAAAAACCAATTGGTTGTAAAAATATGACTTCATTTCTGGATTCCCAATTCTATTTCATTGATCTATTATATCTGTCCTTGAGAGTGATTTTTAATGGGACACAATTTACATACCATAAAAACTATCTTTCTGAAGTGTCATATTCAATGACTTTTACCATATTCACAAAATTGTGCCATGTGCAATTGTCACTGTTAAGTCTAGAACATTTTTACCTTCAAAGAATCTTTTAATGATCCTTTCTTTCCACATAGAGCTTTGGTTTGGGGGTTATTTGTGCATGCATTTATTGATGGTGGAGGTGGTGTTCAGTTGTGAGGATTAAACCCCAATCCAAACTCAAACTTGTAAAGCATACACTTTATCTCCAAGCTATATCCACAGGTAGGTGATGGATGGGCTTTGGGTCCTCTGTTGCTTTGCTTTCTGACTTAAGGTGACTGCCTCATTCTGGTTTCTTGAGGAGGGTCTTCTTAGTTCTGGGCCCACCAAGACAGTCACTTTCTGTCCTGGTTGCATTCTGTCACTCTAATAAAAACACTCTGACCAACAATTTGAATGAGATGCCCATAAATCTCAGGTATTTGAATACTTGGACCCCAGTTGGCTGTTTGGGGAGGATTAGGAGGTATGGTCTTGTTGGAGGATTTGTGTCACTGGGAATAGGCTTAACTTTTCAAAAGGCTCCCAACACCCCAGTGTGCTCTTTACTCCCTGTGTGGTTCAGTATGTGAGCACTTCTTGCCTGCTGGATGGATTCCTATCCCTCTGGAACTGTAAGCCCCAATTAAACACTTCCTTCCATATGTTGCCTTGGTCATGGTATTTTATCACAGCAATAGAAAACAAACTGAAGCAGGGAAGAAAGGATTTCTTTAGCTTACACTTGCAGGTCACAGTCCATCATTGAGGGAAGTCAGGGCAGGAACTCAAGGCAGGAACAATAAACAAATGCTTCTTGCAGTTTTATGCTCAGTTAGCTTTTTTATATAGCCTGGGACTGTCTGTCCAGGGAATGGTACCTCCCATAGTGGACTGGGCCCTCCTATATCAAGTAGCAATTAAGACAGTCCCTCATAGACGTGTCCATAAGTCAATCTGGAAAATACTCAATTGAAACTCCTAATTTCAGGTGATTCTAGGCTGTGTCAAAGTTAACAGTTAAGTCTAACTTTGATACTTCTGTAACATGCATTGTCAATGTTCTGCCCGTGTGCATTACCAGTCAAATGTGAACCAGCTGCCTTCCCAGTATCTATAGTTCTCTCTCTAAAAGATTTCTCCTAAGTCATGGGAGTCTCTACTGCTCAGAATAACAAGCTGTAACTAGCCCTGCTTTATAGGAACAGCCATGACAGCAGCTAGAGTAAACAGACCCAGCTCATCCAGTGTCTCTCTCTCTCTCTCTCTCTCTCTCTCTCTCTGTGTGTGTGTGTGTGTGTGTGTGTGTGTGTGTGTGTGTGTGTGTGCTCGTCGAGAGTGGGGATGACTCTGAAGTAAGAGTTTGATACTAGCTCCCCAAGTTTCCAGAAGGGAGCTCAGAAAGTGCAGTAGGATCTGGATTATCTGTGTCCTTTCTTGACTGCTCAAATCATTTCTCTGTGCTTAGATCCTTACTTCAGAATCCTCTTCTGTGACTGACCCCACTTCTGTTGTTTTGAAGTAGACAATCAATGCTTTCTGAAATCTGTACAGTGTCATACAACCAGAACTTCTACTCCTTCCTCTAGTCAAAATGTTGTTTTTAAAGCCACATATAAACATTCTAGACCCTCTGGGCAGCGGTGATACATGCCTTTCATTCCGGCACTCAGGAGGCAGAGGCAGGAGGATCTCTATGAGTTTGAGGCCAACTGAGTCTAACAGTGAGTCCTGGGAGTTCCAGGACAGCCAGGGCTACATAGAGAAACCCTGTCTCTATGTAGACATTAATTACTCTCTGCTCTGAACACACACAGTCCCTTACCCTTTCCCTAACCCACTCTCCATCTCTTTAAGTTTCCTGTTGGGCTAGGGAAAGGCCTCCTACAGAGCAGGAAACCATCTAGTTGTGACTGGCTGGGCTCCATTGGATGGCATAAAAGTGGGTCAGCACTTCTTATTTCTATTTATTGTCAATTCCAGGTTCTCTTGGCAGGCAGAATCATTGACCCGCCTGTCAGTGTCAAGGGCTATCTGAACCCTCTGAGAAAAATGGATCACAAATGAATGGCTACATAAATGCAGAGGACAGTAAAATAGCAAATCAGACAGCTATAGCAACATGACCCTGGGAGGAATAGGATTTAAGAGGCACCACAAGAGGACCCACCCAACTGTCCACATCCTACCAGTAGACATCGGTGCCTTCAAAGTCTCAAAGTCACCAGTCCACAAGGCAAAGTAAAGTCAAGGTCAAAGTAGGATTCAATTGGCAAGATGAAAAGCCTATTGCCAGGCAAGGATCAGAGAGACCAAGGGGAATCTGGCATTGGGCTGTATATCAGAGCTGTGAGCATGGGGAATCAGAAGTGCAGCGAGTAACTAGTGCATGAAGAGAAGCTCCACGTGGATGCAGCTCATACTTGGTGCTGGATTGCCTGGCTTATAAATCTCAGCTCTGCAGCTTCTCAGTGGTACCAGCCTTGGGCATGTACATCAGTCTGCCTAGGTCCTAGTATCAGCATCTGCCAGGTAGAGGTGAGTATCACAAGAGCCTCTCAATAAACTATTTTCTTCCCTAGTGTTGGGGATCACACCTAGGGCTTCAGCCACTTTTGGTTAGTTTCCTAGGTTGCCATTCAGTTTAGTCTATAGCAAGGTATATTAGTTTCTTTTCTATTTCTGTGACAAGGCACCATGACCAAGGCAAGGTAGAAACCATCTAATTCGTGGCTTGCTAGCAGGTTCAGAAGGTGAGTCTATGACCATCATGGCAGGGAGCATGGCAGCAGTCATGGCTGTAACCAAGAGCTTATATCTAATTTACAAGTTGGAAACACAAAGAGAGTGAGACTGGGCCTGGCATGGACTTTCTTTCTTCTTTTTTTTTAAAAAATTAGATATTTTCTTTATTTACATTTCAAATATTTTCCCCTTTCCTGGTTTCCCCCCTGGAATCCCCTTATCCCATCCCCCTCTCCCCCTGCTTCTATGAGAATGTTCCCCCAAACACCCACCCACCCACTCCTGCCTCCCCACCCTGGCATTCCCATACACTGGGGCATCGAGCCTTCACAGGATTAAGGGACTCTCCTTCCATTGATGCCCAACAAAACCATCCTCTGCTGCATATGTACACGGAGCCATGGGTCCCTCCATGTGTACTCTTTGGTTGGCGGTTTAGTCCCTGGGAGCTCTTGGGGATCTGGGTGGTTGATATTGTTGTTCTTCCTATGGGGTTGCAAACCCCTTCAGCTCCTTCAGTCCTTTCTCTAACTCCTCCACTGGGGACCCTGTGCTCAGTGCAATGGTTGGTTGTGAGCATCCACCTCTGTATTTGTGAGACTCAGGCAGAGCCTCTCAGGAAACAGCTATATCAGACTCCTGTCAGCATGCACTTCTTGGCATCCACAATAGTGTCTGGGTTGAGTGACTGTATATGGGATGGATCCCAAGGTGAGGCAGTCTCTGGGTGGCATTTCCTTCAGTCTCTGCTCCACACTTTGTCTCCTTATTTCCTCCTGTGGGTATTCTGTTCCCCCTTCTAAGAAGGACAGAAGCATCCACACTTTGGTCTTCCTTCTTCTTTGAGCTTCATGTGGTCTGTGAATTGTATCTTGGGTATTCTGAGCTTTTGGGCTAAAATCCACTTATCACTGAGTGCATACCATGTGTGTTCTTTTGTGATTGGGTTACCTCACTCAGGATGATGTTTTCTAGTTCCACCCATTTGCCTAAAAATTTCATGAAGTCATTGTGTTTTATAGCTGAATAGTACTCCATTGTGTAAATATACCACATTTTCTGTATCCATTCCTCCATTGAAGGACATCTGGGTTCTTTCCAGCTTCTGGCTATTATAAATAAGGCTACTATGAACATAGTGGAGCATGTATTCTTGTTATATGTTGGGGCATCTTTTGGATATATGCTCAGGAGTGGTATAGCTGGGTCCTCAGGTAATACTATGTCTAATTTTCTGAGGAATCACTAGACTGATTTCTAGAGTGGTTTTACCAGCTTGCAATTCCACCAACAATGCAGGAGTGTTCCTCTTTCTCACATCCTCACCAGCATCTGCTATCACCTGAGTTTTTGATCTTAGCCATTCTGACTGGTATGAGGTGGAATCTCAGGGTTGTTTTAATTTGCATTTCCCTGATGACTAAGGATGTTGAACATGTCTTTAGGTGCTTCTCAGACATTCAATATTCCTCAGTTGAGAATTCTCTGTTTACCTCTGTACCCCATTTTTAATAGGGTTATTTGATTCTCTAGAGTCTAACTTCTTGAGTTCTTCGATATATTGGATATTAGCCCTCTATCGGATGTAGGATTGGTAAAGATCTTTTTCCAATCTGTTGGTTGCTGTTTTGTCCTATTGACAGTGTCCTTTGCCTTACAGAAGCTTTGCAATTTTAAACCACATGATCATCTCATTAGATACTGAGAAAGCACTTGACAAAATTCAACACCCCTTCGTGGTCTTGGAAAGATCAGGAATTCAAGGCCCATACCTAAACACAGTAAAAGCAATATACAGCAAACCAGCAGCCAACATTAAACTAAATGGAGAGAAACTTGAAGCAATTCCACTAAAATCAGGGACTAGACAAGGCTGCCCACTCTCTCCCTACCTATTCAATATAGTACTCAAAGTCCTAGCCAGAGGAATTAAACAACAGAAGGAGGTCAAAGGGATACAAATTGGAAAGGAAGAAGTCAAAATATCACTATTTGCAGATGATATGATAGTGTACTTAAGTGACCCCAAAAATTCCACCAGAGAACTCTTAAACCTGATAAACAACTTCAGCAAAGTGGCTGGATGTAAAATTAAGTCAAAGAAATCAGTAGCCTTCCTCTACTCAAAGGATAAACAGGCTGAGAAAGAAATTAGGGAAACAATACCTTCATAATAGTCACAAATAATATAAAATACCTTGGTGTAACTCTAACCAAGCAAGTGAAAGATATGTATGACAAGAACTTCAAGTCTTTGAAGAAAGAAATTAAAGAAGACCTCAGAAGATGGAAAGATCTCCCATGCTCATGGATTGGCAGGATATAGTAAAAATGGCATCTTGCCAAAAGCAATTTACAGAGTCAATGCATTCCCCTTCAAAATTCCAACTTAATTCTTCATAGACTTAGAAAGAGCAATTCTCAAATTCATTTGGAATAACAAAAAACCCAGGATAGAGAAAACTATTCTCAACAATAAAAGAACATCTGGGGGAAATCACTATCCCTGACCTCAAGCTGTATTACAGGGCAATAGTGATAAAAACTGTACGGTATTGTTGGTACAGAGACAGGCAGGTATATCAATGGAATAGAATTGAAGACCCAGAAATGAACCCACACACCTATGGTCACTTGATCTTTGACAAAGGAGCTAAAACCATACAGTGGGAAAAAGAGACAGCATTTTTTTTCTTTTTTTTTTATTAGATATATTCTTTATTTACATTTCAAATGATTTCCCCTTTCCTGGTTCCCCCCTCCCCGAAAGTCCCATAAGCCCTCTTCCCTCCCCCTGTTCCCCAGTCAACACCCTCCCAC
Source organism: Tokudaia tokunoshimensis (assembly GCA_036184795.1). Classification (NCBI taxonomy): domain Eukaryota; kingdom Metazoa; phylum Chordata; class Mammalia; order Rodentia; family Muridae; genus Tokudaia; species Tokudaia tokunoshimensis. Next base: position 136,329,291 of record BTHU01000002.1, on the reverse strand, counting down.
TTCCATGTCCTGGTATTCCCCTACACTGCTGCATCGAGCCTTTCCAGGACCAGGGCCCTCTCCTTCCTTCTTCTTGGGCATCATTTGATATGTGAATTGTGTCTTGGGTATTCCGAGCTTCTGGGCTAATATCCACTTATCAGTGAGTGCATACCATGTGTGTTCTTTTGTGACTGGGTTACCTCACTTAGGATGATATTTTCCAGTTCCACCCATTTGCCTAAGAATTTCATGAATTCATTGTTTTTAATAGCTGAGTAGTATTCCATAGTGTAAATATACCACATTTTCTGTATCCATTCCTCCATTGAGGGACATCTGAGTTCTTTCCAGGTTCTGGCTATTATAAATAGGGCTGCTATAAACATAGTGGAGCATGGGTCCTTATTACATGCTGAGGAATCCTCTGGGTATATGCCCAGGAGTGGTATAATGGGGTCCTCCAGTAGTATCATGATCAGTTTTCTGAGGAACTGCCAGACTGATTTCCAGAGTGGTTGTACCAGCTTGCAATCCCACCAGCAGTGGAGGAGTTACAAAGTTTCTGTAAGGCAAAGGACACTGTCAATTGAACAAAACGGCAACCAACAAATTGGGAAGAGATCTTTACCAACTCTACATCTGACAGAGAGCTAATATCAAATATATACAAAGAACTCAATAAGTTAGACTCCAGAGAGCCAAATAACCCTATTAAAAAATGGGGTACAGAGCTAAACAAAGAATTTTCACCTGAGGAATATCGAGTGCCTGAGAAGCACCTAAAGAAATGTTCAACATCCTTAGTCATTAGGGAAATGCAAATCAAAACAACCCTGAGATTTCACCTCACACCAGTCAGAATGGCTAAGATCAAAAACTCAGGAGACAGCAGGTGTTGGCGAGGATGTGGAGAAAGAGGAAGACAGCATTTTCAACAAATGGTGCTGGGTAAACTGGCAGTCAGTTTGTAGAAGAATGCAAATTAATCCATTTTTTTATCTCCTTGTACAAAGCTCAAGTCCAAGTGGATCAAGGACCTCCACATAAAACCAGATACACTACAACTAATAGAAGAGAAAGTAGGCCTCAAATACATGGGCACAGGGGAAAATTTACTGAACCAATGGCTTATGCTCTAAAATCAACAATAGACAAATAACATGGGCTTTCAAAAACCTAAAAATCCATCCCCAGTGACACAACTCCTCCAGTATGACCACATCTCCTAATCTTTCCCAAAACAGTCTCACCAATTAGGGAACAAGCATTCAAATATATGAGCCAATGGGGGCCATTCTTCTTCAAACCACCTCACCCAAGCAGGCCTTGAATTTGACATCCTCCTGCATCAGCCTTCTCTGGAGCTGGGATTACAAGTCTATGACAGTGAGTTACTGTGAAGATCTAATGACAGTACGAGTTTCTATCATTCCCAGCTAGGCAATTGCACCATGTTTCTCAAACTCAGGAACATGGTGGTTATAGACACAACTTTAAGAGGCAAATTTACATATTCTCTCTTTTCTCTCTCTCTCTCTCTCTCTCTCTCTCTCTCTCTCTCTCTCTCTCTCTCTCTCTCTCTCTCTCTCTGTCTGTGTGTGTGTGTGTGTGTGTGTGTTGCTAAAATTTCTTCCACAGGGGAAACATAATCAATATTCAATCCTTCTCCTACTGTTCCAACAAACCAAACCAAAATGTGATTCCTCCAAAGTTCTGTCTGGGGTACCAATGAATGAGTTCGTTGGGCTTCCTTACAGAGCATAAGAGAGGCGTTACCTACAGGGATGTGGATGTTCCTCCCACCACAGACCATATCTGGAAAACAGCTACATAGATGAACTCCCATCCCCAAGACTTCTCTAGCCCATGTAATCTAGCCCCTCCCTGAGGTCACATACAATTAAGAAAGTGTTGCATAAAACAGGTAGTAGCAAATGGCTGGATTCCCTCCTGTACCCTCCCCACTCCTCTGTGAGGTTCAGATGGGAAAATCCTTTTGCAATGGGACACAGTAGAAATTCCCAAAATGGTAGTTGCTTGGCTCAGGAGAGTTACTCACGCCAAGGTATCTGAGCATGCATATGTTGTGGCACATATTCAGAGGCCAGAGGAGTGATTGCTTTCCCTCTGCCGTGTGGGATCTGGGATAAAATTCAGATTAGCAGGCCCTGCAGCAAGCACCTTCATGCACCGAGTCTCAATTCACAGGTTCTTTCTTAGAAATGTTTTAGTTTATGTGTACAGGTGTTTTACATGTATGTTTATTTGTGCATCACATGTGTTCTGTACACTTGAAGGCCAGAAAAAGGCACTATATCCCTTGGAACTAGAGTTACAGTTGGTTGAGAGCTGCTGTGTGGGTGCTGGGAATCAAACCCCGGTCTTCCAGAAGAATGACAATTGCCCTTCACAAAGGAGCTAGCTATCTCCCCAGGCCCTAAGTTCTTCACACAAAGTCACATGCCTCCTCCACACCATCCTCCCCACTATGAGAAGTAAATAAATAAATAAAAGCTTGAAATATTTCTGTTCTCCCTTTCTATCCTTCCCATTATTCCAAGGAAGCACCTGGCTGGTACCCTAAGCCTTTAATAACCATCTAGCAGTTACAGATTTGCAAATTCACTGTCTCCAACAGGAAGTGCAGGACAGAGAGATCAGGACCTTCTCAGACAGGTGTCTCACTCCAGGTAGTAACATTCTGGTCTGGTACTTATTTCCGTGGTTACCTCCCTTCTATGGAGAGGTTCCTGGGTCTCCTTTTATTTTAGCCATTGAGCCATTCTTTAAAACATCGAAGGTGCTTCTTAATCCAGAATGTTTTACAATAGTAAATACATTGTGTTGGTTCCAAAGTGGGCCCCTAAAATGGCAATGCCACTGACAATATCTTACATGATAGTCTGGGTTCAGTTCAGGCAGAACACTGACCAGGTAAACAACTGGGTTTTATCGGGGTCAATAGACACTTAAACTCAGTGTTCCTCAAAAAATCTCCTGAAGCTTGTTTCTGTCAGTGAAGCTATTGCTTCTCTTATCTGCTCCCTACAGTCAACTACCTCAACAAAGAGCATCTAGTTCCGGATTACCCAAGCAAGCCTGTAACAGATCAAAGTCCCCACCATGGCCCCCAGGCTGTTCTGGCTCACCTGCCGATATCTCTTCCCCATAAAATTGGCAAGGCTTTTCCCTGCCAGTCACTGTTCTCTGCCCTTGAGAAACAGCCTGGCAGTTTGATTCCCCCAATAAAACTTTTTTTTTTAAATCCTGAGAGTGGTCTAGTTTGGTGGTTTTGCTGCACTCTTGCTTACAATGTGGATACTTCTTGGATATGAAACAAAGGCATAAATCAACAAGACACTAACATGAGTGAAAACTGGAAACCAGGCTGCTAGGCTGAAGAAAGCAGAGACCTGGGAAACACCTCCAGCTGTCATAGTCAGGGTTTCTATTGCTGTGATGAAATGCCATGACCAAAGGCAAGCTGGAGAAGAAAGGGTTTATTCCATTTATACTTCCACATAGCTGTCCATCACCAAAAGAAATTAGGACAGGACCTCAAGCAGGGCAGGAAACTGAAGGCAGGAGCTGATGCAAAAGCCATGGAAGGGTGCTGCTTACTGACTTGCCTCCCCTGACTTGCTCGGCCTGCTTTCTTATAGAACCCAGGATGACCATTCCAGGAGTGGCACCACCCACAATGGGTTGGGCCCTCTCCCATTGTTCACTATTTGAGAAAATGCCTTTACAGCTGGATATCGTGGAGACCTTGCCTCAACTGAGGCTTCTTTCTCTCTGAAGACTCTAGCTTGTGTCAAGTTGACACAAAACCAGTAGTACACCAGGGATATGCACAGATTACCCCACAACTAAACACGTTACCAAGTCTGAAAATGTGCCCTGTGTCCCCTGTTCTCATCCGGAGTCCCCAGAGATTCTTGCATTCACACTTACGCTTGCACTCTTTTCATAATATTTTCCCTTGAGCCAGGGTCTTGCTATACGGCATAGCCTGGCTTTGAACTCAATCCTCCTGTAGCTTCCCATGTGTTGGGATTACAGGTTGGTGCCACCAAGCCTAGCAAGAATTTGGCACATACGTTATTTATAAACCAGCAATTCAATTTCTAGGGATGTATTTTCATAAACATAGAAGAGATTCAAAGATGTGTGGCTGAAGATTTAGGGGGTCACATTATTTAGGACAGGGAAAAAACCTAGGTACCACCTACAAGAATAACAACAAGGGACAAACATTGCTAATGATAGGACTGTGTGTGCCTCCAAAGATAGCTCTGATGACAGTGATATGTCAGATCGTACCCAGCACCTCTCTAGGAACCTTATACGTCACCGCACTTGATCCTCACGCTTGTACCAGGAACTGCTCTTAGCTGCAAAGGGCAGAGACTTGGACAACAGGTGGCAAATCAAGCACAGAAAGGTTAACAGAGATGCCCCGGGCCACACAGCTGGCAAATGGTAAAACTGGCATTGGAAACCAGGCTATCTCAACACAGAGCCCATGAAGTTAGTTACCCTGCCACATGCTCTGCTTGAGGCTAATGTTGTGGGTGAAAAATGACAAACCTCGGAAAGTGAGGAAGAGAGGCAGAGGGAAAAAAAAGTCTGTAAAAACACACACCATATGTCAAAGAGGGTATTTCTGGTTGCCGAGGTTGTTAATTTTATTATTTGCTTGTTCTTATATGTTTTCCGGGTTTTCTGTATTGAGTGTTTGTTACACTTAATTATAGAAGCGAAACTTAGGCAGGGGCAACTCCCTGAATCTTTGCTGCTTCTAACAGTTGGTTCTTAGTAATAATAAAACATTATTATAATGGTCGATATATGGATAAGTTGAGAGGGTGCCCAGAATGCAGACTGGGTATAGTGGTGCTTACCTGTGATTCCAGCATTTGAGAAGTGGGTGCAGGAGGATCAGAAGTTCAAGGTCATCCTCAGCCACACAGGGAGTTTGAGGCCAGCTCGGGCTACATAAGACCCTCTATAAACAAACAAACAAATAAATAAATGGCCAAAAAAATCACAGTAATAGCCAACATTTAGTGAGCTTTTTGTATGCTAATGGAGTGACTTGCATGAGATCATTTGACTCTTCAGAACCAAAGACACACTGAGTATGGGCCTGTGTGCTTATTGCAGAAGGGAGATACACGAGTCAAAGAAAGCAAAGAAAGAGCTAGACACCTGAGCACCGATTCCAAGCTGATGAGGCACCCACAAGAGGGCACTGACCAAGACACCCCGACTTCCCTCAAGCTCTGTCCCCCTGGAATCCATGACCTTAGGAAAAGTCCCCCTTTTCTCCCTCTGGGCTCAGCATCACCATCTGCGGAACAAGAGAATTAGACAAGATGATCTTTAAGATCTTGCAGCTTTTGGAGTCTGCAATTACAGATGGCATCTCAATGTGCGCCCAGAGTCGTGCCCTCCCACGCAGCACAGCCCATCTCCCTCCTGCCTGCTGGAGGCAGCTTCACTAGAGCTGACCTACTTTGTAAGACTAGAAGAGAAGGACAGAGAGTGGGGCTCCTGCCTCTCCCCAGACCTTTCTCCCCTCCTTTGTGGCATGTCCCCATTGATCCTCTGGTGGCAGGTGATCCCACATGTGGCTTTTGTCATTCAGTGCTGGTGATTCACCTAGGGAAACTGCCCTTTTTCTGGCCTGGCTCTATCAAAAAAACAGGCTTCATAATCCACAGGGTGTTCAAACACAATGCAAAGGCAAGGGGCAGGAAAGCCTGGATAGGTGCACAAACTATCAACCCAAAGCCCTCTGGGTTCATGCCAGGAGAAAGAATAAGAGACCCTGCAGGTGTCCGGAGCTGGTGGCCATTTGTCTGTGTGAGGAAAACTGTGTGGAGACAGGCAGGAACCTTGCCAGGTCTCTCTGCACGTGTGTTCACAGGGTTCAAAATAGCAGGAAGCAGACATTCCCTCCCCAGTGCTTCCTGAGTGCATAGAACAGACATCACAAAGGGCCAAGACAGTGGTTTGAATATGAAAAATCTTTTTTCACCCATCCCAGAGGCTAGAAGCCTGAGCCCACAGTGTTGACAGAGTTAGTTCTCACTGAGATGGTTTCTTTCCTTGTCAGGCACCTTCTCCATATGGTTATCCTTGTGTGTTATCTAAAGCTCCCTCCTCGTATGAGGACCCTGATAATATCCAATCAGGACCCTCAATGGTTAATTCATTTATTTTTTAGACAGGGTCTCACATACCCCAGACTAGCCTACAACTCACTATAACCAAGGATATGCTTGAACTTTTGAATGTCTTACACACACACACACACACACACACACACGATTGAGTACTGGGATTTCAGGTACGGACCACATAAGCTGAGACCTTACTTTAGACAACTAACAATAGCAACAACAACAACAATTGCACAAATACACATGCATACGTGCTCATCTCCAAATGTAGTCGTAGTCTGCAGTCCATGGGCATTTAGAACTTCTATGTATGAAGCCAGGCCCTAACACTGGCCTATGCTGGTTAACTCAGTCCTCTAGGGCTCTCCAAGGGACAGAGACAGGCTTTCATATTCATTCAACTCTCTCTGAGCATCTTTCTTGTATAAAGGTGTGCTTTAGGTTAGAGGCTAATGCCAAATTGATTTCACTCTGGCCAGGAAGGCAATAGGTAAACAGAAAAGAATACTGGGCTCAGAGCTTTGGGAGGGAATGTGCCTTGCTCAGTGGTAGAACTCTGGGCTCCATCCCTGGTACCAAAAAGTAGAATAAAAATAAATTAAAAATTTTTAAATCCAGGCTCTCTTGCTTACCCACTGAGTTAGTACAAAGAGCCTCTGGGCCTCTGTGCTGTCTGTAAAGGGGAGATCATAATACATGCCTCCAAGCGTTGTTGGAGGGATTAAAGGCGAACAGGTCTGTGAGGGCCTGGAGTGTAGTTGGTGTTCAGCATATAGCCGGGTCATTCACTTCATCTCTTTTGTTGTTACCTTTTCTTTGAACAAAATATTTATTTTATGTGTCTAGCTGTTGTGCCTGCGTGTATGCCTGTGCACCATGTGCGTGCCTGGTGCCAGCAAAGGCCAAAAGAGAGCATTAGAGCTCCTGGAACTGGAGCTACAGGTAATTGAGAGCCACCTGCAAAGGTGCTAGGAGCCAAACTCCAGTCCTCTGCCAAAGCAGCAAGTACTCTTAATGGCTGACCCATCTCTCTAGCCCTCAAACTTGATTTTATTTTTTAACTAACAAGTAAAGACCTAAAAATTATACATAATTATAGGGTAGTGTGTGATGTTTTAATACATGCATGCATTGCATAATGTTTATGTTAGGATAAACTTATTCCAAACTTCCTCATACATTTGACACTTCGTGTGTGTGTGTGTGTGTGTGTGTGTGTGTGTGTGTTGGCATATATGTATTTGTGTATGTTGGTGTGTGCATGCAGTTTTGTAAAGGTCAGAGGACAATCTTGATGTCGTTTTTCAGGTACCTTATATCTTTTGGTTTGAGAAAGGGTCTCTCCTCAGCCTCGAACGTCCCCAAGTAGGTCGAACTGGTCAGTGCACTCCAGGGATCCTCCTCTCTCTGTCTCCCAAGAGATGGAGTTATAGACATGTGTCTTCAGCTCCTGGTATTGAACTCAGGTCCTCCCACGTGCAATGCAAGCACTTTACTGAGCCATCTCCCCAGGCCTGTTTATTAGTTCTTCTTATTGAAAATATTCAAAATCCTTCCTCCTGGCTGGCTTTCACGGTGTATACCTCTAATCTGGCTACCCTGGAACCCAAGGCTGCACAGATCAGTCAAGTATAGAAATTCAAGACCAAACCAGAAATGCAGCAAGAACTTGTCTGCTAAGGCAAAATCAAAACAAACCTGTCTTGGTTTGGGTTTGTTGTTGTTGTTGTTGTTGTTTTATTTTTTATGAATGTTTTTGTTTTATTAGATATTTGCTTTGTTTACATTTCAAATGGTATCCCCTTTCCTTGTTACCCCTCTGAAAACCCCCTATCCCATTCCCCCTCCTCCTGTTTACCAACCCCCCCCCACTTTCCTGACTTGCATTCTCCTATTCTGGGGAATCTAGCCCTCACAGGACCACTGGCCTCTCCTCTCATTGATGTTTGAAATGGTCATCATCTGCTACATATGTAGCTGGAGTCATAGGTCCCTCCATGTGTACTCTTTGGTTGGTGGTTTAGTCCCTTGGAGCTCTGGAGGTACTGGTTGGTACATATTATTGTTCCTCCTGCAGGGCTGCAGACCTCTTCAGCTCCTTGGGTCCTTTCTCTAGCTGCTCCATTGGGGACCTTATGTTCAGTCTATTGGCTGGCTGTGAGCCATGGGTATTTTGATCCACTTTCCAATAAGGATCAAAGTATCCACAGTTTGTTCTTCCTTCTTCTTGAGCTTCATGTGGTCTGTGATTTGTATCTTGGGTATTCCAAGCTTTTGGGATAATATCCACTTATCAGCGAGTGTTGTTTTAAAAAATACTATTTTTTCATTATTAATAGTCACAGACTAATGTCATCTCGTGTCCCTTGCACTGTGGGCTTCCCAGAGCACAGTGGGTGTCATGGCCATCGTTATGGCTCTGCAGTGTAGCTGTGAACAAGGCACTGACCACTCCATTTTCTGGAAACAGTTCACCAGACTGATTTGGAAGACCATGTGGATATTCCCCAGAGGGGCTTTCAGAAATGCCATATAGGCCATGTCTAAAAGCAGGTTTTCTAAATGAATAAAATATGAGTATTAATGTAACATGACCCTCGAGGGAGCCAGAAGCTGAGGATCTGAAGGTTGTCTGAGCTCTATGTGAAACTGCTTTCCACCCTGCACAGACCTCCCTAGCATCATGAGCAGCACATCAGATTGTAGCAGACATCTGGAGTTTGGACCTGTCAGGTAGAAAGTACTGTTACATCATCCAGAGAAACGGAACCAGAACCATGGGATAAATATATACGGATGGAAGAAGAGGCACGCTACGGCGACTGGCTCCTGTACCTTTGGAGTCTGAGTCTCACCACAAGCATCTCTCTATAAGCCAAAGAGCCACAAAGATGGTGTCCTTCAGTCCAAGTCTGGAGGCTAAAAATGAAAACCTAGGAGAGTGGTCCCAGACAGGTGTGATGGTTTGAACGAAATATTCCCCATAGTCCTGGGGATTTGAACACTTGGTCTCCAATTGATGGTACTGTTTGGGAGGCTTAGGAGGTGTAGCCTTGCTGGAGGAAGTATGCCACTGGGTGCAGGCTTGAAGTTTCAAATAAACTCCTCCTTCCGTAAGTTTCCTCCATTACAACAATGAATGTGGTGGATATATCTGTAATCCCGGCACTTAGAAGTCCTAGTCAAGTGGATCATGAGTTCAAGGCCAGCTTGGGCTACATAAAGAGATCACATTGAAAGAAAGATACTCTCAGAGATCACACCTGTTTAGAACATCCCTTAGCCAGTCAAACAGACACACAAAATTAACCATCACTGCCCCCCTTCTTCTGCTAGCCAAACTCTACTTTTCCCTTGGGACCCACCATCGTACATTCTCCAGCCTTGTGCTTAGATGGCAGACACTATCTCTATCTCTGGGAATCCACACATGGCTCAGACCTGGCCTGAGGGAGTACTCTAGTTCCTGGTGTTCCCAGTTCACCATAGTTGACTTAGACATTAGCATGTGATCCCAGGTGGACCAATCAGCAGTTTCTTCAAGTTTCATGGGTATTGTCAGAAGATGTAAAAGCACTCTTGTTTTCAATCAAGGTTAATAAACTGGAACTTCTGGTGGCCATTTGCCACCATGAAGGGACAGCATGTCTGAGTTCCTGCATACTTTGTTTGAGCTCCTGGATCTAGCTTTTCCTGAAGCTAGAGAGACTAAATAACCTGGTTACATGGGTCGGTGAGCTTTCCTTATTTATATCATATCATGATTTTTCTGTTATTCACAGCCAGATGGGTAGCAGGCAATGGATTATTTCTCCATGACTTCTCTCTGCCTTAAGTCCTCTCCGAGTTAACTAGAACAGTTTCCTGCTGAACATCAATTCACTCAGCAAACAGCTTACCAGAGAATATACCTTTTGAGTTTATAAAACCCTTTCTCATATTGAGGGAAGGCAAACATGAATAGAGAGGTGGAAATACATACTGAAACCAGAAAACAAAATGACAACCCCTCTGTCAGGTGTACTCAGATGCTGATGGAGACCCAACTAGGACACCTCACTGACTGGTGGTAGATTTCATATTCTGGGTCAGTGTGGGAAAGTGGACTTGCACTTTCTAGGGAGAAGTATTAAATGGTAAAGGACCTGGCCCTTTGTTGATCACTTGACACAACCATGGTTGTTCATATTATAAACATTCCTAAGTTTACACATCAAGCCATTGCCTCTGCTTGCAAAATCAGCTAATGAGTGAACAACAGGGCCCAACCTTGATTCCACAGGACACCAAGTAAGTGGCAAAAGTATCCATTATCCATATTCCTCCTTCCTTTTCGTCTTACATGTAAGTGTGCACATGAATGTGGAGGAACAGCTGCCCATGTGGGCACCTATGGAGGCCAGAGGTTGGCATTTTGTGTACTCCTCTGTCTCTCCATCATATTTATTAAGACAGGGTTTCTCACTGAACCCAGAGCTAGACTGCTGGCCAGGGAACTCCTAGGCTCCTCCTGTCTCCTTCCAACATCCCCTGCCAGTGTTGGGGTTCAATATTGTGGTGCTACACCCACTGTTTTATGTAGATTCTGGCAATCTGAACTCAGGCCCTTCTCTTTACTGGCTGAATTGTCTCCCTAGACCTCTTCCTTCACAATATCATCACCGCTCCAGCTGTGGATGGCCATAGAACTTATCACTCTCCTCTCTTAGTTAAAGAATCAGAGCCTGGCAGGTACTGACCTAGGGTCCAGCAGCAGAACTAAGAAATAAATACAGGGTTTTGGACCCCCTATCGACTGCTGTTTCACACTGCCTGTGGGAGGTGATAGGGACATCAAAATGGGATCTAAACAACTAATTTGCTTCTGGGTCTTAAAAAGGCTATTTCTTTAAAAACAGCATTTTAACAACATTTTTCTGAACAGAGGTGGCCAATTAGCAAAGCTGTTGCCCAAGGATTAGCAGCAACATGACATATTTAATCTGCTGGGAAAACAGCACTCCTTTTAATAAATTATATACCCCACATTTGCACACAAGGCTTTGAGAGGAAGCCTTCCAAGTCTGTCACTGCTGTAGATCAATTCCCTTTAAATAATTTAAATACTTGGGCCCCACATGACAGATTGATTAACTTAAAACCCACCACCCACACTCCTCTCCCCTGATTGTATCTATTGAAACAACCCTCCCCCCAAAACAAACATTTTTACATGTGCGATTCCCCCAAAATAAACATTTTTACATGTGCGATATCCCTCAGAGTCCTACAGACTTGTGATCCGGCTTCTTCCTTTGGTTATTTCTCGATTTAATCAAGTTGACAATCAAGACTCACCATCACAGATGTGATGCCTGGGACTATAGCTGCCACGTTGTAACCATGAGTTGACAAGTCAGAAAGCTTTGTGCAGTAAGGCAGAGAGATAACAAAGTGGTGTGTGGGAATAGCCTAAATTATGAACAATAGAAAGTTTCTGAAATAAATTATATGGCAGATATACATTGTATGCTACTATTCAGTTATTGAAAAAAATAATATTTGTTTTTTTCTGTATGTATTCATCTGTGTGAGTTTATGTACATTGTGTGCATGGAGCCTGGAGGCCTGAAGAGAGCATCAGATTCCCTGAAACTGGAGTCACAAAGAGTTGTGAGCCACCATGTGGGTGCTGGGAACTAAACCCAGGTCCTCTGCAAGAGTAGTAAGAGCTCTTAACTGCTGAGACATCTCTTCAGTCCCAAATTATTGCAAACTGATTTGAGGTTCTTAAATATGTATTCTTAAACATTGTCCTTAAGTTATACATAGGAGTTTTTTATGTAAACATTTATACAGGTATCCCTGGGCATATTGCTCATATCAGACTTTTAAGTGTTTCATCAAAATATTGAAGAATGTTTATAATGAATTGGTATTTGAAGTTATAAAAAGAAGCTCCCAGTATCTTTGTGGGGGCGGGGGGTTACAAAACTGTATTCTTTCTTATTAAAAAATTTACATATATGTTAGAAATGAAGGCATATGAGCCTTATTCAAAAAGTTGTGGAGTTCGATTTTAAATTACTTTATTTTGATTTATTTTATCCTTGAGACAAGTTCTCACTATATAGCTTTGGTTAACTTAGAATTTGCTCTGCAGATCAAAGTGGCCTCATATTCACAGAAATCTGCCTGTCTCTGCCTTCTGAGTACTGGCATGCATTAAAAGCATGTACCACCACAATCAACTCAAGAATTTTAATATTTTAAAGATTTATTTCTTATTTTATATGTGTGTCTGCGTGAGTGTATGCCATGTATGTACAGTGTCCACAGAAGAAGGTGTTAGATTCCCTGGAGCTAGAGTTACAGGAAGTTGTAAGCCACCAAAGTGGGTGCTGGGGACAGAACTCATGCCCTTTGGAGTAGCAGCAAGCTTTCTTAACCACTGAGCAATCTCTCCAGATTTAAAGAAAAAAAATGTTTAACGGTATATAGTTCAGTTGCTACTCACATGTGAAACCCTGAGTTAGATCCCCAGAGCTTAAAAACAAAATATTAGGCCTTCATTAAGTTCTTTACCATAAACATATCTTCTAGACTAGAGAGTTCATCAGATTGGTACCAACGATTTTTTGCTCTGTGGTCCCCTGACCCTCTGCCCTCTGCCCTCTGCCCTCTGCCCTCTGCCCCCTCTGCCCTCTGACCTCACATTCTGTTTCTAGCCCTTCCCCCCCTACCACACCCAGCAACTGTCCCTCAGTGGAACTGGGGTCCAGTTTTTCTTCATTCTCTCCAGAGTCTGATTTCTGTTTCTTCTACTTCCCACCAGCAGGGAGGTGCTCTGCTCCGCAGGCCTCAGATCCTTTATCTGTTGCATGACAAAGTCATTACTTTTCTGGTAGGACTGACTTGAGCTTCTGGTAGACCACATCTTTTGGGATGAGCAGAGCTCATCACACTGATAACCCAGAAGCTCTGTAGCTTCTGAAATCTCAGCCTATAGGTTTTAACAATGAACTCTCTGACGAGAAGTCAGAACAATAGATCTCAATCATACTGTCTGTCCACAGAGCTGTCACTGTGGACTGAGGGAAGGCTGATTTCTGCACAAACCTTAAGAACCCTGTCAGTTGGTCAAGTGTATGTGTCAGCTTTTTGTAACTGTAACAAACACTTGAACACCTAATTTACTTATAAAGAGAGAAGGTTTGCTTTGGTTCCCAGGTCTATAACTGTTTGGGCTTACTACTTTGGGTCAGTGGCAAGATAGCACATTGTGGTGGAAACACCTAAAGGAAGGATCCAAAATGTCAAAGGAAAACAGGAAGAGAAACCAGGGTCCTACTGTTCTCTTTATGGGCATGCTTCTGATAGCCTCATTTCCTCTCACTTGGCTTCACCTGCTGAAAGTTCTGCCACTTCACAGTCGCATCTTGAGCTGGGGGCCTTGGCCTGTGGGCGACATTGCAGATCCAATACCAACAAGTGTTTGAAGTTGTTTCTGACACTCATTAGCTATGGCCTTGGCCAGGTTACCTGATGTCTATGGGTCAGTACTGGTTTATTTAAAGAATGAGGGTGATTACATAGGGACTTTTGTCTTGACAATGAGTACAGGAGATAGTGCAAGGGTTCAACCAATGACCAAGCACAGAGTCCCTAGGACAGTGCCCGACACATCAGTCTGTCACACAGTTCTTGACTGTTGGTATAATTATGTTCAAGAGAGCAGTGAGTTCATCCTCTGTGCCAGGCTTCTGCTGCAGAATTTGAACGTGGTGCTGTCTGATACTGTCTGAGCTCCCTACCACTAACTTGTCTCAATTGCATTCTCTAACTACCTTGGCAATTCCTTCTACTCCCCACAACAACTTCATCTCTCCTTTATCCTGGGGATACAGGCCTTTGCCCTGTCCTTATCCATTCCTGTAATTGCCTGCCTGTAATTCTCTTTCTCTGTCTTCCCTCTGCCAGTGCTGAGGCCTGACTATAGCACCAGTCATATCAGAGAGCCAACTCCAGTGGCTCAAACACATTTGTGTTTTATTTTCTCCTTCTCTGACATCAAAGAAGAGAACACTTTCGAGCAGGTACAGTGGCTACATCATTAAACAGACTTTAATCACACGACTTCTATCTTCAAAGTCACAGTGACAAGTGTTTTATTTCCAACCATCACATGCTCATTCCAAGCAGTAGGAAAGGCCAAGAGGACAAAAGGTGACTGCATCGACGATGCCCTTTAGAGAACTTTCATGAGAGCCTCACTCAGGGTTCTGTCTTTTGACCACTCTCAGCTTCAGGGGATAGCTGTGGTCTTTCATGTGGGCACACTGTTGTTTCCAACTGAAATCCGAGTCTTTCTGAGGAAAAAGAAGAAAGCAGCTTGTATGGCCATATTACCTCCTGTAAGCAGTGGGGGGGAAATGGAGGACTTAACTCAGTTGGTACAGTACTCACCTAACAGGCAAGGCCTGGGTTCAGTGACCAACATCACATAAAGGGGCGTGCCTGTGATCCTAGCACTTGGAAAGGGGAGGCAGATGGATCAAAGGTCAAGATCATCTTTAGTTATGTAGAGAGTTTGAAGCAAGTTTGAACTACTGGAGACTGCCAAAGAGGGAAAGAAAGACAGAGGTAAGGAAGGAGGAAGACAGGCCAGCATCTAGCTGTCTCTACAACACTGTCCTTAAGTTTCCGTCTAAGAGGGACTGAAGGAGCTTGAGGAGGTTTGCAGCCCCATGGAGGGAGCAACAGTGTCAACAGCCCAGACCCCCCCCAGCTCCGAGGGACTGGACCACCAACCGGAGAATACACATGGAGTAACGAATGGCACTCGCTGGCCACATATGTGGAAGAGGACAGCCTTGTTGGACATCAGTGGGAGGAAAGGCCCTTGGGCCTGAGGGTGTTTGATGCCCCAGTGTAGGGGAATGCCAGGACGGGAGGATGACGGGAGTGGGTAGCGGGAGGGGGGGGGAGCACCCTCATAGAGGCAGGGGAGGGGGAATGGGATGGGGTGTTTCCGAAGGGGAGAGCATTTGAAATGTAAATAAAAAAAATTATCCAATCCAAAAAAAAAAAAAGATTGCTTCTAAGGAGAATACTGGACAGGGTTGGGAAGAATTCTTTTAGGGACTTTTTAGGCAGGATGCTAAGACACCAAAAAGTGTGACCTGAGATGTATGGGTCCTTAACTCACCTTTTAGAGAAGAAAGCTGAGATTGGTTGAGGGACTTTTGTTTTGCTAAATGGAGATGTAGTTTGAATCCCTGGCTGTTGGACAACAGGGAGAGTAAATACTGCCAAGAGGCCTATTTGTTTGCATTCTCAACACCCAACAGCATCCAGCCTCAGCTCCAAACACTAGCTTAGACATTCAAAGAATGAGGGCTTAAAGAGGCGCCTGATTGATTATTAGTCTGCTTGGAAGAATGACATGTACTCACCAACGTCTGGCTCTTTTCCTCCTTCTGAGTACTAGAAAGAGGCTTACTTCCAGCCCTCTGCAGTGACACGGGGCTTGGTGGCTAATGCTGGCTGGCAGGCTGCTAGCAGAGGTAACAGATTTCAGGTCCAAAACAAAAGCTTCTTGGAGCTCAAAGGTGTGCCTGGCTTCTCTCTTCCCCAGTAGGGGGTCTTTGCTCAGGACTTGGAGCCACAAACAGAAACAGCCTCTAGTCTCCAGAGTCTTAGGAAAGGGAGCACAGCTCCTGGGGTACCAGGTCAGGTCCCCTGGGACCTCTACCACTCAAGAAATAAAAACTTTATAATAGCATAGAACCTGATAAATGGATCAATAGATTGTGGTGTATCCATATACCACATATTGAGCATACAGTGCAATATTCAGCCATAAAAATATCAATGCCACAAGGATAAAAGCTGAATATATATGTACATGTGTATATGTACACACACACACACACACACACACACACACACACACACACACACTCACACATATTTTTCAAAACATTCTCCATAGCCCTGCCTGTCCTGGAGACCAGGTATTGAAACGCACCTTTAATCCCAGCACTTGGGACACAGAGGCAGGCAGATGCCTGTGAGTGCCAGCCTAGCCTTGTGTATATAGTGAACAGCAACAACAACAAATTATGCTAAATAAAAAAGTGCCAGACAGAAAAGGTCACGAGTTTCCTGACTCTACTTATATGAAATTCCCAAAAGAGACAGAGCAAGGAAGTAGGTTGATGACTGCCAGGAGCTGGGCTGAGAGGAGTCATAGGGAGATACCATTCATTTATGTATTCCTGGGTATAGAGTTTCTTTATGAAGCAGGGAAAGTTTTCAACATTAGGTATGGTAGCTGCATAACTCTATAAACATACCAAAAATCATTTAATTGAGCCTTTTAAATAGGTGAATTTTATCTCCTATAAATTTTCTCTAACTTAATCATCAAAAGGACGAATCTTTGTTGCACTTAAACACTGAGACTGCAGGGCTCATTTGCTACCACTGCAGCATAATCTTGTCTGGCCTAGATAAAATACTGCCTGAGGTGCCACCATGTCTCCAGGCAGCCTTTCCTTCCTCCTTTAACAGAGTTTAAAGAGGTCAGATGGGAGCACAGATCAGGAGTTAGCTAATTCTGTCCTGTCAGAGGTGGAAGAGGTAGCATCTGGGTTCTGTAATGAAGAATGAGTGGACTCACTCCTTTTCCCCAGAAATGGATCAACAGTGGGTAAATGGATGGATGGATGGATGGATGGATGGACAGGCAGACAAGCAATTGGATGGATGGATAAAAGGATGAATGGATGGATGGAAGGAAGGATGGATGGATAAAATAAGAGTAGCTTATGACAAGATATAGATTCATTGAAAGAAAACCTTGAAGAAACTGGACTTCACTGGACATGACAAAGGATGATGTTTACACCACCCAAGACAGAAACAGTGAGACAACAAAGGACCTTGAGCTCCTAGCCCAGATGCTGAGGACCTGATAGAGTCAGAGAAAGAGGACTTCGCAAGGAATTTTAGCAGAGGACAAGGGTGGGAACAAGACTGTTTCTGATCACTCAGGCTCACCAAGAGAAGATTGGACTAATGGGAGGATAATACTGGGTGAGAGTTTGGGTGGCCTGAGGTGCCTGAGCTTTCCTACCTGCTGATGGGTCTGCCTGCTTTGTGTGTGTTTTTCTTGCCTCTTCTCCCAGTTACCCATTCCCACCTCTAAGCTTCAGTATCCAGGTCCTATAGAGAGCTCACCTTGCTCTACAGATGAGAAAGGCCCTTGGTGGGTGCTTTTAAACTTTCCTATGGTCAACCATGGTCTGAAAATATCAAATGGAAAATTCCTGAAGTAAATAAGCCAAGGATAGCCTTGAACCCCAGATCCTCTTGCCTTCACCTCCCCAGCATTCAGCTTGTCCTGTTATATTGTAAGCACCTCAAGGTGCTGGTGTCATTAGCTACCATTGGAACTCTTGGGTCTCAGCTGACGCCCTCCCTGAGCCTTGAGCACACTGGACTTGCCTTCTGCTGTATCCTCAGTGGCCAGCCCACCGGCTTCCCCACAGCAGCACCCATCCCACGCTTTGTGAATAAGCCAAGGAGGTGGATGGGTGACTGTGGGCTGTCACTGCTCCAGCCCTGCAGAGCACCTTTTTTGAGAGCTGCTGGTTTACGTCAACATCACGCCATTCAAACTAATAAATGGCCATGGAAAGTTGTGAATTGTAACAATCTTTACTGTCAACTTGTAGGGATTTAACATCACCTAGGAGACACACATCCTCATATGCCTGTCTGTGAGAGCATTTCCAGGAAAAGGCCTTCTTAAATGTGGCTAGCACCATCCTATGGATCTTAATGAGATAAAAAGGGAAGTAGGGGTCAGTGAGCACCAATATCCAGCGGCTCCCTTACCACAGAGGGGATGTGAGCAGCTGCCTCACATGCCTGTTGCTGTGCCTTCCTGCCATGATGAACAGGGAGCCAGGGCAAACCCTAGATTCATCCCCTTAAGCCACTCTCTGTCAGGTATTTGGTCACAGCAATAAGAAAGTAACTAAAACGTAACCCAGCCAGGCATCTTTGAGAGAAAGTACAAAACTACGGCTGTTACTCCAAGTATTGTCATTATTGGAAGGGGATGAGGAGACTACAAATTGGGGAAAGAACAGCAGAAAACTAGGCGCCAAACTGTTGTCTATGGCCTTAGTCTCCAGCCCCTAACAATCCAATTATGTCAGATTTTGAAAGCTAAACAGACAGCCCTGGTCAGTTCTTGGCTGGAAAGATTTAAAACTTCAGCAGGAGGTGGACCGGGCCACCAGAACAAGCAGTGTGGCCTAGAGAGAGGTGTTGGCTCCTACTCTCCAGCTGCAGGCAGACAATTGTGGGTGTGTACCACCTCCTCTTCCACTGGCAGATCTCCAAAGGGCAGCTGCCAAGGCCCAAGCTTACCTCACACCCCTGCTTCCAGCTTTACCCAAGGATAGTGAAAAAAAGCCAGCCTGCCTTGGTCCTGAAAGGAGAGGAGACAATTGGACAGCTTTGAGAAGACTGTAGCAGCCCCTAACTCAATTTCTTGCCTATCATCCTGGTGAAGTGTCTGCAAGAGATGCAGGTCTGTGTTCTGGTTAATGGAAACACCAGACATCTGGAGGCAGACAAGCATCCCAGCCACAGGATTCATCCGGAAGACATTGGGGGTGGGGCATGTCACAAAAGATAGGCTGTAATTTCAGGATCCATGAAAGAGACCACATGATGCGAATAAACGCCACACCCAAGGCTAAGGTACATCTCAGCGGTGTGATACACAGGATTCAAGCCTCACCAAACAAACAAAACACAGCAATTTTGTTAATTACTTTTCTCATTACTGTGACAATTTCTGTGATAAAATGCCTGACAAAAGCAACTTGAGGAAGAGAGGGTTCACTTTGGCTCACAGTTTGGGTAGAGTCCAACACGGTGAGAACTCATGATGGGAGGAGCACTGGTTTGCTTTGCACCCATAGTTAGGACAGAGAGATAAATGCTATTGCTCTGCTCAGTCCAGGATCCCAGCCCACAGAATGGTGCTGCCCACATTTAGGGTGGATCTTCCCAAATGAAACTCATCCTAGAAGCTCCCTCACAGGCATGCACAGGGCTTTGTCTCTTAGGAGATTCAAGAGCGGCAGTCAACATTAACCATCAGAGCAGCCCTTTGTCTGAGTTGCAGCCTGGACTGGGAGCAGTACTACGTGAGTCCCAAGCACCAGCTCACGCATTCCACACTACGACCCTACAAAGTAGATCCGGTAGGCCTTCTGAAGAGAAAGGGACTCAGGGTCACTACAGAGGGCACAAGGTCACTGCTGGTCAGCAGCACAGCAGCGGTTTAAACTCAGTGCTAACCTCCAAACACTTTCCATTTTCTCCTCCTGTATAGCTGCACCTGTACATCACTGTCTGCTTTGACCTTTAAACAGAAAAAGACAAATTCTTTCTCTAACTATGAAGCTTGAAAATCTCCCCTGCTGAGTCCAGGGGAAGCAGAGATCTGCAAACCCTTGCTACCCACATCTATCTCAGTTCCCACTCTGCGCCGTGAAAGGGACCCGCTTGAAGATGGCTGTAGGGTCCAGACTACAACCTAACGAACACTGGAAGCTTTGAAAGGTGCCTTTTACCTGAGAGAGGGAGGCTTTTCTGAGCAACTGCCTTTAGTTTAGCATCAGAGCTCTCTGCTGTTTGAATTTGCCCCGGGGATCTGCAGGGACAAAGCTTCTATTTGAAAGAGTCATGCTGAAGTGGCCACAAGCACAACCATTTCATTTCCTATGTTTTTTTTTTAAAGGACCCAGTGACATTTTGAACCAGCTGGCAGGTTTTTGTACTTAAGAACAGTATTTTTGCTAGTTCCTACTTCATGCCTCCACCCCAGGGCACTCCATGGCTCAGTGACCTCCACCAAGGTGACTCTGGCCCTGTCTGGTCTTCATACCCCTGGCTGAGCTCAGAAGCTGGAAAGCCCCAGCAGGGGAAGACAAAAGGTCTCTTTCCGTAATGAGAAAAAAGACTGAATGGCAGATGCTGAGAGGAGGACGAGGTGAGATCTTTCCAGACCATCAGTCGGCAAAGGCCTAGCATCAATCCTGACTCTGCCCTTTAATGGCCCACCCCCTCAGAATGTCTGGCTGAGAGCAGCAGCTAGCATGGAGTTGAACGGAGACTTCAGGTCAGGCTTTCAGATAACCAACAGGTTAGTGAAGCAAGAAAACAAGGATTTCAATTTCTTTTTCTTTTTCTTTAATCTTTGCAAGCTAATGAGAAAACCTCTTCCCTGAGGGTTAGAGCTAGCTAAGAAACTAGGGAATGACTGGATTCTGTAGTAGATCCCAAATTCATCTGTTCCCTTGTATCCCTCCATTTGGGCTGGGATCTAGCTCACTAGCAAGTTTATAAGCAAACTCTCGGTTATGGCTCAGTAGGAGAACACTTAGCTTGTCCCCAGCATGCACAAAGCCCTGGGTGTGAACTCTAGCACCAAAATAAAACAAAACCAAGCCAGTTCTTATGCAACCCTCTTGGTTTCTTCTTCAAAGCCAGTTGTGATGCTTCAGAGAGCAACAGCACACTCCCCCTTTCTCCTCCTGTCTAGTGTTCTGTGACATCAACCGCTCACAATCTACTCTGCTCAGGTAGACTCTTGGGTTACTTCCTTGTGATCACTTCAGTTAGTATTGTTGTGAGTACTGCTGCATCAGTGTCGTCGTGGCTTTTGTTGTTGTTGGGCACATGTATGTCCTATTTTGGTAACCACTATCAAATTCTTTTCCATTAGCAATATGTAAGAGTTCCAGAGTTGGACGCACGAGGTCCTGGGTTTGATCCGTAACACTGGAAACAAGTCAAAAGGAAGGATGAGAGGGAACGGAGAGACAGACAGAGACAGAGAGACAGAGAGAGGCAGAGATAGAGAAAGATCTCCAGTTGCTCTATCTCTGCTGACTCTTAGGTCTGTTTATGCAGGTGGGTGCATAATAGTAGTATTTTTTGATTTGGAGAGGAAGCATTTGTTTTGTTTTGCTATTTGCAGTGCTGGACATCAAACCTAAGTCTTCCCCTGCGCTGGGCAAGTGCTGTACCACTGAGTTGCACCTTGGTACTCAGATTCATTTTAAATTCTATTCCACCAGAACTAATGAAATTGAATGCCTTCTCAAAGTGCTTGTCCATTTTGACATCTTCTTGATAACATTCCTATTTAAGTCTCCTCCTCCTCTTCTTTTTGTCTTCTAAGTTTTGTTCCTTCCTCTTATTTATTTGCAAAAAGTTCTCCCAGTGTTCTGGGTGTAAATCCTTCGATGGGCATATGCATGTGTGGCTCTCTTCCTGCTTCCCAGCCCACCTGTCCTGATGTAGGACTCTCAGCTACCTCTCAACACCGTGTCTGTGTACCACTATGCTTTCTGCCATGACAATAACAGACTAAACCTCTTCCCTGCAATCTATCCCCCATTAAATGTTGTTCTGAATGGGAATTGCTGTAGTCAGTGTCTCTTCACAGCAACAGAACAGACACCTCCTTTAAGCTGATTTAGATGCTTGTTGCTGTGATAAAAACCATCTAATACACTGGAGTGCCGTTTTGCCTTAGGATAGTTTCTTGCTCACAAGGCCCTTTGTGCTCTAGTGAACCAGGATCCTGGTCTGAGTCCACATCCACATTAAGTAAACTGAAAACTAGAAAACCACGTCACTTTCAGGGTGCTTTTGAATGCGGATGACAAAGCAGTTTTGATTTGTTGGTTGGTCATGCTTGCATGTTTGGTTGGTTAGTTTGGGTTGGGTTTGGGGGTTTTTTTGATTTGTTTTGTTTTTGAGATGGGCTCTTTCTATGTAGTCCTGGCTGTTCCTGTGCTCACTGTGTAGACCAAGCTGGCCTGGTATTTACAGAGATCTGCCCGCCTCTGTCTCCTGAATGCTGGAATTAAACATGTGCACCATCCATCCAGTCACTTGATTTTAATTAATATATATAAATTATATATATATATATATATATATATATATAGAGAGAGAGAGAGAGAGAGATGAAAGTATGAAAGAAATCACATGTCTAGATACTCAACAAACATAAGTTAAACATAGTATGGCTCTATACGTTTAATCCAGTTCACCTATCTTTCATGGTCTTCCTATTAAAATTAGATCCTGGGTACCCTAGGAAGAGGTCTTACTATTATCCCCTCATTATAGATGGGAAAACTGTGAACCAGAAAGTAAGACAATTTGCAGCTAATATCCAATGGCCCTGGGACTCATGATTTTTCCAGTAGCTGTGCTGTGGATTACATCCAGGGCCTTATCCACACTGGGCCAGCACTCTGCCTCTGGCTATGCCCCAGCCCTGGGTCCAAGATTCGAAACCAGATATGTTTGACTCCAGTCCAGGCTCTGGATTGCTCTAATCTGTTGCTTCTAGCAATACTACTCAGAGAATTCTGCCTGAGAATGAAGCTTCTGGAAGAGACTGTGGGTCTCTCGGCTGCAGCAACGTTCTGGCTTCTGGTTAGAATATAAAGAGCTCCCAGGTGAAAGGCAGGGCTGACGTCCACCTACCCATCCCTCCTGTGCATTGTCTGCCTACACTGTTACATTTTCCTAAGCCTTCAGCTTTCCTCTGCATTTCCCTCCCATGCCTTCTTTTTTATGGCTTCAATATAAATAATTTACCAAGAATTGTCATGCTCTCAACTGCTCAGACTGCTAGAAAAACCAACCTCTGAAAATCTGCAGTGTAATTGAGTGTTTGAAACACAAGTACCCTTACCGCTAAGAGTCCACAACGGAGACAGAAGGAGGTTGCCATGCCAGCCACCGTGTGGAGTGTGTAGCGATGCATCTCAGAGCATGCATGGGGGGATGCTGTGAACAAATGCAGGGTTGTGCCTTCGATTCCCATCTCCATGGGTGACTGTTGAGCTTTTCTGTGAAAGCTTACATCTTATTTGTTGAGCTGCTTTACCTTTGTCCTAAGCAACCACCCTTTGGGGATACAAACTGCAAAACAGCAACGGGAAAATATTCAGTTTATTGACCATTTCCCTGGACAAAACAGTCAGCTGGGACCCCTAAATGTTGTCACCACCCGAAGTCACCAAGTGCAGACATTTTCTGGGGAGATTTGTAGTCATCCAAACAGCACCCATCTCTTAGGACTGTACAGTCTCCAATGTTTATCAGCTGTGGTAGCCCTGTAGAATCAAAAGGGACTCCTTTTGTTCATCCTGCTCAGGTCTCAGACAGTACCCCCTTAATGTCCCTAGTGAAGGGCAATATCCCCAAGCCGTCATGAACAGAAACTTTCATAAAGTACAATTAAAATGAATTACTCAGAGAAAAATTTAAAGACATGAAATAAAAGCTCTGACATTTTACTGGATTAAATAGATGGAAAATTACCATCCAATTGCTGTACAATTTTCTAAGCATTTCTGATTTCAATTCTTATCTTGTCCTAGGCCAGTTTCAAATAGCTTACAAACCAGTGCTGCTCTACAGATCACAAATAAACAGTCCTTTTATCAAGACACAGAAAGCAAATGTGTGGTGTATGTGCCACCAGCCACCTGTACTGAAACCAAAGCAGACATTACTAGTCGATAACAGTGCCCGTTCTTCATTGGGGACCCCCCGGATTCCTTTTTAATATGCTCATCCCTACCCATCATCAGACTGGGTGTACAAAATGAAAACTGGCATCCTTGGCTCCTTTTGTCCAGAGTCACACTCTGTCTTTTTTGATAGTGAAGAAGGATGTCCTCTTGATCTTCCACCGACCTCTCCTTCCTGTTCTGCCTCATCTGGGGAAGTCATCCCTGTCATAGGATTCATGGAGGGAAGGCAAAGCAATACAAACCTCAAGTGTCAACGAAAGAAAAGACCAAGAGCGTTCTCCCTCTAGTTCTATTTTCAATCTCTTTAAAACCTTCTAGAATGGTCTGATCATATATATGCTTGGCATCTTTTAGTAGAGGTGCCATGTGTGGAACACCTGCAATGTTCCTGGCCTTGTTTTTGGTGGTAGTTTTTGCTATCTTAAGTTATTATGTAACAATCCCATGAAATAGCCGTCCTGCTGACCCCACTTTAAACAGATGATAAAGCTTAGAGAGGGAAAATGACTAATTAAGGTCATGTGGCTAGAGCTACAGCAGACATTGCCACAGGGGTGTGCTGCATGCCAAAGGTGGTCATCACCTCCTTGCAGACTCAGTGGGGAAGGCAAGCTCTAGTTCCCCCTGCAGGTGATCCTTTGCACAACAGCCTTCTCTGAAAGGTACAACCAAGCAGGAGATGTGACACTTCCTCTCCTTACTCCTAGAGGGCAGTGGCAGGCAGACCAAGGCTCAGCCCTACACTCAATTCGGTTTATCTTAAACATCATAATTTAAGATGCCTGGAGGGATAACAGTGGGTGTCCACTCCCACAGCCTGTGGGTGTTGCTGCATTTCCCTGACAATAATATGTATTTGCTTCTTGGGGTCCTGAAAGCTTGACATTTTAAGGTAGGAGTTAGAGCGTCCACCCAGAATAACTGATGGAATGAGTTAGTATTTTAGCAAACTCATTGGCTGGAGAATTCACCCATCTGGCCGCAGCAATCTGGCTTCCTAGACAACTGCAGAAATAAATAAAGCCAAATAGGCGAATGATAATAACAACCAGTACTATTTATTGAACTCCATATGCTGAGCACTGCTGAGCAGATCTATGGATACCTAAAACTAGACAGTATTCTCTATGCATTCGGCAGCGAAGGGAAATTCATTCTTTGAGAGCGTGCTTTTCCCCACAAGACCCTGATGTCGGTTTGGTGTAGAGGCAGATGAATAAGGTGGGCGATGGACATGAATCACAGCTGTATTTATGTAGAGCGAAGCAGATGACTTCAGAATAATGAGAGCAATTTCGTACTTTAGAAATTTTCGTGCTTTAGAAACCTGATCTGAGGACTGCTGAAGAGAAAGCTCTGGAAATTTTTTGAACAGTGGCAGCCCTCCAAAGGAGTATTTGTAGTTAAGGATTTCCCCCCTCCTTTCCAAAAAGCAGCCTTTGTTTGTTTTCTGAATTACAGGGGCTATTTATCATTACTGTAGAAGGTAGAAAATATAAAAAAAAAATTAAAACAAAAACATTAAAACTCCATCATCTCACTGCAATTCTTGTGTCCAAATTTGTTGCTGTTAAAACTATGCTGCACTGCCTATTTTCTTGGTTACATATTTCTTGTACATCTCTGATTATTTCTTTAACACAAGCCTCGAGAAATAGAATGTCTGGCTCAAAGGGTATATATGTTTCAAAGCTTTGAGATACATTACCAACATGGCTAAGTGAAAAAATCTTACCAAATTTTAAGGTGAGTGTTTTGATTAATTAGAAGCCAGAACCTGTAATATTTGGGAGCACTTTCTTGTCTGTGGATTACTGGTTCATGATTTCTGCTTTTTTTTTTTCATTTTTCATTAAAGGTTTTTGGTATTTTGATGACTTGGTTAGTTTCCTGGGGGCTGCTTACATAATAAAGAAACTAACCCTTTGTGTATCTTGGTTTGTAATTTCCCTCATTTGTTGTTTGCTTTTGAATGATATGGATTTTGTTATGTCTTTGTTATTCCAACGCTAGGACTGGATCCTAGGGCCTTGGACATGTTGCTTACCCAGAAGATCGAACATTAGCATATGTTGAAAACTAGCAATGCATATCATTTGCGTAGCCCCTGGGTCACACCCTCCATTCTTTTTAAAGACTTTTCATTTTTTTCTTTGACAATTTCATACATGTATACAATGTATCTTGACTGTAGCCAACCCAAGCTAGGCCTGGAGCCTCCTAACCCCTTCTTCCATCCATGCTGGAATGTTGAGGGACTTGGTCTTGTGCAGGGAACCATAGCTGCAGTGAGATCACCAGGACAATGGCTATGCCATGGCAGAAGACAGCATTTCACAGCGCTCCTCCCCACCCTCCAGCTCTCACGGTTGTTTCTGCTGCCTCTTCCTGTGTGTGTGTGTGTGTGTGTGTGTGTGTGTGTGTGTGTGTGTGTGTGCTCGAGCGTGTATGTGCATGTGTGTGCACATGTGTGTGTGCATTTGCACGTGTGTATGCACTACATGTGCATATGCATATGTGTGTATGCATGTGTGTGCACAAGCATGTGAGCATGTGAGAGAGAGAGAGAGAGAGAGTGTGTGTGTGTGTGTGTGTGCACTTTTTGCTTCTTCATGGTAGGGTCTGTAAAGCTCTTTCTACATTGTACTTGCTCTTACTTATATTCTTTTTCTTTCTTTCTCAAGACTCATTTTATTTTTAAATTCTGTGTATGTATATGTATCTGTGGGTGAATGTGCATCAAATTCCCTGGACTGACGGTACAGGCAGTTGCAAGCTGCCTGGTGTGGATGTCTCGAAACTGAACTCAGTTCCTCTGCAAGAGCAGAACCAGTTCTCTATCTCTGAGCTATGTTTCCAGCCCCCTTGTTGTATTCTTGAGAGGCCTTTCCTACACAGAAATGTCTAATCACAGGGGTGAGTATATTGTGTGGAACAACATGTTTTGAGATGTAGTGTCTGAACAGTTACATTGTTTTAAAAGTCTCATATAATCTTAAATTCATTCATTTGATTCACACACCCCCCACTTCATTAAATCCTCACTAACATCTGGTGGGGCCCTATCCTACTCAGGTTTCTAAATATTCGATAAACACCAGAACCAAAAGCAACCTGGGGAGGAAAGGGTTTTTATTTCAACTTATTGTAGTTCATCATAAAGGGAAATCAAGGCAGGAACTGAAGCAGAGGCCATTGAGGAGTGCTGCTTACTGTATTGTTCTCCATGGTTTGCCCAGTTTGCTTGCTTACACAACTTGGAGCCACCTGCCCAGAACAGAACTACCCACAGTGCTTGGGCCCTTTCATATTAATCCTCACTCAAGAAAATACACTCCCAGGCTTGCCTGCAGGCCAATCTGATGGAGACATTCTCTCAATTAAGGTTCCCTCTTGTTGGATGACGTCAGCTTAATGCTGACAAAAAGCCTACCCAGCATAGACCCCCTTTATTTGTCAATAGCTGGAAATGCAAAGATGCAAATTCAAAGCATTTGTGGACACACCTGACCTTCTTCCACATTGGCCGTGGTCCAACTTGACAGCAGAGGAAGCCACAGGAAGAGGAGGGGGACTTGGCATAGCTCTCCTAATCCTTCTCCCATCCTTGACCTCTAACTGTCCCTTAAGTGCCTGCATTTCCTGGAATTTTTGTCCAGGTTTTTCCTCAGACTTCACAAGGTGTATAAAGACACCCATATCTAGCATCAGAGCTCTGTGTGCTGTCTTCATATCCACATGGGACACTGATATCAAACCCACATCCTCCGATCAACTGCATCTCCAAACCCACAACAAAGACCCTGTTCTGGGTCACTTTGACCTTGTTCTTGAATTGCTACCCAGCCTCCAAAGTAAGCCACTTGCTTTCTGTCTGCTTTCCACAGCAGCTGGGGGAAGGGGGGACACACTGACCGTGTCACATGCTTTCTTTAAGACCTTTTAGTCTTTGCTCCTTGGCCTCAGGGTGAAAGTCATGCTTCTTAGTCTGCAGACCTCTTATAATATAACATCTTGTTTTATTGGTTATTTTCTTAGTTTACATTTCCAATGTTGTTCCCCTTTCCTTTACCCCCTCTGCAAGCCCCCTATCCCATTCCCCCTCCTACTGCCTCTATGAGGGTGCTCCCTCACCCACCTTCCCACTCCCACCTCACCACTCTACCATCCCCCTATGCTGAGATATCCAGCCTCCACAGGACCAAGGGCCTCCCCTCTCCCATTGATGCCAGATAAAGCCATTCTCTTCTACATCTGCAGCTGGAGTCATGGGGTCCCTCCATGTGTAGTCTTTGGTTGGTGATAATATGACATCTTTATACTCATTTGTCTGTAGTCTTTCCGGCCCCTCCCTCCTCCTTCCAACCACACAGACATATCTCTAGATAAAGCAAGTTTTCTCTCAACTCCTGAGCATTTGAAACACTGCTTCATCTGCTTGGAACGCTTTCACCGTTCACCTTCACCTAAGTCCTCTTCATCCACAAAGCTTAACTTAGAGACAACTTCCTCCAGGAAACGTCAATCAAACTCCCCCTTCTGTGTTCAGTATTTAAGCAAATAGCCTGCCTCTGTGCTCTCACTGTCTCTTTTTTTGCTTAACATCAATGCTGCGCCTATTTACCAGTTTTCTTTCTTCAACCAGTGGCACAGCTGCACAGGCATATCACATCTCACAAGAGACAATGATGTCAAGAGTGACCTCACCCCACCATGTAGAACAAGAAGACTGGGTCTTCTTCACTTCTGTGTAACAGATCATACTTATTAAATACTAGAACATACTTGGAGTTCAAGAGCAGCTTGGGCTATGAGAGGCCCTCTCTCAATAAAAATAAATAAATAAATAAATAAATAAATAAACAGGAACAGGTCTGCTGGCTTGATAGTTAAGAGTACCAGCTAGCTACATTTGTAGAGGACCTGGGTTCAATTTCAAGCACCCACATAGCAGCTCACAACTTTGTAACTCTATTTCCAGAGGATCTAAAAACCCTCTTCTAACCTCCACATATACCAGGATCTCACAAGGGACACATACATACATGTAAACAATTGCTCATACAGCATTGAGACCCTATCTGAAAACAAAAAATAAATTATTAAAATAAAAATAAGAGCATACTTGTTGGCTTTGGGGATGGATGGGCAGGTATGTAAGAGGTGGATGGATGGATGGATGGATGGATGGATGGATGGATGGATGGATGGGTGGATGGATGGGAGGATGGATGGATGGATGGATGGATGGGTGGGTAGATGGATGGATACAGAACATGCTGCTTGGTCTCCATGTCCATTGCTGTGGCAAATCGAAGCCCATACTCTTCATTGTCCTTCTCATTTGCTTTCCCATGGCCGTTTATTACCCTCTCTTCCTTCCAAGACAAGCCTGGCTCATACCCAGAAATCATTTGTTTATAGTCAAGACATACATTTTTTAATTGGTGCCCCAACTCTAAGATGGAATCAGAAATGACAGATTACCTAAGGTTTTGTTTCTGATACCATTACAAACTAGCCAGGCTCTGCCTGTGCTTTCTGGGGCACAGAAAATTTGAAGAGAAAGCAGCCTGCATCTTCCATTCCCTTTCTCTCCCTTTGTCCACTGTCTAAAGTGAAATTGCCTTTGGAAAAGTATCCCCCTGGTGTGAAGAGGGAGGAAGATCTTGAAAGAACTCTGCCCAGAGGTTTGAGCCTGGGAGGGGTGTTTCTCAATACCTAGCAGGTGCAAGCACCCCAGAGGGAATAATGACTTCTCCTAAATCAGATTCAAAGGCTCCCACTTAGCCCTAACATTTGTTAAAATCAGGTTATAAAACAGTCAATATTATGGAAAGTAGCACTGCTTGTGACTTAGACTTTCTTCATTCTGTTTTTCCATATTTTCCAAATCTCTACACAAACATGTGTTGCTTTTAATGAGAAAGGAAACATTGCTGTTTTAAAAGCCAATCTGTACATTACAATCCCATATTGGTAAAATCAAAGCTATAAAACATACAAGTATATCTAGACACACACATACACATAAATCTTGTAAGTATGTTATATATGTCTATAGTTACAAATCCACAAGAAAAACACTAGAAGGCTCAGTATCAAAATATTAGCAAGGAAAATCTCTGTGTGATAAGACTCTAAATGATTACAATTTTCTTCTATTTGCTAAAGTGTCCACACACACACACACACACACACACACACACACACACACACACACATAAAATAAACACAGTTTATGTGATCATCACTGCTAATTGTCAACTTGAGAATCACCTGGGAGGGGTTACCTGATTAGGTTAATTGATGAAGACCCACCTTTACTGGGGGTGGGACCACTCTCTGGGCAGGAATCCTGGACCCTATAAAATGGAGAGGACTCACTAAGCGGACATGTTCATCACACTCTGCCTCCCGACTGTGGATGTATTGTGACCAACTACGTCCAGCTCCTGTTGCTGTACCTTCCTGCCACAGTGGGTTGCAGCCTCTCACAGTGAGTCAAAACAAAACAAAACAAAAACCTTTGTCCTTCGAGTTGATCCTACCACTGCAACAGGAAATTAAGATAGTTAATAATCAGAATAATATGATTTTTAATCATTTGAAGCCTTTTGTATGTCAGCATCAGAATTCTTACAGCAAGCTGTCAGGATTTTTAAAGCCAATTTTTTACTTTTTTTTTCCCCCCACCAAAAGCTAATCTTGTTTTTCTGTCATGTCCTGCGGTGGCATTTGACATCGTCAGTGGAGGACTGAAACCTGAGGGGCTTCTTGAAAAGCCGCCAGATAAAGCCTCGGGTTCAGGGTTTGGCTGCAATCATGTTGTTCTAAATAAAGACTAGAAACACACACTGCCCTTCATTACATAACGGCTGAGCTCTTACTAATGCATGCCGCTCTTCTCTCTAAATTACTGACTCTCTGTGCATCACAGTCAATCCTCCCTTCTTGGTTGTTATGGTTTGAACATAAAATGCCTCATATATCACCAGCTCCTGGAGCTTTTTTTTTGGAGGGGTAGGTAGGGGGGTTAGAAACCTTAGGAGGTGGGACCTGGTTAGAAGAACTAGGTCACTAGGGGCTGGTTCATGGAGATCCCTGGCTTTTTCCTGTCTCCTTCTCTCTGCTTCCTGTCTTCCATAAGGTGAGGAAAATCTGCCCACATCCCTGTTGCCACCATGTTCTGCCTAAGTTCATGGGGCTAAGCGTAGGAACTGAGCTGTCTGAAACAGAGAGCCAAAGCAACCTTTCGGTTGTTTCTATGGGGTACTGGAAAAGCAACAAAGACATTGACTTCCTTGAATGTTATAACACTACACAGACCTAGTTCAAACTCTGACTAGAGTGACTCTAAATGATTACAATTTAGTGAGGGGAGAGGTGTAGTTGATGGTAAAGCATTTGCCTAGCAACTGGGAGGTCCTGGGCTCCACACTCAGTATATGCACACACACGCACGCAATCACAATCAGTAAAAATAACAAATACCTTTTAAAGTCACTGTAAGAAGCAGTGAGGGCTGGAGAGAGGGCTAATTAGTTAAGAGCACTAACTGCTCTTCTAGAGGATCCAGATTTGATTTCCCAATAGCTACATGGTGTCTTACAACTGCCATAACACCAGTTCCAGAAGACCTGATGACCTTTCCTGACCTCTGATGGCACTGCCTGCCCTTGGTGCATAGACACACATGCAGATAAAACACCCATACACATAAAGTAAAAATTCTTTAAAAAACAACCAGGGAGGTGATGCTCAGGAAAACTCCTAGGTTAGTTAACACCAACGCTTTGGGCATTGATTCTTTCTCAGAAATGTGTGTTTTGAAAAGGGCCATTGGCTGCTTAACCTCTGTTTTCTCATTTGTCATGGGAGGGTGTTTCTGTTCATCTCCATGCTGATGTAATGAACATGAGGATGAACTGTCCAGATGCCACTTCAAGGAGTGGCTTGTCCCTGCTGCCAGCTCCCTCACAGTCAGCTTGGAGGTAAACCTGCACTGAAGACTGAGCTTAGGATCCAAGGGCAAGCCTGCTCAGCTCCGCAGGCATCAGCCAAGGCTGTTTGGTCTGCATCATAGTTCAACTCTCTCTCTTCCAAGTCCTCTCCCTCCCCAGCTATTGATCGCTGATCAATATTCCACATGGCAATTCCATCTCAGCAGCTGTTCAGAGAGCCTGATTGGTGACAGTGTCCAGGGAGTCTGATCAAGCAGACAACAGAGTAGGACCTCGATCCAGATGACTAACCCAAAGGTGAAGAAAGATAGGCCCAAGCATGAGGTGACCCTGGTTTGAGTGTTACGTGCCCACCTGAAGGGACTTGGGGCTGGGCACACGTGTGGAAAGGATGCACTAGCTGAAATGCTGTACAAGGCATGGGAGATGTGCAGGCAAGTTGTTGCCATAGAGACAATACAATTAGAAGAAGGTTTAGTTTCCTGACTGCCATAATAAATTACCACAAACTTGGCAGCTTATAGGAGCAGAAAAATGTTCTGTAGACCAGAAGTCCAATGTCACCATGCCTGGTCTTCTGGGAGCTCTGAGGCAGAGTCTGCTCAGTGCCTCTCTCCTCGTGGCTCCTGAGGAGAGACGATGTCCGAGTCCACCTTCATTTGGTGTTGTTTCCCATGTCCTCTGGGTCCCAAGTGCTGCTCCCTTCTCTCGTGAGGAGACATCTCTTGCCTGAAAACATGCTCACCTGGGGTATGGACTCACGTTGAGGACTTTGAATCACATCTGCAATGACCCCCATTCCCACCCTCAGATGTCTGTGATCGATTTATGTTAGAGAAGCTACAACAGAGCCTGCTCAGATGCTTACTGAATAATACGTTACTGTTAGAGCCTGTTGTTCCAGCTGCTCCAGAGGCTGAGGCAGAGGGTAGCTTGTGCCCGGGGAATTTAAGGCCAACCTGGGCAACGGAGTGAGAACCTATCTCTAAAACAAAACCAAAGAATAGCCCTATTAAATGTGTGTGTGTGTGTGTGTGTGTGTGAGAGAGAGAGAGAGAGAGAGAGAGAGAGAGAGAGAGAGAGAGAGAGGCTGCTGAATAAAAAACTGACACTGACAACTACCTGTGAAATTCAAAGGACACCTCCCCCCAACCCCCAGGAGCCTACAAAGAAGATGTCATCTACAGCAGGTAGACAGAGGGGCCAGGCGAGATCCTGGACTGCATACTCAGAAGGGCCAAGCTCCACAGAACATGAACTATGCAATCAAGGCAAACCCATATGCCAGGGCTGGGCCCTGCCTAAGAAAAAAGGTGGGGGCTGACACTTGAGCTGGGGACATCTGGCCTGGAGTATTTGCCTGAGAAGCTCTAAGCCAGCAGCAGCCCAGCCTTTTCCCAGCCAGAACAAGAGCTGTCCCTCAGGATCTGACCCTCCTCCCTTCTTGGCCACGAGACCCACATCTAAATAGGCTTGGTGAAGAAAGAGACTATACCCCCAGAGAGAGACCAGGACAGCATGTGTCCAGATTCAGACATAAGCAGAACAGGATAGTAACAATGTCTGGTTAGCAGGCCTGGGGATTTAAAAAAATACAAAAAAGGTAAGTCTGGATTCTGGAGAGTTTAGTAATTTCTATGCACACTCTCAAAATAAAAAACAAGAATTAACCTTCTGGAAAGAACAGTCAGGAATGGAGCTCTATGGTTTGTTTATTCTTGAAAACACTGGAAGAACAATGGTTCACCCTAAGTTGTCATTGCCAAGGAAAGCTGCAGAGGAGAAGATGGGAACACTCCAAAGGTCTGGGAAGATGGCTCAGTGGTCTCCAGCACTTACATAGATGCCAGGCAGGCATTGTGGCCTGCCTGTAAGCCCAGTGCTTGGGTGACGGAGACAGGATCAGTGAGAACAAGCTGGCTAGTTAACTAGTCAAACTGACGAGCTCTAGGTTCAAGTGAGAGACCCTACCTCAAAATATAAGGTAAAGAGTAATCAAAGAAGATACCCAGTGTTAACCTCTGGCCTCTAAGTGCTTATACATTAATGCACACATGTGCACTCACACATACAAACATGTATATACACGGACATATATACCATATACACAAATACAAGCAAAATCATTATTTTTTAATGCTCAAGGAAGATGATGTGTCAGAGTCTGCAGAGAAACAAAACCAACAGAATATAAACACCAAGAACTAGCTTACGATACTATAGAAGCTGACAGGTCCTAAGATCTGCACTTGGCAAACAGAGTACTCAAGGGAGCTGATGCTGTAGCAAGACCCAGGGGGAAAATGTCTTAAGTTTGAGTCTTAAGCAGGAAAACCTAGGTATGGTAGCATGCACTAGTTACATAATAAGCTGACACAGGTGGATCATATGATCACAGGAATCTGAGATCAGGATATGCTCCATAGCAAGACCCTGACCCACAAAACAAAAATTCAGTGGCAGATTTTCTGTGTAGCCAGGACTGATGGCACAATACAAATGACTGCACTCCAGAACAATGGAGGCCAGGGGATGGCAACCATTGCCAGAAGCCAGGTGGAGATTATTACACTTGGAAAGATGCCCAAGGGGGAATGATTCAGAGAGCAGGTCAATGAAGGCAGCACAGATGATAGACGTGTGCTACCTGAGGAAAGAAAATAGGGGTGATCTGCAGGTTTAGCTTGAGGCTCCCGAAGGACAGCACAACCCTATGCCCTCTTCCATACCTGAGCCAGTTTGGAGACACTGAATTGCACAAATGGAGGCTGAGTTCAGATGCCTGCAACTCCACACCAGCAAACACAGTTGAGGACTAACTGCATCCTGCCCTGAAGGTACCCATGGCAACCATTCCCATCACACTTCTCTGGAGAATGGTGGATGCACTTAGAAGACTTGAGGACACATGGTATAAGCTGACCTGCAATGTCCTGGGCTCCTCTGACAGAGCAGGGGACAAATAGAGACACAGTCATAAATGGATTCCTGGGTCCAGAGACCAGGAAAATGGCTCTCCACTCTCTTACCTTTGCCCAGCATCTCTGCTTCCTCTTCCCATCTCCCTCTCCCCCTCTCCTCAAGCTTAAATCTCTTTCCCTCTCCTTTCCTTTTCTCTGTCTCTCTATTGCCCTTCTGTTTCTACAATCCTTACCCCTCAGTCTTACACACTCTCACCCATCTTAGGCCCTGTTAGAAGCATCAGTTCATAGAGCCCTTACTCTGCCCTTCTTCCAATTAACTTCTATTGTTCCTGCACTCGGTTCAGAAATTCTCTCTGGAGCTTCAGGAGAACGCTTTGGCGTCTTCATACCTGTCTCAAGCATGATAGCAACCAGACTCTAACCACGGAGCTCCCTAAATTGATCTAGAGACTCAGGGTAATCCTTAACGAAACTCAAGCTGGCTTCCATACAGAAACTGAAAAGCTGTCCGAAAATCCTTGCAGAAATACGAGTGATCTCCAATAGACAAATCTACAGCAAAGCAAGGCAGTGTAGATTAGCCTGAGGCCCCGAGTATAGGTCAGCGGAGGAGAATCAATTGCACAGAATAAAACCTCAAGTGGACAACTGATTTTTTGCCTGGGTAATTTAATGAAGACCTGACCATCCCGTCAAAAAATGGTGCAAGGACAAGGGGAAATCCACATGTGTCCACAGTACACGAACACTGACAAAGATACCTCAAAGACCAGAACTGAAGAGATGAAAATGCCTACTTGAATATAAAAGCCCTTCTCCATCAGGGAAATACAAGTCAAAACCACGAGATCCCACAAAAAGGGCTACAATAAAAAGACAGTAAACATGAAGGTTCTTTAAGAAATTAAACACAGCCAGGCAGGGTAGTGCAGGTCAGTAATGCCAACAGTCAGGAGGCAGAATCAGGGAGTTCAGAAGTTCGAGGCTAGTCTCAGCATAGTTAAATGCTGCCTGGGTATGATGGTTAGTGTTTAGAATTGCCAACCTGACAGATTCTAGAATCACCCCATGGGTGGTTCTGTGGGAAGACACCTCCCACTCCCACTGTGGGTGGCGCCATTCACCTGGCTAAGGTTGTAGCATGTGTAAGCAGAGAAAAGGATCTGAGTAGCCTTGTGCAGTCATCCCTCTCTGCTTTCTGACTGTGAGGCCTGTGTCACTGCCTGCTTCAAGCTCATACTGTCTTGACATCTCCACCATGTCAGACCGGACTCTTGAAACCATGAGCCAAAAGAAACCCTTTCTCCCATGAGTTGCTTTTGTCAGAGGTTTGGGGATTGGAGTATGGTATTTTGTTTTTATCACAGCAATAGGAAACCATGAAGACACTCCGCTATATAAGACATTTCCTCAAAAGAACAAAAAGAGAAGTGAAACAAAATTACCCTGTGATCTATCAACCTCACGGCTGGGAACTTAAAGCAGGAACATGAAAAGATGTCTGTACAGCTACCATCTTCCCGATGGCCAAAGTGTTGAAGCTATCCCAGGGTCTGTCTATTGAAGGGCTGTAAGACCGTGTCTGTTCAGACAAGGGAATGTTACTCAGTCCTTTTATGGCATTTTTATTTATCATGCCATAAAATATTTAACATGATGCACATATAGAGAGATCAGAGGACGATTTGAAGGAGTCATTTCTTTCTTTCCACCATGAAACTCCAAGAATTGAATTCTAGTTGTCAGACTTGGTGACAAACACTTCTGAGCCTTCTCACTTGTCCTACACTCATGCTTCAAAAAGAAGGAGGGGCTGGGAAGATGGCTCAGTGGTTAAAATATTTGCTACTCAAACATGAGGTCCCAAAGTTGAATTCCAGAACCCATGTTGTGGGTGTGGAGGCCCATCTGTAATTCCAGCCTCAGAAGATGGAGACAGAGGATTCCCAGGACACACTGGCTAGCAAGGATAGGCATATCAACCAGATTTGGGTTTGATTAAGAGAGTAAAGTGGAACAATGATAGAGGGTGATTCCCAACATCAACCTCAGGACTTCACATGGACATGCCCCCTCTCCCATGCACCTGCACACACCTGCACACACCCAGCATATAGAACACACTTGCACCAAAGGGGTGAGGGTGACAGAAGGAGATTCTGGCATGGGCCACCACATGGGTGAGCCTTAAGGACATTGTGCTGGGTAAAATAAGTCAATCAGGAGGAGAAAAAAAGATAAATGCTGGATGACTTCACGATAATAGCACCTAACGTGATAAAACTGGTCAAGTAGACAGTTGTCCAGGCTGGGGAACAAGAGGCTGAGGCATTCAGAGTTAAAGGGGAAAGAATCACAGTTTAGGATGATGTTGGGTTTGGCAATGGATGGTAATGGCTGAACAGCATTGCAAGTTTACTTAATGCCCCTGAGTTGTGAGGTTAAAATGGAAATTTTCATATATGTTTTTCTATAATATTAAATAGAGGAATTTTAGTTTAGTTGCCTAAACTTACCCATGTCATTCCAAATAAATGAGCTGGGAGTAGCTCAGTAGAGTAAGCATGTTAAAGGCCTGGGATTCTATCTGTAGCAAGTCCATCCATGCACTAAGTATGATTAAAGATCAAAACATGTAAAAACCATGGGAAGAATCATGGATCGAGTCCTGCTCCCCCAGCTTGGAGTCTTAGGAAATGTCCTCTAATCACTTCAAATAGTCCCAAATACAGCGTAATAAAACACTCTCTTGACTTTCAAAAGGCTTCCCAGAACAATAAAGAACACTGGTTTCTTCCCTGTGGACTGGGATTATATGACTTCAGGGAGGACCCATGAGTTATTAGTTACAATATTTTTGGAGAAGGAAGGGATGAGTCTGTGGTGCTTACATAAGCTGCTGTAAGAGACGTGTGGATTGTGAGCCTTTAGGCACAGTGAGGAGGGAGAGCCAGCAAAGGTATAGCAGTTGGAGATGGGGCCACTGCAGCCACTACCTGAGAAGGAGGGAAGGGCATCATACCTGGACAGACAGAGTACCTAAGTCCCAAAATGTCACAGCAGCATTATGATGGAGGCATCAGGAGTCCTATCACAACCTACCACAACCAGGAGAGACAGAGAAACAGCTCCTCCCACACAGCAGCTGAGGCAGAGAGCTGTTCCCAGGACCGGTTGATTCCCTAAGTCATTGTCTCTCAGAGGACTTGTTAAAGCACAGAGAGCTGGGCCACCAGCTCTTAAAAGAGATTATTAAAAGAGATGCTGTTTAATAGGCTGGAGGAAACAAGAGAGCATACACTGAACAAAGTCCCAGGCAAGGCCTCTGGTGTTGCTGCCTTGAGAACCACATGTTGAGGATACTGCCATCCTAGTGCAGACTGGGTATGGTCTCTCTGGCTCTGCTCCTATCTGTTTGCCCATCTTCATGTTCACTCGTCTACCTATACCCCCTCCCCAGTTCCTCACTCCCCTCCCTTCCCCCAAATAAACCCCCTTATGCCAGATCTGTTGAATGGTGTGATTTCTCAGGGGGACACCTTAGCATGGGTCTGCCAGGCACCCACACACACACACTGCATTTCATAACAAAAAGAGTTCCAGAACCTCCTGCTTCCCACTGGCCATACCTCAGCTCACTGGGATACAGTCTTCCTGGGCGCCCAAGAAGGAAGCTATGTGACCACACAGTGTTATCCCCACCACACCAGCTCATACTGCACCCCCACAGTTCCCTGATCCTTCTCCTGTGTCTTTCCCACGGAGAGGGATGGTGACCCATCCTCAGTTCTAGAAGAGGGTCCCTCAGACTAAGATGAACACCTTACCAGCAATGACACCGGGAACCCAGGTTCGAGGTAATCAGGGACTGCTCTTCCCGGCTTTTCTCATTGGTCCAGGAGTGATCATGTGACTGAATCCAGCCATAGAGAATGCAGGAAGTAGTAACCTAGTTACTCAAATGAGGAAGCTTCTGCTTCAGTTACCACTGGCAGTCATCTCTGGCCAACCTAGAAGGTGGATGGACCTAGAGAAGACTGGAAAAATGGAACCAAAGCCCTTGTCTTAGTTAGGGTTTTACTGCTGTGAATAGATACCATGACCAAGGCAACTCCTATAAGGAAAACATTTAGTTGGAACCGGCTTACAGGTTCAGAGGTTCAGTCCATTATCTTCAAGGCAAGAGTATGGCAGCATCCAGGCAGGCATGGTGCAGGTGGTGCTGAGAGTTTAACATCTTCATCTGAAGGCTGCTGGTGGAAGACTGACTTCCAGGCAGCTAGGGTAAGTGTCTTAAACCCACACCCACAGTGACACACCTACTCCAACAAGGCCACACCTCCTAATAGTGCCACTCCCTGGGCCAAACATATACAAACCGTCATAACCCTGATATCTACTTGAAGCCTAGCTGACCTCTGATTTTTTTTAAGCTTTCAGAGTCCAAATCTGTCATAGGTATCAGGAAATGAGTGGCCAAATCAGTGACTTCTCAAAGCATCAGGGTGAGAACAGAGATAATTTGTTTCCCTGCTCTATGCCTTACTTTCTTCAGTCTTCTACAGAAGAAGAAATGGTATCATGTTCAATAAATATGGGCAGAGATGTTGTGGAGTCAGGCTCTTGTAATACCTGCAATGCTATGAGAACTGTCAATCCAGAATTCTATATGCAGCAAAACAAAAGAACGAAACAATTTTTTTAAA